>OU611775.1:14915496-16167556 GCA_914767645.1 Hydraecia micacea
TTCTACTTAAGCTAAGAAGTTTTTTGGTTAGTCGCGGGTGTACCATTGGTAAAGCCAATTTCGACTGTCTACAGTCTGTTACCCGTGACCATCTGTTGTTATGGAGTTCAGTCGATCTTTGGCGAATCCACGCACGAATTTGTGAGAAAGGCAGAGGGAGAAGTGGGTACGGGCCTAGCACCTCCAAATCAGAGCCTCTCTTCGCAAGTTCATCTGCAGCATCATTGCCCAAGGATCCACTGTGCCCTTTGATCCACTGGAGTGTGATTCGATTGCACGTCGATAAACTCTCCAGAGCTAAATGGCACTCAAAGATTAGTTTGTTGTTAGTTTGTTTGTTCTCTAAAGCTTTGAGCACAGATAGACTGTCGGATAAGAATTTAATGCCGTAATACCGGATGCCTAAGCGCTTTACTGCTATTGCGGCTTGTGTTAAGGCAACACATTCACATTGAAAGATCGAACTGTGTATGCCTAGTGGTATGTAGAAGTTAATATTAAGGTCAAGGGAGTGTACGCCGGCACCTGAACCGTTTTGTGTCTTTGAGCCGTCTGTGTAGATGCGCACTTCATTGGCTCCTGACTGATCCCTATCTTCCTGAGTTGTTTGTATGACGTAGTTTTTGTTAAACATCGGTTGGTTAGGTGTTCTATCACACGGTGCAGCGATGAGAGGCTGGTACACAATCGCCCGGTTCAGGATTTTAGCGTGTGGACTGTTAAGGTTATTGCCCCATATGCCCAGGTGCATTAGCCTGATGGCAGCTAGCGCCGCCTCCTGCTGTATGTACAGGTCAAGGGGAGTTAATTGAAGGGCTATCTCCATGGCTGCTGTTGGGGTGGTTCTCATGCAGCCAGTGGCAGCTGAACAGGCCAGTCGTTGGAAGCGTTGTAGTCTGGTAATAGTGGTCGAGAGTTCGGTTCTCGTCCACCAGACCAGAGCGCCATAAGCCAACATTGGCCTGACCAGCGCTTTGTATAACCACAGAGTAATCTTCGGAGAGAGCCCCCATGTTTTTCCTAACATTCTTTTACATTGATAGAATACAATTGTGCTTTTATTAAGTTTGTAGTCAAGATGCTTGTTCCAGAACAGTTTGCTATCAAGAATCACCCCCAAGTACTTGACTTCATCTTTAAGTGTTAGTTCTGTGTTGAAAAGTTTTGGAAGCCTATGGGGTCCAATGGTTCTTTTGTTGGTGAACATTATTAATTCTGTCTTCAAGGGGTTAACCGATAGTTCGTGCTTCGAGCACCAACCCTCGATTATTTTGAAGGCCCTACGCATGAGATCGCATAGGATACCCTCAAACTTCCCTGAAATCAGAATTGCTATGTCATCCGCATATCCCACCGAGTACAGACTGCTGGCGTTGAGCTCTGCAATGAGCTCATTTACGACTAAATTCCACAGCAGTGGTGACAGCACCCCACCCTGTGGGCAGCCCCTACTCACGATACCTCGTGTGGTGGTATTCACGGTAAATTGAATAGCACGGTGTTTTAGATCTGACATCTCTCTGTCTCACTTGAAAAAGCCTGTCTTCGAGGTAGGACTTGATGATGAGGTAAAGTGAATGTGGAAGTTTATCTTTCACTTTGCACAGTAGCCCTTTGTGCCACACTCTGTCGAACGCTTGCTGAACGTCTAGGAATGCCGCCGAGCAGTACAGTTTCATTTCGAAGCAGCGTCTAATCTCTTTATGGACCCGGTGCATTTGTTCAATTGTCGAGTGCTGTTTCCGAAACCCGAACTGGTGTTTTGGAATAATCTCACAGAGGTCCATGAGTTCTTTCAAGCGGACTAAAAAGATTTTTTCCCATACCTTAGAGAGAACTGGTGTTAGGCTTATTGGACGGTATGATGAAGCTTCATGAGGAGGTTTTCCAGGTTTATGAATCATAATGATTTCCGATACTTTCCAGATTAGTGGAAAATATGACGTTCTTAGGGTTGCATTGAAGAGTGAGGCAAGAAGTGTTATGCATTTCCTTGGGAGATTTTTTAGTATTGTGGGAGTGATTAAATCAAATCCGGGGGCCTTGTTGGAATTCTGTCGTCTAATCTCGCTCGCGATTTCCTTTGGGGATGTGGGTTTGAGTGGCAGGCACAGCTGAAGATCCTGACTGAGTATTTCATCAACATCAGATTCATCGCATTCATCACCATCATTCGCCTTGAATACATTTTCCAGATGAGTTGCAAATGCTTCTGCTTTCTCAGCGTCCGTTCGTGCTCACGAGTTTAAGTATTTGAGGGGATGGAGATGTTCTTGCGGCTTCCTGATAGCTTTAGCAGCTTTCCAGAGCGACGCTTCGCCTTTTCCCTGAGGAGACAAGCTTTGTAGAGTATTTCAGAACGAAGAGTTTGCTGAATCTTGTAGTAGCGTCGTAAGTTGTTTCGCAGCCCGGTTGAAGGCCGTTTTATCCGCGGGATGCCGAGATTGATGCCAGATTCTTCGTAGCCGTCGTTTATCTTCAAGGTTTGCTTTAATATCTGCTGGTTGCGGTGATATCTTTGGAAGGCGAGTTAAGTAGGGTGTATTTTTCCATGCTGATACTTGGATCAGGTTTGTGAGGTACTCACAAGCATTGTCAATATCTTCTGGAGTCTTCATGGGTATGTTTAACTGAATGTTTTCGTCCAAGAAACTACTAATCCCCTGCCAGTCAGTTTTTCGGTTTGATAAGGAGTCAGAAGGTTCAGCATATATGATTGAAGTGCTCAAAGTGAGGATTACCGGCGTATGGTCTGATGAACCATCAAGGCTCGATTCTACAGAGGAGTAAAGATGACTGATCCCTTTGGTTACAAAGAAGTCCAGCAAGTCCGGAGTCTTGTTATGATCAGTTGGCCAGCTCGTCGGTTCTCCAGAGGATATTGGTGTAAGGTGGAGAGCATCTAGACAGCTTTTAAGCGATCGGCCTCTTGGCAGAGTCATGCGGGAACCCCAGTACGTATGCTTTGCGTTCCAGTCCCCTCCTGATATGAACTTGTTTCCAAGATGAGAAAAGTAGTCTTCAAACATTTGATGAGAGATTTTGTGTTTAGGTGGGCAGTAAACGGCGGACAATGTAATCGGGCCTGCTCGGTCGTCTAATCTAATAGTGGTAGCCTGGATATGTTGGGTGGCGTATTCCTCCAGAACGGTGTGCTTAAGGTTCGATCTTACTGCTATTGCAGTGCCCGCGTGAGCTTTGCCTTCGCCAGGATGGGGGGTGAAGTAAATGTTGGAACCCTTCATTCGGTAACGACAATTTTTTGAGGCGTGGGACTCAGAGATTAGAACTATATCAAGTTTATTACTATTGATCACTTCTTCAAGTTCAAGTATGTTCGACGATAACCCATTGATGTTCCACGTTGCAATACGTAAGGGTACTATGAATGTAGTTTGGAGACAACAGTCGTTAATAGGTTCAGGAGGGTACCTATCTGTTGAATGAGTTGGTCTATCTTTTCTGATTGTTTTATTAGAATTTTTTCAATGCGACTTTGTTGAGGGTTGTTTTGAGTTTCAAAGTCAATGTCAGCGCTGCATCTATTTGCTGCAATATCTGAGTAGCTTCTCTTGTCACGGAGTTGGGTGGTATTAGGTGGTAGTAAGGTTTCGCTGTGGTGATCTTGTGGTTCATTTGGTTTAGTTACGATCAACTCGTTCTTAGGAGGTCGTAAAGGGTGTTTTTTGTTCTGGTTTGCCTTTCTGGACGAGATCTCCAGGTAGACCTGACAGTCTTTATAGTTAGCAGGATGGTCACACGAGCACAAAGCGCACTTGGCAGGTGTGCTGCGATCTTCTTTTGGGCAGTCTGCAGTTTTGTGTCCTTCTCCGCATTTGACGCATCTATAGGGCCGCATGCAGTTATTCTTGGAGTGACCATATTGCTGGCAGCGCTGGCATTGAACAATTGATTTAGCTTTTCGAGGGTCTTCTATTGTAACTCGCTGATGGTGGATATACTCTATATTTTTGACTGCTTTATTATTATCATTTGGTTCCAAGTTGACGAAAAATGTGAAAGATGGAGTTTTGTCTGGGCCATATCGGGCGTTGATGATTTCTCCGCGAACTTTATTGCCAGTAGCTTCTATCGCGTCGATTATTTCACTATGAGGCGTAGTATAGTGTAGTTTTTTTATAACTATGCGATATGCCTTCTTTTCTTTCTGCGTGAACGTGTGACCTATCAAGCCTTTGGCCCTTATCGCCGATATCACATCTTTGTAAGTTTCTGAGCAATCCACGAGGACTCGGAGCAAGTTTTTGTTAACTATCCTTATTTTAAACAGTTTGGCATCACATACCGTTTCTATAAGTTTTGAGAGTTCATTGACGTCTTCTATTCCATATAGAACAATAGGGGGAGGTTTATTCGTTTTCAAGGATGGGGTGTCATTATTTTCATTTTCAGACTGGACTAAAAGTAAGGGAGTAAACCTGTTTGATACTGCCACAGGAGTGCTGTTTGGTGGAGAATCGCTAGTTCTTTTCCGCTTATTAGTACCTGGCACCCGCTGCCAGGGTGGTGGTGCTTGCTGGGTGGATGGGTTGTCAGTTAGATCCACTATGTCTCTTGATTTTAGTTCTGGTTGGTTAACTTCAGGCTTAGACATATCGCTTAGGGAAGCTGAGCGTGGTCTATTAAATAGTCCAGGGTGAAATACTTGTTGGGTTAGGGTTTTTTGATTTGTTTTGGTTGAGGTGATTTGATTGGGTTCATTCATATTTGTTCCCACGAGTAGGGTCGAAATAAACGGTCGCTTACAGGGTGACGCCCATCCCTATAAGAAGGCGCAGATCAACGATGTTAGCCTGTCACATCGAGGTTGGTGCTAGGAACTGGAGTCCTTCCAGCCATTCATCCTCTCGGCGCAGTCCTCACCTTAGGTAATCCTAAGGTGGAATTATTTTATTGAGATTTTCTTCCTCGCGGTCCAGGCAGTGAAGCCGAGGCCCCCAGCCTCACGGAACATGACCGTAAGGACCGGGTTGTAAAGGTCATTTCCTACCATTAACAAGGACAAGCTTGTTAAGCTTGTTGGTTCAGGTTATTTACAGCCGCCCGAAACTCGGCGTTGTTGCTCATTTAGCACCACCCAGGGGACACGTGTAGGGTGGATCTAAAATGGACGGGATGGTATGTCCTACGGACGCGAGCAACTTTGTCCCCCTTGTGTAGGAAATAAAGTTATTTTTCCATAAACTCATATTTGTTTACATTTTTGGCAAATAAGTCGCGAATGCAGATTAGATATCAATGAACAGTCAACAGCAATTAAAACAGATACTTTTGTGATTATTTTAAGGTTAAAACATAAAATGCGCCATATCAATAATAATAGTTTCTTAAACTAGATGAAGAACATGTTTACATGCTAATGAAAAAACAAAGGTATCGTCACTTATCGTGTTAATTGAAAAAGAACACAATTAATTTGCTTTATGAAACTCCAGACATAATTAAGAATCTTAGTTCTATCATAATCATGAAATCAATAAATCACAATTTCAAAACAAGTAGTTTTACACAACATCTTACCTCATCTCATAAAGAAATCTCTTATCTTAAGAAATATCTTATCTTATCTCATAAAGAAATATAATTACCAGTACAGGCAATTATGCTTTTCAATTCGAAGAATACATTATTGATCTAAGTTAGCAATATACATTTAAAACTCGGTTTTATTGCTTTGACATAGGATTGCTTTTATCACTACATTTTGAACTCGCTCAAGTTTATGTATCTGAATCGCAACACAGCAACATTACGCGCACGCACACATTGAAACCATTGTTCGCTCGATTTTTATACGTAACTTAACTAACCTTGGTACTTGAAGATATATTTTTATTTTATTTTACTGGTATTTATTGAGTAAAGTTAGTTGTAAGTTCGCAATCGAATAGCCGAAAAACTATCTGCGTGATAATCATGTTTTTAGTATCGTTGAAGTTCATCAGTCAATACGTACAGTCAGGCATCAATTTTGCATAAGCATATTAAAGTTCAAATTGCTGTGATAATACCGGCCGCCTCGCGCCGCAGGCCACATCTGTGTGTGTGTCGAACACGCACTGGCTAGCGTCGAACGAAACAAAACATATCGTCGCTTTTACGCACACGGTAAAATTACGCATAACCTTGGTAGATTGATACTACTACTAAAATTCACTTCATCACAGCAAGTATAGATAGCTGGTAACGTAACCTAATGGTTTAGCAAACGTGAAAGTCTGGGTTCCAATCTCGAGATTGACTTATTATTTTTCTTTTCAACAATTATCTTTTTCGTTTTTTTATTTGTTATTCAATAGAGATAATAAACGAGAATAATAATGTAACAATTTTTATGTTTTTATTATTATATTGTTATGCTTATGTTATATGGGGTTAAAAATAAAAATGTTTTATACTTAAGTGTTTTCAAAATGTTTATTCGTTATAAACAGTCGTATTAATTAGGACTTATTGCGGTTATAGCTTAAGTATTCATTTTCATTATGAAAAGAAGATTGAAACTAAACCTCAAAATAATCCTTATCTAATTACTAAAATCAATTCATAACTTAATACTTTGTAAAAACGTTCTTGTTTATGATTTCCAATCAAATATGATGTTCTTGAGCTGGTTTTCGCTTGCACGGCGAACGCTTCGTAAACACTAAACACTTGTCGAATAATTCGGCAAAATATCTTGTTGGTATGAAACCACTTGTTTCATATTCACTGACCAGCTGGGCCTTCCACTTCTCTTTCGACTGGCATGGCTACCCACTTCCTTATATCTTTTGACCCTCCGACTCACAGTTGGTAATTTCTCTAAAACAGAAAAGGAATACTGTTAGGCAACTAGCAAAATTATAAAATATTATTACTATTTTGAAACAAAATTATTTTAAAAATAGAAATGTTACAAAATTATTATATTATAATTATTATGCTTAATTTTATATTCATCATTCCAAAAGTAAATAAGTAAACTTTAGGAAATTTGTTTTTTCTATTTAGGGCTTATGGTAAATATAAAACGTTTAAAAAAATAACTACAAGGATCATCAGTTATACTTTAATTAGATAATTAATGTTCGATAAAATAATTAAATCATAATACTCACAGTCAGTCCGGTTTCATCAAATATTTGTGATAAAATATTAAGTCCATGTTTACGCAGCGCGATAATATCCGATTTCATCTCAATATTTAAATTTGCTTGCATTTCAAAATGAACTACAACACCGCTAATAGATTAAACACACTTCACTAACCCACAATATCAAATTATCAAAGAAGCAACAACATTCTATATTTTAGTCGGGGACTAGCGGTGAATGAGCCGTAAGTTAAGCATCTATCTACCTTGAAGTGGTTCGAGCTTTATCTAGGGTATTCTCCATGTTCAGGTAGGCGTGGATTATCGGGTAGGAAGGCAGTATTTCAATAAAATATCACTTGTTACAATCACTTCACTTATAATTCTCGACAATTCAATCAGTACTTCACAAAATGATTATAGATCGCTTAGATCAAGAGGGATAATACTAAAAATATAACGTCCACCGAGCACGTGGTTGCGTGCGCACTTCACCGCGATCTCATGTCAACTTCCCGTGTTCCAAGATGGCCGCCTCACCAGTGCCCGGTGTTCGTTTTTGATATTGACATTTGTATTAGAAGTCAATTGACAGTCTAGAAAAGCGGAGGCGCCGACACGGCCAGCCCTGACAATCGCACGACCTCGTGCGCAAGGTGTCGTGCAGCCGTGGACTGCGAAGTTACTCCTCTCGACCTGTTCGATAAATAAAGATACACGTTTACAGCCGTTCAGCCCTTCCTGACCAATAGGAAATTAATTGCCGTTGCAGAGTAACATGGACCGGGCGTGCTAGGCCCCTTCATCCAGTTACTGAACCAGGTCCGGGCGTACTAGGCCCCTTCAACTGTCTTGCATAGCGTGGCCCGGGCGTGCAAGGCCCCTTCGACCAGCTATTACCTTGTGGCCCGGGCGTACTAGGCCCCTTCGACCCATTATCATAGCGCGGCCCGGGCGTACGAGGCCCCTTCGACCCATTATCATGGCGCGGCCCGGGCGTACGAGGCCCCTTCGACCGATCAACAACGCATGGCCCGGGCGTACAAGGCCCTTTCAGCCAATTACTAAAGCGTGGCCCGGGCGTACGAGGCCCCTTCAACCAGCTTTACACTACAGCAATGAAATAGACTACGCGTGAGTTAAATGAAGACTACTCACTTCGATGTACCTGAGCTCGTTCTACAATCATACTAGAGCCGTCTTCTGAGGCCGAGAGCGTGTCAGAACCGGCAGTCAAGGTATCTTCACTAGCAACGGAGACTGTCTCACTATCGGTGTCCGAAGACTCTATTCGGTCAATGTCATTTTCATCGAACGCCGACACGTCATCCTCGTCATTGATCAAGGTTGTAGATATTTCTACCAGTCCCTCACACCCTCTAGGTACCGCACGCAAGTTTTCGTGAGAGTACTTATAAACACGACTAGATCTATTGATGCCTTTTAGCTCATAGCGGTCGTTATCTAAAACTTTAGTTATGATGAATGGGCCCTTAAATTTTTTAGCTAGCTTGGTCTGATTGCGCTCACTACATTTGATGAAGACATAATCTCCCAGTTCAAATGGTTTTATTGTAGCCTTGCCTCTATTGAAAAGTTGTTCTTGTGAGCTGGCCGCCTTAAGAATATTTGCTGATGCTTGACTTCTTATGACGCCCAGGTCAGCTCGCGAAGGAGAACTAACTTTAGAAGCTATTTGGGACATTCCTAAGGACTGTGCACGTATGCCGAACATCAGTTCTGTTGGCGTGAAACCTGTGATCCTAGATTTAGTGCTATTTAATGCCAATTGTACTTCGTCTAGCTCGTCTCTCCAAACCTTGTTTGAGTCATTCTCGAAAATAGTGAGTAGGTTTTTCAAGGTGCGCATTACCCTTTCTACCTGACCGTTGGCTCTGGCAGAGCCTGTTGCTATGAGATGTAGTTCTATGTTATGATCAGTGCAAAACTCTTTAAATTCTGCACTAATATAACACCTACCCTGATCTGCTATTATTCTCTTAGGGGAACCGAAAAGGCAAACTGCTTTCTTTAAGGCTTTTACAGCACATGCTGCATCTAACGAAAGGGTATACTTTAAAAGGACATATTTTGTGAAAGCATCAATGATGACAGAGGCATATTCTTTTCTGTCACTCTTGCCGCTAAGTTTTCCCGTAATATCTATATGGATGGTGTGCCATGGTACAGAAACTTTGGGGATAGGATGTAATCTTACCTGTTGTGCACCTGAGGTGCCTTTGGAGGCTTTGCACACTATGCAAGAGTCGATAAATTTGTGAACATTTTTTGACATCTGGGGAAACCAGTACTGCTCGTATAATTTGTCGAGGGTTCTATCGTAACCTAGATGTTTGATCTCTGTATGTACATGATTTATAAGTGTCCACACCAGAGATCGTGGAACTATGGGGAGCCAGCTGCTTACCTTGTTCCTTTCTATTTTACGGTAGAGAATACCATCCCGAACATCGTAAGAGTGAGCAGTTGCTTCTGGTAGTTCGCCGTTCTCGTGCTGCCTAATAAGGGTTTGGATTTCTGGATCTCTTTTCTGCTCTACCTGGATCCAAGTATTGTGTAACTCGACAAAATTTACGGATTTACGAAAGTCAATGGGGTTGGTCAAATGAATATCTGTTTTTTTTGTATCTGAAGGGGCAGGTAACGGATTTCTGGACAGAAAGTCGGCATGTGCCATACTGCGCCCCTCCTTATAAATGATGTCGAAATCATATGCTTGGAGAAACGCCCACCATCTGTGGACACGAGGTGATAAATCGGTCTTAGCTTTGGAAGCTTTTAGGGAATTACAGTCAGTGTAGACTGTGAAACGTTGGCCGTATAGGTAGTGACGGAAATTTTCAACTGCCCGTACTACCGCTAGGGTTTCCAACTCATATGAGTGGTACCTAGACTCTACGTCGGTTGTACGACGGCTGAAATACGCCACGACATGAGGTACGTTTTGCTCTCTTTGAATTAGTACGGCGCCATAGCCGTCTGAGCTGGCATCGGTGTGTAGCTCAACTGGTTTGTCGGGATTGAAGATTGTCAATACGGGTTCTGATGATAGAATATTGACAATTTTCTTATGTGCTTCCGAATTTTCACATGTCCAAGTTATGCGGCCTTTGAGTTTGGTCAAGGGGTATAAGGGACTAGCGATGTTTGCGAAGTTAGGTATAAAACGTCGGAAGTAAGAAGCCAATCCTAGAAACTGCCTCACTTGCCTTGCTGTTTTAGGAAATGGGACCTCGAGAAGGGCTTTGACTTTTCCAGGGTTGGGTCTCACTTCTCCCGCGCGTATAACATATCCTAAATAATTGACTTCAGTTTTCATGAATTTACATTTAGCCATTTTGAAAGAGAACCCTGCTTCTGTCAGAGTCCTGAGTACAGTGTCAAGGCGTTGTAATCCTTCGTTCACACTGGACGAATACGATAGGACGTCGTCCATATAGGCTAGAGCTACAGTATCTTTAATTGATTTGAGGGCTTTATTGATACATCGCTGGTAAACGGATGCAGCATTTCGTAAACCAAACGGCATAGCGAGGTATTCGAACTGGCCCTCAGAGGTTACAAAGGCAGTACGCTCGATTGACTCAGAACTGACCTTTATTTGATGATAGCCGGCAGCCATGTCCAGCGAACTGAAGAAATGAGCACCATTTAAACGATCCACCTGCTCTTCTATCCTAGGAAGTGGGTAGTGTTCGGGTCGTGTGTTGGCATTCAATTCTCTATAGTCAACGCATAACCTGTCTGTGCCGTCTTTCTTCTTCACCAGTACGATAGGGCTAGCAAAAGGAGATGAACTCTCACGAATGATATTCGCATCTAAAAGTGATTGTATCTTTTCTCTTACAATTACCTTTTCGGCTAGTGACATCTGATGAGGACGCCTTTGCACGGTTTTATGCGGATCGATAAGATCGATTTTCATCTCGCCAGTAGTAACCCTACGAGTGGGCATGCCTTCTATGAAATACTCACTGTACTTACGAAGGATGTTGAATAGTTGCTCCTTCTCATTGCCTTCCAAATCGGTGTCGATTGAGCTAAAATCTAAATGATCAGAGGTTCGGCAAGTATTAATTCGTTTACGCGATGAAAATCTAATTGAATCACTGTTAATCTCGACATGTAACCCTTGTTCTAAGATGTCCCTACCTATAATGACAGGATCTACCAAAGCGTCATCAGGGACCACCTGAAACAATATGCTAACTTGAATACCTTGGATTTGAACAGAACTAAAAATTTGCGTCAGGCATTTTATGTCTTCGCCGCCTAGGCCTGTCAAATAAACGGTCTCCTTGCATACGGAACCAGGGAGTTGGTCAACTAAGCTATTTTTGATCAATGAGCATGCCGAACCGCTATCGAATAGAAATGACATTGACTTACCAGCTGATGTGGATAGAGTACCTTTGACCAGTCTGCGCTCACAGATATTTACTTCCTTCTTGGTTGTATGTTCTCTGTCTGCCTTGTTATTGGGACAAGCCGTACTAATGTGTCCGGGTTTTTGACATGTAAAGCAAGTGACTGTCTTTTCTCTTTCTATCTTCGAGGCCGTGGCACCATCTCGACGTTTGCGACACTCTTCGATCTTGTGTCCACGGTGACCGCAGTAGTGACAGGATCCTCCGAATTTCGTATCGGCAACAGTACGTAGTTTCTTTGAGTGGGAATTTTGCTCTTCGTTATCATCAAGTCGCCGCTTCAGCGATATTCCACTAAGAGCGCGGCATAATTGGGCTCTCGTTGTGATAGTGTACGAATTGAGCTCTCTACGGATTAGAGAGTTTCTTTGACTGAGGACTGATATGACGAATCCGGTGATTGCTTCTTCAGTCATTTCTACTTTTGGAATGCGTTCAATGAGACTCCACAAACGTAAAGCTGCTTCGGGAGCTGCCTCTTGAGTTCCAATCTCAAATCTCATCACACTGTCAAAGTAGTCCTGCATTAACATAGGTTTTCCAAATCTCGCGAGTAACAACTCCTTAATCCGTGGCCATTCTATTTCCGAACTTCTTAATTTAGTCAGACAAGATGCAGCGCGACCCTTCAGTGAGTTGATTAAGGCAAGCAACAACTCGGTCCCGGAAAGATTTCGGCTAGTGACTATAATTTCGGTAATTCTACACCAACCTTCGATATCGGCCTCCGCATCGTCTGGATCAAATTTAACCAACTGGGTCGGATTAAATAGTGACTGTGGTGGCTTCGTGGTGCTAGTGGTTGCAGCTAGCAATCTTGTCAAAATCGACTCCATTCCGTTGAGCAAATCATAGGTACTCGCACTAGGGTCCTTATTTCCGGTGTTGGATACTGCCTCCGGTTGATTTGACCCTTCGAATCCCACTTCTGATGAAGTGGTTCGAGCTTTATCTAGGGTATTCTCCATGTTCAGGTAGGCGTGGATTATCGGGTAGGAAGGCAGTATTTCAATAAAATATCACTTGTTACAATCACTTCACTTATAATTCTCGACAATTCAATCAGTACTTCACAAAATGATTATAGATCGCTTAGATCAAGAGGGATAATACTAAAAATATAACGTCCACCGAGCACGTGGTTGCGTGCGCACTTCACCGCGATCTCATGTCAACTTCCCGTGTTCCAAGATGGCCGCCTCACCAGTGCCCGGTGTTCGTTTTTGATATTGACATTTGTATTAGAAGTCAATTGACAGTCTAGAAAAGCGGAGGCGCCGACAACCTTATATTTTATTTATTTAGATTTCTGTGGGTATAATCATAAAGTTTTACGAACTATGTGAACAAGACGAACATGACACGGAACTATATTCGAGTAAATATGCGAGTGTGTGTGTCTAATTACTCATTAAAAGAAGGTCGTAAGTTAAACTAAACGTCAAGCTATTGCTTTGAGACTTTGCCTATGGACTTTTGGAGCCTACTGTACATTACGAGGTACCAAAAAACGACCTTAACATTTTAATGTTAAAGTATAAACGTATTATACTTTATAATTTTAATATACTAAAGTATTACAAGGAACATCTACGTTTATACCCCAGTCTGCTGTTAGTTTGAAAAGATGGACCCAAGTACTTTTAAATATTATTTTTGATGTCAATTGTTGGAGCATTACATAATCAAATACTAGCCTGGGAGTTTATCGTACAGTTTCGTTGTGATATTTAAAAATAAATCATTCCCTTATGAAAACAGTAAGTATTATAATAATAATAATAATAATAAAACTTTATTGACATAAAAATGTTACAATCGTACATGTGAAGCCCCTGACTCCCGTGCTAGGCGAACCTGTGTTACAGGAATCAGTGATCTCCGCCTTACATCAATACACATTTAAATTTTTATGTAATAAAATACTAATAATAAGTGAAACTAATAGGTATTGAAACAGTAAAACTGTAAAGTATTGAAAGAGTAACCGATAAAACATCGCACGTGTAACATCTGCTCCGCGTAAAAAATTCGCAAAAATTATTCGCGTTGAGCTACGAGCGCAAAAAAGTCATCAGTGGAATTGTGCAGTGTCGATTTACCAGGATCAGTGTGGGCAAGTGTCTACGACCACGGGTTGCGGAGCAGGACCTTCGGAACTTTACCAGGGAATAACGCAGGCAAGGTTTGTGGAAATTCGTTGCAAACAATATTCCTGAGAGTCGCAATAGAGGCCAATCCAACAACACCAGGATCATCGAAATTGGAGAAGGGGTTCGGGAGTTATTAAGGTGCGAAAATCGCTGAAAACACGTGGTTTTAGGCTAGAAAGTAACCTCACTTTGGCACCACGTGTTTTTACACCACGAGGCGTGACGCAGAACCAGTCATCCCAGCCCTTACTGGAGACTCCGAAGCCGGCCGAGGAATCTGCCTGCAGACCAGCCATCAGGAAAACGACTCCACAGCCTGTCACCAGGTAAGCCCGAGGGAACTCCTCAGTCCTAAGACCTACCCCCCCCGAGTTTAGGCTCATCTGACTCGGGACTTCAGGACCTTGCCGGAGCCACAAAAGGTTCCCCTCCCCTTTTCACCCCCCCCCCCCCAAACTCATACCCCCCTCCCAACTACATCCCCCCCCCAAGTAGTTCCCCCCCCCCCTTTACGACCAACCCCTCACCTACCTACCCCCCTTATTCACCCCCCCCCTCCCACTACCCCACCCCCCCTCACCCCAAATCTTCTCCCCACGAAACCTCCCCCCCCGACCCCCCCCTCACCCCCCCTCACCCCCTAATCGTCTCCCCACGAAACCCCCCTCCCCCTCCCCCCTCAGGGCTACCTCACCCCCCCGCGGCCTAACTTCGCACCCGTTGGAGCTAGAAGACCGAGCTTGGGCTCATTTGAAAGGGCACACAAAGCTCTTGAATTTGGCCCCAACAGAATTGCGGAATTCAGCACTCACACACGTAGCAGTCAAGCGGCGCAGCGGGATTCCACTGAGGACCACCACCAGTGCGCACACAGGGCTCAGAACATCGAGCCCTAGCAATTATCGGGCTCCTCACCGGACAGCAACGCAGACCAACGGCGAAGCATCCGTGAGTCCATCCACGTAGTAGCAATATTTATTTTAATAACAGACGTAGTGTAATAATATTAATACAATAGTATATAATAGTAATAAGTCATAGATTGTACTAAACAAACTAACCTTCCTCCCCTTATAAACAAATATGGCATCCAAACAAACCAGCACCTCCCGAAAAATGACCACGGAGGCCGCAAAAGTCCCTCAGTCACTTAGGGAAAAGGTTATAAAAAATGCAGCTAAGTCAGTGGCCTCAGAAAAGTTGGCGCGTCCATCGCAGAAGCCAGAGGCGCCGAAGGCAGCGTCGGAGTCGGAAGTGACAAGTAGGACACCGCCACAGCCATCGGCGCCTGAGGTGCACACACACACCCCAGAGGATCGCACTAGGATTTCCGAGGTAGTGATAAACTGGGAGCAGTGTGGCATCTCCCCCCCCCGACAAATCATCTCGGACGAAGAAAGCTCGGTGGCGTCCACAATCAGCCGTTCCGATCGCCCCGATAAAGGACGGCCGAGCCTTCTCTACAGAACACCGAGAAGGGGCACAGGAGTAGAAATGGACCTGGCCACAAGAGAGGCAAACGACCTACTCCAAAAGGGAAAAGACGCCTTGGAAGCCGCTGGAAACATGAAGCGGGAATGCAAGGCCACGGCCCACGAAAGCCTGCAGGGTCTGTACGAGGTGGTCCTGTCGCTGGCGGACTCGAGGGCTCGACACAAATACAACCTCGAGAAGGAGCGCTCTCGACACGCGCAAGAGCTTGTGCGTGTCGAGAGAGCTCATACTCGAGAGCTGATGAATATGAAGGTCGAGCTCTCCCTTGTGCGTACGGACGCCTCGGACACCCTGAAGGAGGCAAAAGGGATCCGGGAATGGCTGGGTCACGAAACCCTTGAGGCCCTCAAGGGTATCAAGGAGGTGAAGAACGAGGTGGCTACCGCGAGCCTTAGGAACCTGAAGGAGCATGAAAAGACAAGGCAGGAAAGTGCAAGAGCCCCGGGGGACCCCAAGTGGGAGACAATGGGGGCTAGCCTATCACGCCTAGACACAAACATAACCAGTGTGTCCAACCAGCTGGACGTGCTCCGAAAGGCCCTAGAGAGGCTCAAAGAGGACCTCACCCGGCCAACAAACAAGACCACGGACCCGGATCCGAGCAGCCGGGAGACAGGCTTTCTACTCACCACAGAGAAATTTGAGGAGGCCTTCGAGGAGCTGAAAAGCCAATTACAGGCAATAGCCAATAAGCCTGCACCTTCTCCCCCCTCACCACACCCACCCATAAACATAACCAACCACCTCAAACCCATTTCGGAAAGGCTGGAGATCGTCTCTGCAGACCTTCGCGTACTACGCGACAAAGAGCCTCCAATCCAAGCGCCCCCGGCGCTAAATCTGGAGGCGGAATTAGCGGTCGGCGAGGTCAAGAAGACGCTCCAAGACATTCAAAAAGGGGTAGCGGACCTGGGCAAAGTGGACAGACCAACACAAAACCAGCTGGGTCCAAAAACCTTTGCCCAGGTCGCCAGTACACCAAAGCCCCCCAAACCACACACACAGCCAAACCACACCCTGATCATCTCGTCGACGAACCCCCAACACACCGGGGACAACGTAATCGAGAGGATCAGGACAGCCCTGGACCTCAAGACGAGTGGAGCCCGGGTTGACACCGTCAGGAAAGCGCGGAACCAGAAAGTGGTCCTCAGATGCGCATCCAAAAAAGACTTAACAATCGTCAAAGACCAAGTCCGGTCCAACGCAGGGCTCAAGGTCCAGGAGCCGAAACCACAAAACCCGCTCGTCTGCATCAAGGGAGTGCTGTCCAGCTACAGCGACGGGGAGATTGTCGATCTCCTGAAAGCGCAGAATAAGCACCTTCTGCAGAACGTCGCTGTGGATGGACAAACACTCAGGGTGCGATACAGGAAACGTGCGAGGAACCCCCACGAGTGCCACCCAGTTCTGGAGCTCTCTCCGGAGCTCTGGAAGTGTTTGACAGCAGTCCAAAAAGTTCATGTGGGCATCAAGCGATGCTCAATTGAGGATCAGTCCCCTCTGGTCCAGTGCACAAAGTGCCTTGGATATGGACACAACAAGTCCATATGCAAGGCCGCAAAGGAGGTCTGCGCCTACTGTAGTGGAGCGCACAACATAGGGGACTGTCTCACACGAGCCGATGGCAAACCGCCCACATGTATTAACTGCAAGACGGCACACGGGTTGGCAAGCGACCTGGCACATACAGCGTTTAGCGAAGACTGCCAGGAACGCCAAAAGTGGGATGGTATAGCGAGGTCGCGCGTTTCCTATTGCTAAGGGCGACCAGGACAACACACAAAC
Organism: Hydraecia micacea; assembly: GCA_914767645.1. NCBI lineage: Eukaryota > Metazoa > Arthropoda > Insecta > Lepidoptera > Noctuidae > Hydraecia > Hydraecia micacea. Next base: position 14,932,477 of record OU611775.1, read on the forward strand.
AAGCCAACCGGTCACCCCCGAAAACACAGAGAGACCGACAGCAAGATTGAAATTCATCCAAGTCAATCTTCAGCGCTCCAAGCTGGCCACAGAAGAACTACACTTGGCGGCTCAGGCAAAGGGAATTTCAGTAGCACTTGTTCAAGAGCCCTATGTAGGACGAACAGGTGTGATGAAACAAAGCCCCGGCACGCAAGTCATTCAGTGCAGCCTCAACCGCCAAAAACCAGTTAAGGCGGCGATCGTCGTTTTCGGGAACAATCTGGAGGTCATTCACGACCCCCAGCTAGTAACTGAGAACGTCGCCGCCGTCTTGCTGAAGGTAGGTCAGCTCACCTTCGGAGCGCTGTCGGTCTATTTCGAGGGCGACCAGGACATCGAACCATACCTTTCCGAGACACACAACACAACAATCAAACTGAGAACCAATAATATCCTGGTGGGAGGAGACGTTAACGCCTGGAGCCAGTGGTGGGGAAGTGTTTCCGAAAACCATCGCGGGGCAGCGTACAGCTCCTTCCTCAACGAGCGAGACCTCCACATCCTCAACACGGGTCAAACGCCGACGTTCGAGATCTACAGAGGAGACAGGTGGTGCACGAGCATCGTCGATGTGACTGCATGCAGCTTGTCACTCTTGGGCAAGGTAGAGGAGTGGCGTGTAGAAAGAAGTCTAACAACTTCAGACCACAACGCTATTACCTTCTCGATGCGCTTAGAAAAGGCCTTGGAACCCTTAAGGCCAATCTCGACGCGCATCTATAACACCAAGAAGGCAAAGTGGTCCGACTTCAACACACACTTCAAAACCAGCCTGGCGGCCACGAACATCACGACCGTCAGAGTCTCGGACATATCGAGCCCTGAGGATTTGGAGACGATCATCACCCTATACACGACGAACATCCACCGCTCGTGCGAGGAATCGATCCCAAAACTGGGGTCGCCCAAACGCGACGCCAAGCCCCCATGGTGGACCCCTTCTCTGGACCGTCTCAAAAGAGACGCGATGACGAAGAAGAGAAGGATCCGGAACGCAGCCGCTAGCCGGAGACACTTCACCATCCAGGAATACATCCAGGCAAAACAAAAATACACCACAGCAGCAGCGGAAGCAGCCACTGCCAACTGGAAGGAGTTCTGCTCGAAGCAGGACCGAGAGAGCATGTGGGACGGCATCTACAGGGTACTAAGGAAGACAGCCAGAAGACAGGACGACGCGCTCCTGAGAAACACCGCAGGAGAGACGCTCAGCCCAGAGCAATCCGCGGATCTTCTGGCAAAAACCTTTTACCCCGACGACTCAACGGATGCCGAACAGCCATACCACATGAACCTGAGAAGGCTAGCGGAGGAAAAGAACCCAAAAGGTCTGTCTGCTGACGACCCGCCCTTTACGACTGCGGAGCTGGAAATGGTTCTCCAGAACCAGAATCCGAAAAAAGCTCCCGGTCCTGACGGGTTAACAGCAGACATCTGCACTGCGGCAATAAACTGTGACAGGGAGGTGTTCTTAGCGATAGCCAACAAATGCCTGTCGCTGTCACACTTCCCGAAGCAGTGGAAGGTCGCCCACGTGTGCATCCTCCGCAAGCCAGGCAAGGACGACTACACCAGCCCAAAGTCGTACAGGCCAATAGGTCTGCTCTCGGTCCTAGGAAAGATCGTCGAGAAGCTCCTAGTCGGCAGACTACAGTGGCACTTCCTGCCCACACTCAACCAAAACCAGTACGGATTCATGCCGCAGCGCGGAACCGAGGACGCCCTCTATGCTCTGATGGGGCACTTACGTGCCGAAATCAAAGCCAAAAAGATCGTGCTTTTGATATCATTAGACATAGAGGGGGCCTTCGACAACGCGTGGTGGCCAGCACTCAAGCGACAGTTGGTAGTCAAGAACTGTCCTAGGAACATCTACGCTCTCGTCGCCTCATACCTGGAAGACCGGAACATCAGGGTCAACTACGCCAGAGCGACTAGTGAGAAGGGTACCACGAAAGGATGCGTCCAGGGCTCAATTGCCGGACCGACGTTTTGGAACCTTATCCTAGACTCACTCCTACAGAAAATGGCGAGTATGGGGGTATACTGCCAAGCCTTCGCAGACGACGTTGTCCTGGTTTTCTCGGACTTCACAGCCGGTCCCCTGCAGCAATCAGCCAACGACGTGCTAGACACAGTATCGGAATGGGGCGTCCAGAATAAGCTACGTTTCGCCGCGCACAAGACCAATGCGATGGTGTTAACGAGGAAGCTTAAATACGATGTTCCGATACTCCACATGTCGGGCACGCGGCTGAACCTGGTCGAAGAGGTCAAGCTGCTAGGTCTCACAATAGACGCCAAACTCACCTTCAACGCGCACGTGTCTGCGACCTGTAAAAAGGCTGCAGACATCTACAAGCAGCTGGCATGCGCGGCAAAGGTGACTTGGGGTCTCAACGGAGAGATAATTAGGACGATATACGTGTCGGTGATAGAGCCCATCGTGATGTATGCAGCGAGTGCGTGGGCTCCCGCAGCTGAGAAACTGATGACAAGGAATCAGTTTGACTCACTGCAGAGGGGCTTCGCGCAGAAGATCTGCAAAGCATACCGCACGGTGTCTCTGACATCGGCACTCATCCTGTCAGGCCAACTCCCCCTAGACCTCCGGGTACTCGAGGCGGCTACCCTGTTCAAGATCAAGAAGGGTCATTCCAAAGAGCTCATACCACCGGGCCGCGAGCTGGAGTGCGACGTGCATCACTCCAAAAATCCCCACCCAGCACTACTCACAACAACAGAGTATGCGCGCCTGGAAGACTTGACTCCCGAAACCCTGGCAACCCACCAAGTAATCGGTCCCCAAATATACACCGATGGCAGTAAGATAGAGGGGAAAGTCGGCGCTGCCCTAACTTGGTGGGAAAACGGGAAGGAGTCCAAGTCCAGTACCTTTGGGTTGGAACCTCACAACACAGTCTTCCAATCGGAAATGTACGCTCTCTTTAGAGCTGTCAGGATGGTGAGAGAATCCAGGGCGGCCTCTGTAGGCATTTTAAGTGACTCAAGATCGTCACTTGACTTGCTGAGGAGACCGTCTGTCACTCACCACTTGGCACTCCAAATCAAGAGAAGCGTCCGAGAGATCAGAGAGGAGGGCAGAGACGTGAGGTTCTTTTGGCTCAAGGCCCACGTGGGAACCGCCGGGAATGAGAGAGCGGACGAGCTGGCCAAGGAGGCAGCCCTAACGAAAGAGACAGCAGACTACAACAAGGTCCCCGTATCGTTCGTGAGGAGGAAGATACGGGAGGGGACTATAGCGAAGTGGCAAACGCGGTACGAATCCTCGAGTACAGGATCGGTCACAAAAGTGTTCTTCCCAGACGTCCTCGCGGCGAAAAGGACACTTAGAGACTCAGTTCTCACACCGGTCCATGTACAAATCCTTACAGGACACGGAGGATTCTCAGCGTACCTCCACCGCTTCCATCTCAAAGACAGTCCCTCGTGCGTCTGTGACCCCAGTTGCGATGAAACAGTCTGGCACCTGCTCTTTGATTGCCCAAGGTTCAGTCATGACAGAATGGAGCTGGAAGCAAAGATCGAAACCCAGCTAAGCCAGTCCACACTCCACACTATCATGGGGAGACTGGCCACCAGGAAACCATTCTTAGCATTCGCGAGCAAAGTCGCCATAGTCGCAGCAAGGGCCAACAAAACGGACGTTACCTTGCGAAGTCGAAACCGACTACCATCCACCCAGACAGTCACGACCACCTCAACAACGACGACAACTACTACACAAACAACAACAAACACACCACTCACGACAACACAAATCACACACCCAGGCATTAACCAACAAACAGCTCCCGTGGCAGCAGCATCGGCGTGGGCAGCGGCCGGCCAACAACAAGCTCCCAGTGCCATGTCCACCACGCAATTCCTGGCGTACGGAGGAGATGGAGTCCCAGGTATCAGGTTGAGAGGTGTCGCCCTCTTCATGAACAGGGAAGGAGAAAAGCTGGGAATAAGTTTCTGCGTAGGCTCAAGCCGAGCTGCGGCCCGCATACCAATTTCACCAGGCCTTGCCGCCCTGATCAACGGAAGCACCACCAAAGCGAGCATGAAGGGTAGCAAATATGCAGCGCTGCCTCAAGTGGAAGTGGCCTCGCACCGATGCCGTCTAGTGCGATTCAAAGGGAAGACAATCGCACTATTCGAGTGGGGAGAGGAGACTCCATTTGCTCAGGCGAGCTCACTGCTTCAGAAGATCAGGGAGGCAGGAGACTACACTGCAGCCACGGCCCGAACCATAAGCGTGGACGCGATGGCAATCGGAGGGGAGAGAGGAGACGTCGCAGACCGCTTCGGCTGTTTAAAAGCCTCAGAACATCACGAGGTAGTCGTCTATGAGGACAGAGGGGAAACTCTGAGTTTTCTCAAAGTCCCTAGACGACCAACAGTCAATGCGACGAACCCCACGTCAAATCCGACCAGCCAGAGCGGTTCGGAAAGGGCCCAGCAGAAGGCAGCCGCCGAAAAAGCTGCAAAGGAGCAGGGCAAAACCCCCAGCCCGGAGGACCGGGCCAGGTCGAGGAGTCGCCTGAAAGCCTTCGGCACTTTCCTCAGCGCTCTGCTCCCAAGCACCAGCCGCGAATCACCAACCCACAGGCAGGAAACAGCAGTGGAGAGGTTTTTCAGGAAAAAGCCTAAGGAACCAACCCAGCAAAAGCCTAAACCCACAAGAGCCGACAAAGGGCAAGTCAGCCCGCCGACCCTCGCAGTGAATTTGGACACCACGGATCACGTGAAGAGCGCTTTCCTCGAGTACGTTGCGATCGTGAGAGCGACCAGAGAGGTCAATCTCATGACATGCAGGAAGATTCTGCAGACCTACCACAGAGAAACAGAAGGTCTGCTAAGGGTTCTACTCGAGGAGGCAGGAGCAGCGGTGTACGACAACGTCAACTCTCATGTCATCAAAGGGGAGATGACGGGGCCGTACATGGCAGCTTACAGCGCGAAGAACGGTTTCGTGGCTCTGGACGAGGAGGAAACGGAGCGCTCAGGCAAAATAAAATTCAGAGCACCAAATGATGACCCGATAGTGGTTACCGCCAAATGTACCAAAATTATGCTGGACGACAAGATCCTCGAAATGGCGCAATCCATTCTGGGGACTTCAGAGATCCCAGCATCTCAGGAAAGTTGGGCGGTACCCAGTATCAGGTGGGTAAACGGAGTTCCGGGTTGCGGGAAGACAACCTGGGTGGTGAAGAACTTCGATGAGGAAAAGGATGTCGTAGCCACCACGACGACTGAAGCTGCCAAAGACCTCAGAGAAAAGCTTGCGCACCGCTTAGGAGACCAAGTCAATACAAAGGTGCGTACTATGGCCTCAATATTAGCAAACGGGTTCAGGAGCCAAGACAAATGCTACCGTTTGACGGTAGACGAGGCTCTAATGAACCATTTTGGGGCCATAGTTATGGCAGTAAAGTTGTCTGGAGCAAGCGAGGTTATCCTCATCGGAGACGTGAACCAGCTCCCATTTTTGGACAGAGAGAACCTATTTGAATTAAGGTATACCCGTCCGAACCTGGTGGCTGGTATCACCCAGGAGTTGCTGTGCACGCACCGCAACCCAATGGATGTGGCATTTGCGCTGAGTGAGATATACTCCGGTATATACTCCTCCAAATCGTCGTTGTCGCGGGTTCATTCCCTGAGTGTGAAAGGTTACACAGGAGCGCAGATACCTAGAACCGCCCAAAACACCCTATTCCTGGTCCATACGCAGGAGGAGAAAGCTTCTCTTGTGAGTAAGGGATACGGGTCCGGCGAAGGGTCGCGCATGCTGACCATACACGAGGCTCAGGGGTTGACCTACGACAGCGTCATAATTATCAACACCAAGTCCAGGAGGCTCCAAATTCACGACAGCATCTCCCATGCGGTAGTGGCGGTGTCAAGGCACACAACTAGTTGCGTCTATTACTCTGACGATGCCGACGACGCCACAGGCCGCTTTGCAAAGAGGGCGATGGATGCGCCGACTAAAACGGTTGTCGAATACAACCTGAAGACGGCCATGCAGCATCGAGACGTGACGGTAACCGAAGCTCTGCTTAGGCTAGCGAAATCCCTGGTCAGGAAACCCCCCCAAACATAACAAAACCTAAATAACAAATTCCACTCACCTCCTAACCCAATCCAATATCATTACTAAAACCAAAACCCGTCCCATTCAAAACAAAATGTAAGTCATAAACATAATTTAATATATAAAACAAAAAAGTAATTGTGAAAATTTTTAAAGTATCCCCAATGTAAAAATTCGAACAACTATAATATAAGATATTAAAATTTGTAAAGTCTGTGTATTAATGATAAAAAAAAAAAAAAAAAAAAAAAAAAAAAAATGTATTTTATTAACAACTAACCCAATAAAAACATTGCATGAGCATGCAAGTAAGTAAGTACTAGTATTAATAATAAAAAAAAAAAAAAAAAAAAAAAAAAAAAATATATATATATATACATATAAATATAATCATTATAATTATAGATGGACTCACGTAGAATATAATTTAGTTGTAAGCTAAAAAGTGTCCGATGTAGGAGCACGTTAATTGTAAACATTTATTAAATAAAACGTAAATAAATAAAACAATGTAAAAAAAGGCGCGGACGACCATGTCCGCGGTAAAGTACTCATTTAAAAAAAAAAAAAAAAAAAAAAAAAAAACAGTAAAACTAAACAATAAAAAGGAACAAAGTGGGCGTGTGATTGCGCGTGTGTGTGAGGGTGTGTGAGAGTATGTATGAGTATGTGTGTATGTGTGATGATGAGTGAAACGCATTTGAGTGTACATACGTTTGTGTGAGAGTATATCAGTTTTTTTTTTTTTTTTTTATGCAATTTATACAAGACTTTCATGATACAGATAAGATTAACTTCTCAGTGTCGTCATAACTTAAGGACTGAAGCCAAGGTCTTAAAATTTGCTTTACCTTATATAACGTTAGCTTATAAATCGAGATGGATTTATTAACCCGGTTGTAGATCTTTGAACTTAACGCACAAAAGTGTCTGGACGCGAGAGCAGTGCGGTATTTGGTGATTTTGCAGACTGGAAAGCCAGTGCGTCTACTTTTTGCATCTGAACTTATTGGTAACATAGTGTGTCTACGTAGGACAGTACGGAGAATATACAATTGTCGAACTGTAAGGACTTGGGCTTCTAAGTACAACTGTCTTGTGGGATAGATTTTTTTTCTGAAGGACATCACTTTAAGTACTGCCCGTTGTGCCCGTTCCGCTCTAAGCATAGCTGTTTTATATGTTCCTCCCCATACTGGAATGCAGTAGGTAATAATAGACTCACATAACGAGCGGTATACCATTGTTAATGTCTCCTTGTCCGCAGAATGTCGTAGATCTTTAAACAAATAAATAAGCTTACGAAGCCTGGAACATAAAGCGTCTATGTGAGTTCGCCAGTCAAGCTTTTCGTCTATATGGACTCCTAGATATTTTATGTGAGGTACCATAGAGAGGCTAACACACTTACATTGTGTAGGATCTGTACATACATGTGGGATTATACCTGAAGTAGTTGGAGGCTTGGGGCAGTTTGACGAAGAGAACTGTATGACTTTTGTTTTTGCAATATTCAGTGTCAGCATGTTGTTGTTTAGCCAGTTCATTATACTACGCAATGAAGCTTCAGCTCTATCAGTCGCCTTGGACCAGTCACTGTCATAAATAAGGAGTGCCGTATCATCAGCGTAGGTGAATATATCACAATTGCAGACAGGTAATTGGCAGAGGTCATTAATGTAAATTTGAAAGAGGGTGGGCCCTAAAATACTACCTTGTGGTATGCCATAGCAAACCGGTTCCTCTGTACTGATAATGTCTTCAATTTTTACGCACTGACTACGGCCACTCAGATAACTTTGAAAAATATCAAGAGCCAGGCCACGTATTCCTATGTGTTCCATTTTGGCCACCAGTCTGGGGATAGAGACGGTATCGAAGGCCTTAGTGAGGTCTAGAAAGATTCCGTAGCATTTATAGCGATTATCTAGTTTATCCACCAGACCATCAACAAGGTCCGACACCGCATCCTCGGTTGAGATACCTGCTCGAAATCCGTATTGTTTTGGTGATAAAATATTATTTTTTTGCAAGGAATTTAGTCAGGGAATTATTAAGAATACGTTCTAGAATTTTGGAGAATGCGCTGAGTACAGATATGGGTCGATAATTGGAAACATCGTCTCTTGCCCCAGCCTTGTATATAGGGTGCACAACCGCACGCTTAAAAGCTTTTGGGAAAGTTCCCGAATTTATAGCACAGTTACAGATGTGAGTTATTATAGGAGCGAGATACCTACTAGATTGGCGAAGTATTTTGGCAGGTATGTAGTCCCAGCCAACCGCACATTCACTGCGCAAACTCTGAATTATGCATATAACCTGTTCTTCATCAACTAAGGGAATGACCAATGAGTTCAGTGGTGATTGGGAAGGGATAGAGGCAGTGCTGAGACTGTGAGAGCTGAATTTTGTCGCAAGATTCTTACCGATATTCACAAAGAAATTATTAACGTTATTAATAGAGGCAGTTGGATCGGGTTTCAATTTTAACAGTGCACCGGGTGATTGTTTAACGTGGTAACTATTTGTGATATTTTTGATTACCTTCCACGTGGCCTTAGGGTCATTTCTCGCTTTCAATAGCTGTGACTTTTCATATGCTCGTTTGAGTTTTCTGAGCAAAGCATTGCAGAAGTTACGGTATCGATTATAAGAAATTTTTAAGAGTAAATTGTCAGGTTGAGCTTTGGCCTTTCGATGCATCTCATCACGATGTCTTAGACAACGGACTAGACCAACAGTCATCCAAGGTTTCAGAACTGTTTTTCTGTTAGATATGTATACAGTTTTACTATGCTTGATCAGGACTTTTTGCATGTAATCAACCAGAAAATTCGTAGCGAGGTCCGGATCTTGAATACATAGACCAGCGGCAAAATCGAAGTTACCAATTTCAGTTTTTATGGATTCGTAATCATATCGAATTAAAGATTTTTTTAATGTCGATTTGTAAACTTTTAAATCTATGAATAGGGCAACGGGAAGATGGTCCGTTACGTGAGAATTCAGAACGATGACTCTAGCTGGTGATTGAGTTCTTAAAAGAATATGATCAAGACAGTTATTTATTCTAGTGGGGAATGTATGAGCGGGTAATAAGCCGAGCGTCGCCATAGTGGTTAAATAATCATTAGAGTGTCGATCAGAGTTACCAGGCTTAATATCAATATTAATGTCACCTATTAATGTTATATTGCAGTAGGATTTGACAGATGTTACTATTTCACATAAACTAGAATAAAAATTTGAAGCGTCTTGATAAGATGGAGATCGATAGATAGCGATAATCGCTGTATTATTGTAGCAACACACCAGACAGTTAGCATCGCGTATCATTGGTTCAAATGTGAGACAATCCAGGGTGCTTTTTGCATATATTGTCCACGCCACCTATCAGCAGGACGCGGCAGCACTTGGTCCGGCGCGGCGCTAGCGACATCTGCCGACGAAAGGAAGAAGCTTCATTGCTATCTGAGGACACCGGTCGATCCCCATCTAATGTTCTTGCCCCACTCTTAACTTCATTCAACGACGCCTATAAAAGCCCTAGCACTGTATAGAATCATTCCTTTTTTCTCCTTTTCTTCCTTTTCTTTTTCCTCTTTTTCTTTTCATCTACGCACATATATATAAACGTTTGTAAAGGGACTTCTAGAAAAATAAACCTATATAACCATCCAAGTCGCTTCATTTTTTGGACGAAACAGACCTGATCCTGCACATATTTTGGACCTTCGAGACGGATGCTGGAATCAAGACTACGGGAAACGAATAACGACGCAGCGACCACGCAGCGGCGACGCCATAGATGGACCAGCAGCCATTTTTTGTACGAGAGATATACGAGAGAAGAAGGGCGAAGACGATAGAAACGCAGCGGTCAGGTCTCTGTTCCCGTCCTATGCATACGTTTCACGAATTGTGTTAAAGCTGTGTTTTATAACATTACAGTTCACGCGGCGCGAGAGTGGCAGCCACGCGGTCCGGTTGATGCTTGCACGTGAGTACCAATACAGTCACACACCAACACTCATTCTTAGCCCGCCAAAATGTCAGTTAAACAAGTGGAGGATGTTCTTTCCGAATTAAAAAAACGAAGGGGTAGTGTCAAAGGTCGGTTAAGTAGCCGAACTAAAGTTGCGCGTTCAGGCCGCGATCGAAACATTTGCTAAATTCAATGCCATAGAAAATGAAATAGAAGTACTATTGTCGGAATCGGAAACAAGCGCCAATTCAGAATACGTCGAAGTGTTAGAATCAATATATTTTACGGCTATGGCAAGTGCGAACTGTCTTATTCATAACGCGGAGGCTTGCAGCGAGTTCCCTATTGCATCAGCTCGGGCTGATGTCCAACCACGTGTCAACACAAAATTACCAGATATAAAATTACCTGCCTTTGAAGGAGCGTATGATCACTGGCTGGAATTCAAACATTCATATATCACTATGATCCATAACCGTTCCGATTTAGACGAAATACAAAAATTCCATTATTTAAGGTCAGCTCTGAGTGGAAGCGCGTTACAGGTGATAAGTGCCTTAGAATTCAGTCCGGCCAATTACATTCACGCATGGGAGTTATTAGAAAATCGTTTTCACAATGAGAGGTTACTAATCAACAATCACGTCAAAGCGTTACATAGTATTCCGTCCTTAAAACAGGAATCACCATCACAAATTCGGAAGCTAATAGATACCATTCTACGTAATTTGCGCGCTCTGAAGTCATTAAATGAACCCACATTCAATTGGGATACGTTAATTATTTACTTAATCGTTAATAAGCTAGATCCTTCCACGGAACGGGAGTGGGAAAACCACATAGGTGCCACGTCACTAGGGTCACGCGATAAGGTCAAATTAAACGACTTAATATCGTTCCTCAGAAGCCGCGCAGATACATTAGAAATGATTAATACAAACCACGCTAGATCTAAAGAAGTACCTCAAAATGATAAGCATCAACATACGAGTGACAAACGAAGTTCAAACCGCGTGCATAGCTATTCATCTATTAAAACTACCCGTAACAGCGATCGTTATAATAAAGTTAAAAGGGAGGTACCCAAGTGTGTTTTGTGCGATCAGGATCATGCGTTGTACACGTGCATAACTTTTCTTAACATGTCGGTTAAGGATAGAATGAAAGTCGTTACGGATAAAAGGCTGTGCTGGAATTGCCTGCGAGCAGGTCATACGTTAAACGACTGTATTTTCGGGCCGTGCAAACAATGCCAGCGCAAACATAATAGTTTATTACACTTAGAAAACCAAAGCGCTAGTAACAGTGCGTGTGTGCGTAATGATTCGCGCGGAGAGGTGAACGAAACACACACCACCACGACCGCCTTGCATTCTAGTGATCCAAACAACACTGTTGTGTGCGATAAAACAACTAGTGATTTTATATTAATAAATACGGTTTTACTTTCTACAGCATTAGTAGAAGTAGCGGATGATAATAATGTTTATCATACAGCTCGTGCGCTTTTGGATAGCGGAAGCCAGAACTGTTTTGTTACGGAGAAATTGTCTAAACGAATAAATGCGTCTTATATAGGTACAGTCCACTGTTCAAATCTCGGGTGTGGGACAATCTGTCGCACAGTCGCGCCATTCATGCGATATATCAATACGACCAAAAGTAAACGATTATTACACCAAGCTTCGATGTATTGTCTTGCCATGCATAACGTCCAGTTTGCCTACGATAAACATAGAAGTTGGTCATATACGTATTCCTGAATTCTTACAATTAGCAGATCCGACGTTTAACGTTAGTTTGGAGATTGATCTGCTGATTGGTGCGGATAGATTTTGGGATCTTTTAGAAACCGATAAAATACGTTTAGCTAGTGGTCCATTCTTACAAAATTCGAAATTAGGATGGTTATTGTCCGGTCCTGTGTTTGTAAGGAACTCAAAACCCATTCATGTTCGGTGCCACTTTAGTCAGGGAATTGACAAACGACTCCGGCTATTCTGGGAAATCGAGAATATTCCTACATCACCACGTGTACCTAATTCTTACAGATGATGAACGTACGTGTGAGGAATTATTTAATAATACGACTAAACGCGAAGAAGATGGTAGATTTTCGGTTCGTATACCGCTAAGAGAAGACCCAGGCACGTTGGGTGATTCTTATACGTTAGCGACGAAACGATTTCTAACATTAGAACGTAAATTTGAACGTTCGCCAGAATTTAAACGTATGTACACTAACTTTATGCGAGAATATAACGACTTAGGTCACATGTCGAAGTTAGTTACTTGTAGTCCATCAAACTATTATCTTCCACACCACGGTGTCGTCAGGGAGTCTAGTACAACTACAAAATTACGCGTAGTGTTCGACGCTAGTGCTGTTACTAGCTCGAATAAATCATTAAACGATATTCAGTATCCGGGACCCGCCTTACAAAATGATATTTTCTCGATCTTGTTGCGATTCAGACAGTATAAATACGTAGCTTGTGCAGACGTGGAGAAAATGTTTCGTCAAGTTCTTCTCCAGTCTGATCAAAGGTCATTACAATTAATATTGTGGCGCGATAACCCTTCAGATCCATTAGATACTTATCAACTTAATACGGTTACTTATGGAACTGCGTCAGCTCCATATTTAAGTATGCGATGCATTAGGCAGTTAGCGTTAGAGTGTGATGATGACGTCATCGCTCGCGTCATCGCTCAAGACTTATTCGTAGATGATCTCATCACAGGTGATGATGATCTAGATAATTTAATTCTAATTTGTCAGAAAACGTCAGACGTGCTACAGTCAGGATGTTTTCCTTTGCGCAAGTGGACATTTAATTCAGATGTATCTCAAAATAAATCCACAGAACATTTTATAGGCGAGCATGAGCAAACTAAAACACTCGGATTGGGTTGGCACAACACTAGTGACGAGCTACACTTTGTCACAAAGATTGATAACTATGACAACAATACGAATCTAACTAAACGAGTAATGTTATAAGTTATATCACAAATATACGACCCATTAGGCCTTCTTTCTCCTGCAGTCATAATTTCAAAAATGATTTTACAAAATTATGGTTGAGTAAGATTGACTGGGACACTTCTGTTCCTAGGGAAATTGCTAACACTTGGAAACATTTCATTTTTACGCTCAGATATTTAAAGGATATTCGCATCCGTCGTCACGTAAAGGGTGATCACACTCAAAATACCGAGCTTCATATATTTACCGACGCGTCTCAAGAGGCCTACGGTGCATGTGCCTATTTACGTACATATAGTGATAGCTCTGACGTGACTGTACGTTTGTTGTGTGCCAAGAGTAAGGTTGCACCTTTGAAGGCCATAAGTATTCCGCGTTTGGGACTTTGTGGTGCATTAATAGGAGCTAAGTTTTACAAGAAAATCACTGAATCTCTTAGGTTGCAGTTTAGTAAAATATATTTCTGGACAGATTCTACAATAATCATGGGTTGGATTAAAATGTCACCACATTTACTTAAAACATTTGTGCAAAATCGAGTGACCGAGATTAACGAGCTCACAGGCGACTCGGTGTGGCTACATGTAAGCAGTAAAGATAACCCAGCTGATCTGTTGTCGAGAGGTTGTAGTTTAGATTTGCTAAAGGATAGTGAATTATGGTGGCACGGTCCGTCTTATTTACATAACAGTTTACACTATTTCGACCAGACTAAATGCGATAATACAAACGTAGGTAATCTACCAGATTTAAAATGCAAACAAACATGTTTACCTTCTATCCAAAGCGAACCCCTCCCCTTATGGGGGTTGCCAGCAGGTAGGTGTGTAGGGGGTTATAAATAATAAGAGCTAGATGATCAGGTACACTTATTATTTATTGCCTAAACTTCCGTGGCCATCACAAGTCCTGATTGCAGAGGGTAGTAATGGGGTAGGAACACTGGCCTGGACCGTCTCCAGGTGATGATGATGGTTCCATCTCGGACTTTGCCGCAACTGTCGGCTCCAGTTCCAGGTTCGGTACAAGTTGCTAATTTCAGCGTAGGGTAGACGTGAATCACTCCGCAGCAGAGGATCTTCACGTAGGGTCTTCCTTAACACCGGAACCACGCCGCGATGAAAGGGTTGTAGGGTAGACTAGACTCCTGGAAGTCCAGACAGAAACGGAAGCGTAAGCAAACTGTCGGAACCACGTCTCGTAGGTCGAGAGGTCACAGTGTCCCAGATAGGAAGGTAGGAAGAAATACAGCAGAAAACTAGTTTGAGAAGTTCTAAGAACACCTTACAGTTAGCACTTCTAATAAGATACATGGAAACTTACCCTAGAGGGATTTCGCGAAGTATTTAATAAACTTATTTAGGTAGGTTCGGAGCGAGTGACACAGCCTTCACCTCAGACGCTCTTAATTTGACTAGTCATCGTCCTTCCCGAGCCCAACCGAATCGCCACTCCTCGGCGACGCTCGGTAATGATCGTTTTAGAGATGCGCAGGCGTTCATTACGAGGACCCTTTAAGTTAATAATCACTCGAAGGTTCCGTATATTATTATTTAATTTTAATGTTGCATTTAAGTGTTAGGTTTAATTATAAATATTATACTAGGTTATTTTTGAAAGTTTGTGTAAATTACTAAACTTAAACGAATCGGACCGTACATACTTAGATTCATAGATAACTCACGCGTCAAGTCGAACAGCCGTAAAACCGGTTCCTTATCAGTAAGCGAACTGACTGCCGCGCAACGAATGCTAATTAGGTTGGTGCAGGTAAAATCATTTCCAGATGTTTACAATAATTTAGTTAGCAATATTCCTATTAAGCGAACTTGTAAACAATATAATAAAGTTTCTAGTCTTAATGTTTTTATGGATGAACATAAAATAATTCGAGTTGGTGGAAGACTATTTAATGCGTCTAGTTTTACTTACGACAAAGAACACCCGGTTTTATTGTGTAGTAAACATCCTTTCACCATTTGTTTGTTCAGATATGAACATATACGATTACTACATGCCGGTCCCCAGCTTCTTTTAGCTACTTAGCACGAAAGATAGTGAATGAGTGCGTGAAATGTACACGTGTCCGAGGTAAGACATTAGCACCTATCATGGGCAACTTACCGCCTGAGCGCCTAGAACCTGGCTATCCATTCATGCGAACCGGTGTGGATTATGCGGGGCCAGTGTTCATATTAAATAGAAAAGGCAGAGGTTCAAGATTGACTAAAGCTTACATATGTCTTTTCATTTGTTTCACGACGCGAGCTATGCACTTGGAGCTTGTTACAAGTCTCTCAACAAATGATTACATCTTAGCATTAAAACGTTTTATTAGTAGGCGAGGTAAGCCTTGCGTCATTTTCTCGGATAATGGCAAGAATTTCGTAGGGGCAGAGAAAGAATTTCCTTTATTTATAAAAAGGGAATCAGAAACCATTTATAGTTATGCTTCCGACAATGGCATTGAATTCCGATTCATTCCTCCTTATTCTCCACACTTTGGCGGTCTATGGGAGAGTGGGGTACGCTCGTGCAAGCATCATCTGAGACGTATAGTAGGCAACGCGCGATTAACGTACGAGGAATTTTCCACAGCTTTGACACAAATCGAAGCAGTCTTAAATTCCCGTCCAATCTCACCTCTTTCCTCAGACCCTTCCGATCTTACCCCTCTCACCCCCTCCCATTTCCTCATTGGCCGACCGTTGACGGCGCCACCTTCTGGAGATGTTACAGACTAGCTGACTTCGAGGTTGACACGCTATGAACGCATCGAGCAGCTGCGGCAGCACTTCTGGCGGCGCTGGTCCACCGAGTACGTGTCGGAGCTACAACTTTACTGCGAACCAAGTGGAAGACCAAACAGGATGACCTCACATTGGGCAGCCTTGTCCTTATAAAGGATGACCACCTGCCGCCGTTAAAGTGGCGGTTAGGCCGTATTCTTCGTATATTTCCAGGAAGGGATGGCGTGGCTCGAGTAGCGGACATCCACACAAGCAATGGAACAATAAGAAAAGCCTTCTCCAAGATCTGCCCTCTACCGTCGCAGCCTGGGAACGACAACGAGTGACTTCACGCCGAGAACCATTTCGAAAGCTGCGCTTCCAAGGCCGGGGGCATGTCCACGTCACCTATCAGCAGGACGCGGCAGCACTTGGTCCGGCGCGGCGCTAGCGACATCTGCCGACGAAAGGAAGAAGCTTCATTGCTATCTGAGGACACCGGTCGATCCCCATCTAATGTTCTTGCCCCACTCTTAACTTCATTCAACGACGCCTATAAAAGCCCTAGCACTGTATAGAATCATTCCTTTTTTCTCCTTTTCTTCCTTTTCTTTTTCCTCTTTTTCTTTTCATCTACGCACATATATATAAACGTTTGTAAAGGGACTTCTAGAAAAATAAACCTATATAACCATCCAAGTCGCTTCATTTTTTGGACGAAACAGACCTGATCCTGCACAAGTATTTTATTTAAATAAAAAAAAAAAAAAAAACAAAAGTAAATCAAAAGTCATTTATTCAAATTAGATTGAGAATCAGCACTTTTCGAACGTCAAAATTACAAAAGACAGTCCCCTAAAACGCCCGCCCTTCACAACAAACTCTCCAGCAGCACAGCTGTCTGTTCACATAGAAAATACTTCATTGTGTACAATACTATACTCCATAGGTTTAGGTAGCTAAATAAACGTAAAAAAAAAAAACACGTGACTTTGTTAACCGACTAAACGTAATACCAGTCTATTTTTTTTTAATAATAATAACGTTTATTGTGTCCAAAAGTATTACACAAACAATTTTGGGTTTGGAGTCTTCATTTAAGCAAATAATGTCTGTGTTAGAGAACTCCGCTCCTAATTAAGTTCGGTGGCAGCAGAGGATGCAAAAAAAAAACGATTTTATTTATAAGAATTTAATTAAGACAAAAAGTTACAATTATAATATTAATCTAACTAATTACTAAAAGTGTTGTTCAGTTGATGATTGACCAAATAATAATTATATGAATTGCGGAATCCAGTGGCTCGCGTCCGGTGTCAGCTTCGCGACGACACGAGGCGGCACGTGTGCAGCGTCAGCGTTCCAGATATTGCGCGGTGTTGTTACCGGGTGAATTCAGGGCGATGCATACTATAGCAATTTGCCTCAGCTATGCTTGCGTAACACCTCCCCCCGAAGAACAGCGACTATTGAAGACCTTGGTCGTAAATTGCGCTGGGAGATGATCTGTTCTATCTCTTTGTGTCTCTGGTATAGCGTAGATGATTTGCGGTCGAACTTCCTTGTCATCGGAGGATTCCTCGTTAAGATCAATCTGTTTCGGGTAACATCTTCGATAAGTGAAGTATGCAGTTAGTGCACATGCACTGAAAAGTAACACATAGAGCGGTATAGTTGTATGATAGATGCTGCTATTTGAGTGTGTATTAAACTGTATCGGTGACTGCAGTGAAATCTCCTTATTGGTAGCGTGCAGATCATCCCAGTCAATAGAGTTGAGATTGAATAGTGGGCGTGCCATTGCGCTGGGAGTATCTTCTTTAGGAACATCTATTATCTTCAAAGCTTGACCTTTCAGTCGATCATTGGAGTTTGAGATGGTGAACTCTGCTGTCTGGATAAAACAGTTGTGAGGAAGTATGGCGAGGTAACTTCCTTGTAGCAACTTGTGGAGATCTTGATCGCAGGATAGCCGTACTTTCGTCGGAGTCGGGAATGGTGTAATGGCGGTCATCGAGTTTCTCGTAGGCTGGGTTTTGAAGAGATATGGTGACTGGTTTGCATTCAGGAAGTCTCTGCTGCGTGGTGATGAGGGCTCCAATACAGTCCGGCGATGTTCGGCTTTGTACGTTGTGTATCTCTTCACATAGATACCCTTTAGTGGACTTCGGGCATTCAGCCTCTATATACTTGAAATCTTGCGGATGGATTGCAAGGAATTGGAAGTGAGGGACGAGCATTTCGTGGTTTTTGTTAGGAACTATGGATATCTTGTATAGAACATATGTCTGGGGTAGAATAATCGGGAACTTGTAGACTATAACTATTTCATTGCCTATATAATAAGAACCTAGCTTTATAACGTCATAATATTCTCTAGCTCCTATATCTAATACCTTATTACTACCATATAACCTAGTTAATTTGCTTATTATAGATCTAACAGTATCTAAACTAATAACGTCATGGTGTGCCGTTGACATTCTTATAAATGCCAGTACGTTCTGTAACTTCGATATCTCTCGCGATAGCCTATCAACGTTATCGCTAACTATTAAAATGGTCTGTCCTAGGTGAGCATATTGAATTAACTCTTGATTTCCTTTATCCAAGCTCTGACTAATATTTCTGACCAAGGCTGTTAGTCTGTTTTGATTGTCTACCATGCTATCGACTAATTTAGAGTGTTGAGTTACCCATGTTTTGGTCAGACTCACGTGATTGTTAAATTCTGTTAATAACTGGTTTTCATTATCTTGAAGAGATTTGATAGCATTATTGAAATATACTGCATCTGTATAATCAAGGGTACCGGTTATACTTTTAACAACAGAGTCGAGTCCATCTACGAGGCCTCTTTTAGAACGAGTAGTTTCAAATGACTGCAATTGGTTAAGTACAGATTGAAGCTGATCTTCTAAGTATTCAATATGGGGCTGGAATAAGGAAATGCTTCTATTATTAAGGTCGGGGCTTATTTCTCTTAATTGGTTATGAACGGTATTAACTTTATCCTGCAATTCGTGAAGATTTATATGTTGTAAAAATGAATGGTAATGAGATACTATACTACAGGGGCCTAATTTAAAAGGTAATACACCGGGGCCATCGTCGAGATTTTCAAGTTTTACCTCCTGTGTTAGGGCCGAATACAGGAGCAAATGAAGTACTGGGAGGGTCCTGTAACAATTGGGCACTTTTTGGTACTCTTTTTAACCTTGATTTAGCAATAGGTCCACGCTTCTTGCGCGTGTATATGTGTATTGGTAGGTCAGCCATGACAGTATCGTGCATGTAGCGGGGTACTATCTTTTGGCGAGAGGCAGAGGGATTTTTCACAAATATTTGTTGTTCAGGTGAGCACTGGTTTTCTGTCTCTCTAGATTTATTACGAGAATCTATTAAGTCTTTGCGTTGGGTCATGCTAGTCTCGTGAATTAAGTTGTAAGCGTTAGTCATTTTGTTTTTATGTTCAACTGTATGCTGTTGTAGCAGGTGGGTAGTTAGATCTATGTCCAATGGGTCTCGTGGGTCAAAATGTCCAGTAATAACGTCGATTGGTCTGCATCTCGTCAAGCTATGTATAGAGCTATTGTAAGCCAAAAGGGCGTAATTTATTAAATTTAAAACGGATTCATTCTTTTGTTGCACTTTCAAAATAGGTAAGTGTTCCAGGATTGTTGAGTGGAATCGCTTGACAATTCCATTTTCGTGAGGTGCTATTTTGTGGTGTTGGATTTTCCGTCACTACAGTGTAAGGTACTCCGTGATGGGTACAGAATTTTAATAAAGCTTAAACTACACTTACTGCTGTCCCGTCCCTTAAGAAATAGGCTTGAGCGTATTTTGAGAAAGCATCAACAATAGTTAGAAATTTTTCACTCTGAATAGTTAGTAGATCTAGATGGACGGTTTCGAAAGGCTTACTAGGTGGAGGGACAAGACGAAACTGTTGTTTTATGGGATTGCGGTCATACTTGGCCTGGCCGCATACTGTGCACTCGTTAATAAATTTAGTGATATGCTCTCTCATTTTAGGCCAAAAGTATTTGTTGGACAGGGCCAAATAGCACTCATTTATGCCTCTATGATTTGTTTTACCGTCGTGATATTTGTTAATTATTTCTTGTTGTCTTAAATACTCTCTTACGTTTTCCAATTCCGTTTTTGCTATTGCGAGGTTCATGGCTGAGTTCTTAAGTCTTCTGTAGTACGAGAATAATTTAATATATTGCTAACGGTGGATTTATTAGTAAGCCTGTTTTGATTTTGGGGTGAACATACTCTTTAATAGCATTAATGACGTCTTCCTCCAGATTGGATTCCGACAGTTGAACGGCGGTACGCGTGTGCGTTTCGAAGGGTTTTGTGACGGTTGGCCTTCCTTTGATGTCGCCTACGATAGTGAGTACTAGCTGTTTAGTGAATTTTTTGAGTGGTTGCTCAGTAATGGGGATTTCTAAGATGGGATTTTCAGCGTCGGTATGGACTGTTAAGGTGTTAGAGTCATTTGCGGCCTCTGAGGCTGTAATCGTACTGGACCCGTCAGCTGATTGATTCCTTTCAGACAGGTTTACAACTATTGAACTTGCTTCTTCGTTATGGAGCTCTAAGCGAGACAAGGCATCGACATTGGTGTTTAGTTTGCCTTGCTTATAGACTACTGAAAAATCATATTCTGATAACTTTAAACGCCATCTTGTAAGTCTAGAATTCGATTCTTTAAGGCTCATAACCCATTGTAGAGGCTTATGATCGGTAATAATTTTAAATTTTCTGCCAAATAGATAGGGTCGAAAGTACTTGCAAGCCCATGCAATAGCTAGTAACTCCTTTTCTATAGTGCTGTAATTAAGTTCGCTTGAATTTAAAGTTCTGGAGGCGTACGCAATGGGTTTATCCGAACCCATTGGACCCTGCGATAACACGGCCCCTAATGCGACATTGGAGGCATCAGTGGTCAATAAAAAATTCTTTAGTAAAATCCGGGTATTGTAAAATTGGGTCATTTGTCAACAGGGTCTTACAATGCTCGAAACAGCTGATGTAATTTTGGTCACAAACTATTTTAGATCCCTTCTTTAAGCATTGGGTCATGGGTTTTGTGATACGCGCAAAATCCGGTATGAATTTCCTATAATATCCAAAGAGACCAAGGAAACGTTTGACCTCTGTAGTAGTTTTAGGTAATGAGTAATTATTTATAACACTAATTTTGTCTGGGTTTGGTTTAACTCCATCTCTACTAACGAAGTGTCCTAAAAATTGGGTTTCTAGCTTCAAGAACTCGGATTTTTCCATTTGTATCTTGAAGTTGGATTCCCTTAATTTTTTTAAAACCTTTTCTTAATTAATAATATGCTCTTGCAGGGATGTACTGAACAGGATAACGTCATCTAAATACACTAAGCAGATGTCTTAAAGGTCTCTTAGGATATTATCCATTACATGCTGAAATGTTGCCGGAGAGTTTTTCAAACCCATCGGCATTCTTAGAAATTCATAATGTCCATTTTCTACATTAAAGGCAGTTTTGTGTATGTCAGAAGGGTCTAACTCAACTTGATAAATTCCACTGGCAAGGTCGAGGGTACTAAAATATTGACATTTGCCT
Organism: Hydraecia micacea; assembly: GCA_914767645.1. Lineage (NCBI taxonomy): Eukaryota > Metazoa > Arthropoda > Insecta > Lepidoptera > Noctuidae > Hydraecia > Hydraecia micacea. Next base: position 14,953,948 of record OU611775.1, read on the forward strand.
AACTTATCTAATATATCTGAAATGTTCGGTATGGGATACTTGTCATCAATAGTTTTTCCGTTGACTTTACGAAAATCTATCACAAGGCGCCACTTGGTCTTACCCGAAGCGTCTGCCTTTTTGGGGACCACCCAAATGGGAGAGCTCCATGCAGAATCCGAAGGTCTGATTATATTTTGCTCGAGCATTTTACTAATTTGGTCTTTAACTTCTTGTTTATGGATGTATGGATATCTGTAATTTTTAGCATGGACAGGAATTTCGTCAGTCGTCTTAATCTTATGTTTGATTTTGTTCGTAAATGTTAAGGATTCTCCTTCCAGATAAATACATCTGAGTACCGCGCGCATAAAGCTTTGTTTATTTGTTTTTTAAGCACAAATGTACAGAGGCGGACTTAATGCCATAGGCATTTTCTACCAGTCAACCTTTGGGTGATGCAGAGACAAACAGTGGTAGGTGCAATCCTGAACATTGAGGAATAAATATTATAAACATAAAGATACGCATAAACTTATTCAAACTATGAATATAATATATACCTACATACTATATATAAATATAATCATAAATAAATATATGACGGCATATTGTCTAGCAGCTGCGAGAGACGGCGACTAGGTGGCGCTAGTGGAACGTGCACCGGACGCTTTATAGACAAATCATTCACTCTATCGATCATTTGGCCTAAAGGACTTGGTATCCAATCCAGTAAAATATTGTAACGTTTCCCCCCACTAGCGATCAGCCTTTATAAGGAGCTGCACGGTTGAGTCTGTACGCATTTGCAATGGATGCGTCTTGGTGCACGGACCACTGTCTCTCGACAGTCAGTACTGCCCGATTATTGGATGTGGAACGCTGTCTCTGACAACTAGTACTGTCCTTATTGCGGTGGGTGCATGGACCACTGTCCCTGACAGTCAGTACTGCCCTATATGACCGCCCTCAATGTCATTATTAGTTATTTAATAATTAATTAATTTAATTTCTGTATTTTAAAGATTTAAGATAACTGATTGTTCGATTGAAATAAATTTATGTATTAGTTTTACTTCTGATGTCTTGGCCGAATCCGACATCAGAAGTGGGATCGGATTTTCCGCCCACCTCTGGCACTTTCATCACAGAATATACAGGAAAATATTCCGCTACCCTCAAATAGTTTAGAAGCATTTCTTTCAAAATTAACTGATGCTTTACTACCCCGGTTCAATGCACCACCATAACCTTTTACAGCGTTGATACCGTTTGATCCTGATGACCCCAATTCAAACATAGAGAGCTGGTTGTCTGCTGTCAGACACCATAATTAAGAGCAAAATTTTGATAGGTGTTGATTTAATCAGGACGTTGTCTTCGAGGCCGCGCAGCCACATCTTCTTGTGGATCTGTCAGCTGCCTATGGTGCAGTCGACCTAGGGCGGTTGCTGTGGAGGGTGGAGACATTGATAAGCGATCGGAACTTTGTCCGAATGCTCCGAGAACTTCTCTATAGTCGTCGGTTTCGGGTCCGCCTTCTCTCGGAGGGAGGTCGTTGGGGAGCGCGTAGGGGCGGCCTGCCGCAGGGTGGTGTTCTGGCACCGCTTCTTTTTATTATCTCTGCACAAGCGACCAACCGTCCAGCCCCGGCGAGTCCCGCTTCCTCTATGCAGGCTACCTTGCCCTCACGTCCCAAGCCACCGCCTTTGGGTGGGTTGGGGCCCACTTGTCAGGCGCTCCTGGTGATTTAGCCGCATTGCTTCGCTGACTCACTCAAGCCCAATCAGAGCGGGGCCCTGACTGGGCTTGAGTGATTGTCCACCGGGTGTGTTTTTTTTGTTGATTTAATCTGCTTGCATAATAAAATTATATGGTGTTTGAGGTAGATTGTTGTTTATTTATTTTTCCATACCAAACCACGGAGTACAATTTATAAATTGTAACAGATAACATTTAACTTTCATAAGGAACAGTACCGGGTTTATCTCCCACTCCCCACGACCATAGCTCTTTATGCTGAACTTATAGCTGGCTTTCATTAAAACATCCACAAATTGAATTTGGGAAGACCGGTTTCCACTAGGGAAAACCGGACTATGTTAACCAGTTGGTTTCTACCGAAACCGTAATATAAAAAATAGTTGAAGGTAGAAATAAAAATATTTTAAGGGATAAAAAAATGTTGATAACAGGCCCAGTCTTACATATTTGGTCTCCGCAGTGGAGGTGCGGGCCGCAGACTTGGCATCGTTTGGGATGGGGTGTCCATCGAGCACGGCGGCTCTTCTAAATATCTTGGTGTTGCCCTGGACAGGTCTTTGACATTCGGCGAAAACTGCGGGAACATCGAGCAGAGGGTGCGCACTCGCGGCGGTCTTCTTCGTCGACTGGTCTCATCGAGGTGGGGATTCGCGTGCCCCGTGTGGAGTTCTGCCCATGCGGAGCTGGTGGATGCAGCTTTGGGCGAGACGTACCGGATCATCGCTAGTTGCCTGGAGCCGACACCGGTGCAGGTGTGTGCTGTGTCCGCTGGCAGGGGTGGCGTTGCCGGTGGTTCCCGGAGCGGTGGCGGGCTCCGGCGGGAGAGCCGAAGTGGTTTCCGACACGCGACATCCTTTGCATGACGGCATCCTTGTGCCACAGGGGCTAAGGGGCCGAAACGAGTTTTTTTAGGTGTTTCGTCCCACTCACTGGCCAGCCGTCGTAGGGGGGATTGAAGCATGTGGCGAGACAGTGCTTAATTGCCCGGGCCGTTTGTTTCACCCGCTGAGGACCTCCTACCTGGACATAAGTTGCCTTGGGTGGCCTTCGGGTCTTTGGACGGACTCTGGGCCTTTGTTGGCCGAGGCAGGGAGGGCCTGTTCAGGTGGAGATTCATAGATGGCTCCGCCTTGGAGTGTGGATGTGGTGCTGTTCCTCAAGCGGTGGGATGCTGGATATGGTGTCCTGCGTGTCGTCAGCTGCACGTTTCAGTAACTGGCGGGCGCTAGTGGTGGCGCCAAGTATGTGGCCGGGTTCTGGGTCGAGTGCATTTGGATTGCTATCATCGCGCCAAAAATAAGAAGCCACATTACTGATTAAGTTACCTCCCAGTCAATATCAATGGGATGATATACTGGAGACTTTGAAAACTCGGTTCTCTCGCTCTTTGGCTTAGCAATGCCCCTTTCCATTTTTCAAAAGGCTACTACTACTTTAAAGCCGATGAATGATGAAAAAATTTTTAGTTTTCACGGATGATGTACTTTCAATTTCAAGATATTGATGAGGGGCTTAACCTTTTAGACAAATTACTTAAAACGTTGTCCAATGCAGGGTTCTCGTAAGTGTTTGACCCTTCCGTGCTCATTGAACTTCATACCGATGCAAGTAGTATATGTTGCAATTCTTATCCAAAAACATAATGGTACCCATCGTGTAGTAGCGTATTGTAATAGGAAGACCATAGATGAAGAGACACGATATCACTCTTACGAATTAGAGACCCTTGCGGTAGTAAAAGCAATCGAACATTTTCGTCATTTTTTTTTTTTTTTTAGAATAGAATAATATTTATTGTAAAACATGAGTATACATCAAATAATATGTGCAAGGTCTTAAAATAACAGGTAGATCTGCATGTTTTGCCATTTATGGCGTACAAAACAACATATTTTTGGCTTAGAATAAACCATAAAAAATTAAAAATTTGAGTCTACACAGCAAACTATGAAATTTTAATAACTTAATCCTAATGCTAATTAAAAAAATAAAGTATTGTTTTACAGATTTAGGGGTCAAATTGTGAAAATATCGTAATTATAGGAATCTATTTAATTAATTGCGGTCATTTAAAAATTCCGATATGGTATAATAGCATTTGGCTATGAGATATTTTTTTAAATGTATCTTAAACAGAGCAGTAGGCATTTGTCGAATAGTTTTTGGGATTTTATTATAAATGATTGGTGCTAAACAAAAAATACTTTTACGCATCAATGCCGTGGTTGATCTTGGTATGCATAATATATTATTATCCCGTCGATTACGAATAGAAACGTCTGATAGTTTCTTAAATAGGTTAGGATTGGTTCGTATAAAATTAGTTATTTCGTAAATAAATAAGGAAAGCAGACTTAAAATGTGATATTTAATAAAATACTGTTTGCAACTGTCAGTTATTTTCAAACCAAACATAGCCCTAATACACCTTTTTTGTGACTTAAAAATTATTTCTTTATTAGTAGAGTTTCCCCAAAATATAACTCCAAACCTCAATATGGAGCCGACAATACCATGGTAGGCAGTTATAAGCGCATTGGTACTTATAATAGGTTTTAGTTTATAGAGAGCATAGGCAGAAGAACATACTTTTTTATTTAATTCTTCTGTGTGTGCTTTCCAGTTCAGACGTTTGTCAATGGTTACACCTAAAAATTTTGCTGTGTCTACATTTTTTATAACAGTTAATTTGTGTTGAACATTAATATTTGGTGCTTCTAAGCGTTGACTGAAGAACATAATTTTTGTTTTTTCGAGATTGATTTTTAAATTATTGTTATCTAACCAGTTAATTATTGAATTGATTGTATTATTAATTTCATGTTCATACCTATCTTTATTTATAGAATTAATAGTGACCGTGCTGTCATCTGCAAAAAGTGATACTGGATAATTAGTTACCAATGGCAAATCATTAATATAGATTATGAATAACAAAGGACCCAATACGCTCCCTTGCGGGACTCCATATTTAACTATACGTTTTTTTGATGCATATGTTTCTTCTTTTTTAGTATTAATGTTTATTTTCGAAATTTCCGTATATTGTTTACGATTTTTCAGATAAGATTCAACGAGATTTAGTACATTGCCTCTAATGCCATACGCTTCCAGTTTGCGGAGGAGAATGTCATGATTAACATAATCGAAAGCCTGGGTCATATCGCAGTAAATGGAACATACCGGCGTCCTTTTATCCACATTACCCATAACGTTATTTAAAAAATCAAAAATAGCAATGTTTATTGTTTTATTCTTGCGAAAACCTTTCTGGTCTTCTGTAAGAATGTTGAATTTTTCTAAATAGTTATAAATTTGATTATAAATGTATTTTTCAAAAACTTTCGAAATTATAGGAATAAGTGCAATAGGTCTGTAACAGCTCATACTCTGCTTGTTGTCTTTTTTGAAGATGGGTTTAACAATAGTAGTTTTTAGACTCTCGGGGTATGATCCAGTGGTTATACACATATTAATGATATGGCTTAGATGGTCACAGATATGATAAGCGATATACTTTAGGATTCTAGTAGAGATCCCATCGTATCCAACACTTGCAGTATTTTTAAGCGATCTTATAATTTGAAGTATGTCATATGGAGTACTCGGTGCCATGAACATAGATTGATTTGATTTGGAAATATTTACGGTTACGTCCTTACCTGCGTCTGGTATTGGTTCTATCTTTTCTATAAAGTAATTGTTTAAAGCATTCGCAATCTCTCCTGGCCTGGTTATAGTTTTATGGTTTGTTTCTATGGAAGTGATAGTATCCTTTGGTAAATTGAGTTTAGACCTATTTATAATCGCCCATGTGGCTTTGGATTTGTTAGTAGATGATTTTATTTTATGATTGTTTTGTGCTCGTTGCGTTAGATTAATTATGTTTTTATATGTTTTAGAGTATTTTTTAAATTTAGTTTTATTTACTTCATTACGATTTAGTCTATAGTTCCACATAAGCTCTCTCTTTTTTTTGCTACAGATTTTTATGCCATGCGATACCCACTGAGGTTTTACTTTGGTTCTTATTTTAATGTTTTGGAAAGGAAAACATAAATTATACAGCATCATGAAATCTTCCAAATATGCATTATATGCTGTGCTGGGATTATTTGTATTATAGATTTCAGAAAAAGAAAAAGTTTTTTATATAATTTTTGAATTTTTGCATATTTTCTTTAGTATAGTCTCGTTTATTTGTTCTCCAATAGTTTATTAAGATTTTTTTACTAACCGGTAATTTTAGTACTTGCGCTGTGTGGTCTGACAGGCCAAAGTCAATCACATCAGATTTACACTTCTTCCCCACATTATGTGCAAAATTGTCTATGCAAGTGCCGCTCGCAAGTCGAGTTGGCTGATTTATTTCAAGCTTTAAATTGTAACTTAAGAGCAAACATTCTAGATCTATCAAAGTATTATTATTACGCTTAAGACAGTCAATATTAGTCACATGCAATTACGACATTTCTTTTTAAATTTTTGTTACAAATAGTACATAAAACTTTCTCTAATTGCTCAAAAAATACAGGTAGGTTATTGGACTTAGATACTCTATACATACAAATAATAATCGTATTATACATTGCCAGATCAATAGCGCAACATTCGAATGTTCCATTTATGGAGAGTTTCGCTATATCTTGAAGCTCCTTAAGCTGGTGACCTTTCTTCGCAAGGATACATGTACCACCTCTCTTACTGTCCTTTCTGGAGTAGCATGCCGCCAAAGTGTAATTAGGAATATGCAACATGTTTTCATGGCCAGCTATCATGAAATGTTCAGATAAACAGATTATGTCGATCTCGGTATTTTTTTTTTTTTTTTTTTTTTTTTTTTTCTCTGACATCTCTTCAAGACATACAGTAAGCTCGTTGCTCTTATTCAGTAAACCGGCAATGTTTTGATGTATCACGTTAAGGTGCTTATAATCGAAAAAACTGCACTGTCTCTTGTTGTTCATCCATATTGTTAATTTTCTCGCCTTCTGTATTTTTTAAGGTATTTTCACGTATGTAGTTCATAAGTGCGGCGATGTCTTGGAAGATTATTTTCATGCCGTAATTATTTACTGATCCTGTATTTTGTCTGTACATTTTGTAGTCCCACGTAAGGTTCTTATTCGAGTCAATGAAGTAGGCATGTTCGTGTGCTAAAATGTCTTGGTATAGCAGATTATTAAAGTTTTCTACTCTCATGTTGTACAAAGTAACGTTTCTAATACATTGACTATAGGTCGGCATGCAGAGAACAACATTTGTGTGTTGAATTTTTTCGAGTACTTTTCTTATGTGGAGAATGATACTAGAATAGTCCTTAGTAGATTTGAAGTCTGTTTCACCAATTAAAATAATGCAGAAGTCATTCATAGTGAAACTCTTTAGCTTTGGTTCCAAGTCGCGAAACATATTATTTATTCCTGAGTATGGTGTTAGGTAGTGACATAATTCACAATTTTCAAACTTATTTTCTGCAATTGTACATATTTTATTGTATTTATTTTCGCTTATAATACAGATTTTATTAACTTTTTTCACCGGGTCTTCATTATGGCTTTTTGTATGAAGGATTGCTGGTGATACCGCAGATTCTTCCTTAGATGACCCCATAATATCCACCACAATTGTTTGAGTGCCCTTACTATTTTTCTTCTTGTTAGACGTATTTATTTGCTCCGATTGTGTCATTTTGCTAAGTAGTGCTTCCCTTTTTTTTGGAGTAGAAGATTTTTGTCTGGTTTTCTTAGTAGGAGTGTTGGTAATTTTTTTGAGAAATTCATTTGTCTGTTCCAACTCCTGGTTTGACTGTTTAAGGTTACTATTTTCCAATGTAAGTATCTCAATTTCTTCTTCTGCACTACTTAATTGAAGAGTTAGTTTCTCAACTTGTTCCTTTAGCTTAGATATTAATTCATGGTCGTATGTGTCGTCGTTGCACCTCTCGGGGAGACTGGTAGTAGTGTCATCCAGTGTTTCGTTTTCAATTTGACTGATACATTATTTGCATGGACGAAAATTCACTGTATTCACGATTATAACTCCTTTAAAGCTTCTCACTCAAAACGTGATTTGACTGCAGGGGTTCACCGTTCGTGGGCTGTATTGCAGGCCTACGATTCTGATATCGTGTACAAAGAAGGTCCAAAATGGCTCATGCAGATTTTTTGTCTCGCAATTTGTTAAACATGAATTATTCTGAACCCCGTAAAATAAAATTTCTTGTATTTGATATAGGTTGCTTAATTGTAGAACAAGAACGCAATTCGGAACTTTTCTGAAATAATATCAAAATTCCGTGTAATGAATTACGTGAAGAGATATCGCGATTCGCGTACGTATAATTTAAGTCAAGGAATATTGTATAGGAAGATAGAACGTAGTTTGCAGTTGGCTAGCTACCTATTTTACCCCGTTCTTTGGTCCTTAATTAGCTATGTTCATAATGAAATATAACATTAAGGTTTTGACTAGACTTTGTCAAACTTTACGAATTTTATGTTTTGTAAAAAAAAAAAAAAAGTTTATTAATTGTTGTGTAGTATGTAATACTTCTAAAGGCCCTTCAGGTGCACAGCAAATGCAGTTGCATTCAATTCCTAAACATCCAGTCCCTTGGCACACTATTCATTTAGATCTAACTGGAAAACTTTCGGGAAAAGTGATGGTAAAGAATATTCTTACTGTTATAGAATGTAATTCTAATAATGACTGGAAGGATGAATTTTGAGAGATTCAACTTGCTCTTAATAGTACACGTTCCAAGACCACAGGTTTTACGCCTATGGAAATGATGTTTGGCATTCAAGGTTACTAGCTAAAGTAACTCCTAGTTCTTTTGAACCAACTTAAATGTTGAAACGGCTCGTTCATCTGCATCAGAAAATATTAAAAGAGTGGCTAACGCTGACACTATACGGTTTAATAAGGGAAAAGCCTGGGTTAAACATTTTGCAGTAGGTGAATTTGTCTTTGTTAAATGTGAGGAAAGACACCAAAAAAAATTAGATTAAAAAAAAGAAAATCTGGGACCTTTCAAAATTATTCGTTGTAGATAACGATCGTTATGAACTGAAAAATATTAATGGCTCTAATAGGACTTACAAGTAGGTACGCACATGACAATTTGAGAGTACTCGTAGTAGAAGTCAACAAGGTTTTCTCGAAATTTCTGAAAATTATGAGTCTGATGACGATGAACGGTCCGTGACGGCAATTAATATACCTAGTAATATAAATGATGATTTACATAATGCTGCTTCGGACAAATTAGTGGAAAATTCTTTGCCATATTTAGGAGATCATAGTTCTCAAAACTTAAATGCCAATAGAGTCTCAGAATCCGAAGAAACATTATCTATTGTTTCACAAACAGTAACTATTAATTCTGATACTTTATCTATCGATTCGTTTTACTGTAATTTTTGGCGGTCGGCGCCTTTGGTGTGCCTAGTTGAAATGAATGATTTGACTTTGACTTTGATTCTGAGATGACTGTTTTGTACAGACTGTGACTGTGAGCTGAAGGGGTTTCACCTGCTTTTGTGGGTTGACAACCTAGTCCAGCGCTTTGTGAGCTGCAGGGATCTCATCCATGGGATGAGTATCTAGACCAGCAAATATATACTGTAGGGGTTACAAGAGTTGTGACCTAGTCCAGTTGAGGCTGAAGGGGTTTCACCTACTTTTGTGGGTTGATAACCTAGTCCAGCGCTCTGTGAGCTGCAGGGATATCATCCATGGGATGATTATCTAGACCAGCAAATATATACTGTAGGGGTTACAAGAGTTGTGACCTAGTCCAGTTGAGGCTGAAGGGATTTCACCTACTTTTGTGGGTTGATAACCTAGTCCAGCGCTCTGTAAGCTGCAGGGATATCATCCATGAGATGATTATCTAGACCAGCAAATATGTACTGTAGGGGTTGCAAGAGTTGTGACCTAGTCCAGTTGTAGCTGTAGGAATCTCACCTGCTTTAGTGGGTGACGATTTAGACCAGCATGTTTGAACTGCAGGGGTTTTCTATTAAAGAAATACCTAGACCAGTGATATTTTGATATGTAACGATGATGACGATGTAAATTGATGACGAATTAATGCACTCGAGGACAAGTGATTTATCAGAATGGCCGTGACGGCATATTGTCTAGCAGCTGCGAGAGACGGCGACTAGGTGGCGCTAATGGAACGTCATTTGGCCTAAAGGACTTGGTATCCAATCCAGTAAAATATTGTAACGTTTCCCCCCCACTAGCGATCAGCCTTTATAAGGAGCTGCACGGTTGAGTCTGTACGCAGAGAGAGATGCGGGCCCTGTTGGAGCCAACAAGTGGCAACGCGACCATCCTCGCCGGTGATTTTAATTGCAAGCACCCAGCGTGGAACTCAAATGTCACGAACACCGAGGGAAGGCGGCTCTTCGCGGACGCGGAAGCCTTCGGCTATGCGGTGTCCGGCCCAGAAACGCCGACCCACTACCCAGAAGCCGCACGGTACATGCCGGACGTGCTGGACATCGTAGTCCACCGAGGGCTACACTGCCAGATCACGCAGCAAGTGATTGACGACGAGCTACAGTTGGATCATCATCCAGTGCTCGTCGTCATATCGGGTATGCCGACCCGACTGAAGCCCCTAGCGCCACGTCGATCTACGGATTGGACCATTTTCATGGACAGAGTGGAGACCACCACGCCGACCCGGCCTATCACCAGTTCCGCGGACGTGGACCGGACGGCGGGGGACATCACTGCTTGCATCCAAAGCGCCTTGGAAACGGCGACGAGCACGCAGCCGCAGGGGAGAGTGCTATTGCCGCCCCTGCCGGCGCGCATTTACTCGATGATCGCCGAGAAGAGGCGCCTACGCAAGCAGTGGCAGCAGCTAAGATGTCCCACACTTAAGACGCAGCTAAACCGTCTCGCGGAGAAGGTGAAGGCCGAGTTACAGGCGCTCACCAACGCGGGCTGGGAGGATCGAATAGATGCAGCCGCAGACAGCTGGCCATCTTTGCACAAGTTGTGCCGCCAGCTGACGAATACCCCAGCCCCGGTACGACCGCTGCGTAATAGCGACGGGGCGCTGAAATATGTAGCGGAGGACCGGGCGGAGGTCTTCGCCGAGCACCTGGGGCGTCAGTTCCGCCCAAACCCGACCGGCGACACCGACCATGTCGCAGCAGTCGAGAAACACCTGGGAGACTACTTCGCAACGCCGATAGCTCCCGATGAGGACCCCGTCTTCTTCTCGCCTGGCGCAGTTAGACGCGCCATCCTTAAGACGAAGCCTAGGAAGGCCCCCGGTGCTGACGGTATCACCAACGCAGTGCTGCGCCGCCTGCCCTACCGTATGGTAGCAGCGCTGGCGCGCCTGTTTACGGCGATACTGCGCACGGGGGCTTTTCCGGCCTCGTGGAAGGAAGGGCGCGTCATAATGCTGCCCAAGGCGGGGAAGGACATACTGAAGCCGGAGAGCTATCGGCCAATCACGCTGCTGCCAACGGTCTCCAAGGTGTTCGAAGCACTCCTGCTGCGACACCTCCAGCCGCACATCTCGCCGCGTCCGGAACAGTTTGGTTTTCGGGCGGAACATAGCACGACGCTCCAGCTGTCGAGGGTACTGCACCACCTCACAGCTGCTCACAACAGGAGAGAGTATGCAGTAGCAGTACTCCTCGACGTGGAGAAGGCCTTCGACCGTGTATGGCACGAGGGCCTGATTTATAAACTGGCCACGTCAGGCGCGCCCCGTCGCGTCGTACAGGTGGTCTCCGCTTTTCTGTCCCACAGGTCCTTCAGGGTGGTGGTCGACGGAGCGCTGTCAAGCGCGCACCCCGTCATGGCGGGTGTGCCGCAGGGCAGCTGCGTGTCGCCTGCGTGTTACTCGCGATACACGGACGACATCCCCACGACACAGGAAGCGACGCTCGCGCTGTATGCAGACGACGCCGCGTACATCACTACTTCGCTTAACGCGAAGTACGCGGCGGTCAAAATGCAGCGCGCCCTAGAGCTCCTTCCCGACTGGCTGTCAAAGTGGCGGCTGTCGGTGAACGTGGGTAAGACGCAGGCGATGAACACCGGATCAGCGCCCCTCCCGCCACCCTTGAAACTACAAGGAGCCGACGTCGCGTGGTCGCCCCAGGTCAAGTACCTAGGGGTCACCATAGATCGTCGGCTCACGATGGGGCCACACGTCCGCTCGGTCGCCGCACGGGGTAGGGTAGCCCGCCACCTACTCAAACCAGTGCTCTCGTCCCGCATCCCGGCGCGCGTCAAGTTGGGCGTGTACAAGTTGTACGTGCGCCCAATCTTGACGTACGCCGCTCCGGCTTGGTTCGCCCTCACAAGCGAGACAAACCGCAAGCTGCTCCGCGCGCAACAGAACCTAGCGCTGCGGACTATCGTCGACGCCCCTCGCTTTGTGAGGAACGATGTCATCCGGAGGGACCTCGGTATTGAGAGCCTGGATGAGTTTGTGCGGCACCTCGCGAAAGGAATGTTCGCGCGTGCCGACGCATCTGCTTGGCCCCATGTCAAGGACATTGCGCCCTGGCACGTGCGCCCCCCTGACGCGAGACCCTTGCCCCGCGACCTGGTAGCGGACGACGACCCCATCGCACCGGATTGACGCCTGAAGTGAGCCGCACCCAGGTTACACGCGGCTCACTTGAATCAATTGAACTCCACACATTACACACATTCGTTGCGTAGCGTGTGCTAGGTTAATATAGGCACGTTACGCAGCGAGCGCAGCCACACACCACTATACAGACGCTTATACTCACACGTGACCGCGCAGTGCGGGCTGCGGTGCGCGTAGACACTGGGCGGTGTTACACAACACAATACCGCTCACACACACACGACTGCTCCTTAGCCCGGACCGTGACCGGCTAGCTCTGGAAGCGGGGCGGGCGGGAGCAACACACCTATATTCTGTAGGAGCGTCGAGTCGGCACCTCCGTCGCTGGTCGTCCTCCGCCGGGCCTCCCCCAGGCAACTGGGGGTCTCACCTGGCGGGGACAGACCGCCGAGGTGTCGTGAAGAAAGCGGCGCTGTATGAATCAGCGTCGCGGCGCGCCTACAGAAAAACAACATGCAATCACTCACATGGGCACGCGTAAATTACGCGTGCCCAACGAAATATCATAGGCCACTGCAGCCAAATAAGTGAGAGGCCCGTATTAGCGGGCCGCCGTACTGCTTTCTGCGGCCGGGGGCGAAGCCCTGGAGTCGCTCGCCACGCCCCCTAACGGGGGCGTCGCGAATTCCAACAACAACAGTCTGTACGCATTTCCAATGGATGCGTCTTGGTGCACGGACCACTGTCTCTCGACAGTCAGTACTGCCCGATTATTGGATGTGGAACGCTGTCTCTGACAACTAGTACTGTCCTTATTGCGGTGGGTGCATGGACCACTGTCCCTGACAGTCAGTACTGCCCTATGTGACCGCCCTCAATGTCATTATTAGTTATTTAATAATTAATTAATTTAATTTCTGTATTTTAAAGATTTAAGATAACTGATTGTTCGATTGAAATAAATTTATGTATTAGTTTTACTTCTGATGTCTTGGCCGAATCCGACATATACATAAATACACGAATATACTTACTAAAATAAAAATAAATAAGACAAACAATGAGAAAATATTACCGTTGTGATGATACTGCCAGCTTCTTGCGAATGTGCTCACGAACCTTAACTTTAAAGGATAATCGGTTGGTTGCCATCCTGATTTCCTGGGGGAGCGCATTCCACAGAGAGATAGACTGAACGAAAAAGGAAGAGTGAATGAAGTCTGTGCGGTGAGTGGGACATTGGAGAAGACGATTGTGTGATGAACGCAGATTTTTATATGTGGTTGGCGCAAATGTACTGAAAGTGAGGGGCTAGATAACCAGGGGAAGACGGAGAATCAAGAAAAGAGAACAAGGTGGTCAGCGCCCTTAGCTCTCTGCGCTGGCGTATGGGCAACCACTTTAGAAGCGACCGATGCGCAGAGACATGATCATATTTACGCAGATTGAAAACGAATCGAATGCAGTTATTGAGAAGACGATCAAGTTTGTTGAGGAGATCTGCATTCAGGTCATAGTAGTACACATCACCATAATCGATGATAGGGAAAATAAGGGACTGCACAAGCATTGTTTTCGTACTGAAGGTAATCAATTTTTCAAACGGTATAGAGCCCGCAGCGTTCCAATAACCTTATGGCTCACCCTAGCGACTTGAGTCCTCCAGTTCAGGGTACAATCAATGTGCAAGCCTAGGTCCTTCACGTCAGTACCAAAAGGAACGATCGTACCATTGAAGAGAACTGGCGGCAAGGTTGTACCATCTACCTTGCTAACACTACGAGAACTGCCAATGATGATCGCCTGACACTTCGTAGGGTTTACAGCTAAGCCAAACCTATCAGACCAGGTTTTTATGGCTATCAAGTCCTTATTTAATTTGTCGATAGCGTCAGGTAATTCATCAACCTTCCCTTGACAGTACAACTGCAAGTCATCTGCATACAGATGATACGCACACTGAAGTTCAGAAGTTATAAGATTAATAAAAATAGAGAACAGAAGAGGAGAAAGTATACCGCCTTGAGGAACGCCAGTATCCAAATCACGCCAGCTAGAAGTAGAATCCCCAACATGAACGGACTGCTGACGTTCCTGAAGGTAAGAGGAGAACCATTCCAGTGCTTCGGGAGAGACCATAATATCGGACAGAATGGCTAACAGGATGTCGTGACTGAAGGTATTGAAGGCATTCGAGAAATCAACCAACACTAGAACCGTAACTTTGGTATCTTCCAGTCCTGCATTTATATCGCCAGTCACTTTAAGGAGTGCGGAAACAGTGCTGTGCCCAGGCCTAAACCCAGATTGGAGAGGACTAATAATTGAGTTACAATGAACAAAGTTGGAGAATTGTTTATGTACACAGGCCTCGAGCACTTTGGATAGGAAGGGAAGGATAGAAATTGGACGGAAGTCGGTAGGAAGAGAGGGATTGGAAACCTTAGGTAGTGGACGAACATAGGCTTTGCGCCACAGGGAAGGGAATACTCCGGAGTACAAGGAAAAATTTATAATAGGGGGTAGGAGCTGATCCAGAATACTAATGATCATACCACGGGTGATATTGTCACAACCCACCGCTTTCGATTTGATGGAGAGAATTATCTTTCTGATCTCTCCCGGTTCAACTGGAATGAAACTGAAAGAATTAGTATGTGGACGCGATAGACCAGAAATTAGAGACAGAGTTTGTTGCTTGGTTAGACGATCCATGGTAGAAACAGTGGAGAAATGCCGGTTAAGATCGTCTAAGTCAATTGAACTAGGAAGATCTAAATGTCGCAATTTGCCGATACCAAGAGTTCCAAGAAATTTCCAAATATCGGCAGAAGAGGAAGAATTGATAGTATCAAGAATATGGCGGCGTTTAGCATTGCGTATCATCTGATTACATCTATTTCTTGCAGCCTTAAATGATTTCCAGTTTTCATCAGTACGGTCCTTTTTAAATGTTCGGAGCAATATTTGCAATCGAACAGCTCAGCACTTTTGCCTCCGTGAATTTCCATAAAATGCGTGAATCGCAAGTATTATAAGTTAGTTCGTGTAAGGTCGCGTTCGAATACCAATCGCGTAACTCAACCAAACCAAACGAAATCAAACCATCTTAGTGCTTTTAGCTTGGATTAACCATTTTATAACCATTCTCAATAATATAAACTTTAAACCGTATAATTTCGTATAATTTAACCAATACTTACAAACCGACAACCAAATCATAACCAATCAACCAAATATCAACCAACCCAGGATTTAGAGCTAAACCAACGAGCGCTAAATTCTACATGGTCCTTCGAGCCTTAAGGGCCTCGGTTCGCGAAGTACAGTGAAGTGTTTGTGTGCTGGGACCTTGCAACCAGTGTTTTGTGTTTAACCAGTTTGTAGGGAAAGTAGATAGGTAGTGGAATCAATTTGAAGAAATTGGGCAGCTGTCGCGGAAGAAGAATATAAGGTCAGACCAAACCATTTTACACATTTTGTTTTCACTTGTGTATTTAGTAGTCCGTGAGAAGAATGGAGCAATTAGCAGTCAGCCAAACCGAGATTTACGATTCTTTGATTAAACTTCTAACTAATATCAAGAAAGACGGAGCTGATCAAAAAACCATAGATTACTGCAAGCGGAAGTTGGAGATATTAGAAAACTATTGGAGAGAATATCAGCGCAACCATAGAAAGTGCTGTGAACTTGCTGAATTTAACCATGTCTATTTCACGAAAAATTGTTTTGATAAGGCGGAGGGAGTCTATTCGTCAATCAAACAACTAATTACCAAAACCATGGAAAACTTGTTGTCAAGGCAACAAGAACCTCACCAGCCGTTGGCAACGGCGAGCACATCTGGAGGAGAATCATCTCATTCACAGGCACCGCAGCAGCAACGTAGAGATACGAGCGGAGACAGTGAACTAGAAGGGATGATAAAAAAGTAGACTATCCACTTTAGAGCGTTTATGAGAACAGTAGCTACCATAGAAATCGATCAACTGCAGAACAAGTGGGAGTTCGACGATGCATTGAAGTCTCTTCAAAGTCGTTGGGCTATTATAGATAGCCTGCACTGGGAAATAGAAGGAGTAAACGGGGATGAAGATGTCTGGTACCAAGAGGAATTCACCAGATATGAGAAAATGTACAACGATTTGAAGAAAACCATTAACTCTAAAATGTGGTCTGTATCTCATCGCGACAAATCTACTCCACAGATGGATATTCCAACATTCCAAGGCAACTACCACCATTGGACATCATTCAAACTCAAACTCAAAGCATTTATTTCAATTAAACCATTTACAGGCACTTTTGAATTGTCAAGAAGTCGGTCAGTCAGAAAATATGAAGCTAGTTGCCCATTCCAAAGCGTAGGTACCTATGGAGAAGAACGGGCAAGAAACTCCATGGACACTCTTTTAAATTATAGTTTTACAAAAATATTAGTTACATCATTTATTTTGAATTTATAATTATGTGAGAACGATGTAAAAAAAAGAAACTTACTACGCGTTAAAAGCGTCCAGAGTACAGCAAATAGTAACAAAACAACAATTCAAAATAAAATAATTCAAAATAAGCCGAGGCAGCTGAGTGATGACCAGCCCCAACTGACGGCGCCCGTTCACGAACATGACGCATAGATCAGCACCATTCAGCTCAACCATTTTGAAGGGAGCTAAATGATCCAACACACACGCCACCGTCAGCGAGACATTTGTGTGAGCATGACATACTATCAGCCGCCAGGGCTCATTCAAGTCAATGAAAGACATATTACCCGGTAAATGGTAGCACTATAGTACATAGAACTCACATCTGTGCTATGCAATTATACAATACAAAGAAAATTGAGTTTATACAATGCAAAGATAGTCTTACAATCTTCAGCAGCTCCAACAGTATTTTCATGTGTTAATCAATTAGTTGTGGTTGTGGAGCAGGACCAGCATTGAGCCAGGCATTTTTATCCGCGATGTAATCCCCTAACTTATAATATGCCTGCCTGCATAGTGTGCGTTTTATACAAGACTTGAATTTTGTCTCATTCAGTTGAAGAATGTGGGGAGGTATTTTATTATAACATTTTAAACAGTACCCCATAAAAGATGAGTCTACTTTAGCCAGTCTGAAACCTGGTTGAACTAATAGGTCCCTATTTCTAGTACTATAATTATGTCTTTCACCTCTTTTGTTAAAAAGATGTAAATTTTTCCTTACATACATGATGTTTTCGTAGATATATTGACAAGGCACCGTCATGATGTTAATTTCCTTAAACAGTTCCCTTAGAGAATCACGCCTGCGGAGATTATATATGGCTCTGATGGCTCTTTTCTGCAGAATAAAAATAGAATCGATGTCTGCAGCCCGTCCCCAAAGTAAAATACCGTAAGACATGATACTATGAAAGTAACTAAAATAGACTAGTCTCGCGGTATCTATATCAGTAAATTGACGGATTTTTCTAACAGCATAAGCTGCTGAACTTAGCCGTCCTGCAAGAGATGTTAAATGAGGACCCCATTGTAGCCGTGAGTCGAGCGTGATCCCTAGGAAAACAGTTTTATCGACGAATTCTAGTTTCTCTTGATTCAATATAATCTCATAATCACTACCTTTGACATTTGGTAAAGAAAATCTTATGCACTTAGTTTTATTTCCATTTAATACTAAATTATTAGCAGTAAACCAATTTTGGACCTGCATTAGATTAGGGCGTTATTTACGTCGTCAAAATTTGTAGCACGTCTATTTACCTTAAAAATTAAGGAAGTGTCATCAGCAAATAACACCATTTGTGGTTGATTATTTAATAAATGGAGTAGATCATTAATATAGACTAAAAATAGGAAAGGACCCAATATCGAGCCTTGTGGCACACCCATTTTTACTGTTAAACCATGTGAATTGACACCATTTATTTGAACTTGCTGTTGTCTATCATTTAAATAAGAACTAACTAAACTGAGTGCAAGTTTTCCAAGTCCGTAATGCCCAAGTTTCAAAAGCAAGGTTTCGTGATCGACGCAATCAAATGCCTTGGAGAGGTCACAAAAGATTCCTATGGCGTCTTGAGCCTCTTCCCACGCGTTAAAAATGTGTTTTAATAAGGTTACACCGGCGTCGGTCGTACAACGTCCTTTGGTGAAACCATACTGTTGATCGTGAAGGATTTTATTCGTGTTAAAATGATTGAGCATTTGATTAAGCATTATCTTTTCAAACACCTTGCTGAAAACCGGCAACACGGATACGGGTCTATAATTATTGGTGTCTTTACTGTCCCCGGATTTGTAAAGTGGTATTACCTTACTGTATTTCATTAAATCGGGGAAGACTCCTTGATCAACACACGAATTAAATACTAAGGCTAAGTAAGGCGCAATAGTCTCAATTATGGAGGTACAGACTTTAATGGACATTCCCCAAAGATCTTCGGTCAATTTGATCTTAATTTGCTTAAAAGCTTTAATTACTACTACGGGGTTAATATGTTTAAATTGAAATTCAACCGGGCAGGCTTGAACGTTCGCTCTTAATAGATCCATTGATACGTCGGGTGAGGAATTTAAGGCTTCCGTCGTTTTTGATGGTATATTAGTAAAGAAATTTGCAAATTCTTGAGCTACTTCTAAGTTAGAGCTTAGGGCACCACGTGAAGTCTCCAACGTGTAATCGGTGTTTCGTTTTTTATTCCTACTAGTTTCGTTATTTATAATTTTCCAAACTGTTTTTATTTTATTTTCTGCTGACTTGATTTTGTTGTTAATGTACAGAGCTTTGGCTATTTTGCATGTGTTTCTAAACATTTTGGAATATGTAGCAACATACTTGCTGAAAGTTTCAGTATTGATATAAGGCTTAAGGCCATACAGCTCGAACAGTCTTTCCCTACTTATCCTAATACCTTTAGTTGCCCAGTCACTAAATATAAAATTAGGGCAAATGTTTTTCGTTTTCTTTTCAAAAGTTTTATTGATTTGAGTGTGAACTACTGAAAAGAAATCCTCGTACAATTTATTTGCATCATCCATATCATGACTCAGCTCATTTAACTTATTATTTAGGGTACTATTGAATCTAATTAGTTTGCCAGTCGTTATTGGTCTAAATTGTATTTGCACTTTTTGCAAAGGTGTTTTAAACTTAAAAGTTACCGTTTGTCCACTATGATCAGACGGCAGATAATTTACGATGGCTTTATCTAAATAATCACAATCGCAAAAAACATTATCGATACAAGTAGCAGAAGTTGGAGTTACTCTAGTAGGTTCTGTAAAAACATTAGATAAATTGAACGATTTGAAAAGGCTTAATAATCTACTGCTATTTGCATTATTTTCCAAAATATTAATATTAAAGTCACCACAAATAATTGCCGCTTTGTTATTGGATGCAAGTTTCGCTAAGACATCTTCCATTATTGACTCAAATACAGAAAAGTTCTGATAATTAGGGGGTCTGTAAACGCACACTATAACATGCTTATCTAGCTCAACACAGGACAGTTCGATGCAATGTTCAATTGATAAACCTACTATGTCATTTCGTTGCTTGGATTTTAAACAATTTTTTTATTAAGATTAGAGAACCTCCACGCTGCATAGAGTTACGGTTAAAACAACTGCCCACACTATAGTTTTCATAATTAATTAACATTTGGTAATCCTTTAACCAATGTTCAGTACAACAAACAATGTCATACTTTGTTTTTTTCTAAAAACATTTCAATTTCTAATAATTTGGAAGACATGCCTTGAATATTTTGATGAAATAATATCAAGGCATTCTGCTGATCTCCTTTTTGACATTTACTTATTTTAGAGCAAGAAGACACCTTGTTGTTGTTATGTAAAAGAATATTATTACTGGTACCTTCTGTTGTCTTACAAACTAGTTTAAATGATTATCCGGAGTTAATCCCAAGACTTCATTGTCATCAGCAGGCAGTGAGCTCATGGTGCGTGAGGGAAGTGGATCCTCCTTCGTACAATTTGTATAATTATTTATAGCATTTGGGCTACATTCATTCAGGCAAACCACCTTATTATTAGTATTATTACTAACTGTTGCGGTGTTAATAATACAAGACTTCGACATAATACTTATGTCTGTGTTTATATAAAAAGCTAATAGCCTTGCTATTATATGTCTAAAACTAACAGGCAGATACACAGTACCCCTAGTCGACTTTAAAGTTTCTACAAAACTATTGGTGTCAAAAAATACAAGCTTGTTACTGTAATGACTAACTAAAAAGTGCATATGGTTATTAAGCATATGAATATAATTGTTTTGTCTTTTAGTCAATTTTTTAAAATAAGGGAAAGCACACAATATTATTTTATTACAATTTAACTTTAACAACTCAGTTACACAGTCAGTTATTTCATATGTTTTGACCTTAGAACTGTTACCTACAAATACAGTAATGTTGGTTTTAGGATTAAATACATTTCCTGTTACTGGTGCCATTATTTGTTTGTAGGTTGACCCTGGCATACAATTATTTTGAGTAGAATAACTCAGGTTATTACTAACTAATTTACCTAAACCTCTTCCTATACTATCTGAGAACATAACTGAATCATAACAATCATGACTACTGGAAGATGGACAGCTACTAATCTCAAGCTGTACCACTTGTGAAAGATCCTGTACTATATCAGATACATCTTGGTTAAGGATACACTCTTGAGACGAACACTCAGTCTGGGACGGGTCCTCCGTTGCCTCAGGCTGGACAGCGACAGGGTTTGAAACCTTCTGCCAAGTACACTGACACATAACTAACTCATTAGCAGCAAGAATATCGTCATCATGCTGCCAAAGTTAGCTAAATGCACAATAATGCAATTAGAGATAAATCAATTTGAAAGTTTACTGTAGATTGTTTTGTTAAATACTAGCTTTCATTAATATTTTTAGTTCTTTTCCGATGCATTATTTATCCTTCTGTAGAAAGCAAGACTAGTTGATACGATTATCCTTATAGAAACGAATAAAAATAAAAAAATATCTCCGAGAGGACTGCTTTTAATCAATTTTGGCTGCCAATTATCAAAAATAGTTTTTTGTTAAATTTGAACCTTTAAGTCTTACAATTATAATAATCCATAGAAGCAGATATTCATTGTACCATTATACATATGTAGAAAATGTTGTGTCTATTGAATGTCATCAGAAGAACAGAAAAAAAGAGTTAGACATAATTTTAGCTAGTTTTACCTGACGAAATAATTAAGAATTTTTCATTTATTCATTTTAAACTCATCTATACATTTTGTCTGTACACGTTAATATCCGAAACTACTGAACGGTTTTGGATGAAATTCGGTAAGTAGATAGATAAGGCAAAGGATTAACACATAGGCTACTTTGTATCTCACTGTTGGACACAGGTCTCTTTCAAAATTAATCTCTGAAACTACTGAACGGATTTAGATGAAAGTTGGTAGATGGATAGATAAGGCACAGGATTAACACAGGCTACTTTATAACCCACTGCTGGATATTGCTATTGAGCTTGATTTTAAAAGATCAATGTAAATAATTACTTGGTAATCGAGTTTAACGTACCCACTCAGTAGAATGATAACTGTTACAGTTATTTTGAAACTCCTATTCAAATTAATGGGCTAGATTGATTTGTAATCAAGAATTATACCATTATAAGATAGGAAAGGAAAAACGATTGTGAGCTAAACAGAATTTTTATTAAGAATTTTTAACATAAGTTTAATTATAGAAATTATAAAAATTGAAACAATTTAGTCTTCATTAGAATCTGTCTCATCTGGATCAGAAAGTGTAGCATCAGGTAGGCAATCCTTCTTACAGTCGTCTGTTTTCAAGGACTCGTACCAAGCATGATATTCTTCAGGGATCACGCCCTTTTTGCAAAGATTCACAAGATCTCTTTTCTTTGCGGTGCTGATCGGTAAAGGTGAATCATACAATTGATGCAGATCAGGCAAGGTCACAGGATTGTTGCATTCTGTTGTTGGCTCTGTCAACGCCTGCTGGAAATCTTCTAAAGGCTCCAATTCATTTAGCTTTCGCTTACGAGCACTTCTTGTCCCATATTGTGAGTATTTTTAGAAACGGCGTTCGAAGCTCTCGGGACTTCTTGATCGTTTGGATTAACGTCGATACATAAGAATTCGTTTGACATGTCGTAATTAAAAAAAATAGTATTCGGCTTTCCTTTCACATATCGAATCCGTTTGATTTTTAGCCACTTCACTTGATGGCCGTCTCTAGTTTTCGTCCGGTTTGAAATCATTTCTTGTGCCAACTTTTTGAGATCTTTAAAATCATTAAATTTAAATTCCTTGACATGATACGGATTTTTTTTAACTTTCTGTTTACCTTGTCTGTATACTTTCTTGGACCTGGCCCTTTTAAAAACATTAATCCATTCTGAAATTGTAAAGACTGATGTATTAGCTTTCGCTGTTTCTATGCTAGAGTGCATAGAGTCTGCCTCCATGTATGTGTGGCCACTCTCTAAAAACTTTTGTTCAATGACTTCGAGATGGTCAATTTTTTGAACTGCCCACAACAAAATAGCAGCGATGAATTGGTTGCGATTTTGGCCACCGCACGTATCAGAAAATAAGCTTACTTCAGTTATGTGCTGAGGAATGCATTCTGATAGGTAATGATATAATATAGTGCCAATTTCGCAGCTTCCTTTTTTCCCGTTCATTTCAGTCCATGTAAAGCAGAACGCTTCATTTGGCAAAGCACTTTCGTAGATGGTCAAATTGTATACAACTAGTTTGCGCGTGTAGTACAGAAGACCAATGTCACAACTTGGCATTTGGAGTATGGCCTGCAAATCAAATGTGACAGAATGAAAATAATCGTTGCTTTCAGCCTTTTTTTTATCTTTAGCTTTTTCGGCATTACACTCTTCTTTACGTTTCATGTGTTCCTGATACTCCTTTTCAAGGTCTTCTTTTGTTTGTTTATCATTTGATTTCCGATTACGTTCATATTTAGAGCATATAAGGCACTGGTCCTTTTTTGGTAAAAAGAATCCCAAGTTGAAGTTAGTGCCGAAAATCCTTCGGTATGTACGATTACGGTCATAAGTGCAGTAGCACGGTAAGGATTGTTTTGCTGTGAACGTGCAGTACAAGCCGTACAAGCCGTAACCGTACCTAATATGTGTGTATAAGTGTATTAACACAGAACGCACACCTCAGAATTTATACACTGGTGTCGAGCGAAACAAAAACATATCACTTTCTAATTACGTATGACCTTGGGCGGTTCATAGGATTGCTAAAATTGACAGCGTTTTAATAAGTTCAAATAGCTCATAGTGTAACGTAACGTATAGGATAAAGAAACACTAGGTTCTAGGTTCCAATCTCGATATGAGTTTTTTTTTTTCTTTTCAACAATTATCTTCATCTGTTCTTTTATTATTCGATAAATTAATAAACGGGAATAATAATGTAATAATTGTTTTTATTATTATATAGTTAGTGAAATATGGGGTTAAGAATAAAAATCTTTTATAAGTGATTACAAAATGTTTATTCGTTATAATTTTATAAAGTATAAATAAATTTCTAGTTTAGGACTTATTGTGGTTATAGCTTAAGTATTCATTTTCATTACGAAAAGAAGATTGAAACTAAACCTCAAAATAATCCTTATTACGAATATGCTACAATATAATTTTATTATTATTATTTACAATTTTTTATTTAGGTAATATATTTTTTTTATTTTCTAATTCCTTGCTTTCCATCGCTGTATCGCAAAATGTAAACGTTCTTGTTTATGATTTTCAATCAACTATGGTTTTTGAGCTGGTTTTCGTTTGCACGGCGAACGGTTCGTAAAGACGTGTCGAATAATAATTCGGCAATATATCTCGTTGGTATATAACCAGTCGCTTTCGACTGGCAAGGCTACCCTCTTCCTTATTGAGTGACCCTCCGACTCACAGAAGGTAATTTCTCTAAAACAAAAAAGAAGTACTCTTAGGCTACTAGCAAAATACGAATAAGTAAGTATAAGAAAGTAGTAAGGAAGTAGTAGTGTTTAGAAACAAAATTATAATGAAAATAGAAATGTTACATATAACTACATAATCATCATTTAAAATCTAGGACTTCGAAATTATAATTTTTTCATCTATTTAGACCTTATAATACGTTTCAAAAAAATAACTACAAAAATCAGCAGTTCTATTTTAATAAAATAAATGTTTGAAAAAATAATTTAAACATATTTATAATACTCACATTCAGTTCGGTTTCATAAGATATTTGGGTTATTTTATGCAGCGCAATCATAATTCGCTTTCGTTTCAATATTCTGTATTTTAAAAGGAACTACAACACGGCTAATAGATAGAACACAGACACACGTCGCTATCCCACAATAAACAACCAACCAACAACGTTCTATTTAATCGCGGTGAATGACTCGTATAACTTAACTGTGTCTACCTTATAATTTATTTATTTAGATATCTGTGGGTATAATCATAAAGTTTTACGAATTAAGCGCACAAGACTTATAGTCAAAAGCGTGAATATTCAAAGTAGTTATTAAAACATTAAAAAAACTATCATCGCGCGTGAGATTTGAACTCACGCATCGCTACGCAGAACGCACTTACCCAGATATGATAACCGCTAGGCTATCATGCCATATACCGTAGCGGTTGAATTTATGAAATACAATCAGTTGCAAATGAATGTGAGTGTGTGTGTCTATAGTAGAGAAATGACTCATTAAAAGAAGGTCGTAAGTAAAACCAAAGTGTCAATCTATTGCTTTGTGAATTTGCTACTCCACTTATGTCCCTTACCGTAGTTTCCGACACAGGCTCAACGTTTTTCTTTTGGCATATTTCAGCATATAAGTCGTACATTTTGCTGATAGATAGGTCCTTCGCCAAATATTGCCTTTTTGAATTTTTTCTAGTGTAATGACTCTCCATAGCGGGAAAGGACTCAATGTGCTCTAATACATCTTTGAGTTTGCTCTCAGTTATTTTGTTGGATGGTTCGTGGCATCCTCTTGGGTCATTCGCCAAACTAAACTGACCAATATCATTACGTTTTTGTATAGCATCCTGTAAAACTCCGCCGCTAATGCATAAAGTAGAACAAAATAATTTTTGACAAACATTTATTTGTTCTCCTTCCAAAGTGAAGTGGCATTTTTTCGAATAGGCTGTGATAGAATAAAATTTTTCTTACCAACATAATCGAGGTTCCAATAATGTCTACACAATATTTCTCTGTTATTATCGTTTATTTTTTCAGTACATTTGTATTGGCAGCGAGTGCAGTCTATTGGCTTTGGCTTCTTAGGTGCTCTACATTTCGATTTAGTTTCATAGGCTAAACCATCAGAGCGTCGCTTTCTTGCAATGTTCTTTTTCCAATTAGCAGGTTCGCTTTTCTTCCAACGACGTAATGGTTTAAGTTCTTTGAAAACTCTGTCAAAAATTTCCATTAATATAATTGTGCTTACCATAGAGGATTCACTCAGATCAGCTTCGTTAGCATTTTTTTGATCTGCAGGTTGTTCATTACTGTCTGGTTCTTCAATAGCCGAATCTGGCATTGTAAGAGATTTTTGTACCTGAGCAGCATCTACAGAAGGCATATTGTTTTCATAAGCATCAATGTTGTGATCTGCAGTTTGTTCAGTAGTATCTAGTTCTTCCATGGTAAAATCTGGCACAGTAAGAGCTTTTTGTGCGTGATAACTGTAGTCTGAACCAGCTTTATAATCACGACCTAATAAATCTTCAATAGTAATCAATTCTATAGCGCTTGTAGAATCAGATAACTCTATATTAGTTTTTAGTTCAACTCCGGTATTACATTGTAGATTCTTTCCATTTTGTGTATTAGATGGAGAATCTGAAAACAGTATTATAATAATATCAGGTATGGTAATTTTGCTACAGTTTATAAACATTTATGTGACTGTATGGATAAATAATTATGTTTATTACCTGTACTTATTTTCACTTCTGTTTGCAATAAAAAGTCATCATATGCTTGTGAGATAAACACATCATCATCTTCGGCATCGCTCGTCAATTCAGTGCACTGCATGTTACCTGAAAAAAAAGTCACAGAATTTACAGGCCGACCAGGGTGGAAACTGGGAAGTCTGCGCCGCCGGCATAAACAAAAACATGCTGAAAAGAAATCCCGCGAAACAGTAGTAGTGATAACGGACCTATGTACGTTATCACTACTACTTAATACATCGATATTATTATCGATGTAGTAAGTAGGTATTTTGCCACGGAACACGTGTGTGGTATAGCTCGCGCCACGAAAGATGAGACTTGACCCGGCCTCCCGCGCTTTTTCCACCGCCCCTATGGCGTCCGGTCCCGTCCCGCGCTCAGACTTCATACCGCTAAAGAGACTTAAAATTCGTGTATTGCGCAAGTCAAACCACATGGTGTGTCAAGTCTCATCTTTCGTGGCACGCATTGTAGGTACAGACGCCAGCACATCAACCTACTACAATCTGTCAGATTTCTGTAATAGATTTTCAACTTTATCGTTAAAGCATAAGGTTCAATGTTGATTGGGAAAATTTGACAGTTAGGTGTAGGTTGATGTGCTGGCGTCTGTACATAATATTTGACAATCATCGGTTGGTAAATTTCCCGCCACAAATCCTCGTAAATCAAGCGATTATGATCTTTATGTCGATGCAGTAAGTATCACTGTCGTAGCGGGATCTTATAAAAGCGTTAAAGCAGATTTTTTTAATCGGTACAAGTACATAAGTAAGAACTATCTAACGTGCACCAAATTCGTTGCAATTATGTTGAAAATACATTGAACCAACCGTTACCAATGATTTTTCAACATATTTTATCAACAATCTCAACAAAATTGTAACCTTAAAATGCTACAATGCAAGTTTTATTAAAATGGTGAATAAATTAACTTACTTGTACTACGTTTCGAACCTTCTGAGTCACAAACCGATGGTATTTCTTGCTCTGCACACTTTATACACTCTTTTAGCACTTTTTGTTATGAGGTGTTTCGTCGAGCCGAATGTGTCGCGTCGTAATGAAAATTGAATGAATGAATGAACGAACTAACTGCGCCGCGCGCCAACGCGAATCCCTGGCAACTATAGGTATCATCATTTAATCGCTTTTGGCTGCAGAGACGTTTATCTAATAGAACCCGTACTAAGTTTACCCGAAATCAATTAAATGCATATAATTATATTTTTCACAAAAACATTATTTCATCTTGCATGTTAAGGGCGCGGGCCAAAATGAGTTAAAGTTAATAATTTAATTTTTGCTAACGTATGTTATTCAAGTTTTCAATAAGTACATATTTTTCCAAAACCGGCTAACGGCATTTGAAATACTATGGCAGAATAAATCATCTGTAGACCTGCTCCAGTGCGTAAATGAGAAAATCAATTAAACGAGTTTAATATTATTTAGCAAGCGTAATATCGAAAAACATATCGTTAAACAAATTTAATCGTTTTTGTCTGGCGACTTTTTACAGACATTGATAGATACCCTTTATTATGCACAGAGTATCTCTGCAACTAATGGGTTTCTGCGTTTAACTGATATTGGCAGACGACAGAATTGAAAAACTGAATCGATTGATATTTGTAACACATAATTGACCAAAATTGCAGATAATCGGTTTTGGCAGCATGACGGCGATATGTTCTTTAATTTGGTTCTGAGAACCCACATATTTAATGTAAAGGGACTTAAGTCTGCCCTCAAGTACCTGTATGTCGGACTGTAATCGCTGTGTATCAAATTCATATATTTTTTTGCTGTCTTCTAATTTGATTTGATAATTGTTTAATTTACTAATTAGATCAACACGTTCTTTCCTCAGTGGAATATTTTTGGAAAAGTGTTTTTGTTGTTTCCTAAATTGATAACATTTTTTAATTATTCTATTCATTCTTGCATATTTTTTCATTTTATTATGACTAAATTTATAACTAGAATTCTGTTTCAGCAAGGAATCTTCAGTAAGGTCAATAGTTATTATGGAATGAGGGTTACAATTAATATTTAATAATTCATTATATAAATGGTTTGTTTCTTTAACCTGATTACATTCTTTTTCTTTCTCTAACTGGATGATGCGACTATTAGCATGAATTAATTCATCTTCTAGGTCCCTAACTTTACTTAAAGCCTCCTCATACAAATTACTACAGTTGTTGAAACCATCCGTGACTACCTTCAGTTGATCGCGTTCATCAACAACATTCAGATATTGTTGATGTAGGTCTACTAGCTCCCGTTTAAGGCTTGAGTTTTTGTTAACTATTTTCTTTATTTCCTCCTCACTTTCCTCGCTCTCCAGTAGCAATTGGTCACACTGGAGTTGCGTTGCTTCAAGTTTTTGGAGGGCCGTTCTTAATTTAAGGTCCATCTCCTGAGCAGTAGCCTTACGGGTCATCACAGGCATGGTTTCAGGATTTATTACTGAAATTAGAATAAAGAAATGGTGAGAAAAAGTTGAACAGACAAATAAAATAAAGTTGGAAATGAAAGGGAAAATGGGAGAAGTTCTTGTAGTTAAGTGGAGAAACTAGGTTGGCTACTGAATTAGTTTGAATGGCTATATTCAAGGCTATATTATCAAAAAGAATGTAAAATTTGCATGATTTTATTGACTTAGGAATTTATTTTTCTTTATGTGGGTAGGTTGCCTAGATTTTAAAGTTATGTTTTTGATATTACTGTAGGTATAACGGCAATGCAAAAATAACGATCATGAACGTTTTTATTGTTATATATTAAATTAAGATCAGAATAAGAATAACAGAATCTTCGCTAAGTTTCGTTTTCTACGATGTAAACAATGCGATTTAGACGGTAGACCCAATGCAGGGTGCTAAATCAGCGAACTATTTATGCTAAGAGAATATGTAACAGAGTTACAGTGACGATGTGTGCTATTATAAAGTAAAAGTAAACAAATACTCCCCGTTTTAATCCGCAGTTTGAACATCAGCTGTTGGTTTTAGGTTACCGGTTTTAGGTGAAACAAACACTGCGTATTACTTTATCTATTTACAGGAAAACAATAATCCTGAGTATTTATGCAATTATATTACGTTTACACATAAAATTACACCTTAAATTTACTTATTTACTAATTAAAATTAATTTTAAAATACGGAACAAAAATTTGACATTTCACTCGGGCAGTGTTGCCACACACATCCAAAGACATTTAAAGACTTATTCACAGAAACCATCCATAGGAACCCATCGTTGTCAAATGCGCAGAGAATGCAGTTTCTGAAGAGCAAGGTTACAGGAGAAGCCGAACGCCTGATCCATCATCTTCAGATTAGCTCAGAGAATTATGAGGTCTGCTGGGAAATACTAAACCACAGATATGGCAACAACAGGCTTATTTTCACGTCTCACGTCAACATACTACTGAACATCCCAAATATGCAGCAACCATCCATCGGGACGATCAAGAAACTGCACGACGTCACCAAAGAATGTCTCCACGCAATTCAGAACCTAGGAGTAGATATCCCTACATAAGTGTGGATATGCGTGTCATGCTGTGCGAGTCACTTGTTCTATCCAAGCTGAATTACGCTGACACTGTGTATGGGGCATGTATTCTCGGTAGAAGTGAAAGACTGATACAGCGGGTCCAAAATGCTTGTGCAAGATTCTGCTACAATGTCCCACCACGGTCCCACATCACTCCTTTTCTGAATAAGGGTAATTTGATGAAAATGTCGGCGCGCAGAAAGCTTCACCTGGCTACCCTACTCTTTGGCACAATTCTCACAAAGAAACCAGAATATTTATATAATAAACTGTCTTGGTCACGCGATGTTAACAAAATTAAAACTAGGGCATCTTCTTACCTCATGTTAGCCTCATCGCATAGAACTGCTGCATTCCGTGGTAGTTTCAAATTCGCTGCCTCCCGTTGCTGGAACGACTTGCCACCTCCTTTTCGTGCTATAAAGACAGTTGGTACTTTCAGGCAAAAATTTAAACAGCATTTACTACAGCTTCAAAAAGATACCAAACTTTGAACTTACCCTTGATGTGCACGCAGCTAGCAATGGTGGTTCGAGCGCTTGGCAGCGGATTTTTCACTGGACAGGTGCAGCAGTTGTTTCGCATCTTGTTTTTGTTTTATGTTCAATAAGTACATGTTCGATAATTAATTAATTTTATTGTTTATTCCGTACTTTTAATGGCGGCATCAGACAAATTGTTGATGCTGGCCTACACAATGTTTTGTTTCGTTGTCACTTGTTTCTTGTAAAATTTGTAACTCCGTAACACTCTCATCATTACTTTATTTCTCCATTTCATCCATACCATTAATTGATTGCCACTTTCCACTGTAATGCTGTTCCACCGGACAGCCGTAATGTTATTTATTTTATTCATGATATACCTATATAATATTATGTACTCTGTGTTCATGATGCCGGAAGGTCGGCGCCTGCGACCCCTTACTTGTCACAGGAATGCCACAGACACACAAGAGTGCCTCTGAGACTCAAGGCATAGACAAGTAATGAGGTTACGTCTGGCGCGGATTAAAAATTAATATTTTATCGTATTTGCTAATATTTTACATATTTATTACACCTATTTTATAATTTATTTATTTCGGTAACTGCCCGTGACATCACAGCGGGCCCTATCAGAATACCAGCGCTGTGACATTTATTTTTTAAATGTTGCAACATCATGCTGAGATAGGAGCCTTTTGGCCTCGTATAGGACTTTTTATTTTATTTTTCTTTTTATTACTTTGTTTTATATAACTTGGATTTTTTATTTATATTTTTTACTGTGTTTAGTTTCGTTTGTGATCATCCTATACGAGTCGCAATAAATACTTTTTCTTTCTTTCTTTCTTTCTTTCTATATCACCACCTGGGATCCACTGTTGGTGCTTTTGTTAACACAGAAACTTGACAGCGAGTTATTCGCCGAATACATTGAGTCGGTGAAGAATCCCAGGGAACTACCAGTACTTCAGGAATTCCTAGATTTCCTGGAAAACAAGTTTACTGCCTTAGAAGCATCGCGGCGTAAACAAGAATCATATAACCAAAAGATGACCACCCAACCACAAAATCAAAATTACCAAGCAAACCAGAAGAAATATTATAGTGCAAACAAACACCAAGATTCTTCAAATATGAAAAACCACACGAAATCATTACATGTGTCGCGGTCAATCACCTGCGCATTGTGTAATGCTGACCACGGGTTATGGATGTGTAACCAATTTTTGCAATTGTCGGATGAGCAAAAAATAAAAACTTTCAACCAATTAAATTGTTGCACGAATTGCCTAATCAACCATTTAAATAAACCTTGTTTTTCGAATAAAACATGTCGCAAATGCAACGCTAAACATAATTCATTATTACATGACGCAATTACAACCAAAAGTAGGCAAAACACATCAGCAAAACCAAACCATAAGGCTGCGCACACACTTGCAACATCATGCAAAACCAATGAGGATCAAGCAGCACCTTCAACACATGTATCTTGGAATGACATGTCCGAGACACTTTTAGCTACGGCCTTAGTGAAAGTTCCAGGATACGACGGCACATACCATACCATGAGGGCTTTGATAGACCAGGGTTCTCAAATTTCTTTGATAAGTGAGAAAGCAGCACAAGTTTTAAAACTAAGAAGACACTCTTGCAAAGGAACCATATTCGGCGTAGGAGAGAAAGAAAACAGCTGCAAGGGTGTAATGACCATCCGAATAAAATCAATTTATAGTGAGTTTGCCTTAGAGGGTGAGGTCCTTATAATGAACAACTTGATCAAAAGTTTACCAAAAAAAATCATTCATAAAACCAAATTGGCCTCACATTCAAAATATTAATTTGGCAGACCCAGAGTTTAATACCAGTCGACCGGTTGACCTACTGCTGGGAGCAGATGTATACTGCAAGATTGCTTTAAGTGGCCTTCTGAGGGGTGATGGCGACGATCAACCAATAGCCCAACAAACGCAATTAGGATGGTTGCTTTGTGGGACAGTAACACCACAATACAGATGTAACGTCATTCTTCACAATACGGATGATTTACGCAGATTTTGGGAAACTGAAGACATCAACCAGCATGCTGAAATGTCCACCGAAGATCATGAATGTATGCAATATTTTCTATCAACAACAGAACGACTAGAAAACGGGAGATACCAAGTCCGACTACCATTTAAACCAGACACCAAGGAACAACTAGGGTCAACTAAACCATTAGCATTGGCACAATTTCGTAACTTAGAAAGAAAGTTACAGAAAACTTTAGAATTGAAAACAGAATACACAAAGTTTATGAATGAGTACTCTAACTTACACCATATGATGCCGTCAGCAACAAGTATGAAACCCGAGTATTACCTACCACATCACTGCGTCACTCGTGCTGAGTCAACCACGACAAAGTTGCGTGTTGTGTTCAATGCGTCAGCTAAACCAGCATCAGGACTTAGCTTGAATGACGTCATGTACCGAGGTCCCAACCTACAACAAGATTTGCAGGAGCTAATCTTAAAATGGAGACAGTACCAGTTCGTATACACTGCGGACATCGAGAAAATGTATCGACAGATAATGGTACATCCTGAAGATCAAGTATACCAGAAGATACTATGGAGGGACTCACCATACCAAACAATTCAGACATACCAACTTACAACCATAACATACGGCACCAAGCCAGCACCATTTTTGGCTATGATGTGCTTAAAACAACTAGCTGCCGAGGAAAAACAAAATTTTCCTGCTGCAGCAAAAGCGTTAGAAGAGTGCTTCTACATGGATGACTACTGTGGCGGAGCAAATTCAATGGACCAAGCAAAACAGCTAAAATCAGACCTAATCAAACTACTCAGCAATGGTGGATTTAATTTACGGAAATGGGCCACAAATGAACCAAAACTACTCGCTGACTTAGAAAAAGATTCGTGGAACCAGCAAATCTATGAGTTTAAACAGTCAGACTCAACGAAAACATTGGGGCTTGGATGGAGCCCGCAACAGGATAAATTCATCTTTGACTCAAAACTGGAGCCAGTACCATTAGCAAAACCAACCAAAAGGTCGCTTCTTTCCGACATATCAAAAATATTTGACCCATTAGGCTGGCTCACACCATTAACTATCACCATGAAGATGCTATTCCAAAGTGTCTGGTCATCAAGTCTTAACTGGGATGACGCGCTACCAGAAGATATTAAAAAAAAGTGGCTAAACTTAAGAGAAGAATTAAAAGACATCAATACCATAGAAGTAAAACGATGGCTAGGAGTAAAGGAAAACCATAGCTTGCAATTACACGGATATTGTGGTGCGTCGAATAAGGCGTACGCCGCTGTGATATATTGCAAAGTCAGCAACCAAAATAACACTAACGAGGTAAATCTGGTCGCAGCAAAATCAAGATTAGTGCCTGTTAGTAAAGACATTTCAATACCAAGACTTGAGTTAATGAGTGCCCACCTATTATCACAGCTGATGCAAAAAGTACAAACTTGCCTAGAGCCTTATAACCAGGAAATATATTGCTGGAGCGATTCAACAGCAGTGTTAGGATGGATTCAAGGAGATCCAGCGAGGTGGAAACTATTTGTCTCAAATCGCGTGAAAGCCATTACAAAAATTATACCAAAAGAAAAATGGAGTTATGTCAAAACCATTGAAAATCCAGCGGATTGTGCCAGCCGTGGATTGAGAACCAAACAATTAAAAAACCACGATCTCTGGTGGCAAGGGCCATCATGGATTCAATAATTTCAAAATCATGACATACCACAAACCACCTATGACACCAGCATAGAGATAAGAAAAACTGTCGCAGTATTTGTAGAAAACCACCAGAAAACAACCATGACCATACCAAGCATTATTCACCATTTATTGAACAAATTCAATTCTATCGCAAAAATTGTAAGCATTTTTGCATGGATACTACGACTAACCATTGCAAAAGCAGGCCGTCAACCTTATCTCACATTACATGAACTCCGTCGCGCAAAACTGCAAATTATCAAAAGTGTGCAACATATGGAGTTTGCCAGTGACGTCAGTTGCTTACTTAAGAACGGAAACGTGCATTCGAAAAGTAAACTTTTACCATTACACCCTATCATAGACCAAGATGGTATTCTGCGAGTTGGGGGCAGATTAAGAAACGCACAAATAAGTTCCGAGAGGAAACACCCAATCATACTACCACACAACCATCGAATTACCACGCTAATAATCCTACATGCTCATGAGCTAACCTACCATGGCGGGGCGCGTCTTACTTTGTCAAATATTCGACAAAATTATTGAATAATCAGTGGATACTCAGCCTTACCTTTAGTAAAATACCTTTAGTAAAATTTTAGTAAAATTTTTGAAAAACTTATTTTAAATCAAATGCAAAGATTTTTTAATAAAAATAATTTACTACATAACAAACAGTTTGGTTTTACAAGGGGTCGTTCGACTACCGATGCCGGAGTTGAACTTTTAGGACATATTTATAATGCATGGGAGGACAAATGCGATGCTTTGGGCGTCTTTTGCGATTTGTCCAAGGCATTCGATTGTGTTCTTCATGAAACATTAATCAGGAAACTACACCACTACGGAATCCGGAACGCCGCTCTGGATCTTCTTGCTTCATACTTGAGTAAAAGGATTCAGAGCGTTGACGTTAATGGAAAAAGATCACCCGGATCTATACAATGGGAGTCCCTCAGGGCTCAATTCTTGGTCCTTTCTTGTTCCTTATTTATATTAATGACTTGCCGTACCTCATAAAGGATAATCATGATATAGTGTTGTTTGCAGATGACACTTCACTTTTATCTAAACTCAAACGTCAGCAGCTGGTTACTGACAATGTAAATAGCGCCCTCGCAATAGTAGTTAACTGGTTTAATGTCAATAACCTACTTCTTAACGAAAAAAAAACTAAATGTATTAAGTTTACGATACCCCACGTTAGACAAGTAGAAACTAGTGTTCTCATAAAGGATGAAGAGTTGAAACCCGAAGATACTACAGTTTTCTTAGGCATTACTTTGGATGCCAAGCTTCAATGGGGCCCCCATATAGATAAATTGTCAAAAAAGCTTAGCTCTGCAGCATACGCCGTTAGGAAAATTCGTGATTTAACTGATTTAGAGACAGCCCGTTTAGTTTACTTTAGTTATTTTCATAGTGTGTTGTCGTACGGTATTCTGTTGTGGGGAAATGCCGCCGATATTCAGACAATTTTTATTTTACAAAAAAGGGCAATTCGTTTCATTTATAAGTTAAGTCCCAGACACTCCCTCAGAGACAAATTTAAAGAGATTAATATAATGACTGTGCCTTCTCAGTACATTTATGATAATCTTTTGTATGCACATAAAAATATTAATCTGTTTAAAAAATACAGTGATATCCATAACATAAATACTAGGAACAAACACAAATTTGTTGTTCCTACAACAAGGCTCAAGAAAATAGGTTGCTCGTTTAGATGCCAATGCATACGTTTTTATAATAAACTTCCTAGCCACATTCAAGAACTAAGCCTTAATAAATTCAAATCTTTTATAAAGCGAAAACTATGCCAGAAAGCTTATTATACTGTAAAAGACTATATTGAGGACAAAAAGGCTTGGGATTGAGCTGCTCCAATATGTTTAGACAGTGAATGTAGTTTTTATTTTTTTGCTATTTTACACTTTATTTTTCTTAATATCTATGTACTTAAACAATGACATGTACATTTACTGTATCAAATATTATATATTTTAATTATTTTGAATGTGAGGACTATGTGGGTCATTGTTTCCGTTTTAATCATGGTTTGGCAGTTTGAGTAGTTTATGCGGCCTACCCGAATGTCCGGTCTTTGGTATTGTTCGTCAAATCGTTGAGCTCCTTAAGTTCTGAGTTGAGCTGCACGGTTACTGACAAATGCGTGCACTGACTGGACAGGTTCACTCAATCTGTGTGGTTCTTTCCTCAAAAGACCATTTCAGACACCAATCTACATGGTCCTCAAAGATTATGTCTGGATTTTTATATACACATTGACATTTATTCATTTTATATATACAATGACATGAATATTTACTTTGTAAAGTATTTTTATTTTATTTAATTATTGTGAATGTGAAGACTATGTGGGTCATTTCTTTTTTCTGTTTTCCTTCTTAGTTAGTTTTAATCATGATCTGGCAGTTTGAGTAATTTACGCGGCCTACCCAAATGTCCTTTCTCTGGTATTGTTCGTCGAATCGTTGAGCTCCTCAAGTTCTGAGTTGAGCTGCACGATTTTTGACAAATGCGTGCACTGACTGGACAGGTCCGCTCAATCTGTGTGGTTCTTTCCTCAAAAGACCATTTCAGACACCGATCTACATGGTCTTCACATGATCTGACCAAGATTTTGTCTGGACTTTAAAAGAGACTGTGACCTCTGAGTTTGTTTCGGCCTTTCTTCTCAGAGTAGTCAGATAGGAAACGCCGACCTCATCTAGCTTTAAAAAAATATGATTGACATGTAAAAGTGTTTGTACAAACCTACTTACAGAAATAAATCATTTATCATTTATCACAAAGAAAATTATACGGCAGTGTGTTACATGCAAGAAGCAAGAGCTCATCCAACAGTATCAGCTCATGGGTGATCTACCATCATCCAGAGTAAACGCTGAAAGCGCCTTCTATCATTGTGGCGTCGACTACACAGGCTTTGTGGAAGTGAAAGCAAACAAGGGGCGCGGGATAAAAACAAACAAAGGCTACATAGCGCTTTTCGTGTGTATGGTGACGAAAGCCGTGCATCTAGAGCTCGTCTCAGATTTAACCAGCTCGGCTTTCCTAGCCGCCATAACCAGAATGGCAGCACGACGTGGAGCTCCACGTCACATCTATAGCGACAATGGAACCAATTTCTTTGGAGCTAACAGAATTCTGCAAGAAGAATACGATCGCCTTCAAAATATTTTCAATGAGTCATTCTATAAAGAGATAACAGAACTACAAATTGCACCCTCTTGGCCTCATGCGGGAGGACTCTGGGAAAGAGCCGTGCGAAGTCTCAAACACCACCTCAAACGCGTGATTGGACAACAAAAACTTACGTTTGAAGAATACACCACACTGTTATCAAAATTAGAAGCTTGCTTGAATTCACGACCACTTTGTGCACTATCAGAAGACCCAGAGGATTTAAATTTCCTCACACCAGCTCATTTCCTATCAGGACGACCAGGTGTGACCATAATTGAAACAGCAGATGACGCCAGAACCAGGTGGCATATAGTGTCAAAACTATTTGAAGATTTATGGAAGAGATGGAAAACAGAGTACTTAACTCAACTATCAACCAGAAGCAAATGGATGAATAACCAGAAAAACGTAAACGTGGGTGATTTAGTCATGATACACGACGACAACTTACCAGCGGGAAAATGGCCAATGGGCCGTGTAATGGAAGTCCATCCAGGAAAAGATGAACTCGTCAGAGTAGTGACTCTAAAAACCAAAAACGGCTACATGAAACGCCCTGTAGTTAAACTATCAGTATTACCTATAAACCAAGTGGAAGCTACCTTACCAGAAAAACCAAAATGCGAACCAGTACAATCGAACAAACCAGAAAAAGAATCACTTAACCGCCTGCAACCAAAAACCAAAACACGCAGCACCAATTCCAAAATCGGTAATATTGCACTGGCATTTTTTTTTTTTTTTAAGTATATCGGAAAAGGTATATTGTGTCTCGTTATTTATCAGGATATTTTAATTACTGTGGGTATTCAGTGGGTAGTGTTACCCAGTAACTGGGTTGTGGAGGTCAGATAGGCAGTCGCTCCATGTAAAATACTGGTATTCAGCTGCATCCGGTTAGACTGGAAGCCGACCCCAACATAGTTGGGAAAAGGCTAGGCAGATGATGATTCAGTGGGTAGTGTTGGTTATTGCGCAATAGAAAAACGGTTTGCAGTACAAATCAGATTATAATCTCACGAACAATTATCACATTAGCAAATCACATATTATAGGTACACGATACAATCAGATACGGAACGCGAGCCAGTTCCTGAGCACATGTTGTCCATACGATGTCCAATGGTCAAGTCCTCCCCGCCGCTTTTTTTTTTTTTTTTTTTTGTGAATGGCATCTCGCAGTTCAACCTATGAGGTTGTCGTCTGCTTAACCGGGCTTGCCTGTGGATGCCTCAAAATTAAGGCCTCCAGCCAGGGCTTTTAAAAACTTAAAAACTAAGCGACTACACGCTAAGGGCACCCCCTGTGGGGTACGGGCCTCGGCTTAGGGCGTCGCTGGGGGGGGGCAACAAGGGACAGGCTGGATCGGAATTATTTAAGGGCGAGTTTAATACTATAGGCTCAGCGGCGCGGGCTGGCTCGAGCAAGGGTCGGGGGGGAGAAGTTACGGGGCGTCGCGACGGGCGTCCTCGACGGCGAGGACGGAAGGACGGTTGTCGGGTCGTGTTTCTGTGTCTCTTAATAGAAAGAAAGAAAGAAAAAGTATTTATTGCGACTCGTATAGGATGATCACAAACTAAACTAAACACAGTAAAAAATATAAATAAAAAATCCAAGTTATATAAAACAAAGTAATAAAAAGAAAAATAAAATAAAAAGTCCTATACGAGGCCAAAAGGCTCCTATCTCAGCATGATGTTGCAACATTTAAAAAAATAAATGTCACAGCGCTGGTATTCTGATAGGGCCCGCTGTGATGTCACGGGCAGTTACCGAAATAAATAAATTATAAAATAGGTGTAATAAATATGAAAAATATTAGCAAATACGATAAAATATTAATTTTTAATCCGCGCCAGACGTAACCTCATTACTTGTCTATGCCTTGAGTCTCAGAGGCACTCTTGTGTGTCTGTGGCATTCCTGTGACAAGTAAGGGGTCGCAGGCGCCGACCTTCCGGCATCATGAACACAGAGTACATAATATTATATAGGTATATCATGAATAAAATAAATAACATTACGGCTGTCCGGTGGAACAGCATTACAGTGGAAAGTGGCAATCAATTAACGGTATGGATGAAATGGAGAAATAAAGTAATGATGAGAGTGTTACGGAGTTACAAATTTTACAAGAAACAAGTGAAAGTGACAACGAAACAAAACATTGTGTAGGCCAGCATCAACAATTTGTCTGATGCCGCCATTAAAAGTACGGAATAAACAATAAAATTAATTAATTATCGAACATGTACTTATTGAACATAAAACAAAAACAAGATGCGAAACAACTGCTGCACCCGTCCAGTGAAAAATCCGCTGCCAAGCGCTCGAACCACCATTGCTAGCTGCGTTTTTGAAGCTGTAGTAAATGCTGTTTAAATTTTTG
Organism: Hydraecia micacea; assembly: GCA_914767645.1. Taxonomy (NCBI): domain Eukaryota; kingdom Metazoa; phylum Arthropoda; class Insecta; order Lepidoptera; family Noctuidae; genus Hydraecia; species Hydraecia micacea. Next base: position 14,993,710 of record OU611775.1, read on the forward strand.
CCTGAAAGTACCAACTGTCTTTATAGCACGAAAAGGAGGTGGCAAGTCGTTCCAGCAACGGGAGGCAGCGAACTTGAAACTACCACGGAATGCAGCAGTTCTATGCGATGAGGCTAACATGAGGTAAGAAGATGCCCTAGTTTTAATTTTTTTAACATTGCGTGACCAAGACAGTTTATTATATAAATATTCTGGTTTCTTTGTGAGAATTGTGCCAAAGAGTAGGGTAGCCAGGTGAAGCTTTCTGCGCGCCGACATTTTCATCAAACTACCCTTATTCAGAAAAGGAGTGATGTGGGACCGTGGTGGGACATTGTAGCAGAATCTTGCACAAGCATTTTGGACCCGCTGTATCAGTCTTTCACTTCTACCGAGAATACATGCCCCATACACAGTGTCAGCGTAATTCAGCTTGGATAGAACAAGTGACTCGCACAGCATGACACGCATATCCACACTTATGTAGGGACGGATACGATACAAGACCTTGAGTCGGTAGAAGCAGTTACGCACGGCCTCCAATATGTGTGTTTCAAAATGCAGCTGCCCGTCAAATACTACACCTAGACTACGAGCTTCCAGAACCCTTTCCACACCACATCCATCAATCCTGATGTCCAGGTTGCAAGCAAGCATTTTGTTCAGGAAATCTCTAGATCCCATCACCATATACTTGGACTTACTAGGATTCAGGACCAGGGAGTTTCTTGTGGACCAAGCTGAGATCCTTTCCAAATCTTCATTTATTTTTTTTACTGTTTCAGCTATATCCTGGGAACGGAAGGAGAGGTACAGCTGCAGATCGTCAGCATAAAGGTGGAACTTGGTGTTGATCAGACAGTTAATAATGTCAGCACTGTACAGGATGAAAAGAAGCGGGCCCAGGATCGATCCCTGAGGTACGCCCCTGTCCACATGCTTTGGACTAGAGGACATGGTATCTCCGCTGTCACTAGTCACCTGGACAAACTGAGATCGATTGCTGAGGTAACTCTCAAACCATTTAACGGTGCTGGTGGTTTTCCTGCTCTCCTGTAAGAGGGTAGTGGCGTCGTCGGGGATGGTGAGGGTATGCCTTTTTTTTTTTTTTTTTTTTTTTTGTGGATGGGAAATCATCTAATGACTCCTCCCGCTCTGGGTGGAGCGGAAGGGAGTGTCAGACTCTTACTGACTAAAACCCACCCGTGTTCCTTCCTTAGCCCTTTATGTTCCGGGGCAACGGTAACCCTTTCGGACGATCCCGCTACCCCGGCAGGCTTCGGCCCTGGCGGGCCCCTTCCTTTCTGCTGACATCTCTTTGAGGCGCGCGTGGAACACATACGCGCCGTCCGGCACGGGCCTGGTCCTGATCGGACGGAGAGCTACCCATTAATCTCCGTCCGCAGGCCCGCGCCTACGGTGGCCGGGAGTCGTCACGCGGCTCCCGACGCCCGTAGCGTCTCCCGCGGCGGCTGAGGCGTGCGGCTCTCTCCCTGAGCCGTCCCGCCACCTCCTTCGCTAGCATGACTGCTTCGCAGAAGGAGGTGACCGCCTCCCACTCCCTCTCGCCCCGGACCATGGCTTGAAACAGGGCCGGACGCGAGAGGTCGCCGCCGTTGCCGATCGCCTCTACGAGGAAACGGCGGTGCTCCGCCCAAGCGGGGCAGACCTCCACCGTATGCTCCACCGTGTCCTCTGGGCGATCCTCGCAATGGTGACACCCGGGCGTCTCCTCCCGCCTGATGATATGCAGGAACCTCCCGAAACATCCGTGTCCGGTGAGGACCTGCGTCAGGCGGTAGGTGAGAACGCCGTGACGCCTCTCTAGCCACTCCTCAAAGAGGGGCCTTATCGCCACTATCGTGGCGTGCCCTGCGCTGGGTTGCGAAAGTCGCTCCTTCCATACCACCATGAGATCGCGCCGGAAGTCCGTCCGCTCCGCCGCTATTTGCCGCGGAAGCGGAGTTTCCCCCCGGCGTAGTGCCACCGCGCGCCACTCATACAGGCGCGCGAGGACTATCGCCTCCAGATCCCATGGCGGCATTCCGGCAAGGAGGCTTGCCGCCTCGCCCGAGATCGTGCGGTAGCCCCGGATCAGCCTTACGGCTACCACCTTTTGGGGAGGGTATGCCTTGGTCGGCGAATCTTACTTATTCGGGAGGGAGTATATCGGGAGGCCGCCGCAATCAGGGGATTGGGGTGTTTTATAGCGGAGTCGAAGAAACGCTTGGCGAGGCGCTTCATGAACTGCTGGACGGTGGGTATTCTAAGATCCAGGTGGAGATTTATGTTACGGACATAGAAGGGGGATCCCGTGACCTTTCTGAGTGTCCGGTTTTGTAGAGTTTGCATTTTATGCAGATGGCAAGGCTTGGCGTGTGCGAAGACTACGCAAGCGTAGGTCATGATGGGGCGGATGACTGCGGTATAGAGGCGCAGTTTGCACTTAAGTGACAATTTGCTGCGGGCAGTCAGTAAGGAATGAAGTCTACCGAGAGCGAAAGCAGCTCGTGAACGGGCCGTCTTTATGTGCTCTCTGAAGGTGAGTTTATGGTCGAGAATGACTCCTAGGTATTTGGCCTGTTTTCCCCAGGGGATAGGCTTGTCATACATAGAGATCGGGCTGGGAAGGGGGGGAGGGAGCCTTCGCGGTTTTGAGAAGAGTACCGCCTGGCTCTTATCGGGGTTGACCTCTATTCTCCATTTCCGGAACCAATCGCCTAGGGCGCTTGCGGAGATCTGGAGATTGCGAGCGATAGAGCTCTGGGAATTACCCGAGCAGTAAATGGCAGTGTCATCAGCGAAGAGCGCCAGCTGTGCCTTATTACTCTTGGGAATGTCGCTGGTGAATAGGGTGAATATGAGGGGGGATAATACAGACACCTGGGGGACTCCGGCTCGGCCAGGTGCGGGGGGGAAAGTGCGCCCTCTATGCGATAGCGAAAAGCACGATCCGACAGAAAGTCTCGTAGGATGAGCACGAGACGGTCTGGTACACCTAGTTGGTAGAGCTTATATAATAAGCCGTTGTGAAAGACTTTGTCGAATGCTTTCGCAATGTCGAAAAATAGGATGCCTGTCATCGCACCGCGCTGGAAAGCGGCGCTGATGTGCTCGACGATGCGATGGACCTGGTGGATGCAAGAGTGTTTGGTTCTAAAACCGAACTGCTCGTTGGGAATAAGGCTCTTTGTCTCGGCGTAATCCTTGAGGCTCTTATAAATAAGCCTCTCGTAGATTTTGCCAAATACGTTGAGCAAACTGATGGGGCGGTAGCTGGAGGGATCGGACTTGGGTTTTCCTGGCTTTGGGATACCTATGACCGTGGCTTCTTTCCACGCTTGCGGGAAGATGTTGTTGCTTAGAGCGCCATTGAAGATGGCGGTCATAAGCAATATGAGAGTGGCGGAGAGGAGTTTGTACACCCTATTGGTGATATCATCCGAACCTGGGGCTTTTCTAGTGGCGAGCCCTTTTATGATGTCTTGCACTTCGTCAGGAGTGACAGGAGGCAGAAGATAAATCAGGGTCTTCGGCTGGTGGGAGGGAGGCTCTATGTTCGACCTCTGCGTTCACCTTGTCGAGGTGCGCTTGGTCTACTGGTTGAGAGCTGGGAGAGCATTGGGCCTCTAGGCTGACGGCTAGGCATTCGGCTTTTTCCGTATTGTCAAACGCGATGGTTTTGTCGGGGCGAGTGAGAGGAGGCATAGCGGCCTCATCAGGGGATCGAAGTTTCCTCTGGAGATTCCAGAAGGCTTGGTGATTGGGCTCAAGTTCGCTGAGCAGACCGTCCCAACCCTCGGAGCGAACCTCCGATACGCGTTTCTTTACAGCACGCTGTAAATGGCGCATATGGGCTTTGTTCGCGTCGCAGGGAAAGGAGTCGTAAGCACGAATGGCTGCGTTCTTCTCGGTTATCAGTTCACGCACGTCAGCGGGTAGTTTCCAGCGATGGTCCTCCATCTCCGGTACTTCCCGTGAACAGTCCGTCAATACGGACTGTACGTGTTCTGTAAACGAGTTGATCGCCCCCGTCGTGTCCGCGATTGAGACAATGTGGTCAGGAATTGAGTCCAGGTGTGGCGACGTAGTGGATTTCAGTTTTTCACTTACTTTCCTCCAGTCGGTTACTATTTTGGTCGGGGGGGGTTGGTTGGGGTCACGCGGGCCCGAGTAGGGGGCCAGGTGTAGCGCCTCCGACCGGCCCTTGCGGCAGATGCGAGGCAGCGTGAGCCGGGACCGTCCTCCTCCCACGCGGACGACGCCCTTCTCCTCCCCTCAACGACCCCGTCCAACGAGTGGACGGAAGTGGTCCGCAAGGGGAAGGGCAAGGGCAAAAAGTCGGCGACGGCCGTCCCCGTCGTCCCCGCCGCCACCACCGCTCCCAGCAAGTCGCAGACGACCGGCAAGGGAAAGCGGACGGGGAAAGGGAGGCGAAGGGTGCAGCTGGTCCCCCCAAAAACCGCAGCCGTCGTGGTGACGCTCACCGCGGAGGCTGCGGACCGAGGAGAGACGTACGCGTCCGTTTTGGTGCGGGCGCGTGCGAATGCCGATCCCACCCAGCTGGGGATCGGCAGTGTGTCCTGCCGGCGGACCCAGGCCGGGGCTCGAATATTCGAGTTCCCGGGGCAGAGGGGAGTACCCATGCGGACTTCTTTGCAGCCAAGCTGCAGGAGGTCATCGCAGATTCGGCCAAGGTGGCACGGCCGGTCAAGTCGGCGGCCATAGAGGTGACGGACTTGGACGACTCCGTCACCAAGGAGGAGGTGGTAGCGGCGGTCGCAGCGATAGGGGGCTGTGGCGTCGCGGCGGTCCAAGGCCGGGACATAAGGCCCGGCCGCGGCGGCATGGGCACCATACGCCTCGAGTGCTCAATCGCCGCTGCCAAGGCCGTCCTTGCCAAGGGACGGGTCACAGTCGGGTTTAGCTCGGGAGCGGTCCGGGCGCTCGAGGACCAGCCTCTGCGGTGTTTTCGGTGCTTCGGCATCGGACACACCCGGCCCCTGTGTCCGTTCACTGTGGACAGGTCGGACGCATGCTACCGCTGCGGCAAGGACGGCCACAAAGCCGCCTCCTGCGAGGCCGCCACGCCGCACTGCGCGGTGTGTGCCGCCAGTGGCTGCCCGGCAGACCACGTAATGAAGGGGAGGAACTGCAGTCCTCCCCCTGTGCGGGGCAAAGCGCAGGCGCCGACCGGGCCTGCAAATAACACCGCTGCTTCTGCGGTGGCTGCGGAGGAGGGGGGTGCGATGTCCGACTGATGGATAGGGTCGAACATCGCATACTCCAGGCGAACGCCAACCACTGCAGGGCAGCCCAGGATCTGCTGATGCAGACCATGGCTGAGTGGTTGGTGGACTTGGCGGTGGTCGCCGAGCCTTACTCGGTCCCTGGCCGTTGGCTGGGCGACCGGGATGGCCTGGTGGCGTTGGTGTCGCGGTCTTCCACGGACTCCCCTCCCCTCTCGCTCTTAAAGAGGGGACCGGGATACGTGGCCGCCGCGTGGGGAGACATGGCCCTGGTAGGGGTCTACTTCTCCCCGAACCGCTCTCTCTCCGACTTTGAGGATTTCCTCGAGATCCTCACCGCAGTCGTAGGGAGGGCGGCACCGCGCCAGGTCGTGGTGTTGGGCGACCTGAACGCCAAGTCGGCAGCCTGGGGCAACCCGGCCACCGGTTGCAACGTCCGGGGACGCGCCGTCGAGTTTTGGGCGGCCTCATGCGGTATGTCCCTCCTCAACAGGGGGGCGGTCCACACGTGTGTGCGGCAACAGGGCGGATCGGTGGTGGACGTCTCGTTTGCCACCCCCGCGCTAGCCGCCCGCGTCGTCAACTGGCGGGTAGAGATGGTGGAGACCCTAGTAGTGGAGAATTGGGGTTCCTGGATCAGAGATCCAGGAACCCCAATTCTCCATTTGAAATTGAGCTATCAATCAATCAATTTTTTAGGGTTCCATATCTGACTCCTATGTTTATCTATTTAGAGTATAGGACAGTTGAGGGTTCTTATATTTTTGTTTCTTTAAAAAATAGACGTTTTGATTCGTCAACATAATCTGTTCCTTTTACAGCATTTAAATAAAAGCAATCAGGAAAAAATATAGCATGTTGCATCCAAGGATCGTCATAAATCTCCCAATCTTCGATAACTCCTCCACATGAGAAACATGCCACTTTGTCATCTATACTATTTCCACAATAAAAGAATCCAGCGTCAGCCATTTCCCTTACTAATCTATTCCTTGAATTAATCGTCCCCCAGTAATAATTAAATGAAAATTCACGCATTTTATACGTGTTATACATGTCATATCGAGGTTTGTATTCATTTTGAGACATGTTCTACTTACGTTTTAATTGAATTATAAACGTATAATGATACCGTCTAGCTTTTGTCATCAACTTATAAAGATCGGACAGTTGGGGGGAGGGGATAGAAAACTCTAAGATGCGTTTTACCTAACTATAAAAATAAAACAAAAAAATATTTATTTTAGAATTTTATTATCAAAGCACCACTTATTTAAACACAATACATTTTTTAAAGCACATACAGAGTTATGATAAATACAGTTATATAAATCTTGAGAATATTTATATTGATCGTATAAACTTATCAAACTAGAACAACCTTTATCTTCTAAATTGAATATAGTACAATTACTATTTTCTAAAATATGCTTTAACCACAACACTTTTTCTGAACCTTTGACGTAGATACATTTATCTCTTAAAATATCTATAACTAAATTCTGATACTCAGAATAGGGTACAAATCCTTCGCGCCAGTGTATCTTTCTGTTACGTTCAATCCAACTTACTTGTTTTTTTTTCTTGATTAGTTAATTTTTTAAATGGAAATGGTGGCTTAATTAAAAACACTTGTAATGATTTATTATACATTATAGCGATTTCTTTTATTATAAATTCATTTGTTTCTGTTTTAAAGCCTTGAATATCCACAATAGCGATCATGATAACCTGCGCACAATGTTGCTGAGAGGTTTGTATTCCACAAGTCGATCGTTTATAATCAAACAATATGCAGTCGTCTTATCTGGTATTGCTGTAGAACATTCAATCTCCAACCTCACATCCACTGGACCTGTTTTTAAGCTATCGTTTTGTCTTGAGCAGTCTAATATAAAGAGAGGGGATTTTTCTTTGAACTCCTTTAGGTCCAGCAATGGGTCTACTGGACAGTTATAATACGACTGACGAAATTTCACAAACATTTCGTATAATATACTATATTTGTTCTCAGAAAACTTTAAACCTAAAGGTTCATATGGATAATATTGTGAATTCAAAAAGAGCGTAACGTTTGTTACTTCACAGTGATCGAATACTGAACTGTCTTTAGTTTTATTATTTATTCGATTAGTTTGTAAACATAAAATTACATATCTTGGTTTTTCCAATTGTGAAGCAGTTTTAACTGACCAAGAATGCTTTGTGGTTTTAGGTAGTAATGGATACTCATATAAATCCCAATTTCTAAACGCCATCTGAATAGGTTTATCTCTTTCTAAATGTTTTAAAAGTGTCAGTCGTTCTCGGTCTGATACTTTTATGTGTGGCACCCTCCACTGAACTCTTTGTACGTCTATTTTAAAATTAGCGATATCATCAGTAAGAATAACACTATTTAAGTTAGTGTTACTTCTGTTCAATATAAGTTCATGTTTACAATGTATCAATATTTTATTGTAATCCTCTGCAAACCCTAAAACCTTATTTAATGGTATCACAGCACTAAAATATCCATCACTTTGAAATCCCTCTAAACTCCAGCCCCATATGGCAGCAACTTTATTTTCTGCTTCATTTAATGAGATGTATGATTTTATTGTTGACGTTATTCCTGAATTTTTTAAACGGTCTATTTCAATACCATTTATTTCGTACCTGATGTCTTGAAACAAAGACATAACATGGTTATTAGTGAACGTAACAGTTTTCTTGATTGGATTCCCATCTTTTCCGAAGAGTTTTGCTTGACCTTCGATGTAAATTGAACTGGCTGATGGTAGCACGTATATGTCTTGTTGGTGTATGGGGATTCTGATTTCATCGTTTTCTCTAAAGCTGTTATTGTAGGGATTGTATGAATGGACTTCATAACTTTCAATTGAAGTGTCGAAGTGTGGTGATTCAGTAATCTGTAGTATATTCATACTTTAAACCCTAGGGCTTTAAGAAAACCTTTATTCGCTTCAGTCAATTTGCTAACTCTTTTCTTACGTCTCTGCACTTTAGCAATCGTAGAAGAACTAAGGTGTTTTGTTTTCATGTGGGTGTTTTTATAGTATACTATCATTTTGTTTTTCTTAAATGAAGACTTAGTTGAATATATTCTTCTCCAAAGTTAATACAGTAACCAAATTGATCAACAATCCTAACAGATATAGATGTGATTATATTTTTGTTTACTGGATAGTAAATAACGTTTTGCGGTATTTCCATACACTGATGACCTGGAGCAGTATCAGATAAAAATTCATGAATGAAGTGAGTTGGTAATCCGTTGCAGTACGAACCATGAACCAGATCACATTCGATTCTGATCACCGACAGACTGCTGTTATTAATGGGAATATTTGGTCTTGAATTTAATACTGAAAAGTATAGCAAACCGCACTCGTATTGGTCAGATAAATGTAGTGGTGGTTGAAAGTATGTAACCAATTCCGATTTATTTCCAGAGATGGTAACCGTAGTAGACATGCTCGTATACTGAACTCTTTCGCAAGATTCTGTTTATTTTATTCTTTCACTAAACCAAAAATTCTTCAAAAAGTTTAAACAAAGATGTCCACAATTGAAAGGATGATCACGCTGAATATTATCATAATTATAATGTACTTCGGAACCCACATATTTTATAAATTCCTTTGGAGGCTTAAGATTTCCATAACTGTCAAAATACTCAATATAATCATTGTATTTTATATAGGCTACCCAATGAGAACCAGGATTTTTAGAGCTATCTAAATTAATAACCCTACATTCTTTTTTAAAAGGGTATTTAGGGAGCTCGTCTCTCATAAAGACACCTCTAAAATAGGGAATATTATTTCCATACTTCATAATGTCCAAATTACTCAAGGCTCGTTTAGGTAGCCGATATTTTAGTTTTTTTCTTTCGAGACGAAAATTCCGAGACCATCTTTATGTGGTTTAAGGTGAAGTCCTTTTCCGATGCATAGAGCCTCCATCTTTTCATTGTGCCTCTTCGATTCAGCATACAACTTTTTTGCCATCTTGAATTCATTTATGGTTTTAGCAATACCAGCCGCACCGCCTGCTAGGGCACCTGCCGCAGATAAACCAGCGAAAATAGGAATCAAAGGTAACACTCCACCAGATTTTGGTATAGGAATAACACGAGGAAGTTTAATGGTTGCATCATTAGCTAATTCTCTGGTAGCAGCCATAGCTAATTCTATCGCCACTTTTTTGCATTTTGGTTTTAATTTTTTTATATGTCTTTTTGTTTTGTTAATAACATTTTTAAATTTATTTTTCAACCCTTTTCCAGATGTAATTTTAGGAGCCTTTTTGCTACCTTTTTTTAGGCCAGAACCAGTTTTAATTTTTGTTGACATGACGCTGCTTACTAAACGTGCTGCCAGTTTTTCCCCTACACTCGCATCTGAGGCAAGTGTTCGCTCTTTAGCCATGTTTAACAAAACGAAATCTGCTTTGTGGCGATCCTTTAAGTTTGAAGACTTGTGATAGGCAATGTCGTGTTCTTTGCAATATTCATCTAATTTATTAATGCCTTTATCTCCGTGTGTAAGCCTTTTAATTAATTTAGTGCCAGGTCCGCAATAATTGTATCCTGGTAAATGTAATTCAAATGGTAAATTATTTATAAGCCAATTGAGATGACTGCTCTCTCCAATACCCATCATAAGACTGAGGCAGCATGGATTGAACACCTAATAAATATTCGATTTTTCAATCCAACTGTTTTCAGAAGAAGACAAACCTAACCATTTTACTAAAACCCTATTTCCTTTACTTCTAAGAACTTTCTCAACTAGATATAAATTAGGATGTTTTGTCTTTTGCAGCTCTTGTACATAAAATGCACCTAAAATGGGTTGATCTCTGATCGCATCTTCAATTAAGTAGGTGATAGGAGTTGTGTATTGTATTTTTCGAATTTTAAATATTTCTGTCGACCAGTTGGGGGTATACCCTTTTTCAAATGTTCCTTTGTACTTACTGATACGTACATAATCACCAACTTTAAATTTGCTTTTTACGTTATTGGTTTTCACCAACCTGAAATATCTCCCTAATATGCGTTCTTTATTAGTATTATTCACGTTTACGGGGATTTCATCAATAGTGCGATGGTAGGTGTGATTATATTTATAAATAACATTATTAAGGGTATTATCCATCCAGTTATAGTCACCTTTTAAACTGAATTCCTTATACAGTTTAGATTTCAATGTTCTGATAAATCGCTCAACTATTGATGCCTTTTTTGTTGAAAAAGTTGAATAATGGTTTATATAATAAGATTTCATAAGTTTTTCAAATGTATTATTATAAAATTCTGTTCCATTATCTGTTTGCAGATTTTTGGGGACACGCCCTTTATCCAACAATATCTTGAAAGAGTTGCATACAACATCTTTGGTTTTATTTTTCAAAGGAAAGGTCCAAGCGTATTTCGAAAATGTATCAATAACAGCAAGAATAAATCTGTATTTTTTATTTTCTTTAGAAATTGATTGCATATCAATTAAGTCTGCTTGCCAAAGGTCATCTATATCTTTCATAATAACATGTCTTCGTGGAAAGTTTACCCTTGCATTTTTATGAATTTCGTTTACCACATCGGTTTTACTCATGTTCAGAAATCAGTGTACAAACATTTGTCTTGAATCCAGCAATGATACTGAAAGGAAACTATGTTAGTGCTACTATTTATTCTTTAATTATATCAGCTTCTTTTAATTCTTCTATTATCGATAAAATTTCATTATCATGATTTGTATTGCCCGCATCTCTTGAAGCAACTAATAGTTTCAGTCTCTCAACCAATTCATTAGGGTCGTCCCAATATACCAGGTCAGTATTGTTTTTGTATTTCTTTAACTTTGGCAAGTTTCCTCCAAGTTTAGTGTGAATATCATCGTTTGATGTTTCGGAAAACAATGGTCTTATTATTTCGCGATATTTTATTCCTTTATCACCTTTTATTTGCCCTTTAGGATTGAAGTCTCTTTTATGAGCATTTGTATAATACAATATATCCTTGTAAACAAGTTTATCTTTGCTGGATATTAATTTTAAATCAGGTTTCTTTCGAAGTAAAAGTTCTTTCAGGCCAGGAGTTAAATTGTAGGATTTATCATCGATTTTAATCAAAATGCTAGTATCGTTATTCAAACTATCCATTTTAGAAAATGACACTACTGAATTTCCCATGAATAAAATTTCGTTTTCACTTCTTATTCCAAACGGTACATTTAAACCATCACAAATATTATAGATATCAGGACCCTCTAATGAAGTTTCTAAATCATGTGGTAATTTGATTTTAGAAGACTTTTTAACTAATTGTGTAGAATTAAGTTTTGGTTCGTAACAGTCCTCAAACGTTGTAGATGAGCTAGTATTGATATCATCCAATTCTATATCTCCAGAATTTTTGGGTGTTGTATTTTCTAAATGTTTTATTTTCTCCATATTTATATTCGAATCAACTAGAGTTTTAAGGGGATCTGTAACAGGTTTTAACATTTTATTGAATGACAAGTTCATTGAGTGTTCCTGGTCCTTCAATTGTTTTATTTTATTCTTTATGGAGTCTACAGACTTCATTAATTCAATTTTAATATTTTTCTCCATGTTATATATTATTGTAACAACTACGTTCAGCTAAAGATGAAACTATACTGAATTTGTTTTTGCATATTAATTACTTATATGTAAAACAGTCAGTCAAATTTAAAAAAAATATCAAAATTCTGTCGGTACCTTCCATTATTTAATGACGATTCTTTATTAATAATTAGAAAATTATAAGGTTTACCCCAAACAGTTTGACAAATGTTCTTAAACTCTTTCCATTGTAAATCGGAACTAACATGCTCTTCATAAATATGTTTTAAATTCACATCATCTTGCTTGAATATAATAAGAAAATTAACATTGTCACGTAACAATTGTTTTGGAATTTTTGAATAGGTTTGAGATAAATAGAAACAATCGATTTGTTTATGCCTACCCATACAAAAATAATTGCGGATATTTACTTGATTTTCACACGCAACATCATCGAAAATAAATACAGAATTTGCTAATGCTTCACTCGGAGAAATTACATCTTTATCATCACTGAACTCATAGAAGTTAATCTGCGGTACTCTTTTCAAAACTTCAGTCAAGAAACGGTATTTTGGTTGAAAAATAGTTTTAGAGTAAAGATAAAGATTTCTAAATTTGAGCCCATTTTGATGCAGCAGTAAACTAATCATAACATTCGTTTTACCACAGTTTGATGGACCACATATTATACAGCGAATGGTATTTGGCAATAAAGCGCTATGTCTGATGTGGTGAACGGAGTCACTTAATTTTATATTATTAACACTGAGGGATATGGGTTGCTTAATCAACTTCATCTTACCTATTAATTCAAAAACTACTTAACATGCACATATATACTTGTCTAACTAACAAGTAGAAACTTGTGTTGAGTACAAGAATATATATATATATAATATGTAATCTGAGCTAAGAAGTGTACTTATTATAAAATAAGCAATCACTTCACTTCGCTGCCCTCTTGTCCATAACAAAGTCGTTTCGTATCGCTTTCGTTTATTAGGACATTCTCAAGGTAAATATTTGTATTTTATTATTCGATGTAATTAAAAAAATAAAATAATACATACTCTTTTTTTATATTACAGCATCATGTCACGCTCGCCATCCTACAGTCCTGTTTTAGATAATATTAACCATCAGTGAAACGTAAGTATCTAAGCTAGTTTTGCTATTATCAATTTAAACTCATAGTTGATGCTGTTTAATAACGCAAAAAAAATCTTTGGTTTTTCAGAATTTGATCCCCGATCCAGTTATAAATCCTTTCTACTATGCTCAAGATAGAGAGAGTTGGTTAGCTGAAGCAGCGGCAAGTGTGTGTGAAGAGAGTCAACAGCAAAAACTAGAAGAACAAAAACAGAAGAAGAAGAAGAAAAAAACTAAATCAAAATCTTTTAAAAACACGTCCTTTGTCATGCGTAAGGAGCCAGGACATGTTCGCCAACTAATAAAAATAATTATACATGATTTGGACGGTCGCCACATGGATGAAATAGACACTGAACCTGATAGTGCAAGTGTGAATGTACAGTATTTAGTGAAAAGTGATTATGATGATATAATGTGTGAAACTGAGCATTTAGTGAGTAAAATAGTTAAAAAGTTTAGTTCGACTGCATAATATGGATTTTAATTTATTAGGTATGTGTAAGTTTATGTCTATTTAGAGTTTATTATAACCAAATGTGTATATATTTAAGTTCAATATAATAAAAAATACTTTATAAACTGAGTTTCTATAGTATTGCTGAGTTTCTAATAGAGAAAACATACAAATTCTAATGTGTAGGCGAAGTTTGGTTCTGTTGACTTTTGTTAGTATTTTATATTATTTTTGACATTTGAATTAATTTTGACGATATTTTATTCTTCTACTTATCTTATGTAATTGATGTTTGAATTGCTTATGCTGTACCTATATTATTATGCAAATGTAATTTAGTATTTTATCTTGTTAGTATTTTATATTATTTTTACATTTGGATTAATTTTGACGATGATAATTATTTTGTTCTTCTACTTATCCTATTTAATTGATTTTTGAATTGCTTATGCTGTACAGTTTTTTTTAATTTGTTTATTAATTAATAGTTACAATTAATAAAATGTTATTATAATACATATTTGTACGCTGTAAAGGTAAAACATGACTGTGATCCTTGTTGCAATGTACTTAACATCTTGCATGCTTACTCATGTTTCTGATAAATAAATGAACTCTAACTCTAACTCTGTGTTTTATTAATAAAAATTTTAAAAATCTTAATTAAAGTAACAAAATAATAATAATAAACTGGTGTTAGGTACTTAAGGAAACGAATGAAAAGTCAAGTATTGTTATGAATCAATTTTTATTAGTAATTATTAAAAAATATACAACACATAATTAAATTATCAAATAACAGTTATATACAACACCACCAGCTAACATATGTAACCAGTTAACATATGTAATTACTATGTCCCCATGGAACAGTCTCAATTTGATTTGATACAATTTGCCTTTTGTCATCTATTCTGTTCAAGACTACTTTATTTACTTCTTGCGAGTAAAGCACATGTTTCATTGATTTAATCATATTCATTTTACGCTTAAGTGTTAAATTTTTAAATAAAACCTCCTTATAGTTATGTGGCTTTAAACATCTTGTAATAGGTTTAGACACGCCCTTAGCTTTATTAATTTGTGTATTTAATGATTTAATACAGTACAGTTTTGCTCTTAAACCTATAAATTCAGTGATTGGGTCTCCTCCTAATTCATCCTTAAACAAGCCGGGGATACTTTTATTCACCTTAGGAATACTGTAGGGATTGTTAGTTCCAAAATTACTTGTGTCAAATTCCGTCAAATTATCACACATATCTTTATAAAAGTCTTCAGTTTGTATTAAATATAACAAGCTATCTGTATCAGTGTAACACAATTTAGCTTTACTACCATATTTTTTCGTAATGAAATTATAATGAAAGTTATATAGATGTTGCTTAGAGTATTCTAGTACTGCAAATCCTATATATATTGGTCTATCTAAAACAAGTTTTTCAGGACTCAGCTGTATAGCTACAAAATTTTCATCAAATATAGAAACACTTTTTAAATTAGGCCTTGTGATTAATTTCTCAGCACCAATTACTTTATTTGTTTTATTCGAAATGTCACTCCATTTGGTAACTAATTTTACGTCAACGTGCTTACGTTTATTTTCTATTGTTTTACCAAATATGGAGTTATTTAAAAGTTTGAAAAAATCTCTCTCAAATGATGTTGAAGCTGCTTGCCGTAATCTAGTATTCAAGTCTATATACTTTTTCAAAAAAATTTCTTGTTTAAAATAAAGAATCCTATGAATTTTTTTCAGCACAAGACCATTTTTAATACATTCTTTTAAATGTACGAAATGAATGATGCACTTATATTTATCATATAAAGAACATGGCCAGTTTTTGTAAGGACGTCGGCATAGTTATCAACTTTAAAGTACACCAATGATTTTTGGTGTTTTATATTCGTGAATATTGGCCTATTAAATTGCTATAAATAAAAAACTCTGAGAACTTGTCATCACAACATACTAGACAAAAAACAATTTCATTAAATCTTTTAATCAAAACGCTAGCAATACGGTATATACTTATATAGATTATAATTTCGCTATTAAAAAACTTAAAGACGCTTTAAAGTAGCGAACAGTTGTAAATTATTACGTATAACTGATATGGTTTTAGTATTATTAAGCATTTAAACAAAGTAATGGCCACCTAAATGAAGGATTTTAAACTGTGTATTGATTTACATTTATTAAACTGGGTAATAGTCTCAAAAAATGTGACAATAATAACAAACATAACATCGCGCCTGTATTCCCCGAAGGCATGGGCAGAGGTGTACCTATAGTACACCCACATTTCACCAGTTATGTTTAAGTCCCATGTATTAGGGGGCGAGTCTATTGCCATCAACCGGGCACAAATCCAGACTCCGGGCTCCTACTGAGAAATTCCTGATGAATAACCCCAATATCACTTTGCTCGACCTGGGAATCGAACTCAGGACAGTAAAACAACGAGGCAGTCATAATAACAATATTAACAAAGCATATTCAAAACTAATATTTTTCTTTAAAGTATATTTTTACAGGTTGCCCTTATATTTTTTTTAAATAGTTCATTCAATTAACAATAAACAAGGGAAGCACAAAATAAAACAAAAGAGTAAAAAAATATATATATTTATTAAATAAAAATATTTTGCTATATTATAATTATTATATCTTAAATGCCTACCTAGGTAAAATACTTAACAGCAATGCAGCAATAGTGTTAATAAAGAGACCGAGGGAGGTCAATCAACCAGCTTTGATAAAACAGAGCATTTTTATTTCACAAATACACTAACCTGGATAAAGTGTAAGTATAGGGCTTTTTTTTTGGATGGGAAATCATCTAATGACTCCTCCCGCTCTAGGTGGAGCGGAAGGGAGTGTCAGACTCTTACTGACTAAAACCCACCCGTATTCCTTCCTTAGCCCTTTATGTTCCGGGGCAGCGGTAACCCTTTCGGACAATCCCGCTATAAGTATAGGGCTTCAGTAATTACATAAATAACAAATGTAACAATCTGTTTCTGCATTGTTGAAATATACAGTGAACAGATGTGATTGAAGCTGGCTTATAATTAGGTAATGATATCGTATTACTATCCCATTGAAGTGGCCCTCTTTGAACAGGCGGCAACGGTGATGGCTCTGGTGGGCTAACAACTTGAATATTAGGGGCTGCTGCATCATTGTTCAAAGCCAATTCCTGCATGTCTCGTGATGAGTCATGCACTGCCTGTCTATTTGCTCGCATCCAACACACATGGCAAACATAGTTGTTTCTTGAGGGCTGAAAATAAACCAGTTAGAATAAACACAGATAAATGCTTATGTTTATATAATTTTTAGTAACAAGAGTATCTTTTGTATACATCTCTTTATGTTTTCAAGTATTATGTTATTGTTACACATGCCTTCTTTAGGCAAGTATATGTTAAAGATGGAAAATATATAAAACGCAGATATTACAATCACAGAAACATAGTATGAAAACTCCTTTTTTTATAGATTAATACAACTAGGTATTTATAATAATGAAAAACAAAATGCTTATCACATAATTAGTATTTTGTGATAAGGACAGCCAGCAATGGACACTCCATACTGACAGTATGGTGTCTTATTTTCCTCACAGATTTGCCACAACCAAGGCAAACCATGTTATTCCCCAGTAGTCTCTTGTGTTCACCAGCTTCGGTATTTAATAATAATAAGCATCGATGACAAATAAATGTATCCATAGGCAACTGAAAATAAGATGCACTGTAAGTTAATTTCGCATACCAGAATTATATAAAAACATTGAGGTAATAATATGTACTTACATATTACCTCAATGTATAAAAATAAATCAGAAGTTTTTTTCTAGTCAACTTCTTACCTGGGTTTGAGCATTGGTTATCCAACGCGAAGGTCTTGTTTGATGGTGTGCAGAAAGCGAGGTTATGAGATGCCTCTGCAACCTTTGCATGGCTATTCCCACAGAGTACACTATAATATACTGAAAGCTATTCCGCAGTTGATGCACCTCATATTGATCCACAAAACAAATCCAAAACGCAATGCAAATCAGAGTCCAGTGATAATAGCAAGGTAATCGAGTGGTAGACGGTATCAGTCCGTAGAAATAAGCAGGGGTAAAAAATATTAGAAAATAATCGCAGAAACAAACACAATAAATGCGCAATGAAGAATCTGCAATAACATTACATTGACATAGACAATGACACATTGTCAAACAAGTAAACGCGTTCCGTTTTAAGTTTTTTTTTGTGTGAAATATAAAAAAAACTATCTTACGCATCAACATTATGGAAAGATAAGTTTATTAAATGCGACAAATACCGATGAAGCCAGTTTTGTATGAATAAAATGTTCCTAATAAAAACATTTTGTCGTCCATATCACATGTCTACAAGTAGTATGCATGGTGTGGAACGCCCATTATTATATTTATCTTTCTCTATGGTCCATTATGGCAGACGTTGACAAATGATACTTTGAATTCATCTTTCATTACTAATTATTTTGAAATAAAAACTGACGAGTCCAGAGAGGTTAAAAACTACGAATCAATTCATTTTTCTATTTTTAATATCCAATATTATTTACTATGTATGTGTAAATGGAATGTACTTTTTTGTCCATATCATTTGCAATTAGTTTTTGAGTTTTCCCTCCTATGGGTATGAATTTCTCAGGAGCGAAAGGTAAAGTCACTATGCAAACTGTGTAAATGATCTGGATACTCTAAATCTACTTCTAAAATCTATCCGTACTCCCCATCATTAGGAACATTAAGTACATTAAACTTTTTGATATCAGTATCTGTCATGAGTTTAAATCCTGATATCGGTAATTTTTTCGTCATAGCATATCCGTAAAGGTTATTACAGTCCAAATATATTAAATATGTTGATGGTTTTGAATGATCGAATTGAGGTAAATAAATATTATTAGCTTTAGCGTATCGGTGACAACATTGAGCTAACCCTCCACGTATTCCTTTCTCCAACATTTCATAAATTTCCAAATCATGAATTAATTCTAACTGCACACCTGTATAAAGTAACATAGCTTCCCAACTCAATCCAGGTGAAGTTACATAATAAGCAGGATCGAGTTTATAATGCTGTAGGCAAATGTTTCTGAAATTTTCAAATATATCACATAATAATAGTACATCACACTTTAAATACAGGTCTGTATATTCACCAAGAGAACTTATATTAAAACATTTCCATACAGTCTGAGCATGTTGATATTCAGCGTCAGTTATATGTTTCATTTGTAAAGTGTTATAAAAATTATCCTTAACAGGCAGTTGTGTTTCACTGTATTTTTTCCATGAACAGATGTATTCATAGGGAAATATGCCTTTCCTTTGCAGTAAAGTGAATTGATTTCTGTCTGGGAAATGTGACGATAAATGAATAAAATCATTCTCAGTTAAACTTTTACATAGATTCTCAAGACTTGAACTAAGAAATTGAAACGAGTCTATGAATTTTATCTGTATTGGTTTACATCCTTTCCCTGTATTTATTATTTTTGTTATAGTTAAATATTTTTCTTTAGTTTGTGCTATAACTTTTATCTCACCATCATACTTTGCTAATTCTGTTATAAATATATGAGAATCATAGCCAGATAAGTTGTGAAATATAATAGGTATAAAGGGACACACTCTATAAATTAAATTACAATGCGAATGTGCTGCACCTCTGTACTCGGATGTAATGTGATCATGATCACAAACTTTATCATCAAATAACAAATGATTACAGATATGGCATGTAGTTGATTTACGATAATTATTAATTTGCTCCCTTGTCATAGAACGCATTGGTTTCTTTGTCATCAAAATTGTATGAATCAATTTTGCTTCTTCTATCAATTTTTTAACGAATACTTCCACGCAGTTAGGCCCTCTATATGTAACGTATTTATTTAAACTGCTGTCATGTGAGCAACACACATAAAATGCAAAACAAGACGGTTGATGTATTTTGTTCTTTATTGTATTTTTATCACTTTGCTCTATTTCATAGTCCATTAATATACTTTCAAAATCAGCGTATATAACAAAATTTATTTTTTGCTTTCGTTCATAATTTTTGAACTGTAATGCACTGTGTCTGTCAGGCAGTATAGTTAAAATTTTGGAGCAACTATGAGAATTATACTTTGTTTCGTAGGTAAAAAACTGCAAGCAAGTCTCACATAAATACATTCGACCTTTATGGTATGAAATTTGTCGTCGTACTAAACGTAAAAGGTTTTTAATTAAACAGTAATGACCTTTGTTGTTTTTTTCAAAATACAGTAAGTTAATATGTTTATCTTTCTTACACCTCGTCACATAAAGCGGGCCGGTTACAGTATAGTATTCATTTAATCCGTAAACATTAATACTTAACTCACAGTTATTCTTTTCAAATAGCTTGATATCACCAAGTGAAGGTGGAAATGAAACCCCTTCTAGATTAAATATTGAACTAAAATGTGGATAGGAGTTCGTCCTGCAGACATTATTTTTGGCTGGATATAACGCTGCGACTATACTCCACAAAAAACAATACTCATCATTATTCTGTATATTCAAACAACTTTTTGTATTTTTAATAACATCAGGTAGGCCTAAATAAGTACCACCTCGCAAAGGGCAATATTTATTTATATTGATTTCCAAATGACTTATGGAAACAAATGACCATCCAGATTCACAATGCTCGAATTCAGTAAGTTTTCTTTTAAATACTTCTATTACATTTGAGTATATCTTATTAAAATCAGTACTATTGTATATAATTTCATATTTCGTATTGAATGACTTTAACTGCTGCTCGTTTGATTTAGGTAATATAAAATAAGCAAACAGTTCAAAGTTAACTTTGATAGAGGTATTTTTCGTCAATAAAAACTTTATAATTTCTAAAATATATTGTCGCTTATCATCTAAGAACGCCTCTGGTATGAGGTTCTCGTCTTCTATAGATGGGTTTAAGCGATAAGTCATAATTCTATTCTTAAAAGCTGTTGCTATGATTTCAACATTTTCAAACCTTGATTTCATTAAACAATTCGATTTGTGGATATTCGTTCTTTTATGGTATCTGTATTTATGTTCTGGAATCTCAAGTTTACATTTGTCACAATGAATAGTCTTTGAATTAGGTTCATAAACATTCGTATCGTATTCTTGTTCTGAGATATCAAATTGGCTTGTATCATTATTAATAATAACTTTAGAACTTTGCGAGATGTGATCGGCAGGTTGAACTGGAAACAAAAACGACAAATGTTATACACATTACATAGTTTAATAGAATTAATCAATTACATTAGATTATAAGATTAAATGATAAATGTTACAATAAAATATTTGATTACATTATATTTTAGTCATGAATACTTATATGGCATTATATTATTTTACTGATAGGAGCTTATAAATGTTGGAGGACATTTTTTGAACTCTTTTCTAGAGCTTGCGATAAACGCATTCATATGATTCCAGGACTCCGAATCTTCATTGGCTTTATTTTTAATGGTGATGATGGAATGGCGCCATCTATTTACGGGATGTACACGCTCTATCTCATCCGACCTATAAATTTTAACTTCAATGTAGAACGCACCTTTCTTCTGTTCATCCATTTGACGGGAAAAGCCATTTGCTAATCTCCTCGTGATGTAGGAGTAAATAGGAGGAGACTTCTTGTCCCCAGTAACTTCAAACGCGTCGTCTTCGCTGTCACTTCCAAACAGCTCACGAGCAGTAGCCTTGGTTGTAGGAGTGATGGGGTCAATCTTATGTTTTTTACTTGTGGATGGTTGTGAGCTGCTTGTAGACGCTAGCTTACGCTTTTTTTGCACCTTCAGCTTGGCTTTCACTGGTACGTCACTCAGTGATTCGTCTTCTGATGGGAATAGATGATCGGCTGTGTTCTTGGACCTTTAAAAATACGAAATCAAAGAATAAGTCAACAATTATGAATTGACTAATCGAGCAATTGGACGAATGTAATAATTGAATGATTGAATGTTAAGAAATGAATAAAATATGAATTTATTTATTAATTGCATGTACACTTGATTGAAAGAATACTAAAACAATTGTATAGTGAAATATAAACTTAGTAAGAAATGCATCAATTAGAAATTCTAATAGAAAAACTAGTAAGTAATTTGTTGGTAAAAATATTTAACTTTAAAAAAATAATGGGTAAGTACTTACATTTTAGCAGATTGATTTTTCTTAGGTTGGTTGAAGTTGATGTGACTGCCTTTAGCAGAAGATTTCGTATGATCTAGCTTTCTTCAGGTTAGCTCTTAAATACTAGTAAATCCGCATGGTGGTATTCCATTTAAGGATTAGGGCAAAGTGTAACTAAAATGCTTTGTCAGATGTGTCACCCAAATATGTAATAAGTAATTTAAGCTGCAGAAAAATTACTTGACAACAAATTGAGATCACGTAATTTCAACTTTATGTACATCGAATAGGATACAAAATATAAATATTATAATAATTTGTAGATCTAAATAGAATTGTTCCTCAACCACATACTATTATTACACCTGGATTTTGCCTCCTCCTTTTAAATAGCTATTGGAAAGATAGGTTACTTTAGTTTACGTTATCCAGATTATAAACTATCAAAATCTGTTCAACCAGTTTTGTGTGATTGAGTAACAAACATAGAACGGGATACGTAAAAATAAATAATAATAGTAGGCAAAACCAAGGCGTAACAATAGTATGTCGATTTGCTATTTTGTTTTGATCTGTCTCCATATAAAGAATTGCAACTTTGCAAAGTCACTAACAATGACATACTACTTACATACGATGATTTTGCCCGCCGTATCTTCTAAATAAAATGTATGAAAAGGTTACAACGAACAAACGTACAGTATCTAGTACTTATTTTATCAATGTATACCTAATTACGATACACAATAAAATGTTTGGCGTCGTGATGTCTGAGGGTTTCAAATTTCACCATACCATTTTTGTCTGGAATATCAACATCTAACAAAAACGTACGACTTTGAACTCTATTGATTAAAATTAAATTAATATATAAATGGGGAATAAAACGTTAAAATCAATCATTCAATTTCTGTGAATCCTCCTGATCGGGTAGAACGTTGTCATTGTGTAATGTCGGTAAGTGTTAATAATATTTTTCTTTACAGTAAAAATAAAAGCGTTAATACGAGTAGGTAATCATTATTAAGTATAGGTGTTTGGTACACCACTATCAGTATTTATTTCAACTTAACGCTTTGTTTGAATTAAAACGTTTGTATTAATATTTGAAACTTATTTTTTTTTTAGGAATCAGAAGATCTTTTTAATTTTGTACCTATGAATCAACCAGCAGTTCAAAAAACATCTGGACAGAAAACGCTAGGTCTTGCTCGTAAGAGATCAAAAACTGAACAAACGTTTTTTCAATATATAAAGAAACCTGTTACTCGCGGGAGAAAAATAATCAAAATTGAAATTTACGATACGGACAGTTTTCAAAATCCCGAACAGCCGATTTGTAATTGTGAAGCTGATGTGTGTGTTCAGCATGTTGTAAAAACAATATTATTTGATGATATTTATTCCAGTACGAGAGAATTAATAGCAAGAATTCAGAATGACATCAATCCAAAAGCATAGATTAAGTAAAATTAAGTATCGTTCTGTAAAATAATATAAGTGTTTAAATGTATGAGGTAATAAATAGGACAACAAGCAACTATGTAAAATGTTATAATTAAACTGTTATATTTGAATTAAAATAATACAAAAAAAAGTTCATTTTATTTCTACCTTATAAAATATGTTTAGCGTAAATAGCAACTTCGTTCGTTATATAAGGCAGCGGTGGGTAACATGAGAGCATTCCATATTCAATGGCCCACCGCGACGCGTCGTATTATAGAGTAGGCATTGCGTATTACTGTTACCTGTGCTGTTACCCTAAGTATGTACGCTTCAATAGTGGAATGATGATGCTGAGCATGAGGTCTTGAGTTCGATCCCATTTTCCGATTCTCATCGGATTTGTATCCAGTTCCAGTACTTAGTAATAGGCTGCCCCTATTACACGGGACAAATATGAATTGATTGATTGATAGATAGCCCATTTTCAAGTGTGGAATTGAGGGTTCCGAACCTCAACTGTCCTATAATCTGAATAGATAAACATAGGAGTCAGATATGGAACCCAAAAAATATGAATTGATTGATTGATTGATAGCTCAATTTCAAATGGAGAATTGGGGTTCCTGGATCTCTGATCCAGGAACCCCAATTCTCCACTACTGACCCTGTCGGACCACCGATATGTGCGGTTCGACATCTCCACCCAGGGGGGGGGGAGGGCCCGCGCCGGGCAATCTCCCTTCCCACGGTGGGCACTCACCCGCCTGGACCGGGAGGCAGCCGAGGAGGCGGCCTTTCTCCAGGACTGGCTGGCGCCCCCCTCTGTCGAGGCCCTGGACGTGGACGCCGCAGCGGTCCAGCTCAGGGGGTCCCTGACCGTGGCGTGCAACTCCAGCATGCCTCGGTCTCGCCGTCCGCCTCCCCGTCGCGCCGTCTATTGGTGGACGCAGGAGCTGGCGGTTCTCCGGGCCGCCTGCGTGGCGGCCAGAAGGGCCTACGCGCAGAGCCGACGGCGCAGCGCCCAGAACCGAGACCGGGCAGAGGAGGACCGCCTATACGCCTCTTACCAGGAGGCGAGGACGGTCCTCAAGTCTGCAATGGGCGCTGCGGAAGACTCGGCGAGGGTCGAGATGCTGGAGGGTCTCGACAGGGATCCTTATGGGAGACCATACAAGGCGGCGCATAACCAGCTACGCCCCTATGGTCCCCCACTGACGGAGACCCTCGAGCCAGCGTTGCTGGACGGGGTGGTCCGGTCCCTGTTTCCGCGCAGGACCGACTTCACCCCACCAGCGATGGATCCCCCGCAAGGGGCGGCTCCGCCGGACGAGCAGGTCCCCCCGATGACGGTGGCGGAGCTCCGCGCGGGGGTTCTCACCCTCCGCGCGAAGAAGACGGCCCCCGGGCCAGACGGCGTCCCCGCACGGGTGGTGGCGATCGCCGCCTCCCAAATGGAGGACAGGTTTCGGGACCTCTTCAGCGCGTGCTTTACGGCTGGGAGGTTCCCGAAACTGTGGAAGGAGGGGCAGCTCTGCCTCCTCAGAAAGGAGGGACGCCCGGTGGACTCCCCATCGGCATACCGGCCCATCGTCTTGCTCGATGAGGTCGGTAAAGTGTTCGAGGGGATCATCGCGTCCCGGCTTGATGGCCTTTTGCGGGGGGCAGGGCCGAACCTGTCGGACGCCCAATTCGGCTTCCGTCGAGGGCGTTCGACGATCGACGCACTGGCCCTACTCAAGGGCCAGGTGAAGGAGGCGGTGGAGGCGGGGGACGGAGTGCTGGCAGTGTCGTTCGACATTGCAAACGCCTTCAACTCCGTCCCCCACTCGACGATATTGGAGGCGCTCCGATATCACGGAGTGCCCCAATACCTGCGGGATCTGCTGGCCAGCTACTTGGAGGGCCGAGAGGTCCTCCTCGCGGACCGGACGGGCACGGTGAGGCGGTACGGCGCAGAGTCCGGTGTTCCGCAGGGGTCAGTGCTGGGGCCCTCCCTGTGGAACATCGGGTTCGACTGGCTCCTACGCGGAGCCCTCTTCCAGGGCACGAGTGTCATCTGCTACGCGGATGACACTCTCCTCACTGCCCGGGGGAGGAACTTTGGAGACGCGGCCTGTCTGGCCTCGGCTGGCGGATCCTTGGTTGCAGAAAGGATCCGCCTCCTGGGATTGAAGGTGGCGCTGCACAAGACCGAGGCCGTATTCTTTCACGGGCCTCGGCAGCGCTGCCCTCCCGACGCTCACATTGTCGTGGAGGGCGTCCGGATAGGGGTCCAGCCCCAGATGAAGTATCTGGGCCTGGTGCTGGACGAGAGGTGGCGCTTCGGCCCGCACTTCAGCGGGCTGTCGACGCGCCTCCTGAAAGCTGCGGACGCTCTCTCGCGGCTGCTCCCGAACCTGGGGGGGCCCAAGGTGCGGTGCCGGCGCCTGTATGCCGGCGTCCTCAGGAGCATGGCCCTATACGGGGCCCCTATCTGGGCGGACTCCCTCCACAGGAGGGAGAATGCGACCGCCATCCGCAAGCCCCAAAGGGCCATTGCACTGCGGGTGGCGAGGGCCTACCGCTCGGTGGGCTTCTCGGCGGCGTGCGCTCTGGCCGGCACCCCTCCTTGGGAGCTGGAGGCTTGGGTGCTCGCCAGAGTGTACGAGTGGACCGCGCACCGAAGGGCGCTCGGGGAGCGCCCCGTCGCCGAGGAGCGGGAGGTCGTGCGGCGGGAGGCGAGGGACGCAATCGTCCTTCACTGGACAGAGGACCTCGCCACCGCCACCTTTGGCCGCCGGACGTTGGACGCGCTCGGCCCGGTCCTGCGGAGCTGGCTCGAGCGGCCCCACGGTTTCCTCTCGTTCCGTCTGGTGCAGGTGTTGTCCGGCCATGGCTGTTTCGGATCGTACCTGCACCGGATCGGGAGAGAGGAGACCCCGGCGTGCCACGACTGCGGCGCGGCGGAGGACACGGCGCAGCACACCCTCGAGGTGTGCCCGGCTTGGTCCGAGCTGCGCCGTGGTCTGACCGCGGCGGTCGGACAGGACCTCTCGCTTCCCGGTGTGGTCGACGCCATGCTGGGGAGCGAGGAGGCCTGGGCAGCGGTTGCCTCCTTTTGCGAGGACGTAATCTCGCAAAAGGAGGAGGCGGAGCGCGCGCGGGAGGACGATCCTCTCACTGTGCCGCTCCGCAGACGAAGAAGGGGTCGGAGAAGGCGCCAGCCTCTCCCCCCTCATGGTGGCGATGGGCGGGCGACAGGCACGGGGGTGCCGTCTCCCGCATTGCACCCATCACCACCTTCGTCGGTCACTCCCGGGCCCCCGTGAAGGGGCCCGCCCTGAAGGACAATCGTCGGCGGAGGACTGGACGTTAAGGCTACGCTGGTTTCCCAGTCCCCCGCCACTCGGACGAAGCGGGAGTGCCGCTGGGTTTTTTAGTGGGTATACTGGGTTAGACCCGGGAGTCCCACATAGCCCCCCATCCCCCGATGGGAGGGTATGCGTAAAGCATTTTTCCCAGCGCAAAAAAAAAAAAAAAAAAAAAAAGGGGGCCAGGTGTATGATGACTGGGCGATAGTCAGAGTTAAGCTCGTGTAACGTCTCGATAGATTGTAAACGGAGGTTTACATTCTTGAGCAGCGCTACATCGAGAACGTCAGGAAGGTGGGTAGGATCGCCAGGGTAGTGGGTAGGGAACATCGGAGCGATGATGTCGAAGTTAAGGGAGGCACCTAGGTTGAACAAAATTCTACCTCTGGTGTTGGTCGTGCTGCTATTCCAGGCGGGATGTTTGGCATTGAGGTCCCCCGCCATGATGATGGAGTCGCTCATACCGAAAAGGATAGAGAAGTCGTTGGTGAGGGAGATAGGGTCCTCTGCACCGCCAGTGGGCGGGATATATGCGGAAATGACGGTAATAGATTGATGGCCAGTCATGCCGAGCCGACAGATAGAGATCTCCAGGTGAGAGTGGAGAGGAGGTGGGTCTATGGGGATGCAGTGGAGTGTTTTCTTGAAGTATATAAGGGTACCACCCTTGTGACATCGAGACCTGTCATTGCGAACTGGCTTGTAGTTGGCAATGTTCGGGTTGCGATGGTGGGGCTTCAGGAAGGTTTCCTGTATTAGGAGAATATCTAGCTGGTGATCGCGGAGGAAGGTGGCGATTTCATCGCGTTGGGAATTAATGCTATTTGCATTGAAGAAACCTAACCTAAGGGATCGGGGCTTGGTGACACTATTTCTTTGGTGGTCCATTGGAATGGTTAGAATTTCAGTGTTTGGAGGACTTGCGTGACCTGAGGGTACGCATTGAAGATCTCTGCGATACGCAGAGCATTGCCGTTGCAGGCTTGGATTTCCGCTGCCATAGCGTTGGCGGGGGCGATGAGAGATGCGTACGCACCGATTATCACCTCCATGCTATTGGGCTCTAGGCCGCGGGCAGGGGGAGGGGGGGATTTAGGAGCGGTAGTGGGTTGGACTACCGGTGCTACTGGGGCTGGAGGGGTGATGGTGGGCGCTGGAATGGGGAATGCCATTAGCGCTGGGATGGTCTGTGGTTGGGAGGTCACCGAAGCTGTAGGAGCTTTTTGGTGGAATAGGGATGCCCAGGGAGAGGGCCTTTGCGGACTGAGCCGCGCGGGCATACGCGCGGAAAACGGGTGGATTTTTGCTCGTAGGGAGCCAAAGGACGCGGTAGAACGCGGAGCAACGCGGGCGTAGCAGATCGACTACGTGTGCGTTAGCACTCGTAGCCGACTTGCTACGGCGTAGTCTGCGTAGCAGCACTTAGGCTGTGAGCGAACACAACCGTAGCACTGCTACGAGGGGGCGGGGCCAGGTGGCCTACGCGGGTGCGGCGTAGCGGCGAGTGCTACGTGCGTAGCACTGCTGCGAGGCCGAGACGGGGGGCACGCGGGGCGCGTGAGCACTACAGCGGCGTGGACCAGAAGGCCAATTCTGCTAACTAAAAACCGTTCACATTCAAGTCGCAGTGCCTCAAAAGTTCCAAAATGTCACAAAAGGAATACCTTTTGTGACATTTTGGAACTTTTTACTTACTTTGTTGGTTTAGTAGAATACTACTAAACCAACAAAGTAAGTCAAACGTGACGTTTACTGCAATGAGATTGCGACTAGACCGAAAACAAAAAATGTACCAAATCGGTATTCTGCTAAACTTTATCCATGACATCAAAAAAAAAATTGGTATTCCACTAAAAATAAAAACGTCAAAACTGACGCCAGCATGAGATTATTTGTAGACCGGACTGTGACAAATAATTTTAGCTTCTGTATAGTTTTATGCGTATAAAATTTTTATTTCCCGCCTTTGGTGGGCCGGAATATTTTAACATTCGCACACGAACATTATGGCGAGGCGAATCATGTACTCTGAGGCGAATAAACACGCGTATCGTATCCACGCGCCCGCTTCCCGCGCCCTTCGCAGATTGCTCCGTCGCGTCGTCGCCCGCACCCCTCTCCGCGCCCGTCAGTCCGGCTGAAATCACGATCGCAAACGGCACGAGTTTTGCACTGTCTCAGTGTTCCACTCGAATTTTCTGTGTTTTGTATTGTGTGAACGATTATAAGTACTTACCGTGTATTAATATGCCGCAAAACTTTATTTCATGTGACCATACAAAGTACAAACTGGCGCTTCAACGCGACCGATACGACGCGAACTCAAAGTACCTACCTATTTACAAAGTAACGGTTTTCTTCATTACGAGAACTTTCGTGCACATCGTAACGTAAATAAATAGTGTTTCCTAGTGTTTAGTTGACAATTGTGTAGGTAACAATATTGCCTCGACCGTAAAAGTAGAGGCAACGATGACAACACCATGAGAGGCGCGCCGGCGTCCCCGACGTCCGCGCCGTTATCGGAAGGGACGCTACGTCGTTTCTGGAGGCGGTCGCCAAGGTTCAAGTGGAATCGAACCGTCAATTGGTTCAGAGCCTGTTTTACTACGTCGGCCAACAACGTCGACGTCTCATCGACATGAGTCCGTTTACAACAGGACTGTCCGAAGTATAGAAAGACGCGCGCGGCCGCTAGCGCTGCCCCGGCCTGCGTCGCCCGCGCCGCCCGCGCCGCCCGCGCGCGCTTTCGCATCTCGGCCTCCGCGAGACCGCGACGAGTGCGCCGGCAGACATACCTACTGCGTCGACGAGCGCTATGCGTAGTGCTTAGCCCGTAGCCCCTGCCGACTGTGGTAAACAATAGCAAAAACTCGTCTGGAGAATGGAAATGGTTATTTTGTGTTTATTGCCGTGAAGTCGGACATACTCGCAACTCTTGCAAAAATATTAAAGATATAACCGATAAAAGTTCAGTGAAGTGTTGTGGTTGTGGAGCTAACGGTGTCATACAATCTAATTGCCCTAAATATCCGTATATAGTGTAAATAGTACTAAGGAATCATTTTCTGTTCTCGATATTAACATGTTAGACCACAATAAGATTTTTGATAACACTGATAGTTGTAATGTTGTTTTACACAATTATTGTTTGAAGTGTAACTATGTCAGTAGGTAGGACCTACTTATGCAAACAGCAACCAATCCACACACATGCCAAAATCAAGATGAGATATATGTAGAAAGCTTTAAAAAATGCAACTTCTATTGACCCTGTAAAGATCAAAATGATATGACAATTTTAACAGAACAAAACATTTCTATGACAAGGATATCAACCCATGAAACATTGTTGTTCAATAAACTAACAAGATCCACGTCCCATGGTAACCCGACAATCTAAAAAATCGTTGAAAAGTTTATTTTTCATACCACATGTTTCCTTTTAAAATATATTTTTTAATCAATTATGTAGAACCAGGTGGGTTGGTTCTTGTTTGCATAATATTAAAAATGGCATAATCCTATATTTTTAAAAAGACTTGAATTACATGGCTCCGTGTTGATATAACTCTATTTTCAACATCTAAGTCTTTGATTCTGTGTTGTTTAATAAACTACTTAATAAAAGTATTTAGACCTATTGGAAGAAACCCACACAATGACAGTTTTGAAAAAAAGCAGTTTTTGTCAAAATTTTGTGTAGGCACAATAATACATAGTTGAATTGTATTGTAATATTGTATTCACAGTATGTACAGTATAATTTGTTCTATGTATACAAGTATAATATTGAAGAACATCATTAACATTTAAATAGTAATAAAAAAGAACTCTTTAAAAAATAAATACATGAAACTTTCTCTCCGTCTATTGTTTTCTTTCTATTAATTATAAATTCTTTTCTAAGTTCAATGATGACAAGATATTTTAATTTTTCATCTTGTGTACATGTATTAGTTTCATTTATTACAAGTTTTCATAACAAGGATAAATAAGAATTTAAGATTTACTTATTTTTATTTTTCAGTAAAATGTTTAAAAGAAATATGAGATTTTTTATTGTGACATGGTAATAAATTAACAAGGAATAATTTATGGTATTTTATGTCCCTTCATCCCCTTTTAAGCAATCTACTGATGGTCGTGGTTTTACTTTATGATCTTATTTTATTTTTTAATCTTTTTAAAAACTGTCTTTACTGTTAAAGTTTTTGCAGTAAGTAATTAATTTAGGGCACCCCGACCAAATGGGTTAGGTTAGAATGGTGACAAACCACTACATCCAAGTTGGCTTATAAGATAGGGTACATCATCCGAAAAAGATGATCAGTGAGCATATTGACTTATCGATTAGTATTTTTAACCAACTTCAAAAAAGGAGGTTCTGTATTCGACCCATATATGTATGTATGTATGTTCGCGATTTTCTCTAAAACTAATGAACCAATTTTGATAATTCTTTCACTAATGTGATCTACATACTTTCAGGAAGGTTTTAGTATATACTACATTATTTAATTATTCTTATGTACGATGTTGTTTGCATAAATGTACTGCATCTCCAGCATTTCTATGCGAATTTTGATGATTCTTCAAGTCGGTGTCTTCAATTCTTCAATGCACTAGTGTTATTTGAATTTGTGTGGAGTAGGTACAGACGCCAGCACATCAAGCTACTACAATCTGTCAAATTTCTTTAATAGATTTTCAACTTTATCGCAAAAGCATAAGGTTCAAAGTTGATTGGTAAAATTTGACAGTTTCGGGTAGCTTGATGTGCTGGCGTTTGTACAACTAAAAAGTGAAAAATAAAAACTTTTTAACAAAAAAAACAACCGACTAAAAAAAAACTACAAAGTGATAAATGTTGTTTTTTGTAAAAAAGTTTTTTTTAGGAAATCAAAATGAGAGAATTATTTGTGGATGGATGAAATACATGCCATAAATATTCTACCAGCCAGTGCGCGTGTATGACTGTATGAACGTGGCCGAAGCAAATGTGTGTGCAAGGATCGTAGCAGGTGACTGTCTTTAGTTTCTGCTTACCCCATGGGAAAACGGCGTGAGTTTGGGTATGTTTTCTTTGGTTACCAACTATGTTGAGGTCGGCGTCCGGTTGGTTTTAGCTAAGTACCATTTTTAGATGATAGGTACGGTAAGGGACATAAGTGGAATAGCAAATTCACAAAGCAATAGATTGACACTTTGGTTTTACTTACGACCTTCTTTTAATGAGTCATTCTCTACTATAGACACACACACTCACATTCATTTGCAACTGATTGTATTTCATAAATTCAACCGCTACGGTATATGGCATGATAGCCTAGCGGTTATCATATCTGGGTAAGTGCGTTCTGCGTAGCGATGCGTGAGTTCAAATCTCACGCGCGATGATAGTTTTTTTAATGTTTTAGTAGTATATTATTGGGCATTCTGAGCCACTTGACAGTGCCTCAGAATGCCCAATAATACGCAATCGACTTGACTGACACGGTGATTCAGGACGCTCAATAATCAACTTACCTGATCAGTTTACCATGGTATTCTATCACTGAGCATTGTTAACAGTTTAAAACTCAAACAAGCATGAAAACATACTTTGCTGACGTAATATTATTTATAAATGTGAATGTAACAAATTAATTGAGTCATTATTAGTCTATTTGTTTCACGTGTAACTATGAAGTTTGTCAAACAACCACAATCATTACATGTGAAAACAGTTTGCATTGAGCCTCAAAATACTGGTTCTCGTCATGGAGAGCTACTACCTAACTCTGTACGTTGCATTATTTGCGGGCCTTCCAATTGTGGAAAAACTAATTTGCTAATAGGTCTTCTCATACATGAGAATGGATTAAGATTTCAAAATGTTTATGTTTATTCGAAAACTCTACACCAACCCAAATACATCTTCTTAGAACAAGTTTTACAACGAGTTTCTGGTGTCTCATTCCAGAAATATCACGGTAATGAGGAAGTACTGAGCGTCCAGGAGGCAAAACCTAATTCTGTGATCATATTTGATGATGTTGCTTGCGAAAACCAAAACAATATGCGTGATTACTTCGCGATGGGAAGACACAAATGTATTGATTGTTTTTACCTTAACCAGACATATAGTAAAATTCCTAAACAGTTAGTTAGGGACAATGCTAACTTAATTATACTTTTTAAACAAGATGAAATTAATTTGAAACATATTTATGAAGAACATGTCAACACTGATATGACATGGCTCGAATTTCGTGAAATGTGTTCAAAAATATGGAATGAACCTTACAGTTATGTAGTCATTAATAAGGATTGTTCCAAAAGTAAAGGATGTTACAGAAATAAATTTGACACATTTGTAGTCTTTGATTAAGATAATTAATATTTAAGTATCTTACCTTTGCAATATTATTATTCATTAAACAACGCTTAATCTATCAAGATCTAAAAATGGAAAAATCATTAAAAAGACAAATTGTTGATGCTGCAGAAGCTGTTAAGAAAAAAATACTTAAGATGAAAGACATTGAGATTGATAATAAACAGACACTGGAGTCAGTGTTCAAGCCTGTAATAGAACCTCTCAACCTTATTGCAAATGCAAGCCAGCAACCGCCTCGTTTACATACTACAGGAAATGAAGAAGCAGATATTTCATTTACTGATTCGGCTTCTCAGAAAGGAAACCTGAGTAACGTTGACAACGACTATGAATCTGACAAGGAAAGTGATTGTTCGTTTCAATCATTAGTAGAAAATAAACAGAGTGATACATCATCTTGGTCAATATCACCAGAAGCACTCGCCGGGGTCCCTTATGGTGTTAGAGTGAAGGATGGGAAATTGATGCTAGGTTCAGCTCACATAACAATCAGCGATGAATATATTTTCGTGTCTGGACGCAAATATCAAAATACACCTGGCTTGAAACAGTTGTTGCTAAAGAAAGATGTAGATTTAAGTTTGGTAACCGACAGTGATATGCAACACTATAAGTCAATGCTACTCGATACAAATGCTCATCGACGAGACTATGATTCCAGTAAACCAATAAAAAGTAATAAGGGCCAGAAATATTTACAAGTTATTAAGCCACTTTTTAAACTACGAAGTACCCTTCAAGACCCTCTGCCGAAGGGAAAAGGAATGTTATTGACAAAAATGTGGAAAAAGAATACAGATTTTGTGTATTGGAATGATCCAAATGAACTAGTGAATAGGTTAAAATTACTGATCGCTTCTCGAGATGCTGGTAACACTGGAGTAAACAATGAAATTATATCTATCATTGAAGAATTGCGTGAAAATAAAATTATAAATAAATAAATGATTTAAAAAAAAATGTATTCATTTTATTGTTAACCTTCCATTAATATACATCTAAATATGAACGTAGACAAATTTGGACATCACGTTCATAAAAGATTACGATTAACAGAGTTACTAGACTTTAATGAGAACGCTCTGTGCAAGTCAGAAACGGGAGACTATGATTTAAAATCAACTAGACTGAAAGGAATAAAATCTCCCGTAGAAGGAGACGAAGTTGTGAACAAGGATTATGTAGATCGAATGAATGCTCACACGGTACAAGAATTCAATAGATTGATTTCTTCATTGCGTTCTCAAATTATATTGGATGGACAAAATACAGTTAAGTCTTATTTAAAAACAAAGTCATCTGACGTTTTGATTCATTTTGAAGACAAGTTTTATACTAAAGCGGAGGTAGACAAGTTAATTAAAAATCTCTCTAATGGCAAAACAGCAAATAGTCAATGAAATACATAAAGCTGCGCGGAGAAGTTTCCTGAGGCGTTCAGTTATTTTAAAAGGAATCGATGACTTGTGGCAAGCTGATCTGATGGACATGCAAAACTTAAAAAAGTATAATAAAAGTTACAATTATGTGTTAGTGGTTATTGATTGCTTTTCAAAGTATGCTTGGGCAGAACCATTAAAATCAAAAAATAAACAAGATGTTACTCATGCATTTGAAAGGATATTGATTGTTAGTAATCGAAAACCTGTTAATTTACAAACGGATATGGGGACCGAGTTTTATAACAACGCGTTTCAGAATCTTATGAAGACGAATAATATAAACCATTATTCAACGTTTTCAACCAAAAAAGCTTCGATTGTTGAAAGACTAATAAGAACTATTAAAAATAAGTTATATAAATCTTTTAGCTACAATGGAAACTACAAGTGGTTAGGACAACCGTTAGAAGCAATATTGAAGACGTATAATAATACAAAGCATCAGACTATTAAATATAAACCGATTGAAGTAAATAAATATAATGAACACGTTATAAAAGAAACTATTAACAGATCATTAAAGAAAATATCCTCTCTCCATACAAAGAAACCTAAGTTTAAAGTAGGTGATTATGTACGCATCAGTAAATACAAACACAATTTTGAGAAAGGTTATACACCTAATTGGTCAACTGAGTTATTTACCATAAAAAAAATTAATAATACCTACCCATTAACGTATTACATAGAGGACCAGCGAAATCAACCCATAATAGGAACCTTTTATGAGCAAGAACTACAAAAATCTCACTGTCCCGGTGTTTATCTGATTGAAAAGGTTATAAAAAGAAAAGGATCAAAACTATTCGTGAAATGGCTTGGTTTAAACAAAGAAGAAAACAGTTGGATTGACAAATCTGCTATAATGGGTTAAATCATTTTTATATTACCTATATAAACACTAATTATTGTAATCTTTGCTTCATTAAGCTTTGGACAATGCAAGGAGGTGAACTAGTTAACACTATAATTGATAATCTGCCATTCGAAGTTCATTTACCAGGATACAATTATTGTGGGCCAGGAACCAAACTTAGCAAACGGTTAGCACGAGGTGATAGAGGTATAAATAAGCTAGACGAAGCTTGCAAGCAACACGATATAGCATATGCAAATCATAAAGACTTAGAAAATCGTCACAAGGCTGATTTGCAATTACTAAACATGGCGAAAGAAAGGCTTAAATCGAAAGATGCTGGTAAAGGTGAAAAACTTAGCTCATGGATAGTAAGTAAAGTAATGAAAGCCAAAATGAAGTCTGGATCTGGTGCTAAAACGTTTAAAAGTTTTGTATCAAAAATAAAATCAAAAATAAAGAAACTGAATCCCAAGAACAGTAAAACATTAATTAAAGCTGCCTATTCAGCGGCAAGGAAAATAATTCCTTGCATGCAGAAGATTCGAGTACCGCGAGTGATACCATTACCAAAAACAGGAGGCGTGCTACCTTTGATTCCAATTTTTGCTAGTTTATCGGCTTTAGGAACATTAGCAGGTGGTGCGGCTGGTATTGCGAAAACAGTAAATGATTACAAAGCTGGTCAACAAAATCTGCGAGAAACAGAACGACATAATCGTGCTATGGAGTCACTGAATTTGGGCAAGGGTTTATATATTAAAGCACATAAAAATGGTAAAGGATTGTATATAAAATCTCAAAAAAACTGAAATTTAAGCTGCCTAATCGTGCTCTAACAAATATAGACATCCAAAAGTATGCACACCACATCCCATACTTTCGAGGAGTTTACATGAGAGATAGGTTGCCCAAGACACCGAAATGGATTGAATGTGGTATCATTAATTTAGATAATTCTAAGAATGAAGGAACACATTGGGTAGCTTACGTTAAAATATACAACTACTGTGAATATTTTGATAGCTTCGGGGATTTGAAACCTCCAATGGAATTGATTAAATATTTTAAGAATTGTAACATTAATTATAACTATACAAGATATCAGAAGTTCAACACTGTAATTTGTGGTCACTTATGTTTAGAATATCTATGGACTTTTTGGAATAAATTGTATAAATTTTATGCTTTTGTTTATTTTTAATCATTTGCAAGATGTCCCTTACTTTGTCGATTACTGGAAACTCATCCACTTTATCTACGTACTATCCTACAACATTGCAATTATATGGAAAGTATGAGTGTGCCTTATTACATTTCTCAACATTTAATTCTATTCCCAACATTGACAAAACGAAGAACAAGTTCTACTACGGTTCCAACGAAGTTATTGAAATACCGGAAGGTACATATGAATTGCAAGATATAAGTGATTATTTAAAATCTGAAATTAAGGATGCATCAATTAAACTACAGTGCAATAATAATACATTAAAAACTGCTATTAACTGCACAAAAAGCATTAATTTTAGTAAAGAAGGCACCTTCAGAAGTTTGTTAGGGTTTAGTGAGCAGAACTTGAAAGCAAATAAATGGCATGTGTCACAGTTTCCAGTCAACATTTTACCTACAACAGTGATCCGGATAGAATGTGATATTGTAAGCGGTTCATACATAAACGGAGAACCCAGTCATATTATTCACGAATTTGCACTCAACGTGCCACCAGGGTACAGGATAATAGAAATCCCTAAAAACGCTATATACTTTCCTATTAACCAAAACAACATAAGCTGCATACATATTAGACTTTTAGATATAAATAATCGTTTAATCAATTTACGTGGTGAGGAAGTGCAGCTATATTTACATCTTAGAAGAAAAAATGATTGACTATAATAAATATGTACATCAAATCAAACGCATCAGTTCTACTCAAGCATCCAAACAAATAAGAGCTCGCACAAAAAAGAAAATAAAATTAACCAAAGACAATAAGGCATTTCTTAAAGCGATTGGATTGTTAAAATGAATATCTTAGATGTTTTGGCCGCTCCAACTTACGACAACACTGTGGAAGGAATTGAATTTCATTCATACAAGCCATATGTAACAAGTTTCAATAGAAACGATGAAATCAGAATACCTATCAATCAACAGGACCTGTATATACTACCGTCAGCCAGTACCCTGTATTTAGAAGGAACTTTTATAGTTGGCAAAAAGGATTCAAAGGATAAAGCTACTAGTGTTCATTTTACAAATAATGCTCTCCTCTTCCTATTCCAAGATATAAGATACGAACTAAATGGTGTAGAGATTGACAAAATAAAAAATGCAGGCATAACGACCACCATAAAATCTTTAATATCAATGAATGAAAGTGAATCAAAGGCTTCCAATGCCTGGGGCTGGAATATTGATGGTGTAAAAAATATTAATGGAGGTAGTTTTTCAGCTTCTATACCACTCTGTAACATTCTTGGTTTCGCAGAAGATTTTAAAAAAGTTGTGATAAATAGTAGACACGAACTGATATTACTAAGAAGTAACACTAACCTGAATGCTGTAAAACTTAACACCGGTGAAATTATAGAGGATGTTCAAATTAATAAAATCATATGGCGAGTACCGCATGTTAAAGTATCAGATAAAGAGAAAATAAGTTTGTTAAAAGTGTTAGAAAAAGACCGTTCACTTCAAATGATATACAGAAATTGGGATCTTTACGAATATCCAGCTTTACCTAAAACTACAAAGCATACTTGGTCGATCAAAACTTCATCGCAAATAGAGAAACCTAGATACATCATTGTCGGTCTACAGACAAATAGAAAAAACAGTGCAAGTTCTGACATGTCTCGGTTTGATCATTGCTATATTCGTAATGTAAAAGTGTATCTCAATTCAAACTACTTTCCATATGAAAACCTCAATGTTAGTTTCACAAATAACAGAATTGCTTTATTATACGAGCAATATGTACGATTTCAACAGTCATATTACGGACGTCGTCCTGAACCTTTATTAAACGAGAAAGAATTTAAAGACTTGGCGCCTCTATTTGTTATCGATTGTTCTAGACAAGTGGATAATATTAAGTCAGGTCCTGTTGTGGATGTAAGAGTAGAAATTGAGAGTGAATCCGACATACCTGACCAAACTTCTGCATACTGTCTTATATTGAATGATTGTATAATAGAGTATAAGCCGTTAAGTAATATTGTGAGAAAAATATCATGAATTCGGATACTATAATATTAGATATTCAAGGATTTAAAGATATGTACAACAATTTTATAGTAAAAGAACTAGCGTTCGCTACACGTGATTATACACAATTGTTCTTAATAAAACCACCTTATTTGTTCAAATATTTAACAACTGATGAAAAAAGGCAGGTAAAGTGGTTGGAAAAGAACAGAGGTATTCATTGGAACGAAGGACACATTGACTATAGAGAATTTCACCGTATAAGTAATCGTACCCTATTTAGAAAACAAAAATATATTAGTCAAAGGTTTGGAGAAGGTGAAGTGGATAAAAAACATTTGTGAAAATTGTAAAGTGTCCGATCTTGGTGAAGACAAGTGTCCCAGCATGTTTGAATTGCATAAGAAATACTGTGACAAAAAAACTAATTTTAATTGTAATGTACATTTTAATCATTGTGCTCTAAAAAATGTTTTATGTGTAAAAAAGCACTTGGGATATGAAGTGTAAAGTGTATTGTTTTTGATTTTGAAAATAAACATAAGTTTCATTAATAAAATGCATTTTTATTTCTTACACATCGTAAATACTTAAGTAAATGAATTAATATAACATAATATTGGAGAAAAACTAAACTTAGCATATAACATAACAATATAAAATAAAAACTTACTAAAAATCATTGTCTATTAAAGATTTGGATATTTTCTTTACTAAAGATTCCGTCTCATCCATAACACTGTCTATAGCGTCCTTAACAATGTACTGCGCACTTATCACAACGTTCTCACTTTCACTATCACTGTCACTAGTTTGAGAATTGTTGCAGAGATCAATTACCATAATTTTAATTAACTTAGTGCCTCGTTGTTGTAGTCGGCTCATGACAAAAGATTTCGTGGGTTTGTGCTTTTTAAAAGGTTCTCTGCGCCGTTGCTTCTTCGTCTGTGTCTGTTTCGTCTGTTTGCATTGCTCGGGTTCGGAGGGATATATCTCAGATAATCCTTCGTAAGGATCCTAAGCATACTGGCTAAACACAATCTCAGAATCAGATACCTGGAACAAGATATACATAATGCATTTTAAAAAAATTTGTACACATAAATAAAATCACTGGTAGCATTTAGATAATATTAAAACAGGTACTGTACTCACCGTTGACATAATGACTATGATAATATCCTGTAATATTGCAAAAACCACTAGTCAACTCCAGTAATATCTAAATAATAAGAAATAAACAGACAATTTAACTGGATATATTATGTTAGAATTGATAACTTAGCATTAAGTCAAGCTTACATTAGTTATATGAAAATCACTCTTTAGGCAATAGTCTTATAGTTCAATATAATAAAAGGCTTTAGTTTGAATTGTTAACTGCAAGATTGCATAATATTTCATGCACTTCATATAGTGCAATGAACTGTGACCTTATACGCAAAACGTGTACCTACATACCTGTATAAGCAATATCTACCATATCAGAGTATTTTAATATTACCAGCTGTTCCCCGCGGTTTCACCCGTATATACTTGAAGTAACTCCTTCCCGGACTCGTATGAAAACTAACCTACTGTCCTTTCTAGGGTTTCAGTCTATGTTCAAACCAAATTTTCATCCCAGTCGTTTCAGCCGTTTTCCCGTGAACGTGTAATAGAGAAAACAAACAAACAGAGTTACTTTCATATTTGCAATATTAATACTAATAAGGATTATGTTTTCAGGCATTATCATGTGAAGACAATTTTTATGAATTATGAATAAAATGCGAATAACGGTAAGACTATATTTGTTAAGTTCAATAAAACAAAGTTGATACTTAAAAAAAAACAGTTTATTTATACTAAAAAATTATAACTTATAACTTAACCGCTAACTGAATAACAATTATATTTATAGTAATTGCAAAATTAAAATTACATTAAAATACATTTCATATTTTACTTGGTAGATTAATATTACCTTAAACAAATTAAACAACATTTTGTATTTACATCATAGAAATATATTTGTGCTGTGAGAAAATCGAACCTGCAAAACTTAACACAGAAGCCTATCGCTCAGGTAATGCGCTTAACGGTACCTACTGTGTTCTATACTGAAGTATATTATATTTAACTTATTTTTCAAAGTTCGTTATTATTCTTTAAAATAAATGAGTGACCCCAGGCTCGTGTTGATATTTTATCTAATGATATTGATCGTTTATCGTCATTATTAGATAAGACAATTTTGTTGACACTCCGTGTAAATACTTCATGCTTAATTGATTTAAACATTATATTCTTTCTACGAATAACTCCATCATTGAATAATATGTTTTCATAATCTGTGATGTTTAATTCCTTCACTACACATGATTTTACACCTTTCGCTTTTTTAATTATATTATCAGGCGTTTTTATAGAATATAATTTCGATCTCAAGCCTACAAAATCGGAAATATATCTCCCTCCTAATTCATCTTTGAACAAACCGGGTACTTTTTTGGGTTCACTAATGTTTTACCAAAACTCCATTGACAAATTTTTAGTTTACAACCAACGTTTCGTATTCTATTTATTTCACAAACAACTCATTCCGCAAATATTTTATTTTATAAACACTCGCTTTACAAACATTTATTTGGCAAATGCTTCTCTTTACAAATGTTTCGGATGATATTTAATCATTTATACATTTCTTTTGAAAAAATCACGTTTATACAAACTATCATTTTATAATATACACTGCATTAAACAGACTGCATTAAAATCCGTTGCGTAGTTTAAAAGATCTAAGCTTACAGACAGCGGGAGCTACTTTGTTCTATACTATGTAAAGATTTTCTAAACCAGACACGAAGTGATCATGACGGTATTTCCATTTGGGTCAAATAATTTACAGGCAAGTATTTTTTTCTATATAATCTAGTCGTTTCTGGCTCTCGGTCACGGTTTTAACCTAACCTAACCTAACAATTTTGTTTTAAATAATTAACCTAATCTAACTACCTAGTTCGGTTCCGGGTAGCCCACTAAAAATAGCCTCTTTTTTCTATTAGTGCAAGTCGATGAAAGAATGAGTTTCATTTTTAGGAAATTGCGTAATAATAAGTCAATATGTAAAACGTTTTTATCCCAAACGTTTTTTTATAAGATAAAATGAATTGTTTGTCAAATAACACGTTATTAAAGAAAAGTTTATCGGGTAATTATTTTGTAAAGTGAATTATTTGGCAAACTTGTTGTTGTGTAATGATGAAATAACAAATCATGTTTTTGCCAATCGTTGCTTGTCAAGTAAAAATTTGTAAATTAATTTTTGGTAAACTGACAGGGCACCACTTTTTTGTTAATTATTGGTATTCTAAAATCATTTTGGCTATCATAGTTACTGGTATCAAAGTATTGCAAAAAATGAAATTTTAAATCATAATAAAAGTCATCAGTATATATTTTATATACAAAAGAATCGGTATCTGTATAACATAGCTGCACTCGATTTTCATAAAAAGGCTTGATAATATTATAATGAAAGTCATACATGTGTGACTTAGAAAGTTCTAAAACGCTAAAGCCAATATAAATAGGTTTATCTAAAATTATTTCTTCTGGTTTCATTTGGATAGCAACTAAATTTTCAGACAAAATAGTTGCACTATGGAAATAAGGGCTAGCTACAAGTCTTTCAGCGGATATTGATTTCTTTGTTCGATTAAACGTATCGGACCATTGATTAACTAAATGAACAGTTACTCTAGTTTCAGTGTTTTCTCATGTTTTACCGAAAACACTGTTGTTCAACAACTTGAAAAAGTCTTGTTCGAAAGAACTTTTTGCCTGTTGTCTTAATTGAGTGTTTAATTCTATATACTGTTTTAAATACGAACTCTGTCTAAAAGTAATAACTCTGTGAATTCTGCGTAGTTCCAACCCTTGCTCTAAACACTTTTTTAAATGAACGTAATGTATTACATATTTATACTTATTATACAAATTTGCTATTAATTTTTTTGCTTTACCTCCTGGGGGAATACATTTTTCAGGACAAAATGGTAAATCATTATGATGGTCATGTAAATGTTCGGGATACAGAAGATCAACTTCTAATATGTATCCCCAGTCAGCATCATCCTCAACATTTTCGATATGTAAATTAGCTATTTCATTTTCAGTAAGAAATCTGAAGCTAGAATAAGGTAAATACTGACACATGCTAAAGCCATAAAGATTATTACAATCCAAATATACTATGAAAGAGTTTGGCTCTGATGAATTATATTCTTGCATATACTTATGATTGGCTTTTGCGTACCGTCGGGAACACATACACAATCCCCCACGTATACCACTTTGAATCATTCTAACGATAGCCAAGTCTGACACGAGTTCCAACGTTACCCTAGTTTTTAGCAACATTGCATCAAATGATAAACTAGGAGCTGTTATGTAAAATGCTGGATCCAGTTTGTAGTATTTTTTACATGTTTTTCGAAAACTTTGAAATATATCTGACAACAAAAGCACATCCGTTTTTAAGTAAAGATCTGTATATTCCCCTAAATCATTTATATTGAATTCGCTCCAAACTGTCTGAGCGTGATTATAATCTTGTTCACTAATGTCTTCGTTGGTTAAGGAATTATGAAAATTATACTTTGACGGTAACGATTTCTGTTCATAACATTTCCAATCTGTCATATAATCATAAGGGTATATCCCTTTTCGTGTCAACAAATTAAACTGCTTTTTGTCAGGAAAATGAGTTCGAAGATTAACATAATCTTCTACCTGTAGTGTTTTAGCAAGTTTATCTAAACTAGTGCCTAAAAAGTGGAAGGAGTCTAGAAACCTTAATTGTATATGTCGTGGATAGATGGCGCCACAGTACAGCGAACACCGCCATCTAACAATTTGATTGGTAAACGAAGAATCATGTGATCGGAAACGCAAGCGAGCCCTACCGCTTGGACACGATCGTCGGTAGAGGGGATGCAGCGAGGACTGGTGGAGAGAACGAGTGCTGCGACAGTCTACAGTTGACCGTCGAGCTCGGACAGTCTCGGCAAACGCTCAATACCAACGCACGTGTTTATTTCCGACGCACGTGTGCGCTTCGGTTGTAAATCGCTAGTTTATTAAAGTTACTTTAAATTCAAATTGTCTTTCCGTTCGAGTACCCACTGCAGTGCCCACAATTATTAAAACTATGTTGGATCTTGAAGAAGACCCGATGTTTCGCATCTCGGCCACCCATGATGCGACATCAGAATTGGGATACACTCGAGCTGAAGAAATTTGGAGAATTGAGCGATGACGTCACGGTGCGATATTTCTTTGCCTGGATTTGACCTGGATAAGGACGTGGACATAAAAGGCGTATGCAAACATAACAGTGCACAACAGCTAATTTGTGTTTTGCTGAAAATTCACTGCAAGGTGAACAAAGAAGCAGCATCAACGTGGCTATCGTAAATAGCATACCAACGACGTGGCGTGCAGTTACCAGTGACGTGGGGTGACCTTGAGAATCGAGCCAAGCAGCCTCGCAGCTGTCAGTGAAACCCTTCGTGTGCTGCAAGTGAAGAAAACCAGGACATATCGCGGCCCTGCACGAGTAGTGGCAGCAAGCGGATGGTGGTCAACGTGCTGGAAGTAGTGAAGGGCGAGTGGACTTTGTACAACTACCCTCAGACACGTTAGAACATAAAGGTGAGCTGTATTGTTTTGTTTACGATTCTGGTGCTGAATGCTCGTTAGTAAAAGCGAGTTTTACAACCAAAATAAGTGGCAAACGAGTTAATAACGTTGTTGCGTTGACTGGTATTGGTCAAACGCGTATATTCAGCACAGAACAAATCATATGTAGCGTTGCGATTAGCGTGCAACAACTTGATATTTTATTACATGTCTACCCGACATTTACTTGCAAAGTAATATTATGATAGTACGTGATTTATTGCACTTAAGCTGTTTGACATGACTGCGACAGAGTTTTTGTTACATAAAGTTCTTGTGAGAAATTCAGTTTTCGGTTGGCGATTTAATGTTATTAGAAAACGAAGAGCAAAATCAGATTATCAGACTGAGCTAGATCGGAAGTTCAGAGGTCCGTTTAAGGTACCTAGTTGAAGTTTTGGATGGTGATCCTCATACGTTAAAAGCTTTAAATTCTAACCGCTCACGATCGCATACGAAAGATGCCTTTAAGTAATGTACCTGCCGAGTTAGATTTGCCTAATGTAGAAGATGTTGAGGAGGGTGCCTCCACCAGCAAATAGAACACATACCATGGCTATTTGGTCGCACTGCACGCACTAGTTTGTAGTCGTAACTGCAACTCGGTGTGGAGTTGTTCATAGCGCGATGGGCAGCTAGTGGTGTGGCGGGGACCGGGGTCTTGAAGGAGACTATTATTGTGTTGGTCTTGTTATGACCTGGGAGTCGTAGACTCTGTGAAGTGATGTGTGTTGGTCGTATCACTTGAGTGATGACGATATGGGTGGCATGAGTGTCACTAGCTGCTGCGGCAGCCGGGCCATGAGCGTTGTATGTGATCTAATTTGATATAGTTCCTGACCAATTATTACTAAGGCTTAGAGGAATCTTTTGTTGTCG
The DNA here is from genome assembly GCA_914767645.1 of Hydraecia micacea. Lineage (NCBI taxonomy): Eukaryota > Metazoa > Arthropoda > Insecta > Lepidoptera > Noctuidae > Hydraecia > Hydraecia micacea. Next base: position 15,038,658 of record OU611775.1, read on the forward strand.
ATGATTACTATTGTTTTTATTAATTTTTTTTGGTAAAGTTATTGCGTTTCGATAACAATGTGGTCAGAATTGGCCGAGTGGAACATGCACTGCTGTTGATTTTTTTTTGATTACAGGTTAACATACAAGGATATGTGCAAGCAGAATGACAGTGTTAGACAGCGCTGCACTCTTTGGATCTCCTGTGCGAATAATCGCTGATCAAGGACGGTGCTTTTCAAGCAAGGAGTTCCACGACTTCTGCCCAGGAAACGGATTGCAACCACTACAGCCAGCTACAGATCTATTGTCTACCGAATCTGGTGAGTCGTTTTCATTTTGTTTTGACTCTGGCACCGAGTGCTTTCCTGTTAAACAACAGCAAAAACTGTTACATTGCTAGATGTAGCCCAATCTAGTTTACAGGGTAATGAATGATGCCAGTAGGTCATGTACCAGTCGAAGTAGATAGTAATCACAGTGGTGATGAGCAGGCCTACATTATGGGAGCCACATGAGTGGGGGTTCTCTATCGGCCGTAGTAAAAAGTGTGTAGTCATTGGGTGATGCACACGGATCCATGCGATGGATGTGTGAGAGCAATGCGATTGCTGGTCGGCTAGAGAGCCGTGGCGTTAGAGTGGTTTGCTCGTGTGTGGGTTTCCAGGTGTTTAAGACTCTTAGTGAAAAAGATGATTGTTGCAATATGGATAACGATGGTACATGGCTCTGGTTGATGTTTTTTTGCTATGATTGATTAAAGTTTCATTACATGGCTCCAGTTGAATCAAGTACGCTCATAAGGCTAAGGCACATGCCAAGGAATCAGAGTATTACTGACAAATTTGAGGAAAGTCAAGTAATAATCTTGTTGATGAAACAGAGTAGAGATTAAGTTGAGTGTGTGTGATGATAGTTTGGATCAGAGGTTAATTTGTAGCCGCGCTGGAACTAGTAGTCCGCGAGTACGTGATAGGCAGTCAACTCTGGTAAACGTAATTCCGGGAGTGAGTTGGCAATCCGAGGGGGGTGCGCAAATTAATGGTTGAGTAACTGGTGGTTACTAGATATTAAGAGACACTTGCACCTGAGTTGATTATTTGGCTTGTGATCTTGAGATTTGGGAATCAAAGAGTGGGTAATACTCTGTACTCTGCTATTTTTAGCTTGTTCGAATTTTCATTGTGGTTTTGTCTGTACCAAATTTGGTCAGAAGTGACCGAACTATGTGATACTTTGCGGGTATGTTTCTTTACAGGTTAAGACAAAAGAACGTGTGCAAGCAAGATGGTAGTGTCAGACAGCATCTGTTTTCGATGCGGCAACTCCGGACATTTTGCTTCGAGATGTTCAAGAAGCAATGATGGAGACGCCAGCATGGCGGAGAGCTCAGGTGGTTCTGGGTCAGCGCCTGCAGTAGCAGCGGGTAGCGAGTGATATGGTTCAAGTTTGCTATCTCAGCAATCCGAGCAGTGTACTGATGAATAGTGGGTGAGTCGTATCCATTTTATTACGATTCTAGCGTCGAATGCTCTATCATCAAAGATTATGTTGTGTCAAAGTGTATTGGCAAGCGTGCAAATGATATTGTCATTTTATGGGTTTCAATTCAAAAGTGCCTGTAATTGGTTTAATTGAAAGAAATGCTTTGAATTTGAGTACCTTGATCCCCGAGGCCCCCGTCCCGGAGGATACCCGATCACCAAGTTTCTCAAGAATTAGATGTCATAGTTGATGACAGTGGTAGTGAAACCAAATCTGATTAAAAAGGCTTGTACACTCATACTTGAAACTTAAGACCGCACCTCATGAGTAACATGTGGCGATGGGTCTACAAGGAATCGTTGGTGCGATTTCTGTCTGTGTTGGTGCACAGAGCCCCTCATGTGTTGTAGCACATTTGGCGGCAGATATGTAAGTTCTACAGAATCGTTGGTGCGATTTCTGTCTGTGTTGGTGCACAGAGCGCTTCATGTGTTGTAGCACATTTTGCGCTAGACTTTTGGGAATCGTTGGAGCGATTCTTGTCTGTGTTGGTGCACAGAGCCTCTCATGTGTTGTAGCACATGTGGTGGCAGATATTTAAAGAGTCGTTGGTGCGATTCTGACCTGTGTTGGTGCACAGATTACAATGAAAGTTTCATGAGTTGAGTATACATTGCTTATGAATTATTTCGGTAAATTCTAACTGATTTGTTTGAATTATTTTGATGGTTTAACTTGTTGATCGGTCGAGTCCTGTCTGTGTTGGTGCACAGAGCGCTTCATGTGTTGTACCACATATTGCGCTAGTATTCTTTTTCTGAGAATCAATGGTGTGATTCTGTTCTGTGTTGGTGCACAGAACGCCTCATGTGTAGTGAGCACATGTGGTGATGGGTCTCTTTCGACCACGTTAATGTGATTCCTGTCTGTGTTGATACACAGGGCGCTTCAGGTGTTGTAGCACCTTTGGCGATAGATTTTTTTTAATGAGAATCGTTGGTAGTTAGTGTTGGTACATAGACCACCTCATGCGTTCTAGCATATGTGACAACTGATCTGGCAAGAATCGTTGGTGCGATTCTGGACTGTGTTTTTGCACAGATTGTGGTAAATAGTAACTGATTCGTTATAATTGCTGTGATTTTCTTTGGTTCAACTTATTGATTGAAGCTTTTCCAATGATTAATGTTGTACGAGGTGATCTTTGTACGAAACCTTGATAACGAGGCATTGTAAATTACGACTACAGAAATTAGAGTAACAATGAGATAGTTACCTAGAGCTACCTTAGTTATTAGGTGTTTGGCAGGATAGCCGAGCTTGTTTACTCTGTGAGTATATTTGGTCCACAGGTACTACACCCGAGGACGGGTGCTAGTCAGGGATGGCCGTGTCGTGGATAGATGGCGCCACAGTACAGCGAACACCGCCATCTAACAATTTGATTGGTAAACGAAGAATCATGTGATCGGAAACGCAAGCGAGCCCTACCGCTTGGACACGATCGTCGGTAGAGGGGATGCAGCGAGGACTGGTGGAGAGAACGAGTGCTGCGACAGTCTACAGTTGACCGTCGAGCTCGGACAGTCTCGGCAAACGCTCAATACCAACGCACGTGTTTGTTTCCGACGCACGTGTGCGCTTCGGTTGTAAATCGCTAGTTTATTAAAGTCACTTTAAATTCAAATTGTCTTTCCGTTCGAGTACCCACTGCAGTGCCCACAATTATTAAAACTATGTTGGATCTTGAAGAAGACCCGATGTTTCGCATCTCGGCCACCCATGATGCGACATATATAATCATCGCCAATATGTATAAACTTTGTGAATGCGATATATTTTTCCTTGGTCTTGGGTATTATTTTAATTTGTCCAGGAATTTCACCTAACTTTTTTATAAATAAGTGACAATCGTATCCTGACAAATTATGAAAAAATACGGGAACAAATTTTGGTAATCTATATTCTAGATTGCAATGCCGATGTGCTGCACCTCGGTATCGACCTGTTATATGACAGTGGTCCCTAACCTTATCATTCCACAGTAAATGATCACATATGTGACACTTAACAGCTTGACTAAAATCAAGAGCATCTTTGTCGGTGAATTTCATGGGTTCGTTTTTGGATATAATTCTATAAATGTCTCTAGCATCTTCAATTAAAAAATGTACAAATTTTGAAACACAATCTACACCACGATAATTTCTATACCTATCAACAGTAGCGTTTAAAGATGACACAACATTATACCCGAACGCAGCCGGCACGTGTCGTTGTAAGTATGTCGTGTTAGCGGTGTCAAATTCATAGTTGGATATTGGTTCGAGTAATGTTTCGAAATCGGCATAAATGACAAATGGAATGTTTTGTTTTCGATTATAATTTGTAAATTTTAAAAATGACCCTTTTTCTGGCAAGACCGTGACAACTCCTCCGCACGCATGTGTTTCACATTCACTGGACGTTGGAAAAAACAATAAGCATGTTTCGCAAAAATGTAGTTTACCGTGATGCTTAGTCATCTGATTTCTAACTAGACGAGGTAAATCTTTTATAAGACAATAGTGAGAATTAGTATTATTTTGTAAAAACAGTAAATGTATACTCTTAGATTTATTGTTGTTTGAAGTATACAAAGGTCCTATGATTGTCCTATCATCTTTCAATCCATACACAAATATACTTAAAGACGGATTATTTTTCTCAAAAACAGCTATGTCTGAAAATGTGATTGGAAATGTTAAATTATCAACATTTAAAACATCCTTGAAGTGAGGATAAGATGAAATCCTATTAGGATGCTGGGTTGTAGGGTACAAGGCAGCTACAACAGACCATAAGAAGCAATACTCGTCATTGTTTTGAATATTCAAACAAGCTTTTTTATTTCTGATAAATTTAGGTAATATTATATGTTTAGATCCGCCGAGAGGTTGATATTTACTTATGTTTATTTCTAAATGTGAATTGTATAGATATGTCCAACCACTATCTCTCTCTTGAAATTCCTCGATTTTCTTTAGCAGTGACACAACTAATGATTTATATATTGAATCAAAATCGTAATTAAAGTGAACAATATAATTTTTTGTACTAAATGATTTCAGTTCTTGTTGATCATTCTTAAACAAAAGAAAAAAGGAAAAAAGTTCAAAATTAATTTTCACAGATGTATGTTTTTGTAATGATCGATCTATTAGATTTTTAATTTGTTTACGATTATCATTGAGAAACATTTCAGGGAAATAATTTTTTTGATCGTCAGTTGCAGTGATCTTATAACTTGCAATGCGCTGTTTAAACGAAGAATTAATAATAGCAATATTATCACAAAAAGGAATAGCGCTATTGTTTTTATGAACATTACTACGTAAATGACCAGACCATCGACGATTATCTACAAATAATTTGCAAACCGAACAGTGAGGCATTATTAATAAAATAATCAGAAAATAGACTGAATTAAAAAGTTAGTAGTGCGGTGGGTGCAATAACTGAGCGATCGGCTTCTGTGTTAAGTGTTGCAGGTTCGATTTTCTCACAGCACAAATATTTTTATGATTTACAATTAGTTGATCCGGATTTAAATGTAATGTGGAGGTAAGATTATAGAAATCGTAGTGTAGGAAAAAGATTACATTAAATACTTACGACTAATAATCATGATCTTGTTAATACACAGATAATATTCGCTTCAATAGGTCATTCGAGTAACTTCAATAAGAAGACTGTAGAATAATCGAGTTGTTCAAATACAATTATTTTTCACAGGATTGAATATGCCAAATATTTCTGAAAAAATAAAATAAATTAAATAAATAAAAAAGAATATCGTTGTCAAAACAAAACAAAAGTTATTATTAGATTTAAAAATTACCTGCAAAGTATCTAATCGATACAAACAATAATATTAATTGTTATACATTTCCAATCTAATATATTTTAATGGCATCAATTTAAAGACAATTATTTCTAAATAAAATAATATTTTAACGTAATAAATACTTACAACTTATAATCATGATCTTGTTAATACACAGATAATATCCACTTCAATAGGTCATTCGAGTAACTTCAAAGAAGATTGTAGAATTATCGAGTTGTTCAAATACAATTATTTTTCTCAGGATTGAATATGCTACATATTTCTGAAAAAATAAAATAAAATAAATAAATAAAAAGAATAAGGATGCCTAAACAAAAAAAGTTAATATTAGATTTAAAAATTACCTGCAAAGTATCTAATCGATACAAACAATAATATTAATTATTATACATTTCCAATCTAATATATTTTGCTTGAACAGACACCTCTGCTGACACTCAATACGTAATAAGGGATCGCCTGAAATTAAAAATCACACTTATTATAATAATTCTGGTAATGGTATCAATTATAAGGGTTTTCGCTTGTGGGTAGTTGTAACAGTTACACAAAGAAAAATTTGCTCATATTAGAAATTCAATATTATTTAATACATTCATTATTTATAGTTATTTATGTCATATTTTAAAAATTCATAGTTAGTACCTGCTGGTGTAGCGTTATCTTTTAAAAATTCTTCTCTTACTATCTACTTTCATTTCACTAAATCACCATGGATTCACTAACAAGCACTCTGAGTGAATTGAAGGACTTGTTTCACGCAAAGATGTCCGCCTTTGAAGATGAACTTCAGAAGGCCCCTCCATCATCTGTCACAACTTCTAGCCTGGCTGCAGAGTTTGCAATGTTCCGGACATTCATAATGCAGGCTCTCAACAGTGTTCAACAACAAGTGGAGCTACTAGCTCGTAGTGTCGACCAAATAGAGATGCGGGGACGACGAAAAATCTTGCTGTTGCATGGTGTTGATGAGGAGCAGAAGGAGGACACCGCCAAGGTGGTCGCTCAGGTAATTAGTAACAAGTTGCTGCTGAGCGACTTCACTGTTGCGGATATCAGCCGATGTCATAGGATGGGAAGAGCTGTTGCAAATAAAACCAGGCCTATCCTGTTCAAGCTTGGCAGTCTTGCGGTTCGGGATAAGATTTGGTTTTCCAAAGCCAAATTGAAAGCAACAGGCGTCACCATGTCAGAGTTCCTAACGAAAGGGCGGCATGATGTGTTCTTGGCTGCGAGGGAAAGATGCGGTGTCGCCAAGAGCTGGACTAAGGCAGGCTGCGTGTATGTTCTTGGTCCCAATGATTCGCGGCATCGAGTTGAGTCCCTCGCTGAATTGGACAAGATTGCGCCGAATTCCTGTGAGCCCGAGCTGAGTGATCCAGTATCAGCTGAGCCAGCCTCTGTTCCGGTCGTTGCTGCTGCGAAGACCGCTAGGTTGAAGCGTGCTGCTGCTTTAAAGAAGTGATTTATTGTGATGTTTTTTTTTTCAGTCCGGGTAATATCATGTTTTGTTGGTACCTTCACTTAATTTTTTACATAAATAACTTGTTCATTATCACAGAACACTATCATAATACATTATTGTTTATACCTTCAGTTAATTTTTACAAGTTGTCTATTAACTCAAACTAATGTCACAATGTTGTCTGTCACTGACAGTCGCAGTCAACTCCCATGTCAGTTTCATTCGGTGCGTTTCGTTTTTCGTAACTGTGCCGCAGACTGTGACTGGCAGAAGTTTCTTTTTTTTTTTTTTTTTTTGTTAATGTTTTTGTTTACATTTTTCTCTATTCTCTTTGTATTGTGTTTTCTCTTCAAATGTTTTTTTTTTTTTTTTTACTTATCTATTATCCGGACTGCGTAAGTAGGTTTAAAATTCTTTAATTTAATAACGCAACCGGCAGGTGGTCTAGTTATACGGTTTATTTTTATTAGTTAAGTTTTTATATTTATATAATTGTATTTATATTATTTTATTATATTAGGTAAATATTTATGTCTATCGATGAAAGCAGTGATAAAAGTAGTTTTTTCTCTATAACAAGCAACGACGACAGTTTTGTGAGTATTCCTTCTCTTGCTGACAGTCTTGCAGCGCAGTTTTCTGATGTTCCTAAGAATTTTAACGTTATACATATTAACGCTCAGAGCGTTCCGGCTCATTTCCACGATATGCTGGCAAGCTTTGACTGTAAGAACGTGCATGCTATTCTTATTTCCGAGTCATGGCTCAAACCTTGTCTTCCTTCTACAAGTTACTCTCTTCCCGGCTACCAGCTTATAAGAAATGACCGGTCCGTTGGTGCTGGTGGTGGTGTTGCCATATATCTCCGCTCGCATATTCCCTACTCTATTGTCAACGTGTCAGCACAGCCACCGCCATCTAATGCTGGTGAACATCTCCTCCTTGAAGTCGAACTACACCATTCCAAATTGCTTCTTGGCGTCTATTATTGTCCCTCTTTACGCGTTAACTTTTTTTCATCTTTTGAAAATCTCTTAGAAACGCTGATCCCTTCTTACAGTCATAGTATTATTATGGGTGACTTTAATACTTGTCTTCTGAAAAAAGACCATCGTTCTTCTTCTCTGACTAATATTTTGGCTTCCAGTAATCTTTCCATTCTTCCACTGAGTGCCACCCACCATTTTCCTAACTCTACTCCTTCACTTCTTGACTTGATTATTGTCTCTTCTCTTGATCACGTCGCTAAGCATGGTCAATGTTCGGCCGATGCCTTTTCCTATCATGATCTCATTTTTCTGTCATACAAAATTCGCCCACCTAAGGCTAAAGCTAAAATTCTTATGCAACGCAATTTTGGTGATATGAATGTTGATAATCTTTGCAGAGATGCCAACAGTATAGATTGGTCTGCTCTGTTTGCGTCTGCATCAGTCGATGAGCAAGTTGATATTTTTTCAGCTAAACTTATCGAGCTTTACGATCGTCACGCACCTGTACGAGCAGTTAAGGTCAAACATTTGCCGGCGCCGTGGCTCACAAATGATATTAAAACACTAATGCTCAAAAAAGTTACGGCAAAGTCTAAATTTAAGCGTAGGGCTAATGACGCTAACAAGGAAAAATATCTCTCAATTCGTAATCACTGCAATAAGGTGTGTAGGAATGCTAACCGCCAACACATTCATACTTCTGTCCAAAATGGGGACACATCCAAAGTGTGGAAATTTCTTAGAACATTGGGGGTCGGTAAAACCCGACAAGAGACAATCCCAAGAGACATAGACATTGATGCAATGAACAATCACTTTACTGCTTCGTCCAATTTTGATAGGACAATAAAATTGAATACACTGAATTATCTATCTTCTCTTCCGACTCCCAGTTATTCTCCATTTGTTTTTGGTCAGTTCTCCGCATGTGATGTTAAGAAGAGCATACTTTCAATTACTTCCAATGCAGTAGGAAGTGACTGTATCAGCCGTAATATGTTAGTCCCTGTGCTGGATGTTATCCTTCCCGTCATTTCTCACATCCTCAATTTTTCTGTATCCAGTGGTGTCTTTCCATGTTCATGGAAAGATGCTCAAATAATTCCTTTACCTAAAAAGTCTAATCCCTCATCCTTTTCTGAATACCGTCCAATATCCGTCTTACCATTCCTATCCAAAGTCCTTGAACGGTTAATTCACAATCAAATAAGCACTTTCCTCTCTAAAAATAATCTCCTCAACCCCTTCCAGTCTGGCTTCCGTCCTGGTCATAGCACCAACACAGCGCTTCTGAACATTACGGATGATATAAGGTCAGCCATGGAAAGCGGTAATCTTACGGTTTTAGCTTTGCTAGATTTCAGTAATGCTTTTAACACTGTCGATTTTGATGTGCTGCTTGGCATTCTATGCTCTCTTAACATATCTCCATCGGTAATTGAGTGGTTTCGCAGTTACCTTTTCGGTCGCCGGCAACGTATTTGCATTGGAGAGACCTTGTCTTCCTGGAGTAATACTTCTGCCGGTGTACCTCAGGGCGGAGTTCTATCTCCTTTACTTTTCGCAGTTTTTATTAACTCCATCTCCGACGAACTAATTTCTTCCTACCACCTTTATGCAGATGATTTACAAATTTACTCGCGGGCTCCTCTTGGAAATCTGTCCGAGGCCATATTAACGATCAACCGTGATTTGGCTCGTATATGTGACTGGAGCAAGAGATATGGACTTATGGTCAACCCCATAAAGACGCAGGTTGTGGTGGTAGGCAGTTCTAGGACGGTCTCAAGGATCGACTGGACGACTCTTCCCCAAGTGTGTTTTGACAACTCAGTTATTCCCTTTAGTGAGAAAGTTAAAAACTTGGGGATAGTAATTGATAAGAACTTCTCTTGGACTGCCCAGCTACAGGAAGTTAGCCGCAAGATATTTGCATCAGCTGCATCGTTGAAGAGATTGCGTAATTTTCTACCGACTGCCACCAAGATTGCGCTTGCTCAATCACTTCTTTTACCCATCCTTGACTATGCTGATGCCAGCTATCTTGACCTTACCCAAGACCAACTCGATAAACTTGAGCGGCTTCAAAATGTCTGTATAAGGTTCATATTCGGTTTGCGTAAATATGACCATGTTTCCGAATTTCGTGTGAAGCTCAAGTGGTTACCAATTCGCCTTCGCCGGAATGCTCATATACTTTCCATTTTGTATAATGTGCTCTTTTCCCCTTTCACGCCTATCTATCTCAAGAAGCGTTTCCAGTTTCTTTGTGACTCCCACACGAAGTTTTTAAGGTCATCAGATAACTTAAAGCTTAAAATGCCTATGCACTCCACAACGTTCCTCGACAAATCTTTTACTGTCCAGGCTGCTCGTTTGTGGAATGCATTGCCAGTTGAGGTAAAACGCGCGCAGTCGATATTTGTTTTTAAAAGACTCGTAAAGGAACATTACTTGTCATTGTGATCTTGTTCTCGAAACTGTAATTATCTATGTATAGTCTTTATTTATTTTTGTTGCGTATATTTTTAGTATATACTTACCTATGTATTTATGTATCTATTATTTTAGGATATGTATACATCTGTGTATCTATTTTAGTATATTATTACACCAACGACAACCCCATTTTATGTCCAGGCAAATCACTGTCCATTCCAAGGTTGCCTGGAAGAGATCGCAGAAAGCGATAAGGCCGCCCATTGTATATTTTTAGTTATCGATAATTCTTTTTGTTGTGTATTTTTGTGGTGTACAATAAAGTATATATAAATAAATAAATAAATATAAAACATCTAATTTAAAGACCATTATTTCTAAATAAAATAATATTTTAACATAATTACCTTACAATAATCCTGATAGCAATTTGGCAATTACTATAAATATAATTGTTATTCAGTTAGCGGTTAAGTTATATTCAAAACGAAATAGAATAGTTAATACATAGTTTTAACAAATTGAAGACACATTTTACGTGCAAGTAATGGCAATGCCTAATGTATGCATTGACAAAAACAAAAGTATCATGTTACATCCGTTGCAAGAATGCAAGAATGCAATTTCGTACAGGGTTGTGACTTGTGATCTAAATGTAAAAATCTAAATCTAAAAAATTACAAAGAAGCATAAAATACGAAATATATAATTCCAAGGTTTACTTACCTTAAAAATAATTATAGTTTGTTCTTGATTTATTTACTTATATGTGCTAGTGGACTATAATTTTATTTACTAAATTGTTAACCCAAAAAATCTGTAGTTTTTCGATTAGTGATTGAATTTTGACATTAGCTCCATATAAATTATGGCAAATTTCAATCTCTAATCGAAAAACTACAGATTTTTTGGGTATTGAAATCCACCCTCAGTGATAGTCAATCATGAGTAGAACACGTAGTAAAAATATTGCCCATGATTAAAATTTCACCTTGTATATTCTATCGGTCAACCCTAATAAAACGTTAATTAGAATAATTTTAATAGTTGTTTGGTATATAATAACAAAAGTATCATATTTACAACAATATATTTCCGATTACGTATTTAAAACTGCTATTTAGCAGTAGTCATCTTTATTTTAACGCAGCGAATTTGGTTAGGGCTGACACTTCCACACATTTACTGTAAAAATAGAGTCAATTCTTACATATTATGTAGTACTAGCTTTCCCCACGCGTTTTCACCCGCGTCCTAAGGGAACTACTTTGCGTACCCGCACAATTTATAGCCTATGTGTAATTCTAATGTATAGGTAAGTTATATTACTGCAAAGTTTCATCCAAATCCGTTCAGCAGTTTTTGCGTGAAAGAGTAACAAACATACATGCTTAATTGCTTACATCTTCACAAACTTTTGCATTTATAATATTTAAGTAGGAACGAAAAGATGTATCACAATTATATTGACAGCCCTGAGAACTTTCGCAGCGTTAGCAAATAGCGATTAACACAACTGTTAGTTTTCATTTTTACATGTACTTATTATCCGTACAAATAAGGAAGGTCTCAGTTTTTGTTGTTTTTATTAAAAATACACTAACATTCAATTTAACATTTTTACATAACTAATCTGTCTTATAAGCTAGCGTTTTCGGAATTCAATTCATCGAATTCGAGCCTGGCTCTCGATGCTACAGTGCGAGCATTCTGCAGTTCAGTGTTTAAAACAATTATCAAATTGTTTTAATTATACTTCAAGTGACCACCATTTAAAATGTAAGTCTTTATATTTTTTATTATTTCCTTTGTTTAATTTAATTCAACAAATACTATACACATCACATGTAGCCAAATATCCACTTGTAATATTTATTAACTTACTGTTAATTAGAATCGATTAAATAAGTACATAGTTCGAGTACACATATTAGGTATTAGTTAATTCTAAATAATTAACGTAAATATTTTATTTTCTTTCAGCATAATTGTTTTAAGTGATATTAATTTAAATTAATCAGATTATTTTTTTAATATTTTACAGGTCGGACTCAGAGTGTGATCAACGCAGAAACTCTACAGATGTTGAACGCGTTGCCGAGTTCTTGGGAAAGCGTTCTACTCCTGCAAGCAAGCGTAAATCTACTTCCGCTAAGAAATCGCCTGCTAGTATAAGGTAATCATACTTAATTTATTATCAATCACATTACATTTTTAGTAGTTGGTTAATTTATTCCATATCAATTTCGTATCAGTGTTCGGATATGTAAATCACAGTAACACTATATTTTTTAACTTAGTAAATAATAAGTTGTGTAGTGTATAATAATAGTATTGAATCGATACTGTCACTTACGAGTAACAATAATTTATTAATATGATAATCACTTTGCAGTTTTATACTTATTAGCCCACTGACTACTATGGCACCTACCGAGGCGGTATTAATTATGTTATTTTTGTAATGATTTTGAAACATTCTTATATGGGTTATTTATGTTTGTTTCAGAAAGAAGACGAAGTCTGAGGACGTGTTTAATCTAAGTCGTGGCGATGGCGAACCCAAAAATACTTCTTCGTCCGTACTGTCCTCGTTCTTCGTTAACAGAGTTGCGAATGGCAACGAACCTCGAGTGATCAACACGACGGGAGACTACCTTATAGATTTGAAAGTATATCAAACCAGCGATGCGCGCAATTCTGTTTCTCAAGAACTTTGGAAGAAAGCGCTGGTTCGTATAAAATTCCAAACGGAAGACGATACACCGCAATGGCGCAAACTTCAATCTCTGGTTCACTCCATAGATGAACTGTGCGAGAACCATCCTACATTTATTTCAAATCAAAACTTTAATAACTATCATTAAATATTGTTTTTATAATATATGATGTTTTCTTTCCCAACTGAAGCTGTGGAAACAAATATTGCCTGTTGGTTTCTATCGTTATTGCGATGAAAAAGCATACTGCGTACACGAGTCTGTATCACAGACGATTGTACCAGTTGTGAGCGCGCAATAACAAACATTGCCTGTTGGTTTCTATCGTTATTGCGATGAAAAAGCATACTGCGTACACGAGTCTGTATCACAGACGATTGTACCAGTTGTGAGCGCGCAATAACAAACATTGCCTGTTGGTTTCTATCGTTATTGCGATGAAAAAGCATACTGCGTACACGAGTCTGTATCACAGACGATTGTATCAGTTGTGAGCGCGCAATAACAAACATTGCCTGTTGGTTTCTATCGTTATTGCGATGAAAAAGCATACTGCGTACACGAGTCTGTATCACAGACGATTGTATCAGTTGTGAGCGCGCAATAACAAACATTGCCTGTTCGTTTTTATCGTTATTGCGATGAAAAAGCATACTGCGTACACGAGTCTGTATCACAGACGATTGTACCAGTTGTGAGCGCGCAATAACAAACATTTCCTGTTGATTATACATATTTCAAGTCGATTGCGTATTATTGGGCATTCTGAGGCACTGTCAAGTGGCTCAGAATGCCCAATAATATACTACTATTCTGCTGAACGAACTACCAACCTGGTGATTATTAAAATTGAACAAGAACTGGTGGCTTTTCAGCCAATGTTCTGTTATACAAAGAATATCAATACTATTAAAATTCATAAATAATTCTACTTCTAACTCTTTGTTCATAAATCCTTGAATATTTTGATGCACCAGGTTGATACTATTTACTGATTTTAACATTTTTGTTGGGTTATTTTTGTGATTCTGTACATTATAGCTAGAGGTTGACTCTATTGTCTTAATTTCTAATTTAAATTATTATTATCAATGTTATTAATTGTGACCAAATTATTGGCAGAAGTATTTATAATGCATTGCTCAAAAGAAGCAAGTTGTTTAGCCAAATTTTTGGCTGTAATAGAAAAAAAATAAGATAGCGACACAGCTATCTGTCTTTTATAATAGTTAGAAAGATAGTACATAACAAAGTTATATCTATCTATTGTCAAATATAAATTATTACTAACATAATTATTAATGTCAACTAAATGGAACATACTATTATTAAATGTCAAATTATGCAATGTCATATTCAATTCAAATCTTAAGCTATTTTCTTCCTGTGGCAAACTGTTACTATAAGGGAATGTAAACAACACAACTTTTCTTAAACTAAGGTTGCATAATGTCCTATGATACTGGAGCAGTTCTCCTTTGTTTACATTTCCCCTATTACCCATAAAAATTAATAAAGTTGTATCCTGGGTAAAGTTACATTTAATCATTTCTTTCATAATATGAAACAAAGAACAACCAGGCATACAGTAGTTTATTATTGAGTGTCCCGGATATTCATCTGTCAACAAGTGACCTAAGTCCTTTCCAATCTCATCACAAAATAATATGATATCATGATTTACAACTTGATTACATTGTACAATGGAACTATTTACAGAGGGAGTTGTCAAATCAACACAAGGATGCGGTAATGTGGTATTGCATGCTGACAATGAATGGTCCGGTGTAGGTACATTGGATGGTGTTTGACAGCGCTCACAGCTGTTTGTTTGTGAGTTCACCAGCTCATTCATTGCCAACACATATTCCCTCATTAGATCTTCAGAGGTATTATATTTGTTAGTCATTGATGTTAATTTCTCCTGTAGATGGTCAAGTTGAGTTTGCAAGTCCTGTGTGTCAATGTCATATCTCCTAGTAGTCTGCTCCAAATTAAAAGAATACATGTCTAACTGTTTAAGTAAATTTAACCTTTCCCTATTAAGTTTAACATTTTTAATAAAGAACTTTTGTCTTTTTACCATTTTTTGGGTTTTAACAATGTATTTATTAATTTTAATGTATTTTTTGAGTTTATTTTTACTAGTAACTACCCTCACAGAATTACATGGTTTTGATTCATCATCACCTGTCAAATCAATAGTGCAAGTGGGGTTTATGGCAGGAACCATTGATGGAGCAATAGACACCAACTCATTGAACAGACTTTGATTCAGCGAGGCAGTGATGTTAAGGTTTGTAGTCTCAAGTTGTGTAATCTGACTTTGAGCCTCATGTAGCTGCTGTTGTAATAAATGTTTGTGGCTAAGAGCTTGTTCATACTCTACGCTACACTGGCTGAACCCGTCCACAATAAGCCGAAGTCTATCCCGTTCTTCTATGGCATCAGTGTATTGAGTGTATATCTGAGCCATTTAAATTTTTAACTTCCTATTCTTTTCATGGGCATCAAAGAGCACCCTTTCATTGTCATCTAGTTCCTTAATTAGTTGGTCACAGGACTCCTTTGACGCCTTTAAAGCGCTCAAAGCCTCAGTGAGTTTGGACTCTCCGAGGCGAGCACGGGCGCTGCGAGTCATAATCATGATTAAAACTAGTAAGGAAGCGACAAGAAATTAGAAGAGAGAAGGTTGTTGTGGTAGCAGTTGAAAAGATGATTAGTTTAAAAGAAAAATGAAATTTAGATGTAAATAAAAGGAGTTCTGTCACCAAACCTAAGTAAGGTTATGTTTACATTCAGAGGTCATTGGCATCAAGTAGCCTTACTTAAAGTGAACAAAGCAGGTATTTGCTGGTGAATTTTACTAATTGTAGTACGTAAACAAACTAATAGCAAGTAAAATATAAAGTATTGTACCTGATATCAAGATGACAATGCAAATTCCCTTGTAACTGTCACCGATTTACATTAAAATATTTAATATTTTGCACTATCTATGTGAATCTAACACAAAATACACATTATTATACTATTTACTTGAAGAGTAATTGGAAATAGGCCTAAAAAAACAACGAAATTTAATATTTAAGAATAAAATTACAAGAACAAATTTGAAACAGCTGTTAGCTGTAGTGTTGCCACAGGAGAAAAAGATCAGATCTATGGCAAATTTAAAACCTACCACCCCCCCTAACTCCCTACTTTTTTAAATTTATTAAATGTCAAAGTAACCTCAGAAGTGGGGTTTCTTTAACAGGGCATTGAAATGCAACTGACGTCAAAGATAGTAAAAGCATGGGTTACTTTGATATCATTTTGACCAAAAAAACTATTATTTCATTGAAAACTACATGGATTTAAATGAAAACAAATATTTTTACAATTAAATTATTCTTTATTAACGCAAGTATTACAATATTTGTACCGAAGGTACTGTTAATGCTACTTAATCAGTCTCTTAAGTAATAATTAATATAATTGAGATCAATTTAAACAAGATAGGTAACAATCAACTTTGGCAATATTATAGGCAAGAAACAATTAGTTAGAGTCGTCCTCACACACCACACATTCGTATGACGGATTGTTTGAGCCCTTATTGCACATCCCACACACCCAGTTTTTACAGGTAATGCAGCATATCCAGTCAACAGAATGGCGGTAGAACCTATAGTCGCACCTACAGATATAACAAAAATTAGACTTCTTCTTATTCTTCTTCTTGTTCTTGTTTTTGATTTCCTTCTTGCGAACCAAACAACTCAGAGGCACATCTTCGTCGGAATCAGTCTGGTGCTTTGTAAGCAGTCCAGAGGTTGAAGGGACTGGTTGATTATTCTTGAAAGCTGAGACATTATCTTCTATTTCAGGAGAGTCATCCATAGTTGGAAAATCTAAATCTAAAATAGAAATCGATTTTGGAGAGTTATTGAAGGTGCTTGACGAACTGACTTCTGGCATAGTTGGGTAATCGATTTCTGGAGTATCGTCGATGGTGGGTGGGACATCTATTTCTGGGGCATCTTCTTCTGCATTATCTCTTTGGCTCATAACCAATATTTGTGCTCCTGGCTTATTAACGACTTTCCTCCCTCTTCTGTGACGAATTCTTTCAGTGTTGTAACCCCTTGTCTCTTTTAAAAACTCCAGCAGACAGCTATCTACGATACGTCCTGTATCTTGTTCGCGTTCACCTGGGAGCTTTTGTAAAACAGCTCGAGGGTCGAAAGGGTACAATCTCGTAGTTCTGAAGGAGCTCCGCAAATTTTTCATCATATTGGGAGCCAATGCATCCATCAGTCTCTTTAGTAATATGGGAAATTGTGACTTTGGAATGATGCCCCGTATTCGTGATTCCTTTCTCCAAGTATTCAGAATCTTTCTCCATTGTCTTTTTAAAGGTCCATATATACCCACATCAAGGGGTTGCATTATGTGCGTCGAGTTTGGTGTTAAAGTCGTAAAATGAATGTTATTTTGTACTGCTGCCTGAACGACTTCAGGTGAGAAGTGCGAAGCTAAATTATCACCTATGACAACAGCTTTTTCATTTCCAATTCTTTCTTCCTGAATGCTCGGCAACAACAACTTCAAGAACCATACCTCGAAGAGGTTCATGTCAAACCAACCGCTATGACTATTTCCGTAAATTGTTCCAAGTGGGCCTCCCATTGTCCAGTTCTCGTACAGGTGCTTTGATTTGAACCATAGGAGGAATCATTTTTCCGTCTGCTGTGCCACAAAACATGATGCTGACCGATGATTTGGAATGCTCCTGGACTCGTTCGACACGTCTGTGACCTCGAGGGACTAAAACTTTTATTGCCCCCGGGTCATCAGTCACGTTCGTCTCATCATAATTGTAAATAAGACCAGGACGTGTCTCCTCCAGAGCTGGTCTCACATTTTCAAAAAATTCTTTTATCTCATTAGGACCTACTGATGCCCTAGCAGGTTTGATATTTGTGGCCAGTCTTTGAGTAAGGTTGTTTCGCGCTGCAAAGCCGGTCACAAAGTCAGGCCCCGGTGAGTTGTTTTTCCATTCTTTTATAACCCTACCTTCCCTGGTGACCAACATCTGAACAATAATTTGGATATCGCGCTTAGTAAGAGGAACACCCCAATCTGTTAATATTTTCAAGGTATCGGCTATTAATTTTTCAGTTTCAGGAGTCAAAACAATTGGATGACCCGGCTTTAGTTCATGTCGGTGATGAATTTTGTTTAGAATAGTTGTTCTTTTTATTTTATACTTCCTGGCAGCCGCACTCTGGGTAAGAAGACCTGCCCTCACTTCAGCAACGGCTTTTACAAGGGTTTCATCGCTGTAATTTTTGTAACTCCGGGCATCCACTTTTCTTTTATACTCTCTGACCATTGTAGTTTATTTGTAAATACAAAGGTAACCTAAAACAAATAAAAATCCTTATTTTACACCAATTTAATCACGAATACTCACAATTGTAGTTTTATTTAAGTAAACAATACAATAAACTTACCGAAAAGTAAAGATCCCAACAATATTTAGTCGTATTTTTGCACCACCACACAACACACAACAAACTCAAGCGACGAACCTGTTCGGACTAGTCGGCGGGCGCGCCGATCACAACGCTATGATGCGATCCCCACCCCCGGCGCCTCGCGCAATATTACTCGAGGTCACGCACACTTGCTGAGCACCCATGAAAACCGATTTTGGCGCTCTGTCAAAGTAGCCCCAAAATCTGTCAAAGTAACCCTGGAAGTGAAAGTAGCCCCGTTTTACGGTACCTCCAAAGGCTTGTGGTCTGTAATCAACTCAAACTTTTTCCCATATAAATACATGTGAAAATGCTCTACAGCCCAAACTAAAGCTAATGCTTCGTTTTCGGTTTGGCAGTAACGTTTTTCGACGTCCGTCAAGCTTTTATTTCCGGAAGCAATGATGCGCGGCCCAGTCAAATCATATTGTATAAGAACTTAAAAGATACATCAAAATTAATAAATACATTGTTAAAACCCAAAAAATGGTAAAAAGACAAAAGTTCTTTATTAAAAATGTTAAACTTAATAGGGAAAGGTTAAATTTACTTAAACAGTTAGATATGTATTCTTTTAATTTGGAGCAATCTACTAGGAGATACGACATTGACACACAGGACTTGCAAACTCAACTTGACCATCTACAGGAGAAACTAACATCAATGACTAACAAATATAATACCTCTGAAGATCTAATGAGGGAATATGTGTTGGCAATGAATGAGCTGGTGAACTCACAAACAAACAGCTGTGAGCGCTGTCAAACACCGTCCAATGTACCTACACCGGACCATTAATTATTATCAGCATGCAATACCACATTACCGCATCCTTGTGTTGTTTTTTTTTTTTTTTTTTTTTATTACATTAATTACCGCGGACTTGGTGGTCCGCGCCCTTTTTTATAGTCTTTAATTGTTGTTTTCCTAGGGAACAGTTTCATACTCCCGCATCGGACACATCCATATTAATCTAAACTTACAATACCTGCTTAAATCTACGTGAGTCCATCTTTTTATATATACAGCGTGTTACGGAAAGGGTATATACATACCAAGGGCACGGCTTCTTTGGATGATATCAAACGTTATTGGAAGGGTTTCAACTCAAAATAAAATACTCTAAGAATTGATACCAAATTTTCGGTTTCGAAGTTTCTTAAATTGGAATCATAACAAACGTGTCACCGCACTACGTAGGTCAATAACTTTCCACGTTACTTGCCAATATCACGATAAATCTCTTCCGTAATTCTGCGCGCCTAGTACTGTAGTAGCCTACACGGCGGCGGTGTTCTTTTGTCGGCGCGAACTGACAAAATAAAAGATGCCGCCGCTGCGCCGCGACGCGCCGCCAAAGCGATTACGCGCGCGCGCAACAAACCCTACCTACTTTACCGTGATGTAAAAATTAATGCGTAATTATTGATTTACAGTTTACTCGTTAATATCAAGCCAGAAATTGCACGTAAACACTGAGATAACAAAACTTAAGTAAAAAAATCGAAACAAAGTTTAGGTAGGTTAACGAGTAAACAGTAAAATCTTAAATCTTTGCTTAATTTAATAAATTGACTTACATTTTAAAGATGGGGTTCGATGTGGTGACCTTGGTATTGTATGCACAAGGCCGCTCGCTTGTTCATGGATACCTGAACATTGCGTAGCCTGTCTGGTGTTATTGTCCTGAAAGCGGCCTCAATCCGCACTTTCATTAGGTCCATTGTATTACACTGCACTGCATACACTACATTTTACTGTACCCCCACAAAAAGAAGTCTAACGGGGTTAGGTCTGGGGATCGCGGAGGCCAAGCCACGCTTCTACTACCACGCCCAACTCACTGGGGAAAGTGCCCATCTAAATAATGGCGCACATGTCGAGCGACCCTCTGAAGCTGGTGCGTGGAATGACCCAGTTTGGTACAGACGATGTACCATCCGACGAAGGCAGCTGTCGACGCTCAGCATCTGGTCTACCCTCGATAAAACGGCAACGGTACAGTTCTCGGGCAGCTCGCAAATTACCATCTTCTGCTCCGACACACATCATCATTTCGTAATATTCGCTATTACTTAGCGACACTTTGCAAACACAACAAAAAAAAGTCAATTAGGTGTAGCCGTACTGAACTGATGCGCGTATCACAGAGCGATAGAAACGAGTGCACTAGACGCGGAACAGGACGTCGACTGACGAGCAAAGCAATAACAATAATGCTAAATAAATAAAGCTCCTATTCCCTGCTATCCTGGTACCTAAATATTATTTCGTTATAGGGTAGCTGTCCTATTAGTGTCCACTACTATTAAAAAATATTGTTCAAGAATTCAAGATTATTTTACATCCTAATAATAATTTCAACTAAACTCCGTACACACCAGAGCAAACTAATTACGCAATTCAAATTCAAAATTGAAAAATATTCTTTTTTTTTGGTGGGAACATCATCAATGACTGCTCACGCCCTGGATGGGGCGGAAGGAAGTGTTAGACTCTGACTGACTAAAAACCACCCTGTTCCTTCAGTTGCCCTTGCATTCCGGGGCCGCATTATCTCGTTAGAACTCTGAATTAGAAGTAACAGTTGTATTTACCAGGAGTAATCGAAACTACACGGACTGCAATTGGTTCACGTACCCTAAGACCCTAACCCATTAGGTTTACACATACATCAAACATCAATGGGTGTCATTGTGTGTGTAATAACGTAATCAGGGTTCTGTGAGCAAAGGATTTGCAATTCGGCATTAACAATTCCTGTTACTCATGCGGTCCTAGTACTTTTTATTAATTTCTTTCCACAGTCAGATGCAGTTTTGCGACATTTTTTGTTGACTTCATTTTGAATTAAATAAAGACTAAACGTGCTCAAACCTCAAACCAATAAAACCCATGTACCACTCAAACAGCACCGACAGACCGTGAACTTCCTATAATTCTTTCGGTTAGTCCTACAGACAAAAATTATGCGTGCGTGCTATTATTTTGTAATAAAAAAACTATTAACTTATTGTTAATAGTTTTGGTCATAATTATTTAAAAAAAATATGAACGGAACCCAATGTGATTTTATTTGTACTAGGAGAAGAATAAGTTGCGAAGAGGTGAATTGAAATGATGTTTCGGGTTCAGTTGAACATAAAAATTGTTACTAAATCCTTTTTCTATTCTAAGTTTTAATGGCATAAAATAATGTTTATTTAAGCAATTAACTCCTGGTAGGATGCACGTAAGGATTCGATTTTTATTATCAACTAGCTTTTGCCCACGACTTCGTCCGCGTGGAATAATGACTTCCGGAAAAAAACAATTTATCCCCCTTTTCTCCCCGTTGGGAGGGAATTTCCAAAAATCCTCTCTTAGTGGTAGCCTACTCCTCCCAACAAACACACATGCCCAGCTCTCTACTGCAAGTAGTTTCGGCTGTGCGTTGTCTGTCAGTCACTCAGTAACGGAAGAGTTTTATATTATAGATATAGATAGCTGTGCCCGCAACTCCGTCAGTGTGTAATTCCTGGTGTGTTATTAAGTTAATGTATTGGTAATATTGTTTAGATCACGTTCACATGAGGCTTAAGTACCTATACAACGAAATTACTACTTCACCTAAAAAGAAATAAAATGTAAACTATTAATAA
Organism: Hydraecia micacea; assembly: GCA_914767645.1. NCBI lineage: Eukaryota > Metazoa > Arthropoda > Insecta > Lepidoptera > Noctuidae > Hydraecia > Hydraecia micacea. Next base: position 15,060,793 of record OU611775.1, read on the forward strand.
TTTGTTATTTGAACGAATATAATACACTACCAAAATAACTAATACCTATTTTATAAAATAACAACAAAAGAAAACTAAATAAACTAAATTAATTTAAAGACTAAAAGTCGCGCTGATAAACAATATTGTCTGTCAATAAGGTCGAATGCTCGGAACGTCTACTCGCATCAACAGCCAAATATTGTATGAAGTTCGCGTTTTTTTTTTTTTTTTACAATGTTTCATCTCGTAGTTGACTACTTAACCGGACTATCCTGTGGTTGCCTTAAGTAAACTCAAAGGCTCCAGCCAGGGGCAAATATCTTATATACTAAGCGACTACACGCTAAGGGCACCCCCTGTGGGGTACGAACCTCGGCTTAGGGCGTCGCTGGGGGAGGGCAGCAAGATGGGACAGGCTGGATATGGTTTTTATTATTTAAGCTTGATGAGGCCGGCGTTTCCTAGCTGACTACTCTGAGAAGAAACGCCGAAACAAACTCAGAGGTCACGGTCGGGAATTAAGATCTACTACTGGCTCAGCTGCGGCGCGGGCTGGCACTTCTTCGAGCAAGGGTCAGGGGGAGGCATTTAATTGGGGACGTCGCGAGGGACCTCGGCGGCGAGGTCGGAATGTCGGTGTTCTGTATTTGTGCACTGTACTGGTTGACTTATTTCTCTCCTGGAGGAGGGTTATGGGGTCGTCAGGGTCGGAGAGGACATGCCTTGGACGGCGGCATTTGCTGATTTTGGAGGGGGTATACCTGGCGGCCTCGACAACCAGAGGGTTGCGGTGCTTGGCGGCGGTATCGAAGAAAGTTCGCGTTTGGATCCCCCGCCCTTTTATACCTCCCGCCGCGAGCCGCGTCGAGCGCGGCGACCGTTACACAAAAATAATCCTTATAGCATGATTCAGTATTCACGCGCGATGGCTTATTAGCGTATTTCATGTATAACTTTGGTGTTTCTGTACCGATTTCTATGATTATTTTTTTATTAAATAGGTAATAATGTTAACATTTTTTAAATAGGGATGAGTGAGAGTGTTATAAACGTAAGAGTAGACAAATATAATCAGAAAACTCCGAACGGCTAAGCTATCGGGAGTTACACGTGTTATTGTGAGTCAACCATTAAAGATAGACATTTGCTGTCTTGGAATATTTTTTATATAATTTTAAGGAGAACATTTCCGTCATACATAATTTTTGTGTAGCTTTAACCATTAAGGCTGCACACGCGACGGAAGCTTAAAAAATGGAGTAAGTTCTCCTGTTTTCCCAACATTTCCCTTCACTGCTCTGCTCCTATTGATCGTAGCGTGATGAAAAGTATACTATAACCTGCCCAGGAGTATGAAGAACAATTGTACCAAGTTTCGTTGAAATCCGTCGAGTGGTTTTTGTTTCTATAAAGAACATACAGACAGACAGACAGACAGACAGACAAAAATTTTACTGATTGCATTTTTGGCGTCAGTATCGATCACTAATCACCCGCTGATAGTTATTTTGGAAATATATTTAATGTACAGAATTGACCTCTCTACAGATTTATTATAAGTATATATAGATAGAAGATATAGATTCAATGGTACGAGCTGACGATTTTTCGAAACAATAACCAAATCGATTCAATAGTAAGGTAAATCGAATCTCCTGGATCGTATGTGTAAAAATTATTATGATAAGGGCTCATAATACTTCAAGTTCATATTTGCCCAAAGTATTGTTCTGACAATCATAAAAAGCGAATAGCTAGGTTTATTTATTTCAAACAAGATCAATTACATAATATGCCGACACTTTTTAACTTGTCCGCTGTTTACGTTAGCACTAAGCAAAGATTGAAACATTTGACGGTTTGATAGAAGTTCTTATTTCGAATGACATAGCTGTATTAATCGCTCGGCGTCGATCGTATTCTGTATTAGTTTAGTTAGCATTGTGATTTTAACTGAGTACATCTGTAGCTGTACTATCTGTATGAAAGTCATTGAATTACGCCGGAAAGATTATCAATTATTATTTAATAAAAGTTGTTGTTGTTGTTACCTGACTGGCAACTGGTAAATAATTATGTCTCAAAATAAATGTGTTAAATGTTGTTTACATTTTTTATTACGATTTTTAATGAATTTTTAGAAGATCGATTCAAGGGCACAGGATTCGATCTGTGAGTCGAATAAAAAATCGATTTTAAACAAAACATCGTTCATCCTTATGGCCACCAAAATAAAAGGTTAGGAATACCTAATGTTAGGAAATTTACAGGAGTATTGTTTTTGAATTAGGTATTTACTGTGTTGTAGGTACGATGGTAAGGTGGGTGGTGGGTGGAAGATTACTACCTTCCTATGTAGATAATAATTATCTACAAAGTAATCTTCTACAAAAGGGCAACTACGTAAAAAACCAACAAGTGTGTAAATGATACGTGACAATCCAAGCAGGTATCTAAATATTATTTCGTTAAACCTAGACTAAATAATTGTATTGTAGCTAGTTCCCAAACATAATCAAAGTTTAGGAAAAGTCAGTAATAATATTTTTTAAACAAAAAATAAACATGCGGAACCTTTTATTCAGAAATACCAGGAGTAGGAGGTTGATTTTTACTTACAAATAGTTCGCTGACACCGATCAGCTGACTTAGTGCTAGTGATGTGTTTATTTCAATTTGAAAAGTTTGGTTTCTGGTATCAATGTATTAAAAAATCTCATGACTTCCGAACATTTAGAGATAGGATTCAAAAACCCTTCCAATAACGTTTGATATCACCCAAAGAAGCCGTGCCCTTGGTATGTATATACCCTTTCCGTAACACGCTGTATATATATATGTCGGCGGCATCGCCGTGCGTCATTTCCCTAAGTTGGAAACAACACGTGCACCGATCACGCCATCGACAAGTACGTCACTCGACCTCACCCACCGCCCCGCTACTCGACTTGTTTTGCTACCAGTATAAAAGAGCGAGCGGCTAAGCGGCGGGGGGGCTTGACCATTGGACATCGTATGGACAACATGTGCTCAGGAACTGGCTCGCGTTCCGTATCTGGTTGTATCGTGTACCTATAATATGTGATTTGCTAATGTGATAATTGTTCGTGAAATTATAATCTGATTTGTACTGCAAGCCGTTTTTCTATTGCGCAATAACCAACACTACCCACTGAATGCCCACAGTAATTAAAATATCCTGATAAATAACGAGACACAATTACTAAAGTCCAGGAAAATCAAAACAATTTGTCAGGTTATCACTCACAATATTTATTAAGTTTTCTACAAAATCACTTTACACTTGTAACACTTCAACTGTTCGACGTCGACTGACTAACGATCGTGCGCACTACTTCCCACCACATGTTATCTTTTACCGGAAACAGCCTAGGTTGACATTTATAATAAAACGTGAGGGTACAACCGGAAGTAGTGCGTGCGATAATACATAATTTTTATTATTAATGTAAACAGTATTTAAATATTGTAATTAAATTTAAATACAGATAATAATTTAAACATAATGAATGTCTATGATTGACCAAATGAAATATCTAAAAATGATTAATCGATTCCGGAAATCCGACTATTTAAGAAAGAGTTTCTAACAGTCGGCCTTTCCTGATACATTTCCCGTCCCGGGAAAATTAATTCTCACAAAAAAAAAAAAAAATTACGTAATTAAAATAGTAAAATATAATCAGCTTATTCGTGTATTTTCTTTACCTAAAGTTTACACTACAATTGAGATATTAAGGGCTCATCAAATCCTTAACACCGATCATATCTGAAACCTGATACTTATTCTCAAATAAGCTACTTAACTTAAGGTGTTAAGGCCTCAGTCTTATCCTTAACACCTGTCTTAGCTGAGACCTCTGACATATTCTCAGATAAGCCACTTAACTTAAGATGTTAAGGCCTCAGACATATCCTTAACACCTGTCGTAGCTGAGACCTCAGACATATTCTCAGATAAGCCACTTAACTTAAGATGTTAAGGCCTCAGACATATCCTTAACACCTGTCTTAGCTGAGACCTCAGACATATTCTCAGATAAGCCACCTAACTTAAGATGTTAAGGCCTCAGACGTATCCTTAACATCTGTCTTAGCTGAGACCTCGGACATATTCTCAGATAAGCCACTTAACTTAAGATGTTAAGGCCTCAAACATATCCTTAACATCTTTCTTAGCTGGGACCTCAGACATATTCCCAGATAAGCCACTTAACTTAACTGAAAATGTTAAGAACTCAAACATTCTCAACACCTGACTTAGCTGAGACCTCAGACATATTCTCAGATCAGTTATTAGACTTAACTTTAATATAATAATAGCATGATAACCAATCAATCTTATATTAGTCTGTGTTGTCATTTTCCGGCACCTCAGACTCTGAATCCGATCTATTAAAAACTACCCAGGGATGAATTTTATCTACTGAAAAGATACCGCTAAATCTTCTATTTCCCTTTTTAGATAGAGGTCTATCTTCAATTACGTACCGGTCGTTATCAAGAACTTCTGCAATACGATATGGACTTTAGGAACTAATTTCCGACTTTTTCCTACTGATGGAACATCTCTTTCTACCCTTACAAGTTCTCCTATCTTATAATTGACTTCTTTCCTAGCTTTATTGAAACGTTCTTTTTGTTTGTCTTGATTTTCTTTTATATGTTCTGAAATTTCTTTCCTAGTGTCCTCTAACGAAATGGCTGAACTTTCTGTGTCGTTTGTAACGTTAAGCTGTAATAACGCATTTGAGGTACTCACTAAATTAAGACCAAACAGTGCCTCAGCAGGGCTTTTCCCGGTACCTTTGTTTAGCGTGTTATTAAGTCCCCACTGAATTTCTGAAATATGTTCGTCCCATTCATTTTCGGATTTGCCATAATTAGTAGCTGTCAATGCTGTTAAAACAGTTCGATTGTATCGCTCAACTTGGCCATTGGCCCGCGGAGTCGCTACAGCGTTCATTACATGTTTAATACCTAAAGAACTTAAGTAATCTTGAAAACTTTTAGAAGTGAATGACGTACCTCTATCGGAAATAACACGTTTTGGAACACTAAATGTGTGAAAATAGTTTTTAATAGCTCTGATGGAATGGATAGACTTAGTACTTCTAACGGGAACAATTATCACAAACTTCGTAAAAGCATCAACAATTAATAATAGGTATGCATTTTTGTGCTTACTTCGCACAAAAGGACCTAAATGATCAATATGTACAGTATGGAATGGTTGTTCAACCTTCTCAATGGGATGCAATTTGCCTGACTTTTTCCCAGTTGGTATTTTAGAGTGGGCACATTCTAAACATGACTGAACATACTTTTTAGTGAATCGTCTCATCTTAGCAAACCAGTAATTATTTTTAATTATCTCTAATGTTTTATCAAGACCGAAATTTCCAATTTCATCATGGTTTGACTTCAAAATTTGCCATCGAACGCCTTTCGGTACAACCCAACGATCACCAGTATCTGTTTTTCTGTATAATAGTCCCCTTTTAACAACAAAATTATTTTTAATTTCTGTAATATTGTCATTTTCTTTATCATTTAATATAGCAATCATTCTTTGCAGCTCAGGATCGTTTTGTTGTACCGTGGCTACCCAATCTGCATCAATTCGTCTTACTTGCAACTCTATTAATTCTGATGAAATGGGATTTCGGCTCAGAGCGTCTACATGAGCCATACCTGTGCCTGGTTTATAAATTATTTGAAAGTCGATTCTTGTATGGTGCTCCACCATCGTGCAACTCTTGGCAGTATGTCCCTCTTTTGCAAGGTTGCACGGAGAGAATTGAAATCAGTAACAATTGTGAAATGAATCCCTAACAAATATACTCTAAATCTCTGAAGCGACGTTACTACAGCCAGTGTTTCTAAGTCATAAGATGTGAATTTGGCTTCTTCAGGGGATGTCTGTCTACTGTAAAATGCTACGGCACTAAAAGAAACCTCTTTACTTGGTCTCTGCATCAAGATTCCGGCAACCCCGACTTTGGACGCGTCTGTATGCAACTGTGTTTCGAATTCGGGATCATAAAACGAGAGAATGGGCCGTTTAACTAATTCTGTTTTTAGGTTTAAAAATGCAGATTCTTCTGCATCTCCCCAACGCCATTTAGAGTCCTTTTTTAAGAGTTGTGTTAGTGGTTTAGCGATAATTGAAAAACCTCTTATAAATTTTCGAAAGAAACTAGCTAATCCTACAAACTGCCTAATCTTATGTTGGTCTGTTGGTCTGGGAAATTGATCCACAGCTTCGGTTTTCTTTTTGCCTGGTTTTATTCCAGACTCACTAACTTCAAAACCTAAATAATCTATGGATTGTTTCAGAAAATTACATTTTGATAAATTTAGTGTGATGCCGGAAGATCGGAAAAGACTCAGTACATCATGTAGTCTTTGCAACCCTTCTTCTATTGTTCTGGATGGTATAATTACGTCATCCATGTAAGCAAACGCCTCTTTGAATCTCGAGTTCCCCAAAACACTATTAACAGCTTTTTGAAATGTTGACGGCGCATTAACTAGCCCAAATGGCATGCGGTTAAATTCATAATGACCATCTGGGGTCACAAAAGCTGTCAAATGCTTGGCCGATTCTGCCATTAAAATCTGGTAATACCCGGATGCGAGATCGAGGGAAGTAAAATATTTATGACCTGACAGATTATCTAATTGATCATCTATACGGGGTAGAGGATAGTGTTCTTTGACGGTCTTTTTGTTTAGTGCCCCAAAGTCAATGCAAAGACGATAGTCACCGGTCTTTTTGCGTACTAATACGATTGGGGATGCGTAATTTGATGAAGACTGTCTAATTATTCCCGAGTCAGTTAAGTCTTTTATCATTTCGCGAACTAAGTGTCTTTCTGAATGGGATAATCGATAAGGTCTGTACACCACAGGCGTGGTATCACTAAGGTTTATGTTCATTTCTGTACCACTTATACACCCTAACTCTTTAACCGAAAAAGCGAAACAGTCCCTAAACTCATTTAGCAACTCAGTTAATTTGGTTCTATGATTAGATCCAATATTGTCATCCATCTGTATCATGCAAGCTTCAATTTGAGGTGTTACTGTATTATCTGGACAGTGTTCTATTCTGCCAATATTTAGTGTCTGTACTTCACTTAAAGGAAGGGCCCGGAGCAGTAAAGTGTCTTTCAGCAATTCGAACCCAGAGTTTAAGCCTTTTACTATAATCGTTCCCTGTCCGTTACTCACTTGTACTACACTTTGAATAATCTCATATTGTTTACGAGTATCTTGACAAAAACTAAGTTCAACAAATAAGTCGCCTGAATATCTTGGTTTAGTATAAATATTAACTGGGGTATACCCATCTATAATAAGTGAGTTATCAATGTACACCAATACCTTTTTAGTTATATTCGTGGTTATCTTAAGCTGGTTATTAGTTTTTAGAACCACAATATGTTCTTGTTCTGTGAATGTCTGTCCTAGTAGTAAAGGAACTTGTAATAATTTATCAGGAACGATAAGAGTTTCTACCGTAGCAGTGACTGAATCTACTTTTATCTCAACACTGCATTTACCTAAGCAACTGACAACACTGTCCCCAAAGCCCCTCAATACAGGCAGTTCTGATACCGACCACGAGTTAACCAATTTCTTAGCCGCAGATTCTTGCAGCATAGAACACTGACTTCCGAAGTCTATGAAACATTCAAAATTCAGACCATTCACGACGGCGTTTTAAAATATTTGTAGTCACTATCCGGTTCTTTTGAAATTCTTAGAACTGTTTTATTATTACTAGATTCTTTAGTGCCTGGACAACTCTCAGCTAAGTGCCCTACTTGACGACATTTATCACAACGCTTGATTGGTAGTTTGCATTTAAAATATGGGTGCCCCTCTTCACCACAATTATAGCATTTTGTAAGCCTATAGTTCCTACTGTTCCTATTATCATGATTATTTTGAGTTGCTTTTAATGTCTTAGATTGTTTGCTATCAGCGTTGCCCGTCCGCAGGGATGAATTTGGCTTGTTAAACTTTGTAACTCTTATATTTCTGAGATAAACAGTTTATCTCAGAAATATAAATATAATATAATAATATATAATAATAATATATAATATACACAGTTCACGGAACCTGATAAATTATTAGTTACTAATAATTTATCAGGTTCCGTGAACTGTGTGGCTTCTGCACTTGTTCTGACAGACCTGTCCTCAATTCCAAACAAGATACAATCTATTGCATTTTTACCATGTATATTACAACAATTCAATAAAACAACCTTTTGGTAAAAATATTCTTCTAAAGACTCGCCAAAATCAGCCCTACAAGCAAGCATTTCCGTTAATAGCTGACCATAGTTCTGGTCACTTAGAAATGCCAATTTTAATTTACTCTGCCATTCAGCCCATGAAAACAGAAGGCTAGGTAGGCCCTGATACCATTTCTGAGCCAATCCCGCTAACTTAGGAAGAGCATAGTGGACAGTCTGCCTTTCAGTCCAATTATATATCTGAGAACATTCGTTAACTTTACTTATCCATGTTTCTATTGTTTGAGTTCGTTTACTGGGATCAAATTCTGGTATCACATTCAAAACCGGAAAACGTTCACTACCCCCGTCTGCTTTCATAGTCTGCATGAACTCTTTAAAAACCGAAACTAAAATGTTAGTATTAGTATCTGCATCTTTGATAGAATCAAAAGGACTCACCACTGCTGCTGGTGTAATGTTCGAACGCGATGCTCTCGCTATATCTTGACTATGTCTTCGCGGCATGTCACGATTGCACGATGCGTCGCGACCATGAGCCACCTCCCGACCTGGCGACACATCGCACAACCACGGCGCATCACGCATCCGTGAGACACTGCGTGATCGCGACGCGTCATGCGCCCCTTCACATGTCCCATCACGCGACGCATCACGCGCCGCACCACGCATCCGCGAAGCATGGCGCGATCGCGACGCATCACGCGTCGCAGCACACGCAGCTTGAGTCGCATCACGCATCTGCGAAGCACGACGCGATCGCGACGCATCACGCGTTCGCGACGCATTACGCGTCTCATCACACGTAGCATCATGCAACGCATCACGCGTCTCAGCACTCGCAGCTTGAGTCGCATCACGGCTCCGCGAAGAATGGCGCGATCGCGACGCATCACGCGTCGCAGCACTCGCAGCTTGAGTCGCATCACGCCTCCGCGAAGCATGGCGCGATCGCGACTCATCAAGCGATCGCGACGCATCACGCGTCGCAGCACTCGCAGCTTGAGTCGTATCACGCCTCCGCGAAGCATGGCGCGATCGCGACGCTTTACGCGTCTCATCACACGTAGCACCACGCGATGCATGACGCGTTGCATCACGCGTCGCACCACGGCGCCTTGAACCAGGACTGCTGCGAGGTGCATTGCGACCTCTCGACTCGCTCGTTCTTGATTTACTCGATTCGTCACCGTTGCGGCGAGTTTTGCGACGTCTCCGCACAGCAGGCTCAGAGCCACTTGGCGAAGAGTCGTATGACTCCCTTGTATGTTCTCGAGACCTTCTTTTGCGAGTCATGATCACTAGAAATGTATAAATTACAAAAAGTTAATGTTCTTTAATTTAATATTTACTCAAGATAATCCTATCAATATTTCTATTATTTCAATTATCTTTAAACATTAAAAAAGAGAGAAGAGAAGAAATTTTGTTTTAATATATCACCAGTTCAGCTAGAATGCTATTAATCACTCATTCACCAGCGATCAAATGTTCTTCATTTCAGCCATTGTTAAGTAAAGAAAAGCATATCCATTACATTTTATGGGCGTTCAGTCCTTCACCGAGGGCGATTCTTGATCGCTATCCCGATTATATCCAACTTCTTAACTACTAAAGTCCAGGAAAATCAAAACAATTTGTCAGGTTATCACTCACAATATTTATTAAGTTTTTCTACAAAATCACTTTACACTTGTGTACACTTCAACTGTTCGACGTCGACTGACTAACGATCGTGCGCACTACTTCCCACCACATGTTATCTTTTACCGGAAACAGCCTAGGTTGACATTTATAATAAAACGTGAGGGTACAACCGGAAGTAGTGCGTGCGATAATACATAATTTTTATTATTAATGTAAACAGTATTTAAATATTGTAATTAAATTTAAATACAGATAATAATTTAAACATAATGAATGTCTATGATTGACCAAATGAAATATCTAAAAATGATTAATCGATTCCGGAAATCCGACTATTTAAGAAAGAGTTTCTAACACAATATACCTCTTCCGATATCAGAAGTGGGATTCGTGTTGGTTCATGCGCAAAATCAGAACGGTGAAAGTGACCGTTGACATTTGAAAAACGAAGTGCAAACATGCGAACGCTTATTAAATTATCGTGTCTGTGTCTGTATCTATCTGTTCGAGTAGAACCCAAAGAAGCCAGATACGGATGCGCGATCGTAGTGCATGTTGTTTTTGGCATAGGCTGTATGCAGAAATACCTTTGCCGAATGACGCGTCAGTTTCACCTACCGCCATGTTTGAAAAAAAAAAGTGTGTTTTTAACATAGATATAGAATTTCCGTAGATTGGGCATGAGAGTGAATGAGAGCTCCCGCTTTAACGGAACTTTGCTGTGTTAGAAAGAGAGAGAAAGTGACGCTGTTAACAGGGCCAAACACGTATTTGCTACCGGCCCATACCGGCCCCGGTGACTGTTTACGTGAGCGTTTCGGCAATTATTTAAGCGAACTAGAGTGATAACCTGTGATTAAATAACCATAATACGATGGTTTCTTGTGCAGTACCAGGATGTGAATCTTCCAAAAAGAAAAACCCCCAGGATTACTCGTTTCACCAGTAAGTTTACAATGTGTTTTAATCGTTATTTCTGCATTAACAATGCACTAATAAGCCGGCTATAAGCAAAATATGATGAGAACATTATTATACTTACGATTTAGATGAATTAGCATGCCTAAAACCACCATATTTAAGAAATAACAAATAGAGAAATACGAAGGAGTTATAACTTCCCTTTTTGGTGATGCGATAGCCTAATTTTTGTTGATATCGACAGCTAAGATAGGTAGCTTCATACAAATGCATAATCTTAGAAAAATAGATTATATTTAAGTACTTATCGTAACAAACAAAATATACTTAGATCAATGGTTTTTGGTCTCGTTTGATTGTTGACATTACCAATCTACGGAAATTCTATATCTATGGTTTTTAACCAGCGTTTGAGTTCGTCTCTCGAGTATATGTGTTCTGTGGCTCGTCTTATCCCGTTCCCGTAATTAGAACACGCGGTAGGACGCGTGTGCAAATGTAACAACGCACCGCACGAAAGCTGATTAGTGTTGTGGCATCTCCAAGGGTACTCCAAAACGGCAGAAGACTTCATGAACCAGTTTATCTGCAACTGTTGAAGCTTCTTGGTTTGGAATGGCGAAGACTTCCGGCCACTTAGTGAAGTAATCCATTACAACCATGAAATACTTGTTACCACTTTCACTTTCCGGAAACGGCCCCGCAACGTCAAGGGCTATTCTCTCCCATGGTGCACCAACATTGTACAATTTCAATGCACCTCTACTACGAGTCTGAGGTCCCTTTACAGCTGCACAACTTGTACATTTGCGACACCAGTCCTCGACATCGTCCCGACAGTGGACCCAGTAAAACCGTTCTCGTATCTTCAGTAGAGTCCGTTTTACTCCCAGATGGCCTCCTGAACAACCATTATGATACAGCTGTAGAACATCCGGTACTTTAGCTTTAGGGACAACCATTTGCAAATGACAGCTGTCCCCCCGAGTATTTTCCCATTTACGGCACAGGACTCCATCCTGAACCACCAAGCTGTCCCATTGGGCCCAATAGCTTTTTGTGATCGAACTCATCGCTGAGACGTCGCTCCATCTGGGCTTAGGTACACTGGCCTTCATCCACTCTAGAATCGGCTTGAGGTCTGAATCTTCCTGCTGTGCACGTTGTAGGCTTTCCTTCCACTCGCTGCTGAGGTCTGTCTTGAGCATCCTCACAGGTACGACTTCCTTACCCTCTTGCCTAGTACAATGCTTGCAGTCTTCAGGACAAGGTCTTCTTGATAATGCATCTGCGTTGCCATGAGATTTCCCGCTGCGATGTTCGACCACAAAGTCGTATTCCTGCAGTAGCTCAATCCATCTCGCAACTTGTCCTTCTAGATTTTTGAACTGCAATAGCCATTTCAGTGCAGCATGGTCAGTTCGTAAATGGAATTTCCGCCCCAAAAGATATTTGCTAAAATGCTGCAATGACTTTACCACAGCAAGCAATTCCCGTCTCGTGACACAATAGTTCCTTTCCGGTTTTGACAAAGACTTGCTGAAGTACGCTATCACAACCTCTTGATCACCATTCCGTTGAGACAACACACCACCAAGTCCTATGTCACTTGCGTCTGTGTCAACTATAAATTCCTTGCCTGCATCAGGATACCCCAAAATAGGTGTTTTACACAGTCGGTCCTTTAACTCCTGGAACGCGATGTCGCAACTTTCATCCCAGCAGAAATGTCGCTTCTCCTCGGTTAGCTTGTGCAGGGGTTTGGCTATATCCGCAAAGTTCTTAACAAATCGCCGATAATAAGAGCACAAACCCAAAAATGCTCTAACCTGCGTCTTGTCTTTTGGAACTGGCCAATCCTTGACAGCGGCGATTTTCTCTGGATCCGTGCGGATACCTTCTTCCGACACTACATACCCCAAAAAGCTAACTTGCCGTTTGAATAGTGAACATTTCTTTGGACTCAACTTGAGGTTGGCACTCTGGATCTTCATGAGCACCCGTTCCAGGTTTTGAAGATGTTCTTCAAACGTACGGCCTACGATGATGATGTCATCCAAGTAGACCAGACAGGCATCGCCAATTAACCCGGTTAGTACAAGTTCCATCAGCCTTTCAAACGTTGCCGGAGCGTTGCACAATCCGAACGGCATAACTTTAAATTGCCACAGACCCTTTCCTGTCGAGAATGCTGTTTTCTCCTTGTCCTTAGGATCAATTTCAACTTGCCTGTAACCACTTTTCAGGTCCAGTGTGCTAAACCACTTTACTCCAGTAAGCATGTCCAGCGTGTCATCAATTCTTGGCAAAGGATAGCTGTCCTTCTTAGTAACGTCGTTCAGACGACGATAGTCAACACAAAACCGCATGCTGCCGTCCTTCTTTCTTACCAGCACTACAGGTGAACACCATGGACTAGATGAAGGTTCAATAACACCATCCTTCACCATTCCCTCAATCATGGTTTCCACTTCCTTTTCACGTGCTACCGGTAATCTCCTTGGCCGCTGACGGATAGGCAATTCTTCTCCTGTGTGTATTTTGTGTTGAACTAAGCCAGTCTTCCCGATGTCAGCATCGTTTGACGAGAAAACATCGGCGTACTTGAGTAACATCTTCTTCGCCTTTACCATTTCGTTTTGGGACAGAGCGCTGTGGCAGTCTCCTAAAAGTGTGGACACTTTCGTTTGTGCATCCTTGCTGAGGGTCCCAGTCGATAGATATTGGCATCGACGCAACCAATCCACTTCCTCGCAAGTACCAACTAGTGTGCCTTTTTCTATGATCTGTTCCTGATCACAAAGGTTCAGCACACGTACCCCTGAGATGTCGGTGGCTCTGACCAAAGTTCGTGCCACTTTCCATGGAAGGTCACTGTCTACCCTTTCCACGAGTACACAACGATGAGTTTGCCCAGGATTCCGAGGAAGACTAACCGGCACCATCGTTTCTGATCTCGGCGGAAGTACAATCTTCTTAAGGCTGTACACATTCCCTGGTAACGCCCCTTCCATAAAAAGTTCCTCTTGTCCACATTTCAGAACACCTTGCTTGACGTCTATCTCACAACAATTCTTCCTCATAAAGTCAAGGCCCAAGATGCAATCGTCCATTATATCAGCCACGATGACATTATGCCGGTAGAATCTGTTGCCTAGCTTCAACTCCATCTTCTTCTCTCCATGGACGGGTATGCGCTGACCGGTGGCTGTTACCAAATTAATGCGTTCTCGGTTGTATGCGGAGTCCCCAAGGAACCGACTTGTAAGTTGGGAACTAACGACCGTACGAGAGGCTCCTGTATTTATGGTCAGTTTACAAGGCGTTCCGTTGACCTCGCCCTTGATGATTTAACTGTTCCCGTCATGGGTTTGTGTGATCGACATCCTCGGGGCTCTTTGAACATCAGCCAGCACCCGCCCCGCAGTCCTGGCTATTACTCGTTTCCCTGCTGCTGCTGGGCGGTGCTGGTAGCCGCACTGCCCTCTGGAGATCGGCCGTCTTCTTTTTCTGCAGTCCGCTTAGGGCAACTGGATCTAAGGTGGCCCCTTTCCCCACAGCCATAGCACCTAGGGCTGCATCCTTTATTGCGGTCGCGAACTGTAGCCGCTGCAACCTCCCTGACGCGATGGGAACGATGATCCTGCCGCACAGCTTCCACCTCCAGTGCATGGGCTAAGGCGTCCTTAAGCGTCCCGTGGTGACCGAGCCTTACAGCAGCTCTAACTTCGAGGTCGCGGATGCCATCGATGAATACCTGCACCAGGTTCCCATCAATAAGCGCAGGTACAGACTGGTATGCTTTCCGAACCAGCTTCTCCACTTCAAGGGCCCACTGCTACAGGTTTTCGTTGCTGCGTTGCACACGATCCCTGAGCTGCGCACGAAACACGTGTTCCAGGTGAGCGTCGCCATACCGAGCCTCCAATGCCTCAAGGAGCTGCTCGTAAGTCACTTCCTTACCGAGAGCTTCCAAGACAGTTAAGGCCTGGTCGCGCAGGCCTAGGGTGAGGGCAGTCATAGCCTGAGTTTCATTCCACCCATTCGCCTTCATGACAGCCTCAAACTGGATTTTGTAGGCCGACCAGGAAGAAGTTCCGTCGAATGGTGGTACTTTAAATCCACGTAGCGAAGGTGTTGTAGCTACGGGAGCTGCGATTCCATCCCCAAGATGAAGGTAATCCAGCGTTTTCTTCACGTCAGCCATCACGGTTTTCTTCACGTCAGCCATCACGTTGTCAACCCGATTATTCACTTGGTCGATTCGGGTTTCAGCTTCGGACAGGCGGTTGTCATGTTGAGCAACCTTATCCTTCACCTCCTTCATGTCTTTCCCGAAGGTAGCATGAAGGTCCTTCATAAGGAGCATCTGTTCTTCCTGTCGGCGGGCCTGTTCCTCCTTATCACGCTGGAGCTGTTCTTCCAGCCGACGAGCCTGTTCCTCCTGACGGAGGGCCTGTTCCTCCTGACGGCGGGCCTGTTCCTCCTGACGGCGAGCCTGTTCCTCTTGACGGCGGGCGTGTTCCTCTTGACGGCGGGCCTGTTCCTCCTTATCGCGCTGGAGCTGCTCTTCCAGCCGACGAGCCTGTTCCTCCTGTCGGCGAGCCTGCTCCTCCTGTCGGCGAGCCTGCTCCTCTTGTCGGCAAGCCTGCTCCTGCAGCATCATCATCAGAGCAGCCAAATCTGGTGCTGATGATCCTGGAGCAGCTGCGGACGGGCCGGCCTCCGTGGTCGGCAGCTGGCCCTCCGACATCTGTGGCGCAGCTCCACCAAAACGTCTCTGGTCCGTCTCCTGTTGGCGTTGACTCCGGGTACGGATACCCTCCGTGTCGTCTTTGGGTAAAATCGGCATGATTTTAATCCTTGCTTCTGACACCAATTGTTACGAGCTTGGGGTTCGTGACAATAAAAACTGCCGATTTAATAACCAAAAATAAACACTTTAATTAAATAACACCAATAAAACACAAACACACTAATTATAAAACACAATCGCACTACTGATCACTCTTAAGTCGCACTTGAAGATCGCTTCGAATGTTATCGCTTGTATCGCAGAACCAATACTGACCCGGTCGCGGCCCATACCGGCCTTATATAGGGCCTCAGATAGTTCCAGAACCTTCTACTGTAGAAACATCTAGAATGTTCGAGTACATACCGGTCCGGACTGACCCGATGTCGATAGTTCTAGAATGTTCTAGTATCGAAGTTTCTGGAAGCATCTTGACCTACTAGTTCTGCTACTCGATACTAGATGGCGCTAGTGGTAGCTAATGTCAGGCATTAATTGTGGCGCGTAACAATATGTTTTAATTATTTTTTCAAAAATTTATTTTATTAAAATAGAACTGCTGATTTTTGTAGTTATTTTTTTGAAACGTATTATAAGGTCTAAATAGATGAAAAAATTATAATTTCGAAGTCCTAGATTTTAAATGATGATTATTATAGTTATATGTAACATTTCTATTTTCATTATAATTTTGTTTCTAAATCGTAGGTAATACTTACTTATTCGTATTTTGCTAGTAGCCTAAGAGTACTTCTTTTTTGTTTTAGAGAAATTACCTTCTGTGAGTCGGAGGGTCACTCAATAAGGAAGAGGGTAGCCTTGCCAGTCGAAAGCGACTGGTTATATACCAACGAGATATATTGCCGAAGTATTATTCGACACGTCTTTACGAACCGTTCGCCGTGCAAACGAAAACCAGCTCAAAAACCATAGTTGATTGAAAATCATAAACAAGAACGTTTACATTTTGCGATACAGCGATGGAAAGCAAGGAATTAGAAAATAAAAAAAATATATTAAATAAAAAATTGTAAATAATAATAATAAAATTATATTGTAGCATATTCGTAATAAGGATTATTTTGAGGTTTAGTTTCAATCTTCTTTTCGTAATGAAAATGAATACTTAAGCTATAACCACAATAAGTCCTAAACTAGAAGTTTATTTATACTTTATAAAATTATAACGAATAAACATTTTGTAATCACTTATAAAAGATTTTTATTCTTAACCCCATATTTCACTAACTATATAATAATAAAAACAATTATTACATTATTATTCCCGTTTATTAATTTATCGAATAATAAAAGAACAGATGAAGATAATTGTTGAAAAGAAAAAAAAAAAAACTCATATCGAGATTGGAACCTAGAACCTAGTGTTTCTATATCCTATATGTTACACTATGAGCTATTTGAACTTATTAAAACGCTGTCAATTTTAGCAATCCTATGAACCGCCCAAGGTCATACGTAATTAGAAAGTGATATGTTTTTGTTTCGCTCTACACCAGTGTATAAATTCTGAGGTGTGCGTTCTGTGTTAATACACTTATACACACATATTAGGTACGGTTACGGCTTGTACTGCGCGTTCACAGCAAAACAATCCTTACCGTGCTACTGCACTTATGACCGTAATCGTACCTATCCACGGACCGACTGCGCGTGACTTGCGTAGCTTAACTTTGATCGATGGACCCGTGTGTCTGTTACTTACCCTCGAGCGCCTTATAGGTATTGTTTAATAAATAAGATTGAGTATAATTAATAGTATTTATTAAGTACTTAATTAACTTAAAAAGGTAATAAAAACAAATAAAAAAAATGGCCCGTCGCGCGTCGCTTGCGTGGAGCACGGCGCGGCAGCGTCAACAAAGCCCTGAAAGAAAACACAATTTAGTTTTTCATATTGTACATATTATTAGGTATTAAATAAGATTTCGTTTTATTTTTAACTCAGCGTTTTATTTACAAAACAACAAATGGCAGGGGAAGCCCAGAGGATTTTTCATCAGAGCATATTCAGAACAAATACCTATGCTTGCTGAAAAATCCTAAAAAATGTCTAATTCTAATACCTAATAGTAATACGTTCACAAATTAAATTTACATACCTTGGCCATTAATCGATAGGTACTGCCTACTCGGCAATTCGGATGCTGCTGATGCTTGAATACTAAAACAAGCAATTTTTTTTACAAAAAATCCTGTTGCGACATGATTTTCTGATTAATTATTATTCGCTTTATACTTACACTTGCGGCACGTCGTCGCAGCCGAAGAGTCTCATCATAGAGGCCGACAAAACGGTTTGTAGCCCCTCCTATTTCCTCCATAGCAGAGGCTTGCCTGTTCATGGCTCGTGCCAACTCTCTGTCGACCGCTATTCAAGACTGCTCTATTTTTATTAGATGCTGGGCCCCTTCAAATTCTTTGTCATCTAAAACCAGTAATTAACAGTTGCATTATTATCAATAGTCAACCAATCAACAATAATGCAATATACATTAAGTATTTAAAAGAAGTAGTGCTTGGGGGAGGCCTGTGTCCAGCAGTTGACGTCTTTCGGTTGAAATGATGATTATATAATTTAAAAGAAGCAAAGTATAAAGCTTGTAATAAAAAGGTATTTCTTATCCTTTGCGGGGGAGACGAGCGACGAGGACGACGGAGACGCTTCGGAGGGTGTCGGTCCCTAAAAATGTGTATTATACCTATATTGTTATTTTTATTTTGTAATGATTTTGAATAATTTGTGTAAGGCTTAAATAAAAACTGTTCACCTTACTGAATTATAGTTTGATATTAGTAAAAATATATCTAATGACGTCTCTTTTTGACATCTTTAATCATTCGAGTCGCGCATGCGCGTAGCGTTTACGAATACGTTCCATGTTAGCTTTCTAGCCGATTATTTATTTTAATGATTTTATATTTTCAAAGATATATAATAACAAATGAGAAATGAAAATACTATGAGTATGCACTTAATCAAGCAAACTAATTAATAAATTTAAAAAATCAGATAATAAGGCTGCTAAAAATTAAAGTATCACTAAGTATCACAATATCGTCTACGTAAATTGAACCAACATGAAAATATGTTTAATTTCGTAAACGAGAACAAAGTTGACCGCTATGATACTATACTGCAATGATACTGCGACCGGAATGTGAACAAACCGAACTTTAAGATTAGCAGAATACCATTTTTTGGTCTATTCACAATGTCATCGCAATCTAGTCTCGTGTTTTTCACATTGCACGTTAATTAGTAGAATTGACCTTCAGATAGCACGTGCGAGCGCTACGGGAGCCGAGCGCTGAGTGTCTCCTCCCGCCGCTTAGCCGCTCGCTCTTTTATACTGGTAGCAAAACAAGTCGAGTAGCGGGGCGGTGGGTGAGGTAGAGTGACGTACTTGTCGATGGCGTGATCGGTGCACGTGTTGTTTCCAACTTAGGGAAATGACGCACGGCGATGCCGCCGACACGGCCATACTGACTTGCGAACGTCCTCGTGAGCTTACTATTCATACATCTGTAATAAGCTTAAATAGTTCGATTATCCTGACAAAAATCATTCTTTACAATCTGGACCGGTTCATCTAAACCCTACAGACAGACTGGTAAGAATTAATTCTGGACCGGTCTTCATGACCCTACAGATTAACAAGTTCTGGACCGGTCTTCATGACCCTACAGATTAACAAGTTCTGGTCCGGCTACAAACCCTTCAGAATTTATTTTATCTTATTTTGGCTAGTCCGGAATACTATTATTCCCTATAGCTGATTTATCATTGGACTGGTTTAACCCTACAATGATTATTGCAATTTAACTGTCATCATTAGTTCTATGGACATCAGCTCGCGTTACTATTGATTGATTCCGAATAAACGGACATAAAGTACTGCATTGTGCCCCGTGACACGCTTTCCGGGGTGGAAAATCCTCATGGATGTCCTCCGCCCCGGGGCGGGCGGAGGGGTCTGTCAGACTCTTACTGACTAAAAACCACCCCGGTGTTCCATCTTACACCTACGCCGGGGGTCGCGGGAACGTACGATGCTTCCGCAACCCCACCGTGACGAGCCAGAGCCAAGACCGACTCGTTACACCGCTGCGTGCTCTCCTCAACTCCCCACGAACTCAGGCTAGACTCGGTCGAGCGCCGCCGGGTGGCGCTGGCGTTCCAAATAGTCAAACGAATGACTCCGACACGGCAATCTTGCTCGCACACGTCCTCGTGTGTTAATCTGTAAAGAAACATACCCGCAAAGTATCACATAGTTCGGTCACTTCTGACCTACGGACAAAACCACAATGAAAATTCGAACAAGCTAAAAATAGCAGAGTTCAGAGTATTCCCACTCTTTGATTCCCAAATCTCAAGATCACCAAATAATCAACTCAGGTGCACGTGTCTCCTAATATCTAGTAACCACCAGTTACTCAACCATGAATTTGCGCATCCCCACGGATTGCCAAGTCACTCCCGGAATTTACGTTTACCGGAGTTGACTGCCTATCACGTACTCGAGGACTACTAGTTTCAGCGCGGCTACAAATTAACCTCTGATCCAAACTATCATCACACACACAACTTAATCTCTACTCTGTTTCATCAACAAAATTATTACTTGACTTTATTCTTGTCAGTAATACTCTGATTCATTGACATGTGCCTTAGTTTCATGAGCGTACTTGATTCAACCAGAGCCATATAAGCAAACTTTGATTAGTCATATCGAAAATTATCTACCAAAGCCATGTACTTACCATCGTTATCCATATTAACAATCATCTTTTTTTTTCTAAGAGCCTTAGACATCTGGAAACCCACACACGAACAAACCACTCTAACGCCACGGCTCTCTAGCCAACCAGCAATCGCATTGCTCTCACACATCCAGCGCATGGATCCGTGTGCATCACCCATTGACTACACACTCATTTACTACGGCCGATAGAGAACCCCTACTCGTGTGGTTCCCATAATGTAGGCTTGCCCATCAAGACTGTGATTACTATTTACTTCGACTGGTACATGACCTACTGGCATCATTCATTACCAGTGGTCGGAGTAGGTAGATTGAATTGGGGTCATTGATCCGAAACGTATATATTAATATGGACATTCCTCCTGAATTTCGGAACTCGATTGTTTTTATAATTCAACAGATAAATAATAAATTAATTTAGTTTTGATACCTTCCTTTAAATTTTGAATTGAGTAGTAGTAATATCACTACCAACATTAACAATATTTAATTGGATCCGGAAATACCGGAATTACTTTCCGGGAAAATGGATTATCCATGTTATTCTTTCTGTGGGCATTTATGATACAAGTACCAAAAATCAATCTACCTACTCCGATCACTGTTCATTACCTATCGTGAGCGTATTTAAAAACTGCATTGTAAACTAGATTGGGCTCAGTGGCGTGCATTCCATATAGGCATATAAGCAGTGCCTACCTCGATATATCAACATAAGCCTCATATCAACATAAGTCAATTACATGTTAGTATGTGTGCCCCACAATTAAGAAACTCACTAAATTATCATACCTAACAAAAAACGAAATCTTCATACAAACACGCGCGGCAGTAGGTAGTCACCGGACGGCCTACTCGGCTCCCGTACTATTCGCGCATTGTCATTAATCTTTACTCGTTCAAGTTAATACGAAAAAAAAATTAAAAATACGTACGTCTCACGCGTAATACCATGACGTTCGACCTTCGCAATTTGTCACCCTTAAGTAGGCATGCCTACTCAAATAACCACACGTTTGAACTCACTTTTTTTTCTAATTAGTGACCGCGTTTGCCTAGACTAGACCCGGCCTAGTGCCTACTTATTCTGAAAACCAATGTACGCCACTAATTGGGCTATATCTAACAATGTAACCGTTTTTGCTGTTGTTTAACAAGGAAGCACTCGGTGCCAGAGTCAAAACAAAATGAAAACGACTCACCAGATTCGGTAGACAATAGATCTGTAGCTGGCTTAATGGCTGTAGTGGTTGCAGTCCACTGTTTCCTTGGCAGAAGTCATGGAACTCCTTGCTCGAAAAGCACAGTCCTTGATCAGCGATTATTCTTACTGGAGATCCAAAGAGTGCAGCGCTGTTTAACACTGTCATTCTGCTTGCACATGTCCTTATGTGTTAACCTGTAACCAAAAAAAATTAACAGCAGTGCATGTTCCACTCAGCCAATTCTGACCACATTGTTATCGAAACGCATTAACTTTACCAAAAAATTTATAAAAACAATAGTAATCATCGTCAACAAAAGATTCCTCTAAGCCTTAGTAATAATTGGTCAGGAACTATGTATATCAACTTAGATCACATACAACGCTCATGGCCCGGCTGCCGCAGCCATATCGTCATCACTCAAGTGATACGACTAACACACATCACTTCACAGAGTCTACGACTCCCAGGTCATAACAAGACCAACACAATAATAGTCTCCTTCAAGACCCCGGTCCCCGCCACACCACTAGCTGCCCATCGCGCTCTGAACAACTCCACACCGAGTTGCAGTTACGACTACAAACTAGTGCGTGCAGTGCGACCAAATAGCCATGGTATGTGTTCTATTTGCTGGTGGAGGCACCCTCCTCAACATCTTCTACATTAGGCAAATCTAACTTGGCAGGTACATTACTTAAAGGCATATTTAGTATGCGATCGTGAGCGTACTTAGAAGTACGTACGGTTAGAATTTAAAGCTTTTAACGTATGAGGATCACCATCCAAAACCTCAACTACCTTAAACGGACCTCTGAACTGGCTTGGCTGTACAAATCACTTTTACTAACGAACATTCAGAATCAGAATCTTAAACAAAACAATACAGCTCACCTTTATTTTCTAAGGTGTCAGAGGGTCAGAGGGCAAACATCCACTCGCCATTGCTGCTTCCAGCACATGCTCCATCTCCACCATCTGCTTGGCTGCTACTGCTCCTGCAGGGCCGTGACATGTCCTGGTTTCCCTCACTGGCAGCACACGAAGGGTTTCGCTGACGTTTCCACGCCACGTCCTTGGCATGTCACTTACGATAGCCACGCCAACCCCGCTCCCTTGCGCGCCCCACCGATGGCCACAACACTAATCAGCTGTCGTGCTGTGCGTTGTTACATTTGCACACGCGTCCTACCGCGTGTTCTAATTACGGGATCGGGATAAGACGAACCACAGAACACATACTCGAGAGACGAACTCAAACGCTGGTTAGAAACACACTCTTTTTTTTTTTCAAACATGGCGGTAGGTGAAACTGACGCGTCATTCGGCAAAGGTATTTCTGCATACAGCCTATGCCAAAAACAACATGCACTACGATCGCGCATCCGTATCTGGCTTCTTTGGGTTCAACTCGAACAGATACAGACACAGACACGATAATTTAATAAGCGTTCGCATGTTTGCACTTCGTGTTTCAAATGTCAACGGTCACTTTCACCGTTCTGATTTTGCGCATGAACCAACACGAATCCCACTTCTGATATCGGAAAAGGTATATTGTGTCTCGTTATTTATCAGGATATTTTAATTACTGTGGGTATTCAGTGGGTAGTGTTGGTTATTGCGCAATAGAAAAACGGTTTGCAGTACAAATTAGATTATAATCTCACGAACAATTATCACATTAGCAAATCACATATTATAGGTACACGATACAACCAGATACGGAACGCGAGCCAGTTCCTGAGCACATGTTGTCCATACGATGTCCAATGGTCAAGTCCTCCCCGCCGCTTAGCCGCTCGCTCTTTTATACTGGTAGCAAAACAAGTCGAGTAGCGGGGCGGTGGGTGAGGTTGAGTGACGTACTTGTCGATGGCGTGATCGGTGCACGTGCTGTTTCCAACTTAGGGAAATGACGCACGGCGATGCCGCCGACAAGTATAATACTGCCAACAACCGCTTTACACCAAATTACACAATTTGATACCAATAAAACATTGTACTTTGACACTGTGGGGAAAGTACAATTGATTCGGGATAAGTGGAAGCTAGTGACATACTTTAACATGTCTCCTTTCTGGCAAGGAACTAAAGCCATCAATAACTTTACAGGCTATATCGACAAAACATGCCAAACAATTATGGAATCCAGTCACTGTCATATGATACTCCAACAAATACGTCACGATTACAATGAACTGCAATACTACAACCAGCTGTTGCTTAGCCAGCATTACGGCGAGCGCATACGAACACGACGCGGCCTTATCAACGCTGTCGGCTCAATTGCAAACTCATTGTTCGGAGTATTAGACGAAAGTTTAGCAGAAAAATATAAGCACGACATTGAACTTATACACCTTAACCAAAACCACCAAGGTCAGTTATGGAAGAACTTGACATCTATCGTTGAAGCAGAGCACAATCACAATGTACTCCAAAGAACTGAAGACATTATAGCAAAGCAACACAAAACCATAAATAAGCATTTAAATGCCTTGGAAAAGATTAACAGTAAGCTGCAGAAAGAAATCGATGTGATAACTACACAACAAGATTTCACATTAGTCTCGATAGCTACCATCAACATGATACAAAACTTGAAACGGATACAAGACACTTTGATCGATACAATATCGGAGATCTACCATGGCCAAATCAGTCTGCATCTGCTCACACCAGCGCAACTCAAAAGAGAGCTACAAATTATTTATGGCCAAATGCCTCAAGATTTGAACCTACCAATCGCAAATATAGAGACAGACCTTCAGTATATCTACAAGCTACTGAGAATAAAGGCGCGAGTCACAGAAAAATATATTATCTTCGAAATCACATTCCCACTCATAGCAAGAGAAATTTTTCAATTATACAGGTTAATACCAGTTCCGCAACAAACCAATTACAGCATGACCAGCATAATACCAATATCGGAGTACGTCGCAGCGAACCTTAAAAAGGATGCTTACCTTGTAACCACCAAAAATGAACTTGACTCATGCTTGTATCACGGGGAATCCCTCATGTGTGAGCTATTCAAACCAATCCTAAACTTGAAAAATGACCAAGACTTTTGTGAAACAAGCCCAATAAACCAACGCTGCAAAACAGAAAGAACAGTGTGCAAAAATAAATGGGTAGAATTACACTCAACCTCACAATACCTCTATTTTTGCTGTGACACATATTCCATTAAAATCATATGTGACGATCAAGTAACTGTTCATCAGCTGACTCGAGCAGGGGTCATTAGTATGACTCAGAAATGCTTTATTAAAAGTAAAGATTTCACCCTGTACACTTTACAACAACAATCCAACCAATTAAACTTTTCACCAGACATGTTCGTACCAGAGCTTGACCAAATAAAC
The DNA here is from genome assembly GCA_914767645.1 of Hydraecia micacea. NCBI lineage: Eukaryota > Metazoa > Arthropoda > Insecta > Lepidoptera > Noctuidae > Hydraecia > Hydraecia micacea. The sequence continues at coordinate 15,085,797 of OU611775.1, forward strand.
CATATTGTGAACGTCAAGATACCAAAAGAAACAGAATTACCAGAAGATGTGAGTCTGAATAGATCCCTATTCATTCTTGGAGAACAAATCAAAACCCTGAAAGCCTCCAAAGCCGAGGTCGATGACATATTAGTCCATGACATTCACCATTACACCGCTGTCTACATACTACTGGGAGTGGTCCTATGCATGGCAGCAGCCTGGGTCTGGAGAAGAGTGAGATGCTGTTCACATTCTACGGCCAGTCGGGGGGAGCCTCACCACAAACAGGAGTCTGTGGCGACTACATCGGAGTCAACCACAGTGCAAAGTGAAGTGAAACCGCGAAAGCAGGGTACTGCTGACCGTCAGCAAAGTGATAGTGAACACATAGGTTTAAGTGCACATTTCGCTAGGCGGTGGCCCAGTGCTATGCGTAGTGCGAAAAATAAGGAAATGGCTACGTTGCCTGTAGTGCGAAAAGAGCGTGTGCTAACAGTGGAAGACTCTTTAGTGTAAAGAACTTATGTTTTATTAGACTTTTACATTTGCTTTGCAACTTTTATAACATTTTACTTTATTTTACCATTTTAGTATAAGATAATTTACTAATGTTTACGATTTTATACACCTAACTTTACTTTTTAACCATTGCACTTGTTCACTAAGGTGATTTGATGACCATTTCATCCGTTTATCTCGTCTTGTGCTAGGGAATATGTTCGGAGCAATATTTGCAATCGAACAGCTCAGCACTTTTGCCTCCGTGCATTTCCATAAAATGCGTGAATCGCAAGTATTATAAGTCAGTTCGTGTAAGGTCGCGTTCGAATACCAATCGCGTAACTCAACCAAACCAAACCAAATCAAACCATCTTAGTGCTTCTAGCTTGGATTAACCATTTTATAACCATTCTCAATAATATAAACTTTAAACCGTATAATTTCGTATAATTTAACCAATACTTACAAACCGACAACCAAATCATAACCAATCAACCAAATATCAACCAACCCAGGATTTAGAGCTAAACCAACGAGCGCTAAATTCTACATTAAATTTACGGAACGCGCGGTTCCTACGTCGCATTGCCATCTGTATACCTATAGTCATCCATGGTGCAGGTTGCCGTTTTAATTTAACCTTTTTGACGGGGGCATGGATGTTATAAAGGTTGACTACAACATCATTAAACATGGCAACCTTGTCATCAACTGAGGTAGCTTCTGCCATTGGCTCCCAATCGACTACAGATGCATCTTTTTTGAGCTTCTCGACGTTCATGCGCGCAAAACAACGCCTGTACAGAACTTTGGGCTTAGGTTTGGGAGGTTTCAGGATATATGAAAGGAAAATTATGTCATGATGAGAAAAGCCAGGAGCGTCATGTTGACCGTGTGAAGAAACGAGGGAAGGATTCGAGGTGAGGATCAGGTCGAGCCAGGTGTCATCGCCAACAGTGTTGTGATGAGTAGGTTTGAGTGGCAATACGTGCAGACTAGCTGACTCGATAAGATGGAGGAGCTTACGGGACCGAGGGGAGTTGAGGGCAAGGAGGTTTGTGTTGAAATCACCCATGATGATGTGATGTGCATACTCCGAACCCAAAGATTCAAGTACTGATTCGAATTCAGTGAAGTAATCGACAGTGGGAGGACAGTAGACAACACCAATAATGGTTTTGGCTCCTTTAATAGAAACTTCAAGAAAAATAAACTCCGCAGAAGCAGAATAATTTGAAGAGGAAGTAGCAAGAATTTTGTAAGGAAAATCAGAGCGAAGGTATATATGGCCACACCACCCCCTCCTTTATCAATCCGATCATTCCGTATAAGAACGAAATCAGTAAGAGGGTAAGTGGTGGACAGGAGCTGTGGTTTGAGCCGAGTTTCAGAGATCAGGATGGCGTGAACATTGCTGTTATTAAACGCATCGTACAGCTCGCAGTAGTGGTAGGCACACTTTGAGCGTTAATGTGACACACATTCACCAACCGATTGGACTGATCATTGAAATTTTGTTTTAAAAATTCACCAAGGGTGTAGCTGAATGAACAAAAACTTTCATCGCAAGAAGAAGCAATAGATTGGTTGGCAGAAAAATAAGACTCATTGTCTGACATAAATATAAGTAGGTAGGTAGCTATTACGTTAAAATAAATAAATATAATGTAATATATTAAAACAAAAAACAATTATGTTAATGCTAAACAAGAGCAACGAACAGGTGCAACTGCACCACCCGCCAGCTAACACCAACACTAAAAGCAATTAAATACACAATATGCAGCACAAATTACACATAACAAAATCATTGTTCACATTTATGGCGAAAAAGCGAAAACCGTGGTTCCCAAAAAATAAAATAAAAAAAAAGAAAGAAGAAGAAAAGTGGCACACCCAACTACACGTTAGTAATATTAAGTAGCGAGTAATTTCCGAACATTTACTTGAAATGTCAATTTCAATTTAATATTACCAACGTCAATTTGACAAGCTGACATTTACACATCACAACAAAATAACCTGACATGCGTTGAGGTTGAAAAAGAAGTACTTAAATAGTGTTGAGGGTATTGAAAAAACAATACACATAAATGACTTTTCGTGGGTAGTGGTGAAGGCATAATACTTGTTTTTGTTTGTGTTGCGAATTTTTTCGATTTTAGTGAATTTTACGAGTGTGAACTTCAATCGAGATTGTTCTTTGTGTTTGTGTTTTAGCCTAAGGTTTGTTTTAACTAACTTTATATATTTTTAATGATTTTATCCTGTATCCATAATGGATACCAAAAAACCCCCTGACCCTCCTGATCCCTTTGAATACACTCCGGTGCTAACGGTCTCCCTTCCCGACGACAATGTACTAGAAAACACAATGGACTTCGAATCGGCTAGTAGAAAAAGAGTAGCCTCTTCTCCGACTACTATAACAAACCCTCCAAAATTATTAAAAAAAGAATACGGAAGACAATCGTACCCGTTACGGGACAACCCACCCTATATTGTACACGTTTCTTTGAAGGATGGCCAGACCCCAGGTACTGTTCTGCACCCGGTTAAATTTTGAATGTTTTTAACACAGAATAACTACAGTAACATTCTCCTAGGTAGTGTAAAACGTTTAGGAAGGAACCGGGTGTCAGTTGAGTTTAAGTCTCACCAGGATGCAAATAGCTTCTTGATTAGTCAAACATTAGTAAAAAATAACTTTGTTGCCACGATTCCTCAATTCAATATTACGCGTTTGGGTCTCGTTAGAGACGTACCAAGTGAATGGACAGAAGATGAGGTCATTGAGAATATTAAGGTTCCTGATGGATGTGGCCCCGTTATAAAGGCAAGGAGAATGAACCGAAAGGTGTCTTCTCTGGGTGTTACAGAGTGGAAACCCACTCAAACTGTAGTTCTCACTTTCGACGGACAAGTCCTACCCAGACGGGTTTATTGTTTTTATTCTGCCCTTTCGGTCGAGACATATGTATATGTACCCGACTATTCAATGTTTTAACTGTTGTCGTTTCGGTCACACGCGTACAGTATGTCGCTCACAACCCCGCTGCTTCAAATGTGGTCAGGACCACCCAGGTGATGGATGCCAAGTCTCCACTGACTGTGCCATTTGCATATCCTGTTCTGGCAATCACTATGCCAATGATAAGACTTGTCCTGAATTGGGTCGGCAGAAGGGCATAAAAGCTCTCATGGCCGAGAAATCTGTCTCGTATTCGGAAGCAAGTCAGGTTTTCCCTCCAGTTTCACGATCATATGCTGAAGTGTCAAGAGTTTCCCAAAAATCCAAACCAACATCCAATTCGCCTCAATACCCCAGTCCAACTCCCCAAACACCAAAATCATACCGTAAAACGGTCTTTCTCAAACCTAAATCCCACGCCCCTCTTTCACCTAGTTACGATAGGCTGGCTCATCAAGCCCTTACTCAAGATTACTCCTTTTCCCCTTCCCAAAACGGTTGTGCCTTCCCTAGGGAAGGTGGTTCTAGTCCTGATAAGCCCGAAAGCATACTAAATATTATAGCTAATATGCTAATAACTGTATTAGCTAACCCTGCACAATCTTTACCTGACCACGTTGCCAAAAAACTGACATCAATTGTCCATTATATTAATAATGCTCCATCCCCTGACATTCCTGCAATGGAACGTGAGGAGTATTTCTCCAAGGAAACCTGACCTACTCTTTTTGATTAATAAATTTAAACCATCGGTCTGCAGCATCGCTGAGACGTGGCTTCGTTCTGAAAGCAATTTCAGGATCCCATGTTTCAGTGGTGTTCGTCATGACAGATCAGATAGATACGGAGGATGCGCTTTGTTCATCAATAATAAAGTATCATTCTCCCAGATTCCTTTACCCTTTGTTGGTGACAACATCAATGTTGTTGCTGTTAAGGCTGAGGATATAAATATATTTAGTTTTTATATTGCACACCCACAAATGGAAGATCTTACTACAATAAAAAGTCTGCTGAGTAATGTACAAGGTCCATTACTAATTATGGGTGATTTTAATGGCCGTCATTATAGATGGGGGTCTGAAACCTGTGACAACTTTGGAATAGGTCTAGCGGATATATCAGACGAACTAAACCTATGTGTAATTAATGATGGCAGTTCCACACGTAGGTCTGCGCCAGGGTAGAACAGCAGCTGCGTTGATCTAACATTCTGTTTGTCTAGTATAGCCGGCCTTTTTAATTGGAGTCGCTTGAATATGACTTATGGGAGTGATCACTATCCCATCATGGTTGAAATCCCTTCCAAGACTATTCCTGACAAAATTTCCCCTCCGTTGTTAAAATACCAACTCAACTCAGTGGATTGGGACCTTTATTCAAAAATATTAGACTTACGAGTCTCTTCCCTCCTATCCATTAATCCTGAGTCTGCTCAGGAATGTTTCTCCTTATTTTCCAACACAATAACCTCTACAGCAGATGACTGCTTCCCTCCTAAAAAACCGCCAACGGGCAAAATCCCATCCCCGCCATGGTGGGATAGGGATTGCTCTGCCGTGATCAGGGCCAGGAATGAAGCCGAAATTAATTTCAACTCCGACATGAACCTGGAAAACATCATTGCTTTTCAACATATCTTGGCTAAGTCCAAGAAATTACTCAAAAATAAGAAGAGAGATGGTTGGCGGAAGTATTGTGGCTCACTGAATCTTTCCACTCCAGCGTCGGCTGTGTGGCGTAAATGTTATTGTTTTACTTCCGGTTATATTCCTCCTGATTGGAAGGTTCAAGTCGTAATTCCCATATTAAAACCTGGTAAAGATCCTAGCGATCATTGTTCTTACAGACCAATTGCTCTATCGTCCATCCTTATTAAACTTTTAGAACATTTAATTAAAAACCGCTTAGAATGGTTTGTAGAAAACAGGAAACTGCTCCCAACGACTCAATTTGGCTTTAGGAAAGGTCTGGGTACAGCTGATAGTGTGGGTACCCTCATATCAGAGATCCGGGTGGCCCTTAGTAGGAATGAGTCTGTGGTAGCCGTTTTCTTAGACATTTCAGCTGCCTATGATTCTGTTCTCCTCCCAGTCCTCAGGCAGAAAATGCAAGAGCTGAGAATCCCGGCTAGGATTCGTCGAATCATTTTCAGTATTTTTGCAGATCGTAGGGTTCAACTCAGGATTCCCGGGGAAAGCTCTGAATCGAGATCGGCTTGGAGAGGTCTACCTCAGGGATCCGTACTTAGTCCCCTTTTATATAATATTTATACCTCTGATCTTCCTTCTTGCCTAAATTTTAATTGTAAAGTACTTCAATATGCTGACGATATTGCATTATTGGTCTGTGGCAGTTCCATCGAAGACGCCGCTCATTCCATTAATATCTCTTTGTCTTCATTAAACCAATGGCTCTCAGGTCACGGGTTATCTTTAAGTGCTCCAAAGAGTACCGCAGTTGTCTTTACTCGTAAACGCCTTATACCCCAGGTTAACATTAATATTGACGGTCAAGCTATCCCAATTGAGGAGAAGGCCAGGTTTCTGGGGGTTACCCTGGATTTCAAATTGTCGGGAGTGGACCACATTAATATTACAGTTAAAAAATGTGAGCGTTCGGTTTCTGTCCTCAAGGCTTTGGCAGGTGTATGGTGGGGAGCTGCTCACCCATACACCTTAAAGCTACCTTATAATGCACTGGTCAGAAGCGTACTAGATTATTGCAGCTACCAGAAGGCCAATTCTGCTAACTAAAAAGCGTTCAAATTCAAGTCGCAGTGCCTCAAAAGTTCCAAAGTGTCACAAAAGGTATTCTACTAAACCAAAAAAGTAAGTCAAACGTGACGTTTACTGCAATGAGATTGCGACTAGACCGAAAACAAAAAATGTACCAAATCGGTATTCTGCTAAACTTTAGCCATGACATCAAAAAAAAATTGGTATTCCACTAAAAATAAAAACGTCAAAACTGACGCCAGCATGAGATTATTTGTAGACCGGACTGTGACAAATAATTTTAGCTTCTGTATAGTTTTATGCGTATAAAATTTTTATTTCCCGCCTTTGGTGGGCCGGAATATTTTGACATTCGCACACGAACATTATGGCGAGGCGAATCATGTACTCTGAGGCGAATAAACACGCGTATCGTATCCACGCGCCCGCTTCCCGCGCCCTTCGCAGATTGCTCCGTCGCGTCGCCCGCACCCCTCTCCGCGCCCGTCAGTCCGGCTGAAATCACGATCGTAAACGGCACGAGTTTTGCACTGTCTCAGTGTTCCACTCGAATTTTCTGTGTTTTGTATTGTGTGAACGATTATAAGTACTTACCGTGTATTAATATGCCGCAAAACTTTATTTCATGTGACCATACAAAGTACAAACTGGCGCTTCAACGCGACCGATACGACGCGAACTCAAAGTACCTATTTACAAAGTAACGGTTTTCTTCATTACGAGAACTTTCGTGCACATCGTAACGTAAACAAATAGTGTTTCCTAGTGTTTAGTTGACTATTGTGTAGGTAACAATATTGCCTCGACCGTAAAAGTAGAGGCAACGATGACAACACCATGAGAGGCGCGCCGGCGGCGGCGTCCACGACGTCCGCGCCGTTATCGGAAGGGACGCTACGTCGTTTCTGGAGGCGGTCGCCAAGGTTCAAGTGGAATCGAACCGTCAATTGGTTCAGAGCCTGTTTTACTACGTCGGCCAACAACGTCGACGTCTCATCGACGCATATGCAAACGTTAACCCATGAGTCCGTTTACAACAGGACTGTCCGAAGTATAGAAAGACGCGCGCGGCCGCTAGCGCTGCCCCGGCCTGCGTCGCCCGCGCCGCCCGCGCCGCCCGCGCGCGCTTTTGCATCTCGGCCTCCGCGAGACCGCGACGAGTGCGCCGGCAGACATACCTACTGCGTCGACGAGCGCTATGCGTAGTGCTTAGCCCGTAGCCCCTGCCGACTGTGGTAAACAATAGCAAAAACTCGTCTGGAGAATGGAAATGGTTATTTTGTGTTTATTGCCGTGAAGTCGGACATACTCGCAAGTCTTGCAAAAATATTAAAGATATAACCGATAAAAGTTCAGTGAAGTGTTGTGGTTGTGGAGCTAACGGTGTCATACAATCTAATTGCCCTAAATATCCGTATATAGTGTAAATAGTACTAAGGAATCATTTTCTGTTCTCGATATTAACATGTTAGACCACAATAAGATTTTTGATAACACTGATAGTTGTAATGTTGTTTTACACAATTATTGTTTGAAGTGTAACTATGTCAGTAGGTAGGACCTACTTATGCAAACAGCAACCAATCCACACACATGCCAAAATCAAGATGAGATATATGTAGAAAGCTTTAAAAAATGCAACTTCTATTGACCCTGTAAAGATCAAAATGATATGACAATTTTAACAGAACAAAACATTTCTATGACAAGGATATCAACCCATGTAACATTGTTGTTCAATAAACTAACAAGATCCACGTCCCATGGTAACCCGACAATCTAAAAAATCGTTGAAAGGTTTATTTTTCATACCACATGTTTCCTTTTAAAATAATTTTTTTAATCAATTATGTAGAACCAGGTGGGTTGGTTCTTGTTTGCATAATATTGTTACGCGCCACAATTAATGTCTGACATTAGCTACCGCTAGCGCCATCTAGTATCGAGTAGCAGAACTAGTAGGTCAAGATGCTTCCAGAAACTTCGATACTAGAACATTCTAGAACTATCGACATCGGGTCAGTCGGGACCGGTATGTACTCGAACATTCTAGATGTTTCTACAGTAGAAGGTTCTGGAACTATCTGAGGCCCTATATAAGGCCGGTATGGGCCGCGACCGGGTCAGTATTGGTTCTGCGATATAAGCGATAACATTCGAAGCGATCTTCAAGTGCGACTTAAGAGTGATCAGTAGTGCGATTGTGTTTTATAATTAGTGTGTTTGTGTTTTATTGGTGTTATTTAATTAAAGTGTTTATTTTTGGTTATTAAATCGGCAGTTTTTATTGTCACGAACCCCAAGCTCGTAACAATTGGTGTCAGAAGCAAGGATTAAAATCATGCCGATTTTACCCAAAGACGACACGGAGGGTATCCGTACCCGGAGTCAACGCCAACAGGAGACGGACCAGAGACGTTTTGGTGGAGCTACGCCACAGATGTCGGAGGGCCAGCTGCCGACCACGGAGGTCGGCCCGTCCACAGCTACTCCAGCATCATCAACACCAGATTTGGCTGCTCTGATGATGATGCTGCAGGAGCAGGCTCGCCGACAGGAGGAGCAGGCTCGTCGGCTGGAAGAACAGCTCCAGCGCGATAAGGACGAACAAGCCCGTCGACAGGAGGAGCAGGCGCGTCGCCAGGAAGAGCAGATGCTCCTTATGAAGGACCTTCATGCTACCATCGGGAAAGACATGAAGGAGGTAAAGAATAAGGTTGCTCAACATGACAACCGCCTGTCCGAAGCTGAAACCCGAATCGATCAAGTGAATAATCGGGTTGACAACGTGATGGCTGACGTGAAGAAAACCGTGATGGCTGACGTGAAGAAAACGCTGGATTACCTTAAACTTGAGGATGGAATCGCAGCTCCCGTAGCTACAACACCTTCGCTACGTGGATTCAAAGTGCCACCGTTCGACGGAACTTCTTCCTGGTCGGCCTATAAAATCCAATTTGAGGCTGTCATGAAGGCGAACGGGTGGAATAAAAGCCAGGCCATGATTGCCCTCACCCTAGGCCTGCGCGACCAGGCCTTAACCGTCCTGGAAGCTCTCGGTAAGGAAGTGACTTACGAGCAGCTCCTTGAGGCATTGGAGGCTCGGTATGGCGACGCTCACCTGGAACACGTGTTTCGTGCGCAGCTCAGGGATCGTGTGCAACGCAGCAACGAAAACCTGCAGCAGTGGGCCCTTGAAGTGGAGAAGCTGGTTCGGAAAGCATACCAGTCTGTACCTGCGCTTATTGACGGGAACCTGGTGCAGGTATTCATCGATGGCATCCGCGACCTTGAAGTTAGAGCTGCTGTGAGGCTCGGTCACCACGGGACGCTTAAGGACGCCTTAGCCCATGCACTGGAGGTGGAAGCTGTGCGTCAGGATTATCGTTCCCATCGCGTCAGGGAGGTTGCAGCGGTTACAGTTCGCGACCGCTATAAAGGATACAGCCCTAGGTGCTACGGCTGTGGGGAAAGGGGCCACCTTAGACCCAGTTGCCCTAAGCGAACTGCAGAAAGAGAAGATGGCTGGTATCCAAAGGGTAGTGCGGCTAACAGTACCGCCCAGCAGCAGCAGGGAAAACGAGTAATAGCCAGGACTGTGGGGCGAGTGCTGACTGATGTTCAAAGAGCCCCGAGGATGTCGATCACACAAACCCATGACGGGAAAACTCGTGGCAACGCAGATGCATCGTCAAGAAGACCTTGTCCTGAAGACTGCAAGCATTATTCTAGGCACCAGGGTAAGGAAGTGGTAACTGTGAGGATGCTCAAGACAGACCTCAGCAACGAGTGGAAGGATCGCCTACAACGTGCACAACAGGAAGATTTGGACATCAAGCCGATTCTGGAGTGGATGAAGGCCAGAGCTCCTAAACCCAGGTGGAGCGACGTCTCAGCGATGAGTTCGATCACAAAAAGCTATTGGGCCCAATGGGACAGCTTGGTGATTCAGGATGGAGTCCTGTGCCGTAAATGGGAAAATGCTCGGGGGGACAGCTGTCATTTGCAAATGGTTGTCCCTAAAGCTAAAGTACCGGATGTTTTACAGCTGTACCATAATGGTTGTTCAGGAGGCCATCTGGGAGTAAAACGGACTCTACTGAAGATACGAGAACGGTTTTACTGGGTCCACTGTCGGGACGATGTCGAGGACTGGTGTCGCAAATGTACAAGTTGTGCAGCTGTAAAGGGACCTCAGACTCGTAGTAGAGGTGCATTGAAATTGTACAATGTTGGTGCACCATGGGAGAGGATAGCCCTTGACGTTGCGGGGCCGTTTCCGGTAAGTGAAAGTGGTAACAAGTATTTCATGGTTGTAATGGATTATTTCACCAAGTGGCCGGAAGTCTTCGCCATTCCAAACCAAGAAGCTTCAACAGTTGCCGATAAACTAGTTCATGAAGTCTTCTGCCGTTTTGGAGTACCCTTGGAGATTCACAGCGATCAAGGAAGGAATTTTGAGTCCCAAATATTCCAGGAAACTTGCCGAGTAATGGGTACTCATAAAACGAGAACAACTTCTTACCACCCACAGTCGGATGGAATGGTGGAACGATTTAATCAGACATTGGAGAGATACCTGGCAAAAGTTCAAAGTTGGCGTCTTCTCCAATGTCCCACTCACCGCACAGACTTCATTCACTCTTCCTTCTTCGTTCAGTCTATCTCTCTGTGGAATGCGCTCCCCCAGGAAATCAGGATGGCAACCAACCGATTATCCTTTAAAGTTAAGGTTCGTGAGCACATTCGCAAGAAGCTGGCAGTATCATCACAACGGTAATATTTTCTCATTGTTTGTCTTATTTCTTTTTATTTTAGTAAGTATATTCGTGTATTTATGTATATTTATTTATGCTTATATTGATATGTAGTATGTATGTATATTTATTTATTATATTCATAGTTTTAATAAGTTTATGCGTATGTTTATATTTAAAATATTTATTCCTCAATGTTCAGGATTGCACCTACCACTGTTTGTCTCTGCATCACCCTAAGGTTGACTGGTAGAAAATGCCTATGGCATTAAGTCCGCCTCTGTACATTTGTGCTTAAAGTATTAAATAAATAAATAAATAAGTTGTGGAAAATCGGCAACGAGATTGGGACAAGCACATACTCGTACAACCGTTTTTGTTGTCCTATCGAAGTGCTGTTCACGAAAGTACATCGGTGACACCAGGTTTCGCAAACTTTGGAAGGGAATTACGGCTGCCTGCAGACCTGATCACCGGAATACCACCTGATGCCCCACGCATAACTGATTATGCGAATGACTTTTTTTTTTTTTTTTGTGGATGGGAAATCATCTAATGACTCCTCCCGCTCTGGGTGGAGCGGAAGGGAGTGTCAGACTCTTACTGACTAAAACCCACCCGTGTTCCTTCCTTAGCCCTTTATGTTCCGGGGCAACGGTAACCCTTTCGGACGATCCCGCTACCCCGGCAGGCTTCGGCCCTGGCGGGCCCCTTCCTTTATGCTGACATCTCTTTGAGGCGCGCGTGGAACACATACGCGCCGTCCGGCACGGGCCTGGTCCTGATCGGACGGAGAGCTACCCATTACTCTCCGTCCGCAGGCCCGCGCCTACGGTGGCCGGGAGTCGTCACGCGTCTCCCGACGCCCGTAGCGTCTCCCGCGGCGGCTGAGGCGTGCGGCTCTCTCCCTGAGCCGTCCCGCCACCTCCTTCGCTAGCATGACTGCTTCGCAGAAGGAGGTGACCGCCTCCCACTCCCTCTCGCCCCGGACCATGGCTTGAACCAGGGCCGGACGCGAGAGGTCGCCGCCGTTGCCGATCGCCTCTACGAGGACACGGCGGTGCTCCGCCCAAGCGGGGCAGACCTCCACCGTATGCTCCACCGTGTCCTCTGGGCGATCCTCGCAATGGTGACACCCGGGCGTCTCCTCCCGCCTGATGATATGCAGGAACCTCCCGAAACATCCGTGTCCGGTGAGGACCTGCGTCAGGCGGTAGGTGAGAACGCCGTGACGCCTCTCTAGCCACTCCTCAAAGAGGGGCCTTATCGCCACTATCGTGGCGTGCCCTGCGCTGGGTTGCGAAAGTCGCTCCTTCCATACCATTTATGCGAATGACTTGCGGAACAAAATGAATGACATTTATGAGCACGTCAGACAATCGGGCCAGCAAATGTCTGAAAAGATGAAAACCCGTTATGACCGCAAAATGAACAATAAAGGGTTTGACGAAGGTTCACTAGTGTGGTTGCACAATCCAGTCCGCAGCAAAGGGAAATCTCCTAAGCTTCAAGCTAAATGGGACGGACCGTACCGGATTGTGACAAAGATCAATGACGTAACCTACCGGATACAGAAAGGTGCAAGAGGTACTCCTAAGATCGTCCATGTGGATCGACTGGCGCGTTATTAAGGGGCCGATAATGCTCGGGACGAGCATGTCTTAGGAGGGGCCAGTGTTACGCGCCACAATTAATGTCTGACATTAGCTACCACTAGCGCCATCTAGTATCGAGTAGCAGAACTAGTAGGTCAAGATGCTTCCAGAAACTTCGATAGTAGAACATTCTAGAACTATCGACATCGGGTCAGTCGGGACCGGTATGTACTCGAACATTCTAGATGTTTCTACAGTAGAAGGTTCTGGAACTATCTGAGGCCCTATATAAGGCCGGTGTGGGCCGCGACCGGGTCAGTACTGATTCTGCGATACAAGCGATAACATTCGAAGCGATCTTCAAGTGCGACTTAAGAGTGATCAGTAGTGCGATTGTGTTTCATAATTAGTGTGTTTGTGTTTTATTGGTGTTATTTAATTAAAGTGTTTATTTTTGGTTATTAAATCGGCAGTTTTTATTGTCACGAACCCCAAGCTCGTAACAATATTAAAAATGGCATAATCCTATATTTTTAAAAAGACTTGAATTACATGGCTCCGTGTTGATATAACTCTATTTTCAACATCTAAGTCTTTGATTATGTGTTGTTTAATAAACTACTTAATAAAAGTATTTAGACCTATTGGAAGAAACCCACACAATGACAGTTTTGAAAAAAAGCAGTTTTTGTCAAAATTTTGTGTAGGCACAATAATAGTTGAATTGTATTGTAATATTGTATTCACAGTATGTACAGTATAATTTGTTCTATGTATACAAGTATAATATTGAAGAACATCATTGACATTTAAATAGTAATAAAAAAAGAACTCTTTAAAAAATAAATACATGAAACTTTCTCTCCGTCTATTGTTTTCTTTCTATTAATTATAAATTCTTTTCTAAGTTCAATGATGACAAGATATTTTAATTTTTCATCTTGTGTACATGTATTAGTTTCATTTATTACAAGTTTTCATAACAAGGATAAATAAGAATTTAAGATTTACTTATTTTTATTTTTCAGTAAAATGTTTAAAAGAAATATGAGATTTTTTATTGTGACATGGTAATAAATTAACAAGGAATAATTTATGGTATTTTATGTCCCTTCATCCCCTTTTAAGCAATCTACTGATGGTCGTGGTTTTACTTTTATGATCTTATTTTATTTTTTAATCTTTTTAAAAACTGTATTTACTGTTAAAGTTTTTGCAGTAAGTAATTAATTTAGGGCACCCCGACCAAATGGGTTAGATTAGAATGGTGACAAACCACTACATCCAAGTTGGCTTATAAGATAGGGTACATCATCCGAAAAAGATGATCAGTGAGCATATTGACTTATCGATTAGTATTTTTAACCAACTTCAAAAAAGGAGGTTCTGTATTCGACCCATATGTATGTATGTATGTTTGTATGTTCGCGATTTTCTCTAAAACTAATGAACCAATTTTGATAATTCTTTCACTAATGTGATCTACATACTTTCAGGAAGGTTTTAGTATATACTACATTATTTAATTATTCTTATGTACGATGTTGTTTCCATAAATGTACTGCATCTCCAGCATTTCTATGCGAATTTTGATGATTCTTCAAGTCGGTGTCTTCAATTCTTCAATGCACTAGTGTTATTTGAATTTGTGTGGAGTAGGTACAGACGCCAGCACATCAAGCTACTACAATCTGTCAAATTTCTTTAATAGATTTTCAACTTTATCGCAAAAGCATAAGGTTCAAAGTTGATTGGTATTTGGAGATCCGCAAACAGTCCTAATAAATTAGGCCTCAATAAACAAAAATGAAATAATTTGGGTTTGCAAGGAGTAATATTAGTCTATAATCTTGTGTAATTAGTTTTTTGATATAACATGGGATATGAAAAATAAAAACTATTTCAGACAGTAGTCAATAAATCCCATTAACATATTTGTTTCCACTCTTACAGTAGGTTATGAGTTTTAGTGATTTTAATATGAGGTGAAACTTACAGAATGTTGAATTTAAATTCCTTAGCTACACATGGTCAGGGATTTTAAACAAAAAAAAAACGAATTCAAGTTAATTGAAAATATTTTATTCATTGTTTTCCACATCATCGGTGATTAATATATTATCGAGATGCTGGGCGGGAGGTACCACATTGTCTTGGTACCTAGCCCACCCTAAGTACCATATTATACATAAAATATGTGCACAGCAGCCTACTGTTCTCTTGCCTACATTACAATTGCAATAGTGTTGCAGTATTGCGTCCCTACCGTTAAGTGAGCCGTCGACCAAAATATAAACAAAATATATTTTACGGCCTACATGGCGCGATTGTATTTTGCCTCTTAGCAGCCAAACACTATTTTCAGTCGACAGCTCTCTCAGTAGACTGCTGTCAACCTCTCTGCATACCTCAATTGTGAAAGATCCATTGGCTCTTATGTGCTCGCCGTAATAGGAACGTGCCTGTTTTATTTGGTACGTTCCTAAACACACCAATATCAGCTCATCGTAGGTGAGCCGGGGAAAATCACTGACATTATTGTCATCAACATTGATTCGTTGAAAATTCGTTCTTCGTCTATTTAAATTATTATTAACAACTACAGTACTTAAACTATTTTCTGAGTACATTTTCTGATTTATTATGTTAAGAATTTCCCCAGCATCATTCCTGTCTTCGATAAGAGGGTGAAAGGCATTAATCAGGGCAGCAGCTACAGAAAAATCTTTCATCAAATTGCGAGATGCGGCATTAAAATACTCTTGGCGAAAAATCTTAAAATCACGTTTAAGCCTACCATTAATCACCTCTATGACCCAACGACATATTGTTACTGCCCTGGAACGATTAGCCTCTAGTGTAGTTAATTGTGTTTCACCCTCTTGAACTGTGGCTGGCGTATAAACACGGTACCCACAATTGTTTAGTAATGACAGAGAGTCTCTAAAGCCCCTATCCAGTATAAAAACATCATTTGGAGCAAAAAATCTTCTTAATGGTTGATTTTCATCACGGAATTCTTTTAACACTATTTCAGCATCTGATGTTGTTGCTGGATAGGGGCCAAGCACTTCGATAATATATCCGTCTGTGCTGACAATTATAAACATTTTTACGAGGTTTCGATACTTGTGTAAAGAATAAGTATTTTTTTTATATAAATAATTGGCACTCTTTTGTACATAAACATAGGTACCATCGGCTATCACAATTGCACTGGTTCTATTGTTGTCTCCATAAATCCCATTGGGAATCATGAGGTTTCTTCGGGCAATTTGTTCTCTGTTTGTGTGATTTACACCTAAGTGCAGAGGGACATAGTCTTGTACTAGTAAATCTCTAGCCCGTGATATTAAAGAGGATGTTGTCCTTGTTGGCACTTGAATTAAAGAAGAGATTCTTTCAAATGAGTCCCCTGTTCTTAATTTGATTAAATATGCTGCTAGAGCAAGTGATCCATTACGCATTTGTGAGAGCCGAGGTACTTCATTAAGTATTTCAGCAAATTGCTGTTTAGTTCGACCAAGCCAATAGTGGACTAAATGGTCTGGCATATTCTCAATATTATTAAAATCTATACTTAGAGGACTTGCATTTAATGCCATCAAGTCCTGTATTTGTAAAGCAGTAAACATGTGGTTGCTATTGTGTGGGGGATTATTCAAAAAATCCCATGAACCATGACTTACATGTCTGGAACATACACGGTTATTCAAAGGAACATAAAAATTGTAGTTTTTTAGAAGAAATTGTCTTAGAGATAATGGTATGGTAAGACGTTCAGTGCGATGGCAGCCCGAGACAAAGCAACGATTTTGTGACTCTGCAGCTCTTGCATATAAAGGCATCATTATGTGATCTCGAACATTTGGTGGTACCTCAATAGAAGGCTCAGGAATAGGATCGTCGCTGGATTCTCTTGATGTTCTGACTACATGTGGAGCTCGGTCAGCACGCTGCCAGCATGGATGACAAATAGAGCTTGTAGCAGTTACCTATAAAAAAAAACATGTTTTATTTATATTCTATCAAAAATCCTAACACAAACTCAGAAAAATAGTAGAATCAGCAACTGCAGTAGAAAAAAAAGAGAACTTGTTTATTTGGGGAGAAATAACACTATGCAAACAAAATGACTATGATGAAAATCAATACATATTACTGTTAAAAAAATAAATTGAATGTAATTCATTTATATGGGGATTAACAACACCGTATATACAAGCCAGGACTAGAAACTTGTTTGTTACTTTTTAAATAGTATGTGCAGTCAGATTACTAAGTACTTACTTGTCGAGGGTGAATCCATTCTGTTATAACATCAAAAATATGGCTTTCACGCTGTGTTGAATGTTGTGTCAGTGTATGGGATCTCAGGCGCAATAAAGATCTTCCACATCTAATGCAAACATGACGATGGCCAACATTCAAGTTAGATCCAGTATTTGAATCAGCACTGGTTCCTGGCAATGACTGTGTAGCTACCATCCAGCAAGAGTCGCACACATGGTCCGATGCAGTGACCTGAAATATAGTTAACTATAAATATAAAAACACCTAATTACTACATATCTTTGGTACCAAAGTGATAAGCACCTGCGTACGCAGGTGCATAGATGGTGGTGCATTATTTGTTGTTTGCTGTTTAACAAGGAACACACAGAATGTAAGTATAGGTGGTGTTTTCTACGTGCGTTCGTTAACAATGTGAGCTTGATATACAATTAAACAAACCAGTATGTCATTTTATCCAACCTTACAATGAGTGTTTAAGTCTAATAAGTAATTAAAATAACAATAAAGTAACACTTACTTGACGTGGAGATAGCCATTCTCTAATCACCGATAATATGTCGATTGAGTTCAGCGGGTTCCTTCTCATGCGAGCAGTGGATATGCCACAATTGATGCAGCGGAGATTATCCATCGTAAACGACAGGTAACAATATCAAAAGGCAAAATCGAAGTCCAAAAGGCGTGCAAAGGTCAATCGGTATTTCTGGAAGAACGGAGTCCAAGAACGAAATAGGGTCGGTCACAAAGGCAGTCACAATTGTCCAAAAACACAGCAAGGGTCGGTAATTAAAGGTAGCACACAAAGTAAACATATAACGTAAGTCCGCAACACGAGCGAGAAACGTTATGGCGCTATCCGGCAATCTGTTGTTGACAACCGATTGATTGACAAGTGACAGCCGTATCGAGTGTTGCACTTCGCAAAAATGCAAATCGATTTTTCTAAAAAATCATTAAAATAAGTTAAAAACATCAAAAAAATACTTTGTCTTTAATCATTGTTTCGCAATAAACTTATAAAAATACTTATTGGAGTGAAAATAAATATAAATCGAACATTATGATAAAAATCTTTTACTGGAAAAAATATTTTTATTTAAAAATGGCTTAATATGGTAACATTGGTTGTTATTAACAACTGCAACGCGAGGAATACGTCAACTGACTTTTCTTTTTTATTAATTCCTTAATCCAAGGTTTTTTCGGGAAATGATAAAATGGAGTAGGGCTTGTAATTATTTAAATATTTTTTCGAATGGTCTAATACTTTGTCTATCGAGGCCATGCCTCGCCGATCTCCTTTGACAATTTCGGGTAGCTTGATGTGCTGGCGTCTGTACAACTAAAAAGTGAAAAATAAAAACTTTTTAACAAAAAAAACAACCGACTAAAAAAAAACTACAAAGTGATAAATGTTGTTTTTTGTAAAAAAGTTTTTTTTAGGAAATCAAAATGAGAGAATTATTTGTGGATGGATGAAATACATGCCATAAATATTCTACCAGCCAGTGCGCGTGTATGACTGTATGAACGTGGCCGAAGCAAATGTGTGTGCAAGGATCGTAGCAGGTGACTGTCTTTAGTTTCTGCTTACCCCATGGGAAAACGGCGTGAGTTTGGGTATGTTTTCTTTGGTTACCAACTATGTTGAGGTCGGCGTCCGGTTGGTTTTAGCTAAGTACCATTTTTAGATGATAGGTACCTATCCACGGACCGACTGCGCGTGACATGCGTAGCTTAACTTTGATCGATGGACCCGTGTGTCTGTTACTTACCCTCGAGCGCCTTATAGGTAGGTATTGTTTAATAAATAAGATTGAGTATAATTAATAGTATTTATTAAGTACTTAATTAACTTAAAAAGGTAATAAAAACAAATAAAAAAAATGGCCCGTCGCGCGTCGCTTGCGTGGAGCACGGCGCGGCAGCGTCAACAAAGCCCTGAAAGAAAACACAATTTAGTTTTTCATATTGTACATATTATTAGGTATTAAATAAGATTTTGTTTTATTTTTAACTCAGCGTTTTATTTACAAAACAACAAATGGCAGGGGAAGCCCAGAGGATTTTTCATCAGAGCATATTCAGAACAAATACCTATGCTTGCTGAAAAATCCTAAAAAATGTCTAATTCTAATACCTAATAGTAATACGTTCACAAATTACATTTACATACCTTGGCCATTAATCGATAGGTACTGCCTACTCGGCAATTCGGATGCTGCTGATGCTTGAATACTAAAACAAGCAATTTTTTTTACAAAAAACCCTGTTGCGACATGATTTTCTGATTAATTATTATTCGCTTATATACTTACACTTGCGGTACGTCGTCGCAGCCGAAGAGTCTCATCATAGAGGCCGACAAAACGGTTTGTAGCCCCTCCTATTTCCTCCATAGCAGAGGCTTGCCTGTTCATGGCTCGTGCCAACTCTCTGTCGACCGCTATTCAAGACTGCTCTATTTTTATTAGATGCTGGGCCCCTTCAAATTCTTTGTCATCTAAAACCAGTAATTAACAGTTGCATTATTATCAATAGTCAACCAATCAACAATAATGCAATATACATTAAGTATTTAAAAGAAGTAGTGCTTGGGGGAGGCCTGTATCCAGCAGTTGACGTCTTTCGGTTGAAATGATGATTATATAATTTAAAAGAAGCAAAGTATAAAGCTTGTAATAAAAAGGTATTTCTTATCCTTTGCGGGGAGACGAGCGACGAGGACGACGGCGACGCTTCGGAGGGTGTCGGTCCCTAAAAATGTGTATTATACCTATATTGTTATTTTTATTTTGTAATGATTTTGAATAATTTGTGTAAGGCTTAAATAAAAACTGTTCACCTTACTGAATTATAGTTTGATATTAGTAAAAATATATCTAATGACGTCTCTTTTTGACATCTTTTATCATTCGAGTCGCGCATGCGCGTAGCGTTTACGAATACGTTCCATGTTAGCTTTCTAGCCGATTATTTATTTTAATGATTTTATATTTTCAAAGATATATAATAACAAATGAGAAATGAAAATACTATGAGTATGCACTTAATCAAGCAAACTAATTAATATATTTAAAAAATCAGAAAATAAGGCTGCTAAAAATTAAAGTATCACTAAGTATCACAATATCGTCTACGTACATTGAACCAACATGAAAATATGTTTAATTTCGTAAACGAGAACAAAGTTGACCGCTATGAGACTATACTGCAATGATACTGCGACTGGAATGTGAACAAACCGAACTTTAAGATTAGCAGAATACCATTTTTTGGTCTATTCACAATGTCATCGCAATCTAGTCTCGTGTTTTTCACATTGCACGTTAATTAGTAGAATTGACCTTCAGATCGAGCCATGCAATAAGGAAGCTTTACGTAGATTAGATTCTGTCCAGTCCAAATGTCTGAGGATCGTAATTGGTGCCATGAAATCCTCTCCTATAAATGCTCTCCAGGTTGAATGTGCAGAACCTCCTCTTAACCTTCGACGACAATACTTAGCAGATCGTTTCTTGTCAAAAGTGTTTTCCCTTTCATCCCATCCTTTACTCCCCATTTTGGAACAAATCTTCCTCTCTCTTAACACGTCTTCCTACTGGAATAATAAATCTATTCCATTGATGAATAGGTACAGAGAACTTAAACAACTCTCCTCACCTGTTTGTCAATACCCCTCTCTTCCTGTCTTTTCTTCCGCCTATGAGGTGGTCCATTTCAAACCAAAGGTCGTTTTGGGACTTGGTATCTCCAAAAATTCCCAGGACGCAAAAGGTGACTTTGAGCGGGCCATTAAAAGATACTGGGAGGGCTGGAACTTTTTTTATACGGACGCATCCAAGTTATCGGCATCAGGATGTACAGGTGTCTCAACATATTTCCAGAACTCTAAAATTGCCCTTATATTCCAATGCCCACCAGAAGCCTCAGTATTTACAGGAGAATGCATTGGTATTCTAGAGGCCGTTAGTTTCATTTTAACCCACAACATTAAAAACTCTGTAATTTTTTCCGATTCTCGTAGTAGCATTCAAGCTTTAGGGCAATGTCAACTAAAATCTAAAATTCACAGCCAAATCATTTTCGACATACTTAATTTATTATACAGATGCTCGATCAAAGGTTTAAGCATTGAGATAGCCTGGGTTCCCAGCCATTCGGGTATAGGTGGCAACGAGTGCGCCGACTCACTGGCAAAATTTGCCTCATCTAACCCGGTGGATCGGAAGCACTATACGGTACAAAGTTACGACTTACGATCTGACTCCAAACACAAATTGTACAACTCGTGGTCAGCAGGATGGCAGGTAAGTTCGAAACTTAAGGGGGCGTATTACGCTAGTATTCAACCTGACATCCAGCGGAAACCTTGGTTTTTTAAATGCCCTAAACTGTCCAAGAGAACTGTTTCATCCTTGTGCAGACTGAGACTTGGCCACTGCTGCAGTCCAGTATTCCTGAACAAGATCCGTGTTCGTGACAGTTCCCTGTGCGAATGCGGCCTTGATGATGGTACTCTGGACCATATCTTTTTCTCTTGTCCTTTACACTCCCAATCCTTTGACTTATATCATAAGCTTTCTAAAATTAAAATTCCTCTTCCTACTAACTTTCATTCCCTCTTGACTAACTTTTCCCCTAAAATTATCAAAATTTTGTCATCCTTTATAAATTTAAATGACATTAAATTGTAGTGAGGTGTGTAGTAACAACTTTGTAAATATGTATATAGATTTGTGGTGTTAATAGACAAAAAAAAAAAAAACTTGACTAACAAAAATTGGGGTGTGTAACGGTTGATATAATAACAAAAAATCTAACGTTCACTTGACCTAATTTCAGTTAATATACTTTTGTTTAATATAACGATCAGTTGAGATAATTAATTGTTGATATAATTTCATTTTATCTAATTTCTTATGATATAATAAACATTTCCTATAATGCACATTTGACATAATATTCATGTAGTATATTCATAATCTCTAATAACTTTTAATATAATTTAGAAAATCTGATACGATTTTAAACGCCTGCTAGTATGGTGCTAGCAAAAATGCATCGCATAAGCATTAATTGCTACAAAAGTTTGCTTTTATGCGTGAGGTGGGTAGACTATACACGCATTTATTATTTTTCTTACTGTCCTACAGTTACAGCGAAATTATTCATTGTGTGGCTATTGCAATCTCGATATTTGTTTTAGATTTTAAAATGACTAGTATTAATTATAGTACATTCAAAAGTTCTAAAGGTGGACTAAAACTTGCTGTAAATGGATACATTTATAACAAAAACAGGGAAGTGAAGAATAAAGTTTATTGGATTTGTGAACGACAACGTGAAAAAAAATGTATGTGTCGTGCCATAACAACAGTGAACATGGAGACGCAGTTACATACAGTGGTTAAATATGATGACAACCACAACTATGATCCTGAACCAGCACGGCAAGCGGTGGCATCTATAATTGATAAAATCAAAACAGATTCCTGTCAGAATACCGGTAAGAAGACGTGTCAGATTTTACAAACAGCAAAATGTGGTAGTGATGAATTGATTTTGAGCGAGTTACCTTCCACGTCTGCGTTAAGACAGATAGTTTATCGTGAAAAGAAAAAAGGAAAACCTAATGTTATAGAACCAACAGATATTTACTTCCAAATTCATCATGATGAATTGAAAATCCAAAATAACAATTTTGTAATATGTGATGAGATATTTGATGATAACAAAAGGATAATCATTTTTTCTTGTCAAAAAATGATGGAGTTTTTTGGAAGATCACAACTGTTAATAATGGATGGGACATTTTATATTGCAGCCATGAATTTTTTACAACTTTATGTTATACACGGAAATATTTTTGAGGAAAATACACACACATATCCTCTTTTGTTTGCTCTTTGTACACATAAAGATAAAAAAACATATAATAAGTTATTCGATTTAATTATTACTTACTGTAATGAACATGAGATCACAATTACGGTGACTAATGTAATAATGGACTTTGAACTTGTTGCAATGAGATGTGTCAAACAAAATTTTGATAACGTTATTATTAATGGATGTTTTTTTCATCTTGCACAATCTTTATATAGAAGAATACAAAGAGCTGGGAAAGCGGTACTCTATGGAACAAATACTAATTTTGCAATTGAAATGAAATGTTTGCTAGCATTGGCGTTTTTAGATGAAAAGGAAATACCCCACTATTTTATGAAGTTACAGGAATCCGTTTCTTCAGAAAGCACTTACCTTGTACAAATGTTTGGAAAAGATTACGTTTTAGGAAACGGCAACAAAGACCCTTGTTTTTCTCCAAAATTATGGAGTATTGCAAGTTTACATGATAAAGGGCTACCGAAAACCCAAAATTCAGCGGAATCCTGGCACCATAGAATTAAGGCGACTACATGACCTAAAGCGCGGTCACTGTCGGACTGCATAGAAAAGAAAGAGAAGCGCGATGATACAACGGCGGTAATTTATTGCAAATATGAAGAAATTATCTATTTACAAAAACTATTTAATAATAAATAATCCATCACTGAATGCAGTTTGGCATTAGACATTTAATGGTATATTTTTAATTGTAATTAAAATTGTTAATGAAGGGATAAACTGCTTTTAAAGAAAATTAAGAGGTGTATTTGAACATTATTTTGATGCATTAATGTATATTTATTTATGATTTCAGTTCCATCACTGTATTAAAGTAAGACTTGAAAATATCATAATTTTTTCTTTGGTCAAAAGTATTTACGGTTTAAGAGATACACTGCTTTAAAAAACAACTTTTTGACCGTTTTCGGAAACCTCCGCCTTAATCAAATTATAAATCATAACAAACCTGGGTTTTATTGCCTACCCCACGAGTTGCTTCTAGAATCCAAAGTAATATTGGGTAGCGTAGAATGTCTTTTTAATGGACAATCACCACAAAAAAAGCCGAAGTATTGTTTAAAGAAAAAGGAAGGAATCGATAATATTCTTAAAAAAAAAAAGGAATACACTGAAATTGAATTCCTTCGGGCTTTGGCCTCTAACTTAAAACTGAAATAAGATGTAATATTTATGTGATGCTATGTTATGATTAAAAAAATATTGTACTGTTTTTTTTTCTTCGCTTTATACCCTATACACCTACCACCCTCAACTATTGTAACCAGTAGAAATTGGATGCAATCTGGACTTTAGGGCACCCCGACTCGGACAGGTTAGGTTAGAAGGGTTATTTTTTTATAAACCATCCAGAAGTAGGAGCCCCGCCAAGCGGGGCTCCGTCGACCAAGCCCACCCTCAACCATGCATTGAATATTTTAAGATTTGGTTAGGTGCCATTTGAGTTAGGTTAGAACTGTGACCATTAAACATGAAAATTAGGTCAAATGAATGTTATATAAAAAGAATATTATACATATTGAAAATTATATAAAATGAACGTTAGACTAAATGTTTTATATTACATGAAAATTATATCATATGAAACATTAGGTCATATGAAATTAGGTTATATGATTTTATAGCATATGAAAATTATATTATATGAACGTTATTTCAAGTGAAATTAGAGCATTTGTTATTATATCATACATTACACACCAAAATTGTCTCGTCCTTTCAGCTACTAATGTATAATTACATAACTACCTCGGAGTGCAAAGTTCGACGGCTGCAGCTCACCTTGCTGCGTTGCTGTCACCATATGACGCTGGCAGAATAGTCGACATCGGCTCAGTTGCCATAGAAGAAAAAAAAAAAAATACACCTCAATATTGAGAAACAGAAATTAAGTTAACAATTGGGGCACAAAACAAAAGAAAGATAACTATGAGACGGGACAACTACATAACGGTAAGTAAAGATTATGAATCTAAGAAACAACAATAAACATCAAAGTAAACATTCATCATAATTACGCTATGTGTTTTTCAGGGTCCCGGCACCATGGTCACTTCTTTATCGTTGATGGAGTCACACCTGGCGCCTTAGGATACTTGGATATCAAGGGGTTTAGTATAAAGTATAAGTAGCATAAAGGTTTGCCAATTCTTCCGGATTTAAGTGGTCGGTGCGGAGGCGCGATAAAACTTCCTGTGTGCAGTCAGATAGTTGCTCTATATGTTCACTCTGTACGTTAAATAGTTCGGCGGTAACGGGACGGTCCATAGAAAAGATTACGTCATTAGGTGACTTATTGGAGATTTGTACCCAACCTCTATTGTTTTTTACTGTGGTCAAGAATCTGACTAACTTTGATGTCTGAGCCGGTATGATTTCTTCGTAGAGGTTAGCATTGCGAGAGTCATACATGGTAATGGGTATCTCAGTATTTCTGGTGATTAGTTTCTTGTTTCTTAAGTCAATGTTAGTACCCCATGAGTCCAATAAATCAAAGCCAATAAGGCCATCAAAATACTTATGGAAATCTAGAATGAATAAAGTTATATCGCCTTCTTCCTTGAATTCAGGGAAACTAGGTAAGGTTATTGAATAGTTATTTTTATAAACGTTGCGCACGTTGGTTACTTCAAACGGGTTATATGTAGTTAAGAGGCACATTGGAAAAGTACTTTTCGACAGCTTGAGGTGATATAAATAACTGGTTGGCTCCAGTGTCTATAAGAAACTTTAAAGGTGGGTTATGGATTTGAATGTACCCAAGTTGTCTCTGTATATTAAAATTTACATCTATTTTGGCTTTTCTGATTTCGGGACCTCGGGAAAATTTCCATCCGGTTTCCGGTTTTCGTTTCTGGCTTCGTCTGCGTTTGGCTTAAGTTCCTCTACCACTGGAACTTCATATTGCCCATAGTTATTGTAAAAATCCAGGTACTCTTGGTAAGCATCATAGTCTTGGTTATATATAGTCGCGACGCGCATGCGCTGCCGTACGGACGCGAGAGACTAGCCATGGCCGCGAAGTTGTTAAAATGTTCGAGTTGCAATATAGTTATTAACGAGGTCCTAGCCTTTATATGTAACAAAATTGATGTGATGAACGAGGAGAGCATTAGTCAAATATGTGTGAGTGCTTTTTCTGACGAGGACATTCACAAGGCTAAAAATCTACTGTGTGAATCGTTACCCATGGAGAAGCGTAAGAAGGCGAGAAAGAGAGACGGGAAGAAGCTCCGTGAAATAGACGATATCATCTGCATGCTGAAGGAGTCCGATCCTGAGGTATTACCGGTTTTTGTGGCCCGTGACCTGCAAAAACTACCGCCAGTACTTTTTGATCACGTCGACGTCACTCGGATTTTGAAGGATTTGATGCGAATGCAGCAGGAGATAGATCAGATCAAAGAACTGTATGCCACTAAAGAAAACCTAAATTATGTGAAGTCTGATCTTGAAAGTCTAAAAAAGGCATCTATGGTGAATAATTTTAGAAGCACCGCCAGTAATGTCAACGTCAAAAGAGGTGGCTTTTTGCTGGATAGTCACGAGGACTACTGCAGCGGTCCAAAGGGGCTGGAGTATATGGATACTCAACATGTCACACCATGCAAAAAAACTAGCGACAATCGCGTGCCGCACGATATTCCATTCCTGGGCAGCATCAGTGACAAGTTTGCGTTCACTGGCAAGTCTGCCGTGGATACTTCGGCAGGTGTGCTCCGTGGTCGACCATACGGAGGTGTGGCATTGCTGTGGAGGAAGTCGGTGTTTCCCTCAGTGTCAGTGTTAAAGTGTAACAGTGATCGCCTAGCAGCTATTAAGGTTGAGGTACAAGATCGTTCTTTGCTAATCATATCTGTGTATATGCCTACGGACTCTAAAGACAATTTGATCGAGTTTACGGAGTGTCTAGGCGAAATAAGTTCTATAATTGCAATTAGTGATGTTGAATCTGTGTATGTGTTGGGAGACTTCAACGCGCACCCGGGTGAGTTATTTGCAATGCAACTCTTAGACTTTTGCGTGGAACAATCATGGTTATGTGTTGATCTCGAATTGTTACCTAACGATTCACACACTTTTGTTAGCGACGCACATGGATGTCGGCGGTGGCTCGATCACTGCGTAGTCACGAGCGCCGCGCGCGCAACCGTCGATAATGTGACCATATTGTATGATATCTACTGGTCGGATCACTATCCAATGCAATTAACATGTAATTTGAATTTAATAAAACCTAAAATTGTAATATCAAATGAATATAAAAATAATGTGCTATGGGGTGAAAGGCAACCTGGTCAAATTGAAATGTACCATAAATATTGTCACGCAAATCTGCAGCTTATTGATTTTCCATCTGAATTTGCTACTTGTGCTGATAAAAAGTGTAACTCTGATAAGCATAAATCTTTAATTAGCAATATGTATCGAAATATAGTACGTATTTTGACAGAAGGTGCGAAAGCTTCCTCTAGTGCGAATTCAAATCATGGTAGGGGCAAGCATATTATAGGTTGGAATAAACATGTAAGGGAAGCCTCCCTCACCCCACGGTAAGGCTCGGCAGTGTTATCATAACTGGCTGTGGTATGGGAGACCTAACTCTGGTCAGCTGTACGAGGAAATGACT
The DNA here is from genome assembly GCA_914767645.1 of Hydraecia micacea. NCBI lineage: Eukaryota > Metazoa > Arthropoda > Insecta > Lepidoptera > Noctuidae > Hydraecia > Hydraecia micacea. The sequence continues at coordinate 15,113,177 of OU611775.1, forward strand.
GAGTCTAGACGTCTGTTCAAGGAAAAATTGAAATGGTGTCAAAATAACCAACAACAAATTAAGATGGATATAATTGCACGACACCATTCCAATAATAATTTTTCAAAATTTTGGAAATCTACGAATAAATTGAATATAAAGCCTAGCCGGCCCGTGAGCATCGAAGGTGAACACGAGCCAGATGCCATTGCAGAATTATTTAGGCAACATTTCGGAGTTGAGCCAGTTGGCAATCTTGCACAGTCTGAGATAAGGTCGGTGCCTGATGCTGGGGCTATACCGGGAGATATCAATGTAAGGTTCACTGCAAAGAATGTTAATGTAGTTATAAAATCTATGAAAAGAGGAAAATCTCCAGGCCATGATGGCCTCAGCATTGAGCACCTACGGTTTACTGGGGTACACTTGCCTAGAGTTTTGGCCCTATTGTTTAATCTTTGTGTTAACCACTCCTACCTGCCTGATGATCTCATGTATACCGTTATTGTCCCTATTGTAAAAAATAAGACCGGAAATGTCTCGGACAGGTCTAACTACAGGCCTATCTCCTTAGCCACGGTTATAGCAAAGGTATTGGACAGTCTGCTTGACGGCCATTTAACAAAACATATAAAACTGCACGATGGCCAGTTCGGTTTTCGAAATGGTCTATCTACTGAAAGTGCGATTTTGTGCCTCAAACAGACTGTGCAATACTACACCGCTCGTAAAACCCCTGTATACGCATGTTTTCTGGACCTGTCCAGGGCATTCGACCTGGTCTCATACGACCTGTTGTGGACTAAAATGTACCAAGACATTAGTCTGCCCCCTGAAATTGTGTCTATATTTGAGTACTGGTACAAAAATCAGAAAAATGCTGTTAGGTGGGCGGCTAGTAAGTCGGACGATTACGTATTGGAGTGTGGTGTGAGGCAGGGGGGGCTGACCTCACCGAAATTATTTAATTTATATATGGACCGCCTGATTGGAGAGCTGAGCAGCACTGGCATCGGATGTCACATAGAAGGAATTTGCGTAAATAATATAAGCTATGCAGATGACATGGTTCTGCTCAGCCCTTCAATCGGTGCGCTGCGCAAGTTACTCCGTATATGTGAAGATTATGCGGCGGCCCATGGGCTCAGATACAATGTGAAAAAGAGTGAGGTTATGGTATTTAAAGCACCTAAAAAAGAGGTCACAGTGGTACCTCCCGTTTCACTCTATGGTACACCATTAAACCAAGTCACTCATTTCAAGTATCTGGGCCACTGGGTCGCCGAGGACCTTAAAGACGATATGGATATGGAGAGGGAACGCAGGGCGTTGTCTGTTCGCTGTAACATCTTGGCTCGTAGATTCGCACGGTGTACTGGACAAGTTAAGGTCACGCTATTTAGAGCTTTCTGCCAGACCTTTTACACCTGCAGTTTGTGGGTCAATTACACGCGGAGGACATACGACGCCCTGCGTGTGCAATATAATAATGCGTTCAGGGTGATGATGGGGCTGCCGCGGTACTGCAGCGCGAGTGGTATGTTCGCGGAGGCGCGTGTGGACGGCTTTCACGCAGTCATACGCAAGCGAAGTGCGTCTTTAATGGCGCGGGTGCGCGGCGGCCCCAGCGCCATCCTGACCACGTGCGCCAGCCGGTGGGACTCATTACTGATGAGGCATTGGATAGGCCTACACGCGAAAGCAAGTGCCTGATACGATCGTTTGTGACTGTTATTATTAAATTTATAAATGTTTTTACTAACACTAGGTTAAGAACATTGTAACTAACAAAATATGGAAGCAATTCTGAAATAAAAATTTATTATTATTATTATTTAAATTTATATATCTCGGGACCATGGGGTCCCAGTCCTTTGGAAGGCGTACGAGGGGCCGAAGCCAACTCGCAGAGGCCCCTTAGGAAATTTTAATGAAATGCGGCACCGTCCGACGATTATCCCTGTATGCACTATGCAAGTGCACCCAAGGATAACCCCCGGTTGGTGTAGGACTATTGTAGGATATGGAAAAATAAAAAGTTGGACTATGGGTTTGGGTGGCTGAAGTGGACTGGTTACCAAGAACTATGGAAGAACTATGACCCCTGCCTGATCAATGTTTTATATATACACGGATAAAATGGCAGGGGGTGACTTGCACACTCAATAATGGGCCCCCGGAAACGGTCGCTAGCACATAGTGACGTAGCGACAAGGGGGCAACATGTCCTGAGGTGCTTATGAGGAGTGGAGAGGTATTCCACGGCTATCAGGACAATCCCGGAAGTACGGTCAAGATCCCTACCAGCATCTTACTGGAATACTTCCTTCCTCCGAGCACGTTTGCTCTTGCGAATCTCCACTCAAGCCGGCCAATAAAGGCAAGAATGAGGTGGGAGCTCTGTTCCTCGTCATTTTTCACTCCAGCCGGCCAATAAAGGCAAGCCAGAGGTGAGGAACAAGACTTCTCCCGGGAGATAGGGTCCGTGGGGTCGCTACTGCCCAACAGCTCGCCACATGCTGCCCTGCGGGTTTCTGTATCTCTCTTGGTCTGGCTCCTCACCTTAGACCCATTCCGGAGAGTAAACTCTTCCGGCACAGGCCCAGAGTTCGGAGCGCGCAAGCCCCACCACGACGTCAACGTAGAGATACGGCGTTATTATTATTATACGCGGCATAAGCTAAATCGTAATAAGGATCAAATACGCAGTCATAGTTATTAAGTTCGCGTGTTCTGAAATAGTTGCTGGGCGGCGGATTACCAGCTCTACGCCAGTCATGTCCAGTCGAGGGTAAAGTTTTAGGCACAAAGTGGCTGACGCCACTCATAGGACGCGGCGTATTATTAGAATTAGTGGGTTGCACGGGTAATCCATTTGGGAGCCTAAAGGCATTGCCTTGAGCGTTATAATTTGGGGGTGGTGTGCGGAACATCTGTTGGGTCCGAGTAGGGCCACGTAGTTGTTGTTGCTGGGGTACAGTTAGGGACATAAGTGGAGTAGCAATTTCACAAAGCAATAGATTGACACTTTGGTTTTACTTACGACCTTCTTTTAATGAGTCATTTCTCTACTATAGACACACACACTCACATTAATTTGCAACTGATTGTATTTCATAAATTCAACCGCTACGGTATATGGTATGATAGCCTAACGGTTATCATATTTGGGTAAGTGCGTTCTGCGTAGCGATGCGCGAGTTCAAATCTCACGCGCGATGATAGTTTTTTTAATGTTTTAATAACTACTTTGAATAATCACGCTTTTGACTATAATTATATTTCCTTGTCATGTTCGTCTTGTGCGCTTAATTCGTAAAACTTTATGATTATACCCACAGATATCTAAATAAATAAATTATAAGGTAGACACAGTTAAGTTATACGAGTCATTCACCGTGATTAAATAGAACGTTGTATGTCCGTGACCACCGCCACCCCACCAACGCCAATCGCTTCCATGTTTGGTGAATAATTAGTACTCAATTGGTACTAATTAGTACTCTAACAAAAAAAAATTGGTACCTTAGTAGTTTTTGAGAAAATCGACTTTGATGGTGGTCCTGCGGTGGTCACGCTCCCTTCAGCAGGACCACCATGAGCGCCGAAAAAGGGGGCATGCTACAGCTATTCTAAGTATACAAATAATTAGTACCCATAAATGTGATTCATTTCGTGAAAAAAGCAGAACTGAAATATTTGTATTTACCGAAAAATCAACGATGATAACTTTCGCGCAATCGTTCAGCAGGACCACGATTTTGAATGTTGATTTCAAGTTTGAGAAGCGTGTCGCTTTCCTCAAACCTACATAGAAAATTAGTACCCTGCAAGATAAAATTAGTACCCAAAATTCAACATTAGTACTCCAGTAGTTTACGAGAAAATCGACTTTGAAGGTGGTCCTGCGGTGGTCACGGTGCAAAATTTTCATTTCAAGATTTTCCTATTAAAAACTTCGTGATTTCTTCCCAAATTTATACAAAAATTAGTACCCATAAAGAAGTCAATAATAATAATAATATAATAATAATTTATTTAATAAAACGTTTACAAAAGGTGTACATTTGGCCAATAGTAGCAAATTTTCCATACAATTATAGTGCCTAAAATAAACTAAAACTAAAATATGTTTTATTACAGGTGCAAGTAGTGATGGATCGGAATTAGAGTGTTAGGTTGCGACCCACCCGAACTAGGTTTATTCAAACCTGTGTTTCAGGCCATCACTTTACCTTACAATTATATTAGAGCGTTATTTTTTAAATGTAACTGATATAAAAATAATTCATTAACAATTCTGAGAAAAAGCACATTGGTACATTAATACCTAATACTAAGTCTTGTAAACATACAAAAGTAAATACTTACAAGGGAATAAAATTATGATCATGACAAAATTTCTAAAAGTTTTTCTGTGTCTGTGTAATTGAGTGTCGCTAAGTACTCTGATAACATTGTACTACATTTTTTATAGCTTACACTATAGAAGCTTAGTAACTTGTTGAGTCTATTATACAGAAAAGGTCCTAAGAACACATAAAAACGATTAGCAAACGCATGTCTGGTTTGAGGCTTTATGCAAACCAAGTCTTTCCTTCTCTTGTCGGAAGGTACTGGGTCAAAAGGAAGTGCAGTGTGCTGGTGTTGTACTATGCTTAGAATAAATAATTGCCTTACGGTTAGTACATTACATGATATGTAGAGTTGGTGCGTCGGAAATCTAAAAGGGCGAAAAGTAGCAACCTTTAAAATTGCTCTTTGAGCGCGCTCTAGAGGAAGTAAAATTGTTTTTGCAGCACCTCCCCAGGAAGTTATGCAATACGTAAGTATGGATTGACACAAAGCTAAATAAACCTGTTTAATTAATTTATAGTCGGCTATGTTCCGTAAGTTCTTAAAAACATATATTAATTTGCGCACTCTGGTACAAAGTAAATCGATATGTTTACGGAAATTTAGATTGGAGTCAATAGTGACACCTAGGTATTTCAAATGGTCGGCCTTAGCTAAAGTGGGGCAAGAACATGCAGTGTCAGCGGCAGCGTACGTGCTGCAATTGTGTGCGTAAATGTTCAGATTAGTAAGCGGTATGTTAGTATTTCTCATTGTAAATAAAATGTATTTTGTTTTATCTGCATTTAATGTTAGGAGATTATTATGGAGCCAATTAGAGACAATGTTAAAACCATTTTGAGCAAATTCATAGACTTCAGCTTTTGATTTAGCTGAGAACAATAGAGCAGTGTCATCCGCATAAGACATTATGACTCCATTTTGGAGTGGCAAGCTGCACAGATCATTTATGTAGATTAAAAATAACGTGGGGCCCAAAATGCTGCCTTGCGGAATTCCAAAACCACTATTTTTAAGTACAGAACTTGTACACTGCCGTATTTTTACACACTGACGACGATCGCTGAGATAATCCGCAAATAGTAGATGTTGTGCTCCTCTTATCCCAAGTGTTTCAAGCTTGTGCAAAAGTAAAGTACATGAAATAGTGTCGAAGGCCTTGGCAAGGTCTAGAAAGATCCCAATTGTGTGCATACCATAATCCAGATCGGTAGTAATATGATTAGTTAATTTGTGTACTGCTTGGCTAGTTGATCTATTGGGCCTAAAACCAAATTGATTGTCTGAAAGTAGTCTGTTATCTTCCAAATATTTTATCAATCTACTGTTAATGATTTTTTCCAAAATTTTTGAGAGGCCTGTTAGCACTGAAATAGGTCTATAGTTATTCACACAGTTTTTGTCTCCAGACTTGAATACAGGTGTCACCACAGCTTTTTTTAGCAATTTGGGGAATATTCCTTGAGACAAACATAGCTGAAAAATGTGGGTTAGTGGAGGGGCAAGTAGGTATTTAAATCTTTTTAGTATATTATTAGGAATGTCATCCCACCCAGTAGCACATGCATCCTTTAACCCGTCTATTAATCTTACTACTTCGTTAACGTCGGTATCTAATAAAGCAAAAGAATTTACTGTACCGGATGGTATAGTCGGGTTTTGAGGGGAAACATTGCTAGAATGTAAAGATTTTTCAGCCAAGTTTTTACCAATATTAGCAAAAATATTGTTTACCTTATTCACTGCTTCTAATGGATTTATATCTGTGCATAGTAAATCAAGCGGAGGTTCGGGATTTTTCGATCTAAATGTATTAGTTTTTATAAATTTCCAAACAAGTTTACTATTTTTCCCCGCCTTCTGTAATTCATTTTTATCATACTGATTTTTGAGTTTTTTCAAAAGATTATTACAGAAGTTACGATACCTTTTATATGTAACAGAAATTACGTCGTTATCAGGTGCGCGTTTGAATTTTAGGTGAAGTTTGTCTCTATGTCTTATACAACGAACGAGGCCAGGTGTGATCCAGGGTTTAATACTATTATACTTTCTGGGCAATGTTTTAGTAAATGTATTTTTTCTTATTGCAAATTGTAGCGAGATTATGAAATACTTTAGAGAATTATTTGCATCGTTTGAATTATAAACTGGTTCAAAATTAATGCCGCGTATGTCATTTTCGAGGTTTGTCATATTCACTTTAGTGTAGCTACGCATGCAATTTATTCTAGGTGAACTTATTTGTAATGTTATTAAAACAGCTTGATGATCGGTAAGCGAAGAATTAGTAACCAATGTTTTGGATGGATTTTTAGATTTTAGAATGATATAATAATAATAATAATAATAATCATTTTATTATCAGGCAGCTAAGGCCCATAGATAAAATACACAACATAATCTTATACCTATAATAAACTAATACATATTAAAAACCTTAAAGCTATGACTATACACGTAACGTGGTCGGCGTCGTGTTTCGCTGCGTGGTGTCGCGTAACCTTCCTCGGAAACGTCGATATACGACACCTTTCGGCCAAAAGTCCTCTTTCAGGCAGGTCTGCAGATGTTGGGTTGGAACTCGTACCACGAATGACTTAAAGTTGATGTTGTGGCGCGATTCCAACCTTTCGACCCTCAGAGTCCAGTTGGTCTTCACCTTCAAATACTGCACAACTTCCTCAGTTGTCGTGGAGTGATGCAGACGCGAAAGGTACAGCTGCGTCGTAGGCACAGCAGGGCGCAGCAACATGTTGGGTCCACTCGGTGCAGTGCCACACAGGTTACGAGAAAAGGGCTTCTTCTTCTTCCTTTCTACTTTTGTGAAACCCTCCTCATCAACTTGGCTGGCTCTTGGCAAAGAGCTACGGACCGCAGTCAGGGCAGGTTGAGTACCCTTTATTGGTTTTTCCCCTTTTTTGGTATGTCGCTTAGGCTGCGACGCATTTGATTTTCCGCTGGTGACAATAGCAGCGTAGGCACGATTAGGGGTCGACGTACCAACGCGTGACGTTTCCGCAGCCGGTGTTGTGGCGCGGGCGACGGCGGCGGCGGGCGGCGCTTGCTCAGCGATATCGGCAACTGGTGACGCATTTGTGTTCGCCGATTCAAAACTGCCGACGGATGCATTTTGCGCCCCTCGTCGTGTGTTCTAAGTCTAAGCATGAGCCGCTCTGATGCGTGGGGTGATAGTGAGCTGGTAATAGTCCATGAAATGAGCAAATATTCAGATAATTATGTACATGGGTATCGGTTTTCCCGGAAGCAATGTTAATGTTAATATCGCCAACAAGTATTATATTTTTAAAAGATGATAAGTTTTTTAAGTTTGTGTCAACTGATTCTAAAAATCTGTCCATATTTTGAGAAGGAGGCCTATAAATAGCCATGACTACTGTATCAGGAAAATGTTTAATTATTAAACAATTACTATCTTGGGATACCGGTTCTTCTTTAATTGTATGTAGATTACTTTTTATATAAACTACTAATCCATCGTTTTGGTTTATATTTCTTTCAGTTTTGTATGAATAATAACCCTCAAGAGATGGTAAGTTGACTGTCTGTTTTGACAACCAACATTCAGTTAGGACGATAATATCACAGCATAAGTCCAGATTCTGTAATAGGACTTCAAACCCGGCCATGTTTCGATTTATGCTGCGAATATTCTGTGTGAGCAGGGTTAACGTTTTGTCACCAGAAGGGAGGAGATGTTTACAGTCCTCAACATTACAGATTTTAGATTCAGATACAGAAAAACTATCCAGATCATAAATTAGCTGATTTGTCATAATCGTTACAAACTAAATGGAGATATAAATAGAAGATTTAAAACTACCTGTTTTTGTGCTTACTTAAATAAAAAGTTATGTGGCGCTCTTAGGCGCCTTCATAATCTATTGAGTTAATATAGTTCGTCTCTGCATATTTGCGCGCCGGGCAACTAACATCTCCAGTTGCATGATCACATTTCCTCTTGAAGCGTTTGCACGTCGCACATTGAGGCGGGGAAGATTTGCTGCTGCATTCCTTGAAGGAGTGACCAGTCTCTCCACAGTGGTTGCAAGTAGGACTAGTTTCTCGGCAAAACTTGGCTGCGTGTCCAAACTGCTGGCAATTGAAGCACCTGGTGACGATCGTGAAATCTCTCACAGGGCATGATGTCCAATTAATAAAAATTCGGCTTTGGTTTATTATAATTTTACGTATGCTAGCGGGTAGTTCCAAAATGTAGTTACATGTAGGAAGGTCTTTCTTACCCGATTTATGGCTCAATTTGATGCTCTCAAGGAAGGACTCACGAGTTATATTTGGCAACTTGTCTGAGAGGTTTTGCTCGTAAATACAGTCCAATACTTCCTTCTCGGTAAGGGCTACGGGGACACCAATGACAGCGACCCTTGGCCGGCGTTTAGTGGGTTCTTCTATTGTAAGGCCCGATGATACTAATTTTTCCGATTTCTTAAGTTTGTCAATATCGCCTTTGTTTTCGGTGCTAATCAGAACGCCTCCATTTTTCACTTTTCTCAGGCCACGGACATGAAGCTTAAGTTGTTCGGGGGAGATTATCTTTTGGACAAGTGACTTGGTGTCGTCACTTGTTTGGGTCTTATCGCTGGGATAGATGGCGACCGAACTCAAGTTTGCAGGACGGATGAAGTTATCGGATCCTTTCTTCACCATGCTAGCATAGGAAGAATTTTCCGAGGGGCTCAACTTAGTTTCTACGACCTCTTTGAAATTCTGGAGAGAGTCCACAACGTTCTGTTGAACCTGAAGGTGCTGGATTGTGGTATGGGCCAGAATAGTTTTCTGCTTCAGCGATTGGTATAAGATGGCCATCTGAGAAGACCCACTTGAGACCCTCCTGCAAAGAGTAGAGACACGAAGTTTCTGGTCCGAATTCATTTTTCCTTCACCAACAATACTGCAAACTTCGTTTAGTAGGGCATCAATAGATCCTAACCACTTCTGGATCTCCGGCGTACTGACGACTTCACTCGGCAATTCATTCTCCGCGGGTGCTGGTGGATCTGGGTCGCTCGAGGGTAATGGTTCGGTGGGCGTCGGTGGAGGACTTCTCGGTACTAATTGGCTACGACCAAAAGGGCTTGAAACTGGATTAGGCATACTACCAGAAACACTTTACTTATAGTTTATAAAAATTATTTAGTTCATCTTGCACATGAAAAGTTGGTAAAAACGTACAAGTTCCGCGCGACACACTTTACTTTTATACTGACGGCGCAAATAATTATATTTATTTGTCGATTTGTCGTAATTGTTTATTTCATTATAATCAATACAAAACACACGTCCGCTTTGTCTCGCGTTGCGTAAAGCGGTCTAAAACTCCGCGTATAACCCGACCAAATTGAGTTGTCAATCTGACTTAACTAAAACTTTACAGCTCAAGCACATAAATTTATGGATGTCGGAATAGTAATAACAACAGTTCAATATCAAAATTTTTATACAAAATCTAAGTACAGTAGGCTCCAAAAGTCCATAGGCAAAGTCACAAAGCAATAGCTTGACGTTTAGTTTGACTTACGACCTTCTTTTAATGAGTAATTAGACACACACACTCGCATATTACTCGAATATAGTTCCGTGTCATGTTCGTCTTGTTCACATAGTTCGTAAAACTTTATGATTATACCCGCAGAAATCTAAATAAATAAAACATAAGGTAGACAGATGCTTAACTCATTCACCGCTAGTCCCCGACTAAATAGAATGTTGTTGCTTCTTGGTTGGTGGATAATTTGATATGTGAAGTGTGTTTAATCTATTAGCGGTGTTGTAGTTCATTTTGAAATGCAAGCAAATTAAATATCGAGATGAAAGCTGATATTATCGCGCTGCGTAAATATGGACTTATTATTATATCACAAATATTTGATGAAACCGGACTGACTGTGAGTATTATGATTTCATTATTTTATCGAACATTTATCTAATTAAAGTATAAATGATGATCATTGTAGTTATTTTTTTAAACGTTTTATATTTACCATAATCCCTAAATAGAAAAAAAATAATAATATTTCCTAAAGTTTATTTATTTACTTTTGGAATGATGAATTAATATTAAGCATAATTATAATATATAATCATTATAATCATTTTGTAACATCTATTTTCAAAATAATTTTGTTTCAAAATAGTAATAATATTTTATAATCTTGCTAGTAGCCTAACAGTATTCCTTTTTTGTTTTAGAGAAATTACCTACTGTGAGTCGGAGGGTCAAAAGATATAAGGAAGAGGGTAGCCTTGCCAGTCGAAAGCGAAGTGGAAGGCCCAGCTGGTCAGTGAATATGAAACAAGTGGTTTCCGAGATATTTTGCCGAATTATTCAACAAGTGTTTACGAAGCGTTCGCCGTGCAAACGAAAACCAGCTCAAAAACATAATATTTGATTGGAAATAATAAACAAGAACATTTATACAAAGTTGATTTTAGTAATATTAAAATAAAATTGTGTCATATCCGTAATAAGGATTATTTTGAGGTTTAGTTTCAATCTTCTTTTCATAATGAAAATGAATACTTAAGCTATAACCGCAATAAGTCCTAATAAATATGACTGTTTATAACGAATAAACATTTTGAAATCACTTAAGTGTAAAACATTTTTATTTTTAACCCCATATAACATAACCATAACAATATAATAATAAAAACATAAAAATTATTATTATTATTACATTATTATTCTTCTTTATTATCTCTATTGAATAACAAAAAAAAAAAACGAAAAAGATAATTGTTGAAAAGAAAAATAATAGTCTCATCTCGAGATTGGAACCCAGACTTTCACGTTTGCTAAACCATTAGGTTACGTTACCCGCTATCTATACTTGCTATGATAAAGTGAATTTGAGCAGTAGTATGAACCCACCAAGGTTATGTGTAATTATTACGTAGTACCGTGTGCGTAAAAGCGACGATATGTTTTGTTTCGTTCGACGCTAGCTTATACTGTGACGCTAGCCAATGCGTGTTCGACTTACACACACAGATGTGGCCTGCGGCGCGAGGCGGCCGGTATTATCACAGCAATTTGAACTTTAATATGCTTATGCAAAATTGATGCCTTACTGTACATATTAGGTATTGAAAAAATATTTATGAGCATGAGCTTTAAAGTTTTAGTTAAGTTAGATTGACAACTCAATTTGGTCGGGTTATACGCGGAGTTTTAGTATGGAAAAGTAATGAAAGCTAATTTCTCTTAAAATACAATACTTAGGAATCTGAATTTTTGGTCGCTATAACTTCTTTATGGGTACTAATTTTTGTATAAATTTGGGAAGAAATCACAGAGTTTTTAATAGGGAAATCTTGAAATGAAAATTTTGAACCGTGACCACCGCAGGACCACCTTCAAAGTCGATTTTCTCTTAAACTACTGGAGTACTAATGTCGAATTTTGGGTACTAATTTTATCTTGCAGGGTACTAATTTTCTATGTAGGTTTGAGGAAAGCGACAAGCTTCTCAAACTTGGAATTGACATTCAAAATCGTGGTCCTGCTGAACGATTGCGCGAAAGTTATCATCGTTGATTTCTCGGTAAATACAAATGTTTCAGTTCTGTTTTTTTTCACGAAATGAATCACATTTATGCGTACTAATTATTTGTATACTTAGAATAGCTGTAGCATGCCCCATTTTTCGGCGCTCATGGTGGTCCTGCTGAAGGGAGCGTGACCACCGCAGAACCACCTTCAAAGTCGATTTTCTCGAAAACTACTAAGGTACCAATTTTTTTTGTTAGAGTACTAATTAGTACCAATTGAGTACTAATTATTTACCAAACATGGAAGCAATTGGCGTTGGTGGGGTGGCGGTGGTCACGGACATGAACGTTGTTGGTTGGTTGTTTATTGTGGGATAGCGACGTGTGTCTGTGTTCTATCTATTGTTACATAGCAACACTACCGGCCTCGGTAGTCTATGGAAAAGAGGGGTTGTCTATGTTCGTAGGACACGGACGTCCGGATCCTGTCTGTCGGTAAGGGATCGCGGGACAGAGGCATTGACATAGAAAAGTATGGACTGGAAATACCTACAAAAAAAGGGTGCATACCTACAACTCGTATTGTCTCATAAAATGGCTGCCATTGCTAGGGTTGTGTCTATCAAGGAACATAGGTGTTACTATAACGAGTATCGATACTAAATACGAGTCTTACTAGTTATCACGTTGGGTCATACCTAATATTATGTACTTAAAGTCCGTTGTAACAGAAAAAAAGATGAGTAGGTTATCTTACTTTCTGTTATCTATAAAAATAAATAAAATTGTTTTTTTTTTTTTTAACTTACTACTAAATGCTTATAAAAGTCTAAACAGTACTTTTAACAAAACCGTGCACCTAGCTTCTGACGTTTCATAAAAGTGTCCATGTAGGTTTATGTGAAATATTTTGATTTTGGTGCTGTGAAGTGTGAACCACAGGCCGGACCTAGCAAGGTCACTCGGACTGAATAAGACGCAGGATTATTTATGTTAACATCGCAGAATATACCGATATCGTTTCAGCGGAGGAACTAGTTTCGGAAACTATTACGCCAAGTCGGCAACGGTACAACACTAGTCCACTATGACATATTATTGTAAACAAACGAACGAATTAACAAATACAATAGAAAGGCCTGTTATACGGAAATGAACCCAAATATCAATACTTTAGCCATAAATTCACGATCACGTTACAATTGTATCATCGAATGTGTATTATTGTATGTATTAATGCATGAAAACCGGCTACTAACCTGTGCAAAGACAATTGAGGTTGATTTTCATTTTTTCTTGCACCACACTTCACAATACAACACACAGGCATGTAGAATTTCTGTTTTCCAATATTTACATGCAGTTTTAACAGGTAAAATCCTCGTAATTTTCTCGCAATCCTCAATAATACAAAAAATAAATAACCATTTGACAGCAAAACTACCATGAAACTCGTCGCATAATATGGCTGCTATGGCACTTACCTACAACTATTACTACGTCACGACAAAATATTGCCATAATAATAATAATAATCATTTTATTTCAGAATTCCATAAATTTGTTAGTAAAACATTAACCTTAAATAACTATGTTAGTAAAACATGCAGGTTGGACAAACAATGGACGAGCGGGCAATCAAATTTCCCTGCAATGACATTCAGGAGACTGTTCGAGCTGCCCCGGACCCTCTGCAGCAGCGACGCGGCACGCTTACGTCTGATCGCTGCGAAGCCATCAGTGTGCGCATCAGCAAACATTCCCGACGCACTGCAGAAGCGTGGAAGCCCCAGCAGCATCCTGAACGCATTGTTGTATTGAATTCGAAGAACATTGATGGCCTTCTGCGTACAACTCGTCCAGAGGCCGCACGTGTAAAATGTCTGACAGTATGCTTTAAACAGCGTCACTTTCACTTCACACGTGCAACGAGCAAACCTACGGACCAGCATGTTGCATCGAACCGCCAATGCTCTTCGTTCCCTTTCTACATCCAGATCATCTTTGATGCCCGCTGTTACAATATGGCCGAGATATTTAAATTGTTGAACACGACTTAAGATATTACCTGCTAGCTTAATGAGCAACAACAAAAATATTGTTGTCTCTTTTATCAAATAAAAATATCTCATTAGAAAGAATGAGACATAACGATATTTCAGATTCTGAATCATATTTCACTCATATTTGTATAAGTATATATGTATGTATAGAATAACGCGGCGTCTCCATGTTTTTTCTATCTCAATGGACAGAGGCGATGCGCCCAGCTATGGTTTCCCTGTTACCCTGTCTAAAGTTACAATAAACTCATATGATTATTATCAGCCAATGATATATAAACTATAGATACGTTGCCCGCGCTCTGGAGTGGCAACATGAATGCATGGTAATTATGTAGATTTTATAAACTCTGATGCAAAATACCCCATCTTCTCCTAACGGCACGTGACTGACTTCAGGCGCCAGCCGCCATTAGAAGGCATCGAAAAAAATAAAATAAAATATTTTTTTCTTGATACTTACGCATGAAATGATACTTTTTTATCTTTGACAGTTGCAGTATAATTTTTACATTTCCTAAAAACACAGGACGGCATTTTTTTTTTGTTATTTGTGGAAGTTATTCACACAAATTATTTTAATGTCACGTACAGCCGCGGCGCTGGTTGGTACGCGACTAAATGGATGCGCGGTAATTAACTTGGCTAAATACACGCTCTACGTCTGCATTCGAATGAGGTAATGTTAATAACGTTGTTGCAAATGCTGCCAGTTCCTTGAAGGGATTATTTTCAGCAGCGTCCTTGTAGTCCGAGATTTCACACCAAAATTTAACAGTAGAGTAAGTACACTGCCATTGTAAAAAAACAATGTTTCGCCATTGTGATATAAGCTTATCAATTCCTGTTGCATCTATATTAAATTCCCCAGGGATTTCCCCTGACCACTACGGTTGCGTTCAGAAACATACCGCGTTTTTTAAGGGTTCATATGTTGCGTTCGAAAATTCAAGTGTAAATAAATCTTTCCGAGTTAAATGCTAAATAATATGCTATATGCTAAATTGAATTTTTGCATGCCAAATGACTAGGGAAAATGCTAAATTTAGCCATAAAAATGCTAAATTGGCAGCACTGCTACATTGTTTTTATTTTGATGAATTATATTGTTTGCATATAATATGCGTTATGAAACCTAATAATCAATATAATAATTAGATTACCTAAAGATGGCTTTATGAGTGAAATTATATCTATAAGCTATCTATCTTACTAGTTATCTCATCAAGAGGTCACCACAGACATTTAATGTCCAACTAAATGAGAGGAAATTTAATTGTAATTTAATTTAAACGATTGTTGCACTTTTTATTTTCAATTTTTAATTATTCACATTAAAAAAAATATGTTTATAATATAATCATTTTGTTTTATTAATTAAGTAACAATAATTACTCTTGCGAAATATTGCATTCATATTTTTATGGATCGAAAATAATATTATTTTAGTAGGATATTATTGGGCATTCTACCCCACCTTCCGTTCCATCGGCTCACTCCGTTCGCCTCGTCACTCTCGGTGGAGTAGAATGCCCAATAATAATAATAAATAATAAAAATAATAAAAAGTTTATTTTGGAACAATAACACAAGACTAAGTACAACAAATAAAACGATGATAGCTGCAAAAGTATAAACTGTAGCGCAGCTAACAACGCCCTTCTCCAGATACAGAATGGAATGATGTTCCATGCAAAAACAAAAATGCTTAAAAGGTAATTAATTTAGATTTAGTTAATAAGGTAATTTAGGATTAATAATAAAAAACAAAAAGTAAGACAAAAGTAAACGGTAGGACATTAATGAATTTGGGATGTATTTTAACGTTGAGTTAATGTGGTGTGTGTAGGTATGGTGAATGGGTTTGTGGTTGACTGTTAATGAGGAGAGCGAGGGTTGTTGTGGTGGTTGTGTCGTGTGTTGTGTGTAGTTTTGTTGGGGTGTATGAGGGAGTGATGAGTATTTTACACTTCCACGAGTTTCTCTGTTTCATCATAATTTTGTGATTTTAACCAGGAGTCAAGTTTCGTTTTGCATTTGCTCTTGGTTAGTGGGTAGATGTGTAAGCTTTTGTTCAATTTGTTGTAGATTTTTGAACTTATGTGTTTGTAATGACGACTTGCAGCTACGGTTCTACGAGACACAGTGTTACAAACTCTATTCGAGCGGCGTGTAGGACAGCATTTAGGATCAAAGGTAAGTTGGCAGTGTTTGCGAAGAATAGTTTGGAGGATGAATAGCTGTCTGACGGTAAGGACCTGGCAGAGGGTATATAGAGAGGATGTCGAGTATCGGATCGGTTTCCTTGCCAGCACCTTCAGGACAGCTCTCTGCGCGCGTTCAACCCGCAGCATCACTATTTTACCGGCACCACCCCAGACCGTCAGGCAATACCCTAGAACAGACTGAGCGAGGGCAAAGTACACTGTTAATAAACAGCTGAAATCGGCCGCACCTCTGAGCTTTTTAAAAACGTATATGAGTTTTCTCACACGAGCTACAGTTAAAGCAATATGTTGCTTCCACTTCAGGTTGCTATCAAGAGTGACTCCAAGATATTTTATGCTAGGGGTGTTTTCTAATTGTTGACAACCACAGTTTGCATTTAAGTTCGGGCAGGTATGCGCACGAATTTCAATCGGTGTAGGGGGCTGACTTGACATCATTGTAGAGAATGTGATAAATTTGGTCTTATTGAGATTTAGAGTAAGAAGATTTGTAGTCAGCCATCTCATGACGGTGTTCAAGGCAAACTCCGAGTTCAGGCGAGTTTCAGTCCAGTCCCGGCCATGTACAATTAGAGCTGTGTCATCGGCATAAGCTATAATTTTGCAGTCTGGTAAGGATAATTGACACAGCTCATTAACGTATATGAGAAAAAGCGGGGGTCCCAGGACACTGCCCTGGGGGACACCAAAAGTAATTGTCTCCTGGTTGCTGAGGTAGTTATCTAGCTTTACTACTTGTTTACGACCTGTAAGATAGCTCCTGAAGAGATCGTGGGCCATCCCGCGAATACCAAGATGTTCTAGCTTCGAAAGAAGTATGGGAATTGAGACAGTGTCGAAGGCTTTGGATAGGTCTAAAAAAATGGCAAGCGTCTTACATCTATTCTCCCAATGACCAATAATCGTATCTGTAAGTTCCAGTACCGCATCTTCAGTGGATTTTCCAGTTCTAAAGCCATACTGATTATTAGAAAGAAGTTTAAATTTATTTAGGTAACTGGTGAGTCTATGGTTTATAACTTTTTCAAATATCTTTGAGAGGGTACTCAGCACTGAAATGGGTCTGTAGTTGGCGACATTGTCCTTGTCTCCTGACTTGTAGATAGGGTGGACAACTGCAGTTTTGAAAACGTCAGGAAAAGTTCCTGTTGAAAAGCACAAGTTGAACAAGAAGACAAGGATCGGTATAAGAACGTGACGAGTCGCCTTCACGATAGAGGGTGATATACCGTCAAATCCAACAGCACAATTGTCTTTGAGGCCAAGGATGATATTTTCCAGCTCAGCACTATCCACGTTGTGAAGGGCCATTGATTGTGGTGCGGACGGAATGGAAGCACCCGGGATCTCAAGGTTGGGACGATTATCCGAGATATATTTATAGAGGGCAGAGTGTTTAATTTTAGCCGCCAAAAGTCCACCGGCATTCGCAAAGTAATTGTTGACTTTGTCCACAGACTGTGACGGTTCGGCACTACAGTTAAGCAGATCAGAGGCCGAGTCTCTGCTTCGGCCTAAGCTTGCTACCTTTTTGACAAGTCTCCATGTAGCTTTTGGATTATTTTGAGCCCGCTGAAATTCAGAGCGTTCGTATTCACGCTTGACTTTTTTCAGGAGATTATTACAGAAGGTGCGATAGCGACAGAAAATCAATTTGTGAGTCTCATCCTCTGGGTGTTTTTTAAATTTACGATGCAATTTATCCCTGTGACGTATGCACCTCAGCAGTCCAGGAGTAATCCATGGCTTAATGATGCGCTTTCTACTGGGGATCTGTGAAACATGTGAGTGCGAGTTGATAGCAAGGGACATAGTGGAAACAAGAGATTCCGCAGCATCATTTGGGTCGTGACAGTGAAAGATTAAGGAAAAATCTGTGCTGTTAATTTGGTCTACAACCCGAGGTAAATCAATTTTTAATCTGGTGAGGTGGGGAGTTTTAGTTCTTACATTAAGGTTGCAGAAGAAAACAACAGGAGAGTGGTCAGTGATGAGAGAATCAATGATTAGTGCAGTAGCAGAGCATTGAGTGCGGAGTATCACATGGTCAAGGCAGTTCGCAAGTCTAGTTGCGAGAGTGTAGGCTGGTAGCATTGCATGCGAGGCTGCAAGATTGAGGTATTCATCAGCATTTGGGTCGGTGCTCTCAGGTGCAATGTTCAGGTTGATGTCACCGATAATGGCTACGGTTTTAAATTGGGTTAAAGCACCAAGCAAACTGTCTAGGCTGCCAAGGAAATTAGTCAAATCTCTGTATGAAGGAGAACGATAAATTGCGATGAAAGCAGCCTTATTTGAGAATTTTAGAAGAAGGACATTTGCCTCATTAAATATAGGTGTTTCGACAGTTATATTATCAAAGCAATCTCGAACATAGACAACCACGCCCTCATTCTGCGTTTTATACGACGAAGTGTGTGAGTTGTAGCCGGTAAGTAAGGGAGTAGTTGGGCACTTGCTCAACCAACACTCAGTCAAAATTATAATGTCAGGCAAGTACGTTAATCTACTCATAAAAACCACCAAATTATCAAAATTGCTATTAAGGCTACGTATATTAGTGTGTAATATTTTAAGATCATGGAGAGAACAATCAAAAAACTTATGACTGGTTTCCGGGGAACAAGTATAGCAATTTGAGACGGCAATGTGCTCAACTTCACTAGTTATTACGGTGAGATCATCCATTTTTTAATTAAAATAACAAAAGGGTAACAAAATTTTAGGATAAAGTAATCATAGTTGTGGTTGCAATAGAGCAGCCCTAAGTTTATTGAGTTAACAGTAGAAGGACAGACTGTGCGGTTTACAAAGCAGGTGTTTTTTACGCATGTTACGACTTTTTTTTGTGGGAGCATACAGAGTTTGTGGAAAGTGCAGGGGTGTGTACGAATGTGTGAGGATATGTGTGAGTGTGTAAGGTGAGTCGTTACTAATGTGAGTTTAACAATAGGCCCAATTTCAAAATATTTCAACTTATAACAGTAGATCTGCAAGCAATGCAACAACACTAGGTTTACAAGATAATAATTTAATAAAGTTACATAATAATGATGAACAACTAGTCATGCGCCTTTTTTGATACGGCCGAGATCCGAGAGATAATATAAATGAAAGGGGTTGAGCATATTATTATTACCGATGGCTTACCTCGATTAACTACCGCAGATTCTCGGATTGAGCACTAAAACACTACTTTAGTTAACAAGTTTCACACATAACCACTACGTTACTTGAATAGTTTTATAACAACACGTTTCACACATACTTCGTTTACTAATCGAACTATACGAACATAGTAAGCTAAAGTTCAGGACAGATTGTCTCATGTCTCTTCACAGAGCAAGAAATAGCATGCTCCTACAGGCACACACATTCTATTTCTATGACCCCAGATTGGGCACCAAGGACATCTGAACTTTAGGATACCGTAAACATTAAATTAAAATTTAGGACAGATTGTCTCATGTCTCTTCACAGAGTAAGAAATAGCATGTATCTACAGACACACACACATTCTATTTCTATGACCCCAGATTGGGCACCAAGGACATCCAAATTTTAATTTAATTAACTCATACAGCTGACACTAGCTTACATGTTAACAAATAAGGTCGTTCGCTGCTTGAATTACTAGCCTAAAGTTCAGGACAGATTGTCTCATGTCTCTTCACAGAGCAAGAAATAGCATGCCCCTACAGGCACACACATTCTATTTCTATGACCCCAGATTGGGCACCAAGGACATCTGAACTTTAGGATACCGTAAACATTAAATTAAAATTTAGGACAGATTGTCTCATGTCTCTTCACAGAGCAAGAAATAGCATGTATCTACAGACACACACACATTCTATTTCTATGGCCTCAGATTGGGCACCAAGGACATCCAAATCTTAATTTAATTAACTCATGCAGCTGACACTACCTTAGGAACGTTAACAGACAACTGCTGGTTGTTCTGCTGTTACTCTGCGTTTGCGCTTGATTAAGATGCTTTCACACTCATACAATCGCCTTCGAAACGGTTCGGAAAACGTTCATGCGCCGTTCCGTAGTCATCTATTGTGTCATACTCTTTGTAAACCGCCTGACGACTGCGTCGGAAACGATCGTATTAAGCTTTCACAGTATAAGTGTAATTGAGTCTTTAAAATCCCAAAGACTGCAAAATTGCATTATGTAAATTTGCAGTATTCGTACTTTAACGTCGTTACATGAGGTGCCGTGTATGTATGAGTAATTTCTATGTATTTACAATTACACTGTAAGATGATCCTCATGCATGTAGCAGTCTTTGATTAAAATTAGACTTTTATAGGATTTTTTATTTGAAAGTATTTTTAATTCGTCTAAATGTGATTAATTCTGACTGTACATTTTATCGTTTCGTATAGAGTTGAGACTTTTTGTTAGGTAATTGGGATCGGTGAGAGATGGGACGAAACCTTTTATAGAGCATGATCCTATACCAGTTTGATACCTTTGTTTCTTATTTTATTTGTAATAAGGTGTTAGTATCAATCTAGGATTGATTGAAAGATGATTCTTAATATCAGTACTGATCCTTTGCATGAAATGATTACAAAAAGTTCGTTTTAGTCGTTGGATGATTTTATACCAATTTAAAGTTTTACTGCAACATACCTGTGAACTAACATTTTGACACGGGTTCGTTTACATGAATTGTTCTACATGAAAAATGTTTTCAGGATATTATACTTTGACTCAGCTTGCATCTTTGAAAAAGGGAAAATTGTTTTTTTTTTTTTTTTTTTTTTTTTTTTCACATGTCATACTTGTCATGCAACAAGGTTTATTAAACAAACATACATACTTTATTATATTACCTATTGTATTAATTATAAGTAACTAGCCTGATGTCGGCTTCACCTTTGTCGGTGAGCCAAAAAGCTGGTTTTGTATTTCATTTCTCACGATAAAATTGCAATTAGACGGAAAAGGTTTTCAATCACCACGGTTTAATTAGACTTAAGTAACATAAATTAGTCATACACCTGTGAGGATATGTTGTTAAGGTTTAATTTTGTTATGAGGTAAATATTGCTGAAATGGTATTTTTTATGTATAAAACCAATCAATTTCGCTCATAAAATCACATTCGCTCCAGTATCTTCCAGTGATACACTTACCTTTTTCGTTACATACCTACTATATCATCCTGCAACTATAAAATGTGAGTAAGTACTACTAAGTCTACTGTAATCGGTACTTAGCTACGGACCTGGTTTCTGCCTGCCGGCTGGTGTAACTATCATCATCTGAATTTATTAATGTGATTGATTGCTACCTAGCTACGGACCTGGTTTCTGCCTGCCGGCTGGTGTAACTATCACTATCATACCATCAATATCATCTTCTAGCGAGCTATATTCCATTGAAACTCTCCTCTCCATAATTATTGAGGTTGCTTATAGTTATAAAATTAATCTTTGTGTGTTCTATTTCAGGTCTGACTACTCGGAATCAGAATACCAATCACAACGGTCCACAACTGCAGTAGCCGAGGTGACAAAAAAGCAGCCTAAGAAAAAGGCGGTGAAGCGCCAAGCACTTGAAACCACCGCCCACCCATCAGACTCTAAGTCAAGGTAATTTATATTACTGCTTGTATGATTAGGTGATTGTTGAGTATGATAAGTCACTTAAAAAGATATGTGCAGTGGTACATAATGGTTAGTGAGCTTAGAACTGTAACACAGAGAACGGTAAAATCAATTTCCTATCATATTCAAGGTAGAAATGTTGTCATTCACATCATTACTTCATGAGGTATTCTTATTGAAATTTTTATAATCTAATATGTATTTCGCTTTATATTCCCATAGGATTCAACAGAGGTGTATAATACACCTTAATTTCGTAGTTAAGAAATAAATGTAAATTATTATAAATAAAATGTGTAATTGTTTACAGTAAAAGACGCAGCTTGAACTTGGACCTCTTTGGTCTGGAGGACCATCAAAAGGCGACCACAAGCGGAGACTTCGCTTCGTCGCTCATCAGCCGTGTCGCCAACGGAAAAGTACGGCGAGCGGCAGACCTTAGGGGGGACTTCTACGTTGAAGTTAAAGTTTATTCGAAAGACGAAGTTGTCTCCACCCCCAAGGAAGAACGGTGGAAGAAAGCTCAGGTCGCGTTAAAAGTGCAACTAGATCGCAACACTCCCCAGTGGGATGGGTTGCAAATGTTTATGAGACGGACTCACGAATTGTTCGACAATTCCGAACCCGTCTTTTATAGCAATAGTATAAATATAAAATAAGTTAGTTTTAAATCTTTGGGGACACCAAATTAATTGTAGGTAAGTGTCGATCATTCTGTAAATCTAAACTAGTTTTGCGTAATAAACATAATAATCTAATATGCCTTTCTGTACCGTTTGTAACACATCTGTTGAGCGCAGTCACTGGACAGGTCACTTACGTAGTACTAATCATAAAAACAAAAGTACTTCGCATTTTTGCGAAGGTGTTGAAATAATACATTCTGCATTTCGTAATCGTATAGCTTCTTATAGAATTATCGATCCGTCTGAGAATTGTTCTCTAGAATCATTTTTTAATAATATCGAGAACAAAATTAAAACGTTAATTGACATGTCTCTTAAAGAACACACATGTCTAAAAGTTAACTTCGAATATTTCGCTTTGTTTTTAATGGTTAAAAATGATTCTCAGGAGATAAAATCATTTGCCACAAAAAACTTTACTTTGCATCAGAATTATGAATTGGATTCATTATTGTCTGAAGTCAAAAACACTTTAACAAAAAAGATAGAAGAATTTCAAGACCGAGATAGTGGATGGACGTTCTTGAATAATTCCCATTTGGAAATCAATGTTAACAAATATCAACCTTTGCGTGGTTCAGGTTTTATCGAATTGCCTCCATCAATAAAATCGAAAAAAGCATGCGTTAATATTCGCAATAATGATGATTATTGTTTTTTATGGTCTGTTGTTGCTGCTTTATATCCAGCTAAAAGTCATCCTGAAAGAGTATCGTCTTATCCTGATTTTCGTAACGTATTAAACGTAAAGGATATATCATTCCCAATGAATTTCTCAGATATTACGCGGTTTGAAGGAAATAACCCTGAAGTTTGTATTTATATTTATGGTTTAAAAAATAATACCATCGTAGGACCTCTTTACAAACCAAAAACCTTAAACGGAAAGGTGATTCATTTACTTTATTTAGAAAGCGATGATTTATCACATTACTGTCTCATTAAAGACTTGCCGCGACTTGTTAAGAATCAAATAACAAAGCACCACAGTAAACTATACTTTTGTAACGTTTGTTTAATGTTTTTTAATTCATGCGACGATCTTAGTTCACATAATTGTGGAGGTGTCGTCACAGAACTGCCTCCAAAAGGTTCTTTCATACAGTTTGAAAATTATAACAGAAAGCAAATTGTACCATTTGTTATATACGCAGATTTTGAAACAATGCTAGAACGGTATGAATCTTGTGACCCTGATCCCTCTAAGGCGAGCACCGTAACGCGACAGCGACACGTGCCTGTAGCTTACGCTTACCATATCACGTGTGTGCTAGACGAAAGCTACAATAGTTACGTTTCTTATCGCGGTTCGGATTGTGTATCTAATTTTGTGAAGTCTATTTATAAAGATGCACGAAAATATTACGCTATTTTAAAAAATAAAGTTCCTATGATATACTCAGATGATAATGCTCGCGACTTTGAAAACGCAATGACTTGTCATATTTGTGACCGCTTCTTGTTCGGCGACAGGGTTCGTGATCATTGTCACTTGACTGGAAAGTATCGCGGTGCAGCTCATAATTATCGTAACCTACAATACAGATTACCAACATTTTTGCCAGTATTCTTTCATAATTTATCCGGATACGATTGTCACCTCTTTATAAAAGAATTAAGTGAAGCTCCTGGGTCTATTAAAGTGATACCGAAAACAAAAGAAAACTATATTTCATTCACAAAGTTTATTCCAATTTCACCTGAGGAAAGCATTCAAATTCGGTTTGTAGATTCTTTCAAATTTTTAGGTGCTAGTTTAGAAAAGTTAGTTAGTACAATGAAAAAACAAGACTTCAAACATTTAAAATATTATTTTCCTAATAAATCACAATTTAAACTACTCACGCGTGAAGGAGTGTATCCTTATGACTATATGTCTCAATGGGAACGATACGAACAAACGTGTTTGCCGTCTAAAAAAAATTTTTTTAATGCATTGATCGATGAGTCAATTACTGACGAAGACTATGAACACGCTCGTACCGTTTGGTCAGCATTTAATATTCAAAACATGGGTATGTACACCGATTTATATCTCAAAACAGACGTTCTGTTGTTAACAGATGTATTTGAAAATTTTCGAAAAACTTGTAAACGACACTACAATCTCGATCCTGCGTTCTATCTTACAGCACCAAGTCTATCTTTTGATGCAATACTTTTAAAAACAGGAGTTCAATTAGAATTAATTAGTGATGTAGAAATTTTTAGAATGATTCAAAAAGGTATTCGTGGAGGTGTTTGTATGTGTTCCAAAAGACATGCCAAAGCCAACCATAAATATTTAGATAGCTTCGATCCAACCCGCCCAAATTCTTTTATCATTTATTTAGACTGTAACAATTTGTACGGTTACAGTATGTGTCAATCCCTGCCCTATTCCGGTTTTAGATTTATGAATAGACAAGAAATAGATTTTTTACAAGAGAATTTGACAGACATCGATGATAATGCAGAAAACGGTTACATTCTTGAAGTTGATTTAATATATCCGGAAAATTTGCACATTGAACACAATGACTTTCCATTTTGTCCAGAAAAATGTTTACCACCTGGTGGTAAAAA
Source organism: Hydraecia micacea (assembly GCA_914767645.1). NCBI lineage: Eukaryota > Metazoa > Arthropoda > Insecta > Lepidoptera > Noctuidae > Hydraecia > Hydraecia micacea. The sequence continues at coordinate 15,138,214 of OU611775.1, forward strand.
TAAAAAATTAATACCGAATTTGTACGATAAATATCACTATGTAATTCATTACGTTCATTTAAAAAAATGCTTACAGTACGGTTTAATATTGAGAAGGATCCATCGCGCTATTATGTTTAAGCAAAGTTGTTTTTTAAAGGGATATATTGACATTAATACTCAGTTACGTCAAAAAGCAGTGTCAACGTTTGAACAAGATTTTTTCAAATTATTAAACAATAGTATTTTTGGAAAAACCTTAGAAAATAATGAAAATCGAATAGACGTTAAGTTAGTAAACAAATGGTGTGACTCAATCAATAAAACAAAAAAGACTATTTGTGCTGAGAAATTGATAGCCAGTCCATATTTTCACAGCGCCTCTATATTTTCTGATGGTTTAGTAGCAATCCAAATGAAACCTTTGCGTGTTATACTTAATAAACCAATATACATAGGGTTCACAGTATTAGAATTATCTAAGACGCATATGTACGATTTTCACTACTCTATCATGAAACCTTTTTATGGTAAGCGAATTGAATTGTGCTATACTGATACAGATAGTCTAATTTATGATGTACAGAGTAATAACGTTTATAAAGATTTCAAGCTCAATTTTTTAAAATATTTTGATACCTCTAATTATGACTTAAACAATGAATTTGACTTACCTATTATTAATAAGAAGATTCCAGGACTGTTTAAGGACGAAATGGGTGGCAAAGTTATCAAAGAATTCGTAGGACTGCGCTCAAAGCTTTATTGTATTAAAACCTTGAACAAAACAATTAAAAAAGCTAAAGGTATAAAAAAATGTGTAACGAAAAATTTAAATATGTTTGATTATAAAAACGTTTTATACAATTGCAATGTCATTCGCAAAAAAAATGTATTGTTTAGGTCAATAAAACATGAAATATTCACTCAGAACGTAAATAAAATAGCACTTTCAAGCAATGATGATAAACGGTTGCTATCATTTAATAAAGTATCTACTTTAGCTTGGGGTAATGCAAATATATTTATGTAATGCATTACCATAATAATTTTAAATGTAATTAGGAACCTACAGTAGTGACATTTCTATCATGTATTTTATTGATTATAAAACTTGTATCGTATTAAATGGAAAGTTATAGATGGTATAATCTTACATCCTACTATTATAAAAATTATGTGAGGGTGGATGGATTGATGTTTGTTTATCTTTTAATATGAATTGTAATATTGTTATGTAATGTACTTAATTGAAATAGTAACGACTGAAGTGAAGTTACTTTTGAACCCGGCATTATTATGTATGTAATTCTAAAATGTAGGTATTCTTGGTGTCCCTTAGAATTTATTAAGTACAAAATTAGTTTTAGTAAAATGTCTACATAAGAATTAGAATAGTACCTATATATATTTAGGTCTTATATAAGTTTACTTATATTGGTACTTATGTAAGCTACTAACAATAATATACTTAAATAAATAATAGTTTATGTTCATAAAACTGTTTCATTTCCATTCCTGATGACAAAGCGCATTGCGCTGACTGGATTGTGTAATATAACACCGATCAGGTGCACGCGCACGTCGCTTCATGTCGCGCACATCAGGTTGAACTTGTTGAAACATGACAATGATTCACAGCGTAAGCTTTATTGAGTTTGCATTTCATAATAATATGATGGATAATGACATACATCACAAGACAGACAGCCGGACCGGTCGCATCTCGTCGAATAAAAACTAAATAAATTGTAAGTATTGTACAAGCGTATAAGTAGGTACTTATACAATTATTTCCTTATCCTGTTAGATATAATTATAATCAATAATTTGTAACTTTGTTTGTTTCAGATCATCAATAATGGGCGACTCTCCCGATTTTATCTTCTCCCAATACGGTCAAGGTTTTCCCACTCCAAGTTTAAGTTGGCATGTTCCAGAGCAACAAAGACCTGAACCAACCATCAGAAAGTCTCGAGCAAGACGGGAGGTTCTAAAACGGAAAGCATCTGAACATCATCGTCCTTTATGTCAATCATACGTCATAAACAACGAAAAGAAAAAAGGTTTACGACTGATCCAGATACAGGTGTTGGACATCAGTGAGCGACAAGAACCAAGTGTTACAAGTTCAAGTGATGATGAGGAGGTGATAGTGTTAAGTGCGCAATATGTAGTTAGTGAACCGGTGGACTATGTTATGGAAGAGACACAATCATTGATAAATAAAATTTCAAAGAAACTTTGTGGTGACGATTGTTATTAGTAAGTAAGTATCCTACCTAGTTTGTAACTTATTGCGTTAGTTTGTAGACTGCTTTGCTGGTCTAGTGGTTGCAAGCGTGACTACTGAGCACGGGGTTCTGGGTTCGATTCCCGGTCGGGCATGGTTATTGGGTTTTTCCAATTATTAACATAGCTGAGGGCCTTTAGTGTATCAATATTAGTGGATTTTAGTTAATGTATGTATAAGTTTTGAATGTATAATTTTAATGTTGAAACAGATATTATGTAGAAATAAATAATTAGTTTAATATTGGTATTATGAATTTATTTGTTAATCTGATAGTGTATTAAAAGGTATTTATATAGATCATCACAATTTTGTAAGTCAAATTTATGTATAAATAAAATATTAAGAAAACTTTTGGCTCATATTTAGGTTCTTAGTAACGAATTAAGGTTTTTAGTTAAGTATTATGTAAGTTTTGAATGTATAAATAAAGTATCCAAGATGTTAGTTTTATTGTTATTAGAGCGATTAAGTTAAAAGAACTAAAATTATTGTTTTATTAATTTTAGTGTATTCAAATACATAATAGTTACATAAGTTTCATGTACATAAATAAAATTATGAAATAACTTGAGGGAGAGTTAATATTAATAAGGGACAAGTGTTATTAGTTTGTAATTGTAAATAATCTGAAAACTAAATAAATAATATATTTATAATTTAAAATATGTTTTATTGGCATTACATAAACATACTCACACTTTAAATTTGTTCTAATGAAACGATCTCATCACAGGTTAAACATCTTCAATATTTTAAAATTAATAGAATACTCACTGAATTTGATTCATTTTATTAGAGCTAATATAAAGTTTGATGATTAAGTTACCCTGAATACATTTAAATAAAACAACCATAAGTACATTATTAATCATTTTTATTAACTGCATAGGTATGACAAAATAAATTAAAATAGATTAAATACAGACATATTATTGTCAACATACCATTTTCTAATACACACCGCATTATTTAATGCACAATTCATTTTGTGGTTCACACAATTAAAATCAGATGTATTTTTACAGAACTTTTTTTTTAATGTCTTAAAATTAGGACACCCTTTTTCACCTATGTCAATCACTTCACAGTTTGCACATAACTCTTTAATCCACTTAATTTTTTCCAAACCCTTTGTAATAATTTTTTTATTTTCTAAATACGGTATGATGACGTGTTGAAACTCTCTGTAGTCTATAAATCCCTCACTCCAGAAAATTCCACGATTTCTTTCCAACCATCGCACTTGCTTCTTTTCTTCTTGAGTTAAATAATAAAACGAATGCGGTGGCTTAACCAAGAACGTCTGTGTGTGCTCATTACTTACTATAGCCACTTCTTTGACGATAAAATTATTGTCTAAATATTTAAATCCTTGGAGTTCGACAATGACAATATCCGCGTTCATGATATCTTCTTCACTGTGTTGCTTAATGGTTTGTATTCAACAATGCAATCGTTGAGAATGAGGCAGTATGCTGAAGTTTGATCTGGTATTTATGAATCACTCTCAATTTCTACCCTTACATCCACAACGGGTCCAGTCTTCAGATTATCGACCTGTCTAGAGCAATCAACAACAAACAACGGTGCTAACTCTTTAAATTGTTTCTCGCTTAATAAAGACTCCGGACAACGTCCATAATACGACTGCTGAAATCTAATGTATTGCTCATATAATAAAGCAATTCTGTTATTAGCGAAGTTCACATTGAGGCTTTCATACGGGAAATATGTTGAATTAAGATACACTCGAACATCACGAACATAGCAATGATCGAACTGTGACATGTCAGAACTTGCATTATTTTTTCTACTTGTTTGTAGTCCAATTATAACATATCTTGGTTTTTCTATTTGAGATGAAGTTTTGATAGACCAGGTATTTTTAATAATAATAATCTTTATTTATTTCAAACAACTTTGAGTACAGGTAACTTAAATACTACATCATGAGCGATGGATAGGAATATTAAAGTGGATAGTGGAGCAAACCCAGTTCCGTGCTAGGAATTAACCTGTGTTACAGACACTAGGGGCGCTCCATCACCTCACTAGAAACATTACTTCAAACGCGTGTAGATAAAAAATAAAAAGAAATGATTGAGTTACAGGATTCCCAATTTAGGCATGCCTGTATATAGGGAATCCATATAAAATTAGGTACTAAAAAACAAAATACAAAAAGAATGAACGTGCCACATTCACGACGTGCAAGGGTGTGTATATGTGTACTATGTGTGAGAGAGTGAGTGCAGGTGAGGATGTGCTGTTATGAGTGTGTTTGTGTTATGTTGTGACGGATGACGATTAATTCAATTCGGCTATTATTTAAGGGAGAGGGCGTGTTTATATTTTATTTTATTTTTATTTTAATCAAGTATACTTATAATATTTTATTAGGGATGAATTTATCGGTTGATTCCTTAAAATTGTATTAGTACTGGTTAAGAAGGTCCTCAGTAGATGTGTAATTTAACTTTAGTAGCCATGATTTTAATTTTCGTTTCAACTCCATTTTTCGTAAAGGGTATAGCTTTAGAATTTTGTTGATTTTATTGTACAGGAAACAGCTAATAATTTTGTAATGCTGTTTAGCCATTGTCGTTCTGTGCCTGATTGGGGGGCAAACTATATCCGACCGACGTTTGCGTTTATAAATTAAAGGGTCATAAGTTAGTGTTGTGTGTTTCCTAATTATTGTTTGCTGTATAAAGAGCTGTCTCACGGTTAGAGCAGCTGTGTCACTATAGAGTTTGGCGGTTGGGTATCGAAACGTCTTTTTAGTCATAACCTTGAGAACAGCTCTTTGTGCCCTTTCCAATGGTAAGAGTATAGTCTTTGCTGCCCCACCCCAAGTCGTGATGCAGTAAGATAGTATTGATTGGCATAGCGCAAGGTAGGTCAACATAAGGGTTTTGGTATGCTTTGTAGTTTTAGGTAAAGCGGGGTATTCATATAGATCCCAGTTTCTAAATATCATCTGAAGTGGACGATCTTTTTCCAACAGTTTTAATAAACTTATTTTTTCTTTATCTGATACTTTAACATGGGGTACGCGCCATATGATTTTATTGATTTGAATGTCTTCCACTATTTCACCGGTGTTCAATTTTACAGCGTTCAAATTAGTGTTGCTTCGTAACAATATTAGTTCATGTCTACTATTTATCACAACTTTATTAAAATCTTCTGCGAAACCGAGGATATTCCGAAGTGGTATAGACGCAGAAAAACTTCCTCCATTAATATTTTTTATACCATCGATACTCCAACCCCAAGCTTTAGCTATTTTTGATTCATTCTCATTCATTGATATTAATGATTTCATGGTTGTAGTTATACCTGCATTTTTTATTTTATCAATCTCCACTCCGTTTAGTTCGTACCTAATATCTTGGAATAAGAAGAGTAGTCCGTTGTTTGTAAAATTGATACTAGTAGCTTTCTCTTTTGAATCTTTTTTGCTAACGATAACGGTTCCTTCCAAATACAGAGTGCTGGCTGATGGTAATATGTAAAGATCCTGTTGGTTGATAGGTATGCGAATTTCATCGTTCCTGTTGAAACTCGTTACATAAGGTTTGTACGAATGAAATTCGATTCCTTCTATACTGTTGTCGTAAGCGGGGGTGGATACGACGTCTAAGATATTCATTTTAACAATCCGATCGCTCTGAGAAATGTCTTATTGTCTTTAGTTAATTTTATTTTGCTCTTAGAACGACGTCTTATTTGGCAGGTAGCTTGAGTAGAACTGGTATTTTTAACTTGTTGAGGCAGATATTTATTGTAGTCAATCATTTTTTCTTCTAAGATGTAAATACAGCTGCACTTCTTCACCACGCAAATTAATTAGACGATTGTTTATATCTAGTAGTCTAATACAGGGTGGCAGGGACATCGACGCGCAAACGTCGTGAAAAGGTTACACCTGATGCCATAAATAAAATTACGAAAGTCATTCATCTCGGAAATTACCGGTTAAAAAAATTGACATTTTTGAGTGCGCAATGTATTGCAAACAACGCGATCAAAACGCCCCGCGGAGGGCGCGCGCGCGCGCGGTACCTAACCTACACACACATGTACACAAGTCTGTGACGCGGCCGCCCGCCGCGTCGCCCCCGCGCCGCGCCGACCCCGCGCCGCGTCGCCCCCGCGCCGCGCCGACCCCGCGCCGCGCCGCCGCCGCGCCGCGTGAACGAACGTGAACGTGCCTACGAAATATCCCCTAACGACAACATTGATAGGTACCTACCCCATAAAATCATGTTTAATTAGTCTTGATAACCGATGGTAGTTACTTATTAATTAAGTACCCGTTATGGAAATAAAACAACAACTAACAATAGGTACGCTTATTCCCATAAAATAGCGATACTGATGAGGGGATTGATAATAAAAAAGATGATTGATAAGAACTTAGCGATCCAGTAATGTTCAATTAATGAACTTACCTTAATCTCGCTCATTGCTAATGAGATAGGGTTCGAAGTGGCCGCCACCAACTCGCTCGCAGATCTGAGCGCGGCGCAGATTTTCAGCGTGGACACGGGGCAAAAAAGTGGGATCCTGGACACACTCCTCATGCAGCGTTGCAAACACATTCACAATGCGATCTCTCCACATAAATACGTAGTGCCCGTTCCGTTCCCACGTGCTTTGCCATAGCACATGAGCATATTCCCGTATTCGGGGGCACTGAAGAATTGTTCAGAAGGCATTTTGAACGTCACTCTCAAACACACACACACACACACCCTCACACACGAAATTACTTTTGATTTTAATAACTACGTTAAGATCACAAGTTCGCGACAAACAGCACACCCGTTTGCGATCAACGAAATCTAGGAACTGGCAAAAATCCGATAAAATCGGCGAAATGCAAAAGAAATGTACTTTGCTGATCTTTCTTTGAATTTGCCGCACTCGCTGCCTAAAGTTGTACTATTATTTATTATGTGCCTACAGTGCCTACACCGAACACAGATCAACAAAGTGATAGAGTGTACAAACACATTTAGTTGTACCTAGTTACCCACTCACGAAATTAATTGCGAAAATGGATGTATTTTTTTTATGAAACAGGAAATTACATTGTTGAATTGCATTCAAAACTAAAATTAATGTTGATAATAAAAAAATGTCGAAAAATTACGTGACTGTCAATACACTTCGACACGTTTTTTTTTTAATCTTCTTTACTTAAATCGATGAAGCTTTAGAAAAATAATTATCCCGCATAATTAATCTAAAATAAAAGTAGTAACAGGGTCATTCATTTATGTAGATGACTAAAATGCCTTATGTGACGCGTCTGTTAGATTCATTGGGATATGTCGCATATCTTTTTACGAGACCGCTCGCCGCCGCAGTCCCTTTGTCGGCATTTGAAAATGAATGCCGCCAACAAAGCGTAGGTACTAAGCCAGTGTTGACCTCGCAAATGAACTTTAGCAAAACAGCTGATCAGGTAGCCCTTTCGAGTTTGATTTACATTGCTGTTTTAAGTGAAACAAGTGAAATTACTATTTTTTAATTAAAAATCTCATTGGGTTAGATAGAAATAATGATTTTATACAGTTTACAGTAAAAAAAAATGCAAAAAGAAACGTAAAAATTAAGAAAAAGCCGACGAAAAATTTCAACGCAGGTCCAGAATCATGTACTGAATTCATGGTAAGCGGTTGCGCGTCGATGTCCCTGCCACCCTGTATGTATGCAGCTTATGTTGTTTTGATTGATTGGAAAATATATTGCGTTCTTCGGGATTTCTATGATTCTGTATCCAGGTGGTACATTGAGTGCAAATTCGTGAATTATGTGACTTGTTTCACCGTTTATGTATGAGCCGCTCACAATGTCACATTCGATCCTTACCACTGTCGTCGGTAAAATGTTGACTGGATACTGTGTCACATGCCATTTATTTGCTTTCAAGACCTGCTTATCAAACCCTAACAGTCTACTGAAAGAGTATTCTTTCTTAAAATTGACATCTTTTGAACAGTATATGATAGTTTTTAAAGTATTGTTATTGCACTGTAATTTGATGGAGGCATCTTTTATTTCAGATTTTAAATAATCGTTGATATCTTGCAATTCATAGCTGCCTTCCGGTATTTCAATAACTTCGTTTGAGCCATAATAGAACTTGTTATTACTTTTATCAATATTTGGTATAGAATTAAATGTTGAAAAATGTAATAAAGCACACTCATATTCTCCATTTAGTTGCAACGTATTAGGATAGTACGTAGATAAAATTGATGAGTTTCCAGTTATCGACAAAGTGAATGACATCTTGCAAATGATTGGAATAAAATAAAAACATTTATTTTATACATTTTTATTCCAAAAAGTCCACAGATATTTTAAACATAAATGACCACAGTTTACAGTGTTAAATTGTTGATATCTTGTGTAGTTATATGAAACTTTACAATTCTTGAAATATCGTATCAGTTCTAATGGAGGTTTTAAATTTCCATAGCTATCAAAATATTCACAATAGTTATATACTTTTACATAAGCTACCCAATGCGTTCCTTCGTTTTCAGAATCGTCTAAGTTAACGATACCACATTCCATACGTTTCGGCTTCCTTGGTAATTGATCTTTCATATATACTCCTCGGAAATATGGGATGTCTCTTGCGTAGTTTCGGATGTCTACATTAGTTAGTGGGCGATTGGGTAGCTTCTTGTTCAGTTTTTTGATGTTTGTATGAACAATCCTTTTCCGTTTTTATAAGGCTTTATGTATAAACCCTTGCCCACTGCTAAACCCTCCATAGTTCTGTTATGTCGTTCTGTCTCTCGCAAGTTTTGCTGAGATGATTTGTAATCATTCACCGTTTTTGCAATTCCAGCTGCACCACCAGCTAAAGCTCCTAAAGCCGATAAACCAGCGAAAATTGGAATTAAAGGTAGAACTCCTTCAGTCTTTGGTATAGGTATTACTCGGGGTACTCGAATTCGATGATGAATTGGAAATAACTTTTTTGCGGATAAATGATAAATGATAAATGATTTTATTTCTGTAAGTAGGTTTGCACAAACACTTTTACACGTCAATCATATTTTAAAAACTAGATGAGGTCGGCGTTTCCTATCTGACTACTCTGAGAAGAAAGGCCGAAACAAACTCAGAGGTCACAGTCTCTTTTAAAGTCCAGACATAATCTTGGTCAGGTTATATGAAGACCATGTAGATCGAAGTCCGAGATGGTCTTTTGAAGAAAGAACCACACAGATTGAGTGGACCTGTCCAGTCAGTGCACGCATTTGTCAGAATTCGTGCAGCTCAACTCAAAACTTAAGGAGCTCAACGATTCGACGAACAATACCAAAGAAAGGACATTTGGGTAGGCCACATAAATTACTCAAACTGCCAGACCATGACAAAACTAAACAGAACAAAGAAAATAATCAAAATAAAATAATAAGTAAAAAATAAAATGACCCACATTGTCTTCACACTCACAATATTTAAAAGAATGTAATACTTTACAAAGTAAGCACATGTCATTGTTTATATAAAATTCATTAATGTCAATGTGTATATAAAAAAAAATGTTCAAAATACAGAATTGGAAGCAGATCAATCCCAAGCTTTTTTGTCCTCAATGTAATCTTTAACAGTATAAAAGGCTTTCTGGCACAACTTACGTTTAATGAATGATTTGAATTTATTAAGGCTTAGATCTTGAACTTGGCTTGGTAGTTTATTGTAAAAGCGTATACATTGGCATCTGAATGAGCCACCTATTTTCTTGAGCCTTGTTGTAGGTACAACAAATTTGTGTTTGTTCCTAGTATTTATATTATGGATATCACTGTATTTTTTAAACAATTTTATATTTTTATGGGCATATAAAAGATTTTCATAAATATACTGAGAAGGCACAGTCATTATATTAATCTCTTTAAATTTGTCTCTGAGAGAGTGTCTCGGACTTAATTTATAAATTGAACGAACAGCTCGCTTCTGCAAAACAAAGATAGTCTGAATATCGGCGGCATTTCCCCACAATAGAATACCGTACGACATTACACTATGAAAATAGCTAAAGTACACTAAACGGGCAGTCTCTATATCAGTTAAATTACGAATTTTTCTAACAGCGTATGCTGCGGAACTTAGCTTTTTTGACAATTTGTTTATATGTGGACCCCACTGAAGCTTAGCATCCAAAGTTATGCCCAAGAATACTGTGCTGTCTTCAGGATTCAATTCTTCGCCCTTTATCAACACATTAGTTTTCACCTGCCTGACGTGAGGTAGCGTAAACTTAATGCATTTGGTTTTTTTCTCGTTTAGAAGTAAATTATTAACATTGAACCAGTGGACTACTTTCGAGATCGCGCTATTTACATCGTCAGTAACCAACTGCTGACGTTTAAGTTTAAACAAAAGTGAAGTGTCATCTGCAAACAACACTATATCATGATTATCCTTTATGAGGTACGGCAAGTCATTAATATAAATAAGAAACAAGAAAGGACCAAGAATTGAGCCCTGTGGGACTCCCATTGTTACTATAGATCCGGGTGATCTTTTTCCATTAACGTCAACGCTTTGAATCCTTTTACTCAAATATGAAGTAAGAAGATCCAGAGCACTATTCCGGATCCCGTAGTGGCGGAGTTTCCTGATTAAAGTTTCGTGAAAAACGCAATCGAATGCCTTGGACAAATCACAAAAGATGCCCAAGGCATCGCATTTATCTTCCCAAGCATTATAAATATGTCCTAAAAGTTCAACACCGGCATCAGTAGTTGAACGACCCCTTGTAAAGCCGAACTGTTTGCTATGTAATAATTTATGTTTATTAAAAAACCTCTGCATTTGGTCTAAAATTAATTTCTCAAAAATTTTACTAAAGGTAGGTAGTACAGAAATAGGTCTATAATTTGTGGGGTCTGATGTACTACCTGATTTAAACAAAGGTATTATTTTACTATACTTCATAAGGTCAGGAAACTCCCCACTGTCAATGCAACTATTGAAGATAAGAGCCAGAGTAGGTGCTACAATGTCAATAATAGACTTAGCAACTTCTACAGAATTACCCCACAGATCTGCAGTCTTTTTTACATTTAAAGTGTGAAAGATTTTAATTATATCTCTACAGGTAATATATTCAAAATGAAATTCTGACTCGCAACCTTTAACATTCTCCTTAAGCAAAGACTCAGCGACAGAAGGTGATGAGTTTAGGAATTTAGTTGTTGAAACGGGAATATCTGAAAAGAAATTTTCAAATGCCTCGGCAACTTGTGAGTCTGATTTTATTATGATGTCATTAACAGACAGGCTGTAGTCAGTATTTCGGTTACTAGACCTTCCCGCTTCACTATTAATAATATTCCAAGTCGTTTTAATTACATTACTGCTATTTTTAATCTTTGAACCCAAATAACGTGACTTGGCCATATAACAAACTTTTTTAAATAATTTTGAATAATTTCTAACATACAAATTAAATTCTTCAGTGTTAACGTAAGTCCTTTCATTATACAATTCATAAAGACGTGTTCTACTTTTATGAATACCAATGGTAGCCCAATCACTGAACGATGCATTACTATTAACCGAGATAGTCTTTGGAATGAAGGTGGAATCAAAATGTTTACAATATTGATTAAAAAAATTATCATATAAATGATTAGGATCAGCATGAATAGACAATACTGGTAATATACTAATGAGCTTAACCTTAAAAGCCTCCAAGCGGCTTGCAGTTTTGGGGTTAACAGTGATATCCTTTTTAGTCAATTTTTCGTTTTGGATTTGAATAGTAATCCTTTGCCCGCAATGATCAGAATCTAGTAAATTTATAATTTCTTTGTGGCTTGGTATAATATCTGTATAAATATTATCTAGGCATGTGGCACTAGTAGGGGTTATTCTTGTGGGCTCTAAAAATAGGTTTACAAGATTGTAGGACTGAAACAGACTTAAAATTTTACTACAAGTACCTGAGTTTTCTAATAAATTGACATTAAAATCACCGCAAATGATAATGGACTTGTTTGAGTTACAAATCCTGTGTAACACTTCATCCATTACCTTTTCAAAGCAGTCATACAATCCTGAAGGGGGTCTGTACACACTTAATACAATATAGTGCTCCAATTCTATACAGGCAATTTCAACTGTACGCTCAACAGATAGGCTCACAATATCGTTACGATCTTTAAATTTGAGCTGGTTGCTTACTAAAATTAAAGAGCCACCATGTATAGCATTTATTCTGCTGAACGAACTACCAACCTGGTGATTATTAAAATTGAACATGAACTGGTGGCTTTTCAGCCAATGTTCTGTTATACAAAGAATATCAATACTATTAAAATTCATAAATAATTCTACTTCTAAATCTTTGTTCATAAATCCTTGAATATTTTGATGCACCAGGTTGATACTATTTACTGATTTTAAACATTTTATTGGGTTATTTTTGCGAGTCTGTACATTATAGCTAGAGGTTGCCTCTATTGTCTTAATTTCTAATTTAAATTATTATCAATGTCATCAATTGTGACCAAATTATTAACAGGATTACTTATAATGCATTGCTCAAAAGAAGCAAGTTGTTTAGCCAAATTTTTGGCTGTAATAGAAAAAAAATAAGATAGCGACACAGCTATCTGTCTTTTATAGTAGTTAGAAAGATAGTACATAACAAAGTTATATCTATCTTTTGTCAAATATAAATTATTACTAACATAATTGTTAATATCAACTAAATGGAACATGCTATTATTAAATGTCAAGTTATGCAATGTCATATTCAAATCAAACCTTAAGCTATTTTCTTCCTGTGGCAAACTGTTACTATAAGGGAATGTAAACAACACAACTTTTCTTAAACTAAGGTTGCATAATGTTCTATGATACTGGAGCAGTTCTCCTTTGTTTACATTTCCCCTATTACCCATAAAAATTAATAAAGTTGTATCCTGGGTAAAGTTACATTTAATAATTTCTTTCATAATATCAAATAAAGAACAACCAGGCATACAGTAATTTATTATTGAGTGTCCCGGATATTCATCTGTCAACAAGTGACCTAAGTCCTTTCCAATCTCATCACAAAATAACACAATATCATGATTTACAATTTGATTATGTGGTATAATGGTACTATTTATAGAGGGAATTGTCAAATCAACACAAGGATGCGGTAATGTGGTATTGCATGCTGATAATGAATGGTCCGGTGTAGGTACATTGGATGGTGTTTGACAGTGCTCACAGCTGTTTGTTTGTGAGTTCACCAGCTCATTCATTGCCAACACATATTCCCTCATTAGATCTTCAGAGGTATTATATTTGTTGGTCATTGATGTTAGTTTCTCCTGTAGATGGTCAAGTTGAGTTTGCAAGTCCTGTGTGTCAATGTCATATCTCCTAGTAGTTTGCTCCAAATTAAAAGAATACATATCTAACTGTTTAAGTAAATTTAACCTTTCCCTATTAAGTTTAACATTTTTGATAAAGAACTTTTGTCTTTTTACCATTTTTTGAGTTTTAACAATGTATTTATTAATTTTAATGTATTTTTTAAGTTTATTTTTACTAGTGACTACCCTCACAGAATTACATGATTTTGATTCATCATCACCTGTCAAATCAATAGTGCAAGTGGGGTTTATGGCAGAAACCATTGACGGTGCAATAGACACCAACTCATTGAACAGACTTTGATTCAGCGAGGCAGTGATGTTAAGATTTGTAGTCTCAAGTTGTGTAATCTGACTTTGAGCCTCATGTAGCTGTTGTTGTAATAAGTGTTTCTGGCTAAGAGCTTGTTCATACTCTACGCTACACTGGCTGAACCCGTCCACAATAAGCTGAAGTCTATCCCGTTCACCTACGGCATCAGTGTATTGAGTATATATCTGAGCCATTTCAATTTTCAACTTCCTATTCTTTTCATGGGCATCAAAGAGCACCCTTTCATTGTCATCTAATTCCTTAATTAGTTGGTCACAGGACTCCTTTGACGCCTTTAACGCGCTCAAAGCCTCATTGAGTTTGGACTCTCCGAGGCGAGCACGGGCGCTGCGAGTCATAATCATGATTAAAGCTAGTAAGGAAGCGACAAGAAGATAGAAGAGAGAAGGATGTTGTGGCAGTAGTTGAAAAGATGATTAGTTTAAAAGGAAAATGAAATTTAGATGTAAATAAAAGGAGTTCTGTCACCAAACCTAAGTAAGGTTATGTTATGTTCAGAGGTCATTGGCATCAAGTAGCCTTACTAAAAATGAACAAAGCAGGTAATTGCTGGTGAAATTGTACTAATTGTAGTACGTAAACAAACTAATAGCAAGTAAAATATAACGTATTGTACCTGATATCAAGATGACAATGCAAATTCCCTTGTGCCGGTAACTGTCACCGATTTACATTGAAATATTTACACTCAATTTGCACTAGCTATGTGAATCTAACACAAAATACACATTATTATCCTATTTACTTGAAGAGTAATTGGAAATAGGCCTAAAAAAACAACGAAATTTAATATTTAAGAATAAAATTACAAGAACAAATTTGAAACAGCTGTTAGCTGTAGTGTTGCCACAGGAAAAAAAAGTATTATAAAGTAAGCTGTAAAAAAGTAGTAATAAGTAAGCTGCTTTTATTAAAGTCTTATTATCCTTACGTTTGAGTTTCTTAATTTTTGATTTTATTTTTGAAACTAAGCTTTTAAATGTTTTAATGCCTGAACCAGACTTTAGTTTCGCTTTCATAACTTTGTTCACTAACCAAGAGCTTAGTTTTTCACCTTTCCCAGCATCTTTTGATTTAAGTCTTTGTTTAGCCATGTTAAGTAGTTGTAAATCGGCTTTGTGACGATTTGATAAGTCTGTATGGTTTGTATACGCAATGTCGTGTTGCATGCAAGCTTCGTCTAGCTTATTTACACCTCGATCACCTCGCGCTAAGCGTTTGTGAAGTTTGGTTCCTGGTCCGCAATAATTGTACCCTGGCAAATGAAGTTCGAATGGTAGATTATTAATTATGCTGTTAACTAGTCCACCCCCTTGCATTACTTAAATTATAATGATAGGATTTCGAATAAAAAATGGTTATATAATATCTTAGTCCATTAATGCAGCTTTTTCAATCCAACTGTTTTCTGCACTGTTTAGACCTAACCATTTAACATACAATTTATTTCCTTTCTTTTTCAAAACCTTTTCTATCAAATAAACATCAGGGTAATTAGATCTTTGCAGTTCTTGTTCGTAAAAAGCTCCTAATATGATTTGTTTTCTTTGATCTTCTATGTGATATGTCACTGGTAAGGTTTTATTTACCTTTTTTATAATAAATAATTCAGTTGACCAATTAGGAGTGTAACCTTTCTCAAAATTATGTTTGTATTTACTTATACGAACGCAATCACCAACTTTGAATTTAGGCTTCCGCTGAACTAAATCATGTTTGTTTATTTTTTTAATATTTTCTTTGATTATTTGTTCATTAGATTTATTCACATCAACCGGTTTAAATTTAATAGTGCGATGTTTTGTGTTGTTATATCTCTTCAATGTATCTTCCAATGGTAGACCTAACCACTTATAGTTTCCATTGAGACTAAAATATTTATATAATTTATTTTTTACAGTTCTAATCAGTCTCTCTACAATTGATGCTTTTTTAGTAGAAAACGATGAGTAATGATTAATGTTGTGCTTTTTCATAAGCGTTTGAAAAGTGATGTTATAAAATTCTGTCCCCATATCAGTTTGTAAGTTAACAGGATTACTACGACTACTAAGCAGTTTATGTTCAAATGCACGAGCAACATCAAATTTATTTTTCGATTTTAACGGTTCAGCCCAGGCATACTTTGAGAAGCAGTCAATCACCACTAAGATGAAAGTATAACCTTTGTTATACTTTTTCAGGTTTTGCATGTCCATCAAGTCTGCTTGCCATAAGTCATGGATTCCTTTCAGAATAACAGAACGTCGAAGGAAATTTCTTCGTGCCGCTTTGTGTATTTCATTTACAATTTGCTGTTTTACCATTACGGAGTTTTTTCAAGTAATTTATCTACCTCTGCTTTAGTATAAAAGTTATCTTGCAAATGAGTAGAAACCTCAGGTATCCTTGCTTTTAAAGTAGCTTGAACTGTAGTCTTCGCATCTTGTATGATTTGAGAACGCAATTTACCAATCAGATTATTAAATTCTTTTAACGTGTTAGCATTCAATCGATCTACATAATCCTTGTTCACAGCATCGTCTGCTTCTACTGGAGATCTAATTCCTCTCAGTCTTGATGTTTTTAAATCAAAATCTCCGTTTTCTGATTTTAACAATGCATTCTTATTAAACTCGAATAACTCTGCTAAACGCATTCTTTTGTGAATGTAGTGTCCGAATTTGTCTACGTTCATGTTTAAGGTGTATTGTATTGAGAGGCTGATAGTAAAATAAACACATTTTTAAATATTTATTTATTTATAACTTTACTTTCACGCAATTCTTCAATGATAGATATAATTTCATTATCTAATCCTGTGTTGCCAGCATCTCTAGAGGCAATTAATAATTTCAACCTTTCCACTAATTCATTAGGATTGTCCCAGTACACTAAATCAACGTTTTTTCTCCACTTTTTTACTAACGGTAGTCCCTTTCCCTGAACTGCATTCTTTAGTTTAAAAAGAGGTTTAATAATTTGCAAATATTTTTGCCCTTTATTACTTTTTATTGGTTTACTTGGCTCATAGTCTCGACGATGTGCATTTGTATCAAGTAGCATTGACTTATAATTTTGCATATCATTATCTGTAACCAAGCTTAGGTCTACATCTTTCTTAAGCAACAACTGTTTTAAACCAGGAGTATTTCGGTATTTACGTCCAGCCACGGTCATCACCGTCATCACAATACATCTATTGATCGTTGATCGTTATGCAAGCAGAACCTAACATCAGTTTCCCACGGTCTGCTCTAACCCCAAATGGAATATCTACCAACGCTTCTGAAGATACTGACCAGGATGACGTATCACAATCTTGATTCCTTTCAACTACTGATTCATAAGAAGAGTCACTGTTGATATCGGATTCATATTTGTCTTCATCACAATTATTATCATTACTTTCTGCGCTACCAGTTCCTTCTTTCTGCAAAGATTCGTTAATAAACGGAACATCAGCAAAATCATCATTAGCACGCAGGAGAGGTGTTTGCTTACCAGCATTAGCAATTATGTTGAGAGGTTCTGTTACAGGTTTGAAAACAGATTCCAGTGCTTGTTTATTGTTAATCTCAGTATCTCTCATTTTTCGTACTTTTATCTTTACAGCTTTTGCCGCATCAACAATTTGTCGTTTCAATGATTTTTCCATATTGGTAAAATAGGTTGTAATGCTTGTGTTTGTGTGTTGTTGATGTAGTGTCGTAAGGTGAATAATAATGTCAAGCAGGTAACACCCTTTTATATGTATTTGTGTTCTTAGTCAAAGACTACAAACGTGTCAAATTTACTTCTGTAACATCCTTTGTTTTTTGAACAATCTTTATTAATTACAACATAATTGAAAGGTATTCTCCATATTTTAGAACACATTTCTCGAAATTCAATCCATGTCATGTCAGTGTTGACGTGTTCTTCATAAACATGTCTCATATTTCTTTCATCTTGTTTAAACAGTACGATTAGATTTGCGTTGTCTCTTATTAACTGCTTAGGGATTTTACTATATGTCTGATTTAGATAAAAACAATCGATGAACTTGTGTCTCCCCATAGCAAAATAATCACGTATACTGCTTTGATTTTCACAAGCAACATCATCAAATACAATTACAGAATTCGGTTTTGCGGTCTGAACACT
The DNA here is from genome assembly GCA_914767645.1 of Hydraecia micacea. Classification (NCBI taxonomy): domain Eukaryota; kingdom Metazoa; phylum Arthropoda; class Insecta; order Lepidoptera; family Noctuidae; genus Hydraecia; species Hydraecia micacea. The sequence continues at coordinate 15,156,362 of OU611775.1, forward strand.
CAGTACTTGCTCATTTTCATGATATTTCTGAAATGAAATGCCTGGTACTCGTTGCAAGACTTTTTCTAAAAAAACGTACTTGGGTTGTTGCAAGGTTTTCGAATAAACATAAATATTTTGAAATCTTAAACCATTCTCGTGTATAAGAAGACCAATTAATAAATTAGTTTTTCCACAATTTGACGGTCCGCAAATGATGCATCGTACCGATTTAGGTAATAATTCTCCATGACGAAAATCAGTCTCCTGAGAATGAACACAAAGTTTATTTACATGTAACGATTGTGGTTGTTTTACAAATTTCATGATAACTGCTTGAAACGGTTATATTAATAATGAGTCAATTAATGTATTACATTGACATTTATATCTCATTGTCGCTAACTCGATCAAATGTATGAGCAACCGCCATTCTAACCACCGAGAGCGTTGAAGGCGAACGTATCAACAGCTATTTAAAATGAATCCAATAAATTATATTCCTCGATATGATCTTTATAACAAACATCAAATTCGTCTATTTTCGTTCAGACATTATTGGGCGACCGCTCATTCACGAAAAAGATTGGTGATGGAAATGGTTGATGCAGGATTTTTTTATTGTGGAAATGGTGTAACCGATAAAGTCATGTGTTTTTCTTGTGGAGGTAGTATCGAAGATTGGGAGATTCACGATGATCCTTGGAGATTCACGATGATGCTATAAACTTTCCTGAATGCTATTATTTAAATGCTGTGAAAGGAAAAATATTTGTTGAGAAGTCAAAACCAATTTAAATGTTGACAATAACAAAAATGGTTGACAATAACAAAAACGTGTTTAAAACTGAAGTATTATAGGAACCAAACGGACAATCCGTTTATGTTATTGTCAACCACACAAGATTCGAAAAGTGCAGTACGCCCAAACCACTCACTGGAAAATATTTCCGTTCCATCAGGTGGAATAGACGTCGAACTGGAATAGACGTCAAAACCAGTACCTATGCACGGATTTCTTTTATATTATTGGGCATTCTACTCCACCGAGAGTGACGAGGCGAACGGAGTGAGCCGATGGAACGGAAGGTGGGGTAGAATGCCCAATAATATCCTACTTATTTTACCCGTATATCTACTACCTATATCAAACACGAGAAAATCATCATCATTCTCCTCGAGTGTCCATTTTTCCCCACATGCCTCCTTTTGTATGCGCTCGGCCAATGAGCATGCACTACAGAATGACAATGTAATTAAAGAAATATATTTATCTCTCTCTAACAACAGGAATTCCGTAGATGACATTTAATTTTCTTTCCCTTTCTTCGTGCGACTAAGTAGCTATCTAGCTACCGATAGTATTTACGTTTTCGAGTGCCGTGATGTTCAGGCATGACGCGTCTATTTATAATACGTCATTGTCATCAGCCGTATTATTGTGGTTCAGCCTCAAGACATAACATAACATGGTGTCAGAAGAAGAAGACGCAGTCAGTGAGGAGAAGAAAAAGTCCACCGCACGATGCCAAGATGGCGCACGCTCCGGCACGGCACCTGCATTATCCGTAGGTTCAGGACACCTCGGACCACTAGACCTGAAAAGCCACAACACGGCTGCGACATGGAGGAACTGGATCACGCAATTAAAAATTTACCTGCGAGCTAACAACCTCGAAAACGAGAGAGACAGCCGCAAGGTGGCCATCTTACTTCACTTTATCGGAGCAGAGTCCCTAGCAATTTTCTACTCATTCAACGTAGATATCGACGTAATCACGTTCGACGATCTCGTCTTAAGATTCACCAACCATTTCACGCCACAGACCAACATAACGATGGAACGTCACAAATTATTCAACAGGCGCCAGGGCGCAGACGAGACAATTGACGACTATGTCACTGATTTAAAAAATATCAGCAGACAATGCGAGTTCAACACTCTAGAGGACAGTCTCACCAGGGATATATTTAGCTGGAATCTCAACCCCCAAAACCACTATACAAAAGAAAAAATCTTAGTCAGAAAACCGAAGACATTGGAAGAAGCCGTACAGTTAGCCAGATATATAGAAACAACCAAAATTCAAGCCAAAACATTAGAAGACACAGCAATGGTCGGCCAAGTGCATGCAGGAAGACAGGAACGCGAGTCAAGACAGCAACAGCCAAGCAGCTACAGACAACCAAACCGCTCCACACAGACAAGTAGCCCCAGGCAGTCAAACAATTCCAAGCCATCAAGCAGTACCCAACCAGACACATGCTACCGCTGCGGTCAAGTGCACCGATTCAAGTGTCCAGCCAATGGAGTCAAGTGTAAGAAATGTGGAAAATTCAACCACTTCGCTGTAGTATGTCGCAACAGGCAGGTACAAAACATTGAATTAGATACCAATCAGTCAGATAACTCCCTTTTTATGGGATCAATCCACATTAATAGTCTTCAATCTGAGTCATGGCGTGCAAATTTGTCAATCAATAATGTAAACATTAACTTTCTGTTAGACACAGGAGCAGACACTAATGTCTTGTCGGGCAAAACATTCAACTCATTGAGTATTTCACCCGACTTGATAACTAAAAGTACACATAAACCCACTACTTACAGTGGACAGTCAATACCCACTATAGGTCAGTGTACTCTACCACTAAGCCATAAAGGCCACATTTATAATGTCGTGTTCTATGTTATAGATATAGATTCGCAAAATATAATAGGAAGGGAGTCATGCAACACACTCAATTTGATTAAAAGGATACATAATGTCGAGATAAATACCAGTGACAATATTATGTCTGCAAATAGCGATTTGTTTCAAGGTTTAGGCTGCCTGAAAGATTTTAGCTGCGATTTAAAACTAAAGCCAGACGCAATTCCAAGTGTTGACGCATGCCGGAGAGTTCCATTTCAATTAAAAAACAGGCTTAAAGCAGAGCTAGATTAACTTGTGAAAAGTAATGTCATATGCCCAGTCGAAGAACCTACCGAATGGGTAAGTTCCCTTGTCATAACTACTAAAAAGAATAGAACTACGACTCTGTATCGACCCTCGAAAACTTAACCAAGCCATTATGAGACGACATTACCAGTTTCCCACACTAGATGAGATAAAGTCTGACCTCTCTGGAGCCAGATTCTTCACTACACTCGATGCCAATAAAGGTTTCTGGATGTTAAAACTCTCAGACACAGCATCAAAACTGTGTACTTTTATAACACCCTTTGGTAGGTATAGGTACACACGTCTCCCCTATGGTATTTCAGCAGCACCAGAAATATGCTATAGAGAAACGGTAAATAGATTCAATGACATCAAAAATGTTAAAATAATGATGGATGACTTTTTAATCTACGGTAAAACTCTTCAAGAACATGATGAAGCCCTACATAAAGTCTTAGACAGAGCCCGTGAAATCAATCTAAAAGGAGATCCGCCAAAATTGCCCCAGGCCCGGCGCAAACGAAATGTATCTCCGATTTCAGACTAATAATAGTAGAAATATTGTACAGTATCGCTATTGCCAAATTCGGTGGCTAACATAGTTTTTTTGCCCGGTGAAGTTTCTTAAGTGCTAGATGTAAAAATTACACTTTAAGGATAAACTGCATCTTTCTGTATTCTGTGCTTAACTAATATTGACAACCTGAGTATGTATTTTTATATGTGGCATAATTATGTACATTATTTATATAAAAAAGCAATACCTGCTTTATAGATTTTGCTTATATATGTATATTTAAAATATCTAGAGGTGTGTGCGGGACATCTGAGTTTTTTTCGTTTGAAACCCTGTATAGATAGAAGTATATAGATTACAATAAAACCATGGTATTTCATGTACATTAATTAATTAATTTAATTAATTTATCTATAATATGTATGTATTTAGAAATATATAAGTATGTTTATCAGTTGTCTAGTACCCATAACACAAGCTCTGCTTAGCTTGGGACTAGATGGCGTTGTGTGATAGTTGTGGAATATTATTATTATTATTATTATTATATATATCGGTATATTTTATTAAAATCGTTTATACATTGTTACAAGAGTTATCTTAGTCAAGTATTTCAGTCATCCAAATCAATTAAAACATTATCTAAACCTATAGCTGGGTGGTCCAGATCATGTTCATTGTTTCTAGCCCAACCCAGATAATACATAACACTTATTATATGGGCGCAACTTCCAAGTGTTCTTTTACCATGGTAACAAGAACAGTAATGTTCTTTAATTGCATCAATTCCAGAAATCGCAGTGTTAAATAATAAATAGGTATAGTACGTTTTTGATCTTACATGGCGTGAATTTATTCTGCAGCGAATCAGAACATTGTTTAATTGCAACGGCGACCTAACAACTTCATCGTTTACTATGTCGATTTGTTCAGAGTGTCTATACACCTCGATCTCATAAGCGCCAGTTCTTTTCGTGTGTTCGCTGCAGTATGATCGTGCGATTTTCAGATGGTACGTGCCTATCGCGAATTTTATGAGTTCCTCATGTGTTAGCTCCGGAAAATCTGATACATGTGGATTGTTTGCGCCCAGCCTGGTAAATGTTGCTCTTTGCCTGTTCAAATTATTATGTAGAACATACGCTGCCAAAAGATTCGGTTTATGTAAGTTGCGGTTTATGGATGCAATAAAATCGTTTGTATATCTGCTGTCTTCATAAGGCTCCAGAAAACGGTTTAATAAGGCCGCGGCTATTTTAAAGTCTGTAAAAGTGTTTACCAGGGCGTTATTAAACATTTTGTGGCGGAAGATTTTGAAAATATTTTTGAACTTTCCATTTACGGTTTCTACAACCCAGCGACACAAGGTTATTAGTCGTGATTTATTGGACTCTTCTGTAGTGAGCTGAGTTTCACCTCGTTGTTTAGAGGGTGGTAAGAAAGCAACATAACCGTGCTCCTCCAATGAATTTACTGCATCACGAAACCCCCTGTCTAAGATGAAAACATCTCCTTGTTCAAAGAAATAATGAAACGCGTTGTCTTCAATAGCCTGGTCATGGTTTTGCAGTAGTTGCTTCATAATGTCCGCGTCTGTTGTTGTAGCAGCATATGGTCCTGTTACGTCTAAGATGTGGCCGTCGCCACAAACTATCAAAAATGGCTTTACTAGATTGCGGTATTTATGCAAGCTGTAGCTCAATCTTTGGAACAAAAAGTTGGAACTTTTTTCTACAAATAAATAGGTACCATCGCATATGATTATTGATTTTGGCGATGCGTCGCTTCCGAATATATGATTGGGTAAAACTCTATTTCGGTTAATAACATCACTCCGTGTTATGTGGTCTAACCCTATGTGCACAGGAACAAAATCTCCAAATAAACAGGCTCTCGTCAGACGTATCTTTCTTCTTAAAGTGGTCTCTGGAAAACCGAATGTGGTGCTAATTCTTGTATTCGGTTCCCCTGTTCGTATTTTGCACAAGTATATTCCCAAGTCCGTTCGTGGAGTACGGGATTGCTGATGGAGAGATGGAACTTCTTGAAGGAGTTGTTCAAATTGTGAATGATGCAGACCAGTCCAATAGTGCATATCGTCTTCAGATATTTCGTTAATATTTTCAAAATCTAGTCGTGATCTGGACTCTAGAGCTCTTGTATATATATTGACTATGTCAACAAAGCTCTCAGCATTAAAATCAGAATGTTGAGAGGCTGCATTTTCAGGAAATTCTTCCAAAGAAGTGTGCTGCAAATGTAGGCGACAGATGCGGGCCCGGGTGGGAATATACAATCGGAAATGACTTAGGAGATAGACTTTTATAGAGTTCGGAACCAGTCGTAGCTCCAAGTTGTTGCAGTGGTTCATCATGCATCGTCGGGACGTATTGGCTACTCGATTAAACTGAGGGACATTCACCGATGCTCCAATGGCTGGTAAGACAGCAGGTGAAGGTGGTTGGTTTTGATTACTGATGTTAGAGTCAATTTGATGCCAACATGCATGACAAATTGATCGGGTACCATCAAATGGAACCTGTTAACAATTAAACATAGGTTTTAGATAAACGACAAGTATTTTTATTACTACGTATAGTGTTAAAAGAAAGTCTAGTACTCTGTTTAAATGGGATACATTTTAAACATACCTCTTGTGGTGGTTCAATTGCACGTACAATATGAATCACAAATTCTCGATGTGATTGTAGAAATTGTTCAGACAGAATATGTCTACGTCGTCGCCGAAGTGGCCGTGTACACAAAACACAAACGTCTGCCATATCACAAGAAAAACCAAAAGTCCAGGAGGAGTTAGCGGATTCGTCGTAATAATAAAAAATGATCAAGAGAAAAGGTATCGCACAGTACACAACACAACAAACGTTAGCGAAGGACTGCGCTTGGGCAACAGTGTAAACCACCCACCCCACATTTATGGCGTTATTGTTGTCACGCTCACACCTATTAAGGTGTAAGCGGGACAACAATGCGTAACCGGTTTCGCTGTCACTTGACGTCACAGGTACGTGGTGATCCTTTTCTACCTGCGATTATTTGAAGGTCATACGGCTGTGAATCAATAACACAGACTTTTTGTATTTGTCTACCACTAATAGGCGCTCATTCGCATTATTTTCTATAAAAAATATAACTGCAAAATATAGTTTATATATGCAATAATAAATGGTAGGTATATACACCACATACATACTAATGTTGTTAAGTTAGTTAATTCAAAGAATATGCAGTTTTTCATAAAAGTGTAATTTTTACATCTAGCACTTAAGAAACTTCACCGGACAAAAAAACTATTTTAGCCACCGAATTTGGCAATAGCGATACTGTACAATATTTCTACTATTATTACTCTGAAATCTGAGATACATTTCTTTTGCGCCGGGCCTGGGGTTTTTTTGTATGGGATTTGGCGGATCTCCTTTAATAAAGACAATTCAGTCATATGTGCCCCAGAAGTCAAATACTTAGGACATATATTTAGTCAGAATGGTGTTCAAGTTGACCAATCAAAAGTCAAAGCAATTTGTGACATGTCCAAACCCACTTGCATAAATGACCTTCAAAGATTCATGGGTATGGTCAATTATCTCAGTCCCTTCATACCAAATCTGTCTAAAGAAAACAGTCTTCTGAGAACACTTTTGTCAAAGCAAACCGAATGGGTTTGGTCAGAACAACATGAAGCAGAATTTAATAAAATTAAAAAACTCATTAGCAGTGCTCCAGTACTTTCATATTATGACCCAAATAAAGACATCACAATGTCTGTGGATGCCTCAAAAGACGCTCTTGGAGCTGTTCTGTTACATGATAAGCAACCAATAGCATCCCAACTAGCAAAGTAATCCTATAAAGAAAGATTATAAGTCAGTCACTACTAATAACGTTCTTATAAAGGCATTGCGGTAGACTATTTAACTTATAATAGAATTTGCCAAGCCTTAACATACTCAAGCGCATTAGTTTTTATATCTCGGTCTTATAGTTCGCTACAAGACTGGCCTATAAAACATGTATAGGACACTTTTACTAGTAATAGCATTTCACAAGCGTAGATATTTTCAAGAGCATTTGCTTTTATATCTCAGTTTTATAGTTAGCTACAAGATTTTCTTTAAGGACACTTTTAGGAATTAGTCTCTTATAATTGTTTACAGTAAAACTAAATAATTCTGAATAATATTTTGATCCTATAGTAGCATTTTAAGAGAGAACAAGATATTATAACATACTTGGCTGAGATCACTATAAGTTTGCGCCGTTATAGTTTTGCTTGAGACTCTTTTAAATCTACCAGTACTTGATAAGAACGCTATATAATCAAAAAAGCTAATAAGCTACTAGATCAATAACTTTATTAGTGAACCTGAGCCACTTTGTTGAGATTCAGTTGTTCCCATTCGTCTTGAGAAAATTAGTTGCAACATGAATTTAAGCGATTGGAAACGATTGAAAAGGAGTGGTGGTTACAGGAGAAAAGTGACAAATAGGTATAAAGAATTAGTGAAGTCAAGTTCTTCAGGAACAAAATTAACAGGATTAGAAAATAAATCAAGCGCGTCAAGTGCAAACGCAGGTGAAGTAAATGAGGGTTCTGCGACCAAAAATATTTTTTCATCCCTAGCCCACCACTCAGAAAGTGAAGAAGTTGAAAACTGGGAAAAAGCATACGATTTACATATCGAAGAAACCACCGATCATGAAAAAAATCATGAATTGCTTAAAGATATGCAAAGCTGGACTATAAAATTTAATATACCTCACCTAGCCCTGAACGAATTATCCACTATTTTGAACAAAAGATTAAGTAATGTTTTACCTAAAGATGCACGGACTTTATTACATACCAACAAAGAAACGTTGCATATTACAATCTCGGATCCAGAACAGTATTGGCACAACGGATTGATTAAATGCCTAAAAAATACGCTACAGGGGCTGGATTTGAATAGTTTAACAAATACGATTTCCTTAAATATAAACATAGATGGGTTGCCAGTATACAAAAGTTCAAGACATCAACTCTGGCCTATTTTGTGTAACATCTTTGAAATATCCCACATTCCTCCCTTTGTGATTGGTAAATATACACTATTTCAATATCGTAGGTGCTTAGTTAAGTTGCATACCTACATATAATATTACTAAAAAAAATTTTTTTAGGGATTTATGCGGATGGAGGAAAGCCATCTGATCTGAATGCATATTTGGGGTCTTTTGTGAGAGAAATGAGGGAACTTGAAGAAGATGGATTAGTTATAACATTGGCGTCAAATGAATCTAGAATCAAAGTCAAAATAAGAGCCTTCATTTGTGATTCGCCAGCAAGGGCCTTGATTAAAGGCAAGTTTCGTTTTTTTTTTCATAATGGACGGATCAAACGGGCAGACGGTCCACCTGATGGTAAGTGATCACCACCGCCCATGGACACCTGCAACACCAGGGGAGTTGTTGAAAACTCTTTTTACGCTCTTTTTACACATGGTAAATATAAATGTAAAAATATGGATTATTGTTCCGCTTTGACGCCTCAACGACTGAACAGATTTGGATAAAATTTGGGAAGTAGATAGATGAGGCACTGGATTGACTTTTGAACCCACTGCTGGGCACAGGTCTCGCGATTTAAAATGTAATCCACGCGGGCGAAGCCGCGAGCGGAAGGCTAGTTATTTAATATTACTATAGTATATAGTATCTTTATGATCATTCATTATATTTTCTAAACAGTGCTAGGACTGAGTTGATGAAAATGTAGGTATGGTTTATCTATCACTACTTTTATTAAAATATATAATTATTTAAGTACTTACATTTGAATTTCTTACAGGTGTCATAAATTTTAATGGAAAGCATGGCTGTCTAAAATGTACTGTGATTGGCGAATATTCACATAAATCAAACACTGTAACTTTTCCTAAGTTCGATTGTCCTAAAAGAAACGATAAAGACTTTCGTGCTAAAAAATATGAAGAACACCACAAACATGACTCTCCATTATTGAACCTAAACATAGATATGATAGAGGATTTTCCTGTGGCAGACTCATTACACCTAATAGACCTTGGCTTGATGAAGCGATTGTTGATTGGGTGGCGTGATGGAAAGTTGGGAAAATACCTAACTAAATGGAGTGCTCGAGATATTGATATTGTCAACAGTTTTTTACTGAATTGTCCAATGCCCAAAGAAATACACAGAACAATGAGATCTGTAGATGTTTTGGCCCACTGGAAAGGTTCCGAGTACCGATCATTCTTTTATTATCTAAGTGTTATAATTTTGAAACATGTGCTCAAACCCGAACCATTTTATCATTTTTTAAACTTGTTTTGTGCCATAACGATTTGTTCAAATGAAAAGCATTTGCCACTCTTGCGGATTGCTGAAAAAATGTTAGAAGATTTTACAGAAAGTTTTAAGACCTTCTACGGGCGAGACTACATTACTAGTAACATACATAATGTAATACATATAGTAGAGGAAGTAAGAAAATTTGGAATTCTGCAAAAGTTTAATGCATATCCTTTTGAAAATAAACTATACGCTATTAAACAAACTATCAGACAAGGAAAAAACCCATTACAGCAAGTTGCGAGAAGAATAATTGAAAAACAGTTAATCGAAACAGAACATCTTAACGAAGAAATTGTACACTATCCATTCATAAAAAAGAACCAGCGAAGCGGTTTATTGGTTTTGCATCTAGAAACTTATATTTTATCATCAAAAGATGAAGACAAGTGGTTTCTTACTGACGAAAATCATGTAATAGAATTAAAATCCGTCATGATGAAAGACAACATTAAACAAGAAATAGAAATTACGGGATATCGTTTTGATAATATCCACGACGCTTTCGAAAAACCATTAAAATCTTCTTTTTTGAATATTTATAAATGTGATTGTGCTGCTATTGAAAAATCGGAGGTAATTTGCAAAGTTCAAAATGTAAAATGTAAACTTGTTAGTATTACATATAACTCGGAGATATTTTTCTTACCATTGTTACATACGCTGTGAATTTTAAGTTTAAAATGCATAAAATAAAACAACACTATATTACAATTATGTTTTATTTAAAATTAGATATTTTTTAAAGTCTTGGCAATCAGTCTCATTCATGAGTTATCATTCTACATTATGTTTCATAAGCACTAAAATGATCTTAGCTGTCTTGTACTAATAAAGGTTATAAGGTTATAACTTATAAAACAAATAAAATAAAACTACTAAAGTTAACGAAATATTCCAGTTTGTCATAAAGATAAAATTAGAAAGCTAATATAAATGCTTAAATTCTTCAACAATAAAATATTAACAAAGTTCAAAACATTAATTCTCTTTAGTCTCACTATTAGCACGATTACAAAAAGTAACTGTTTTCAACTACCTATAAATGAAAGTTAAAAACCATAAATTGTATCAATAAAAAGTCACAAAAAAAGTATTAAAAAAATAACCCCAATGGTAAGTCTTTTAAAATTAATCAACAGAACTAAAACTAATAAAAATGAACTTAGTAGTACATTTTTGTTAGTTAAATAATAGGTAAAGATAAACCATTCTAAAACTGCACGCCCCCCCTCCACTAACATTTCTTTACAAACATTTGAAATGTGTATGCAACAAGCAGTGGAGGGGCGTACATTTTTAAAATGGTTTATCTCTACCATTTATTATAGATGCAAACGTCACATAATACAAATACAATTAAATACTCAGGTACCTAGAATTAATTAAGTAAAAACTGGTACAAAAACCTTGTCAAAAATCTTTTCATTTCAGACAAAAATTTCCTCTGTAACATCTTCAACTTCTATTTGGTTACCAGTGGCTTGTTTCTCTATAAGAGGCTGTTTAGGAGGCGTTTCGTTTGTAACCAGATTTTCGGAAGAGGTCTTTTTGACGCTTTTTTTAGCTCTGCATTTTTTTGTAGAAGCTCGTTTTGGTTCGATTTTGCACCGTTGATCAGCATTTCGCAAAATAGTTTTAAAAAATTTGTGACAGTCAGTTAAATGAAACGACGAATCTAGCTTGTGAATTATTTCAAAAAAGAAACCAATAGTCTTGGAGAAACCTTTGAAACAGATCTTTTCTGTAGGTACATTTTGGGAACGTGAGGCTCCAGTCCATGAACACGATGTGAAAAACTGCCTTTCGAACATAATATCCATAATAGTATAAGCACTTGTGGTTCCCTGCCCTGTGCCTTTAGTGCACATCACACTTAACTTTCATTGTAAATCTTCTCTATAATCAGAATCCATTAAATTATTTTCGAACTCTTCTAAATCCTTTAAATCTTTCATTGGTTTTAACATCAATGATTGATTTTGTTTCTCTGTAATAGATTTTTTAATAAATTCTTCATTCATAACTTGTACTTCAGTCACTTTTAACAATATCGATTTAAGTGTATCATGTATTACGCCTTGATTATTTAGTGTTGTGTTCAGGGTCTCCATCACAGTCTTCATATCATCATTAGTGGATTTTAGGTCACTTTTAATAGTGTTGATATCTGTTTTCATAGATTTTAAGTCGCACTGTTCTTCTGATAAACTTGTTTCTTTATTAATGTACGAGTATATTATAGGAGTGTCCGACTGATTAGTTTCGGGTATAACAACGTATTTTTCAATATTTTCTTGCAATGCGCTCAGCAGTGTTCCAGATGGAGTTGACTCTGAAGGTGTAGTCATTTCGTAATTAGCCTAAACAATAAAATATCTTGAATTAGATAAACGAGATATTTTTTTATTTTTATGTAGCAAAAGTTTAGTTGGTACAATACAGCTTACATATAGGTTTCGTTGATATACTAATAGTAACGGCACATTTCATCGTGTTGCTATCTAGTAAGCTCGTAATAGTTAAGCACTGACAAGCTGTGAAAGATACACAGAGGACCCGCTTCACAACTTAAGCTCTGATTTCAATGATCTCAATGAAAGCCTCATAAAAGTTATGTATTTGTAACTTACCATCATTAGTTGTTCTCCACCTTCAGGCATTGTTGTTGAAGAAGCATTATGCTTATCATTCTGGAAATATTATTTATTGAAATAATTTAAAAAATAATCGGCAAAAAGTTTAAAAGCAACCGACTTCGATCGTGTGGTACCACTCTGATGGCATAATCCATGGGAAATCATAAAATATCGATTCAAGATATGTGAAAATATCATGTGGCACATGCACATTAGGTAATTCAGAAGTGAATCTGAAATCAATTGACTTTAATTCAAAGGCACTTATAGTTACAAACCTGTAGACTTTCTTCTGCCATTATATTGTATGACAGCTGTGGAACATCTAAGTTCTTGCGTCGCTTTTTTGCTGAAACTTCTTCTATGTCAGGTTCTGTTTCTGAATGATTGCTCATAATATCTATTTCGTTTATTGCATCCTGATACGTGTTTATATTTCGCCTTTTTACAGCACAGTTTATTTGTGTCCAAGTATCATCGGGCTGACTACCTTCATCTTTTTGTAACTTACTCTTATGTGACTGTTTTAGTTTTCCGGGCCAGTACAAAACTCCATCACTCTCCCATTGATGTGGTACACATGTCAATACAATGTTGCCATTTTCAATGGTCTGAACAACTTTGAAAGGCATTTTTAACTCTTAAAACCTGTAAATAACATTTTTTGATAAAAATAACAAAATACTTTTTATAAGTGAAAATAAAAAAAGTTTTTTATAAGTGAAAATAAAAATAGTCTTGAGATCGTTTTAAGTACTGATTTTGCTAGTTGGGATATGCATCTGCCTCATTAACAAAATGCCAACAAAACTACTCTCAAATTGAAAAAGAACTGATGTCCATTCTATTCGGCTGTACAAAATTCCACCAATACATATATGGTAGGTCAGTCACAGTAGAAACAGATCATAAGCCATTCATTACATTATTTAAAAAAGCACTAGTGGACATCCCTGCTAGGTTACAGAGGATAATGCTACGTCTACAGCCTTATGATATTAACATAATATACAAACCTGGTCGTTATCTTTACATCGCAGACACATTGTCCCGAGCAGCATTGAGTGAAAACACACTACAAGATCTTGAAAAAGATCTAGACTTACATGTTAATTTCATAATGTCTAGTTTGCCAGCTAGTCAGGATAAACTTGAGCAAATCAAAGATTTGACCTGCAAAGATCCTATTTTAAGCCAAATTGTCCAATACTGTCAAGATGGTTGGCCAGAACACAAAAGGTCTGTTGGCCAATCTATCAAACCTTAGTTTTCACTAAAAGACAGACTACATCAACTACATGTCATGAATAACATTCTCTTTATGTCAAATAAAATTGTTATACCTGAGTCCATGAGAGACTATGTAATTAAAATCACACATGAAGGACATCCAGGCATAAGTAGCTCAATAAGATTGGCACAAACCTCTGTTTACTGGCCCAATATGAGTAATGATATTGAAAATTTTGTGAACAAGTGCCATACTTGTTTAACTTATCGTAGAAATAACAGCAAAGAGCCAATTCTACATCATGAATACAAATATTTACCATGGAATAAAGTTGGTATTGACATGTTCGATTTTGATGGTAAAAAGTACCTAATAGCAGTAGACTATTTTTCTAAATATGTAGAACTAGCTCTTCTGAATTCGGGCTCAAGCGCTCAGCTAGTCATAACCCACCTAAAATCAATATTCGCTAGGCATGGTATTCCAGAGTTCCTTATGTCAGACAACGGTCCTCCATTCTCGAGCAAAGAATTCATAACATTCACGAAAGACTGGAACATTAAATTTAACACTTCTAGTCCCTATTTAAGTCGATCCAATGGTATGGTCGAAAGAGCAATTTTTTTTTTTTTTTTTATTACATTAATTTCCGCGGACTTGGTGGTCCGCGCCCTTTTTTATAGTATTTTATTGTTTACATTAAATTTCTTTCTTTTCCTAGGGAACAGTTTCATACTCGCATCGGACACATCCATATTACTCTAAACTTACAGTACTAGCTTAAATCTACGTGAGTCCATCTTTTTATATGTACATATTATATTTTTTTTTTACATATAAAATTATTATAATGATACATATTTACATACATGCTCATGCACTTCATGCTATTATTATTATTATTTTTTTTTTTTTTTTATAAATAAATAAAATAAATACATACATACAACAGGCATTACAATTACATTTTTGTTTAGGCATTACAACTTAATTATTTTATTATACAATACTATTTATTATTCTGATTTTACATATTTTATGTTATTATATATTTTATTTTCGGTACATCTTATTATATTAGTTAATGAACAACACATCATGATCAACACATTTTATTTTAGACTATATTAGTTTTTACATTTTTATTCTATCTTACAGGGCTAGGTTAGAATTGGATTGGGTTGTGGGTTTGGATAGGGACTGTTAGGTGGTGTTTAGGTGGTTAGGTGGGGTCTGCTGACCAGGGACTTCGCTAGCTCGAAAGAGCTATTGGTACAATTAAAATGTAAAGCAGATAACACTGATCCATACCTAGCCTGGAACCACTGTACCTCCACACCCGGCGCATTTTGATAGTAGGTATTTTTTTTTGGATAGAATAGACCATTTTTAGTGTAATTTGAAAACCGCAAATTCTGAAAAACCATAGGGGCCGAGAAAAAACATTCCCAGTTCTTTTTTTAAACCTGCGATTTTTATAGTAGTATAGAGGGATGAGGAACAGTGTGTAAAGTTCGCTCATACTCTATAGAAAAGGGAGGATCCTCCGACCAGACGGGTGTTGTGTCTGGCGGGCAACTGCCCAATGATTCATTTCGGGCCGTTGTATCTATGCTAGTTGTGCGGTAAACTCTGCTTGCGAGATGCAGGATTTGCGTGACGTCAGTATGACGCGTTGTTCGCATGTGGCGTTGTAGATACCGCTACATCACTCCCCCCCGGAGACCGGAGGTCGATAGTGGGCTGAGTCTTGTATCTTGCGATGCTTGCCAGGCCAGCTGAGGTTCCAGTGAGTCGGAACCGGTTGCCGCATAGTTCACGGTGAGTCGGAACTGTCTGCGAAGATGTCCCCAGTGAGTCGGGGTGGCGCTGCGTTATGCTCCAGTGCGTCGGATGAGGTATAGCGCCGGGTTGAGGCTGACTGCTGGCGTCGACCAGGAGAGGCTTATTAAGGGCTCTGCTTGTAGACCGGCCGAAGGTGCAGTGTGCTGTGCCAAGGTTGCTGATGAGGCTGAGGGTGATGACCAGGTATGCGCAGTCGCTGCATGCTGGTGGTCAGGATACCCGTTGAAGCCGTGGGTGCTGGCTGGTTGGGTGACTCGCCGCTCTAAAGCTTGCGGGAGTGATGATGATGACGTCACGCTGAAGTGTTTGCACGAAGGCTGCGCTGACGTTCATGTTCGGGGTCACCAGTATAGAGGGATGAGGAACAGGGAGTAAAGTTCACTCATACTCTATAGAAAAGGGAGGATCCTCCGACCAGACGGGTGTTGTGTCTGGCGGGCAACTGCCCAATGATTCATTTCAGGCCGTTGTATCTATGCTAGTTGTGCGGTAAACTCTGCTTGCGAGATGCAGGATTTGCGTGACGTCAGTATGACGCGTTGTTCGCATGTGGCGTTGTAGATACCGCTACAGTAGCTATTTTTTTTTTTGATAGAATAGACCCTTTTTAGTGTAAATTTGAAAACCGCAAATTTTGGAAAACCATAGGGGCCGAGAAAAAAATTCCCAAAGTATTTTTTTTTTCGTTTCGCGGCCCCTATTTCTGTGTAACCTAACCTCAAAACACATAAAAGTTGCTTAAAAGGGGTAGTAGGAGCCCCGCTTCGCGGGGCTCTAGGGTCTCAAAAAAAAATAACCACGAAGGGGATGCCGGGGTCTGTTCGCTCGCTCACTAGACCCCGCCATCCCCTTCTAACCTAACCTGTCCGAGTCGGGGTGCCCCAAGTCCCGAGCTCGCTTCGCTCGCTCTTGCATCCTAAGTTGTCATTACTAATGTGTTATTTTGTATATTATGTTGGTTTAGTGTGTAGTGACTGTGATAAACACTCTCGACCATGAGTACATACGACAAGTGACAACTCAACAACTGTCAAACGTCAACGTCCGTCACATTCGATTACGTTTCGTTACCCAGTTAAAAATGAATTAACGATAAAAAACTTACAGTATTCATAATAAAAACCACTAAAATCTGCTGTAACTTTGTCTGAACGTAAAACGGAACGACCTAGAAGTGAAATTCATACATTATCTATGGTAAAATGTCAATTTTATCATGTAAATTGATACATTTTCCGTAACTTTAAGATTATTTTACTCAAAAAGTATACGTTTTCAGAAGTCGGGATTTTGTGAAAGTGTTTAACATAACGATATGTACAACTATTAAAATTATGAAACTTCGGATCATCGGGTGTGGAGGTACAGTGGTGCCCCTAGCCTTACTCTTGTATAGAAATACACCTAAAAAGATAGGATACTCACCAGCACAACTATCTATGTCTAGACACTTACGATCCAAACTGCCCACCACTGACTCACAGCTGTCCCCAACTTTAGTTAATATTGATTTACTTAAAAATAATATGGAAAAACAAGAGTCATAACAACATTATATTATAATAAAAACACAAAACCATTAACAGAACTAAAAAAGGGTGACACAGTATACTTCAAACATAAACCACACAGTGTATGGACCCCGGGTAGAATCTCAGAAGCTAGCAGCGAACCGCGCAGCTTTGTCGTACAATCCCCGGAAGGAGAATTCCGGAGAAGTCGTGAGCATATCCTCAAACCCGTCTCTCCCGCAGCTGAGATGGTACCTGAAAACAAAACAAACATTAATAATACTACTAATGAAAATGTCAATGTCCCTAACAATACCAGTACAAACACAGCACCGAAAATGACACGCTATCATAATCATTAACAAGCCAGCTCGTTACTGCGATTAGTTTAACTAGCTCTTAAAAAGTGTGTATTCAACAAATAGATAGCTAGTTGTACTGTAAATTAGTTTTAAGGTTATCTGTCAATGTCTAATTGTAATTAATGTCAGTCTTACATAAAGCGTTTCGTTCAGAAAATTGTAAAAGATTTCATAGCCTGGATACTAGTCTTTTAACACATAATTAAAATTAAAATTTATACTTACCTCCTCAAGGCACTGGAATCTTGAATCTTATTTTCAAAAAAGGGAAGATGTTACATAGCAACACTACCGGCCTCGGTAGTCTATGGAAAAGAGGGGTTGTCTATGTTCGTAGGACACGGACGTCCGGATCCTGTCTGTCGGTAAGGGATCGCGGGACAGAGGCGATGCGCCCAGCTATGGTTTCCCTGTTACCCTGTCTAAAGTTACAATAAACTCATATGATTATCATCAGTCGTATTATTGTGGTTCAGCCTCAAGACATAACATAACATCTATTAGCCGTGTTGTAGTTCCTTTTAAAATGCAGAATATTGAAACGAAAGCGAATTATGATTGCGCTGCATAAAAGTGGACTTAATATAACACAAATAATATCTTATGAAACCGAACTGAATGTGAGTATTATAAATATGTTTTAATTATTTTTTCAAACATTTATTTTATTAAAATAGAACTGCTGATTTTTGTAGTAATTTTTTTGAAACGTATTATAAGGTCTAAATAGATGAAAAAATTATAATTTCGAAGTCCTAGATTTTAAATGATGATTATATTATAGTTATATGTAACATTTCTATTTTCATTATAATTTTGTTTCTAAACCGTAGGTAATACTTACTTATTCGTATTTTGCTAGTAGCCTAAGAGTACTTCTTTTTTGTTTTAGAGAAATTACTTTCTGTGAGTCGGAGGGTCACTCAATAAGGAAGAGGGTAGCCTTGCCAGTCGAAAGCGACTGGTTATATACCAACGAGATATTTTGCCGAATTATTATTCGACACGTCTTTACGAACCGTTCGCCGTGCAAACGAAAACCAGCTCAAAAACCATAGTTGATTGAAAATCATAAACACGAACGTTTACATTTTGCGATACAGCGATGGAAAGCAAGGAATTAGAAAATAAAAAAATATATTAATAAAAAAATAGTAAATAGTAATAAAATTATATTGTAGCATATTCGTAATAAGGATTATTTTGAGGTTTAGTTTCAATCTTCTTTTCGTAACGAAAATGAATACTTAAGCTATAACCACAATAAGACCTAAACTAGAAGTTTATTTAAGTATACTTTATAAAATTATAACGAATAAACATTTTGTAATCACTTATAAAAGATTTTTTCATCCCCCCATCTCGGAAAGAGTATTTTTGCTCTTCGATAACTGAGTGCAAAAGCCGTTTTTATCCGCTAGAGGATAAAGTAAAATTGAATTTAGAACATCGTGTGCAACAAGTTTGTGAAATCAAAACATCATTAAACCTATTTATTTCTACCTCTATGGTACCGAATTTAAAATACAACCTTTTTTTTAAAAAAAACTCAGACTCGGAACCTTCTTGGTGTACTTACTTTTTTTTTAATTTGCGCGCGCCTTTTTCTTTTCATGTCATATTGTTAAAACCTTAGGTTAAAAACAAGAAACTTTAAAAGAAGTGAAAACCTAAAATGAGTGATTCTAGCGACGAGGAAGTTTATTTGACGCCAACAGAATTGACTGAAACTGTTAAAAGTGCGCAAACGAGCTTTCTCCCTCAACAATCACGCGAGAAGTATTTGAAACAGTACGATATGTTTAACACGTGGCGACTAGCTAAAGGAGCCAAATCTTTCTCAGAAAATGTTTTGCTGGCATATTTTATTGAATTATCCAAGTCCAAGAAATCAAGCACTCTATGGAGTACGTATTCAATGCTAAAAGCAACAATAAAGATGAAAAAAGACATACATATCGACACCTATTCTAAATTAGTGGCATTTTTAAAAAGAGCCTCATCGGGTCATCAACCAAAAAAGTCGAAGGTTTTCACAGCATCGGAAATTGAAAAATTTCTTAACGAAGCACCTGATTCCGTATATTTGGCGGCAAAAGTAAGTCAGTTGCACATTCAGCATCTACTTAGGTATATTAATCAACTACTTAACATAATCTAGTACTTAATAGATGTTGATAGGCATAATTATGCATGCATATCAATTTTATTAATTTATTTACAACAATACTCTTTATGTTCCAGGTTGTTCTTATTATTGGTATAAACGGAGCATGTCGAACTAATGAAATAACACAACTTGATGTCAAAAACATTGAGAAACATTCAGATGACTTACTATTAATTAATTTACCTAATACAAAGACAAAAAGAGACCGCAACTTCGTCATTCGCAAGGAATACGTAACAATTGTTGAGAAATATCAAGCCTTACGCCCGCCGAACACTCCAATCAATCGATTTTTTCTACAATATCGCAACGGAAAGTGTGTTAGACAGCCTATGGGTGCTAATAAAATTGGCAGTATCCCTCGAGAAATAGCAACATTTCTTGAACTTCCAGAACCCCTGTTGTACACGGGTCATTGTTTCCGACGAACTTCTGCCACACTTTTGGCAGATTCAGGAGCTGATCTCCTGTCCCTTAAGCGCCATGGAGGTTGGAAGTCCAATGCGGTTGTAGAGGGATACATAGAAGATTCCATCCAAAATAAGTCTAAAATATGTAAAGGCATCGTAGGAAACATTACACTGAAAGAGCCTCAGCCAGATCCTTGGACTGGCCCTTCTACATCAAAAATAAGCCGTTACGAAACACCTAACCATTGCCCTGTCTCGCCAACATTTACGCCAAGGGAATCCGATAATAATAATAATATAATAATAATAATTTTTTATTTTCTCACCACAATATCCTTATAAAATAATAACAAAAAGAAAAACAATATTGTCCAGTCATGGGCTTAAAGAAAAATATTGTGGGAGACTGGTGCCTAAGCTAACCCGAAGCCTGTATTTCAGGCCACCAGGTCTCCGCCCCAAGTACATAATTTTAATATGGTTTCCCGTATACTAAAACTAGACAATGATTTCAGTTTTAGTTATAGGAAGGAGTGCACGTGTGGAGTGTGTGAGTGTGTGGGAGGGTGAGTGTGTAGGTGTGTGAGTGCGTGTGCGTGTGTGTGTGTGATGAAAAAGTTGGTGTGTGTTAAACTGTTTGCTGAATGTAGTCGTATGTGCTTGTGGTAGTTAAACATAAGCGGAATGTGTTGTCTATTTTGGGATAGATAGAAGATTTTCGGTTGAGTCATAGTCAAGAGTCATAAGCCATCCATTAAGTTTTTTCTTACACAGGTGTTTTGTGAGTGGGAAGATGTTGTGAACTTTGTTTATTTTGTTATATAGGTAGCCTCCAAGAAAACAGAAGAATCGTTCGGAGAAACAAGTTGTAAATCTACCAACGGACCGGTCAACGGGGTCGTAGCGCCTTTTACCGAGCATTGGTGTGGGACTATAAGAAAGAAGTGCGTGTTGTTTCAGGATGGTCTGTTGTATGAATAGTTGGCGAACAGTGAGAACTCCACTTTCCCGGTATAGGTCGGTTGTGGGGTAGCGGAATGGTCGAAAAGACGATACTTTTAAGATTGCTCTCTGCGCCCTTTCAAGTTGGATTATAATCGATTTAGATGCGCCACCCCATGTTGTTATGCAATAGGTTAACAAAGACTGACACAGCGCGTAATAGACCGTCTTCCTAAGGCCTTCACCCGCCACATGTCTTAGGTTCTTAAATACATAAATTAATTTACGAACTCTGGAGGTAAGTGTGTCGATGTGTGGATGGAAGCCCAGGCAAGGATCCAGCAACACCCCAAGGTATTTTATAGAGTTTGTTCTCTCTAGGCAGGTGCACGTGCAAGTCGTGCTGTAGGGGATGGGGCAATTATGCGCTGTGATAGAAAAAAGTGGCGCCAGACTCTGAGATTCCTTTCGCATAGCAAAATTAATATATTTTGTTTTGTCTGCATTCAGGGTGAGGACGTTGTCATGTAACCATTTTGACACCTTATTCAGGCCAGATTGAGCACTTTCGAAAACGCTTTGCCACGAGGTAGAATTAAATATTAGGGCAGTGTCGTCAGCAAATGTGAAGATTTTGCCTTTGTCGAGATTGAGCGCACACAGATCATTAATATAAATTAAAAATAAAGTAGGCGCGATCACGCTGCCTTGTGGAACGCCGTGTGTAACAAATTTCTCTGCACTTATGTGATTGTTTATCTTAACGGTCCGTGTACGGTCTTTGAGATAGTCTTCGAAAAGCTTTAATTGCATTCCCCTTATACCCATGCTCTCCATCTTCTCTATAAGGATGGAAGTAGAGACGGTGTCAAAGGCTTTTGCCAAATCGAGGAAAATACCTAAGACCTTCTGCCCACCATCCAAGTTCCTAACTATGTGGTCTGTTAAGTCATGGACTGCATTGGAAGTTGATTTACCGGCACGAAAACCATATTGGTATGGAGATAGGAGCTTTTTGCTTTCCAGATAAGTTATTAGCCTATTATTCATAATGCGCTCGAGGATCTTGGATAACGCAGGCAGAATAGCAATGGGTCTATAATTAGTTACTCGGTCTCTATTCCCACCCTTATATACAGGAATAATTACAGATCTCTTGAAAACCTTCGGGAATTTACCAGTTGCGAGGGCCAGATTGCAGATGTGTGTCAGGGGCGGAACTATTATATTTTTGTGCTGTTTAATTATCCTAGCAGATATACCATCCCAACCCACAGCACAACCGGCACGTAGGGACAATATTAGTCCTTCAACCTCATCCACGTCAGTAGGAAGCAGCACCATTGAGTGTGGGCACAAGTAACCGTCGGTGTAGCTTTTGGGTGTATCTGGTTGAGTACCTTGTATTTTTTCAGCTAGGCTTTTGCCAATCGTAACAAAATAGTTATTCACTACTTCGACTGCTTGTTCTGGCGTGGGTGAAAGTGTGAGCAACTGTGTTGGGGGTTCTTTAGTTTTAGCTCTATTCGTGATTTTGTTGATTGCCTCCCAAAGTTCTTTACTATTTTGGCCGGCGTTTTTTAACTCGTTCTGTTCGTGTTCGTTTTTTATTTTTTTTAGAAGAGAGTTACAGAAATTTCTGTAGCGAGTGTATGATGCTAAAAGAATAGTGTCATCTGGAAGCGATTTGACCCTCTTGTGCATATTATCTCTATGTGTCATGCAGCGGAGAAGTCCTGGTGTGATCCACGGCTTTATAATTTTTTTGCGGTTAGGGGTTTTGACATTTTGGGTGTTCCGCTGCATGATCTGCCTAATGGAATTTACGAGGAATTCTGCTGCCGTGTTAGGATCCTGCATTTCATAAATCGTATGTAAATCGAGTGTATTTAGGTCTAAAGATAAGGTATATATAAATAAATAAATAATAAATAAGATAGTTGATCATAATTTATTCGCGTTTTTGTGTTGGAGGCCCTTGATTTCTGTGTTACTTTGTGTAAAAAGAGAATTACTGTTTCGTGGTCGGTAAGAGCAGAATGCGCTACTAGTGCATGAGCCGATAATTTGGTTTTTAGTATTATGTGATCCAAGCAATTCCCCTGTCTGGTAGGGAGCGTATGAGCTGGGAGCAGACCAAAAGTAGCAAGTAATGTTAGGTAGTTATTTTTGTTCGGATCCAGTGACTCATCGCTAATATTTATGTTGATATCTCCTGTAAGAATAATGTTTTGTGTATGATTAATTTTGACAAGTATGCTGTTTAATGAGTTTAAGAATCTAGTTATATCTCTGCGGGCCGGTGAGCGGTATATTGCTAAAATAACCGTTGTTTTATCTATTTGTATTTGTAAACAGTTTGAGTCAAGAAGTTCTGGTTCCTCTACCGTCATGAATCGGTACTATTAAGTATGACAGATAGTTTACCGAAAAACAGTACACAAGTCACTAACACCAACATTACAGTACCTAACAAAAATATTACACTCAACTTAAGTAACTGCAACAACTTTACTTTAAATTTTTCTTAATTATACCTAAGTATTATTTGATAAAGTTTAAAGATTATTAAATTCTGTAATACTTACCTACCATAATGTAGTAGTTAATACCTAAACTGAAATAAAAGTATCTTGAGATTGTAAATGTTTATTTTTTTTGCATTTAATCATTTCCTCGCTGAGGTGGGATGAAAAGTTACGTGTTGCACTCGAGTGCAAAGATTTTTCACCTCGTGCTCTTTTGATTCCCTCGCTACCGCTCAGGATTCTAATTTCTGAATCACTCGCCGCGCTCGTGATTCAATTTTAGAATCCTTCGCTTGCTCGGTCATCAAAATTGAGCACGCGGTTAAAAAACAACTTTGCACTCTTGTATAACAAATAACTATTATTCTTAACCCCATATTTCACTAACTATATAATAATAAAAACAATTATTATTCCCGTTTATTAATTTATCGAATAATAAAAGAACAGATGAAGATAATTGTGAAAAGAAAAAAAAACTCATATCGAGATTGGAACCTAGAACCTAGTGTTTCTTTATCCTATAAGTTACACTATGAGCTATTTGAACTTATTAAATCACTGTCAATTTTAGCGATCGTATGAACCGCCCAAGGTCATACGTAATTAGAAAGCTATATGTTTTTGTTTCGCTCGACACCAGTGTATAAATTCTGAGGTGTGCGTTCTGTGTTAATACACTTATACACACATATTAGGTACGGGTACGGCTTGTACTGCGCGTTCACAGCAAAACAATCCTTACCGTGCTACTCCACTTTTAACCGTCCACCGTACATTGTGTCGCCAACCTTGGTAAGGTTGAGGAAAGAATTGCTGGGGACGCAGAGGACCAGGAACGCTATATATTTGTGGTTTCGAGGGACCGGGCATACCCATTGCAAAAGGTTGCTGCATAAAATTATTTAATGGTGAATTAGTATTGAGCTTGGAAGGCTGCTGATTATTATCTTTCTTACTAGACCCGCCTTCGATGCGTTGTTGCATATAGAGGGTATTAAGCTCTTCTTGAACGAACTCGAGGGCTTTTTCCATCGTTTCGGGACGCATGCAACGGATCCTAAAACCTAAGGGATCTTTTAAGCCACGCAAGTAACATTGTAGGGTTAGTTTCTTAAAAAGATCGCGTTTCGCTGTGACTGTAGTAGCCACGGTTTCGTGCAATGTGACGTATGTCATGATTGTACTGAATAGGTTCTGGCAGCGCTCGTAAAATTCTTGTGGGGTAGAGGACCCCTGAGTTTGCAATGACAAATCGTTATACAAAGCGGTCTTGTCGCGATGGTCAGCAAAGTTGTTAATTAATGCACTTCGAATGCCAATCCAATTTTCGGGAATACCGTTGGTATTTATCAGTCGAGCTGCGGAACCCGTAACCTTGTTTAATATGCCATTTATAAGAAACAAATTGTTTAGCTCATTACCCGGTTCTGTCTTGAAGTATGCAAGTACCAGTTGGTCACAGAGATTTACAAAACGGGTTAACACGTGAGGGTTACCATCAAAATCAGGCAAAACCTTAAGCGAATTAAAAATCTCTCCTATTTTGTCGTGTGACATATCTGCGTCCAGTAGTGCTGGTTCACCCAACTGCCTAGATTCGTCTATAGTGTTAAGCCTATTCGATCTACTACTACCTAAACTAGGGTTACGCGACTCTCTTGGGTGGAAAATCTTGAAAAATATTATATAAAACACTAAAATAAATCATACACACGCAATATCTATATCATAAGATGC
Source organism: Hydraecia micacea (assembly GCA_914767645.1). Classification (NCBI taxonomy): domain Eukaryota; kingdom Metazoa; phylum Arthropoda; class Insecta; order Lepidoptera; family Noctuidae; genus Hydraecia; species Hydraecia micacea. The sequence continues at coordinate 15,181,556 of OU611775.1, forward strand.
GTTATTGCAAAAAGAAATACTGTAAATGACAGGTAAGGATCTAGGGTAGAATAAAAATAGGATAATAAGGATTTGAAAGATTCAAAGTACTTACAACATAGTTTTCTTGCCGAATCGATGTCTGGATTCATGTCTGCTGGCGCCTCACGATGTATGTAGATTCAGCATTCTCGAGAATCGATAAGTCACGCGGGACTTCGGTCCGATTTTAGGGGAAATCTTGACGCGTCACGTACCTATTATACCTCGAAAATCCTACCGACTGCGCCAATTAAGTTCGATGGCAGCAGAGGATGCAAAAAAAAACCGATTTTATTTATAAGAAATTAATTAAGACAAAAAGTTACAATTATAATATTAATCTAACTAATTACTAAAAGTGTTGTTCAGTCGATGATTGACCAAATAATAATTATATGAATTGCGGAATCCAGTGGCACGCGTCCGGTGTCAGCTTCGCGACGACACGCACGAGGCGGCACGTGTGCAGCGTCAGCGTTCCAGATATTGCATGTCCGTAAGGATTGAGGAGCCACATCAGATTTTTAAAATCTGATCTTACCATTATTTAGCAGCAATATGCTTATTTTGCAGCATGAATTCTAGATTTAGCAGCAAAATATATCACTAGTTATTTTAATGCAAAAGTTGCTCCTCAATCTAAGCGTCTGAATTGAGGAGCCACCTGGAACTCGTTAAGTAATAGATGAATATTTATGAAAATTTTGTATCATTTAGCAGCAATTTTGCATATTACCTTCTAAAAGTTTAGCTTCTGTAGCGCTAAAATGAAAGAAAATACATTACTTTTAATATGGCTCCTCAATCTAAACTCAAGAGGTGAAATTCTATTGGATGTGAGCGATCAATTAATATATTCGACATATTGATCATTTTTTTTATTTTAGGGGGTCCGTGGCTAAATAATAACAGCCGCACAGGTCGATCGATCAGGTTAAGCTACGCTTGCCGCGGTTGGTCTGTGGATGGGTGACCATCTTTACATACTGAGACCCCTCCGTGCCTCGGAAAGCACGTTAAGCCGTTGGTCCCGGCTGTCATTCGTGGATCTTTGACAGTCGTTACGGGTAGTCAGAAGCCCGAAAGTCTGACAACCAGTCTTACCAAGGGGTATCGTATTACCCAGTAACTGGGTTGTGGAGGTCAGATAGGCAGTCGCTCCATATAAAATACTGGTATTCAGCTGCATCCGGTTAGACTGGAAGCCGACCCCAACATAGTTGGGAAAAGGCTAGGCAGATGATGATTGATCATTTAGCAGGTGTTGTGTTTGTTTTTTGCAGTATAGGAGTAAAATAGTAAAACAGAGTAAATTTTGTATATGGACGCATTTTCTTTGGCTCCTCAATCCTGACGTTCTAATTATATATGTTTGACTGTAGCCACCTGCGATCTCAACGGAATCTAAAGCCAGAGATACTAACATTTAGCAGAAATGTCTGCTAAATATATCTGCACAGTTCAGCAATGTATATATTTTGGATTATGAAAAAACAATACTTAACTATTTTCTCGTAAATTCAGTGTGTAGGGTGACCACATTTTGGGGGTACCTACAAATTAATATTTCACTTACGTACCCACAATGATATTTATTTAGTAACAAAACATTCATCAGCGGTGAAGTATTCTCGTTTGTACATGAATATGTTCATGTACGAAATAAATAATTAACTTGGATTTCTTATATTAACATTTAGCCTTGAAGTATTGCTTTAGTGCCATTTTTACAAAAAAATTTACTAATGATTCATGCCATTTTATCCCAGTATCCAGGCAGATCGCATTTTTGCCTTTGAATTTGAACATAATTTCTGTTTTTGGCATCCAAGGTTTAGAAGATGCAACTTTAATCGCTGAAGAAAAAACCGACTGTACGTTTTGTAAAAACCAAACTGTGTGTAAATATACTCTATCAAACACAGTTTCATATGAACTGAATGGTTGTGAAAAGTTTAGAGTGAGAGAAATACCAGAATTAGTAATGTTTTCGAATAAATCATATAAATTAGTAGTTCCTATAGAATTTATTCCTGCAATTATCGAAAACTGGCACAGGCCACTACAAATGTCACTATCTTACACCGAAAGATGACATGTTCTGTTACGATGATTACGATTCTAAAATTCGTATAAGTACTCATCAGCCAATATTCATTCATTCTATAACTTATAGCGAAATTGATTGCTAAATAACCAAATCGTAGGTACGATAGATATAATCTGTTATGAAAATATAAATTTAATAAATTACTAGTAGTATATTATTGGGCATTCTACCCCACCTTCCGTTCCATCGGCTCACTCCGTTCGCCTCCGTCACTCACGGTGTGTTAGAATGCCCAATAATATCCGACGGAGTGGGCGCCGTTCAACAATTCCGTTTTATTACATATCGTTCCTACGTCTCACTTCGTCTGAATTTGCGTTTGCGTTAATACTGGTTTGGCGCCTACTCCACATGATAAAAATACAGATAACGGTTCATCAAAACACCAGGACAGATGCAAGATTCGGTGAAATCTAATTCACTATCTTACACATAAAAAGAACAACCACGGTGAGGTTGTTGTACGTTTGTTCGAGTTAGCGATAATGAGTTATAAATATGAATGTATTACATTAATTAAATCATTGTTAATGTAACCGTGTCAAACAGTCGTCATGAAATTTGTAAAACAACCACAATCGTTACATGTAAACAAACTTTGTGTTCATTCTCAGGAGACTGGTTTTCGTCATGGAGAATTATTACCTAAATCGGTACGGTGCATCATTTGCGGACCGTCAAATTGTGGAAAAACTAATTTATTAATTGGTCTTCTTATACACGAGAATGGCTTAAGATTTCAAAATGTTTATGTTTATTCGAAAACCTTACAACAGCCCAAGTACGTTTTTTTAGAAAAAGTCTTGCAACGGGTACCAGGCATTTCATTTCAGAAATATCATGAAAATGAGCAAGTATTGAGTGTTCAGACCGCAAAACCGAATTCTGTAATTATATTCGATGATGTTGCTTGTGAAAATCAAAGTGGTTTGCGTGATTATTTTGCTATGGGGAGACACAAGTTCATCGATTGTTTTTATCTAAATCAGAAGTATAGTAAAATCCCTAAGCAGTTAGTAAGAGACAACGCAAACCTAATCGTACTTTTTAAACAAGATGAAAGAAATATGAGACATGTTTATGAAGAACACGTCAATACTGACATGACATGGATTGAATTTCGAGAAATGTGTTCAAAAATATGGAGTGAGCCCTTCAGTTATGTTGTAATTAATAAAGATTGTGCAAAAAATAAAGGATGTTATAGAAATAAATTTGACACCTTTGTAATTTTTGATTAAGAGCACGAGTATATAAGGCTCCGTCGCAGAATGTCCACTTCTCAAAATGTCCACTGGTCGCAAAATGTCTCTTTCGCAGAATGTCCACTTCGCAAAATGTCTCTTTCGCAGAATGTCCACTTCGCAAAATGTCTCTTTCGTAGAATGTCCACTTCGCAAAATGTCCCTTTCGCATATTGTCCCCTTTTTATTTCTGACTTACTTTAATCATAATTCATTTTAGCAATTAACGTTCACACATGTTTGACGTGTGTTTATTTGTATCGATATGGGTAAGCAAAAAAAATAAAAAAAACTTAGTATATTTTAGGGCTGCCAACCCTAAAATATATACAATGTTTGTAGTTAGTGATGCAAGCATTTTATTTTTCAACACTTGTTTAAAAAAACACGGGCGGCTGTAAAAAAAAAATTAATGCCCAAAGACATCAAAATAATTACCCTCTTTCAGCCTATATAGCTCAAAAAGCTGTTTAAATTTTCAATTATTTTAGTACCAAGCCCCATACATTTATTGAACGTCTCCAAAAGATTGTTTAACTAAATCTGACTATTTTTAATCGCGATTAAAAAGGTGTGGAATAAAATTAGTTGTCGTTGTAGAAAAAAATGAATAGCAAGTCACACCAACACCTCGACTTCAGGTGCAAAAACAGTACTGTATCTTTTTTTTTCTTTTGCTTATATCTCGAAAATGGTGTGTCCTATCGCAAAAATAATGAAAATTTTGACCCCCTTTATGAAACCCATAAACCCCTAAAACTCAACATGTAGGTAATAATTTTTCATATTTTCCATACAAAAAGTGAAACATTCCTTACAAAACACGCCAAGGCTGCCCCCTGCCTGTCTGCGGCTATAAAAAAAATCACGGGGTAGGGCAAACAAGTACCACGTGTCGACGAGTAGCGATTGTCAAATTCGATTTTATTTGTGTCAAAATTAATTTTAAATTTAGAGAATTTTTCATGCAGAATAGCTGCAAGATTCTCATAGCAAAAACTAAGGAATTTTAGTAATAGTTTAGTTAGTTTAGTTCGGTGTACAAGAGAATCGGCACCAGTGTGTTTCTAAACGTAAAACGGAATATTTCAATAAAGTATAATATGAGGGTACCTACAAAATATTTTAGGTTGTGTTGTGTCATATCAAGTAAAGTGGTTATGAGAAATTATCGTTCATTTGTGTATCCTATACTAATATTACTAATTAACAAAAAACATTATGGAGCAAGAAATCTATTTCGTTAATAATCAAAAAGGACAACTTACACTCATTACTGGTAATCATAGATACAGTAAAAAGAAAACTAATAAAAATGGTGGTACTTTGTGGAGGTGTATAAATAGACGCGAGTGCAGTGCTTCGTTAACGTTAGATAAAACACGTGCAACAATTACAAGGAAAACTCGTCATACATGTGAGTCACCTGATATAAAATATTCAATTCATGAACACATTTCAAGTCTTAAGAAGATAGTTTGTGAAGATTTCAGACCTATTCCGCAAATTTTTGAAGAATATCAAACAAACCTCCATGAAAATAGATCTGATTGTTTACCTTCATTTCGATCTATCAAAGATACCTTGTACAGAGCACGTAAATCTTATTTAAATACAGATAGACTACAACATAACAGCACTGAAACTGCAAGTGTACCGGAAGTATTGGGAAAAGAATTCTTAATTTGTGAAGATGGAGATACTGAGAAAATTTTAATATTTGCAACAACTCAAGCAAAAAAAGTTATAAAATTACCAGGCTCATATTTTGCAGATGGGACTTTTATGTCTGCACCAAAACCATATTATCAAATGTATGTCTTACATTTAGATATGAACTCAAATAAAAAATGTACAAATATAGTACCGGTAATATATTCGTTATTACCCAACAAAACACAAGACACATACACCCGCCTTTTTCGAATTTTAAAAACCAAATTGGGCATTAAAATAAGAAACTTCAAATGTGATTATGAAATTGCACAAATGAACGCGGTGGAAGCTGTATTCCCCGATGCCAGAGTTAGTGGTTGTTACAGACATTTTAATGCCGCTATTTGGAAGAATGCAAAAAAAATGGGCTTATTAAAATCAAAAGAAGGTAGAAATGTTGCAAGAATCGCTGCGATGATACCGCTTGTGCCAGCAGATAAAATACCAGCTACATGGTGTTATATTATAAATCAGGCGCCGAATAGTTCTGAAATGCACCGTTTTAGAAAGTATTTCGAAAAACAGTGGTACCCCAAAATGTCTACCACGTTGTTGAGTTGTGCTTTCCAGCGCCATCGAACAACGAATGCTTTGGAAGGCTGGCACCGACGCGTTAATACAGGACGTATACCAAGAAAACCAAGTCTGCACATGTTTGTCTTTAAGTTGAAAAAGGAAAGTAAATACTGGGATAGGGAAATAAGGAACAGTCTTTTTAAAAATGTGCAGCACAATAGAAGAAAACTTGACATTTATTTTGATAAAAAATATAAGGCATTATTGGTTCAATTAGAACGAAATAATTTGACATTGCCACAATTTATAAAAAAAGTAATATTTTTACAGTTAACGGTTCGTAGGTAATTAAAGTGTTCAATTTTTTTTTTTTTTTATTGCGAGTTAATAACAATTATGTTGGTAATATAATTACTTTAAATCAAGCGATTATGCAAAGAAATAAATGTGATTTGTACTATATTTTTTTATTTTTTTTTGCTTACCCATATCGATACAAATAAACACACGTCAAACATGTGTGAACGTTAATTGCTAAAATGAATTATGATTAAAGTAAGTCAGAAATAAAAAGGGGACAATATGCGAAAGGGACATTTTGCGAAGTGGACATTCTGCGAAAGAGACATTTTGCGAAGTGGACATTCTGCGAAAGAGACATTTTGCGAAGTGGACATTCTGCGAAAGAGACATTTTGCGACCAGTGGACATTTTGAGAAGTGGACATTCTGCGACGGAGCCGTATATAATAAGGTGTCATCGTTGCAATAATATTACTCTCCAAACAGAGCTTAACCGGTTACAATCTATTCATCGATTATGGAAAAATCTTTAAAGAGGCAAATTGTTGATGCTGCAGCAGCTGTAAAGAAGAAGGTGCGAAAAATGCGAGATATTGAGAATGAGCGTAAGCAAGCCTTGGAAACAGTTTTTAAACCTGTAACAGAGCCTCTCAACCAAATTGCTACAGCCAGTATGCAAACTCCTTTGCTGCATAGTAATGAAGATGAAGAATCTAAAGATCTGTTTATAGACGAAACTTTGCAAAAAGTCGCAACTGGTAGTGATGTAGACGAGTCTGATACCAGCAGTGAATCTTCGTATAAATCAGTTGAAAAAAGTGAAGGTCGCGATACATCATCCTGGTCAGTGTCTTCAGAAGCATTAACAGACATTCCATTTGGTGTTAGAGTAGAACGCGGAAAATTGATGTTAGGTTCTGCTCACATAACAATCGACGATCATTATATCATCGTGGCTGGTCATAAATACAGACATACGCCTGGTTTAAAACAACTACTGCTCAAGAAAGATATTGATTTAAGTCTGATTACTGAAGATGACTTGCAATATTATAAGAAAATGTTACTTGATACAAACGCACATCGTCGTGATAATGACCCAAGTAAACCAATAAAAAGTAATAAGGGACAAAAATATTTACAAGTTATTAAACCTCTTTTTAAACTGCAAAGTACTGTTCAGGGTAATCATTCAAAAGGAAAAGGACTACCATTAACAAAAATCTGGAAAAAAAAACATAGATTTAGTATATTGGGATGATCCTAATGAATTGGTGGAAAGGTTAAAGTTATTAATAGCATCTCGAGATGCTGGTAACACAGGATTAGATAATGAAATAATATCCATTATTGAAGAATTACGTGAAAGTAAACTTATAAATATGTCGTGGATAGATGGCGCCACAGTACAGCGAACACCGCCATCTAACAATTTGATTGGTAAACGAAGAATCATGTGATCGGAAACGCAAGCGAGCCCTACCGCTTGGACACGATCGTCGGTAGAGGGGATGCAGCGAACGCGGGGGTCGTGCGGTCCATGGCCCTATATGGGGCCCCGGTGTGGGCGCGTTCACTGCGGCTGCGAGCCGCCCACTATCTGAACGCGCCCCAAAAGGTGGTAGCCGTAAGGCTGATCCGGGGCTACCGCACGATCTCGGGCGAGGCGGCAAGCCTCCTTGCCGGAATGCCGCCATGGGATCTGGAGGCGATGGTCCTCGCGCGCCTGTATGAGTGGCGCGCGGAGGCACTACGCCGGTAGGAAACTCCGCTTCCGCGGCAAATTGCGGCGGAGCGGACAGACCTCCGGCGCGATCTCATGGTGGCATGGAAAGAGCGGCTTTCGCAACCCAGCGCAGGGCACGCCACGATCGTGGCGATAAGACCCCTCTTTGAGGAGTGGCTTGAGAGGCGTCACGGCGTTCTCACCTACCGCCTGACGCAGGTCCTCACCGGACACGGATGTTTCGGGAGGTTCCTGCACATCATCAGGCGGGAGGAGACGCCCGGGTGTCACCATTGCGAGGATCGCCCAGAGGACACGGTGGAGCATACGGTGGAGGTCTGCCCCGCTTGGGCGGAGCACCGCCGTGTCCTCGTAGAGGCGATCGGCAACGGCGGCAACCTCTCGCGTCCGGCCCTGGTTCAAGCCATGGTCCGGGGCGAGAGGGAGTGGGAGGCGGTCACCTCCTTCTGCGAAGCAGTCATGCTAGCGAAGGAGGTGGCGGGACGGCTCAGGGAGAGAGCCGCACGCCTCAGCCGCCGCGGGAGACGCTACGGGCGTCGGGAGCCGCGTGACGACTCCCGGCCACCGTAGGCGCGGGCCTGCGGACGGAGAGTAATGGGTAGCTCTCCGTCCGATCAGGACCAGGCCCGTGCTGGACGGCGCGTATGTGTTCCACGCGCGCCTCAAAGAGATGTCAGCATAAAGGAAGGGGCCCGCCAGGGCCGAAGCCTGCCGGGGTAGCGGGATCGTCCGAAAGGGTTACCGCTGCCCCGGAACATAAAGGGCTAAGGAAGGAACACGGGTGGGTTTTAGTCAGTAAGAGTCTGACACTCCCTTCCGCTCCACCCAGAGCGGGAGGAGTCATTAGATGATTTCCCATCCAAAAAAAAAAAAAAAAAAAAAGGGGATGCAGGGAGGACTGGTGGAGAGAACGAGTGCTGCGACAGTCTACAGTTGACCGTCGAGCTCGGACAGTCTCGGCAAACGCTCAATACCAACGCACGTGTTTGTTTCCCACGCACGTGTGCGTTTCGGTTGTAAATCGCTAGTTTATTAAAGTTACTTTAAATTCAAATTGTCTTTCCGTTCGAGTACCCACTGCAGTGCCCACAATTATTAAAACTATGTTGGATCTTGAAGAAGACCCGATGTTTCGCATCTCGGCCACCCATGATGCGACATCAGAATTGGGATACACTCGAGCTGAAGAAATTTGGAGAATTGAGCGATGATGTCACGGTGCGATATTTCTTTCCTGGATTTGACCTGGATAAGGACGTGGACATAAAAGGCGTATGCAAACATAACAGTGCACAACAATTGATTTGTGTTTTGCTGAAAATTCACTGCAAGGTGAACAAAGAAGCAGCATCAACGTGGCTATCGTAAATAGCATACCAACGACGTGGCGTGCAGTTACCAGTGACGTGGAGTGACCTTGAGAATCGAGCCAAGCAGCCTCGCAGCTGTCAGTGAAACCCTTCGTGTGCTGCAAGTGAAGAAAACCAGGACATATCGCGGCCCTGCACGAGTAGTGGCAGCAAGCGGATGGTGGTCAACGTGCTGGAAGTAGTGAAGGGCGAGTGGACTTCATACAACTACCCTCAGACACGTTAGAACATAAAGGTGAGCTGTATTGTTTTGTTTACGATTCTGGTGCTGAATGCTCGTTAGTAAAAGCGAGTTTTACAGCCAAAATAAGTGGCAAACGAGTTAATAACGTTGTTGCGTTGACTGGTATTGGTCAAACGCGTGTATTCAGCACAGAACAAATCATATGTAGCGTTGCGATTAGCGTGCAACAACTTGATATTTTATTACATGTCTACCCGACATTTACTTGCAAAGTAATATTATGATAGTACGTGATTTATTGCACTTAGGCTGTTTGACATGTCTGCGACAGAGTTTTCGTTGCCTAAAGCTCTTGTAATAAATCCAGTTTTAAACGGTCAACAACAAAAAGGCTAGACAACCGCACAACCAAACGCAGCTATAACAAAATTTTCGGTTGGCGATTTCGTGTTATTAGAAAACGAAGAGTTTAATCAGATTATAAGACTAAGTTACATCGGAAGTTCAGAGGTCCGTTTAAAGTAGCGGAAGTTTTGAACTCTCAGGTTGATACAGTTCCTGACCAATTCTTACTAAGGCTTTAGAGGAATCTTTTGTTGTCGATGATTGTTATCGTTTTTATTATTCTTTTTGTTCAAGTTAATGCGTTTCGATAACAATGTGGTCAGAATTGGCCGAGTGGAACATGCACTGCTGTTGATTTTTTTGATTACAGGTTAAGATACAAGGACATGTGCAAGCAGAATGACAGTGTTAGACAGCGCTGCACGCTTTGGATCTCCTGTGCGAATAATCGCTGATCAAGGACGGTGCTTTTCGAGCAAGGAGTTCCACGACTTCTGCCAAGGAAACAGTTGGATTGCAACCACTACAGCCAGCTAATCTATTGTCTACCGAATCTGGTGAGTCATTTTCATTTTGTTTTGACTCTGGCACCGAGTGCTTTCCTGTTAAACAACAGCAAAAACGGTTACATTGCTAGATGTAGCCCAATCTAGTTTACAAGGTAATGAATGATGCCAGTAGGTCATGTACCAGTCGAAGTAGATAGTAATCACAGTAGTAATGAGCAGGCCTACATTATGGGAGCCACACGAGTGGGGGTTCTCTATCGGCCGTAGTAAAAAGTGTGTAGTCATTGGGTGATGCACACGGATCCATGCGATGGATGTGTGAGAGCAATGCGATTGCTGGTCGGCTAGAGAGCCGTGGCGTTAGAGTGGTTTACTCGTGTGTGGGTTTCCAGGTGTTTAAGACTCTTAGTGAAAAAGATGACTGTTGCTATATGGATAACGATGGTACATGGCTCTGGTTGATGTTTTTTTTTTTTTTTTGCTATGATTGATTAAAGTTTGATTACATGGCTCTGGTTGAATCAAGTACGCTCATGAGGCTAAGGCACATGCCAAGGAATCAGAGTATTACTGACAAATATGAGGAAAGTCAAGTAATAATCTTGTTGATGAAACAGAGTAGAGATTAAGTTGAGTGTGTGTGATGATAGTTTGGATCAGAGGTTAATTTGTAGCCGCGCTGGAACTAGTAGTCCGCGAGTACGTGATAGGCAGTCAACTCTGGTAAACGTAAATTCCGGGAGTGAGTTGGCAATCCGAGGGGGGTGCGAAAAATAAAAGGTTAAGTAACTGGTGGTTACTAGATATTAAGAGACACTTGCACCTGAGTTGATTATTTGGTTTGTGATCTTGAGATTTCGGAATCAAAGAGTGGGTAATACTCTGAACTCTGCTATTTTTAGCTTATTCGAATTTTCATTGTGGTTTTGTCTGTACCAAATCTGGTCAGAAGCGACCGAACTATGTGATACTTTGCGGGTATGTTTCTTTACAGGTTAAGACAAAAGAACGTGTGCAAGCAAGTTGGTAGTGTCAGATAGCATCTGTTTTCGATGCGGCAACACCGGACATTTTGCTTCGAGATGTTCACGAAGCAATGATGGAGACGCCAGCATGGTGGAGAGCTCAGGTGGTTCTGGGTCAGCGCCTGCAGTAGCAGCGGGTAGCGAGTGATATGGTTCAAGTTTGCTATGTCAGCAATCCGAGCAGTGTACTGATGAATACTGGGTGAGTCGGATCCATTTTATTACGATTCTGGCGTCGAATGCTCTATCATCAAAGATTATGTTGTGTCAAAGTGTATTGGCAAGCGTGCAAATGATATTGTCATTTTATGGGTTTCAATTCAAAAGTGCCTGTAATTGGTTTAATTGAAAGAAATGCTTTGAGTTTGAGTACCTCGATCCCCGAGGCCTTCGTCCCGGAGGAACCCGATTTATTTTAATCTTGATAAACTCAATTAAAAGTCAGTTTAGCTATCGTTTATGGTAGTGTGCAAAATGCCCTACAAGTTTATCTGTGATTTTGATGCGTTACGAGATCTCTATCCTTTCATGTAGTACCGGATAATTATCTGAAAAGTGATATTTTATCTAGCCGTTAGATTTTAGATCAGATTTAACGTTAGTATGGCATCTGATAGTGTTGTACGAGTATCGTGTGGTCGCCTTATAACAGTACAGTTGTAAATTCGTCGGCCTTATTGGCTTAGTTAAGTGACAACTGATGATAATTTGACTGATATTAACTTAGACGAGATAATAGAGCACACGACACACGTATACTGAGAAAAATGCAATTAAGTACGATACCATTCGATTTGACTAAAGTAAAGTTAGTCTCTAAGTTTTTTTTTTTTTTTTAAAGTCGCTTGACTCAGCGAACTTTAGAACACCCTAATGATTGTGTGAGGAGGATACCCGATCACCAAGTTCCTCGAGAATTAGATGTCATAGTTGATGACAGTGGTAGTGAGACCAAATCTGATTAACAATGGCTTGTACACTCATACTTGTAACTTTAGACCGCACCTCATGAGTACCATGTGGCGATGGGTCTACAAGGAATCGTTGGTGCGATTTCTGTCAGTGTTGGTGCACTGGGTGCTTCATGTGTTGTAGCACATGTTGCGCTAGATTCTTGAGAGTCGTTGGTGCGATTCTTGTCTGTGTTGGTGCACAGAGCCTCTCATGTGTTGTAGCACATGTGGTGGCAGATATGTAAAGAGTCGTTGGTGCGATTCTGACCTGTGTTGGTGCACAGATTACAATGAAAGTTTCATGAGTTGAGTATACATTGCTTATGAATTATTTCGGTAAATTCTAACTGATTTGTTTGAATTATTTTGATGGTTTAACTTGTTGATCGGTCGAGTCCTGTCTGTGTTGGTGCACAGAGCGCTTCATGTGTTGTACCACATATTGCGCTAGTATTCTTTTTCTGAGAATCAATGGTGTGATTCTGTTCTGTGTTGGTGCACAGAACGCCTCATGTGTAGTGAGCACATGTGGTGATGGGTCTCTTTCGACCACGTTAATGTGATTCCTGTCTGTGTTGATACACAGGGCGCTTCAGGTGTTGTAGCACCTTTGGCGATAGATTTTTTTTAATGAGAATCGTTGGTAGTTAGTGTTGGTACATAGACCACCTCATGCGTTCTAGCATATGTGACAACTGATCTGGCAAGAATCGTTGGTGCGATTCTGGACTGTGTTTTTGCACAGATTGTGGTAAATAGTAACTGATTCGTTATAATTGCTGTGATTTTCTTTGGTTCAACTTATTGATTGAAGCTTTTCCAATGATTAATGTTGTACGAGGTGATCTTTGTACGAAACCTTGATAACGAGGCATTGTAAATTACGACTACAGAAATTAGAGTAACAATGAGATAGTTACCTAGAGCTACCTTAGTTATTAGGTGTTTGGCAGGATAGCCGAGCTTGTTTACTCTGTGAGTATATTTGGTCCACAGGTACTACACCCGAGGACGGGTGCTAGTCAGGGATGGCCGTGTCGTGGATAGATGGCGCCACAGTACAGCGAACACCGCCATCTAACAATTTGATTGGTAAACGAAGAATCATGTAATCGGAAACGCAAGCGAGCCCTACCGCTTGGACACGATCGTCGGTAGAGGGGATGCAGCGAGGACTGGTGGAGAGAACGAGTGCTGCGACAGTCTACAGTTGACCGTCGAGCTCGGATAGTCTCGGCAAACGCTCAATACCAACGCACGTGTTTGTTTCCCACGCACGTGTGCGTTTCGGTTGTAAATCGCTAGTTTATTAAAGTTACTTTAAATTCAAATTGTCTTTCCGTTCGAGTACCCACTGCAGTGCCCACAATTATTAAAACTATGTTGGATCTTGAAGAAGACCCGATGTTTCGCATCTCGGCCACCCATGATGCGACAAATAAATAGGTGTAAAATTTACTATTGTTCAGTTGATCATCAGCCTTTACATATAGTACACCTGAAACATGAATATTGATAAATTTGGACATTTAATTCATAAAAGAATGCGATTGTCAGAACTGATTAATTTCAATGATAACGCGTTGTTAAAATCAGAAAATGGAGATTTTGATTTAAAGTCATCTAGATTGAGAGGAATTAAACCTCCATTAGAAGCAGACGATGCTGTGAACAAGGATTATGTAGATCGAATGAGTGCTGATACGATAAAACAATTTAATAAACTGATTGCTTCATTGCGTGCTCAAATCATATTAGATGCACAAAAGACTGTTCAGTCTACTTTAAAAGCAAAGGAGCCTGAGGTTTTGATTCATTTGGAAGAGAAGTTTTACACCAAAGCAGATATAGATAAATTACTTAAAAATCTCAATAATGGCAAAACAACAAATAGTAAATGAAATACACAAAGCGGCACGAAGAAACTTTCTTCGACGTTCTGTTATTCTCAAAGGGATCGATGATTTATGGCAAGCAGATCTAATGGACATGCAAAACCTAAGAAAGTATAATAAAGGTTACAATTTCATTTTAGTGGTGATTGACTGCTTCTCAAAGTATGCCTGGGCAGAACCGTTAAAGTCTAAAAATAAATCTGAAGTAACTCGAGCGTTTGAACGAATACTACTAAGCAGCAATAAAAAACCTGTTAATTTACAAACAGATATGGGCACAGAGTTTTATAACAACACATTTCAAACGCCAATGAAGAAGTACAACATTAACCATTACTCATCGTTCTCTACTAAAAAAGCTTCAATTGTAGAACGACTAATTAAAACTGTTAAAAATAATTTGTATAAATATTTTAGTCTCATTGGAAATTATATTTTTTTTATTTTTATTTTTATTCAAGAGGAACAACAAACAGCTACAATATAAAACATAGAAACAAGAAATAAAACAAATCATATAGACAATATTGCAGCCCACAACGCTGTTCACATGTTAACGATAGGATACAATACAGTGAAAATAATCGCCAGGATTACATTTTTTTTTTTTCTAACTTATTAAGGTAACTTTCGTGTTTGAGATGTATATAATAAATAATGTAATGCATTATACCTATATAATATAAATGTACATACAATACTCAAGAAGAGGCACACAAAGAAAGATACCGAATAAAATTCAAGAAAGCTCCTTAAGTACAAGACTTTTGAACCTATAGGAAGAACATGCAAATATGTCTATATGTTCAAAAGTCCTATTGTAGGAATCGACCATTCTGCGAACAGGTGAACGCATGCCAGAGTTGGACTTGCAAGTACCCACTGAAAATAATTTGCCAGCGCGCACCTTTCGCTTGTGGACTGTCCTAGGAACTGCATAACATACCATGTTGGAGAGTTCAATACTGTCAAATTTATTTCTGACAATACTATATAAATTCATAGCTTCTAAGTACTTACGTCTATTTTCAAGTGTTCCGATCTTATACTTTGCAAGCAAATCTTGGTATGACAAATAATATCCATAACATCTATAATGCATGGTACGCAGAAATTTATATTGAACACACTCAATCATTTCAACGTACTTTTTATAATATGGACTCCAGACGGACACGGCATACTCCAGTTGAGAGCGTACAAGAGACTTATACAAGCAAATATAAGAAGAAGGCTTTTTAAAATCAATTGTTGATCGCATTACAAATCCATATAATTGATACGCTTTATTAACAATCTTTCCTATGTGTAGGTCTAAGCAAAGCTTAGAATCAAGGATAACGCCAAGGTCTCGAATAAAGTCCACTTTAAGTAGGGGGGCGTTGCACAAAGTGTATGTATATTTTATTTTTGTTTTATTTTTTGTAAAGCTTAAAATGTTACATTTGGGTAAACTTAATTGCAACTTATTTTTTTGGCAATAATAGGATAGTCGGTCCAAATCTTGTTGCAGCAGAAGGCAGTCGTTTGAATTTCGTATGGCTCTGTATACCTTGAGGTCATCGGCATATAGTAAAAACTTGGTATTGCGAAAGCATTGACTGATGTCATTAATATATAAAATAAACAAAAGGGGACCAAGTATAGAGCCTTGAGGCACACCAGAGGTCACTTGTGCGATGTTAGATTTATGACCATTGATAACAACTCTCTGACTGCGATTAGTTATATAAGAGGTAAACCATCTCAAAAGATTACCTCGGATTCCGTTGAACGCTATTTTATTTAGTAGAATTTCGTGGTCTACCTTGTCTATATGTATCTTGTTGTATTATAAGTGGTTAGGATCACCCTTAGAAGATTTATTTAATACGTATAACAACACAAAACATCGTACAATTAAAGTTAAACCTATTGGTGTGAATAAATCTAATGAAGCAATCGTAAAAGAAAATCATCATCATCTGCCTAGCCTTTTCCCAACTATGTTGGGGTCGGCTTCCAGTCTAACCGGATGCAGCTGAATACCAGTAAAAAAAAATATAAAAAATATATGTAATCATGTATCCCTCCAGTGGAAACCTAAATTTAAAAAAGGTGATTGTGTTCGTATCAGTAAATACAAACACAATTTCGAGAAAGGTTATACTCCTAACTGGTCAACTGAACTCTTCACAATAAAAAGGATTAATAAAACTATACCAGCAACATATCACGTAGAAGATCAAAGAAAGCAAGATATATTAGGAACTTTTTACGAACAAGAACTTCAAAAATCGAACTATCCTGGTGTTTATTTAGTAGAAAAAATACTTAAAAAGAAAGGAAAGAAACTATTCGTTAAATGGTTAGGTCTCAGTAATGATGAAAACAGTTGGATTGATAAATCTGCATTAATAAATTGAGATATAAAAGAAGTACTTTGTTATATTTGTATCATTATAATTTAAGTAATGCAAGGTGGTGGACTAGTTAACAATATAATTAATAACCTACCGTTCGAAGCTCATTTGCCTGGATACAATTATTGCGGACCAGGAACTAAACTTCATAAACGTTTGTTGCGAGGTGATCGAGGTGTGAATAAACTAGACGAAGCTTGTATGCACCACGATATAGCATATAAAAATCATACAGATTTACCTAATCGTCATAAAGCCGACTTACAGCTATTGAACATGGCTAAACATAGACTCAAATCAAAAGATGCGGGAAAAGGTGAAAAATTAAGCTCATGGTTAGTAAGCAAAGTCATGAAAGCCAAATTGAAATCTGGTTCTGGTGCCAAAACATTTAAGAGTTTAGTATCAAAAATAAAATCTAAAATAAAAAAGCTAAAACCCAAGAATAGTAAGTCTTTAATAAACTTCGCTTACTTAGCTGCAAAAAAGTTATGCCCCAAATTACATCAAATCAAAGTGCCGAGAGTGATCCCCATACCGAAGACTGGTGGAGTTCTACCTTTAATTCCAATTTTTGCTGGCTTATCAGCTTTAGGAGCTTTAGCTGGTGGTGCGGCTGGCATTGCAAAAACGGTAAATGATTACAAATCAGCTCAACAAAATTTGCGAGAGACAGAACGACACAATAGAACTATGGAGGGTTTAGCAGTGGGCAAGGGTTTATACATAAAGCCTTATAAAAACGGTAAAGGATTGTTTATAAAATCAACAAAAAACTGAACAAGAAGCTACCAAATCGCGCACTAACTAATGTAGACATCCAATACTATGCAAGAGACATCCCGTATTTCCGAGAAGTATATATGAAAGATCAATTACCAAGGAAGCCGAAACGTATGGAATGTGGTATTGTTAACTTAGACGATTCTAAAAATGAAGGAACGCATTGGGTAGCTTATGTAAAAGTATATGACTATTGTGAATATTTTGATAGCTATGGAAATTTAAAACCTCCATTAGAACTGGTACGATATTTTAAGAATTGTAAAGTTTCATATAACTACACAAGATATCAAAAATTTAATACTGTAAACTGTGGTCATTTATGTTTAAAATAACTAAGAACTTTTTGGAATAAAAATATATAAAATGAATGCTTTTATTTTATTTCATTCATTTGCAAGATGTCACTCACTTTGTCAATAACTGGAAACTCATCAATTTTATCTATGTACTATCCTAATACGTTGCAACTCAATGGAGAATATGAGTGTGCTTTATTGCATTTTTCAACATTTAATTCTATACCAAATATTGATAAAAGTAATAACAAGTATTATTATGGCTCAAACGATGTTATTGAAATACCGGAAGGCACCTACGAATTGCAAGATATTTACGATTATTTAAAATCCGAAATAAAAGATGCCTCAATCAAATTACAATGTAATAACAATACTTTAAAAACTGCCATATACTGTTCAAAAGACGTTAATTTTAAGAAAGAAAACTCTTACAGTAGACTGTTAGGATTTGATAAGCAGGTTCTGAAAGCAAATAAATGGCATGTGTCACAGCATCCAGTCAACATTTTACCGACGACAGTGGTAAGGATCGAATGTGACATTGTGAGCGGCTCTTACATAAACGGTGAACCAAGTCACATAATTCACGAATTCGCACTCAACGTACCACCTGGATACAGAATCGTAGAAATCCCGAAGAACGCAATATATTTTCCAATCAATCGAAACAGCATAAGCTGCATACATATCCGACTACTAGATATAAACAATCGTTTAATTAATTTGCGTGGTGAAGAAGTGCAGCTGTATTTACATCTTAGAAGAAAAAATGATTGACTACAATAATTAATATGTGTCTCATCAAATTAAAAATACCAGTTCTACTCAAGCTGCCTACCAAATAAGACGTCGTTCTAAGAGCAAAATAAAATTAACTAAAGACAATAAGACATTTCTCAGAGCGATCGGATTGTTAAAATGAATATCTTAGACGTTTTATCCACTCCGACTTACGACAACAGTATAGAAGGAATCGAATTTCATTCGTACAAACCTTATGTAACGAGTTTCAACAGGAACGATGAAATTCGCATACCTATCAACCAACAGGATCTGTACATATTACCATCAGCCAGCACTCTGCATTTGGAAGGAACCGTTATCGTTAGCAAAAAAGATTCAAAAGAGAAAGCTACTAGTGTCAATTTTACGAACAATGGACTACTCTTCTTGTTCCAAGATATTAGGTACGAATTAAACGGAGTGGAGATTGATAAAATAAAAAATGCAGGTATAACTACAACCATGAAATCATTAATATCAATGAATGAGAATGAATCAAAAATAGCTAGAGCTTGGGGTTGGAGTATCGATGGCATAAAAAATATAAATGGAGGAAGTTTTTCTGCGTCTATACCACTTCGGAATATCCTCGGTTTTGCAGAAGATTTTAAAAAAGTTGTAATAAATAGTAGACATGAACTAATATTATTACGAAGCAACACTAATTTGAACGCTGTAAAATTAAATACCGGCGAAATAGTGGAAGACATTCAAATCAATAAAATCATATGGCGCGTACCCCATGTTAAAGTATCGGACAAAGAAAAAATAAGTTTATTAAAACTATTGGAAAAAGATCGACCGCTTCAGATGGTTTTTAGAAACTGGGATCTATATGAATACCCCACTTTACCAAGAACTACAAAGCACACCTGGTCTATCAAAACTTCACCTCAAATAGAAAAACCGAGATATGTAATAATTGGTCTACAAACAAGTAGAAAAAATAATGCAAGTTCTGACATGTCGCAGTTTGATCACTGCTATGTTCGTGATGTTCGAGTATACCTTAATTCGACATATTTCCCGTATGAAAACATCAATGTCAACTTCGCCAATAACAGAATTGCTTTATTATATGAGCAATACATCAGATTTCAACAGTCATATTATGGACGTTGTCCGGAGTCTTTATTAAGCGAGAAACAATTTAAAGAATTAGCTCCGTTGTTTGTTGTTGATTGCTCTAGACAGACCGATAATCTGAAGACTGGACCCGTTGTGGATGTAAGGGTAGAAATTGAGAGTGATTCAGAAATACCAGATCAAACTTCGGCATACTGTCTCATTCTCAACGATTGTATTGTTGAATACAAACCATTAAGCAACACAGTGAAGAAGTTATCATGAACGCGGATATTATCATTGTCGAACTCCAAGGATTCAAATATTTAGACAATAATTTTATTGTCAAAGAAGGTGGCTATCGTAAGTAATGACCACACACAGACGTTCTTGGTTAAACCACCGCATTTGTTTTATTATTTAACTCAAGAAGAAAAGAAGCAGGTGCGATGGTTGGAAAGAAATCGTGGAATTTTCTGGAGTGAGGGCTTTATAGACTACAGAGAGTTTCAACACGTCATCGTACCGTATTTAGAAAATAAAAAAATTATTACAAAGGGTTTGGAGAAGATTAAGTGGATTAAAGAGTTATGTGCAAACTGTGAAGTGATTGACATAGGTGAAAAAGGGTGTCCTAATTTTGCGACATTAAAAAAGAAGTTCTGTAAAAATAAAACTGATTTTAATTGTGTGAACCATAAAGTAAATTGTGCATTGAATAATGCGGTGTGTATTAGAAAATGGTATGTGGATAATAATATGTCTATATTTAATTTATTTTAATTATTATTGTGTTGAACAGTTAATAAAAATGTAATTATCTACTTATGAGTGTTTTATTTAATATAATCAGGGTAACCTACATACTAAACTTTAAATGAGCTGTAGCAAAATGATATTTATTAAAAATCCTTAAAGCAATTAACCTATAATAATATCATTACACTAGAGCTAATTTAGAGTTCGAGTATAAATAAGTAATACAAAATAAAACATAATTTAAATTATAACTGAATATACTTTTATTTATTTTTTAAATTATTTAAAATTATTACAAACTAATTATATCTACCAACCCAATAATCATAATAACTGTCCCCACATGTTTTCTACGCGTACATACATACTTATAACATAAAAACTTGTGATGTATGAGCACTACCCAACAAAATTAAACTAAGAGATTAATATTATCTATTTACATTAAAACAATCTAGATATTTTATTTAATTTTTTTCTCTCTTTATTATTTTTTGTTTTTGATATTTTTGTAACTTCTTTTGTATATTTAAAAGATTATTACAATAAAACTTACATATATGATATTCTAATAATTTATACATTCAGAACTTACACAACATAAAAACCTATTATTATACCCTAATAACTATAATATTACTCACATATTAACTTATAAAGTAGGTACTTACAAAATAATTACATCACTTAATAATAACTGTCCCCACAAAGTTTTTTTGAAATTTTGTTAATTAACGATTGCGTCTCCTCCATAACATAGTCCAGCGGTTCAGTCACTACATACTGCGCACTTAACATCACATTCTGATTGTCACTTGCAGGTTCTTGTTCACTGATATCCAACACTTGTACCTGGATCAGTCGTAATCCTTTTTTCTTCTCATTGTTTATGACATATGATTCACAATAATTAGGCAGAGATGACTTCTGTTTTAGACACTCCCGTCTTGTTCTAGGCTTCTTGCTAGCAGGTCCGCAGTCTTGTCTTGCTCTAGGTTCCTTGTTGACAGGTATTTGTTGATCTTGGATATCTGGGATATGCCAGCCTAAACTCGGAGTCGGAAAACCTTGACCGTATTGTGAGAAGTCAATAATATCTGGAGAATCGCACATTATTGATGATCTGAAACAAAGAAAATTATAATTATTAATAATTAAGTATATCAAACACATAAATAAGACATAATTTTATAAGTACTTATACGCTTGTGCAATACTTACAATTTGTTTCGTTTTTAAGTGACGTGATGTGACCAGTCCGGCTGACTGCCTTGTGATGTATGTACTAATCATATTATTATGAAATGCAAACTCCATAAAACCTTGCGATGTGAATCAATTTCATGTTTCAACAAGTTCAATCTGATGAGCACCTGATCGGTGTTAAATTCTACACCGCGCGTGTGAACCTCGACTCATGAGTGCTTTGTCATCAAAACTGGACATTAGGTACATATTTTATCAAGTTGGAACCTGTATCGACACGTGGCGAGCGCTGTGTGCTTTGTCATCAGGAACAGAAATGAAACAGATGTATGTAATGAATATACACAATTTAATTTATTTAACTTTATACTTTGCAGGCACATAATAGACATATACCTACACTGTTTATCTCTAACTAGTAAAAGGGACACCAAGAATACACACAATTTAGAATTGTATACATAATAAAACCAGGTTCAAAAGAAACTTCTATCGATACTATTTGAATTAAATTACACAGCAATACTACTTATTTCACATTTTAAAAGAGTAACAAACATCCATCCACCCACCCTTACAGACTTTTTATAATAGTAAGTAAGACAGTAGGTAGGTTGAAAAATTATCTAACTTTCCATTTAGGACGTCATAAGTTTTACCATTCACAATCAATAAAAAACATGTTAAAAATATGTATTACTTAAATATACTTGCGTTACCCCAGGCTAAAGTAGAAACTTTATCAAACGATAGCAATCGTTTATCATCATTGCTTGAAAGTGCTACTTTATTTAAGTCCTGAGTAAATATTTCGTGTTTTATTGATTTAAACAATACATTTTTTTTACGAATAACATTGCAATCATATAAAACATTTTTATAATCTAACATATTAAAATTTTTGGTAATACATTTTTTTGTACCTTTTGCCTTTTTAATTGTTTTGTTTAACGTTTTAATACAATAAAGCTTTGAGCGTAGTCCTACGAATTCTTTGATAATGTCACCACCCATTTCATCCTTAAACAGTCCTGGAACCTTCTTATTAATAATTGGTAAGTTATAGTCATTGTTACAGTCATAATTGCTGGTATCAAAATATTTTAGAAAATGGAGCTTAAAGTCTTTATAAACATCATTACTCTGTACATCATATACTAGACTATCTGTGTCAGTATAGCATAATTCTATTCGGTTACCATAAAAAGGTTTAATGATGGAGTAGTGAAAGTTGTACATGTGAGCCTTAGATAATTCTAATACTGCAAACCCTATGTAAATTGGTTTATCAAGTATAATACGCACAGGTTTCATTTGGATTGCTACTAGATCATCAGAAAATACAGAGACGCTATGAAAATATGGGCTGGCTATCAATTTTTCAGCACAAGTAGTCTTTTTTGTTTTATTGTTCGAGTCACACCACTTGTTTACTAACTTAACGTCTATTCGGTGTTCATTATTTTCTAGGGTCTTTCCAAAAATACTATTATTCAATCATTTGAAAAAGTCTTGTTCAAACGTTGACTCTACTTTTTGACGTAACTGGGTGTTAATATCAATATATTGCTTTAAAAAACTACTTTGTTTAAATATAATAGCGCGATGGATTCTTCTCAATACTAAACCGTGCTGTAAACATTTTTTTAAATGTACGTAATGAATAACACAGTAATATTTATCATACAAATTTGGTATTAGCTTTTTATTCTTACCACCCGGTGGTAAGCATTTTTCTGGACAAAAGGGAAAGTCATTGTGTTCCATGTGCAAATTCTCCGGATATATTAAATCAACTTCAAGGATGTAACCGTTTTCTGCAGTATCACTAATTTCTGCTAAGTTCAATTGTAAAAAATCTATTTCTTGTCTATTCATAAATCTAAAATCCGAATAGGGTAAGGATTGACACATGCTATAACCGTATAAATTGTTACAATCTAAATAAATGAATTAGGACGGGCTGGATCATAAGTATCTAAATATTTATGATTGGCTTTGACATGTCTTTTGGAACACATACAAACACCTCCTCGAATACCTTTTTGTATCATTCTAAAAATTTCAACATCACTAATCAATTCTAATTGAACTCCTGTTTTTAAAAGCATTGCATCAAAAGATAGACTTGGTGCTGTAAGATAAAACGCGGGATCGAGATTGTAATGTAGTTTACAAGTTTTTCGAAAATTTTCAAATACATCTGTTAACAACAAAACATCTGTTTTGAGATACAAATCTGTGTACATACCCATGTTTTGAATATTAAATACTGACCAAACAGACCGAGCGTGTTCATAGTCTTCGTCGGTAATTGCGTCATTTGTTAAATAGTTAAAAAAATTTTTTTTTGAGGGTAAACACGTTTCTTCATAACGTTCCCATTGAGACATATAGTCATATGGATACACTCCTTTACGAGTGAGTAGGTTAAATTGTTTTTTATTAGGGAAATAAGATTTTAATTGTTTAAAGTCTTGTTTTTTCATTGTACTAACCAACATTTCTAAGCTAGTTCCTAAAAACTTGAAAGAATCTACAAACCGAACTTGGATGCTTTCCCCGGTAGCAATCGGAATAAACTTTTAGTGTTCGGGAAGAACATAAAAACACTTTTTTTTAGATTTTATATAATTTATTAGTACGTAGCAGTGCAAGTCACAATGGCGAGAGAGAGAGCCACAGATAAAAAATCATTCACCTATACAACTTGCTACAGATAACATATTATCTAATTCCTATGTTCTATTTTTAATCGAACATAAATTGGCGGGCCGACACGACCATATACGCCTCTATATATTAAACTAAGAAGTACTTAAATATTGTTCTAAACTATTATTTAAATATTAAGCCAAACTATTATACCTTATCCTTAGTGTAAGTCCTTTACATACCAAATGTTTTCAATAAAATTAAAAATTTAAAGAAAAATCAATCCTCCCTATCAATGGGCAATACGGCCACCTTATTTATAGCTCTTCTATGAGTGCCTCGACCAGTTTTGACCTCTATTACTCGCACTAAACCATCAGACCCGCTAAATAAATTTGTAACCCTAGCCATCGGCCACTGCAATGGAGAACAGTTTTCACCGATTAACAACACTAGGTCCCCAATTTTAATATTCGGATTGGCGTTATGCCATTTAGAGCGCCTTAAAAATTGTGACAAATAATCTTTGTGCCACACCCTCCAGAAGTCTTGCTGTATCTTAATGCATTTTTTCCAAAATTTTAATCTATTTATATTCATAGAGGTTAAATCTGGTTCAGGTATCGCGTTTAATGGGCGTCCACATAAAAAATGAGCTGGAGTCAAAAAGGAAAGATCGTTGACATCATTTGATAGCTGAGTTAAAGGTCTTGAATTCAAGGTTCCTTCGATTTGAACCACTATAGTGTTAAACTGTTCGTATGTCAAACACATACTTCCTACGACTCTCCGATAATGGTGTTTGAAAAGTTTAACTGAGGCTTCCCAGAGGCCTCCAAATGTGGGGCTATAAGAAGGAATGAACTTGAACTCAATACCCTTTGTTGCACAATAATTTAACACACTGTCTTTATGCTGCTGAGTATTCTTCAGCAAATACAATTGTCGCAATTGATTATTGGCAACTTTATAGGTTGAGGCATTGTCACAATAAACCACGGAAGGAGTGCCTCGCCTGGAGCAGAATCTTTTAAAGGCTGCCAGGAAACATTCGGTTGTTAGATCGGAGACCAATTCTAAATGTATACATTTTGTTGCAAAACAAACAATCACTAAAACGTAACCTTTATTTATGATTGATCTACGCAGGGTTGACTGCTTAATTTGGAATGGCCCACAATAATCAATTCCGATATGGTTCCAAATTTTATCTTGGTTGACACGAGAATGAGGTAATGTTCCCATTAACTGCCTGGCTCTTTCGGCCCTAAACTTATAACATACAGTACACTTATGTACAACCTTCTTTATTTCTCTCACTGCACTTACAATGTAATATTTTTGTATCAAACTAGAAAGAGTTAATTTTAATCCTGAGTGTAATAGAGATAAGTGTTCATTTCGAATAATGATAGTAGTGAGATGGCATTTATTAGGCAAAATTATTGGGCACCGTTGATTATATGGCAGATTTGCATTTTCTAGCCTTCCCGCTACTCGCATTATCCCCAACTTGTCCAAAAATGGATTGAGAGCCTTGATGTTTGTCCTTATTGGGCTACCGTTTCTAATACATTTCAACTCATCAGCAAAATGCAATGACTGAACATATTTAATCAAACATGACATGGATTCCTTTATTTCTGTTACGGATAAATTTTCTAAATTGCGTTTGTCTTTGCTGATTTTACAATTTTTGATAATCTTAGAACATATGCAAAAATTCGCTGCAACCTCACAAGAGTGGATACATTTGAAATCGGTAACAATTCTTGTTGCATATCGCAATTGACAACCGCAACATTATTCGAATCTGAATCAAAAAATTTGCTTAGAGTAATTTCCTTAGGAATAAAATTTATTTCATACAACTCCTGTGGTCCTCGCCACCAAATATCATGGAATGACAGCTGAGTAGGGTTTAAACCCCTTGACAAACAGTCAGCAGGATTGTTTGATCCATTTACATGAAACCATTCACACTCCATAGTTAAATTATTAATTGTGTTAACTCGATGCTGAATATACGGAGAATTTTTTATAGATTTTAGCCACCACAGTACAATTTGGGAATCGGTAAACATATATTTACGTCTAAAATTGATTTCCTTAAAAACTGATTTAACTTTACTAAACAATTTAGAGAGAAGAACTGCACCATTAAGCTCTAGCCTTGGCATGGTTAATTTTGCATTGATTGGGGCAATTCTTGATTTGCTACAAACTAAGGACACATGCACTTCCTTTCCATGTATGGTTCTTACATATATACAACACCCAAACGCAATATTTGAAGCATCACAATAACCTACTAGATCTATGTGATCAGCGTTGCTAATTTTCAAATTTCGGTTTACAATTATAGGTTCCATGTTCATTAAATCGCTGAAAAACCTATTCCATGACCATAGCAATTCGTTTGTAAGTAGTGAATCCCAATCTAATTTCTCCTTCCACAATTTTTGCATGAAATGTTTAGCCTTTGTAACAATAGGCCCAGCCAATCCCAAAGGGTCAAAGAATGTTCCAATACAACTCAATACAGTTCGTTTTGTCCACTCCTGTGGAACTTAACCCTCTGGCCTACAAATTCGGAGCTGATCTTTGTTTACATCTAAGCATAACCCCAATGCCTTCAGCACTGCATGCCCACTCTTAAATTGATGGTCTTTGTCAAACACTTGCTTGTCTCGTGGAATATTGGACAAGATTTCATGGTTGTTCGACTCCATTTATGTAGCTCAAAACTTCCCAGCCTCAATAATTCAATCAATTCATCACATACCTTTTTTAATTCCGCGATGCTCGTGGCCCCGAAGATACAGTCGTCAATATAAGTATTGTTGATTAACACCTTGGCTGCTAATGGATATTGTTCTCCATACCTTAACGCCAACTCCACCAAACATCGCGTTGCGAGAAAACTAGAACTTTTGACTCCATAGGTGACTGTCTGAAGCTGTAAGCATAACAATTTATCATCAATCCTACTTTTCCAAAGTATATTTTGCAGGTTATTTTGGGAGGGATCAGTTCTTATTTGTCTGTACATCTGGCGGACATCACATAGCGCTATAAACTCGTACGAACGGAACAGTATTAATATCTCAAATAGACCCTTTTGTACTACTGGCCCATTATGCAGAACATCGTTAAGACTTAAATTAGATTTTGCCTTTGCGCTCGCGTCAAACACGACCCTTAGCTTCGTTGTTTTACTATCCTTCCTTATGATTGGATGATGGGGCATGAAATAGAATTGATCAATAGGTGTTGTCGATGAGGCTAGGTTGATGATCTCAGCATGACCTAAATCAACATATTCCTTAATGAATTCTGAGTAGGCCTCTTTTAGTTCCGGGTTTTTGTTGAATCGCTTGGTTAAGTTGTTCAGTCGTTGCAACGCTAAAGTAAATGAGTCACCCAAATGTAATTCTTCAATGGGTACCTTTAGTGGCAGCCGCACCTGAAATCTATTATTGATTAACTGTACCGAATTTCTAAATTCGGCCTCGCAGATGTCCGGCTTTATTATGTCCTCCTTATTTATTTCGGGAGTATGTTGTTCTTCCCAAAATTGTTGAAGGAGGAGGTCCACGTTCTCATTTTGAATTGTTGTATTGTGCAATACAACTTTATGCTCGTTTATACTTGTGAGACAAATGTTTTCTCTTTTGATATTCCCAGACAAGACATAACCGAATTTTGTTGACAATAGACACAAATTTCCTCCATTTAATTCAATTTTGTCTGGCAGCATTATTTTAAAAAATACTTCAGAGGAAAGTAGGAATGAAATTTGTCCTGGTACATTAAATTCATTGTCGGCTAGTTTAATATTGTTTGGAAATCCAATATCTTTTAAATCAAATTTGCTCTGTGGTAAAAAAGAAGTAATATTGTCTACCACTGAGAACAATGCATTGCAATTATAATCATCATGCAATGAATTTATCATAACATTTGCAGCCTTGGTTATTAATTTTTCCTTTTGACCTAAGGCTGAAATTTTGACCTCATGCTTAAAAGTGGGTAAACATAACCTTCGCATTAGATTGGAGGTAATAAAAGAAGTTTGACTTCCACTGTCTAAAAGGCCTTTCGCAATAATACAGGAACCATTTTCGCTATAAATTTTAACTTTAATTGTAGGCAATAATATCATGTTGGTGGAGGTTGTGCTATTTTGACAACAGAGTTACTCTTCTTTCTTTTTTGCCTCTTCCTTATGCAACAATGTGTGATGTGTTTTGCCTTTGCATACTTCACATTTAAAGAAGAATTTACATTTGTTTTTGTGAAAGTTGAGACAAATTTTACATATTTTATTCTTGTCAACAAATTCTAATTTCTCATCAATGCTTAACAACTGAAACTTCTTACAAAGGTACAATTTATGGTCAGCTGATTGGCAAAATTTACAACTTACAGGGGACACACTTGCATGATTATTAACGCGAGCTTGACCTTTAGAAAATGGATGTGACTTACCTTCAGTTTGCTGGCTTTCTTCAAAGCTCAAGGCCCTTTTCTCCACAAACTCTAAGAATTCATTCAGGGTTGGTAAAGAAACCTGGTCCCGCTCTGTGAAATATGCTCTGCAAGAGTAAGAATCAAGCTTTCTAATGAGAATTGTCACAATCACCATATCCCAATATTCCACCTTTTGACCTAAACCTTTAAGTGCTCCAATTTGTTGTCGCGCTTGCGATACCAAATGTCTCAAACTTTGAGCAGTACCCTTTGAAATTGGCTGTAAATCAAGAAGTATATTGACGTGATGGGTTATTAATATACACTTATTGTCATATCTATTTTTAAGTAGCGCTAATGCTTGAGTATACGACTCATTTACTAACGGTAACCCTTCAATTAAAGCTAGAGCATCAGTTTTCAAATACTTGCGCAAATAGAATAATTTTTGCACTGATGCTAAACTATTATCACTTCCAATTACTGCTAAAAACATATCAATAAAACTTTTGTACTGCACAATTTCTTTCCCGTCGAATGTTGGTAGCTCTAACGTAGGTAACTTGCGCGATATTGCACCTTCCAATGGTTGATTTGCTTCCTTGTTCACACTGCTGTGATCCAATGTGGAATTCACGACCTTCTGCAGCTCACTAATGGCTGTAAAGCACAACTCTTCCACTTCGTCTTCCTCCATGTCGGAATCGTCGCAAGTATTTAATAACAGCTGCAGGTTTAACCGATTGTCCCTGTATGTTAGCAACGCTGATTGAAGAACTTGTATTCGCATCTTGACAGCGTCAGCATCTACCAGCACTTGCACTTGCTGCTCTGTTGCAAATTTGTTTGCGCGAGTTATTTGCCCTTTGAACTGGCCAATTTGAGCCTTTAATTTCCTTATTTGGGCTGCAGCATCTCCCGGCGGTAACATCTTTGTTGATTTTAATTGATTTTCCAATCACGGCTTGCAAATTCCTTTGAAAAAAGTCTGAAGCTTGTAAAATATTGTTTGTTGATAATTTTGTTGACGTGACGTATTTGACAGCTTTAGTTGACAGATGAGCGAACGCCGAATGACGTGTTGAGCATTAATTTTCGCACTCTTTTGCACCCACTGTAGCTGTGTATTGGCTCTCGCTCTGTCTTCGCACGCGCGCACGTATTTGTTGTCCTTGTCGCTCTCGTTGGGAACGTGATATCGCTTTCTTGCTCGATTTCATGGACGTGCCGACGCCACGCCGGCCGGCCAAACTTCCAGATTGCGAAATAGTTGCAAATACTGCAAATTCCTAGGAGAAAACACTAGACGTGTACTATCACACCCCGATAACTGTTTCGGCACCAATTTTATGTTCGGGAAGAACATAAAAACACTTTTTTTTAGATTTTATATAATTTATTAGTACGTAGCAGTGCAAGTCACAATGGCGAGAGAGAGAGCCACAGATAAAAAATCATTCACCTATACAACTTGCTACAGATAACATATTATCTAATTCCTATGTTCTATTTTTAATCGAACACTTAGTGAAAGAAATATAGTTTTCTTTTGTTTTAGGTATCACTTTTATAGATCCAGGAGCTTCACCTAATTCTTTTATGAAAAGATGGCAATCGTATCCAGACAAATTATGAAAAAATACTGGCAAAAATGATGGTAGTTTGTATTGTATGTTACAATAACTATGAGCTGCGCCGCGATATTTACCAGTCAAGTGACAATGATCGTGAACCCTATCGCCGAACAAGAAGTGTTCACAAATATGACATGTCAACGCGTTTTCAAAGTCGCGAGCATTTTCATTTGAATAAATCATAGGAACATTATTTTTTACAATATCGTAAATTTTTTGTGCATATATAGATAGACTTCACAAAATTTGATACACAATCCGAACCGCGATAAGAAACGTAACGATTGTGGCTTTCGTCTAGCGTACACGTAATATGATAAGCGAAAGCTATAGGCACATGTCGCTGTCGCGTTACAGTACTCGCCTTAGTGGGGTCAGGGTCACAAGATTCATATCGTTCTAGCATTGTTTCAAAATCTGCGTATATAACAAATGGAACAATTTGCTTTCTATTATAATTTTTAAACTGTATGAAAGAACCCTTTGGAGGTAGTTCAGTGACAACACCTCCACAACTATGTGAACTAAGATCATCGCATGAATTAAAAAACATTAAACAAGCATCACAAAAGTACAGTTTACTGTGGTGTTTTGTTATTTGATTTTTAACAAGTCGCGGCAAGTCTTTAACGAGACAGTAATGTGACAAATTATCTCTTTCTAAATAAAGTAAATGAATCACCTTTCCGTTCAAGGCTTTTGGTTTGTAAAGCGGTCCTACGACGGTATTATTTTTTAAACCATAAATGTAAATGCAAATTTCGGGGTTATTCACTTCGAACCGCGCAATATCTGAGAAATTCACTGGAAATGACATATCCTTTACATTTAACACGTTACGAAAATCAGGGTAAGAAGATACTCTTTCAGGATGACTTTTAGCTGGATACAAAGCAGCAACAACAGACCACAAAAAACAATACTCGTCATTATTGTGGATATTAACACATGCTCTTTTCGATTTTATTGCAGAAGGCAATTCGATAAAGCCTGAACCATGCAACGGTTGATATTTGTTAACATTGACTTCCAAATGAGAACTGCTCAAGAACGTCCATCCACTGTCTCGGTTCTGAAATTCTTCTATCTTTTTTGATAAAATGTTTTTTACTTGAGTTAATAATGAATCAATTTCATAATTCTGATGCAGAGTAAAGTTTTTTGTGGCAAATGATTTCATCTCCTGAGAATCATTTTTAAACATTAAAAATAAAGCAAAAAATTCGAAATTAACTTTTAGACAAGTATGTTCTTTAAGAGAAATATTAATTAACGTTTTAATTTTGTCCCAAATATTAATAAGAAATGGTTGTAGAGAACTATTCTCAGACGGATCGACAATTCTATAAGAAGCTATACGATTACGAAATGCAGAATGTATTATTTCAACACCTTCGCAAAAATGCGAAATAGTTTTGTTTTTATGATTAGTACTACGTAGGTGACCTGTCCAGTGACTGCGCTCAACAGATGTGTTACAAACAGTACAGAACGGCATTTTAAAATATAATAGTTTTAAACTTACTATTAGATGTTGCAATGTATTATTTTTACGATTATGATTTACGATCGCAGAAATACAAAAACATCTGGTGCCCCAACAACTTAAATATTTATTTTAAACTAATACTATCACTATAAAAGACAGGCTCAGAGTTATCAAAAAACTCATGAGCCCGTCTCATAAAAACTTGTAACCCGTCCCACTGCGGCGTGTTCCGGTTAAGCTGCACTTTTAGTGCCACCGAGGCTTTCTTCCACCGCTCCTCTTTTGGGGTGGAGGCAACTTCTGCCTTGTTGTAGACTTTAACCTCCACGTAGAAGTCCCCGGATACGTCTGCCGTTCGCCGCACTTTACCGTTTGCAACACGGCTGATGAGTGACGAACCGAAGTCCGCAACTGAGGTTTTGGTGGGGACGTAGTCCTCCAAACCAAAGAGGTCCGAGCTCAAGCTGCGCCTTTTACTGTAAACAATTTAACACATTATTTATTACATTTATTTTTTAATATTGACAAATTGATGGTGTATTACTCCTCTGTTGAACCCTACGGGGATAGAAAGCATGATGTTCTGTTATAATAATTTAAATACCTCATGAACTAACTGTAATCATTCCTACAAGGAATATAATTGGAAATTGATTTCAGAGCTCTCTTCGTTGCAGTTCTAAATCCACTAACCAACGTTTATCGGTGTATAACATTTTAATTGACATAACATACACAACAAGCACCTAAAGGTAAAAGCAGTAACACAAAATTACCTTGACTTCGGTACGGACGGTGTGGTGCTCTCGGAAGCTTTGCGCTTCGACACCTTCTTCTTTGGTTGCGGCTTCGGCTCGGCTACAGTTGCGGACTGTGACCGGTATTCTGAATCGGAGTCAGACCTGAAATGGAACACATAAAGATTAATTTTGTAACTAATAACTATGACTTAAGTTTCGGTAATTGACAATAACGCATCGCGGCAACAAATAAGGTTCATAATAGCGATACGTTTGATGTTAGTTGAATCGGATAACCACAAAATAACATTAATTTTGAAGTTTTCTTTAAATTGTGAGAAAAATACATGGCTCAGTGGAATAATTTATGGACATGTCTTTAGTTCATGAAATTCCCTATAGTGTTATTACATAAAATTATATGGTTTACGCTCAAAATTCTAACATCTATGCGATGAAATTAAGGCTAACCAATACACCAGCCGGCAGGCAGAAACCAGGTCCGTAGCTGGGTAGCGATTAGTACATTAGTAAATTCAGTAAAATTAGTAGTACTTAGTAGGGTAATATTGGGCATTCTATGCCACTGTCGGCAAGTAGCTCGGCTAGTGCGCCTCGCTACGCGCCAGTGGCATAGTATGCCCAATATTAAACGATCGACTCGACTGTGTAGTATATTACTGTACTCACCTGGACATCATGTGAGTTATACCACTGGCCGCCAGTAGCTGGGCGAGTTCACCTCGCTGCGGACGATGGTATGGATCATTTTGACATGCGTTTCGTTGTTAGAAACGACTTGATGATTAGTGATATGCGCTTCAAATGGTGGAAACGACTTGTTGGTTTTTGTAATGCGCTTCAGCAATGGAAACGACTTGATGAATTTGGCACGTTCGGTATTAGAATCGACTGGTATTACTGTACTCATACAAAGATCATGCGAGTTATACGACTGGCCGCCAGTAGCTAGGCGAGTTTGCTTCGCTTCGGACAGTGGTGACAACTATCCACACGATCAATGATTAAGATTTAATTTAGTCATTTTTGAAATGCGTTTCGTGGTTAAAAACGACTTTATGATTTTGATATGCGCTTCAACGGTGGAAACGACTTGCTGATTTGGTCATGCATTTCAGTATTAGAAACGACTTGTTGGTTTTTTTGTAATGCGCTTCAACAATGGAAACCACTTGATGATGTGGTCATGCATTTCAGTATTAGAAATGACTTGGTTTTTTGTAATGCGCTTCCTGAGTGGAAACGGCTTGGTGTTTTTGACATGCGTCTCAATATTAGGAACGACTTGTTGGTTTTTGTAATGCGCTTCGTGGGTCGAAACGACTTGGTGTTTTTGATATGCGTTTCAATATAAGAAACGACTTGATGATTTGGTCATGCATTTCAGTATTAGAAACGACTTTGTGTTTTTGACATGCGTCTCAATATTAGAAACGACTTATTGGTTTTTGTAATGCGCTTCAGCAATGGAAACGACTTGATGAATTTGGCACGTTCGGTATTAGAATCGACTGGTATTACTGTACTCATACAAAGATCATGCGAGTTATACGACTGGTCGCCAGTAGCTAGGCGAGTTTGCTTCGCTTCGGACAGTGGTGACAACTATCCACACGATCAATGATTAAGATTTAATTGTATTTCATTCATTGTATTTTATTTTACTTTGTTTACTTCTTTTAAAAATTGTATTTTTTTGCACACATGCTTTATGTTGACATTAGTACCTAAGCCAAATAAAATGGGAGAGGGCGCTGACTCCTGACATACAGGTACACCTAGTTTAGGAGTCAGAGGCTTCAAACAAGTTTCTGTAACCTATCATGTCAATAAAGAATATTATTATTATTATTATATTATTTAGTCATTTTTGTAATGCGCTTCGTGGGTCGAAACGACTTGGTGTTTTTGACATGCGTTTCAATATAAGAAACGACTTGATGATTTGGTCATGCATTTCAGTATTAGAAACGACTTGGTGTTTTTGACATGCGTCTCAATATTAGAAACGACTTGTTGGTTTTTGTAATGCGCTTCGTGGATCGAAACGACTTGGTGTTTTTGACATGCGTTTCATTATTAGAAACGACTTGTTGGTTTTTGTAATGCGCTTCGTGGATCGAAACGACTTGGTGTTTTTGACATGCGTTTCATTATTAGAAACGACTTGTTGGTATTTGTAATGCGTTTCGTGGATCGAAACGACTTGGTGTTTTTGACATGCGTTTCATTATTAGAAACGACTTGTTGGTATTTGTAATGCGCTTCGTGGATCGAAACGACTTGGTGTTTTTGACATGCGTTTCATTATTAGAAACGACTTGTTGGTATTTGTAATGCGCTTCGTGGATCGAAACGACTTGGTGTTTTTGACATGCGTTTCATTATTAGAAACGACTTGTTGGTATTTGTAATGCGCTTCGTGGATCGAAACGACTTGGTGTTTTTGACATGCGTTTCAATATTAGAAACGACTTGTTGGTTTTTGTAATGCGCTTCGTGGATCGAAACGACTTGGTGTTTTTGACATGCGTTTCAATATTAGAAACGACTTAACTCACTGCTTTGAAGTGGATCTGCATAATAAACAAGGTACATATTATATTTGGTTTATTTTTCGTAAAACATTGGTTTTTCTAGGAATAAAGTATCTACCGAGCGCACGAACTCTTGTAGTTTTCGCCACTGAGACGAATCCGCGTCGGTCTGGAACTTGAGTCGCACAAGCGCCTTCTTCCACAGCTCCAGCGAGTCGGTGTGGCGTGCGTCGTCAGCCTTGTACACCTTGCAGTCAATGTAGTACTCTCCGTTGATGCTCGCTGCGCGCCGCTCGCAGCCGTTGGCGACTCGGTTAACGAAGAATGATGATAGACATGTACTCGATGAATCTTCTTTTGGCACGGTGTCAGACCCGTAGTTGTTACTGATATCGAATACATCATTATCAGTATTGGTTTTTTTACTGAAACAACAACGAAAGCTTCTATTAGTTCATCATACACACACACAGGGTACATTTACCGTTTAGATACGCACAGGAAAAAAATACACACTCAGTTAAAATAGGTATACTTGCAGAACATGAGAGACGTACGAATAAAAATGACTGATGATTTTTAACTGGTATAGCGAACTAAATTATTGAATAGTTTGTTTACCTCGTACGAATTAAATTCGTTGATGATGGGTGCGACTTGCGTTTCCTATTGTTGTCTGCAGACGGTTTGCGGCCGGGTTTGGTTTTCTGATCGGTGATCGGAGCTTGTTGAAAGTACTCGCACTCAGACTCAGACCTGAAATAAAGATACAACAAAATAATAGTCAAACATAATGATTACAATTAGTACATCGGGTCAGATCTCTGAGCTATGTACCGAGTGGAATATTTTATACTTACATTTTCAAATTATGTACAGTCGATATGGCAGGCTAGCAGGCGTAGTGACTGACGGCAGCAGGCAGCGGTTAGTTATCAACACTGATATATATTTATAGGATAACGCAGCAGGATCGCAGAACATTTCTTGAAGATTACTTCCACACTTGTAGACTTCAGTTAGTTTGTACCGAGTACTACGAAAACATGTAGCTTATAAATCGGAAAACGTACGATAATTCACTATGTTAAAAATGACTGCAACCGTTCATATAATGTTGTGTAAAACAACTTTTTTCCTTAGACGCATTATACTTGATCAAAAAGTGAAGACTAAGGACGTTTCAGGTAGCATCGATTGACGACACTGCGAAACGACTTAGGGTTGACAAAACTTTAACCAGTAGATAAGTTATCAACAACGCTAATAGGGAATATTCTTGCAAGTAATTTAATTATTTGGCAATCTAGAGACAATAATAAGATTAGTATTTATCATGTTATACATCCAAGTTTTACTTGTTGCATGTGATACTTTTATGCTCGAGTGAAGTAGGTACAGGAAATAAGTTAACTTGTAACAGTGACAAATTTTAAATGAACTTAATTTTTAATTCTCTTCTTAAGTTTAGAAACCTATATACTACATTTTATTTATTTTGTGATAGTGTACCTAGTTTCTGATACTTATCCATACCTTAATATGTATGCGTAGCAACCTTGACTGAAATAGCTTACTGTTGCGAATGCAACTTAGCTGACGAAAAAAAGAAACAAGGTTACACGTGTAATGTTTTACGCAATAACAATTATTTCAACCAAATATTTTATTGATTTTTTCGGGAATTGATCGTATGACTAGGTAGCGTAACGAATACTTCGTTAGTTAGTAACGTTTAAAAGTCAAAAAACTAAAAATTAATTTGTCATTATCTCAAAGCTACGACGCGTGACGGAGTGTACATCCTTTAATCATTTAAAAAATATATGGATTCACAGCGAATGTCGAAATAATTACAGTCTTATAATACCCGAAGGTACCTGTCGTTTAGTATGGTGATCTGAATACACCCTCACATTTGAACTACATAAAATTGGAACATTTATGTACAACATTAAGTAATTTGCAAGAAGGTAATTATTGAATATGTTTCGTATTTTCGTTTAAAATGTTGTCGATTTTCACTAAAAATAGGTAAGTACTAAACGATCTTTCTTTTTTTTCAGAAACTCATTGATACCTAATCAGACGCACTGGTTGATGAATAAGTAATCATCAAACTTGAAGACGTATGCAGACCTGCACCCTAATTGCGTAACACACTATTACTGTCAATTTGAATCATTTTGAAGTTTATTGCTAATCCATTGCTTCAAATGTTCGAAAAATGTGTTTGCTTAGCAACGTAAATAACGCAATGAATGTTGTTAAACTGTCAAAATGAAACCCATTGCTACTGATAGTGTGTTACGCAATTGCCCTGCTGGTCCAGATTAAACAATTTGATAATTCTGACACACTACACTTACTTCGATTGTTCATTAGTCGGTATACGTGGGTAAGATCGTTTCATTGCGAGTTTAGCGTCTATATTGGGAGATAATTAATTTCAATTAGTAAAATAATGCCCCACTGTTCGGTTTGCAACTTATTTGTAGATAATCGCCGATGGTCTGGTCATTTACGTAGTAATGTTCATAAAAACAATAGTGCGACCACTGTTTTTGACAATGTCGCAATTATTAATTCTGCGTTTAAAAAACGAATCGTTAGTTACAAGATCATTGCAACTGGTAAACAAATAAATAATTTTCCTGAAATGTTTCTCATTAATATTAGTGAACAAGTTAAAACTCTAATAAACCGATCATTATTGAAACATACAGCTGTTAAAATAAATTTCGAACTTTTTTCTTTTTTTCTTATGTTTAAAAATGATCAAAAGGAAATGAAATCTTTCGCCACAAAAAACATTATTATTAATTTTAATTACGATTTTGATTCAATGTATAAAGCAACGGTTAATTTACTGTTAAAGAAAATTGAAGAGTTTCAGGAGAGAGATAGTGGTTGGACATTTTCGAGCAATTCCCATGTAGAAATAAATATTAACAAATATCAACCTCTCGGCGGATCTAAATTTATAACCTTACCAAAATGTATAAAAAATAAAAAAGCTTGTTTGAATATTCGTAACAATGATGAGTATTGCTTTTTATGGTGCGTAGTGGCGGCTCTGTACCCCACCAACCAACATCCCGACAGAGTTTCATCTTATCCCTACTTTCAGGATGTTTTGAATGTTGATGGTTTGACATTTCCGATAACATTTTCGGACATAGCTGTCTTTGAGAAGAATAATCCGTTTTTGAATATTTACGTGTATGGTTTAAAAAATGATAAGACTATCATTGGACCTTTGTATTCAACATCGAATCATAAATCTAAGAGCATCCATCTATTATTCTTAGAAAATAATACTAATACTCATTATTGTCTTATCAATGATTTGCCTCGTCTAGTCAGAAATCAGATAACCAAACATCATGGTAAACTTTACTTTTGCGAAACGTGCTTATTGTTTTTTCCAACGCGCAGCCGAATTGAATCTCATCTGTGTGGAGGGATTGCCACAGTATTACCAGAAAAAGGAACATTTTTAAAATTCAAAAATTATGATAGAAAACAAAACATTCCTTTCGTCATATATGCCGATTTCGAAACGATACTCGAACCGATTTCCGGCGATGAATTCAACACCGCTAACACGTCATACTCACATCGTCACGTGGCGGCCGCGTTTGCCTATAATGTAGTGTCATCATTTAACGATAGGGTTGGCGGCTATAGAAGTTATCGCGGAAAAGATTGTGTTTCAAAATTTATACATTTACTGACTGAAGATGTTAAAGCAATACACAAAATTCTAACTAAAAGCGAGCCTATGATATTCACAGAAATAGATGCTCTTGATTTCAAACGCGCTGTTAAGTGCTACCTTTGTGAAAATTTACTGTTGACCGATAGAGTAAGGGATCACTGTCATATTACAGGCCGGTACCGAGGTGCAGCACATCGACACTGCAACCTACAACACAAAGTACCAAAATTCATCCCAATATTTTTTCATAACTTATCCGGATACGATTGTCATTTATTTATTAAAAAGTTAGGAGAAATTCCAGGACAAATTAAAATAATACCCAAGACTAAGGAAAAATATATAGCGTTTACAAAGTTTATTCCTATTGCTGATAACGAGTTTATACAAATAAGGTTTTTAGATTCCTTCAACTTTTTAGGAACTAGTTTAGAAAAACTTGCTAAAACATTGCAAGTAGACGATTTTGTTAACCTTAAATCAATTTTTACTGATGAAACACAATTTAGTTTGCTGACTCGTAAAGGTGTGTACCCGTATGACTATATGAAAGATTGGAAATGTTACGAACAAAAGTCATTACCATCTAAATATTATTTCCATAATTCTTTGACTAACGAAGGTATTAGCGATGAAGATTATAGTCATGCTCAGAATGTTTGGGCTGAATTCAATATTAATGACCTAGGCGAATATACAGATCTATACTTAAAAACAGACGTGCTTTTGTTGACAGATATATTTCAAAAGTTTCGGAAAACATGTAAACAATATTACAAACTCGATCCTGCCTTTTACATAACTGCACCCAGTTTATCGTTCGATGCAATGTTGCTAAAAACAGGTGTTCAGTTAGAACTGATTTCGGATTTAGCTATCGTCAGAATGATTCAAAGCGGTATACGAGGGGGTTTATGCATGTGTTCCCATCGGTATGCAAAAGCAAATCACAAATACATGCCAGAACATAATGCATCACAGCCTCAGAGTTTCATAGTGTATCTAGACTGTAATAACCTATACGGCTTTAGCATGTGTCAGTATTTACCATATTCTAGTTTTAGATTTCTTGATGAAAATGAAATAACTAATTTTCGTGTTGAAAATGTCGAGGATAACTCTGAGTGGGGCTTTATATTAGAAGTCGATCTTTTTTATCCTGAACATTTACACAAACACCACAATGATTTACCATTTTGTCCTGAGAAATGTATACCTCCAGGAGGTAAAACGAAGAAACTAGTTGCAAATTTGCATAATAAGTACAACTACGTAATACATTACGTTCATTTAAAAAAGTGTTTAGAACATGGTTTAATATTACGTAAAGTTCATAAAGCTATTACTTTCAGACAAAGTCCCTATTTAAAACAGTACATAGAATTAAACACTCGATTAAGACAAAAGGCAAAAAGTTCATTCGAACAAGACTTTTTTAAGTTGTTAAACAACAGTGTTTTTGGTAAGACATTAGAAAATACTGAAAATAGAGTAACCGTTCATTTAGTTAATCAATGGTGCGATCAATCTAACCGAACTAAGAAATTTATATCCTCCGAGAGACTTGTAGCCAACCCCTATTTCCATAGCGCTTCTATTCTAACTGAAAACTTAGTTGCAATACAAATGAAACCTGATCAAATTGTTTTAGATAAGCCTATTTATATTGGATTCACTGTATTAGAACTTTCTAAGACACATATGTATGACTTTCATTACAATATTGTAAAACCTTTTTATGAAGACCGAGTGCAGCTGTGTTATACAGATACCGATTCGTTTGTCTATAAAATATCCACGTTTGATTTTTATCGTGACTTGAAGTATTATTTTTTGCAATATTTTGACACCAGTAACTATGATGATAAAAATGATTTTAACATACCAATTATGAACAAAAAAGTTCCAGGTTTGTTCAAAGACGAAATGGGAGGAAAATATATCTCAGATTTTGTTGGTTTGAGATCAAAACTTTACTCAATAAAAACAGTCGATAAAATCATTAAAAAAGCAAAAGGAGTAAAATCAAGTGTAGTAAGAGACTTAAATATATCAGATTATGAAAATATTTTATTAGATGGTGGAATTATTCGTAGAAAAAATATTATGTTTAAATCCATAAAGCACGAAATATTTACTAAGAGTGTCAACAAAATTGCCTTATCTCGAAATGATGATAAACGGTCAATATCTGTAGATCGAATATCAACGCGAGCCTGGGGTCACTCACTTATTTTAAAGAGCGAAAATAAATTATAAGATTAAGCTAATTTGTAATAGAGTTCAATTATAATTTATAAAACCTGTGTAATATAATCTTAATATAGTTCTTAAAAATATACCTAGGTAACTTTTTAATGTATGATAAATATAATTCATAGTTTTATAAACCTAAGTTAATGTAAAAATGTAAATAAAATGTGAATGATTATGACTAATTGTTTAATTTATGTTTTAAAACATCATCCTCCTTTTTGTAGGGCAGGTGGCCCGGTTCTGGCCATTTTAAGAGTTTTTCACCACTCAAGCGCTTGGTGTTTCATCTTTTTAGTTACCTCGAACATCATTTTTATATCAAGTCATCAAAAATATATTATTCTTACCTTAGATAATCTTCTAATCACCAAAAGCGCAATGGATGCCTCATTTTTTGTAAAAAAATCTTAGATGTGGTATGAGAGCCACTTTTGGCCACATTTTACCCATTTGTGGCCACACTATGTGCCAGTTCTGGCCATTATGAAATAAAACATCAATGAATTCAAAATCGAACGTAGTATTTATTAGAAAGTCGCTGTAACAATAATTCTTACAGACTACACAGTCTCAAAGGCTCAGATTTTATTTAACATCTAATTTTAATTACTTCACTGTTACTTTACATATTATAAATGTCGGGCAAAAATTTCTCCATCTCCGCAATTTTGAAAAAGCCCCTGTTGTTATGTTTAACTGGGGGAGTTATGATTTCCACGATATCACGTATTGTGTACCAAATTTTATCTGGCCTTTCCGGCCATCTAAAAGTATTCCCGGTAGATAGTACCATAGTACTGATTTCATACAGTCTACCTTCTTTTTTCTCAATTTTACCTGGAAAGTATTCCCCTTCGTACTTAATAATTACATAACAACCATTTTTTAAGTTTTTATTCCAACTTTCATTATTAGAGTTTGCCACCTTAGTCAAAGGTAATTCTGATTCCGAACTACTGTCCTTGGTCACAGACCTTTTCCTTTTCCTCTGCTCGGAACTTTTTCTCTGATTGTGTAGTTTTGTTGCTTGATCTATAATTTCTTCATCATTTGAAGCGTCACTCTGTTCGTTCCATTCACTTTCACCACTTTCTACATAATCAACTTCACCATCTTCTTCGGAGGACGAGGTTTCTTCGGGCATTTTTTTCTTTTTAGCCTTCATTTTCGGGTCTTTTTTCTTTTTGTTGGCCTGTTTTTCGTTCTTTTTGTTTCCAGCTGCCTTCGTAACTCCACAATCTTGTTCACCACCTGCCTCCATAACTTCGCCATCTTCTTCAGAAGACGATATTTCATTGGTAACATTTTTCTGTTTAGTCTTAATTTTAGTCTGCTTTTTCTTTTTGACTTGCTTTTGTTTCTTTTCGTTTTCGGCTGCCTCCATAATATCTACCCATTTGTTCGAAGTTATAATTGAAGGGATGTACATTGCAGTCTTAGTTTTTTTAGGTACCACTTTCCCTGGATACAATACACATTTTTTAACTAACTCTCTTGCCGTATATTTAGCAGATTTTTCATAGTTTTTCTCGACTTCATTATTTTGTACGGAAACGTCCTCTTGATTGGAGTTATCAAGATTAGTTAAAGTAATGCAAGGATCATTATTAGAATTATATTCATCCAGGGTGTTACTTTGTTTTGGAGTGCGGAGGGTAGTGTTTTCTTGACCACAAGTAACAAGACGAGTGGCAGATGCGCAAGGTTCTTCAAAGGTATTGTCATCTTTTAGGGTAATATCCTTTGCATTGCAAGTATTATCGTGGTATCTAGTTCCAGTGCCTTCGATAGTGCCCTCTTGGTCACGGGTATAAACAACACGGGAAGAAGATGCGCAAGGTTCTTCAAAAGTATTGTCGTCCTTTAGAGTAGGATTTTCTTCATTGCCTGAATTATCCATATTTTGAGTGCCAGTCCCTTTGACAATGTCATCTGCATTGCAATTATCAAGAAGCGATGGAGACGCACAACATTCTTCGTGGGGGTTGTCCTCATTATCTCCGAGATCACGAAGGGCAGATATATAAGGATCTTCGACCTCTTCCGATAGGACTGCCTGGTTAGTTCGGGTCTTTGTAGCAGTGTTGTCATTTTTAAAAGCCAGCCAAGTATCATAAAGCATTGATGCCTCCTTATTTCCTTCCCAATCCAGGCCCAATTCTAATGTAGTGTAAAAGTCTTTCAGCAAGTTCGAATCTATTTTACTTTCTAGATATGCAAGATAGCTTGACTCAGAAATGGTAAGCTTCGTGACGACGTCATGGTTCTCTTTTGTGTTGCTGTGTTGTTTCACAATTCTTTTATAATTCACGAAATCAGCCCCGAATGGATACAGACCACATGTCTTAAATCCTGCTTTTATATTGTTTGCAAAAGTTTCGTTATTGATTATTAAGCTATACAAAGCTGAAGGAAGGTTATATTTTGTAATTTCTTTTCCATCATTTTCTATACGCCACTTCTTCACGAGCTTACGCCAGTTTTGTTTTAGAGGGTAAAACACCGCGACGTCCAAGGGTTGTAGCATGTGAGTTGTGTTTGGAACAAGCGCCACCACGATGATTCCATTTTCACGACATAATTTGCTAAGTTGCATGGTCAGGTGAGATTTGTGTCCATCCAGGAATAAAATTATAGGTAATTCTATTCCTTTTTCCTTTAGGTAGGGAATAAAGACGTTTCCAACAAATTCATAAAAAGCCTCTCCTGTCATCCAACCTTTTTCAGTTTTTCCGACTCCCCAGCCGTCTGGTGCATTTTGAACAACTTCACTACTCATCCTTTTGTACTTGTAAACAGTTGTAGGGGGCGCATACTCGCCCAGGGCATTTACAGTAAAAAGTGTAGTTATATTTTCTTTGTCGCTGTTCTTTGATGTATCATAGACATGGAGTCCTTTTTCGGCTAACACCAGACCTCCTTTAGGTGCTAGAAAGAAAGCAGTTTCATCGCAATTCCACACTCGTGAGGGGTCTTCTAGAATTTTCAGATCTTCTGTGCCTAATAGTGAAGAAACTTCCTGAAACCAATTTCTTATTTTTTCTTCGGTAATAAATGAACGAGCTTTATTTATATATTCGGCATGTTTTTGTCTGAGATCGGGATGTCTGGCCATAAACGCTTCGAACCAGGATCTTGAAGGCCTGTTATTTATAAAAGGTGTCTTAAGACCTCCCTTCTCCACGATTTTTTTTACAGAGTCTTATTAGACTCTGTAAAAAAAATCGTGGAGAAGGGAGGGTTTCCAATCAACAAAGAAGGGTTATTACCCTTCTTTGTTGATTGGAAACCCATTACGAGCAGAATCTTTAATCCACGCTACAAGTTCATTTTCGATTTCAATTCCAAGAACTGCTTGAGGTCCCACATGTCCAGAAGTTTCAGGAGCATCACCAGAAAGTTTATGCCGCAATGTCGTTCGAGGAACATTAAAGTTCTTGCTAGCAGTGGAAACTTTCATTCCATTTCTAATAGCGTCTAACGCTAAGCCTACTTTATGTGGTGAGTACTGAAACAGT
Source organism: Hydraecia micacea (assembly GCA_914767645.1). Taxonomy (NCBI): domain Eukaryota; kingdom Metazoa; phylum Arthropoda; class Insecta; order Lepidoptera; family Noctuidae; genus Hydraecia; species Hydraecia micacea. The sequence continues at coordinate 15,225,837 of OU611775.1, forward strand.
TTTCTTTTAACTACGTCTGTTTTTTTTTTGCTTGAAGTCGACATCTTTCCCAGAATCTGCAAGAAAATAACATTAACGTCATTCAATTAACAAATACATTAATTATTACATCACATTACATAAGTACAACATCATCATATCAGCCGTAAGACGTCCACTGCTGAACAAAAGTCCCCAAGTTATTAAATTACCGGCGTACAGTGGGTTATATGAGTTACCTGACCCACCCTATAAACGAAGGAATTTGAACCCTCTGCCTGTAACATTAAAAGTTATTTCATTTGTATGAGTTTATCAGACTAGCGCTACTCGGTAATATTTTCACCTAACTTGTAATAAGTGGGTAGTTGAAAGACAAATATGCGTATTCATTATAAAACTAGTATTCAAATGTTACTAAAAATACGGGTAGGAAAATAAAAATGAACCGTCACAATAATAAAGCTAAAAGCCAGTCTACGCACAATTGCAGTGACTACGCGTGAATATGTTTTACCTTGCCTTACTAAATTGCGAAAACAACGTCTTTTTCCAAGTTTTTAATTTATTTTTTATAGTTTTATTATCATGTCTCAATTGAGTGATTATTTAAAATACAAAATAATCTATTTGCACGAGGAGAATGTTGGCATTAGAGAGATTGCTAGGAGACATAATATTATAGCAGTAAGTGTATTTTTCTAATTTTATACTTTGTTTTTATACCTAACTATTCCTTATGCCGTGACGTAAGCAAACATATTTTTTATAACGTATAGTGACACCTGTTTCATTTCTTTGTTTCACAGAAATACAGTCAGATTGTGGTTAAAACGTAAACCCAATAGAAAACTTGTGGGGTCAAATGATTTTAAATTGGGATTCATCAGAAGTCAGGAGAATTTGGCGCAACTTGTGATTTCAACGTTCTCATGAAGAGTAAGTGATGCTTGCTGGAACATGGTGTGCGGCATGCGAAGCCGCTTGCAACAAATTGTGGAAAGAGATGGTGCTCCATTTCGCTATTATGATATCACCACCGCCCGCAGTCAACAATACTTACTTACGTGTCAGTGTGTGTGTTCATCATAATTTCTATGGAAGTGTTTCATACAATGAATAAGCAGGTCCTTTTTACGATCATAACCATATTTAAAACTAAAAATATTTAAGTATAAAAAAATTATAAAGTAGGTAAAACATCAAAGTATTTAGTGCTATTTTTTCACTTATATTTTAGTAATTACTATTTTCTAAAAAAATATTTTCACTTATAGTTGAAGTAGGTAAGTATGATAGTTAATGTGGTGATGTTATTGTTATAAAATAGAAATACCTATATATATTTCTAAACATATAACATGTTGATTCACTACATGTAACTGATTACTTACCTACTTAAAAATAAAAATGGGTATTTTATAGGCATTGTTGAAACGAAGAAACTAAAATTCAAGCTTATCATAGAATACCTTATATTTAAAACAAGTAATTAATTTTGTAAGTGATTATTTTGTATTTATTTTGAATAAAATCGTTATCATAATCATTATTGTTTTTTATTTCTCATGTTAGGTATTTGTTTTTAAATAGTTCATTTAAATTAACTATTTTAATTTAATATAAATAATGTTTTGGATTCAAAAAACATAATTGAATATTGTAAACATAAAGCTACAAGAAGTGGAAAGTTTGTTTTGAACTCGCAACCATGTTGCTATAGGTTCACTGTTGCAACCACTAGACCAAATCGACTTAACAAGTATCGTTGAAATTAACAACTCCATCATGTGACAAAACAGTATTCAAAAGCTTACCTACCCTAAGGTTACGTGTTAAAGATCAAATTGGCATAACTGTATTCTATAATATTTACCTACCTTGAACAAGTCGTTCTATGTAGTTCGTGAAGCTCGAAATCGAATAACACATTTATCTACTGCTAATTGCAGAAGGTTCAAATTCGTATAACTTTTAGGTGGGTCAGCTAACACATATAACCCACTGTACGTATTATTTTATTTTGTCGCAAACAAATACGTAGGCAAATGAAATGCATACCGTGTCTACCTACCCATCGAAACAATTTATATAGTTTACTATCTACATCATTAAGAAAAAACAAAGAAAGAACACATAGTTTATATAAAAAAGACCTCGTTAAACATTAAGTGGCCAGAACTGGGGTTTCTACATGTGCCACTTTTGGCCATCGACTTGGCCAAAGATGGGAAATTGCATAATATTTGCCCCATTTGTGGCCATCGGATTATAACCTTACTTCTCGTATGAATTGCGAGCAAATAACTGAAGTTCTACTTAGACAATATGATTAAAATGTAAAACGAATAATAACATTTAAAAAATAAACAAAGATTCCAGAGATAGTTACTGATTACTCACCCACTGTCCTTAATGGTTTTACTAAGAAATGAGCACGTTGAACGCACATTGACACTGAATGGCTGCTGTCATCTCACTGACGTTTGACACATGACAACTGACAACTGTATATGTGTTGCCATAACTCGTTATTGTAACTACCATAGACCATAGAATTGTTTAGTTATCTGTACATTGTTAGCATCGCTTTGAAGTTGAAAATGGCCAAAAGTGGGTCAGTGGCCAGAACCGGGTCGCCTGCCCTAGTTGGTTAAATAAAATGAAACCCGACCAAGATTCAATTTTCAACATGAAGTGCATGTTGAATCTTGAATCCTTCATTTGTGAGAAGTAAAATGTATTTTGTACATAATACAATAAGACTGATTATACAAATTTCGAAGAGCCATGTTTGCGTCAATTGCATAACGCTGATCATACAAACACACAACAGTGCATTGCCCTCACAAATGCTTAGTTAACATTATAATAAGAAACAAACGTTTCATTTATACATTGTGAATTGTTGCGATGGTTTTATTACTTTTTTTTGCCATTTACGAAATAATACTCATCTTGAGTACTTGTACTAAGCACACAGCGTCGTACTTTTTGCGGGCATGTCATCGGTAAGTTTCTTAATTTATTTTTATATTGTTAAGTAACTAGCGATTGAATTCGCAGCAATTTTGGTCACAGTTATTAGTGAATCTGCTATGAATATTTTAACCCGCAGACAATTCGTTTATGCATCACGATATCAACATCTACGTTTAAGTTTAAACTTAATGAGTGTCTATTTTTGTTCCAGATTACAGAATCAGAGATTATGTTTAGCCAGTACGCTCAAAATCCTTATGAAGTATTCTCCGAAACGCTTCACAACGAACCCGAGCACAGCAAACAAGTGACGAAAGAAAAGAAATCCAAACAACGATGCAGGGAAAAGTCGAAGAAGCAAAATCCAACTAAATCTTTTGTGATGAGCCGATTACAGCGACGAGGGATCAAATTAATTAAAATATCAGTCGTAGATCTGTGCAATAACAATCCGCAAACCAGTGACAGTGACAGTGACAGTGAGAACGTTATTATAAGTGCTCAATACATTGTTAAAGACGCTATCGACAATGTTATGGAGGAAACTGAATCTTTAGTTAAAAAAATATCTAAATCTTTAATAGATAGCGATTTTTAGTACTTAGCTGTTTGCGTAAGCAGTTGTTTAGGTAAATTCTTAGTACTTATTACGTTGTTTTATTTGAAGATGTGTTGGGTGTTTAACAAATTAAAAGCAGTTTTACTATACAAATTATTTTTTATTTATGAAACCAATAACCTTATAAGTAGGTACACATTTATAACTCTAAATACTTTCTTATACATAACACATTTTTAAGAGCACAATGCTTTAAATGTTTATTACAATTTAAATTAGTTCTTCCTTCACAGTATATTTTATGTAAAATAAAGAAGTTAGGACATTTTTCGGTACCAAGGTCTGATACTTTACAGTTCTCACAAAGTTCCTTTATCCATTTTACTTTCTCCAAACCATTAACAACGATTTCCTTATTTTCTAGATAGGGAACGATTATACGACGAAATTCTCTATAGTCGATATACCCTTCGTTCCAATAAATACCTCTGTTTCTTTCCAGCCATTTAACTTGCCTCTTTTCATCACTTGTTAAGTGTTTAAACAAGTATGGTGGTTTTATTAAAAATGTTTGGGTATAATCACGGGTAGCAAAAGCTAACTCTTTTATTATAAAATTATTGTACAGGTCTTTAAACCCTTGAACATCTACTATGACAGTATTCGGATTCATGATATTTTCCTCACAGTATTACTTAAAGGTTTATATTCAATAATACAGTCGTTAAATATAAGACAATACGCAGAAGTTTGATCTGGTATTTCCGAACCACTCTCAATTTCCACTCTTACGTCTACAACAGGGCCTGTCTTTACATTATCAGCTTGTCTAGAGCAATCGATGACAAATAGTGGTGCCAAATCTTTAAATTGTTTTTCACTTAATAAGGGCTCCGGTCGACGCCCGTAATAAGACTGTTGAAATCTGACGTATTGCTCGTATAATAAAGCGATTCTGTTATTTGCGAAACTCACATTTAGGTTTTCATACGGGAAGTAAGTAGAGTTGAGGTACACTCTAACATCACGAACATGACAATGATCGAACTGAGACATATCAGAACCGCCATTGTTTTTTCTATTTGTCTGTAGTCCCATAATAATGTATCTTGGTTTCTCTATTTGCGAGGATGTTTTGATTGACCAGGTATGTTTTGTAGTTTTAGGTAAAGCTGGATATTCGTACAGATCCCAATTTCTGAATATCAGCTGGAGTGGTCGATCTTTTTCTAATAGTTTCAGCAAATTTATTTTCTCTTTGTCAGACACTTTAACGTGCGGTACGCGCCAAATGATTTTATTTATCTGAACGTCTTCTACAATTTCACCGGTGTTAAGTTTTACAGCATTCAGGTTAGTGTTACTTCGTAGCAATATCAGTTCATGCCTGCTATTTATCACGACTTTCTTGAAATCCTCTGCGAAACCGATGATGTTACAGAGTGGTATAGAAGCAGAAAAATTACCTCCGTTAATGTTTTTTGTACCATCGATATTCCAGCCCCATGAATTCGATGTCTTTGATTCATTCTCATTCATTGATATTAACGATTTCATGGTGGTAGTTACGCCAGCATTTTTATTCTATCAATTTCCACTCCATTTAGCTCGTACCTTATGTCTTGAAACAAGTAGAGTAGAGCATTATTCGTGAATTGAACACTAGTGGCTTTATCTTTCGTGTCCTTTTTGCTAACGATAACGGATCCTTCCAAATACAAGGTACTCGCTGATGGAAGGATGTACAGGTCCTGTTGGTTAATAGGTATGCGAATTTCATCGTTTCTATTGAAACTAGTTACGTAGGGCTTGTAAGAATGAAATTCGATTCCTTCAACCGTAGTATCATAAGTCGGAGCGGATAAAACGTCTAAGATATTCATTTTAGCAAACCGATCACTTTGAGAAATGCCTTGTTGTCTTTGGTTAATTTTATTTTCTTCTTACGGCGAGCTCTTATTTGCTTGGATGCTTGAGCGGGACTGATATTTTGAATTTGTTGATGCACATATTTATTGTAGTCAATCATGTTTTTCTTCTAAGATGCAAATACAGCTGCACTTCTTCACCACGTAGATTTATTAAGCGGTTATTTATATCTATCAACCGGATATGTATGCAGCTTATGTTGTTTTGGTTGATTGGAAAGTATATTGCGTTTTTCGGAATTTCTATAATCCTATAGCCAGGAGGTACATTAAGTGTGAATTCGTGAATTATGTGACTCGGTTTTCCATTTGTGTACGAGCCGCTTACGATATCACATTCGATCCTGATCACTGTCGTAGGTAAAATGTTGACTGGAAACTGAGACACATGCCATTTATTTGGTTCCAAGATCTGCTTATTAAAACCTAATAAATTTCTGATAGTATCTTCTTTACTAAAATTTATGTTTTTTGTACAGAATACAGTAGTTTTTAATGTAGGTATTGTTATTGCACTGCAGTTTGATTGATGCATCTTTAATTTTAGATTTTAGGTAATCATGAATATCTTGCAATTCGTAGGTGCCTTCTGGTATTGCAATAACTTCGTTAGAGCCATAATAGAACTTATTATTCGTTTTGTCAATGTTTGGAATAGAATTAAATGTTGAGAAATGCAATAAGGCACACTCATACTGTTCATTTAGTTGCAATGTGTTAGGATAGTACGTAGATAAAGTTGACGAGTTTCCAGTTATTGACAATGTGAGTGACATCTTGCAAATGGTTGAAATAAAAGAAAATCATAATTTTTATACGTTTTTATTCCAAAAAGTCCTTAGAAATTCTAAACATAAGTGTCCACAGTTTTCTGTGTTAAATTTCTGATATCTAGTATAATTATAAAAACATTACATTTCTTAAAATATCGCATTAGTTCCAATGGAGGTTTCAAATCCCCAAAGCTATCAAAATATTCACAATAATTGTTAACTTTAACATAAGCTACCCAATGTGTTCCAACGTTCTTATAACTATCCAAGTTAACGACACCACATTCAATGCGTTTTGGCATCCTTGGTAATTGATCCTTCATGTAGACCCCTCGAAAGTAGGGGAGGTTACGTGCATTCTTTTGGATATCTACATTAGTTAGAGGACGATTAGGTAGCTTATTTCTTAGTTTTTTGAAGATTTTATAAATAAACCTTTACCATTTTTATGTGACTTAATGTATAAACCCTTGCCTAACTTTAAAGACTCCATAGCCTTATTGTGTCGTACTGTTTCTTGCAAATTTTGCTGACTAGCTTTGTAATCGTTAACAGTTTTTGCAATACCCGCCGCACCACCAGCTAAAGTACCTAAAGCCGATAAACCAGCAAAAATTGGGATTAAAGGTAGAATTCCTCCAGTCTTTGGTAACGGTATCACTCGCGGTGCACGAATTTTTGAGATTTTTGGAAATATTTTTTTTGCCGCTGCGTAAGCAACGTTGATTAATGTTTTGCTATCCTTTGGGTTCAGTTTCTTGATCGTTGATCTTATTTTTGACACGAAACTTTTAAACGTTTTAACGCCGGAACCAGATTTCAGTTTGGCTTTCATAGCTTTGCTCACTATCCATGAACTCAGTTTTTCACCTTTTCCAGCATCTTTCGACTTCAATCTTTGTTTAGCCATATTTAGTAGTTGTAAATCGGCTTTGTGGCGATTGGGTAAGTCTGTATGGTTTGCGTAGGCAATGTCGTAATGCATACAAGCTTCGTCTAGCTTATTCACACCGCGATCACCTCGTTGTAATCGTTTCTCGAGTTTTGTTCCTGGTCCGCAATAATTATAACCAGGCAAATGAAGTTCGAACGGTAGATTATTAATTAATGTAACAATTCTCCATGACGAAAACTAGTCTTGCAAACATCCTCGCAGATTGTTTTAACATGCAGCGATTGTGGTTGCTTTACAAACTTCATGATTACACTTGGAAACAAACTGATTGGCAATGAGTAAATGTATTTGTTACATTAATATTTATTCGGTTTTCTACGCTACAATCATGTAGCAAGGCGAACTCGCCCAGCTACTGGCGGCCAGTGGTATATCTTGCAGGATCTCTAGGTGAGTACAGTAATTTACTCTTCAGTCGAGCCGATCGTTCAATATTGGGCATACTATGCCACTGGCGCGTAGCGAGGCGCACTAGCCGAGCTACTTGCCGACAGTGGCATAGAATGCCCAATATTACCCTACTGTACTTACTTACATTTTATATAGTTGAAGGTAACCGGTGGTTATCACTGGAAGATACTGGAGCGAATGTAATATTATGATCAAAATTGATTGATTTTATACATAAAAAATACCATTTCAGCAATATTTATCCCATTACAAAATTAAACCTTAACTACATATATTGACAGTTGTATGACTAATTTATGTTACTTACATCTAATTAAACCGTAGTGATTGAAAATCACTTCCGTCTAATTGCAATTTTATCGTGAGAAATGAAATATAAAACCAGCTTTTTTCGCTCGCCGACAAAGACGACACATGACGCTTATGATTAATACATTAATATATAATAATGTATGTATGTTTGTTGTATAAAATGTGATGTAAAACTTCGCCTGATATCACACATGTGAACTAAAAAATAAAAATCACTTTTTTGACGGAAGAGAGCTGAAAGAAAATCATCCTGAAAACATTTTTTTGTGTAGAATAATCCATGTAAACAAACTTGCGGCAAAAAGTTAACCACTTATATGCTACAGTAAAACTTGACATTATCGTAAATAAGTAATATCATCTAACGACTAAAACGAACTTTTTATTATCAATTCATGCATAAGTTCAGTAGGTAGGTACTAGTATTAAGATTCATCTTTCAAACAAATCCTAGATTGTTAAAGAACTATCAATGTATTTTGAAACATTTTATGTTTTCTTATATGTTTTTATGCTTGTTCAGTATGTATTAACCAAAAACTTGTATGTCTGGTGTAAACTATAAGTATAGGTTGGTTATTTATAAATAAATATAGCAAATAAACAATATAAAATAATTAGCAAAGTTATCAAAGGAACATCCTCTATTTAAATGAATTGCATTGATTATGAAGTTCTATAAAATACCAATTTTAATCAGAGACTGCAACATGCACAGCGATCATCTTACAGCTAAATTGTTGAATACATGGGAATGACTCAAACATATACCTGGTACAACAAAGTTCGAACACTGCAAATTTACATAATGCAATTTTGCAGTCTTTGCGATTGTAAAGAATCACGTACACTTATACTGTGAAGCTTAACACGGTCGCCGATCCGACGCCGTCATCCGGCGGTTTAAAAGGAGTATGGTACAATAGATGATCACGGGACGGCACACGAACCGTTTCGATGGCAATTGTATAAGTGTGCGATGATCTTAATCAAGCGTAACGCAGAGTCGCAGAGTAACAACAGAACATTTCAGAGCTACCAGTAGTTGTTTGTTAACGTGTGAGGTAGTGTTAGCTGTATGAATTAATTAAATTAAAATTCAGATGTCCTTGGTGCCCAATCTGGGGTCATAGAAATAGAATGTACGTGTGTCTGAAGATGCATAATATTTCTTGCTCTGTGAAGAGACATGAGACAATCTGTCCTGAATTTTAGGCTAATGGTTCTAACAGCGAGCACACTTATTTGTTAACATGTAAAACTGTATGAGTTAATTAAATTAAAATTTGGATGTCCTTGGTGCCCAATCTGGGTCATAGAAAAAGAATGTGTGTGTACCTGTAGGTGCATGCTATTTTTTACTCTGTGAAGAGACATGAGACAATCTGTCCCAAATTTTAGTTTATTTGTTAACATGTAAGCTAGTGTCAACTGTATGAGTTAATTAAATTAAAATTTGGATGTCCTTGGTGCCCAATCTGGGTCATAGAAAAAGAATGTGTGTGTACCTGTAGGTGCATGCTATTTTTTACTCTGTGAAGAGACATGAGACAATCTGTCCCAAAATTTTAGTTTACTATATTCGTAAAGTTCCATTAGTAAACGAAATATGTGTCAAACTGACTGTGAAGTGGTGGTTAAGTGTGAAACTTGTTAACTAAAGTAGTGATTTTGTGTTCAATTCGAGAATCTGCAGTACATGATCGAGGTAAGCCATCGGTAAGTAATAACGCAAACGCAAATTCAGACGAAGTGAGACGTAGGAACGATATGTAATAAAACGGAATTGTTGAACGGCGCCCACTCCGTCGGATATTATTGGGCATTCTACCACACCGTGAGTGACGGAGGCGAACGGAGTGAGCCGATGGAACGGAAGGTGGGGTAGAATGCCCAATAATATACTACTATTACTTATCCTGGTTTCATTAATACGAGTATAATAATTATTGTCACCCTACACACTGAATTTACAAGAAAATAATTAAGTATTGTTTTTTCAGAATCCAAAATATATACATTGCTCAACTGTGCAGGTGCAGATATATTTAGCAGACATTTCTGCTAAATGTTAGTATCTCTGGCTTTAGATTCCGTCGAGATCTCAGGTGGCTACAGTCAAACATATATAATTAGAACGTCAGGATTGAGGAGACAAAGAAAATGCGTTCATATACAAAATTTACTCTGTTTTACTATTTTACTCCTATACTGCAAAAACAAACACAACACCTGCTAAATGATCAATATGTCGAATATATTAATTGATCGCTCACATCCAATAGAAATTCACCTCTTGAGTTTAGATTGAGGAGCCATATTAAAAGTATTGTAATTTCTTTCATTTTAGCGCTACAGAAGCGAAATTTTTAGAAGGTAATATGCAAAATTGCTACTAAATGATACAAAATTTTCATAAATATTCATCTATTACTTAACGAGTTCTAGGTGGCTCCTCAATTCAGACGTTTAGATTGAGGAGCCAGTTTTGCATTAAAATAACTAGTGATATATTTTGCTGCTAAATCTAGAATTCGTGCTGCAAAATAAGCTGGATTGCTGCTAAATAATGGTGAGATCAGATTTTAAAAATCTGATGTGGCTCCTCAATCCTTACGGACATGATATTGCGCGGTGTTGTTACCGGGTGAATTCAGGGCGATGCATACTATAGCAATTTGCCTCGGCTATGCTTGCGTAACATCCTTCACAACAGTAGGTACTTACTTAAAACACAATAAAAACAGTACATGGGTTTAGTAAGACAAAATATAATTATGTGAACGTGTGTGAGCGTTTGTATGAGTGTGCATGTGTTGTTGAGTGTACATGAGTGTTATGGATGTGTGGTTGTATGAGTATGTGTGTGTGAATGTACGTGTAGGTATGGGAGAGTGTGTGTGTTTGAGCAGTCGTATACTTTTATTAAGTTACGTTTTGTAGGAGAGCTTCAGTATTTTCATATGTCAGTGGTTTTATCCAGTCAATCAACATTTCTTTACCTTATGATATGATTTTGCATATATGAAAATTTCTTTATTTATTCTGTTATACAATTGAGCTGATCGTTTTCTTCAATATAGCAACATTATAAAAGTTGCTAAATTGAAGAGTACAACTGTGTGTTTTTTAATGAATGCAATAGTTCAAAATTGTCTTCTTCACAATTTGCCCCAACCGATTTGTATGATGTTATATTACATATCAGTAATGATTTGTATGCGTTAATAAAAGCATGAGCACTTGGCATATTATTGCGGAGACCATGTGCTCTTATTGCCCCAAAGAAATTTTCTAAGGGGTCTTGATTAATATGGCGCAGCAGTATCGATTTCAAACCTGCAGAATGCAAATCCTTTGTCAAAGCAAGAAAAGCTTCAATACTTTTTACCCAACTCGTTAAAGACGGCACAGTTGCTCTGTTACCAGTTTTAGTGATGAAAGTCATGGATTTCAATATCGGTAAACTTTTATACCACAATTTGTGATGTGGAGATTGCCGAGTTACAGCACATCTATAAATTTTTCCTAAGTCAGGTTTATGGAAATTGCCATTGACAGAATCGAACAATTTGTTAAAGAATAGGATGAGATCGGCTGTGTCCACTCTTTTTTTCGGGAGTCTCCCTTCATCTGAAAAGAAAAAAGTTTTTAATTAACTTTCTTTGTGATTTTATGCATCAAAAATGAAAGATTCACTAACTACTTGGCCAGACTAAGGTTTAACGTCGTTACATAACGCGTTAATGAACATTAATCACTAACACTGAGCCTACTACTGAAGCTACAAATTAATATTGTTTATTTTACAGTAGGTTTCCTTGATAAGGAAGCAGCCACAGAGAAAATATTTTTTGGAAATTCCATCTCCCAAAACCTATGTTTAGTATTCCCAGCCGATAAGGCTGATAAAGGTTAAAACCAAAAAATTTATGTCAAATGTACTGTTAGTAAAAATGTTCAATGATAAAACAAACCTGCCAAGTATCCCATAGTCAGGCCAACGGTATTGCTAAACACTTGTGTGCAGTGTTTGACTCTCATTTTCGGGATAAGTTGTGGATAGACATGCTCAGCTGTTAACTTTGTCATAAGCTTAACCCCTCTGTACTTTGGTCCTCGTTTATACAATGCTTCTATGTGTGACCATGAAGCTAACTTTATTTTACCATCTTCTTTAAACTGTAAATCTTTCGTCAGTAGGTTATTTCTAACGCCCTTCATGAGATGAGGTGGGTCATAAATTGGGTAAATTTTTTTTGAATCTATCTCAAAAAAGCCTCCAGGATAATTTTTGCCACATCTTAAATAATTACCTTCAGTTGCCTTCATCAAAAGGTTAAGTGCTGCCATATTGGTTGCACCTTGGTCACATACTGTTGCAACCACGTTTAACCCAATGTCATTCAAATAAATAATAATATTTTTTAATTGCTTGCTTAAATCTGCCGTTTTACTGCTTCTTTTACAAAATGAAAATGAGATAGGTTGTTTGTATTTCTTACAAATACCCCTTATCATAAAAACACACACATGGTCACAGAATATCTTCGATCTCTCTTCTCCATTATCAATAAAACCGTGGATAATGTCATTGGTCTTGTCATAAGATAAATTAGGTGCTATGGCCATTTCGTCAAAAATCAGACAGCAATACTTGTGACGGGCGGGCATTTTTTCTACTTTTTTTTTTAAATGTTGAAATATTATTTCGTTGATTCCTGGCTGTAGATTTATTTTGCAAAGCAATTTCTCTAGAGTTTTTCGCTTGGGAAGTATGCACATTTGACCAAGTATTCGGTATGCTCTAGGGGAAGGCTTGTATAAAGATAAACAGAGAACTTTCTCATCTAGAGTAAAACGTCTCCCTGCAGGTTTCTTTGCAAACTGCTTGATCTGCATTGCGAAAAATGTCTGAGCTGCTGGTGTCATTTTTTCTTTCACCATTTGATAAGCAGAAGATTTCATAATTTTTTCTGCCATCATCATTTGCATTCTTAGCTTTTTGTTTGTATTGCGAGCTTTGCGCAATTTTGCTTTTACTTCAGATATTACGTCTTTCAGCTTCTTTTCTGTTGCAGTCAAAGGCATGGAAATCTTATAATAACCTGAAAAAATAAAAACAAAATTAAACATTGGGTATTATTTAGAATATAATTATTATAATATAGAATATTTATTGTTAATATTCTAAAATAAATATTCTATAGGGGCCCGTGGCTAAATAATAACAGCCGCACAGGTCGATCGATCAGGTTAAGCTACGCTTGCCGCGGTTGGTCTGTGGATGGATAACCATCTTTACATACCGAAACCACTCCGTGCCTCGGAAAGCACGTTAAGCCGTTGGCCCCGGTTGTCATTCGTGGACTTTTGACAGTCGTTAAGGGTAGTCAGAAGCCCGAAAGTCTGATAATCAGTCTTACCAAAGGGTATCGTATTACTCAGTAACTGGGTTGTGGAGGTCAGATAGGCAGTCGCTCCATGTAAAATACTGGTATTCAGCTGCATCTGGTTAGACTGGAAGCCGACCCCAACATAGTTGGGAAAAGGCTAGGCAGATGATGATTATAGAATACTAGCCGCGCCCCGCGGTTTCATCAGCATAAGTGTCGATCTTGTAGGAATATCGGGATATAAACAATCCTATGTCTCGGGAACCAAACTATCTTTATGCCAAATTTCACCTAAATCGGTTCAGCCGTTTAAGCGTGAAGAGGTAACAGACAGACAGACACACTTTCGCATTTATAATATTAAGTATGGATTTATTTTGAACGCCACTAATTGTTCACAAGTCTTACCTACAGCAATATTCGTTACTTATAGTATTTAATAATTATGTTGCTTTTTATTTACCTGGATTCGAAGATATGTCTGTGTCCATTTGAACTGGTCTGGTAGAGATGGCCGCCTCCATTTGAAGTAAAGTAGATGGCATTTCACTATTCATTACTGTAATCACACAAGAAAAACAAAATTAAACATTGTATTGTGTGTAGATTACCAACTGCAACAAATCTATCAGCAAAACTGGTATCTTTGGCCAACTGTATAATATTTACCTGGTCTGGAAGATATATCTATGTCCATTTGAACTGGTCTGGTAGAGGAGGCTGTCTTTATTTGAACTGAAGTAGATGGCAGTTCAATATTCATGACTGTAAGAACATAATAAACACAAATTTAAACATTGGGTTATTTATTAATTATAAAAAATCGGTCAAGTGCGAGTCGAACTCGCACACGAAAGGTTCCGTACCACCGTAAAATATTTAACACTATACACCGTGTTCCCGACGATATACATAAACTTCGACCTGATGTTCAGACCATGGAAATAAGCATTTTTCATAATGGACACATTAATGAATTCTTATTTTTTTTATAATAGCGTGACGAACACGGTGTATATTAAAAAAAAAAACGGTCAAGTGCGTGTTAGACCACGCACAATGAAGGGTTCCGTAGTTGGGATGAACAAACTTAACACTGTAGTTGAAAAACATGTTCTCCCATACATTCCAACTGCAATGTATGTTTGTATGCACAATATTGAGAGATTTACCATGTCATTTTAAGACCGTAGACTTCTTATAAGTTTTCCTGGAATCTATAGGTATAGAACTATTTTCTGTATTTTTTACCTATTACGGTTCATGAGATACAGCCCGCTGACAGACGGACAGCGGAGGCTTAGTGATAGGGTTCCGTTTGGCACCCTTCAGGTACGGAACCCTAAAAACTGCCGATAGAAGCAAAAACTTAAAACTTTGAAATAACAATGTTTTTTTTTTAATTTTCAAATTAATTACCTACCTTCCTATCTATACTTTCACTGCTAGCCAAGCGCAACACGTCATACTCACAGATACAGTTAACATTAGCATGTCGGTGACGGTGACGCGAATATACAGGGTTATTTGTAAAACACCAATAACCTCTTAAGAGGTCATTGTACTCATCATTATGAACAACTTTTATTAAAGGACCAAACCTGAAATCGCGAAAAAAAAATCAGCTGTTCTCTACATTTATATTCTCATAACTCGTCAAAATGTAGGGAACAGCTGATTTTTTTTTGGGATTTCAGGTTTGGTCCTTTAATAAAAGTTGTTCATAATGATGAGTACAATGACCTCTTAAGAGGTTATTGGTGTTTTACAAATAACCCTGTATAAGGTCCGCCGCGCTAAATTTGCCAAAGATGCAAACAACAATGGCCGCTCAAAATTCAATAAAATCGATATACAAGAACATTTATTATCAGTACACATACATACACATATATACATTGATTTTATTCAATTTCGAGTGGCAATTGTGGTTTACATCTTTGGCAAAGAACATGGCCAGTTTTTATAAGGACGTCGGCATAGTTATCAACTTTAAAGTACACCAATGATTTTTGGTGTTTTATATTCGTGAATATTGGCCTATTAAATTGCTATAAATAAAAAACTCTGAGAACTTGTCATCACAACATACTAGACAAAAAACAATTTCATTAAATCTTTTAATCAAAACGCTAGCAATAAGGTATATACTTATATAGATTATAATTTCGCTATTAAAAAACTTAAAGACGCTTTAAAGTAGCGAACAGTGTTGTGAATTATTACGTATAACTGATATGGTATGGTTGGTGATTATTAAGCATTTAAACAAAGTAATGGCCACCTAAATGAAGGATTTTAAACTGTGTATTGATTTACATTTATTAAACTGGGTAATAGTCTCAAAAAATGTGACAATAATAACAAACATAACATTGCGCCTGTATTCCCCGAAGGCATGGGCAGAGGTGTACCTATAGTACACCCACATTTCACCAGTTATGTTTAAGTCCCATGTATTAGGGGGCGAGTCTATTGCCATCAACCGGGCACAAATCCAGACTCCGGGCTCCTACTGAGAAATTCCTGATGAATAACCCCAATATCACTTTGCTCGACCTGGGAATCGAACTCAGGACAGTAAACCAACTAGGCAGTCATAATAACAATATTAACAAAGCATATTCAAAACTAATATTTTTCTTTAAAGTACATTTTTACAGGGTGCCCTTATATTTTTTTAAATAGTTCAATTAACAATAAACAAGGGAAGCACAAAATAAAACAAAAGAGTTAAAAAAAATATTTATTTATTAAATAAAAATATTTTGCTATATTATAATTATTATATCTTAAATGCCTACCTAGGTAACATACATTACAGCAATGCAGCAATAGTGTTAATAAAGAGACCGAGGGAGGTCAATCAACCAGCTTTGATAAAACAGAGCATTTTTATTTCACAAATACACTAACCTGGATAAAGTGTAAGTATAGGGCTTTTTTTTTGGATGGGAAATCATCTAATGACTCCTCCCGCTCTAGGTGGAGCGGAAGGGAGTGTCAGACTCTTACTGACTAAAACCCACCCGTATTCCTTCCTTAGCCCTTTATGTTCCGGGGCAGCGGTAACCCTTTCGGACGATCCTGCTATAAGTATAGGGCTTCAGTAATTACATAAATAACAAATGTAACAATCTGTTTCTGCATTGTTGAAATATACAGTGAACAGATGTGATTGAAGCTGGCTTATAATTAGGTAATGATATCGTATTACTATCCCATTGAATTGGCCCTCTTTGAACAGGCGGCAATGGTGATGGCTCTGGTGGGCTAACAACTTGAACATTAGGGGCTGCTGCATCATTGTTCAAAGCCAATTCCTGCATGTCTCGTGATGAGTCATGCACTGCCTGTCTATTTGCTCGCATCCAACACACATGGCAAACATAGTTGTTTCTTGAGGGCTGAAAGTAAACCAGTTAGAATAAACACAGATAAATGCTTATGTTTATATAATTTTTAGTAACAAGAGTATCTTTTGTATACATCTCTTTATGTTTTCAAGTATTATGTTATTGTTACACATGCCTTCTTTAGGCAAGTATATGTTAAAGATGGAAAATATATAAAACGCAGATATTACAATCACAGAAACATAGTATGAAAACTCCTTTTTTTATAGATTAATACAACTAGGTATTTATAATAATGAAAAACAAAATGCTTATCACATAATTAGTATTTTGTGATAAGGACAGCCAGCAATGGACACTCCATACTGACAGTATGGTGTCTTATTTTCCTCACAGATTTGCCACAACCAAGGCAAACCATGTTATTCCCCAGTAGTCTCTCGTGTTCACCAGCTTCGGTATTTAATAATAATAAGCATGGATGCCAAATAAATGTATCCATAGGCAACTGAAAATAAGATACACTGTAAGTTAATTTCGCATACCAGAATTATATAAAAACATTGAGGTCATAATATGTACTTACATAAATTACCTCAATGTATAAAAATAAATCAGAAGTTTTTTCTAGTCCCAACTTCTTACCTGGGTTTGAGCATTGGTTATCCAACGCGAAAGTCTTGTTTGATGGTGTGCAGAAAGCGAGGTTATGAGATGCCTCTGCAACCTTTGCATGGCTATTCCCACAGAGTACACTATAATATACTGAAAGCTATTCCGCAGTTGATGCACCTCATATTGATCCACAAAACAAATCCAAAACGCAATGCAAATCAGAGTCCAGTGTTAATAGCAAGGTAATCGAGTGGTAGACGGTATCAGTCCGTAGAAATAAGCAGGGGTAAAAAATATTAGAAAATAATCGCAGAAACAAACACAATAAATACGCAATGAAGAATCTGCAATAACATTACATTGACATAGACAATGACACATTGTCAAACAAGTAAACGCGTTCCGTTTTAAGTTTTTTTTTGTGTGAAATATAAAAAAAACTATCTTACGCATCAACATTATGGAAAGATAAGTTTATTAAATGCGACAAATACCGATGAAGCCAGTTTTGTATGAATAAAATGTTCCTAATAAAAACATTTTGTCGTCCATATCACATATCTACAAGTAGTATGCATGGTGTGGAACGCCCATTATTATATTTATCTTTCTCTATGGTCCATTATGGCAGACGTTGACAAATGATACTTTGAATTCATCTTTCATTACTAATTATTTTGAAATAAAAACTGACGAGTCCAGAGAGGTTAAAAACTACGAATCAATTCATTTTTCTATTTTTAATATCCAATATTATTTACTATGTATGTGTAAATGGAATGTACTTTTTTGTCCATATCATTTGGCGTGGCCGGACTTTAGGTAAGTTTTAGCCCTACCAAAAATTGCTCAACGCGCCTAAACCTTTACATTTTACAAATAATAACAAGTCTTCTATTAATATTATAAAAACCCTCACAATAATTTGACTTAAATGGCCTTGATGCTTTCTATTATTATAAGTTTATGTAATGTATCATTTACCTGGCCTCGAAGATAAATCTGCGTCCATGGGAATGGGTCTGGTAGAGGAGGCTGTCGCCATTTGAATTGGAGTAGATGGCAGTTCAATATGCCTGCGCTCACAAACATGCACACCTGAAAATTTTATGGTGATTTTTAATAGGGATGAACACCTTATCCATTTGGGATAAAAGGATTTATTCTTAGGAAGCCGTTATCATCATCAATCAAGTTTTACAGAACTTTGGGACTGCTTTTATGAAGCCACAATTTCTAATAAAAAGACTGACTAACATTAATCTGCTAAAAAAACTTCTTCATGAAGTAAGTTTATATTTTTACATTGCTTAGTTTTGTATTTCACAAAACAAGACATGGTTAGATGGTTGGTTGGACCTTTACTTTTTTCCATCAATAAACACAGTATAGTTTTTAAAATTAACAAATTTTACCTGGAATTTCAAGTGTTGGAATTGCCAGTGCAGTTAGTTTCATATTTGGAAATATGTAAACATCTTCAAAATGTTTATGACACACTTTTCTGTTCTTATGTATGAATTCATTATCTTCTCCAATAATGTCACCTCCAATTTTCATAACCCAAGTGCGAAAACGTTCTATTTGAGCAGGATTGTTTGGATTTGGAAACCGGTGCAACGGCAATCCTAAAACATGATAATTAAAAACTTGTTACAAGATGTTCATGAACCATAAAAAAGAAAAGAATCTGAGTAGGTACTCAACTTGTATTTATTTAATACTTTAAGCACACAAATGTACAGAGGCGGACTTACTGCCATAGCCATCTTGGTTTGGTAAACAATAATGAGTGGTCTGGAGTCATACATATAATTTAATGCTCAAATTTAAAATTAAGTAGCGACTTTTCTGGATACTTAACATAATTATATTATATTCACAGTTATCCTATTAAGGGGTCATTGTACTCATCATTATGAACAACGTTTACTATGGGGCCAAACCTGAAATCGTGAAAAAAATCAGCTGTTGCCAACATGTTTTGTTTGCATAAGTCGTCAAAATGTAGGGAACAGCCGATTTTTTCCCATAATAAAAGATGTTCATAATGATGAGTACAATGACCCCTTAAGAGGATAACGGTGATTAAAATTACACCCAGTATAATGTTACTCCACCACACTTCAACAGCTGAATAGGTTTGGACGAACATATGTAAGACAACCCACTGACCACACAGGTAGACCCAATGTTATATAACATATATAAACTAATTTTATATAACACATCCAAATTATTTAACATTGCTAACCTCTCTATAGAAACATGTTATGTTACACAGTGTGGACGCACCATAACAGGTTTCCATGAAATAATTTCCAATCACTAAGCGGACGAAGAATAATAGGAGTATGGATGTGAGAATTGGTTAAGTACCTAGTATGTTTGTTGCTCAATTACATACTTATTTTATCAGTAAGAATTACAAGTACCTTTGTGGGTAGTTTCAGCATTCTATGTAGTAAGATGCAACTAAAACAACTTTGAAGTAGGTACCAGTTACTTAAAACGTAAGCCATAATATTATTTTCAACCGGAAAACGGGAATTCTATAAAATGTCCGGTCAGTGGGTCGTCTTAGGGGCGGTGTCGAAATTCTACACATTGCCGATGATACGTATAAAAAATATGCTCAGAATGAGACAACTTACCGCCTCACAGTGTGTTAGAAAGCCCGATTTTGTTGCATGCCCTTTTTATTACAGAAATCGATAGTATTTATCATTTTAGGCACTACAGTCAAAGTCCGGCATCGATACGACTAGTAGATTATTTTTAAAAAAATCTCAAAGTTCCTGTATAACCGGGTCATGAAAATAATAAAAAAAATTATATAAAAAAAACCAGCCTACTTATTTATATTTCCATTATAACTACTAATTAAACTTATAATACCTAACTATCTGATAAGTTTTCGTGTCTGTATTGCAAATAGATCGCGAAATATTAATATTTTTATGTTTTTTACTTTTTATTTAATTTCTTGGCAATAATGCGGTATTAGATAGAGATATTTGACCAGCCGATTGTCTATATGTATGCCTATCGATAATATTAAAACCACAATCTAATTCAGCGTTATTTAGAAGTTATGAGAATTTTGAGTTATATCCGGATTTTTTTGTACTAGGGTTGTCACTTTATCCAGAAATTTAAATTTAATATTTTTTTAATTTTGAGTTATAGCTGAAAGAAGTCATATCGATTAATTATCTTTATATGTGCATTTACCAATAACTGAAACTATACACTCTTACTCTTTGATTCTTTTACTAAGTCCGCCTGGGTGGGTACCACCGACTTGTCTATTTCTGCCACCAAACAGTAGTGTTGCACTATTGTGTTCCGGTTTAAAGGACCAGTTAGCCAGCAAAATTATAGGCACGTTAGACAGAACACTTTGAAGACTCAGGGTGGGTAACGAACGACAGAAATAAAAGTGCAAAGAGGATCCCATTACCAGCAGTAGCTTTAAGTTTGCTGAAACCAGTTAATGTTGAAAATGATTTAGTGGATGATCATTCGTCATTCCCTGAACATGATGAGACTTTAATCATTCAAAATGAAAACCAAGATTTATAATTTTTTAGTTTTTTGTAAATATTTGTAGTTTTTGCAACCCGGATAAAACTTGATATTTTCGAATGAGACAACCCTAGCCAAAATAGAAAAATTCTCATAACTTCTAAATAACGCTGAATTAGATTGTGGTTTTAATATTGTCGATAGACATACATGTAGACAATCGGCTGGTCAAATATCTCTATCTAATACCGCATTATTGCCAAGAAATTAAATAAAAAGTAAAAAACATAAAAATATTAATATTTCGCGATCTATTTGCAATACAGACACGAAAACTTATCAGATAGTTAGGTATTATAAGTTTAATTAGTAGTTATAATGGAAATATAAATAAGTAGGCTGGTTTTTTTTATATAATTTTTTTTATTATTTTCATGACCCGGTTATACAGGAACTTTGAGATTTTTTTTAAAATAATCTACTAGTCGTATCGATGCCGGACTTTGACTGTAGTGCCTAAAATGATAAATACTATCGATTTCTGTAATAAAAAGGGCATGCAACAAAATCGGGCTTTCTAACACACTGTGCGCCTCCAAGTTTCATGGAACAGCCGGGAACACAACAAGACCTTTGAGCCATCGTAGATTTATCGAGTAAAAGTTCACGATTAGTGTTTTATGGCAATCTTCACGTAAAGCCGGAGGAACAAAGTTCAACTCAACGTACCAAATGAAAATAAAACCGAGAAAACACGAAAATACAAGAAAATTAACAGGCTATGCGCATACACATCAACCGAAAAAAATCTTGTGAAACATTCAAAATTTCAAAATAATGTCAAAATGATGTCAAATGCCAACGTCACTTTATTGTCATCCTTATTTCATTGAGTTTTGGTTAAACTGCCATCTAGTAATAATCCTTTGGTAAAATTACAAACAGCATTTTGTTTCTTGAAGTAGCTAGTAGATGGCAGTGCTTACAGCGTACCGTGCCATTAGTTCTAAGATACCACAGCATGGTTACTTTACTCTTTGGCGCGGAATGACCAGCCGCAAGTGTCCGCGGGTAGAAAATGTATGGAGAAATTTGAGAGCGTTTTTTATTTATCTCATAAATGAAAAAGTTATTTATTTATCTACAAAATATTTAGCTTGCCGTATAGATGACTATATAAGCAACAATATCTTTTTATTTTTAAGTTAAAATATGTGGATTTAGCTATATTGGTTCATATTCAAACCCCTTTTTTTTGCGATTATTGTGATGGTAAAAACGTATTTGTGTGAAAATGTTGTATGGGGCTATTTAATTGTTATGGAATTATTCTGGAGATGAATATATTATCTTTAATTTGAAACCAAGATATCCTTGTAGTTGTGACTCCAAGTTCATTAAAATGGTACCTGAAAAGCACTGGTATTCGTGGAAAAATGTGATAGCGTCCTTAAATAATAGAATAATAGGATAAGCCGTCTAGTGGCGGGTGCAGATTAAACTATTGCACAAACGTATTCGTTTGTTAATTTGTTTATTATCACGGAAAATCGGCGCAAAATTGTGTAGTGGATGCAGTGTTATTCCCATTCTTATTTTGATACAGCAATGATTCTGATGGTCCCGCAGCCTAATTGCGTAACACATTTTCGACAAATGATTCTGATTACTTGGCTTAGTTTCCATCACGATTGGCTTCATTTTACGATTTTCGTATTGCGTAACTCTACTAGAGAACGTACATCCCAAGAAAAACTAGGCAAACGTCAGTTTTTTGTATTGCATAACTAAAATGACAAGCGACTATTTGCTTGAAACGTCAAATCGAAACAAACTATAAAATGGTTTGAAACCGAAGGCGACCTCCTCGTCGGAATAATTTTCCCTTCTACATATTTTAGGATATAAATGCGTAATCTCCATAATTATTTCGAAAAAATGTAAGTGGTAGTCTTCCTGATAAATTGTGAATGTGATTTTGTGTAAAACCTCAATGCTTCAATATCAGTGGTACCTACCTATTTTAAAAATCGAGTCGGT
This sequence comes from Hydraecia micacea, assembly GCA_914767645.1. Lineage (NCBI taxonomy): Eukaryota > Metazoa > Arthropoda > Insecta > Lepidoptera > Noctuidae > Hydraecia > Hydraecia micacea. Next base: position 15,248,671 of record OU611775.1, read on the forward strand.
GATGTGAATTTATTCAAATATTTGTAAAAGTTTTCTTCTGTTACAAGTGCTTACAATCTAAATTAAAGATATATATTATGATATTTCAGAAACGAGGTATATTGGTGGCATTTTAACGAAAGACTAATTCGTACCTCGTAGGTACCTACCATAACAAACGTTACCTTATGCCAGAAGCTTAGCAACACAGTATGGCTTTTACTTAATTGGAAACGCAATCAGTAAAGAGGAAGAACAAAAAGCACACTTTGAAGCAATATAAATCAATGGGTTATGTACCGTAAAATGGGGTTACATTGATCAATTTTAAAATTCAAGGTTGAATATTTCTGTACTAAGAAGGCTGAAAAATTTACAAAAATAAATGTAACATCGGTTTTATGGGTTGTATATGTTTACAATAAAGTAATATTTTTGGACACTCCTTTTTGAGAAAAAAAAAAATTATAATCATCGTGATCAACTTCATACTGCATCGGGGATACTTTGATCGCACTAGTTTTTGATACGTATTTTGATAGTAACCCCAAAAAACAAATTAATATCGGTCCACAAATGTTTGTGCTGCAGTTGTTTTAAGATGATGGTTTCTGGGTGGGATTCTTTGATAAATACAAATAACTGTTTTTTTTGTTCAAATCTATATATTTAAATCTAATAAAATTTAAGTTAAGTTAAGTTTTTCATAAGTCGAAAGTTGTTATCAAAGTAAACCCGTAGTATCAAACTAACCCCATTTCACCGGTACCTAAGGACTTCGACGAACATACACACCATACATAGACCTACTTATATCCACATCATTCAAGGTAATGTCAGTATTATTTACTTTTTATGTGTTGAACATTGAATGTGCCCATCATAGATATAACCACCTTTGGCCGCATTCCGAATTAGGACAATAGCGGTCACAGCGCTCATATCGATAATTTACGTTCCGATTTAGATATTACGATTATGACAGCTGCGAGCTATCAGCAATTCGGAACGCTCGTGAACGCGCTCACACTGCTCACAGTGTTCGCTAAACGCCAAAACATATACATAACCTCAAACCTTGTCCAACAAAGATTGTTTGGGCCTTGGATATTTTTTTGAAGATGGAAGTTCAACGCATTGGCACTTCTGTTTTGTTAGTTGCCTCTATCGACTCTGATAACGGCTATATATATATATACGATATGACTAAGATTGATATGCCAAGTAGCTTGCAGTTTTAAATATTCATGTGATTAAAAGATATGAGAAGGGATCTTGTTACCATTGAGCCTTGTATTGGGAAGGTATATAAATAATGTTCAACACTAAGAGTAATAAAACATTTTTATTAACAATCAATTACAATCACAGTTTAATCAGACTAAACGTCATTTGCCCCGCTCGCAGTCCAGGCTACATTCTTCTCCTAATTATTAATTATGCTAATATAAGAAAAATATCAAACAGCAATAAAAGCCTTAAATACTAATATATTAACTTCTTATCGATTTTAGTAAATATAATGTAAAATCACAGACTCAAAGTAAAATTAAAAGACACAGATTTTAACAGGTATTTATATTCAAATCTACTACTGCAAACAGGTACTGATCAAATCTTAAAAAGTAATAAAAAATCATAAGTGGATCTTCACATCCCTAGAACACCAGGAACTCGAAAAGCTATACATCGATCTCTTAAAAAACATTTACACCAATAGCTCCGCAAACATTAAACTCAATACTGCTGGACCTTCATTCAAAATACAAAAAGGTGTTAAGCAGGGTGACCCACTCTCTCCCAAATTGTTTACAAGCACACTTGAGGAGATATTTAAGTCACTGGCAGCCTCATGGAAGACCAAGGGCATTGACGTCGGCAAGAAGAGGCTGACAAACCTCCGTTTTGCCGACGACATAGTCCTTTTTGCCCCCACAGCTCAAGAACTTCAGATCATGCTCCAAGAACTGAGCACGGCTAGCTTCAAGGTGGGACTTGCGATGAATCGGTCTAAAACCCAACTTATGACTAACAGCACCAAGCGTAGGGTCGAGGTAGATGGGCAGGAAATACATTATGTCGATGAGTATATCTACCTGGGCCAGTTAGTTTCTTTCGAAAACAGGCAGGAAAGGGAAATCGATCGCCGAATTGAAAACGCCTGGAAAAGCTACTGGTCTATGAAGACGCTAATGAAGGGTGATCTGCCGATCTCCCTGAAGCGCAAACTTATCGACATGTGTATCCTGCCCATCCTAACCTATGGTGCTCAGACCTGGTCGCTCACCGAGTCGCAAAAGTTCCGCCTTGGCGTTTGCCAAAGAGCGATGGAGCGCAGCATCCTGGGTGTAAAATGACAGGACAAAATTCGGAACACCATGCTGCGCTCCAAAACGGGTATAACAGACGTAGGCAAGAAAGCTGCCAGGCTCAAGTGGGACTGGGCAGGTCACATCAGCCGCATGCAGGATGACCGCTGGGCAAAAATTTCTACACAATGGGTGCCTGAAGATGGACGGCGCCGCCGAGGTCGGCCCAGAAAGCGGTGGCGAGATGACCTGGACGCGTACCGCGAGGGCTGGTTTGAGGTGGCGCGGGAAAGGAGTTCCTGGAAGGACTTGGGGGAGGCCTTTGCCCAGCAGTGGGACAGTATAGGCTAAAAAAAAAAAAAAAGTGGACCTATACTAATAATCAGGTTTTATGACTGGCATAGGGAGCCATCACAAAATCACACATTTTCCTTGCTATCATGTCGTAGACCATCTTATGACGCATTCAAAAGCTCACTGTATAGCGTGAGTAGCAACAAAACGCATGCCTCGTTCCAAATGAATAGAGATGACTTGATTTACTGAAAAAAAAAAAAAAAACATTATAATATTGTTTGTGAGGATTTTTACTGAATTCACCAATAATAGCTGAATGGATTTTAATGAAACTTGGCACATAGATAATTATGATGACCCTGGAATATATTTGATATCTAAAGAAAACGCTTTTATTACTTTAATTTGATAGAATCTGAGAGTAAGTTCTTGTATCAAAAGAATTTATTGTCAACATGCTAATATAACAAAACCTTATAACACTTTTATCTTCATATTCATATCTTACTTTTATCATAGATGAGCCCCTTTATTCATAAACGTTGCTTAAAGAAGTAGGTAGTGATTAGCAACTGTTTAACCATACATTTTTGATGTTTGAATGTCACTTAACTTTAATCATTGTTTATAAATAAACCCCTGAGTATTGGAGTAAAAGAGTGACTACATAAACTGTTGTCAAGATGATAATAATTATGTTATGCAAACACAACAGGCACATTCAGCTAATAAATATCTGCACATAACCAGTTAAAAATAGGAGGTCAGATAGGCAGTCGCTCCATGTACAATACTGGTATTCAGCTGCATCCGGTTAGACTGGAAGCCGACCCCAACATAGTTGGAAAAGGCTAGGCAGATGATGATGATGAACCAATTAAAAAATACTTACCATTTTGTTCTGTTGGTTCATTCAGCAATGATTCTTGGCTATGCATATTTCCATCATAGTCATGCACCAATTGCTGTACATAATCAGTGTCTGTAAACAGTAAGTACTAGTTTAGTAAACATTTATGATTGATCAGAAGACAAAACAGTGGTTGTATGCTCTATACAGACTGTAAGGTAGCTTTTGCAAACGGACATCTAAAAAGCAGTTGTGATGAGTAAAAGATTTTCATCACAATCGTTTGAGCAGCAGGTAGGTAGAACTACAAGGGGGCTAAAATTCAGCACTTTATTACCTCTCTCAGCCCTCTCGTATTGCTCTGATGTGAGCATGACAGAAATTTGTCGCCCGTTAAGCTCATCGGCTATATTCACTGGGAAACTCATTTCTTTCGTTAGGTAAACTTAGGTGGCGACTGTAGCCACAAGGAAAATTTCGAAAATGTTAGTATTAGGATGCACAGTCCAATATGATGCGACTCAAAAGAAAATACAACTGAACTCTACTAACAACAACCTCCCGTTATACTCTTTGACAACAACCAACTGTCATTTTTGTTTGACAGCGCTCACGGTGATATTATTTTAGGGCATGATCGGCGTTATCGCAAGATGGCGCATGTCATGACGTCATCTATGACGATTCACGGGACATCGTTATCGCGCTCACGCTAATTCGGTACGGGTTTAAGCACGCTAAAATCGATTATATCGATTACATTCGTAACTCGGAACGCACCCTTTGTATCTTATATGTTGTTTGCTATGCACAGCAACAATCTATCTCTATAGGTAACTATCTATAATATTGATAGCTTGATAGCAAAGTAAATTGGAAGTCACTTAAAGAGCAAGTTTTCAAAAGATTTAGAGCTCTTATGCTCTTTAGATTAAGGAACACTGTCAGTCAGCCTGCACTACTAACTGCCTGTCATGGAGATGTTGCTTCAATCATACACTACGGCATCATATTCTGGGGCAAGTCTGTGGAAAAAGAGTGTGCTTCTAGAGCTCAAAAATGTTTTATTAGATCGATGTGCAATATACCAAGTGGATTCATAGAGACCACATTTTACAAATTAAAAAATATTAACTCTCTAGTGTATATATTTAGGGAACTGTAATGTTCATAAAATCAAATCCAAACTTATTTGAATTTTGCACTAGGGTCCACTGACATATAAATAATATGGACTTGGCATACCTACAAGAAAAACGTGTATACCTACACTTTACTGAGAGGATAAAATGGCGGCTAATAGAGTAGCCCTAACGATCGATATGTCTATAAAATAACATCGATAAAAGATTGTGAGAATGTTTTCTTAGTGTCACGTACTGACGGACGGTACAATTCTACGGGTAAAAATACCTCAAGTTTTGTAACTTCACTCTTTCATAAATAAATTGTTTGTTGGTTCGTCCTTCTTTCACGGCTAAACCGTGGACCCTTTTTAGGGTTCCGTAGCCAAATGGCAAAAACGGAACTCTTATGATTTAGCCATGTCTGTCCGTCCGTCCTCGCTTAATCTCTTCGACCGTTAGCAGTTTAGCACTAGAAAGCTGAAATTTGGTATCAATAGGTATGTCAATCACGCCGAGAAAGCGGTAAAATAAAAATAGGAAAAAAATGTTTTATTAGGGTAGCCCCCTACATGTAAAGAGGAAAGTGTTTATTTTTTAATTTCAACCCTAACGTGTGATATATTGTTGGATAGGTATTAAAAAATGAATAGGGGTTTACTACAATCATTTTTTGATAATATCAATAATTTCGGAAATAATCACTCCAAAACATACCGGCCCAGAGCGTGTCGGGCCACGTTCAGTGTAGGGTTCCGTAGTTTCCCGTCCGTCACGTCATGTCACAATAAGTGTCCCCAACTTTTCAAAAACTGTTCGTCCCATTAAGTTCAAAATAATTTTCCTAGAAAGTATTTATAAAGCAGATTTTTTTCATATTTTCTAAACTTGTCGCATTGTCTTTTTACTTTTGGAGCGATTATTTCCGAAATTATTGATGTTATCAAAAAATGATTTTAGTAAATCCCTATATCACACGTTAGGGTTGAAATTAAAAAATAAACACTTTCAAACTCAAACTCAAACTCAAAGCATTTATTTCAATTAAACCATTTACAGGCACTTTTGAATTGTCAAGAAGTCGGTCAGTCAGAAAATATGAAGCTAGTTGCCCATTCCAAAGCGTAGGTACCTATGGAGAAGAACGGGCAAGAAACTCCATGGACACTCTTTTAAATTATAGTTTTACAAAAATATTAGTTACATCATTTATTTTGAATTTATAATTATGTGAGAACGATGTAAAAAAAAGAAACTTACTACGCGTTAAAAGCGTCCAGAGTACAGCAAATAGTAACAAAACAACAATTCAAAATAAAATAATTCAAAATAAGCCGAGGCAGCTGAGTGATGACCAGCCCCAACTGACGGCGCCCGTTCACGAACATGACGCATAGATCAGCACCATTCAGCTCAACCATTTTGAAGGAAGCTAAATGATCCAACAAAAGAAATGAGATGAAAGACATATTACCCGGTAAATGGTAGCACTATAGTACATAGAACTCACATCTGTGCTATGCAATTATACAATACAAAGAAAATTGAGTTTATAAAATGCAAAGATAGTCTTACAATCTTCAGCAGCTCCAACAGTATTTTCATGTGTTAATCAATTAGTTGTGGTTGAGGAGCAGGACCAGCATTGAGCCAGGCATTTTTATCCGCGATGTAATCCCCTAACTTATAATATGCCTGCCTGCATAGTTTGCGTTTTATACAAGACTTGAATTTTGTCTCATTCAGTTGAAGAATGTGGGGAGGTATTTTATTATAACATTTTAAACAGTACCCCATAAAAGATGAGTCTACTTTAGCCAATCTGAAACCTGGTTGAACTAATAGGTCCCTATTTCTAGTACTATAATTATGTCTTTCACCTCTTTTGTTAAAAAGATGTAAATTTTTCCTTACATACATGATGTTTTCGTAGATATATTGACAAGGCACCGTCATGATGTTAATTTCCTTAAACAGTTCCCTTAGAGAATCACGCCTGCGGAGATTATATATGGCTCTGATGGCTCTTTTCTGCAGAATAAAAATAGAATCGATGTCTGCAGCCCGTCCCCAAAGTAAAATACCGTAAGACATGATACTATGAAAGTAACTAAAATAGACTAGTCTCGCGGTATCTATATCAGTAAATTGACGGATTTTTCTAACAGCATAAGCTGCTGAACTTAGCCGTCCTGCAAGAGATGTTAAATGAGGACCCCATTGTAGCCGTGAGTCGAGCGTGATCCCTAGGAAAACAGTTTTATCGACGAATTCTAGTTTCTCTTGATTCAATATAATCTCATAATCACTACCTTTGACATTTGGTAAAGAAAATCTTATGCACTTAGTTTTATTTCCATTTAATACTAAATTATTAGCAGTAAACCAATTTTGGACCTGCATTAGGGCGTTATTTACGTCGTCAAAATTTGTAGCACGTCTATTTACCTTAAAAATTAAGGAAGTGTCATCAGCAAATAACACCATTTGTGGTTGATTATTTAATAAATGGAGTAGATCATTAATATAGACTAAAAATAGGAAAGGACCCAATATCGAGCCTTGTGGCACACCCATTTTTACTGTTAAACCATGTGAATTGACACCATTTATTTGAACTTGCTGTTGTCTATCATTTAAATAAGAACTAACTAAACTGAGTGCAAGTTTTCCAAGTCCGTAATGCCCAAGTTTCAAAAGCAAGGTTTCGTGATCGACGCAATCAAATGCCTTGGAGAGGTCACAAAAGATTCCTATGGCGTCTTGAGCCTCTTCCCACGCGTTAAAAATGTGTTTTAATAAGGTAACACCGGCGTCGGTCGTACAACGTCCTTTGGTGAAACCATACTGTTGATCGTGAAGGATTTTATTCGTGTTAAAATGATTGAGCATTTGATTAAGCATTATCTTTTCAAACACCTTGCTGAAAACCGGCAACACGGATACGGGTCTATAATTATTGGTGTCTTTACTGTCCCCGGATTTGTAAAGTGGTATTACCTTACTGTATTTCATTAAATCGGGGAAGACTCCTTGATCAACACACGAATTAAATACTAAGGCTAAGTAAGGCGCAATAGTCTCAATTATGGAGGTACAGACTTTAATGGACATTCCCCAAAGATCTTCGGTCAATTTGATCTTAATTTGCTTAAAAGCTTTAATTACTACTACGGGTTTAATATGTTTAAATTGAAATTCAACCGGGCAGGCTTGAACGTTCGCTCTTAATAGATCCATTGATACGTCGGGTGAGGAATTTAAGGCTTCCGTCGTTTTTGATGGTATATTAGTAAAGAAATTTGCAAATTCTTGAGCTACTTCTAAGTTAGAGCTTAGGGCACCACGTGAAGTCTCCAACGTGTAATCGGTGTTTCGTTTTTTATTCCTACTAGTTTCGTTATTTATAATTTTCCAAACTGTTTTTATTTTATTTTCTGCTGACTTGATTTTGTTGCTAATGTACAGAGCTTTGGCTATTTTGCATGTGTTTCTAAACATTTTGGAATATATAGCAACATACTTGCTGAAAGTTTCAGTATTGATATAAGGCTTAAGGCCATACAGCTCGAACAGTCTTTCCCTACTTATCCTAATACCTTTAGTTGCCCAGTCACTAAATATAAAATTAGGGCAAATGTTTTTCGTTTTCTTTTCAAAAGTTTTATTGAATTGAGTGTGAACTACTGAAAAGAAATCCTCGTACAATTTATTTGCATCATCCATATCATGACTCAGCTCATTTAACTTATTATTTAGGGTACTATTGAATCTAATTAGTTTACCAGTCGTTATTGGTCTAAATTGTATTTGCACTTTTTGCAAAGGTGTTTTAAACTTAAAAGTTACCGTTTGTCCACTATGATCAGACGGCAGATAATTTACGATGGCTTTATCTAAATAATCACAATCGCAAAAAACATTATCGATACAAGTAGCAGAAGTTGGAGTTATTCTAGTAGGTTCTGTAAAAACATTAGATAAATTGAACGATTTGAAAAGGCTTAATAATCTACTGCTATTTGCATTATTTTCCAAAATATTAATATTAAAGTCACCACAAATAATTGCCGCTTTGTTATTGGATGCAAGTTTCGCTAAGACATCTTCCATTATTGACTCAAATACAGAAAAGTTCTGATAATTAGGGGGTCTGTAAACGCACACTACAACATGCTTATCTAGCTCAACACAGGACAGTTCGATGCAATGTTCAATTGATAAACCTACTATGTCATTTCGTTGCTTGGATTTTAAACAATTTTTTATTAAGATTAGAGAACCTCCACGCTGCATAGATTTACGGTTAAAACAACTGCCCACACTATAGTTCTCATAATTAATTAACATTTGGTAATCCTTTAACCAATGTTCAGTACAACAAACAATGTCATACTTTGTTTTTTCTAAAAACATTTCAATTTCTAATAATTTGGAAGACATGCCTTGAATATTTTGATGAAATAATATCAAGGCATTCTGCTGATCTCCTTTTTGACATTTACTTATTTTAGAGCAAGAAGACACCTTGTTGTTGTTATGTAAAAGAATATTATTACTGGTACCTTCTGTTGTCTTACAAACTAGTTTAAATGATTATCCGGAGTTAATCCCAAGACTTCATTGTCATCAGCAGGCAGTGAGCTCATGGTGCGTGAGGGAAGTGGATCCTCCTTCGTACAATTTCTATAATTATTTATAGCATTTGGGCTACATTAATTCAGGCAAACCACCTTATTATTAGTATTATTACTAACTGTTGCGGTGTTAATAATACAAGACTTCGACATAATACTTATGTCTGTGTTTATATAAAAAGCTAATAGCCTTGCTATTATATGTCTAAAACTAACAGGCAGATACACAGTACCCCTAGTCGACTTTAAAGTTTCTACAAAACTATTGGTGTCAAAAAATACAAGCTTGTTACTGTAATGACTAACTAAAAAGTGCATATGGTTATTAAGCATATGAATATAATTGTTTTGTCTTTTAGTCAATTTTTTAAAATAAGGGAAAGCACACAATATTATTTTATTACAATTTAACTTTAACAACTCAGTTACACAGTCAGTTATTTCATATGTTTTGACCTTAGAACTGTTACCTACAAATACAGTAATGTTGGTTTTAGGATTAAATACATTTCCTGTTACTGATGCCATTATTTGTTTGTAGGTTGACCCTGGCATACAATTATTTTGAGTAGAATAACTCAGGTTATTACTAACTAATTTACCTAAACCTCTTCCTATACTATCTGAGAACATAACTGAATCATAACAATCATGACTACTGGAAGATGGACAGCTACTAATCTCAAGCTGTACCACTTGTGAAAGATCCTGTACTATATCAGATACATCTTGGTTAAGGATACACTCTTGAGACAAACACTCAGTCTGGGACGGGTCCTCCGTTGCCTCAGGCTGGACAGCGACAGGGTTTGAAACCTTCTGACAAGTACACTGACACATAACTAACTCATTAGCAGCAAGAATATGTTCTTTAATTTGGTTCTTAGAACCCACATATTTAATGTAAAGGGACTTAAGTCTGCCCTCAAGTACCTGTATGTCGGACTGTAATCGCTGTGTATCAAATTCATATATTTTTTTGCTGTCTTCTAATTTGATTTGATAATTGTTTAATTTACTAATTAGATCAACACGTTCTTTCCTCAGTGGAATATTTTTGGAAAAGTGTTTTTGTTGTTTCCTAAATTGATAACATTTTTTAATTATTCTATTCATTCTTGCATATTTTTTCATTTTATTATGACTAAGTTTATAACTAGAATTCTGTTTCAGCAAGGAATCTTCAGTAAGGTCAATAGTTATTATGGAATGAGGGTTACAATTAATATTTAATAATTCATTATATAAATGGTTTGTTTCTTTAACCTGATTACATTCTTTTTCTTTCTCTAACTGGATGATGCGACTATTAGCATGAATTAATTCATCTTCTAGATCCCTAACTTTACTTAAAGCCTCCTCATACAAATTACTACAGTTGTTGAAACCATCCGTGACTACCTTCAGTTGATCGCGTTCATCAACAACATTCAGATATTGTTGATGTAGGTCTACTAGCTCCCGTTTAAGGCTTGAGTTTTTGTCAACTATTTTCTTTATTTCCTCCTCACTTTCCTCGCTCTCCAGTAGCAATTGGTCACACTGGAGTTGCGTTGCTTCAAGTTTTTGGAGGGCCGTTCTTAATTTAAGGTCCATCTCCTGAGCAGTAGCCTTACGGGTCATCACAGGCATGGTTTCAGGATTTATTACTGAAATTAGAATAAAGAAATGGTGAGAAAAAGTTGAACAGACAAATAAAATAAAGTTGGAAATGAAAGGGAAAATGGGAGAAGTTCTTGTAGTTAAGTGGAGAAACTAGGTTGGCTACTGAATTAGTTTGAATGGCTATATTCAAGGCTATATTATCAAAAAGAATGTAAAATTTGCATGATTTTATTGACTTAGGAATTAATTTTTCTTTATGTGGGTAGGTTGCCTAGATTTTAAAGTTATGTTTTTGATATTACTGTAGGTATAACGGCAATGCAAAAATAACGATCATGAACGTTTTTATTGTTATATATTAAATTAAGATCAGAATAAGAATAACAGAATCTTCGCTAAGTTTCGTTTTCTACGATGTAAACAATGCGATTTAGACGGTAGACCCAATGCAGGGTGCTAAATCAGCGAACTATTTATGCTAAGAGAATATGTAACAGAGTTACAGTGACGATGTGTGCTATTATAAAGTAAAAGTAAACAAATACTCCCCGTTTTAATCCGCAGTTTGAACGTCAGCTGTTGGTTTTAGGTTACCGGTTTTAGGTGTAACAAACACTGCGTATTACTTTATCTATTTACAGGAAAACAATAATCCTGAGTATTTATGCAATTATATTACGTTTACACATAAAATTACACCTTAAATTTACTAATTAAAATTAATTTTAAAATACGGAACAAAAATTTGACATTTCACTCGGGCAGTGTTGCCACTATCTATCCATTCCACTTAACATGTACCCTAATAAAACATTTTTTTCCAAATTTTATTTTACTAGATACTTTGTCGGCGTGATTGATATACATATTGGTACGAAACAGCTTTCTAGTGCTAACCGTCAGTCCGTCCGTCCTCGCTTAATCTCCGTGACTAAGCGAGGGCGGACGGACAGGCATGGCGATACTATAAGGGTTCCGTTTTTGCCATTTGACTACGGAACCCTAAAAAAGAGAACCAGGACAGGAGAAGTAGATGAAGATGCAATGAAGTCTGCGATGAAAGAAGTTTTGGATAGAACTTTATCAATAAGGAAATCTGCACAAAAATATGGTGTCAAGCCCACAACTTTAGAAAGTCGTTTGTCTTAGTCGTCGTTTTTTTCTCTTTAGTCTTATCAGCCTAAGAGGGTATTTTATTGATTTTTGAATTCCTTTATTATTTTCTAATTTGTATCGTTTAAAAGTTTATACGTTTTTAAAAAACAATAAATATTACATGAAGACTGATTACTGCTTGCTTTAATCTCAATAAACGTTTATATTACATTTTGTAAAATGGTATTGTTATTGACTGTACGGAGGTTCCCCACTATGTACGAATGCTCCCTACGTGGTGTACGAATCTACCACACGTGTGGGGTAGTTTCGTACGTTTTTCATATTTTAGAAAAGTAACCGTAACTTCGCCATGCTGAAAAGTATCAAGAAAATACTACACTATTTTTATAGCTAGATAAATAGGGTACTTATGGACATTCAAATTATTTAAAAATAGTTAATAGTATTTTGTATAAACGGCTAAGAATAAAAACTGTGCGAATCCTACCTGCTTTCCCCAACATGATTCATATTTTTGGTGTTAAGTTTCCAATACCTACTTTTTCTAACATGTAGATGATAAGGGGCTTTAATTAAAAGTCAACAATAGTATATATATTAAAAAAAAAACAACAAACAAATCAAATTAACACAATTGACAAAATGAGATTTCATTCATTTCTGAACAATACAATTTTGTTCAGGTAATTTCTATGTGAAATTCTCTCAGTAGATTTCTTCCCATAATATCTGTAACTCAAATTCATGTATACCTCAATCACACTTTTAATTAATAAGTATTTATGATTCGTATCATGTTCATAATCCCCAGAACACCACACCACACCACATCCAGATAATGATTGTGAGTTTGTTACATTTGTATCAGTTTCAAGTAAAATGCCAAACATGTTTGATTGAACGGCAGGCTGTAAACAAGAAATAAAATGATTAGTATTTTTGATGTTTCTCGATTTTATTAAAAGGATTTTTAATTAATCTAAAGATCACACTCGAACACATTCTTTAGATCACTCTTTGTGTCCATTAGAGAAGTTTTGCAATAATGAGGACATCATCATAATATGTATAACAACCACTACGCAATGATGTTGGACAATTTTATAACATACAATGTTACTTACCAATAAAGTTCGTGTAGGTACAGCATCGTCACGCAATGTTACTTTATTCAGTGTTCGGTTGAAACATGATTCTTCAAAGTGAAGAGAACAAATATGAATGGTTTTTGTTGACATCTTTAAATTTTCAACACCAATTGTTTCCAGCCAAATTTTCTTTTTTTCTTTATTAGTCGGCAGCCTTAAAGTAAAATAAAACAAATAAAGAACCATAATATAGCATTATCGATAAATATAAAAATGTCTAATGCACTACTCTATCCCTTCAATAACAAGAAAATGATTTCATGAAATACATGTTGAAAATAAAAGCAAAAGGGAAATTATGAATGTTTCTGCATTCGTTGAAGAGTTTCAACAGTAAATGTTGAAACTCTTCAACGAATGCAGAATCTTTTGTTTGTTAACTAAATCTAAAGATATTTCAGATAAAATTAAGTACGTACTGGTGCAAAGTTATGTTCGGGCGATTTCTGCTTCTTTTGATGCCACATCCGATTATATTGCAATTGGCATCTTGTTATAGACGATTTCCACTATAGAACCGAGTTCAAACACAATAACACAGCAAATAACTTCAAAATTCACAATTTTTATCCAGAGCTCAAGAGCATTTGACAGTTGACGTACCCAACTTTGGTACTAAACAGCGAGAGAATATAATGGCGACCGGCCGCAAACAGGTATTTCAATGACGTTAGGAACTAAGAGTTGCCATCATAGTAACTCTCAAAAACACTATTATCCTTTTTCACTTACGCAAAATTAAGAGAGTTAAAAAGAGATGGCAGTATTTTTATGATTTTGGCGTCGATAAGCCACATATTTGTATAACTGTTTTTTCTATAGTCAAACATTTCAAGTCCATATTATTTATACGTCAGTGCTAGGGTCAGACACGAAAGACAAGCTGCGCGCCGTAGCCAGTAAAACAAAACTTTTGCACCAAAGCACCTTTTGTATAGTCCCGCGTATCTTTAATAGTCTTCCACCTTTTCTCAGAACTATGAGCGATATATACTTTTAGCGATCAGAAGTGGAAATGTTTAAAAAAAAACAACACAGTACATGAAATCACAAGTATAATCAGATAATTTCAATACACACGTTTTAAATTATTACAACCGTTAGTTTTCTTACACAAGGAACCAAATTATAACGACTAAAACGAACGAAAGTCACCGCTGGTAAATAAACAATAGTATTGGCCTCTAATTATCTAGCTTAATCAAATACAAACAATAAGATAATAACAATAAGACTTACAGCCCTTTGAGCGATGTTGCCGCCACGAGTGACACCCGACAAATGAGTCAAATAACTGTGAGCGCGCTTCTTTTATACTAAGCTGGAAATTGTCAAGGGGTTCATCCTAACACGGCCTCTCCTGATACCAAGTCGTCCTCGACTTGAATGTTTTGGAGTTTGTCTTCAACGAGATGATTTTGTTGCATCACGGCTCCTACTTTTGCATCAAGATCAGGCATGGAAAGTCCTACCGCCACAGGTTCGTTGCTTTCCGATCGATCTGAGCCGCTGTCAGTGTTATCGGTTTCGTCATCTGAAAGGGTATTTGATGATTATCGAATGAGGAACTGGTTACATGAAATTCAAAATAATAACTCAATGTAACAAGAATATAGGAAGGTTAGCGTCCCAGCTGTCCTATATTATTGCCAAATACTTTACCACAGCGACTAACGCTGTCTAGGCGACAAACGCCAACGTTGGGCGACACACGCCTTTGAGGGGAACACATCCACATGTTGGGCGACACACGCCTTTGTGGGGAACACATCCACATGTTGGGCGACACACGCCTTTGAGGGGAACACATCCACATGTTGGGCGACACACGCCTTTGAGGGGAACACATCCACATGTTGGGCGACACACGCCTTTGAGGGGAACACATCCCATCGCTGATCTACTTCTGAAACCAGGCATGTTAGCAAAATCGTAAGTATACTCACTCTCAAAAAAGATGGCACACGTCTCAGGGCACCATTCTCCTTTCCATGATACCATGTATTGGGAGGCCGCTTGGGTAGTTTTCCCACGGCCGCCACTGAGCAGTTTAAGCTCATATCGACCATTAGGCAAAACCTTGGTTACTTTGTACGGTCCTCGCATTCCAGGGTCTAATTTTCCTGTTGATTGCGAGTACTTTATTACAAATGCAAGATCGTCGACCTCGTATTCACGTGGCGGGCGTCTGGACCGGTTGGCTGAGGCATCCTGCTCATCTTGATTTTTTTTCAGGAGTTCACTGGCGCGACTTCGGCATACCTCCCGCAGAGCTTCTCTGTTAGTATCTGGAGTGTCTGCGGCTAGGTCTCGCACTAGTGAGCGTATGGCTGGAGTAGAGGCGTCAGTGCCAATCATTAAATTGATTGCTGATGTCTGAGTGGTCTTCTGCTTGCTGATATTCAGCACTAATTGCAGTTTCCAAAGCGTGGTTGACCACGATGCGTTTTTATGCCCTACTTCAATGCGAAGCATGTTGAGTATGGTTCTTATATAGCGCTCTACTTGGCCATTCGAGCTGTGCATTTCAGGGGTGATGTAATGCAGGTCAGAGCCAAGCTCAGATATCCACTGAACAAACTCAGTTGACTCGAACATTCTACCCCTGTCAGTGACTAGCATTTTAGGAACGCCGAATAGAGCAACGGCCTGGGACACCACTCGTTTTAATTCACCGGTATCCTGGCGGTAAATTGGATACAAAAGACAAAATTTCGTGCTCGTGCTCGTCGTGAAAGATCCGTAGTAAGCTCAGGCGATGGCCCTTAGGTATGAAGCAAAGGAAGCGCGGTTCTTCACCGACCGGCGTGTACTTGTAATACAACAGATCGTTTCTTAAGGAGTAACGATTAGGATCGAGCTGTCCCTCCGAGAGTTTTTGTATTAAATCTCTCGTTTCAGAATCTGCAGCTTGTGCTATTTGTGCCCAGTTACGAGGTTTCGATATTTGATTAACCGAGACGGCCGGGTTCCGACTGAGGTAGTCGGCATGTGGCAGCATAACTCCCTTTCGATATTCAATAGAAAAGTGGAAATCTTGTAGGTAGATCCACCAACGGGCGACGCGGGGGAGCAGATCTTTCTTGCGTTCAGTGGACTTGAGAGCATTGTAGTCTGTGACGACCTTGAACTGCAGGCCCACCAAATAATGGCGGAAATGCTGCAAAGCCTTCACAACCGCTAGCGTCTCCAACTCATAGCTGTGATATTTGCTCTCTGCTCCTTGCGTAACTTTACTAAAGTACGCTACCACATGCTTTCCACCATCAGCGTGCGTCTGCAAGAGCACGGCTCCGTAGCCAGCGGAACTTGCGTCTGTGTGAACCTCGGTGGGGAGTCCAGGCTCAAATATTGTAAGAACAGGCTCGCTAGTTAGGCAACGTATCAAGTCTTGACGGACCTGTTCTTGCTGTTCACCCCAACGAAACTCAACCCCTTTTCTGGTTAGTTGAGCGATGCATGCAGTCTTTGTCGCGTACCCTTTAATGTACTTGCGGAAGTAACCAGCAAGTCCTAGTAGTTGGCGAACTTGTCTGACATTTCCGGGTACCGGTGAATTTTTTAAAGCCTCTATTTTACGCGGGCTCGGCCGCACCTGACCCAAGCTTACTACCCTACCTAAGTACTCGACTTCCGATGTTAAGAAACGGCATTTCTTTAAATTTATTGAAAAGCCTGCTTTAGTGAGTGTCTGTAAAACACTTTTGAGTAAAGAGATACCGCTTTCTACAGTATTGCTCAAAAGGAACGTCATCGATGTAGACTAAAGCGTTTCCAGCGTCAATAAATTCGCGAAGGGTTTGGTTGATGATGCGCTGATAGACTATCGGAGAGTTCGTCAAACCATATGGCATTTTCAAATACTCGTAGTGCCCTTCTAGTGTGACGAACCCTGTCACGTGTGTAGAGCCTTCTTTAATTCGAATTTGGTGGAATCCCGTTGCCATGTCTAAACTAGTGAAGAAGGCATAACGTCCTAACCGATCAATGTGGTCGTCTATCAAAGGCAGAGGATATCTTTCTTTTTCAGTAATGCGATTAAGTGCTCTATAGTCGACACACATTCGGTCGGTCCCGTCTTTCTTCTTCACGAGAATTATAGGACTGGCGTACTCTGATCGCGATTCTCTGATGATACCTTTATCTAGCAAATCCTTAATTATTTCGCGTACTTTAAGTTTTTCGTTGTAAGAGAGTTTGTACGGTCGATATACAATTGGAGAAGTGCTGGTGAGCTTAATTTCCATTTCACCAGTTGTGACGGTACTGGTCGCTGTACCAGAGATGAAAAAGTCCGAGAAACTATGAACCACAGACATCAGAGAATCACGCAGAGCACCTTGTAACGAGGTGTTAACTAACGTTTGATCAAAGTTTTGAACTTTGTTAACTTGGGCGCGAGTATCACCAGTTCGGGTGATGTACTGTCTATCTTTTGTACGCACGTAGGTGACACCGTCGCGGTTAAGGACGTCGGTTCCAATTACGATCGAAGTATTCATGCATGAATTTGGTACTACAACTAAATCTGCTTCTATGGAAATATCGCTAAGCTCGATGGTTACAGTCACAAAAGACGACGCTATGATTTCCCGTTCGCTTATGCCTTTTAAGACACAGTGTGTCGGTTTCACTTGGCAGGAAAGGTGTTTTAGAACGTCAGAAGAAATCAGCGATACGTTTTGAGCTCCGCTATCTATGAGTACGTCCATAGGAATGCCTTGAACTACGGCTGTAACGACGTCTCTTTTATTACTTGAGTGATCTGTGCACAAATTGATGCTTCGCTGATTTCTAGATTCTGATCGGCTCTTTGCAAAGCACTTCTCTTCAGTGTGTCCCTTTTTCTTACAAAATGCACACTGTATTACAGACTTGGCCGTAGTATTGCCAGTTGTTGGATCTGGTGTTCCGGACTCGGCAACAGAGGTACTAGTCGATTCTGTACGAGGCTTTTTGCGGCAGTTACGACCTAAATGTCCGCGCTGACTGCACACATAGCACTTAATTCCGCGGTCGGAGGTTGAGTTCGGAAGCGTGTGCTTCTTAGTCGACCCACCGCGAGACTCAGGCTTAGCGCGATTTGGTTTTACATATATCGAGAGAAAAGAGACTAAGTCTTCGGTTGCCAAGTTTGCGTTTGCTGCGGCTGCCCTTATTTGTGGGTTGTCGATACCGCGTATAACTATAAGAGTTCGCAATTCATCAGTGAGACCCTTAACGATTCGTAAACGTAACAAAGTACGCCGGGCGTACTCTGCGTATGTGGCGAATTTGTCGGATGTCGTGTTCATTGTTTCGAATAGGATATTGGCATAGTCTAACTTCCGAGGGCAGAGGGGCTTAAATTCAAGCTTAAAGTTTGACCAAGTGCGGTCGTTGGTGACCCACTCACTTAGCCATACTTTAGCATCACCTTTGAGACAGGAAGCTACTCGCGATAAGCACTCAGAGTCGCCCCAACCATTCGCGGTCACCGCACGGTCTACTTCGTCACACCATACGTCGATGTCGTTTATGTTTGGATCGAAATTAGAAACATAGTAACTATGTGACCTCCTAGGCTGCAAAGATCTAATAGCTTCCGCAAGCATGGTTACAGTCGACGGGGCGTCTGACCCGCGAACGATTGGTTCATTTGTAGAAGTGATTGTTGAAAGGCCCTCGGAATTGTTTGCACGAATTCGTTGCGGAACATCGCTCAAGTTTACGGGGCTACAACGACGCGCGGTGATTTCACGAGCCGGGACTTCAGGACTGACTACAGTATGATTATTACTTTGTGAAGCTTCTAAAATATTTGCTGTGGAAATCACATTTGTACTAGTGCGCTCGATAGCACTTAACCTCGTCATGATGTTACTCAAGGTGTTTTGTAACGAGCTGTCATCATTAGGCGCAGTAGGTGGGTACCTAGAACCTGAGGGAGTACGGCGCGAGTGTGTCAACACTGATCTGGACCTAGAACGGCGGCAATCACGAGCGTCACGGCGACGATAATACGAGCTATCCTTTGAATTACTACGTTCACGACGGCGGCTCTGCCGTGATCTATAACGCGAGCTACGCATGGTTTCGCTACTAGTGGGCCTGTCCCGCGAAGAGTCTCGTGAACGGTTATGGGAACGACGGCGGCCGTGTCTTCTAGGCATGTCGTATTACGATGTTTTAAATTTAAACGAACACACAGAATAACAACGATGACACTTTAACAAACAAGTAAACTTTGAAGGTAGAAGCGTAATTTTTATAATTTTGTTCCTTAAGTGTTTGTGCTTTAGTGGGCTTTTAAGTTCTTTATCCCACTTCTGATTTTAGCGATCAGAAGTGGAAATGTTTAAAAAAAAACAACACAGTACATGAAATCACAAGTATAATCAGATAATTTCAATACACACGTTTTAAATTATTACAACCGTTAGTTTTCTTACACAAGGAACCAAATTATAACGACTAAAACGAACGAAAGTCACCGCTGGTAAATAAACAATAGTATTGGCCTCTAATTATCTAGCTTAATCAAATACAAACAATAAGATAATAACAATAAGACTTACAGCCCTTTGAGCGATGTTGCCGCCACGAGTGACACCCGACAAATGAGTCAAATAACTGTGAGCGCGCTTCTTTTATACTAAGCTGGAAATTGTCAAGGGGTTTTTCCTAACAATACATATATAAAAAAATCAGCTGTTCCCTACATTTATGTTCGTATAACTCGTCAAAATGTAGGGAACAGCTGATTTTTTTTTTCGCAATTTCAGGTTTGGTTCCATAGTAAAAGTTGTTTGTTATCATGAGTACAATCACGTGTTTAGGTATCGGTCACTAATTACCTGTCACCTTATATATACTTAAAAAAAAAAACACGAATTATTGATAAGTAAAATGTTATTAATTACTCTAAGAGTATTTCTAAATGATAATACATTGAATACTACTATTTTGTAACATGACTAATTTGTAATTTGACATAAATATTATACTAATTTAATCTAAATGTATGGCATCAGTGGCATGACAATTTGATGTATTGTATTTTAACTATGTACCGAACTTATATGAATTTTGTATGTCTCAATGGTGGGACATAGCGGAAATACCTGTAACTAACACATCTTATGAACCTACGATCCACAATAAATGATTTGAATTTTAAAAACAATGTTACGCACATTTTGTTTTTTAGGTACCCAATTGGTGAATACACAGTATAGATACCTAAGGCACCTTAATAAGGCTTCCTAAAAGACGAGGGGATGAATATTTACTCGGCAAATAACAACAAACTAAATTAAAGAAAGTAGGTAGGCAACTGAAAATATATCTAAGTTTTCAATTACCTATTGTTAATATTATTAGTAAGAATAATTATCAAAGTCAATTATTCAATTTAAAATGCAGTAAAAATGCCCATGTAGTAGAAATGTATGTAATACCTAAATATCATAGGCCCATCCTCTTTTTTATCTATTACCTAATAACTAAAATTAATTTTATTATAAAGTATCTTTGTGTGGGTATTTTTTAGTCAAGTATACTTCCTCCATCAATGGAATTGCAGGCACCTAACTGTTGTTTATAGCAGCATATATAGCGTTTTTTTTTTCCCTATATCGGTAGGCTTGACATATACAGGGTCTAATTGAATTCATGAGCATCCTTTTAAGGGGTCATTGTAATCATCATTATGAACAACTTTTACTATGGGACCAAACCTGAAATCGCGAAAAAAAAATCAGCTGTTCCCTACATTTTGACGAGTTACGCGAACATAAATGTAGGGAAAAGCTGATTTTTTTTTCGCGATTTCAGGTTTGGTCCCATAGTAAAAGTTGTTCATAATGATGATTACAATGACCCCTTAAAAGGATGCTCATGAATTCAGTTACACCTTGTATACATAATTTTAGCTGTCTTATTTAATATTTATTTAAAAATAGTTATTGTTTCTTTTTTCTATATTTATGTGCTAATTAACCAGTAAACCCACCTTCGCTTGGAATTTCCTTTCACTTTTACACAACCACAACACTTGAATTACTCCAACGAACCATGGACAGCAAGCTTTTGCACAGTATGGAAGAACTGGAGAAGCTGTTTAGCTCTCGCATGTGCGAGTATGAAGATAAGCTGCTGAGAGCTACGGCCGGTACTGACCCTGCACACTCGGACCTTGCTGCTCTTTCTCTGGACTTCTCAGAGTTTAAATCCTTCGTTTGCAAAACGTTTGCTCATTTCAAAATTCAGATAGAACTCCTATCTTTGAGCCTGGATAGACATGAGACTGCAATGCGAAGAAAGATCCTGCTATTTCACGGTATTCCTGAGAAGCCTAATGAAAAGCTGTGTGATGCGGTTCTCCTTATTATATCAAAACAGCTATTGATTGATGACATTAAATTGGATCACTTAGAGTTATGCCACAGACTGGGAGCCCCCCAGGGCAAAACAAGACCTGTGTTGGTCCGTTTCAACGATATGGAGCATCGTCGGTTAGTTTGGGATGGTAAAACTACACTCAAGGGCAGCGGCGTCACCATTTCAGAGTTCCTGACTAAGACACGGCACCAGGTTTTTATTGCTGCCCGCAAGCATTTTAGCATCAACAGCTGCTGGTCTGCAGAAGGCAAGGTTATTGTCTTAACGCCGGACAAGACACGCCGGAGGATTGCATCCATGGGTGAGCTTGAAACTTTAATCGCGTTATTCCCCGCTCCGGCCAGTGCTGCAGCACCCAATGATCCTGTGCCGGCCGCTTCGACCTCGCCAGCAGTGGCATCTACGTCGAATGCAACCGCAACCCCCAAAAGAAAGGTTGTGAGGAAGGCTCGTCGCTGAGGTGGCCGATTTAGTTGTCTCCTTGCATGTTTTTCGTTCACCATTTTGTAATACTTTCGAGTAATGTCGGTACACTTTTAATTTTAATTTTTCCTTTTGCTGATCTACCCAAAGCATTTAATTTTACACAATGTTTAGCTCGCCGGTAGATGTTTTTATTATTTGTCTGATGTTGTGCTCTTGTGCTTGTTATAGTGTACTCTGTGCTTGCTTATTTTGTTGTAATTCCACTCCGAGATATAGACTCTACAGTGCGAAATTGACGCTTTCTGTGTTGCGAAATCAACAAATTTATGAGATAGAGACTCCAGTGCGAAATTGACGCTTTCTGTGTTGTGAAATCAACAAGTTTATGAGACAGAGGCTCCAGTGCGAAATTGACGCTTTAGTGTTATATTTTGTTTTACGTATCCTGTTTGTGCGATATTGACGCTTAAGTGTTGTGTATTACCACAATGGCAGGAAAGGGAAATGTGAAATGCGCAAAATGTGGAATAACTCCAAGGGATGATCCTTCTTTGACCTTCCACCGGTTTCCTCTGTCGTCCAAGCATGGGTCTCTCAAGTAAGTTAAATGCAGGTTTATTTTTAGTCTCATTTAATTTGATCTCGCCAGAATTTTTTGATCTAGTCATTCTAATCGGTTATCTCAACAGACACCTTAATTCCTTTGCAGGAAAGGATGTCACTAAATCAAAGTGCCAAAATAACAAACTCTATATATGTATGAGTATACACTATTCATTAAGCATACATATTTCATTTTTAAGGGTTCAAGTTTGGGCCAAATTTTGCTATCCCAATGATGATTGGACCTCTAATGAATCTGTTCTGTTAATAACCCATGATTGGACGAATTTAATGAGTGAATGTCTGTATGCGCTCGCTAAGTCGGCACGCGATTGGCTGTGCCGTATCCATGAGCGGTTAAACATTATGGCGCGAAAGCGACGAGCGCGCCATCTGCAGAAGGAGCGAGAACGTACAGCGCCGCTCAGTCTGTTTGCCGCCATTAGCCCGATGAACTATCTAATTTTTGGCTCCGTGAGTGAAAATTGATAAAACCAGGACAAATTGTGCATCACCATGTGGTGTTATTCGTGCCAGTCTCCGTGATCAACGGTCCACTCAAAAGACCATTTAGATCCATTGTGAAGCCGTGCCACAGCAAGAGAAAGGTGAGTCGTACTCAGATTTTTTGCTGTTGAATTTGTTCCTGGATTGGGTGAACGGTGAGCGCCGTTCGAACAGAACTCCTTAATTCACATTCTACGACCAGGCCAGCGTTTCTTACAGTCCACTCCTCTATTCCACATTCTGGTCCATTCGAGCCCGAATCTGGTTATTCCAACCCGTATTTCTTAATTTTATTTTGCTAAAACCACGCGTCCAAAATGGCGGAAGTTTTGGAAACGAAACGTAAAATCTTAATAGTTAGAAAGCAATATTTATTTACGAAGATACAAAAGCTATATGACTATTCCAAAAAGTTGGGAACAGATCCAGATACATTACAATTGTTTACGGTATTATTGTCGGAAATGAAAGTGTTCGTGCGAAGTTTGAATCCACCATATTTGATTTGTACGAAATAGAAGTGCAAATACTGCAAAAATGTCAATTAGTGAATTGGAAAAATTTGACGAAATGTATAATGCATGTCAGTTAATCGCTAGTAAATATTCTAAATCAGAATCCGATTTCGGTACTGCGTCAGACAAAAATGACACAATAGTACCCGCACCCGCATTACCAAAAATAACATTATTTCAATTTGACGGAGAAGCTGAAAATTGGATAACTTTTTACGACACCTTTTCATCGTTAGTTCACAATAGAAATTTCTCAGATATCGATAAATTTCATTATTTACTTTCATGCGTCAAAGGTCCTGCTTTAAATATTGTTAAAAATCTACCTATCACTGCCGCTAATTACAAATTAGTTTGGCAAAGTTTAGTTGATAAATATCATGACCACAGAACACTAGCATGTAGGTATTTCGATAAAATGTTAAACTTCGCACCGTTAACTAAAAATTTTACGTCGAACTTAACTTAATTTATAGAAACCTTTGATTATTCACTTAAAGCGATTTAAGCATTGAAAATTAATCACTTAGACGATTTCTTATTGTGTCATTTGGCATTATAACGACTCGACCCTCATACGCGAAAATTATTCGAAGAATGCCGTGATCAAAAGTTGATACCTACGTTTGCGGAACTAATAGCGTTTGTAAACAAACAAATTAAAGTTCTAGAACACACTTTTACAGACAGCTCATCGAATAACACGTCAAAGTCGAATAGTAATAATACACAAAATAAAAACCAAAGTAAATCTTCGTGTAAGTCAGTTCTTAACACGGCACGAGCTCCGCACAATAATAACAACCGTAATAATAATAACTTTTTGTCTTGCGTAATTTGTAAACAAAATCATATGATTTATCGATGTGAACAATTTCGTAAATTGTCTATTGATGAAAGAATGAACCGTGTTCAGTCACTAAAACTTTGTCATAATTGTCTTAAATCTGATCATCAGTCTAATACTTGTTAAAGTACAATGAATTGCGGGGTGTGCGCATCATCGCATCATTATTTATTACATAAAGATAACGCGAAGGAAGAAAGCGCGGGAATGTCGTCCGTGACGAACTCCATAAACGTGCAGCCGTCTCTTGCGCACACACAGCAAGCGCTAGTGTCGTCTCACTTCGTAAGTGATGCAACACATGCACCGATACAGCAAGCATTAATTAATAACATCTGCGATTATGGAGTAGTGTTAGGTACTACACTTACGCATGTTATTGACTGTGTTGGTCAATATCAAGATTGCCGTGCAGTCATTGATTCAGGCGCTCAGAGTTCTTTTATAACTACTGAATGTGCTCAGAAACTAGGATTACAACGTAAAAAATGTCCTTTTTCCATTCACGGTATAGGTGGGAGCATAGTTAAAAATCAAGGCATGGTTACTTGTGTATTAAAACCAAGACATGCGAAGGGTCCAACCTTTAGTGTTAATTTAGTAGTTATTTATAAGGTTTCCGCGGATATGCCTAATATCTCTTTCACAGATAATGTCATTAACGAATATGACACTTATAAGTTAGCAGATCCTTTGTTTTTTAAGTGTTCGCGAATAGATATTTTGTTAGGTAACGACATAGTGCCAGATATCATTAGAGATAAACCATTAGTCATTAAGAAGGGTATTCCGAGTGTTATTAAAACAGTTTTTGGTTATGTTATTAGCGGAAAATTATATCCACTTAATAATAATAGTTCGCAAAATCTTAATTTATCGGTTTCATATAACGAAGAACAGTCGATTGAGAAAACTTTACGCAGTTTTTTGGGAAATTGAGGAAGTGCCGTGCACACCTTCAATAAATCCAATGGATGAATTAGCCGAAGAGATATTCTCTAAGGAACATACTCGGGAGTCGAACGGGCAATACGTAGTTCCGCTGCCTTTTGCGCCTGAGCGTTCGCCGCTAGGTGCAACGCGCACTGTGGCTGAGCGCCGGTTACTGTACACGGAACGTAAACTCGCGCGTACTACTGATTTAAATAAGAAGTATAAGGACTTTATTTTTATTTATTTTTATTTTACTTTATTGGGACATAAAACAGTTACACATTACAATTTTAGTGTGATAAAATAAGTTAAAAACTATGTAAACGTGTAACCCACACCAATGTCCGCGAAATAATAGTTTAAAGACACACAGTATAATGCGTGCACTGATTTTAGAGACTTTATGCGAGAATATGAAGACCTCGGTCATATGGAACTTTATCAGGGTAACAAGCCTAGCAAATACATTATTCCACATCACAGTATTTTGCGACCTACTAGTACCTCCACTCCTTTACGTGTAGTGTTCGACGCGTCCGCTAAGAGTAGCAATAACGTGTCATTGAATGACATACTATTAGTCGGCCCTAAGTTGTATCCGGATATTGCGGCAATCATTTTGAAATTTCGGCTATTTGAATATTGTCTAGTAAGTGATGTATGTAAAATGTACCTATCGTGCCATATCATTAAGAAAACAAGATCGCTTGTATCAACACATTTTATATCGGGAATCGCCTAACGATCCAATAAAATTATACGAATTAAAAACCGTGAAGTACGGACTTAGTTGTTCACCGTTCTTAGCAATTCGGACGCTACTTCAGTTAGCTAACGATGAAGGAAAACGTTTTTCATTCGCTGCTCAGGTCCTCCGTGAGGGAGTTTACATGGACGATATTCTATATTCATGTAATACTTTTGAGCAAGCTTGCTTAGTACAGGATCAATTAATTGGTATTTTTAAAAGTGCCAACTTTACCTTAAAAAAGTGGATGAGTAACAGTGAGAAGTTAGTACAACGCGTCCCCTCAGAAAATAGGGAGAATTCCGTAACATTCATTAAAGATGAAAACGACAATACCATTAAGGTTCTAGGTCTTAAATGGATTCCAAAATCCGATAATTTTGTTTTTTCGGTTAATTTAACTGACAACGTGTCAACCAAACGGTCAGTGCTAAAATTGTTAGCGTCGATTTACGATCCCGTGGTGGGTTTTATCGCACCATGCACTTTTGTGGCGAAGCAGATCATGCAAGAACTGTGGAAGCTAGGCATTGGTTGGGACGAAAAGTTGCCCGATAACATTAAAAAATCGTGGCGAAACTTTATTTTGGAACTTCCTCTGTTAAAGGAATTACGTATAGAGCGTCATATGCTATTACCAAGGGAGACGGAATGCGACTTAGTGGGATTTTGTGATGCTTCGTTGCGTGGCTATGCAGCATGCGTGTATGTTATCAGCCGCGACCAAAAGAATAACGTAAAGGTTCGTCTTGTGACCGCGAAGTCTAAAGTCGCACCAATAAAACCCGTCACGATTCCTCGGTTGGAGTTAATGGGTGCTGTTTTGTTGAGCAAATTAATAAAGTTCGTGGTTGACACATTTACTCGCGTTAAAATTAATAGAATAACAGCAGCTTCAGACTCGACAGTCGTACTGTCGTGGCTTCAAACGGAACCTTATAAACTGAAAACCTTTGTCAGTTATCGCGGTACGAAAATTATTGAAGTTTTACCCCCTCATTTTTGGCGGCATGTGTGTAGTGAACATAATTTAGCCGATATTTATTTGTTCTCGCGGAGCGTCTCCGGAACAACTTGTCAGTTGTAATCAACGTTGGTTACAGGGCACTGACTGAATGTATCAAAATTATATCGATTGGCCCCTGACAGTGTTTGTTAATGAGAGTAATAATAAAGCACCGGAATTAAAAACGTCTATTAATTTCTTGACTGAACATAAAAATAATGATAATTTTAATGAGTCTAAAACAGAATTTTGTGAAAGAATCTTTCAACAGTTTTCATCATTTTCCAAATTGCAAAGATCGTTTGCTTGGATTTTAAGATTTAAACGAAAAACTAGTGACATGAACACTATCCACAAATCGAGAGTATTATCGACCTTCGAACTAAACGAAGCTCTCGATAAGTTGATAAAATTAGTTCAAATTGCTTATTTTGAAGCGGAATTAAAATTGATTAAAGATAAGAAACACGTTTCATCGGTACGAAAGTTATCTCCATTTATTGATTCCAACGACTTCCTCAGGGTAGGGGGTCGTATCGGTCATTCCAAACTCCCGTATAATTCTAAACATCCGCGGCTTCTTCCAAAACACAGTTTATTTACCAAACTATTAATCAGTTATTTACATAAAAAATATTTACATGTAGGACCGCGAACATTGCAAAGTATAATTAATGAAAATTTTTGGATATTGTCTGCTCGTAGCGTCATTAGATCCGTTTTATCTAAATGTAAAACGTGTTTTAAATGTAAACCGTCTTTACTGCAACCCGAAATGGCACCTTTGCCATCAACTCGGTTGATACCTAATAAGGTATTTTCTAACGTTGGAGTTGACCTCGGAGGTCCTTTTTTAATTAAAGAAGGCTTACGTCGCAATGCTAAAGTGACAAAGGCGTATTTAGCACTGTTTGTCTGCTTTTCAACAAAAGCAGTACATCTGGAAGTATTATCTTCTCTCTCCGCAGACTGTTTCCTTGCGTGCTTAGACAGATTCGTAGCTCGTAGAGGTCTATGCGCTGTTCTCCACTCTGACTGTGGTACTAATTTTATTAGTGCAAGTAAACATCTATCTGAAATGAACAGGTTTTTGCGTGAGAATCAAGATGATATTTCGGATGGCTGCTCTAAAAGACAGATTGACTGGAAATTTAATGTTCCCAGCGCTCCACATATGGGTGGTCTCTGGGAAGCGGGCATAAAGTCAGCAAAATATCACTTAGTATGAAGTGTGGGGGAAAAGTCATTAACGTTTGAAGAACTTTCCACGATAAAAATATCGTGGAAAGTTCTTCAAATGGCTTCCGCCTTACAAAAGTAAGGCGGAAGCCATTTTAAATTCGCGTCCCTTGTGCCCATTACCTGCTAGCGATAATCCCAACGAATTTAATGTTTTAACCGCCGGACACTTTCTCATTGGTCGAAGCTTAACATCTATACCCGAGTACAACGTTCAAGAGGTAAACATTCACAGACTGTCACGTTGGCAGTATATTCAAAGATGTTCCCAGCTTTTCTGGAAACGTTGGAGTCATGAATATTTAAATACTCTTCAGCAGAAAGCTAAGTGGTTTACATCTTCCTCTAACCCAAAGGTTGGAGATTTAGTAATAATAAAAACTGATAATGTTCCCTCCTGTAATTGGCCTCTTGGCAAAATAGAAAAATTACATCCAGGTCCCGACGGTATAGTTCGGTGTGTAACACTGCGCACTGAAAAAAGTGTGTTACAAAGACCAAGTAATAAACTCTGTCTATTACCTTATACCAACTAGATTCAAATAAAATGTTTTTTGTTAGATATAGGTACCTAGTTTAGTGTTTATGTTAGAGCTCTCTTTAATGATATAGGTAATAAGGTAATCTTAGTTTTCTGAAACCATCACTATGGTTTCGGTAGGGGGTATGTTCTGTTAATAACCCATGATTGGACGAATTTAATGAGTGAATGTCTGTATGCGCTCGCTAAGTCGGCACGCGATTGGCTGTGCCGTATCCATGAGCGGCTAAACATTATGGCGCGAAAGCGACGAGCGCGCCATCTGCAGAAGGAGCGAGAACGTACAGCGCCGCTCAGTCTGTTTGCCGCCATTAGCCCGATGAACTATCTAATTTTTGGCTCCGTAAGTGACAATTGATAAAACCAGGACAAATTGTGCATCACCGTGTGGTGTTATTCGTGCCAGTCTCCGTGATCAACGGTCCACTCAAAAGACCATTTAGATCCATTGTGAAGCCGTGCCGCAGCAAGAGAAAGGTGAGTCGTACTCAGATTTTTTGCTGTTGAATTTGTTCCTGGATTGGGTGAACGGTGAGCGCCGTTCGAACAGAACTCCTTAATTCACATTCTACGACCAGGCCAGCGTTTCTTACAGTCCACTCCTCTATTCCACAGAATCATTACAAAAGTTGTATGCACAGCATAAGATGCTATGTGGTAAACATTTTGATGATTCATCCTTTACCAGCAGTGAGAGAAAAAGATTAAATAAGTTTGCTGTTCCTACTCTGAAGCTCGAACTATATTGGCCCAGTTGCGAGGTGAGCAGTGTAATTCACCTAGAGAAGCACAAGAAACTAAAGTGAGTACTTTATTTTATTTATTGAAGTATAATGAAATACTGGTAAGGACTGCAGGGAATATAATATGGACTAGACAAGCAAGGTACAGGGAGGATTGAAAGGGGTTGAAGGAGGCCTCTGCTAAGGGAGAGAGAGGCTGCCTCCTCTCTCCCCTCCCGCAGCAGACGCACTGGGCGTCGTAGGGTGGCTGACTTCCGGCCACCGTAGGGCGCGGCCTGCGGACGGCAGACTCGGGGCGTCTTGTCGTCCGATCAGCAGCAGGCCTCGAGGCGGCGGCGTCGTGTTCCGCGCGCGCCTCATAGTGGAGTCCTGCGGCCGGGGTGACGGCCGCAGTGGGTGACGGGGCCCGCCTGACCATCTGGCGGGCCAATACCCGTCGGGGGGTAGTGACGAATGCTTCGGCGATACCCGCCCTCCGACACATGGGTACATGAGGAACACGGGTTGGTTTTTAGTCAGTACGAGTCTGACAGTCCCCTTCGCCCTTCCCCGAGGGCGGAGGGACTCCATGAGGATTTTCCAACCCGATACCAAAAAAAAAAAAAAAAAAAAGGCCTCTGCTAAAGGGCACACAGAGAATCAAATGAATTGTTTTTAATAATTTACTATATCTCTGAAAAAAGGCTATAAATTAATAAATGGGTACAGGGTTGGCAAACTATACATCTACGAGGCATTTTTTCCAAATAATTATTGAATGTAGGCATTTCGTGCCAACAACATAAAATCTTGACTTAGCGAGTACTGAAAAAAGAACACAATAATACCTTATTATTATACAGATACAGTAATGTCAAAATTTGCAGTTTTATGTTTATTTAAATGAAAGAATAAATTAGTGCGACTTTTGCTGCTGCACATTAGATTAGGCTTGTGTAGTTCGGTTTAAAGAACTTTATTTCTCATTAAGACAATCGTCACTTACATGAGAACAATAAATCTTATTACTAATTACATTATATCAGTGCGGGTAGAAGAAAACAAATTAAAAGAAGTATCATTGACAACAAAATTGGAAGCGAGTTCACTGCATTCCTAAGATAAGGCGGTGGTACAAGTTAAAAGATGTTGCTGTTTTAGACAAAAATAAACCCAACATAATTAATATATAGTGTTTCATCGTTGCAAATAAAAGTAAATAATTTATTTTTAAATATGTTAAGTGAAGTCGCTTCTTTTACATCCTTTGGAAGTTTATTATAGAGCTGTGCTCCCCCATAGGTTAAGTTATTTTTGCCGTAGTTAGTTCTTACTCTAGACAATACCAGGTGACAGGCTCGACGAGATGAGTATTTACTTCTCTCACCTTCAGTTGTGAATGTAATGCGTGAATGAATCATTTTGTGAATAATTTTATAGATAAGTATGCATGTGTTATATATATAAAGTTGTTGATGTTTAATAGCTTGGTCTCTTTGTAAATAGTTTTTGACGGTGTTAAGAAGTCATAATTGTGTAGTATTTTGATTAGTTTATTTTGTAGAATTTGGATTGGTTTTAGACTAGTTTTAGATGCGTTACCCCATATTTCGATGAGATATAATAAATGAGGCTTAACAAAGGAGTTGTATATTACTAGCCGAGCTTTTTTTGGAATACATCTAACAATTTTATGCAGTGAGCCCAGCAGTGATGAAAGTTTGTTTTTAATGTGTTGAAGGTGTGCTTTCCATGTCAAATTGCTATCAAGAGTTAGTCCGAGGTATTTTTCTTGATCAGTCCTTTTTAGTACTTCTCCGTTAATGCTTAGGTTTGGGTAGTTAGGGAGCCTTTTGTTTTTTGCACAAAATATTATGTATGAGGTTTTGGAGGCATTGATAGTTAAAAGATTACACTGGTACCAATTCTGTAGTATATTTAAATCATCTTGGGCCCTTTTTGTGATATCATTTATGTTGTCTCCAAAATAAAATAGGCATGTATCGTCCGCATAAAGGGCGAGGTGACCTTGTAAACCTGCTTGGTGTATGTTGTTTACATACACTAGGAATAATAAGGAACCCAAAATTGACCCTTGTGGTACGCCACATGTTAAGGGTTTACACGTGCTTTGGTAAGCTCCAATTTTTACAACCTGATATCGATCACTTAAGTATGAATTTAGCATTTTATAAGCGGTTCCAGTTATACCAATACTTTCCAGTTTTTGTAATAGAAGTGTGTGACTGACTGTATCAAACGCCTTCTTTAGATCAACAAAGACTCCTAGTGCTACTTGCTTTTGGTCAATCTTTGTTTTTATTGTAGTTATCAAGTCAATAGTTGCACCAAGGGTGTTAGATTTGGGTCGAAAGCCATATTGTTGATCGTATATGAAGTTAATTTCAGTCAAGTGTTCATCTAACCTCTTAAATATGATTTTTTCTAATATTTTAGATAATATTGGTAGGACTGAGACTGGACGATAATTCCCGGGATTAGATTTGGTACCAGCTTTGTAAATTGGGGTGACTTTAGCTATTTTTAAATTTTCTGGAAAGATTCCGTCCATTAAAAGTTGGTTTAGGCAATCTGTTAGATTTTGAAGAATTTGTTTTTTTATGCATTTCAGTACCTTGGTACTAATACCATCAATTCCTGTGCTTGTATTGGGATCCAAGTCGTCTATAATTTTTGATACCTCAGAAGCAGTGCATGGTTTAAATTGAGACAATTCACAATATCCAGTGTGCTGATTAAGGTACGGTAAGGTGTATACATTTTTGTTGTGTATGTGTGTACATGGTATTTGGTTTGCCAGTTGTGTCCCTATATTTGCAAAGAAACTGTTAAAAATTTCGCATATCTCAGTGGGATCTGTAGCCATGCTACCATTTTCGGTTTTTAGTTTTGGGGGAGCACGACTAGGAACGATGTTATTATTTGTGAGGGTATTTATTAATGTCCACATTTTTTTAGGTTTCTTTTCACATTTCTTGAATTCTCCAAAGAAATATATCTCTTTTGTACTTTTGATTAGGCTTGCTACGTTGTCCATTTTGGCTTTAAATTTTGTTTCTAGGTTGCTGTTTTTAGGGTCGTGTTTTAGTTCGCTCCATAAAATATTCCTTTCATTAATTCCATTAACTATTTTTCTGTTAATCCATTCCTTTTGTGGCTGATTTAATATTTTGTACTTCTCTATTTTGGTATCGATAATAGCTTTTTTTATACGCTCATCTAAGCTGTAATAGTCATTGAACTTATCATCAGAGTTTGGCAATGCAATCATTGCGTACAATTTCTCATAATCTGTGACCTCGTATTGTATTTTTTGTTTCTGTGGAGGTATTACTCGTTTCAGTTCCATGTAGATATTCTTGTGATCTGACAATGATGACTCAATTATAGCCATGTGGAAATTGTTTTGCTTCAAATTTGTAGCAACGTGGTCTATAATAGTTTTTGTGGCTGTTGATTCACGGGTACAATATTCTGGATCAATTTTGTTGATCATTTTATAGCCAGATTCTGCTATCAAGGCACTGTATTGTCTAGTAGTACTGTAGGAGCTCAGCAGGTCGATATTTGTGTCACCGAAAATGATAGTCCTCTTCTTTTGCAGTAGTTGGTTTTCATAAGTGGATAAAAAGTCATTAAAATTTGAGTGACCAGGCCTATAAACAACCCCAATATTCACTGCGTACTTGTGTAGATATATGCTTAAGTAATTGTTTCCACAGATATAAGTTGACGTTAATGGTTCATGTTTCAGGTAGTTGTGTACATAGATTGATACGCCGCCACCGACAATATTAGGTCGGATGTTGTAGTAATGAGTATAATTCTCTATATGCATTTTTTGAGCCTGTTCACCCGATCGTATCCATGTTTCCGCTAATAGGACAATGTGTATGCATTTTTTAAAAGAGCGGAGTATACAGTTTAGTTCATCCAGCTTACCTGGGCTACATATGCTTCTAATGTTAGCGTAGAAAAATTTAAGGCTTGATTTAGTAGTAGTTATATTTTGGTAGCTATTAAGTGCTTGATAAGTGTCGCTATTTTGTTTGTTTGCGTTATTTTCTGTAGTGACAATGCTTGAAGTTCTTAGTTTTTTGTATCACTGATTGTAACGATTTTTGGCATTTATTTATTTATTTATCCATTTATTTCAGGCATCAAGGCCCATATAAAACACATACAATACAATATTAATATAACTTAACAATACTATAAATACATACAACATTATAATTACTCGTACACTAAAAAAAAAAAAAAAAAAAAACTAACTAAACACGAAGTGTCTGCGTCGTGTTTCGCTGACTGGTGTCATGTAGCCGGCCACGAAACCGGCGGTACACAACCCCCTTCGGCCAGAACTCTTCCTTGAGGAACTTCTCGAGATGATGTGTCGGAACACGCACCTTTTCCTCACGCACTTTTTCCTTTTACATATTTTATTGAGATCCCATTTTCACCATTTGCTATTCTCTGTGCGAGCAAGTTCTTCAGTTCCTTCATGTAATTCTGTTGTGCAGGTGTCTGATCGGAATACATCTTTATATTGCTTTGAAGGTTATTCCTAGCTCGAAGCAGTAGCTTAGCTGTATTCGAAGTTTCGAAGCAAACCTTAATATTACGGTCTTTAGCAGGATTATATTTGCCAAGCCGAAAAAATTTTGACGGTTTTGGGCAGTCTGGAGTTAAATTGGTTAAAATAGCAATTACCTCATTAGTATCATATGAGTGGCCTTGGTCGTCGGTCGACTCTTTGCATTCTGGTAAGCCCACCAAGATAACATTTTTCTCCCTAGATGTACGATCTTGCAGTTCATGCATAATGTTCTCATCAAACTGGGACCCAGGCACGTTTGCTAATGTACTATTTTTCATTTCAGTGATTTTTGATTCAATGGTATGAATTTTAGTATCCGCTGTTGCCGCTGAGTAAGGTCTGATATTTGAGCCCTCATAGATATCTGTTCGTTTTTGAGACTATCTGTAGACGCTTTAATGTCATCCAACTGAGTTTTCATTTCAGCGATATTATCACGCATGAAATTCATTGTAGCTTCTTGGGTACTAGTAAATTTTTGTAGCATCTCAGCGATATCTTTCCGGAAATCCTGAAGTATATTTTCACAGTTACAACTTTGTTCCGGTTGCTTACGCTTCCTTTGCGTTACTTGATGCTCCATTGAAAATTCCGATGGTATGTTTGTTAATGAGCTACTCGCGCGGGGCGGTGACCGCTGCACGTTCATGATTTGTACCACACTCCAAAGCTGACGTCACTGCAGGACGGTAACTGACGTTAGCGCGGTCACAGATAAGCGAGATCAAAAATCAGAGGGCGTCTCTTTTACCCGCGGGGGTGAGCGGCGCTTCTGCACGGTGTAGTTCTTACCGATCCGTACCATTAAGTCACAAGTATAACTTAGACACTTTATTGAAATATCGAGTTTGTTTTCTGCATCTAACTGCTGATAATTGAGCAACACAGTAATTACAATGTCGAAATACAACTTAATACACGTCTGATTGGTTCAACAACCAACACCGATTCTATTTCACATACTTCACATACTAAGTACTAATAGGAATTAATTCCCGACACTGAATAGAATGAACTATTCCTTTTCCTTATTATTAGTACATCATATGTTTAGTACTTCGTCATTCACAGTATATATTGTATTTGTAGTCTGGTTTTGTACGAACTACAAACTGTCGCTCACTACAAACTATAAACACAGAATGCGACTGAACGAGCAGGAACGTTATGGATCCCTACTGATTACTTATTTCTTCAGTGTAGTAATATTACTAGAAGACCGAACAAGTACATTTGAAAGATGGTACTAGTATGGAGCACTCTGTTCAGTGTCTGAGCAAGAACATTAGATGATTTAAGATAGATAGATAATATTTATTTGCATTATACAGGAAAAGACATGTATGCAAGATGGTAACAACCTGACACAGCCTGCATTCTGTGAGAAGGGATGGGCATCTACCACGCGGGCCCAGTGCTGGTTGGTAGATGTCACATGTCTTCGAATGTTTGCTTCTAGGACATGCCGGTTTCCTCACGAATGTTTTTCTTCACCGTTTTGAGAGCAGTGGTGATAATATAATTTACACAAAGTAAAGCCCCTGACTGGGTTCGAACCTACGACCTACAACTCGTAAATCGCGGCCGTGACCACTGGGCCACCACTGCTCCTGACCATAATAATACATGAAGAAAGACCCACCTTTTATATTTATAATAAATACATTTATTTACAGTAAGGTTTATTCATATATGTTTCAGCAGCCAAAATCTACAGTTGAAATAGGAGTAACTGCCAGTACATCTAAAAATATAGTCTCCATTGATGATTCCAATATTCACAGTCGTTGTCATCCTGAAAGCCCAGTCCTGACCAAGGTAATTTCTTGAAATTATAATAATAAATGTATTATGCATTATCATGAGCATTTGAGTGATTAAATTTATCATCATCAGTGAAAGCTGAAATATAGTCAATTAAAATGGTGTAAAGCCTGTAGAAGAGTAGAATTCAAATATCAAAACTTAATTATGAATGTGTATATTTAAATATTTAAAAAAAAACCGGCCAAGTGCGAGTCGGACTAGCACACGAAGGGTTCCGTACCACCATACAATATTTTTAACACTACATATATTAAAAAAATCATGTTTTTTGTATGGGAGCCCCCCTTAATTTGTTTATTTTTAAAGTAAATAATCTGTGAATATTTCAAGTGTCTACCTGTTGCCGTTATTAATATCGAGCAAATAACGGCAAAAACATCAAGTTTGTTGTATGGGAGCCCCCTTTAAATATTTATTTTATTCTGTTTTTAATATTTGTTGTTATAGCGGCAACAGAAATACATCATCTGTGAAAATTTCAACTCTCTAGCTATCACGGTTCATGAGATACAGCCTGGTGACAGACAGACAGACGGACAGTGGAGTCTTAATAATAGGGTCCCGTTTTTACCCTTTGTGTACGGAACCTTAAGAAACTAATTTAAAAGGATTAAATCGACTTCAAAAAGAAATTAACTCAAAATTATGAAATAACTTTAATTTCGGAAGTTGGTGTCTTGGGATCTGTATTTTAGTTTTTTGGCACCGACTTCCGAAATTAAAGTTATTTCATAATTTTGAGTTAACTTTTTGAAGTTGATTTAATTTTTTTTATTTCCAAATTTTTAGTTTTAAGTAAAAACTGGAATATTGTTTGTAATATGTAGGTAATAGTTTTGTTGTAAATATTGCACTAGAATTTGACCAAGGTTTTGAGATTTTTCCCTTTGCCACTACACCCGTAGCTGGTATCAATAAGCCAGGCCGTCACACTTACACGTATTAGTCCATATCTTGAAAATTACTGAATCGATTTTGATGAAACTTGCACTGTTCCCTAAGTTGAATTAAATGTAAGCCAATTAAAAAAGAATGGTCACTATCCGATTAATAGTTGCGGAAAAATGCGTGGACAAACATACATACATACATCTATAAAATTTTCTATATTTGTTTGAAAGCCCTAATAGATTGTCATAATTATGTGAATATATTGCAGTTCCAATAATATTACATAAAAACGTGTCGAATTGAAAACCTCCTTTTTTGAAGTCGGTAGAAAGAAAAAGAATATTTAAATAAAAGAGAGTTTATACATATAGAATTCTATCATAATGTATTTTGTTCTTTATGAATTTACTAATAATAGAACCTACCTACGAGTAAAAATGAGAAATTTAAATCACAGTTCTTTGATATTATTAATTGGAAATTTTTCAGGAATCACGGAAAAAAGGTATACTAATGGACCTTGACGTGAAAAAATTGAATGAACTCACTCCAAAAAAACAGAAGCTGTATAAAAGGTGCAGGAAAAATATGACCGAAATATTGAGACTTAGAAGGAAGTTTAAAAAAGTAAAAAAATGTAAAAGGTCATTACTGAGTGCTCTATCATGTGAAGATTCAGTAAATGACATGGTAACATCCAAAATAAGCAGCTCATTTTGTTTAATACTGCAAAGTCAGCTAAAAATGTCCCAAGGAAGATAACTGGCCGAAGATGGACATTAGATGATAAGGTCTAAGGGCCTTAGGAATCTTTAAAAAATCAAATGCCTGTTATAGATTATTGAGAAGGTTGTTTTGTTTGCCTAGCGTGAGCTCTCTCAAGGCATTATTAAATAAAATACCAATGATTTGTGGTATCAATAATCAAGTTATTGAAACTATAAAACAAATAACTGCGAAAAGAGAAATAAATGAAAATGTGTGTGTATTGGCATTTGATGAAATGTCCATAAGAAAAAATTTAACTTACAATGCCAAACTTGACCAGATAGATGGTTACCAGGATCATGCCCTTCAAGGTCGGACATCCCAAATTGCAAGTCATGCTTTAACTTTTATGGCAATTGGGCTTAGAAAACGTTGGAAGCAACCATTAGCCTTTTACTTTTCTGGCGATTGTGTCACAGCACATAGATTAGCTGTGCTTATTAAGGAAGTAAGATTTAACCTTTTTAAAATTACTAGTTAATCTAAGAATTAAAACAGCGAGATAGGTACTTCATCATTCATCATCACTCTCCTGCCCATCATCATCTGCCTAGCCTTTTCCCAACTATGTTAGGGTCGGCTTCCAGTCTAACCGGATGCAGCTGAATACCAGTAATTTACATGGAGCGACTGCCTATCTGACCTCCACAACCCAGTTACCGGGTAATACGATACCCCTTGGTAAGACTGGTTGTCAGACTTTCGGGCTTCTGACTACCCGTAACGCCTGTCAAAGATCCACGAATGACAGCCGGGACCAACGGCTTAACGTGCTTTCCTAGGCACGGAGGGGTCTTGGTAAAAATGGGTGGCTTGGTGTAAAAATGGTCACCCATCCACGGACCAACCGCGGCAAGCGTAGCTTAACCTGACCGATCGACCCGTGCAGCTGATATTACTTAGCCACAAGCCCCTCCACTCTCATCACTCTCCTGCCCATAACACATTAAATTCGCCTGTGGAATATGAATTGATACAGTCTGTTGAATTTAGAATGTCTGTAGAGGATCATACTGCCAATTTATCCCGCTAGATGCGCCACGTGGTAAATAAAGATTAGATCATTATTATTAAAGAATTATGTCATTGAAGGATTTGAGATCTGGTATTGTAAAAACGTAATAATCATTTTATTACTACCTTGTTGGTCTAGTGGTCGCAAGCGCTACTACTGAGCATGAGGCCCTGAGTTCGATTCCTAGGTCGGGCAAAGTGTTGTTGGGTGTTCCGTTAGGAATATCTCAGTTGTAGCCCGGAGTCTCGATTTGTACCCGGATGATGGCAATAGGCTCGCCCCCTATATTCTTTTTAACAAGGTCTGTATGATAAAATAAATCTAAATTTTTCAGGTCTTACAAGCTTGTTTTAATTCTGGATTAGAAGTTGTTGGCACTGTATGTGATCTTGATGGTGTCAACATACGTGCCATAAATTTTTTGGGGTCATCAACAGAAAGACCATATTTTAACATCAATGGACATGAAATTGTTACAATCTTGGACCCGCCCCATCTGTTAAAGTGCTTTAGAAATAAATTTTTTAAACATAATATTGAATATGCACAAGATGTACAGATCGAGGGAAAACGACAGCAAGGTTCGTATGTTAAGCATTGACAGGCCTGATGGTCTAGTGGTTAGTGACCCTGACTGCTATGCCGGAGGTCGTGGGTTCGATTCCCACCCAGGACAAATGTTTGTGTGATGAGCACGATCATTTGTTCTGTGTCTGGTTGTAATTTATCTATAATATGTATGTATTTAGAAATATATAAGTATGTTTATCAGTTGTCTAGTACCCATAACACAAGCTCTGCTTAGCTTGGGACTAGATGGCGTTGTGTGATAGTTGTGGAATATTATTATTATTATGATTTTACATATCTCGGGACCATGGGGTCCCGGTCCTTTGGAAGGCGTACGAGGGGCCGAAGCCAACTCGCAGAGGCCCCTTAGGAAATTTTAATGAAATGCGGCACCATCCGACGATTATCCCTGTATGCACTATGCAAGTGCACCCAAGGATAACCCCCGGTTGGTGTAGGACTATTGTAGGATATGGAAAAATAAAAAGTTGGACTATGGGTTTGGGTGGCTGAAGTGGACTGGTGACCAAGAACTATGGAAGAACTATGACCCCTGCCTGATCAATGTTTTATATATACACGGATAAAATGGCAGGGGGTGACTTGCACACTCAATAATGGGCCTCCGGAAACGGTCGCTAGCACATAGTGACGTAGCGACAAGGGGGCAACATGTCCTGAGGTGCTTATGAGGAGTGGAGAGGTATTCCACGGCTATCAGGACAATCCCGGAAGTACGGTCAAGATCCCTACCAGCATCTTACTGGAATACTTCCTTCCTCCGAGCACGTTTGCTCTTGCGAATCTCCACTCAAGCCGGCCAATAAAGGCAAGAATGAGGTGGGAGCTCTGTTCCTCGTCATTTTTCACCCCAGCCGGCCAACAAAGGCAAGCCAGAGGTGAGGAACAAGACTTCTCCCGGGAGATAGGGTCCGTGGGGTCGCTACTGCCCAACAGCTCGCCACATGCTGCCCTGCGGGTTTTTGTATCTCTCTTGGTCTGGCTCCTCACCTTAGACCCATTCCGGAAAGTAAACTCTTCCGGCACAGGCCCAGAGTTCGGAGCGCGCAAGCCCCACCACGACGTCAACGTAGAGATACGGCGATGGGGTTATTATTATTATTATTATTATATTATTAAAATATTATTGATGATTTACTAAATAAATAAAAAGAAAATCAAATAGATAATTTTTACAGCACACTGTAATCATTCATTTTATAATGTTTTCACTTAACGGTGACGATGTGTATAAATTTATACATCTAAAAGATCATTATAATTAACTACTTTAAATCCTTTTATTTCAGGCTTAGCCAAATGGAGTCGTATAGAGGATTTTTATAAAAAAGATCAGATGAATCGAAACTTTGTATATGCCCCCGCATTGACACAGCAACATTTGCAACCGAATGGCAAACAGAAAATGAAGGTTCGTTTAGCAGCTCAAGTGTTAAGCCATTCCGTTGCAGCAGGAATATTTGCTAAAGTAGCCATGAGTAAGTTTCAAAACGTGCATGAATCTATACTAATATTATAAATGCGAAAGTGTGTGTCTGTCCGCTGAACCGATTTAGATGAAAGTTGGTATAGAGATAGTTTGAGTCCCGGGAAAGGACACAGGTTAATTTTATCCCGATATTCCCATGGGATCGACACTTATGCGGTTGAAACAGCGGGGCGCAGCTAGTCTTCTATAAAGTGCGAAAAGCTCAGCACGCGAGTCATGTATTATTGATTGTTATTATTCTAAAATGTTTATTTACTTCCAGGTGAATTACCGCAAGACGCCATTGCTACTGCTACAATTGTAGCAAACATGGACAAATTATTTGACTCCATGAATGGAGACACTCCAGATAGAAAAAGAGGGAAGGAGTTTTTAACAAACATGACCTCAACCAGCCCTCATATAATGTTATTAAAAAAAATGAAATCTTTTTTTAAAGATATGAAATTCTTAGGGGCAAGAAGTAAGCCCCCATCACAAGAGGGCTGGTTGCGGACATTAAATGCAATAGAAATAATTTTTAACAATTTAAATAAATATAACATAAGAACGTTATCTGTAAGGAGGCTTAATCAAGATCCGCTAGGAAATTGTTTTGGATGCATAAGGAGCAATTGTGGTTGTAATCCGAACCCCACATCAGTCCAATTTATTGCAGCGCTCAAAACCGGAATCATAACAAATTTATTAAATAATAATAAAAACAGAAACTGTCTGGATGACAATAATGACTTGCTGAACAATTTTAAAGTGTTCCTGAAACCAAAGAGTGTTGCAGATGTATGCCCTTCTACATCCTCTCTAGTTATAAATATAGAGGGTGTAGAAGACATTGACATATCTCAGTGTTCTAGTGAAATGCAAGCATGTGCTTATGTTTGCGGATTTATTTAAAAAAATATGAAAATTGATTGCACAACTTGCAAAAGTATCATGCTTGCGGATCAGAACACTGAGATATGTCATTCCTTTACAGCATTTAAGGAATACCATGATAGAAGAAGCAGTCTAAACTACGTCCAGTACCGTTTCTGTGAAACGGTAGAGAGCGCTGCAGATATAATTAATAATTATTTAAAAGAACATTCCCACAAGGAAAACGTTAAATTAAATGTATATAAAGCTTGTGAAAGTATAAATACAGATTGGCTAAAGAGGTGTGAGGATCATTACAATATAAATGTTTAAAAAATTATAAGTAGCACAATTGCTATATGCCTGAAACGGTTTTGCAAATTAAAAAACCAGGCGTTTGTTGAAGAAGCCTCCAAAAAAGCTTTGAAAAGAAAAATAAATATATTAAACCATGTTTAAAAATTATCTGCAAAAATGCACTATGTATTTCTAAACAGCGGAGCCCCGCGAGCTAGGCTCATAAAACTAGTGGCAATGCTTTGTTTGTTCAATGTACCTCATGAATTTATCAACAAGGTCCAATTTACCTCGATCATTTTGATAGAAATCACGAAAAATCGCCTCATCTATCCAGCTGGGCCCTCCGCTGTATTGCGCTCGTAATACATTAAAAAATATATATATCACATCTACTCCTAATATACCTCTCGATTCATGTATAAAATTCAAGGAATTTTTGATAGAACAGGAGAAATTATGACACTATTGTTATAAACAGTAGTATGTTTCATTTAGCATATTATCTGGTTTGTTGACCTTACCTTACCAAGCAAATACTACTATTTACTATTATCATAATTTTGTATCAAAACTTGGTAAAATGTGAAGAACTTTGAGGTACATTGGGAATACATAAAAATGATACGCTTTATCTGTTCGTATTCATTCTAATTACAAAAGGCCCTGCTGGAAAGACAAAACTTTCATGCTAAATTTCTCCTGTTCTATCAAAAAAAAATTCTAAATTTTAACGCCTGCTTATTTTATACTAGCAATCACGACGAAATGTATATATAATACAGGAACATTTAAACTACAAGGGTTTCATGTCATCTATCGTTTATAATTTGTCATGATTCATCTACGGCAGCTATCAGCAAGCCGCGACCCGTGTGCCTCCTTTGTGGCCCGCAACTGTTTTGTAAATAAGGACTTATCATTTGAATTATTTTAATTTCGTAAATATTGTTCTCGTCTCACAGATGAGCATTTTAGTGCCATTCTACGAATTTCTACGACAGACATGAAAGCAAACATTTCACAAATAGCGAGTCAAATGCGGACTTAAAAAATCACATTAAATTTTAATTTGACTCGCATGAATAATAATTATTGATCTCTTTATATTCTTCGTCAATTTTCCTAATCTATATATTATTATATAAAATAAAGTCGTGTTAGTTACACCACTTATAACTCAAGA
The DNA here is from genome assembly GCA_914767645.1 of Hydraecia micacea. NCBI lineage: Eukaryota > Metazoa > Arthropoda > Insecta > Lepidoptera > Noctuidae > Hydraecia > Hydraecia micacea. Next base: position 15,291,748 of record OU611775.1, read on the forward strand.
ACGGCAGAACAGATTTGGGGGAAAATTGGTAGGGAGGTAGCTTAGAGCCAGGAGACGGACATAAGATACTAAAAAAAATCAGAAAAAAAAAAAAAAAAAAAGAATCAGACTTGAAATAACAAAACGCAAATGACAGCTATGTAATTGACGTATAATGACAGCTATGTAATGACGTATAAATGACAATTTGATATTTGTAAGAAATCAATATTTAAACTATTTCTATTAAATAAATAATTAACAATTATAATGTAATGATAGTGCCATTGCCCATTCGTATAATCGGACATTCCATTCAAAAGATATTACGGAATTAAAAATGTCAATATAAAAAAAAAAATACACGCCGACGCGCCAGTGTGGCTCCACGCAGCGCAGCGAGCAACGCGGCGAAAGAGAAGATATGATGATCGTGTAGGGTAGGGGTAGGGTAGGAGTAGGCTAGGAGTAGGCTCGGGGTAGGGCAGGAGTAGGGTAGGAGTAGGGGTAGAGTAGGAGTAGGGGTAGGGTAGGAGTAGGGTAGGGGTACGGTAGGAGTAGGGTAGGGGTAGGGGTACAGTAGGAATAGGGAAGGGTTAGGGTAGGAGTAAGGTAGGGGTACGGTAGGAGTAGGGTAGGGGTACGGTAGGAGCAGGGTAGGGGTAGGGGTACAGTAGGAGTAGGGAAGGGTTAGGGTAGGAGTAGGGTAGGGGTACGGTAGGAGTAGGGAAGGGGTAGGGTAGGAGTAGGGTAGGGGTACGGTAGGAGTAGGTTAGGAGTAGGGTAGGAGTAGGGTAGGAGTAAGGGGTAGGGAAGGGGTAGGAGAAGGGCAGGGGTAGGATTGGTAGGAGTAGGGTAGGGGGTATTAGTAGGACACCACGCGAACGAAGTCGCGCCGGGCAGCTAGTTATAAATAAAATTAAGTAAAAGTAAATATTTCTGGTTGTTTTTTTGCATTTTTAACATAATCGATATAGGTAGAGGTACACAGAGTTATGAACAAGTGCGGCCCGCCTTTATTTAATTTTGCCACTATGTGGCCCGTGCCTGCTAAAAGGTTGCCGACCGCTGATTTACGGTCTACCTATTAGATATGAGTATAATTTGACAACGTATTTGAAGTGGACTGATTAGGTATACAGGGCTTCAATTCCAGACTGCCGAATTTATGTATATATTTCTCGTGTATGAGAATATTAATTGGTGAGAATATTAAATTTACCTTATTTAATGTATAATTGCTAATGTAAACAATATAAAATATAATCGAATGATGACATGAAACCCTTGCAGTTTAAATGTTCCTCTATTACACATTTCGTCGTGATTGCTAGTATAAAATAAGCAGGCGTTCAAATTTAGAATTTTTATTTTTAAAATCACTTATAAACCTTTTGCCGCATCTGTTTCTGCTTTTGGTACAGACGCCAGCACATCAAGCTACCCGAAACTGTCAAATTTTCCCAATCAAACTTGAACGTTATACTTTAGATATAAAGTTGAAAATCTATTAAAGAAATATTGATTTTGCGGCCACCTGGTGGCAAGGTGTTAAACATTCCGTCACAAGTTGGCAGGAGGCCATCCATTTATTTCGCCAAACATTCGGACCGCGCCTCCCACCTCATAGATTATATAGAGAGATGTTTAGTCGAGAGCAAGGTGATGAACGAACAGATATCTTCGTATGTAGGGTAAGAGCCCTAATCGCCCAACTACCGCTGCACACGCTACCTGAAAATCCAGTGCAACTGGATATGGTGTACGGCGTACTCCAAAGGAGAATCCGGGAGAGGGTAACAAGGAGTGCCTTTGCTTCGTTCACCGAGCTACTACAGCAGGCTCGAGTAGTGGAGGATGTGCTGGAAGAAGTCTGCACCGCTGCGCCGACTAAAAGGCACTCCCCTGCATCTGCCGCCCCGCCGCTGTCATCACCACATGTCGCTGGACATGCTGCGACTTCTTCACCAGCTGGTGCCGAGGAGAATAAACCAGAAAAAGCACCGCCAAACAAGACTAGACCTAGGTGCATCTTTTGCAAGATGTTTGGACATGTCAAAGATGACTGTCGTAAACTAGAAAATCGGAATAAAGCGACCGTTGAACCGGTCAAGAGCGAACCAGTTGCGACCCGATCGGAGCTGCGCCCGTCCGTGGCGTGCTTCGGATGTGGTGCGCCCGGTGTGATACGGTCAAACTGCACGGTGTGTAAAAGAAAAAGCACTGCATCACTAACCACGACGACTGCATTCCAATCAGTGTCCGTAGATGGAAAAGTGTTCAATTCGCGTGTGCGCCCTATTTTTAATGTGCAGGTGTTTGGTGCAGTAGGTACCGCGTTACTAGATACGGGCGCGAAGCAATGCGTTGCTAGTGATAGTTTAACAAGACATTTGCGGGCTAATGGCCAAATATTTAATAGTTGCGAAACAGAGTTAAGATTTGCGGACGGAACCCAACGTTACCAAACTGTAGAAACAGATGTAGTGAATGTAAAAGTGCAGGGAGTTGCAATGAGCACTCTTTTTATGGTCTTGCCCGGCGCAACCGATTCCTTACTAGGGATGAATTTTATCGCGGACGCTGGCATGATACTTGATTTCGAGAGGAATCGTTTCTCTTTACGCGCTACATCTGGCTTTCATGAGCTACACTATGAACGCGAGGACCGAGTTGCGGTCAGTTCAACGATTGGTCTCCACGAGTGCGAGGGCATTCTCCTATCACCACTTGATAGGGACAAGTTGGCTGCACCATTGAACATTAACGCTGATATCTTCAGTACAGGGGGAGGGCCCACGCCCTTCGCCTTGCATAGGATAGACACAGGTAACGCCGCGCCTATCGCAACACCCCCTTATCGACTGCCTCCTGCTAAGAAAGAGAAGATAAGACCTGAAATCGATAAAATGTTGGAACTGGATGTAATAGAAGAAGCTAATGTGGTGGCTGATACGCTCAGTCGTCCCGTATGCCAGCAGTCGATGGAAGAAAATCCCGACTCCTGCGATCTGTGTCCAGCCTCAGTAGACCTTTTTTTTTTTTTTTTTTGTTTCCGGGGTGGAAAATCCTCATGGATGTCCGCCGCCCTAGGGCGGGCGGCGGGGTCTGTCAGACTCTTACTGACTAAAAACCACCCCGGTGTTCCATCTCACACCTACGCCGGGGGTCGCGGAACGTACGATCCTTCCGCAACCCCCGGCTGGTGCCCCCGCAACTGCGGGCCTCCTCGGGTCAGGGGGGGGAGTGAGGTGTTTGACTCCCCCCGTGACGTCTAACAGGGGCGCGCGTGGAACACTACGCGCCGCCACCTCGGGTCCTAGTGTGTGGGGGGCGACGGACGTCCCCGAGTCCGTCGCCCCTGGACCCATTTAGGGGGGCTGGAAGAGGGCATTGTCTGCCCTCCGGCGACGCCCGGTGCGCCTGCTGCGGGCCGGGTGAGTGGACGAGATCTCCCTCTCCCTTTCCGCAGCCTCCTTCTGCGAGACGACTGTTTCGCAGAAGGAAACTACCGCGTCCCAGTACTCTTCGCTGCCGACCATCGACTCGACCACGGCCGGCAGCGACAGTTCACTGCCTACTTCTGAGATGAGGGCACGGCGCGGCTCCTCCCAAGCGGCACACTTTGCCAGCGTATGCCACGCCGTGTCCTCCCGGCAGTCGACGCAGTGGTGACACCGGGCGTCCGGCTCCCTGTTTATGCGACACAGGTACTTCCCGAAGCAACCATGCCCCGAGAGCACCTGCGTCACCCGAAACAACAGGGAGCCGTGCCTCCTCCCGAGCCAGCGCTCGAGTACCGGCCGGACCGCCTCGATAGTGACGAGGCCGGCGGTAGGGCGGGAAAGCCTGTCCCGCCATTCCGCCACCAGGACCTCGCGAAGCTGTGACCGACGCAGCTCCATATGGCGCTGCATCAGCCACTCGCCTCGCGCCCGCGCTTCCTCGCGCCACGGATACAGCGACGCGAGTACTTTCGCCTCTAGGTCCCAGGGCCGGGATCCAGCCAGTACGCAGGCCGCCTCGTAGGAGAAGCCTCAGTAGACCTACCTCAACGTAGCTCCGAAGAGTTGCGAGCCGCTCAGTTCGAAGACCCTGAACTTAGGAAGATATTTTCGGACTTTGAAGACGGTAATGTCACTACTCGGTGGACAGATCGAGGCTATTATCTTTCAAACGGAGTCCTTTTTCATTTTGATCCAGATTCCGAATCTGAAGAGCCTCAGTTGGTAGTACCAGACTCTATGCGCACCGAGATCCTGAAAGAACTCCACGATGCGCCTACAGCAGGTCATTTGGGCCTGAAGCGTACTCTAACCAAGATCAAGGAAAGATTCTACTTCCCAAATATGCGTCAATACGTGGCGAAGTATCTCAAGGCTTGCGATCTTTGCCAGAAGTTTAAGCCTACTAATCTTAAGCCTGCTGGACTGCTGCAAACCCCTGTCGCCCAACAACGCTTTGAAGTTCTCGCCATGGACTTGTTTGGTCCTCTGCCTGAGGGTAGTAAGGGTGAGAAGTGGATCTTCCTAGTTGAAGATACTGCGAGCAGATGGGTAGAGTTGTTCCCTTTGACCGAAGCCAACGCAGATAGTTGCGCTAGAGTATTGCTAGAAGAAGTTTTTATGAGATATGGGTTTCCCCGTAGAGTTATCTCAGATAATGGAACACAATTCGTCTCTGCGGTGATGCAAAAAGCAATGCACGTTCTCGGTGTTCATCAAAATTTAACGCCAGTCTATCACCCCGAGGCCAATCCTGCTGAACGGAAAAATCGCGAAATGAAGCAGATGTTGGCGATCCTGATAGATCCAGAGCATCGTCGTTGGCCGGAAGTGCTGCCTGCTGTGCGATTCGCATTGAATACGGCTCCTAACCAAGGCCCGGGACACTCTGCCGCCTTTTTAACGTTTGCGCGCGAGTTCCGGTCCCCGGTGGACGTAGTTCACGACTTGCGAGCGGTCGTAGACCAAGAAAACTGCGTACCCCAAATTACGCCATATTTACGGGACTTAGTACACCGCCTGCAAGAGGTGAAGTGGCGAGTTGAGCGCCAGCAGGACATTCGCAAGGATGCAGCGGACAAAAAACCGTCGTCCTGGAACTAACTTCCAGAAGGGTGACCTCGTACTAGTTGATAGCCATCGACTTAGTCAAGCCGCGAAGGGCTTCACCAGTAAGTTTGCCCCGAGACGAGAGGGCCCGTATCGCATCAGTAAAGTGGTTTCCGCAACCACTTCCGAGGTTGTAGATAAAGAGAGCGAACCTCGAGGGAAGTATCATGCCAGTCTCTTAACACCGTATGTAGCCGATTCAGACGTTGTCGTCCATGGTAGAAAGAAGGGCAGACCCTGTAAGCTATCGGTTGCCAAGCCAGCTCCAGAGCCTTCAGCTGACTTGGAGGGGGAGGATATAGCGCGACCCCTATCAACTCCCCGCACTTCTAGGGTTCGTCGTTTGCCGGCCAGGTTACGTGACTAGTTACGGTTCGTGCACACCCCTAGCAATGTCGCCCCGCGCGCCGCCAGCAAAGAGTAAAGTAACTATAGAGGGAAAGAGTGACAACTCTGCGGTAAAATTTGTATGTATGGAAAGTGCTGCCACCTTGAGTTTGGTGGGTGACCTAAGGCTCTAATAAATATACACATACCTATGGTTAAGCATACTTACTATAAGTAGCGAATCTTTATTATAATTTTTAGGGTCACAATCAGGGTTTAACAAATAACAGTAACAAGTAACAATTTTAACATAATAATTAGCTGAGATAAACTCGGGATTTCGGGAAGCGCATCAACGTCGGGAAAGGCGGAGTTGCGGAGTTGACAATGATAATGGCGGATGGCCGGCGGCGACAATGACATTTGTTTGACAAACAAGAAAATGGCTGCCAAGTTTTTTTAACCCACCAAACTGCAGATGTCGCTGTCGTCTATGGAAATTGATGACAGTGCTAAGTGTGCCCCCCCTGGCCGCCAGTGATTCACAAGCGCCCAGTAACTGCGCACGCGCTCGGAGTTTAGACTCGTGCGCCTCGCGAGCCATCCATTACCGTATATTTAGTCATTACAGATCTATGTTAAATTATAATAAGTTAATTGTCACTCTGTGTACCTACATCGTTTTTACCAATATACAGTAATTTACATGCACAAATAGTTGGAGTTTCCTTTGTCGTAAAGTACCCCGACTATACCCTCCCCATTCCACTGACTTCTACTCCTACTCCTTCACAGTGCACGCGGTGCGGCTGTGGAATTCACTACCGCCTGCAATTAGGGACTGCCAAACTGTTGCAGCTTTTAAAAGAGGAGTAAAAGAACACTATCTTTCCACTTTATCATAGTTGTGTATGTATTTATTATTTTGATTACCTTATATTTATTTTAGAAGTATGTATGTTTATTTGTATGTACCGTAAAATGGGGTTACATTGATCAATTTTAAAATTCGAGGTTGAATATTTCTGTACTAAGAAGGCTGAAAAAATTACAAAAATAAATGTAACATCGGTTTTATGGGTTGTATTATTATGGGTAGTAATATTTTTGGACACTCCTTTATGAGAAAAAAAAAATTATAATCATCGTGATCAACTTCATACTGCATCGGGGATACTTTGATCGCACTACTTTTTGGTACGTATTTTGATAGTAACCCCAAATAACAAATTAATATCGGTCCACAAATGTTTGTGCTGCAGTTGTTTTAAGATTATGGGTTCTGGGTGGGATTCTTTGATAAATACAAATAACTGTTTTTTTTGTTCAAATCTATATATTTAAATCTAATAAAATTTAAGTTAAGTTTTTCATAAGTCGAAAGTTGTTATCAAAGTTAACCCGTACAATCAAACTAACCCCATTTTACCGGTATGTACGTATATTCTCATATTATTTGTGTAGTTTTATTAAGTGAATTATTTTTAGATATTATGTATTATTTTTTGTCTCCTTTACTCTTTTACACGCTGTCTACATCTCTCTATTTCTTGTCCTATCGCAGGTATGCTGGAAGAGATTTCTTATGAAATAAGCATCACCTTTGTACTTACCTATTTTTCTGTTCTGTTTTTTTCTTGTCTGTTTATATATGTGTGTACATATAAATGGTAAAATAAAATAAAAATAAATAAAAAAAGTATACCGCTGTTCTAATAATATGTTCATATACTTTGCATTGAAGTGTTTAAGGTTGTTCATTACATGATCTCCCAGCCACTTTCTCGCTAGATGGCGGCACATTCGCACTTTCGAACATTTTCAATTTTTACGCCTAATTCAGAAAGCTTTGAGAGACAACTTTATTATATGCGTCAACTAACGCATTAACTTAATTTTTTTGGATATTCACTTTGCTTGTTAACTCTTCTCATACAAAGATTTGTACCCCTAAACATTTTGCCGTTTCACTTTATTTCTTTACACAGTTTACACACACATATGCAGTACGATATATATTACTTTCGATAGAACTAGATGGCGTTGTATTCATAAACTTGGTTTGAAATAAATAGTCCAGATGGCGTTAATTAAAATAAAATATTTTTATGATGACCGTCCTCATTCAATAATATAAAAACTGAAAAGAATACTTATGTATTTCTATTTTGTTTCCTATAGGCTCATATAACGATTGGTCACATTTTCAAGCCCACAAATTATCCAATTATAGATATATCCGTACCACGCGTGAATACGTTGACAACTCGAGATGTCGTTTTTTTTTTTTTTTAGCTTAAAAGCTTCTGTGACCTTATACCCTACCGGTATTAAAAACTCAACTCGAAATACTCAAACAAAATCAAATTATTGCTTTCGTACATAAGTGAGTATCTACAATTATGGCAATAAATATTTGATAAAACGACATGTCAAATTAATAATACTTAACTGACAGCGTTTATATTATTGCATTTCGATTTATCAACATAAGTCAGAACATGCATTAGTTAATATATCAACATTTATACGTTTGTGGATTTGCAAGTGTAATATGACAAAATCAGTTATCAAGTTATGAACGTCTTTGAGTATGAAACACACACATATATATCGAGTTATCTAGTTATGCACGCTATCTAAAGTTGTGATATTTTAGAACATTTCGAATTGTCTAGTTATGCACGCTATCTAAAGTTGTGATATTTTATAACATTTCGAATTGTCTAGTTATGCACGCTATCTAAAGTTGTGATATTTTAGAATATTTCGAATGTAGCACCATGAACATGAGGCTACAGGAGCTAGTGCGAATCTTGGGGTTCATTCGATTAATCGAGTCTGGTTTAACCATGCTGGGATCGGTGCAATTCATTCATTCTACATTCATTCATTGTCTAGTTATGCAGAAAATATCGACCCCGATCTTGACGAAGATGTGACTCAGGCTGGCTGGACAAATCTTCAAAATAGCTCGCCATTAACTAAGTCAATAGGGCACTTTATGTGACGGCTAAACACCATTATTTCAGAATTTGTAACGCTACAGAATCTTAGATAATCGACCGAAAACGTGTCCAGCCAGCTTGAAAAACCACTTTTCGCTGGTCTCTCAATCTCGGTAACGGAAGTGATTGTGACGACTTTTTGCATATCAACGGGCGTTACATAAAATTGTAACAGGCATCGAGCTAAAAGTTTTGTGGTACGTACAGCGGTTTAGTAGAAAAATGCAAAAATCTGTGTCCAGCCAGCTTGAATTTACGTATAAAACTTTTGACTGGCACTTCCGAATCTCAATAACGGGAGCGTTTTCGAATATGGTTACTTTACTAACATTTAGTAACGCAATGTGTAACAGTAATAACGTTTGATTTATGGCGTCACATGTAAGGTTTTACGAGAAATCAATAACAACTTAATGTCCAGCCAGCCTGAAATCAAGCTGGCTGGACACATGATTGTATCTCCGCTACCTGATGATCTACGACCTTCGAAATGTGTTCAAAATTTTGTACCGGGGACGATAATGATGACCTGAATTTGTAACGGAGAAACTTTGCGTAGTTTCAAAGATATTGATCATTAAAATGTTTTCATATAAACACTGCAGTAGGGTTACCAATCTTGTAGGCTTTATGTAGGACTAAGTATATTTTAAGGTGTTTTCTTTAATGGACGAAAATCCGTGTATTGGTGATACTAATACGAACAACTGTAGTTCACAGTCTGATCTCAGTGTCAATCCGTCAAAAATACCTCTAGTTTCCCTTCATTTTGACAAGTTTTTGACATTTGTTTGTCGCCGAGATGAGACTGTGACTAGATTTTGAACGTTTTAAATTACGAGAATTTATTGGCCTTCAGGTATTGTGTCACCCCAAATAGACCACATGTCTTTACTCTTTAGGATAAGGTTTTGATCAACGTTCGTAATAACGTGTTCTGCCGGTGTACCTAATACTTAAATAAATAAAACAGAGCGCATACATCCAACTGACGACACAAATCGTAAAAACGAACAACTTTCGCAAAAAAACATTGTAATTCACGTTAGTTACCAAGGACACATTACTTTTTAAACAAAACACAAAACAACAGTTTTATAAAAAGACAGTACTTATCTGAAAGTTTATAACGGTCAGTTACACACAAGTCACACACACAGATTACACACAAAGCAAGTCTCATCATGGCCGCGTTCCGAATCGCACTCATGAGCGCTAAAATCGCTCTTGCTGGTAATTCATAGAAATGGGTTAGTAGTGATTGAATGTTATGAAGTTGCAGCTGGGTATTGTTTATTTAATTATCAGAATAATAATTAAATAAACAATATCGATTTCAAAATTTGAAATCAATAAATTTCGTAAAAAATGTAGTTAAACAAACGTCGGGGGACAAAATAACTGTGAACGGAATGTAATACTTACTTCCATGATAGCTGATGTTGGTGTCTCTATCTATTGCTTAAACTTGGTACTACTAGGACAACTGGTGGAATCTTAACTCTTATTTATGTTGTCTACCGCAGATTAAAATTAATAGTTGTCTTACTCTGATTAGTGACGACACTTTGAAAAGTACATACAATGCCGACTGTAGAGTTTAGTTCTCATTTTCAGTTACCTAAGATAATGAACTAAACGCGAAATACAAGTGGGCTCTCTTTTGCAGCGCTGGTAGTCAATTATTATTTTGAATTAACACATACTTACGCTTTTTACTGCAGGAAAACCTTTTATTCCCACGGGAAAATCAAATATAAAGCAGGCGTGGCTGCTACCGGCCGATTCGTCGATTAAAAAGAAATCCTTTATTTATGTAAAAATTATGGTCACTTCACAATATTAATGGCAGTTTGTATGGGAAAATTTAAATGATCAATATCTTTGAAACTACGCAAAGTTTCTCCGTTACAAATTCAGGTTATCATTATCGTCCCCGGTACAACATTTTGAACACATTTCGAAGGTCGTAGATCATCAGGCAGCGGAGATACATGTGTCCAGCCAGCTTGATTTCAGGCTGGCTGGACATTAAGTTTTTATTGATTTCTCGTAAAGCCTTACATGTGACGCCATAAATCAAACGTTATTACTGTTACACATTGCGTTACTAAATGTTAGTAAAGTAACCATATTCGAAAACGCTCCCGTTATTGAGATTCGGAAGTGCCAGCCAAAAGTTTTATACGTAAATTCAAGCTGGCTGGACACAGATTTTTGCATTTTTCTACTAAACCGCTGTACGTACCACAAAACTTTTAGCTCGATGCCTGTTACAATTTTATGTAACGCCCGGATGATATGCAAAAAGTCGTCAAAATCACTTCCGTTACCGAGATTGAGAGACCAGCGAAAAGTGGTTTTTCAAGCTGGCTGGACACGTTTTCGATCGATTATCTAAGATTCTGTAGCGTTACAAATTCTGAAGTAAGGGTGTTTAGCCGTCACATAAAGTGCCCTATTGACCTAGTTAAATGCGAGCAATTTTGAAGATTTGTCCAGCCAGCCTGAGTCACATTGACGAAGAAGATCCTGATAAAGAAGAAAACACAGAAGAATAAGTAATTTAAAGTGTTTTTTCTTGTCATTTGGTTAAATTTCATAAATTTAAAAAAGAATAAAGGATCTTAATTTGTTTCTGCGATTAAACTTTGTTATTACTTCATTTGGTTTTTATTTAAATTCAATAATGACAGTTAGAATTTTTATCTTCCTTCAGGGAATAAGTTGATAAGTCGTCGGTGAACAATTGGATAAGTCTGTTTTTAAATGCATTAACAAATATTACATTTATTTTGCAACGTAGACTTAAAACAGCTCCTTAAAAAACCTAAATTCAACTATTAAAAAAGTAATCATCATTATTTTCGATTTACCAGAAGATCGTAAACTTTAAATTGGCTGCCCTGAAAAGTATGCATAAATGACATATCAACTTATTCACGCCAGGTACGGATATTAGGTAGGTATTACTTAATTATTGTAAACTGTAAATAGGTTTATTTGTGTTTGAACCAAATTTAGATTATGTCAGTAACATAAACACATACTGACAGAATCTAAATTTGGTTTTGTCGTGTCCTAAATAAATAATAGACTCAGTCAAATCGTTTATTTCAATTAAGCACATAAAAGGCACATTTAATCATCAAAGTCAAAGCATTTATTTCAAATAGAATTGATTCTAGTCGCCCCTTCCAAATGGTAGTTTTCGTATGGAGAAGAATGGGCAAGAAACTCCACCGTTACTCTTAAAATGTTTTACAATATTTTGCATACATTAATTATGTAATAAATATGTGAAGACGATGCACCTAAAATAAAATTACTATACAACAATAGGTAAAAGAATTAAAAACGAAACCATGACATATAAATTAATTATCTGATAGATACATGGTGCTCACATATTTCGCACTGCTCACACAAGACTGTATCAACTCAAAAATTTATTTCTCACACAATCCTGTATTAACTCCAAATTTGGAAATAACTTGATAACCTGCAATCTCTGAATTACTCATAATTAAAGAAACCCCTTAATTTTATCACTAATTTTAAAACAGTGTTCACTTTTTACAATCGTTAACAGGAAACGAGTAATCAGTTTCCCATCATTTCTGAAAAAAGCTTCATTTTGAGTTGATACAGTCTTGTGTTAGCAGTGCGATTTACAAACATGGTAAATGTAAATGATTTTCATTAAAAACAAATTAACAAGTAATAAGTCAGGGTGTGAGTTAAAGTAATTACAGAATGTAAATCAATGTCAAAAAAATAATAACTTTTACAACTAAATTAGCAACCAGTTTGATTTTGTCTAGACTCTAGATTGACTTATGGAGCAGGACCAGCATCAATATTTATAATAAAAACTTAAATTTGATTGAAATGTTTTACAATATTTTGTATAAGTAGGTACATTAATTATATAATTAAGTAGGTATATGTGAAGACGATATTACTATACCACAATAGTTCAAAATAATTAAAAATTGATATTTTTAACAAATAACATAAACTATACATTGCTACATACAAAACATGACACGTCGAAACATATAAGTACCTATCTCACAATAACACACAAGTAGCTTGCTAACCTAACATAGTTTCAAGAATACCTACACTTACACAATTTTGAATTTCTAGCTGGTACCTAAATAAACAAGTGAAAATATCTACAATGAAAAATCTTATGAACTAATAAATAACACAATTGATTAAAATATACATTGATATACTGTACACACGGCTACACATCAAGCTATACATTTCCAGTTTGAGTTGACCTCGCATTGTATAGGTTTTTCATACAATTAGCAGTCAGCTTATACTGGTTATGTATAGCTTGATGTGTAGCCGTGTGTACAAAGATACATGAATTTAAAATTAAGTATTACAATAAAAATATCTTCTGTTCTACACGCTGCTTTTTGTTGGTGTATCAATCGTGTGTTTCCTTTCCGTCCCAATTTTAAGAACAATAAACTCAACTACTGGAAGCCGCAGTTTTCACTGTAACAAATGAATTAACACAATTTTGTAAAGACTATTCTATACTGAACCCAAACCTCAGACCCTAGAAATAATTTAGTTATATTATTCATACCTTTTAATTCCTTGATGTCTTGACATTTAGCATTTTTCTGGACGCGTCTCAAAATAATTTCATCCCGGTTGACCTCTATGACAGTCAATGGTTGGGTGACAGATATGAAGCAAATGAAGTAACATTTATTCATTTTGGTAATTCGCAATTGACCCTGGACCTAGAATCAAAATAATAATAGCAATTAAAACAAATATTCCGAGAAACATAATTTTTTTATACATGAACAAAGATATAATAGTACCTATTTGTTACTTACTTGATAATAATATCATGTTTTTTGTTCATAACTAAAACATAATTGAGGAAAACAATAGGAAAATTTCTATTTCCTGATGCTACTCTAATATTTTGAGATTTCCTTTCCAAAGAAAACATTTTATGTTTAAAACAGCATTTACTGCCAATGTTGTTTACTGCTTCTATAATACCTGTAACAAACAAAAGTTTTTGTAACATATGTCCATATTATAAATGCGAAAGAAACTTATCTGTTGATAGATTGGGCTTTGGAGGACAGGATACTTTACATCCCAAACATTCACGAGGGATGAACCGCAGGCGAAAGCTAGTTATTTATATATTTTTATTATTGAAATAAATTTACCATCAGGGCTAGTTGCTAAGAATCCAAATTCTGCTTGTCACTTTTTACTTCCATCGTGTGTTATTATTCCTTTCATCCGAATCTCATGAACAATAAAATCAATTGCTGCAGGAAGCCGCAGTTTTCGCTACTACAAAGTCTACGAGTACAAAATGAATTTACGCAGTGCAAGTAAAGCAATGGGAAACCACAGACCCACAGAGGTATTATTATTTTATACTAGAGCAAATCAGCAAACCAGAAAGAACTATTTGAATACGTGGTGTTGCCAGCCTCTGATTTTGGATCTGCCACTTTTTCAGTTTTTCCCTTAAAAAAAAAACAATTATTATGGGTAATTATTATTATATTATATACTAGCTGACCCCGGCGAACTTAGTACCGCCCCGCCAGCCACTTTACGCATTTTAAATCTCTGCTATCTTCTAAGATATTCATTTTTATGATATATGCTGTAAAGAGCAATTTTGATCTACATGAAATGCACAACGTATCTAAATGGTATCTAATGTACATCATGCGAATGTTATTATAACTTGTTCATAATAAAACATTTCATACCCTAATAAACTTTACTATCATAATTAAGGGAAATATATTTAGGTGGAGCACACTGCACGTTGCACGTAGGTACCTATTTGTAATGTAATAGTATAATAGTACTTAGTACGTTCAAAAATCAAAAAGACGTCGTAGGTACCTACTCGCCTGTTCATAGCTTCACAGTTCGCTAAACATTTATTTATATTTATGAAATTAGCGTTTTCGTATTGCTTGTACAGGTAGTTATTGAATAAATTATAAAAATATTGTTATTTGAATTAGTTTTGCAGTTTAGTTTCTAAACGAATGGTTGTTGTTATTGAGAATGACCTTGCCGCACTGTGTGTGCTACCATGCTATGCTAATAATAATAATACTGAATAACCAAGTAGCCAGGATTATTCACCAGCAACTTGCTTTGAAATATAAACTTGTGGATTCTGAGGTACCGTATTACAAGTATGTGCCCGACCCAGTTCTTGAAAATGACCATGTCACGTTGTACTGGGATCGGTCTATCATTACTGACAGGACTATTGTCGCCAATAAGCCTGATATAGTGGTGATAGATCGATTAGCGCGCCGCACAATGATTGTCGATGTTACCATTCCACATGACGGGAATCTCGTGAAAGCTGAGAAAGAGAAACAAATGAAATATCTTGACTTAGCACACGAGGTTGTTGACATGTGGAATGTGAGCTCGGCTGTCATTGTGCCGATTGTCGTATCGGCCAATGGCCTTATGGCCGAAGGCCTCGATGAACATCTATCGAGGCTTTCGTTAGGCGGTTGGATCAAGAGCCTGATTCAGAAGGCAGTACTCCTCGATACGGCTCGCATTGTGAGGAGGTTCCTGTCTCTGGAGCCCTAACCACCGGTAGCTTGGACCCTGTTCCCGACACCGGCGGACTACTATTTTTTTATATTTTTAAATGTTTTTTTTTTTTTTTACTTATTTTTTATACTTTAAGAAATATTTAAAAATATAACCGAATATGTAAATAGATAAATAAACGAAATAATACTGAAAAGCGCAAACAAATCGTAAGCTATGTATTCGCATACCTGTACCTACTTTTTAGTTTTGAATGCTGGTTTCACAGGAATTAAATATAATTCAATTAATCGATTAGGTACCTACGCAACGGTGAATCATAGCTTAGGGAAAAATACTTAGTTTGTAGACCTACCTACCTCGGACCTCCTCCGCCGCCGTATACATGAACTTCTGGCTACCTTTACTGTTTCGTACTTTATGTAGCTACTAGATGTTTTCCGCGGCTGCGCCCGCGTGGATGTCGGAGATTATCCCACGGAATCGTACAGACGAGACGCCAGCACATCAACCTACTACAATCTGTCAAATTTCTTTAATAGATTTTCAACTTTATCGCTAAAGCATAAGGTTCAAAGTTGATTGGCTAAATTTGACAGTTTCGGGTAGTTTGATCTGCTGGCGTCTGTACCAGTCTGTACTATCGGAATAAAAATAATCCTATGTCCTAACCCAGCACCCTAATTGTGTACCTAACACATTGTCAATCTCAATCTGAATCGTTTTGAAGAATATTGCTAATCCATTGCTTTGCATTATGTTCGAAACTTTTTTTTGCTCAAAACTTTGATTATATAATCAAAGGCTCAAAAACGTAAATAACGCTGATCGCGACGATAGGTCGTGGTGGAGCAAAATGAAAATAGTGGACTGTTTAAAATACGAATTATAATGGATTATAAAGAAAAGAAATTACAACGGTCGGTTAAATATGAAAATAAGAAATAATATAAGAAAGATGAATAGCGCAGCCGTGCTTGAAGGCGTGCAACAGCTGACTCCTCTCGCGTCTCGCGGTATGTTGCGGGGGCCCGCGCTCGGCCGGCGGCCGGCTGACCGCCCGCTGTCCCCGCACCCCTCGTTCACTGCCGCCAGCGCGCGGCGATGTTGAGTGCAAAAGCGGTCTCAACAAACGCAATGAATGTTGTTGAAGTGTCAGAATGAAAGCCATTGCAGTAGCAATCAGTAGATAGTGTGTTACGCATTTACCCCCCAGGTCATGGTCTACCCATATGCCAAATAACATCTAAATCCGTTCAGCCATTTTAGCGTGAAAGTGGAACAAACAAAGTCACATGCACATTTATAATATTAGTTAGGAATATACATAATATGAAAAAGCTAATGTATATTCTATGTGTATATTATCAATAATTTCCATGCAGTCAAAAATAACGCAAGTACGATAGGTACCTAGATTGGTAAAAATTCAAACACATCTCCGGGGCCAAGCGCTACGTCCGTACTATATGTAGGTTATTTAGGTACCTCTGTGCATGCAGAGCAATTTACAAAATAATAATAATAATACAACCGAATTGAGAACCTCCTCCTTTTTTTGAAGTCGGTTAAAAACTATGGCATTTATGCGCGCGGCCACGTAGCGAGGCGCGTGCGATGCGACATCATGGAATGATAGCGGCCTGCCGCCTGCGCGTGAGAGAGAAGCCACACGGTGCGGTGCGGCGCCGTACCGCAAAAATTTTGCCGCATCACTGGACACATGCAGCCAACCAAGCGTTCGGACGCTATCTCTCTCTTTCGGCTTTGCCTGTTTTTCACAGTTTTTCAAACATTGCGCTGGATGAAAGAACAAACTCATATCCGCTACTAGGAGTTTATACTGTTCTGTGAACAAGCTTTTCGACTATGCCCGCGTTGACGATAGGATAGACGGTCTGGGAACTGGGAAGGGCTCTCTCAATAGGTAGGTACTTACCTACCTACCTAATGCAGAAAGATTTTTAATTCAGAAAATTTCTCGAAGACAGTTCAAGTGTAAGTTAGTACCTACTTACATTTATGTAGGTACTTATAATAATCTTAGTACAGACGCCAGCACATCAACCTACTACAATCTGTCAAATTTCTTTAATACATTTTCAACTTTATTGCTAAAGCATAAGGTTCAAAATTGCTTGGGGAAATGTGACAGTTTCGGGTAGGTTGATGTGCTGGCGTCTGTACATTCATTACAGTAATATCGAAGAACCCAGGGTAGATTTTCTCACTTCATGATTAAATTGATAAAAAACTTTTTTACAAAAAAATACAACCGACTTCCAAAAAAAACACTACAAAGTGAAAAATAACTTTAATTTCGGAAGTCGGTGTCGTTGGTTCCACATTTTCGTTTTTTTGACACCGACTTCCGAAATTAAAGTTATTTTTCACTTTGTAGTGTTTTTTTTGGAAGTCGGTTGTATTTTTTTGTAAAAAAGTTTTTATTTTTCGCTTTTTAGTTGTACCTACCCCATACAAATTCATATAACACTACTTGCTAGTGACAGGAAGATAAACATCATCAATATAAACTAAGTGGAAAACAATCGTATTATTGAAGCTAATTCTAAAACTACCCAAGCAAAGTTCATAAAATTTATATGGGACCACCTCTGAAGCATACCTTATTCATTAAAAAATATATTTATTAGTTTTTAGACTAGATGCTGATAATCCTGGCTGCAGCATCAGGCCAGACTTATGTCAACATTACATTGAACTTAAAATTTAGTCCTGTTTAACATGAGCCCAAACACGACTACGGTGCTGTAATTTCAAGGTTTGTACTTTTTCTGATGCTCCTGGCTTCAGCATCACGTCTCTATGTACTTCGGTGTTCTTCATTAACAGAATGTTTATCCACACATCGAGCCCTTTTCAATGAGCCTAAACACGATATATCTGCTGTTAGTTGTCGAGGAGTTAGGTACTCTGCAGACTATCCTGACTGCAGCATCAGGTCATGACTTGATGATCATGAGACCAAATGTGGCAAATGTCCTATCAAGCATCAAAACAATTTACTAAAACAGTCCTTGCCTGTTCGATTAACTTCTTACTGTTAAGGAGTTGTACCTTCCATCATCAGCCCAGCTACCTGAGATGGTGATAACCATACGCAAATACACAAGATACTTCATAAAATATGCGAAAAACCATAAGTAAGCCTATAAAATTTGAGGGTTGCCCTCGATTTCTCTAAGATCCCATCATCAGATCCTAACTTGGTGACAATGGGACCACCTCAGAACTATCTACTTTCGAACAAAAAAAGAATTTTGAAAATCTGTCGACAATTGGCGGAGTATTCGATGAACAAACATACAAAAAAAAAACACAAACAGCCGAACATAGTACCTCCTCCTTTTTGTGAAGTCGGTAAAAATATAACTGCGCGGGCGGAGCTACCGCGCGCGCGCCAGCCTTGTAAGAAAAATTGCAACCTAAGTACGATCCGCAACGCACAAAATTATAAAATTGGCCAATCTGTGCGACTTTGACAAACAACGCCATCTAACGATCAAGATCAACTGCTGCTGATAACCTTAGCAAAAATGTACGCCCTCTGCAGGATATTTCAAAGAACCATCAAGATGGTTCTTTGAAATATCCTGCAGAGGGCGTGTTCCGTCCGCGCACACATAGAAAAATTTATCGATTTTTTCAGGCCTAGAAATCCTACAAATAGTGTTTTTTTTACAGATTTTTGTCGATATGCGTCAATTATAAATCATAACAACTTAATATACGTGCTTTTGTTCTGCAAAAATCGTTTATGTATCGAGATTTCTACCCCGAAAGAATGTATGAAAAAGTGTCAGTATTCAATCCCCTTAAGGGGAGAGGCCTTTTACTTTGTGGATGGTTGTAATAGTGAGGATTTACTTAAATTCTTTTTTTTTTATCTTTCAGTTGTCAGACTCAACCACTTTATTCAAGAAAAACATTACTTTCTCTCACAGTAAGCATTAGAAAGCAGTATATAAATTATCCATTATGACTTTCACGAGAAGACTTCAGATGCCAAATTCCACCAAGCCATACAACATATTTGTTCCAATTTATTCTTGCTGCATGTCCAAATATTTCATGTTAAATGTGAATAAATACTATTGTCAGTTAAGGTTGTAATAATATTTAAATAAAACCAGTTTTTTTTGTTTACCATATATTATGTCTTTCTATTTACCTATACCCAATGAATGACAGTTAATTTAGCTAAACACCACTATTTTCTAATTAGTATCACTATAATAATCACTTGTCTTTATTAAAAAAAAGGTTAAGTAAGTATTCAATTCTTACATTTTTCATAACAAGTTATTTTTATTTGTACCTTTACAGTTCATAATTAAAACATTTTATATTAAAGCTTACACTGTTATCAATTTACACCATAGATACATATGTTTATATCCTTGTCATGCAAGACTGAAGATTCAACAGTTTTCTAAAATACAATGATTAGCTTTTATTAACAATCTTGAGTTAAACTGAAGTAGTTGCTGAGCAGCAGCAGTGGCCGAAGCGAACAGTAGTGGGTCAATCATGCTGCCTTCCATGTCTTCGCAGGTGAAACACCCCGAGAATTATCCTGCAGTGTTAAAACAAAATCAAATTATTTTCTACTCAAATAAAGTACTTAAACTATGTTATGTGGCAAACTAGGCATATCAACTAGGCCTTCATCAGCCCATGGCTGAACAAAAGCCATGTTGTGCATTGTTTAATTTCTTCTTTCTTTAGGGCCAGATTTTCAGTCTCCAAACATTTTTATTTAACATAACACTAAATTTGAATGGTAAACATTAGTTAGGTATACATAAAATATATGATGATAAATATATCATAATAAATATTATGTGGGTTGCTTCTTGATTCTTAATTGTGTCAAAAAGCTTACCTTTAATTATTAATACGGCAGATAGGTTTTCCATTCTTTGTAAGAAAATCCATCGTATGTCAACTAGATTGATGTTAGTAGGGCAGTGTTCCATTCTTGTATTTTCAGCTCTAGCACCGACTGCAAAAATATTATGATTAATGTTTTGTACTTAGTTGTTAATCAAATAGATTAATGGTTATTATAATTTGTTTCAATAACTACTTATGTACAAACATATTAATTAATAATTTCAGTAGTTAGAATGGAGGTTAACGGGCATACTGTGATAATTATTCTAACCACAACAAATAGCTAACCAAGCTAAGCTAAATAACGATGCTTCCGACAACAAAGGTCGTAAACACCAAAATAGCACTTTTGGTAATCAACGAAAAACAAAAAATAATTTCGTTTTTGGCTTATATCTTTTTAACTTTAAAAGTTGTAAAATTATGTTCTATACAAGAAATACGTAAAATACGATGGTGTTTCATAATATATTATTGCTATTTATGTCAAAGCCTTATTTTAAAAGTTAGCTTGGACATACACCCCAGAAAATTCAAGAAGTTGGTATTTACGACCACTAACAAATCAATGGAGAACGATTTGTTTAACGGAAGTTAGAAGTATGCACCAGTTTTTAAATACAATAGTTCTGGGTTTGGTTTTAAAAACCATATACTGAAATAAAAATGAGTGTAAACACCACGATCTGATGCGATGGTATGTAACAAACATGGAAATATCTGAAGCAAATCAATGAATTTAAGACTGTAAGTTGAGTTTTCATTACTTGTAATAAAAACAATAAAATAAAACATAAATTGACATAATTAAAAAAGGTTTTTTATTCATTGACCGTCATCGTTTAATCAAAATAATGGTTAAGCAAGACAGTAATACAAATTCAAAGTAAAAAAATGTCTAAACCAATCACTTAAATTTCCATTAGAGGATCTTGTACATCAATCATCATTCATCATCATTGTTTGTGTCGCGGCTCGAAATTTTTAACCTTGAAATGTGTAAACTTTAGGACCTGTCAGGTCCTAAAGGTTACACTTAAGTAAGTATAATTATTATAGGCATCGTCCCGTATAATTTAATCAAGCGTTTGTTACAAGATGCCTATAGTGTTCTACCTCCAACGGCGTACCTAACCAGCCAGACATAATTCAAAATGTTAAGTAATCATTTTGTTTCATTGATTTCAAGAAGATTTTATAATCACGACATTTTTTTAAAACGTATTGATAATGAATTACAAAAAAATATAAGTAAACATTCTACCAAGCTTACTGCTCTAATAATTTTAATAAACAATGCCCATTTTCACCAACGCACTTAAAAATTTAGATAGTTCATCTTTCTAGATCTTGTTTGTTCGGAAAGCTTCTGTACTATGGTCTACCTAACTTTTAGTGTCGTTGGTGAAAATGGGAAGGTGTTATCGACAAGATAATAAAAAAAGTAGATGCAAAACATAATACGACGACGAGTTATAGAAAATCAGGTCTTCAAATTTCTGATTAATAATCTTCTGTCATTGGATAGAAGATTATTAACCAGAAATTTGAAGACCTAATTTTCTGATAGAAGATAATTTAATCAGAAATTTCATCTTCCTCGTCAGTCTCAGGAAGAGTATCAATGACATTATGAGACTGACAAGGAAGCTGTTTGTATTCGGCATGAAACCGTTTGTGTATTGTCCCCTGATCACACAATCGTTGCAGATCTTTGTATTTAGCTGCGGTAATTGGTAGTTTATCCGTATATAGCTGTTTTGGAGTCAACTGCTTTACTCGATTATATTGTAATTCTAACATTTCTTCTGTATTTTCTTTTGATTTATTCTTCCCTTTTCCCTTTCTTTTACGCTTGACATCTTCGAACAACTTGATTCGATGTGTAATTGCATCTTCTTTCATTGAATACTTGAGTTCTATTTGGTTTAAATTGGTCTTTCTGAAAGTTGCTACTCTAATGTTTCTCCAATTAATATTCTTTAAGGTTTCTTTTGTAAAAGTGTTTGATGCTATTTCACTCCAGTTCAAAAAATCTGAGTAGTCCATCACATTGACTATATAAGGCCCTGGCCGCTTTCTAGCTGATTGAAAAAACGAAGGCCACTGAGATGGACTCCAAACTATGATTCTTTTAACTTCCCTCTCTATTGTAGCGTGCATTGAATCTGCTGGCATATAAGTATGTCCCGGCAGTAAAAAGTTTATTTGGATAACTTGTAAGTTTTTAGAAAACATTAAATAATAATTTAATGTGGCTAGAACGGTTTTATTTTTGTTTTATTTTTATTTTATTTTATTTGATAGGAATAACAAACAGCAGTATATTACATAGTAAGCACACAATATAAAAACTTATAATAAAAGTAACAAATACACTACTCAAGACGTTATCCACAGATTACTATACAGAATAGCTAGCTGTTAGTAGAATAAATTAAAAAGCACTTATTAACTAATTACCAGGTTTTGTCCCCCACACGAGTCGCAATAGAACAGTAAATTCCGAATGCCTTTTTCATCAGCAATTTTTAAATATTGATACAAGCAAGTTGCGATTTCATCGCTGCCCTTTTTTCCATCACTTTCTCCCCATGTGAAGCAATATCCATCTTGAGTACTACTTTCGTAAATAGTAAAATTATAGACTGCATATTTTCGTGAATAATAGAGTAACATACTTTCCCCATGAGGAGTGTTTAAGACTTTTTGCAAGTCGAAACTAGAAGTGACAGTATCATTGTTAAGAGTATGTAGTTTTTGATGAGCAGCAAACCTTCTATAGCTTGCTTTCTTTTCTAGGATGTGATCTTTTAACTTTTCTTGTTCAGAATCAGAATGCTTTATTTGTAAACATAGGTCAAATTACAATAGTGTGCGAGATGTTACAGGTAGGTAGATCCTCTATGTTTTGCCCAGAGGCGTACAAATATATTAAATTAACATTGTCGAAATTTTACTTTTAATAACAATTTAACTTTGAGATAATCATGAAGTAGTATTTTGTAAACTTTCACATTAGTAATAAAATCAATATTAATTGTACATGCATATTAATACAAATTGAAAATAGAATTAATGTCAATAAATGTCATAAGTTATGTGTCATAATAATGCCAATGTCAAATAAAATTCTAAATCGTCAAAATAAGTGAGTACAATTTTCTGAAGCAGTAATTATAGAATTATCGTCCAAATACTCCTGTAGCGAGTAATAGCATTTATTTATCAATATTCTTAATAGTTCTGTTTTGAAATTGTCCAGGTTTAACGTTTTTATTTTTTCAGGTAGTTTGTTAAATATTTTTTTGGCCATACAGAAGGTAGGTACTTTTATTCATTAGTGCAGTTTTGCCATGAGTCACTTCGAGTTCTGACTCATTTTTATCGCGTAATTTTCGGTAGTAACTTTTAGTAGCTATTTTGTATAATGAAATGTTAGATTTGACGAACATATTTGTTTCGTATATGTACAGCGATGGCAAGGTAAGAATTTTTAGACGTATAAAGAACGGTTGACAACTGTCTGTACTTTTAAGGCCACACATAGCTCTGACACATCTTTTTTGGGCTCTAAATACGAGTTCTCTATCAACTGAATTGCCCCAGTATATTACGCCATATCTGAGTGTTGATGCAACATAGGCGTGATAGGCTGTTAGTACGGATTCTAGGCTTACTATTTTTGATAGTTTATAGAGAGCATAGGTAAATTTATTAAGTTTTTTACATAAAAAAAAAAAAAAAAAAAATCTAAAATTATAATTCCAAGGAGACAAAGAATCTTGAAACCGTGGATTACCCCTGGCTTGCTGAAGTGCATACAAAATAGGGATCAAATGCATATGAGATTAAATAAATCACCTAATAATGCAACCCTAAAGATAACTTACACACGTTATAGAAATTTCTGTAATGACTTGCTTCGAAAGCTCAGATTAACCTATGAAAAATGTGAACTTCAGAAAGCCCAAGGCAATCCAAAAGAACTTTGGAAAACCATACAAGATATAACTAACACGCGTAAGGAGCGCACCGGTCCTGACAAGTTGTTAAACATGAGTGATAGTCCCCAATCATCGGTGAATCAGGTATGTTCATTTTTTAGTAACATTGGTAAAATCTTAGCGGATGATATAATTAAAACAAATAGGCAAGCTACAACACCTCCGAACAGTGATCCATGCGTAAGTCTAACCCCAGTTGACTCTCTTGTCTTACTAGAAGTCAATGAAACTGAAGTCGATTCACTCATTACACAATTACGTTATGACTGTGCTGTGGGTTGGGACGGTATTTCATCATCTCTGTTAAGAAAATGTCGCCAGGAACTGGTGCCTCCTTTAACCTATATCTGCAATCGCTGTATTCAGACAGGAACCTTTCCGGACGCACTGAAAAAGGCTATCATCCTTCCAATATACAAATCCGGGAGCAGAGGCTGTGTCAACAACTACCGGCCAATCTCAATCCTGCCATCGATTTCAAAAATAATTGAGAGGATCCTCAATAAGCAACTCAAAGGCTTCTTGAACAAAAATCGCATCATTGCGGAAAACCAGTACGGTTTCAAAGCTGGGGTATCGACAGAGGATGCTGTTTTGGACCTTACTCAATTTGTGGCAAAGGAGCTTGATGGTGGATCTAAATGCTTAGGCATATTTCTAGACCTCTCGAAGGCCTTCGACACAGTTTCTGTTCCCAAACTCTTGGTGAGGGTGGAGCGTCTGGGTGTGAGGGGCACGGCATTGGAAATGTTTAGAGACTATCTTAAAAATCGCACTCAGCAAGTTAGGATAGGTGATTATCTCAGTGTTGAGAAAACTGTGACCTATGGCGTGCCTCAGGGAAGCATATTGGGGCCCACTATGTTCCTAATTTACATGAATGACCTTTGCAGAATGATTCTCCCTAACTGCAAAATATACGCGTATGCCGATGACACTGCAATCGTCATTTATGGACCTACGTGGGATGTGGTTAAAGAGATGGCAGAAAACGCTCTAGGTCGGAGCATGAGCTGGCTCCAGGATAGCCTACTAACTCTCAACTTAGTTAAGACCTGTTACGTTCCTTTCGCTATCCGCCGAAATTCGATGCCCCCTAAAGACTTTACAATAATTGCTCATACATGCCAGCGCTCATCTAATACATGTACTTGCCCTACTCTGGACAGACGCGACAGTGTCAAATATCTAGGTTTGCAAATCGATGAATGCCTTAGATGGGACAAACAGCTCGATATGATAACTTTCAGAGTGCTGCGGCTCATATACGTCTTCAAATCGCTAAGAGAATCCGCTGATATGGGCACACTGAGGATGGTCTATTTTGCACTGTGTCAGTCTATAATTGGTTATTGTATTACTGCGTGGGGTTCCTAAACAATTTATCTTCGATAAAAAATACAAGATCCAACTTCACGAGGACCGCCGATGCGAGGGGTTGTGCCCTGCAGAGCTGCGTATCTTCACGGATGGATCCAAAACAGGTAGTGGCACAGGTGCTGGAATCTTCTCGGAGGACTTCAACATACATATAGCCACACCATTGGGAGTCCATAACACAGTGTTCCAGGCTGAATGCATGGGCATTTCTCTGGCAGCTTCAGCCATTTTGGCCAGGGAAGTAAAGGACCACTCAATACGCATACTCTCAGACAGCATGGCTGTTCTGCAAGCGCTGAACAGTTATACAGCTGACTCTGGGCTAATATACGAGTGTCACCAGCGCCTCAATCAGGTGGGTAAACTCAATAAAATAACCATTCAATGGATCAAAGGACACAGCGGTTCGCTGGGCAACGATGCAGCCGACGAGCTAGCCAGAAGGGGGTCGAGCATGGCACCAGTGGGACCTGAGCCCATCGCGCCACTCCCCTTCGGGTATATACGTACTCTGGTAAGGAAACGTACCAGAGAACAACATGAAAAACTTTGGACGGACCTAAGTGAATGCAGGCAAGCTAGGGAAGCGCTTCCCACATTGGATGGCCGCCTCACGAAACAGGTTCTCCGTCTAACCAAACAAAAGCTGCGCATAGTTACTGCAGCTTTAACTGGCCACGGGTCATTTAATAAACACCTCTTTGTCATAGGAGTAACAGACAGTCCGCTGTGCAGGGCCTGCATGGAGGACGACGAGACAGCGGCACATGTGCTTCTAAACTGCCCGGTGGTCGCCACATACAGGGCAAAGCACTTCGGTAACCCAGGTACCCTACGTGAGACGGTCAGTAACATCAAGGCGTTGCTGGCCTTCCTTGAGGAGCTGGGGTGGATCGAATAATCGATTTTCCCACCCGTACGCAAAATACGCGCATTGACGTGGAGTTGCGGATACCAGCCCGTATTACCTATTACCTACTGCGTGGGGTGGTGCATCAAAAACCAGCTTGCTGAGAGCTGAGAGAGCTCAAAGAGCCGTACTAAAGGTTATGTGTAAAAAACCATACCGATATCCAACTAAACAACTCTACGAGGACTGTGAGGTCCTCACTGTTAGACAACTGTTCATTCTGCAGTCAACCCTCAGGACTCATAGATCCATGCCCAAATCAAACCCTAAAAAGCGCACTAATATCCCGTCTGGAGCTAAACATAAAACGTCTTTTGCCCAACACCAATTTTACGTTTTAAGTAAACATCTATATAAGAATTTGCATAAAAAGCTAAACATACTAGATTTAAATAGATATATGTTGAAGAAAGAAATAAGACAATGGCTATTAAAACAGGACTATGTGGCAACAGAGAATCTGCTAACTTACATCTCTTAAGATAATATTACTTACATTACATACATACTAAAAGATTTCATCTCAAACTATATCCAATTATTATATATTTATTACTATCACGGAATCACTCCCCCCACACACACCCACTTACTCCCCACACACACCCTCCCACACACCCTCCCACACACCTCACACACCCACATACACCCTCACACACACATACATACATACACATGCATGTCTGCTGTCTTTCACTCTTATTTTGTTATTTTTTTATTAGTACACATCATTGACACTGTATTCACCTGTTTATGGTTGTGAAAATTGGCTAAATCCACTTGGCTGAACCCTATCTTTTAAGATACAGGCTAGTCCTAGTTTAAAAGATAGAGTATCCTATTGCATAATAATGTAAATGTTATTTTCAAACAAATTCATACAGTGCAATGTGCTATGTTTTTTTTTTTGTGAAATAAATACTTATTATTATTATTTATTATTATTATTTCGTCTGTCTGGGGTCTCCAAGTCAAATTGTTGTCTATATTAATACCAAGAAATTTAGTAGCAGTAGTTGATTCTATTTTTGTCCCTAAATAGCTAATGTCAAGGATTGTATTTGGTATTCTCTGATAAAAATGCATAATTTTAGTCTTTTCTAAGTTTATAATTAGATTATTGTTGTCAAACCATGTTATAATTCTATTTAATGTCATATTTATTTCATTTTCATAAGTATTGGGATCATCACATTTAATAATTACGGTGCTATCATCGGCAAATAGTACCATGGGGTGCTTTATTTGCCTCGGAAGGTCATTTATGTAGAGCAAAAAAGGGGGGGTCCTAGCACGCTACCCTGAGGAACGCCGTATTTAATTATCTCGCTTTCGGAACGATATTTTTTTTCGTAACCAGTAATTGAGGATATTTGTGTGATTTCTACAAATTGCTTTCTGTCCGTTAAGTAAGATCGAATGAGGTCAAGTATATTTCCCCTGATACCATATTTTTCAAGTTTATGTACTAGTATAGGATAATCCACATAATCAAAAGCCTTAGTTAGATCCATGTAGATAGCACATACAGGATTTCTGTTATCCATATTTGACAAAACAGGGAGAAGCAGGTCATGTATAGCCATATTGATTGTCTTCTGCTTACGAAATCCCTTTTGTTCATTTACTAATATGTTTGATTTCTCAAGATAGTTGTACAAGGACTTAGAAATGACTTTCTCAAATATTTTTGAAAATACGGGTATCAACGCAATAGGCCTATAATTTGACATAATTTGTCTATCATTTTTTTTGTGCAATGGTACAATTATTGACGTTTTTAATTTATCAGGGAAGATTCCGCTAGAAATGCTCATATTAATTATGTGGCTGAGATGCGGAGCTATATAATGAGACACTTCTTTGATAACTTTAGTGCATACTCCGTCATAACCAACACTATTTGTATTTCGAAGTGAGGTAATATGATTATTTACGTCTTGAGGTACGGTCGGCTCCATAAATAAAGAGTTTGAAGTATTTAAGCGTACGTTCATTTCTGGTATAGTTTTATTTTTAGGTTCGGTAACTTGATTAATATAAAACTTATTAAAAGCCTGAGCTATATTTAATGGGTTTGTGATTTTCTGTGTCTCTGTTTGAATTTGTGTTATTGGTTCTTTAGGGAAGCAGGTATTACAATTGTTAATTATGGTCCACGCCGCTTTAGATTTATTTTTGGACGTTTTAATGAAGTAGTTATTTCGTGATGCTTGTGTTAACGTTATAACTCTTTTAAACCTTGCAGAATATGTCTTAAACGATTGTTTATTCTTTGGGGAAGGATTTGTTCTATATGTATTGCCATAGCAAGTGCCGTTTTGTTTTACTACATTTCCTTATCCCGTTCGTGATCCATTTTGTTTTCTTAGTAATTGATTTTGTTATTATTTCGTAGGGAAAGCAAAGATCGTAAAAACATTTGAATTGGTCAAGAAAATAGTCGTAGGCCTTATTGACGTCACTAGTTGTATATATGTCCGAAAAAGTGAGACTTTTAATGCAATTTTTAAAGTTCCTCTTCAGTTATATCTTTTTGATTTTCTGCTTTAACACACACGATGCATTTGTCCTTTTTAGGAATGTGGAAGCCTACGTGACTATAATCCTGACAAAATATATTCCTAAAAACCCCTTCACTTACTTTTTCTTTTTCTCCCTTTGTGCAGTCAAATAAATAGATTTGGTATAGGTTTGAAATATTTTTTACATCTTGAGATAAATAGACACGACTACTATCTTTTCGAGCGTAATGCGATGGCGTTACTGGCAACTTATTTATAAATTCTCTTACATAATTTTTTGCTGCTTCCGAATATTTTGATGCGTAATGTCTTGTTCTCTTTTCAGTTTCTGCCATACCCTCTTTGGAGTTTGTAAGTGTATATAGTAAAAACTTTTGTGTTACGTCTAATGTGTTTAATATGAACTTCTGGCAGACTTGTCTGCGGCCTTCTCCTTCGTTGATATAATATTCGTAAGTAATGTTTCTTCTACTATTAGGAGACTCAGTCCTTTTTCTGTTTACGGGTACTGGTCGTGCACATCGTACAATCCAATATTTTCTGCGCTGATTATCGAGAGACCAGTAAAATTCGTGAATAGTCTTTCGTTTCTCTTCATTTATTTCAAAGCATTTCCTGTTGCATTTGTCGGGCACACAAGGATTTTGTTTTAAAGACTTACTTTCTATTAATTCCCCCTTTCTATTTTCGAAAGCTTTTCCCTCATCTCTTAATTTTTTGTTATTTTTATATTTATTTACAGGTTTACTTTTCTTTTCAGTCATATTATCGTTTACTGTGTTGCTGCTATTTCCTATAACCATCTTTTTGCTACGTCGTCTTTTTTTCTTTTTATCATCATTGTCGCTAGAATATTCGCTTTCATTCATACTCCATTCATCTGAGCTGCCAGCTGAAAAGGGACACTCTTCTTCACTTGGTAGAAAATCTGTATACGATTTTATTAAGACTTTGCGTCTTTTTTTCCGTTTTTGCCTTACATCTTGCTTTACATCAGTTGTTGGTTTTGACTGAGGAGATTCTGTTATAAATAACAAATCGTCAGGCATCGTCGAATGAGCACTTTCAACCGTAATTTCACGCTATAAAATACCAGTAATTGGACACAGCTGTAAATCGCTGGTAGGCGAACACGATTGGAGAGCGGTTGCATCTAGAACCGGTAAATCAGTATTTTCAGCGATACCTTCACGCTTTACAGTGTTAGTAGATGGGCCTGGCAGAAGAGGTGTTTCCATTATGAGAGCCGACGCTGTGGGCATCATCGGGTGAGTATCTTCATCGAGACTTTCACGCTGTACGGCGTCAGAAGATGGGCCTGGCAGTAGAGGTGTTGCGATTATGAGAGACGAATCAGTGGGCATCATCGGGTGAGTATCATCAGCGAGACCTTCACGCTGTACGGCGTCAGTAGATGGGCCTGGCAGCAGAGGTGTTGCGTTTATGAGAGACAAATCAGTGGGCATCATCGGGTGAGTATCATCAGCGAGACCTTCACGCTGTACGGCGTCAGTAGATGGGCCTGGCAGCAGAGGTGTTGCGTTTATGAGAGACGAATCAGTGGGCATCATCGGGTGAGTATCTTCATCGAAATTTTCACGCTGTACGGCGTCAGAAGATGGGCCTGGCAGCAGAGGTGTTGCGTTTATGAGAGACGAATCAGTGGGCATCATCGGGTGAGTATCATCAGCGAGACCTTCACGCTGTACGACGTCAGTAGATGGGCCTGGCAGCAGAGGTGTTGCGTTTATGAGAGACTGTTAAGAATCGATCGCTGGCGCCATCTGAGCAGCGCGACGAGCAACTCCCGTACCATGCTCGGAACCTCGCGCGCTCCGCTCCGCGACGCGCGCGCACTTCACGTTGCCTGCGAGGATCGGCGAACGGCTCCAGAATACGACACTTCACTCACCGGGAGCCTCTGGATGGTCGTACCGTCGTAGTCGTGCGACCGTTCTTATACGTTAATTGTATTCTTAAAGTAATTATATATCTACTATCGTAAAATAAAACATTTCATTGGAAAGTTCCCGCTGTGTCCCGCACACAATAATAGCAGACACACACACAACAAGTATCAACATTGGACCTTCGAGCCGAACTCCAAAAGAAACACGCGGGACGCAGCCATCTTGGCCTGAAAAGAAGATCATCGTGGGAAAGGTAGCGAGTCACGGTCCGGAATGGTATGAAACCCGTCCCATCCTCTCCACTTTCCAGCAATTAGTGTTAATAAGTGAAATTTCTCGTGTTTCAGTCGTGTGCTATCCAGTTGCCTTGCTGTGCAACGCCGTGGGCACGTGCTGTGCGGAAAAAACTGTAAGTACTTTCGTCTTTTTCAACCGCCAAAATGAGTGACGATGAAGCTTTCGAGGATGTTAATCAGGAACCCGGTACATTAGATCGTCAAAAGCAAAAGCTTGTGCAATTAAAAAGAAATCGAAGCACGCTAAAAGGCAGACTGACGCTGTTCGAGAAGTTTCTTGCTAAATTAGAAAAGGTAGATTCCTTAGATATTGCTACACGTAAAGAACTTGAAATACGAATACAGTCAATTTCTGATATGTTTATACAATTTAATTTAATACAAGATGAAATTGAGCAAATAGATTTATAACAGATAGATTATCGGGAAACGTTTGAGGTTCAGTATTTTCATCTCATGGCTACCGCGAAGTGTTTTTTAAGCGATAACAATAACCAAACTAAAAAGGTAGGTAGTGGTAATTCAAATCTTTTATCAATAAAACTACCCGATATTAAATTACCTGCATTTGATGGTTCGTTTGATCAGTGGCTTGAGTATCGAAACTCGTATGTTACTATGATTCATAATCGTGATGATTTAGATAACATACAAAAGTTCCACTATCTTAAATCATCACTTACCGGCTCTGCTTCGCAAGTTATCTGTGCATTAGAGTTCACAAGTGCAAACTACGTTCACGCGTGGAATTTATTAGAAAACAGGTTCCATAATAATCGTTTATTGGTGCAAAACCACATGAAAGCGCTGTTTAAATTCAAGCCGCTTCAAAGTGAATCGAGTGACCAGATTAGAAAACTTATTGATTCGACTTTACGAAATTTACGTGCACTAAAATCTTTAGATGAACCATCAGATAATTGGGATACTGTTATCATTTATCTAATTGTGGAAAAACTGGACCCGTCCACCGAACGCGAATGGGAAACGCATACGGGTTCATTAGTGTCTCAGTTAAATGGTGAAAAAATAAAACTACAACATTTAATCGATTTTTTGAAAAACCGTGCAGATATGTTAGCAATGGTTAATTTTAAGAAAGGCAATGCTGAATCAAAAAGTTCACTTAAAAAAGATAAACCGTCGAGTCAACCTATTCATCAATCGCATGCGTACGTCGCTAAAGGTAAACAAACCACGGATAAAAGTAGGCAGAAGCGCGTTTGCGAATTATGCGGTAATAATCATAATCTGTATTCGTGTGCACAGTTTCTTAACATGTCGGCGCAAGATAGGTTTACAATTGTTGATAGCAAAAAATTATGTCAAAATTGTATTCGTTCTAGTCATTCGTTAAATGATTGTTCGTACGGCCCTTGCAAATTATGTCAAGGCAAACATAATTCGTTGCTGCACGGGTTGAGCGCGTCCACGTTAAGTTCGCGCCCCATGTCAACAGCTGATGCGCAGGTTCATTCGGAACGTAATGCACTGACGTGCAGTGCCGCGGTACAACCGGTATTGTTATCGACGGCCATTATCGATGTCCCTGATGCTAACGGCCAATATCACTCAGCAAAGGCTCTTCTTGACAACGGTAGTCAGAATTGCTTTATTACAGAATCGTTATGCAATCGTTTAAAGTTGCCGGTTATACAGTCCACTATTCACATCTCGGGTGTAGGACAAAGCGTTTCAAAAAGTACCCACACCTGTAAAATTAAAATGCAATCTAAAGTTAGTGATTTCAATACAGAAATCCAATGCTTAGTTTTACCTCGAATAACATCAAAGTTACCTTCGTTGCACGTTAGTTGCGTGTGCATACGTATACCTAAACATACTTATATCGCTCGCAGATCCCAAGTTCAATGTCCCGTCTGAAATAGATGTACTTTTAGGCGCGGATATATTTTGGGACTTATTATATAATAAGAAAATAAAGCTCGCTTCGGGTCCTACGTTATACGACTCGAAGATAGGGTGGATCATATCTGGCCCTATTCGTAGTAAACATTCGTTTAAAATAGATCGAGTACAATGTAAAGTATATATAAATAAATAATAAATAAATAAATAATGTAATCTTGTTCACATTGACTCTCAATTACGTAAGTTTTGGGAATTAGAAGAAATAACCGACTTACCTTGTGCGTTATCAAAAGATGATCGTTATTGTGAAACATTGTTTACAAACACCACACAGCGTGATACACACGGTAGGTTCTCGGTGCGCATTCCTTTGAAGGAATCTGTCGATACGTTAGGTGACTCATACACCATGGCAAAAAATCGTTTTTTATCCCTTGAAAGAAAATTAAATCGTTCACCTCATTATATGCAATTATATTGTGATTTTATGCGGGATTATGAAGCACTTGGTCACATGACCCCGGTGTCTAACGTTAAGGATGTATTAAGTAAACCACATTACATTTTACCGCATCACGGTGTTTATCGTGAACATAGTCTCACGACAAAACTACGCGTTGTATTTGACGCGAGCGCGAAAACGTCTACTAATAAATCTTTAAATGACATACAATACGTAGGCCCGCCATTACAAAACGACATATTTTCAATTTTATTGAGGTTTAGGCAGTACAAATACGTTGCCTGTGCTGACGTTGAAAAAATGTATAGGCAGATTTTAGTTGATTCAGATCAACATAACTTGCAGTTAATTTTATGGAGAGAAAATCCTAATTTACCGTTAAAATTATATAATTTGTTAACTGTAACGTATGGCACTGCATCAGCGCCTTTTCTTAGTATGCGATGCTTACAGCAATTGGCACGGGAATGTGATAATGATTTAGTCGCTAGAACAATTTATGACGATTTCTACGTCGACGATTTAATCACTGGTCACGATGACCTTGACTCACTAGTTGAGTTATGTAATAAAACGGCTGTAGTGTTGCGTAAGGGTTGTTTTCCGCTACACAAATGGACGTTCAGTCACAAAGTCTGTCCTGACAGTACTAAAGATCTAAACATAGGTAACAGTCATTTATCCAAAACATTAGGATTGGGCTGGTCCACGGAAAGTGATGAATTACACTTTACTACTGAATTTACTCAAAGTGATTCAATAGTGACTAAGCGTGTAATGTTATCAATCATCTCACAGGTTTATGATCCGTTAGGTCTGCTAGCCCCCGCAGTTATCACAGTAAAGTCGTTGTTACAAACCTTATGGCTTCAAAAACTAGATTGGGATGAAGAAGTTCCCCTTAAAGTTGCAAACGCATGGCATACTTTCGTTTCTAGTCTGCAATATTTACATAATATCAAAATACCTCGTTACATAACAACAGCAGATTCGCGTTATAAAGAACTTCACATATTTACAGACGCATCTCAACGTGCGTACGGTGCATGCGCGTATATTAAATCTTGTCATGATAACTGTGAGCATTCGATACCTATCTCTGTGCATTTATTATGTGCAAAAAGCAAATTAGCGCCAATAAAAACCGTAAGCATACCTAGACTTGAATTATGCGGCGCACTAGTAGGTGCAAAGCTATACAATAAAATTAAAAGATCCTTACGTTTAACCTTTGATAAGGTTTATTTTTGGACAGATTCAACCATAGTGCAAGGATGGTTACGTATGTCTCCGCACTCCCTCAAAACGTTTGTACAAAATCGTGTAGTACAAATTAACGATCTTACTGACGATATCATTTGGCGGCACGTTAGGGGTACCGAGAACCCTGCTGACCTCATAACAAGAGGAGCTAGCTTAGAGTCGTTAAAATATGATAATAATCACATGTGGTGGACCGGCCCAACGTTCTTACGTGAACCTAACACATTTATTACGTCGAATAATAATGAAGAATTGATACCCACCGAATTACCGGAAATTAAGTTACAAACGAGAAATTTAAGTTGTAATCAGTCCTTTCCGGTAATTGACATTGACCATTTCTCATCGTTTATCCGTTTACAACGAGCCTGTGCATATGTGTTGCGATTCATTAACAACGTGCGTGCGCACATTCCCGGTGCCGGTCGAAGCCGCATAACCGGTTCGTTATCAGCAGATGAACTACAGCAATCACTTACCGTTTTGTCTCAGTTAGTTCAACAGCAGTCATTTAATGATGAATACTACAATCTTAAAAATAAAATACCCTTAAACAATAAAAATAAATTATTTAATAAAATAGCGGGTTTAAATATATTTCTAGATAAATCAAATATTATTCGTGTAGCTGGTAGGTTAAATAACGCGGTTAACTTTAGTTATGATAAGAAACACCCGATATTGTTGAGTGGTAAACATCGTTTTGCCAGGTTGTTGTGTGAACATGATCACAAAAAATTACTTCATGCAGGACCTCAGCTCCTGGTATATTCCATGCGTGAACAGTGGTGGGTACTGGGAGCTCGAAATTTAGCTAGGCAGGTAGTACATAACTGCGTTACGTGTACACGCATGAAAGGTAGGACATTGACCCCGATTATGGGTAATTTACCATCCGAAAGATTAGAATCAAACTTTCCTTTTATGCAATGTGGCGTCGATTACGCAGGGCCATTGCTCATATCGGACCGCAAAGGCAGAGGTGCCAAGTTAATAAAAGCATACATTTGTTTATTCATTTGCTTTACCACTCGAGCCATACATTTAGAGTTACTCGGTAGCCTATCCACACAAGATTACATCTTAGCGTTGAAACGCTTCATATCACGTCGCGGTAAACCTTATCAAATCTTTTCTGACAATGGAAAGAATTTTGTAGGCGCTGAAAAGGAATTATCAGTTATTTTTGAAAATTCAAACGATATCTCTGATTTTGCTAATCAAAATCAAATTCGTCTTACATTCATACCTCCTTATAGTCCTCATTTTGGCGGGTTGTGGGAGGCGGGAGTCAAGTCCTGCAAGTACCACCTACGGCGTGTACTGGGTGACGCGCGGCTGACACGCGAGGAGTTTGAAACTGTGTTAACATAAATTGAATCCGTCCTAAACTCCCGTCCTTTGTCCCCTCTCTCCTCCGACCCGACCGATTATCTCCCTCTGACTCCAGCTCACTTCCTGATCGGCCGACCGTT
The DNA here is from genome assembly GCA_914767645.1 of Hydraecia micacea. NCBI lineage: Eukaryota > Metazoa > Arthropoda > Insecta > Lepidoptera > Noctuidae > Hydraecia > Hydraecia micacea. The sequence continues at coordinate 15,327,794 of OU611775.1, forward strand.
GACTGCGCCTGCCTGCCTAGACCTGACGACAACCACGCCTACAAGACTGGGGCGCTACGATCGAGTGGAGCTGCTGAGGCAACACTTTTGGCAACGCTGGTCCAAGGAGTACGTATCCGAACTGCAGCAACGAAGAAAATGGAAGGTCGATAGTGAAAACATCGCTCAAGACAGCCTCGTTGTTATTAAAGAGGAAAGACTTCCGCCTTTCAAATGGAAACTGGGACGAGTCACGCAAATATTCCCTGGGAAGGATGGAATTGCACGTGTCGCTGACATCCGTACAGCCTCTGGCATCATCCGACGGGCCTTTTCAAAAATCTGCCCGCTCCCTACACAATGATCGTGTTCTCCGTGTTGGAATGGTTCTTCCAAGGCGGCCGGCATGTTAAGGTGTATAGATGGCCCACTGACCTTGTGCATGTGGGCGGAGCCAAACGCCCTACTCCCGAATACGTAAAACGCGCGCGGTGGCGCACTACACTAAAACTAAGATCAAAGAATATGCAGAGACGCAGACATGCCGCACGTAGGTCGCTATTTTTGCCTACGATTCCAGAAGGGAATAGCGGATGCAAGGCTGATATATTTTGTATAGATAGATACTTATTACGTTTTATTATTATATTATTATTATTACTTATGTTACGTATATTTTAAGTTTTTTCTGGACATTATTTTTTAGCATTTATGTGGAAGAAAATATATTTATTTAAGTCATAAGTAATTTATTTCATAACAATATAGATACATTGTGTTGAAATTAAAAAAAATAACGTATTACAATTGCAATTAAAATAAAATTCATTAAATACATTTCGAAAAGTCAATAAACCAATAATAATTAAAAATTCAAGTATAATAAATTATAAATGTCGTCATGCGGGATCACGGAGCGGGCGCCCGCGTGGCGTGCAGTTTTCTATTATCATCCTTAGAGCAGCGCTGCGTGAGGTGGGGCTCCCGTCGCATGCGGCATAATAGGAAACAGCACGTCAAGGTACAAGTTCGAGATGGGCTGCAGACTGCAACCGCAGGCGACACTGCGGCTAGCGGCTGCGGTTGACCGCAGGGCTGCCTGCGGCTGCGGTTGCTTCTATTCCAAGCGCGGTGGCATGCCGCGGCTGCACAATGCATAGAACCATGCCTCAGTCACACCAATACCTTCGTGTGAGACAGAATGTCGGACAACACTATCGATAGTCGACATTTTTAACCTACTTCAAAAAAGGAGGTTCTGTATTCGACCCGTATGTATATATGTTTTTATGTCCGCGATTTTCTCAAAAACTAATGAACCAATTTTGATAATTCTTTCACTAATGTGATCTACATACTTTCAGGAAGGTTTTAGTATATAATACATTATGTACTTATTCTTATGTACGATGTTATATGCATAAATATACTGCATCTCCGGCATTTCTATGCAAATTTTGATGATTCTTCTAGTCAGTGTCTTCAATTCCTCAATGCACTAGTGTTATTTGAATTAGTGTGGAGTACTTAGGTACAACTAAAAAGTAAAAAATAAAATTTTTATTACAAAAAAAGACAACCGACTTCAAAAAAAACTACAAAGTGATAAATAACTTTCATTTCGGAAGTCGATGTCGAAAAACGAAAATGCGGAACCAACGACACCGACTTCCGAAATTAAAGTTATTTATCATTTTGTAGTTTTTTTTAAAGTCGGTTGTTTTTTTTTGTAACAAAGTTTTTATTTTTGCACGTGTGAACTCTGCGGTTCGCGACACCACACCACTGGCGCTGGTGTGTTCCTCTGTGGCCGGACCACAGTTTAGTACTCAGATGCTATAGTTCGAAATAATACCTACCTAAAGTCTACTTTCATCGGAATGTATATATATATTTTTAGTACCTCAAGAGATATCTTTTTATTTAACAACTAGCTGTGCCCGCGACTTCGTCCACGTGGAATAGTGACTTTTCGGGCAGCATATTTTGAACTACATATACCGTCGTTTGAGTAGCTAAAAATTTACTTTACAGTAATGCTTCTCTGTATACGATATTTGACGTATGGCCATCGGGGATGAAAGCATACAGGCTCCTAGGATTGCTAACCCGTGACAGAGCCACATACAACTGACCCACAGTGTTGTAAGATCCCGATTTTTGTGTCATCGTGTTTTTATTGAATTAATCGATAGAGTCTACAATTCTGAGGATTAGAGTAAAACTCCGGGTTCGCTAAGACTTGTACTTTTTTTTTTTAAAATGACAAAGTTTCGGAATATCCGACTAATGAAAAACGAAAAAAAAATCATTATAATTTAACGGAAGTACTTATTAAAGAATTAATTTATTCTATCGAAAAAAGGTATAATAGCCGATCCTTCCACCAATTTCTGTTGCTTTAGTATGAATGGGTCGAGAGATATGATTTTTTTTTCTCATTTTTCGTTTTCATTTTTTTATTCATCTAAACCGCCGTAGTAGGTGGTCATTCCTACATTGAAAAATTGCTGATACTTTCTATTATGTGTAGTATTTTTTCCAAAACCTAACTCATTGGTTTCCAGGAGTTATTGGAAATTTTAGTAATATCCGAAATATCCGCACTTAGGGCTGCCACTTCAACCAAAACATAATTTGTTTATTTTTATTAAGTTTTAGCTTTCTTATCGCGACCATAAAAATATATAATTGTTTTGTGGCTTAAAGTGGCACACATTGAGTGATTTTATAAAGGATATTAAAAAACAAATGGAGAAATTGGTATCATGTTGATTGATACACCTTTTTTGGAAACCGTCTATAAATTCAAACCCAAAAGACTCAACTAATAGTTAGCTTTAGTCTCATCGGATCCAATTATCTCTGATTACAACCTCTTAGAGAGAAAAAAAAAGGCTAAAAAAATCCCACTGCCACCAGCCGCATTGTCTTTGTTGAGACCTGTTAATGAAAAAAATCTAGCCATCGATGATTATTCGCATGTTGAATCAATTGTAACTAACAATGAAGATGATTTTTAGTTCGGTTAGCCCACATAATATAAATTTACATACATTTTCCTTTCGAATAGCCAACTGCATATTAGTTATTAGAAAGTATTTAAAACACCTTCTTTTTTTTTCAAATAAAATATACTCTTGTTGCTTTTTTTCGGATACTTGAAAGTGACAACCCTAAGGAAAATTTTGAATTTTCAATAACTCCTGGAAACCAATGAGTTAGGTTTTGGAAAAAATACTACACATAATAGAAAATATCAGCAATTTTTCAATGTAGGAATGACCACCTACTACGGCGGTTTAGATGAATAAAAAAATGAAAACGAAAAATGAGAAAAAAAATCATATCTCTCGACCCATTCATACTAAAGCAACAGAAATTGGTGGAAGGATCGGCTATTATACCTTTTTTCGATAGAATAAATTAATTCTTTAATAAGTACTTCCGTTAAATTATAATGATTTTTTTTTCATTTTTCTATAGTCGGATATTCCGAAACTTTGTCATTTTTTTTTAAAAAAAGTACAAGTCTTAGCGAATCCGGAGTTTTACTCTAATCCTCAGAATTGTAGACTCTATCGATTAATTCAATAAAAACACGATGACACAAAAATCGGGATCTTAAAACACTGTGTGACCGTGCGAGAAACAGCTGATACTTAGATCTACACCCACAACTTTCAGCGTCTGACCTTGGGCTTTATTAATTGTCATCACAAAACATAGGCTGACTGGAAACTGGACTTGTTTAAAACTAAATGGAAAATTGTTTGGAGTGAGAGGAATCCGAGGAATGAAAACACTTTCACCTTTTCCACACCCTGTTAAAATCTCTGCTTCTATCAGATTTTGTTGTAAATTGGTCACTTTTAACCTGGTGCCATTGCAAAGTTTTGGGGGGCTTAAATTTCTAAGAAGCATTATGGGTACGCCTACTTTTAATTTTATTTTATGTGCTGGTAGTCCAGGAGCATTGAGGGATTCTAAAAATTCTACTGGGTAGCTTGTACAGGCTCCTAGGATTGCTAACCCGTGACAGAGCCACATACAACTGACCGTGCGAGAAACAGCTGATACTTAGATCTACACCCACAACTTTCAGCGTCTGACCTTGGGCTTTATTAATTGTCATCACAAAACATAGGCTGACTGGAAACTGGACTCGTTTAAAACTAAATGGAAAATTTTTTGGAGTGAGAGGAATCCGAGGAATGAAAACACTTTCACCTTTTCCACACCCTGTTAAAATCTCTGCTTCTATCAGATTTTGTTGTAAATTGATCACTTTTAACCTGGTGCCATTGCAAAGTTTTGGGGGGCTTAAATTTCTAAGAAGCATTATGGGTACGCCTACTTTTAATTTTATTTTATGTGCTGGTAGTCCAGGAGCATTGAGGGATTCTAAAAATTCTACTGGGTAGCTTGTAGATTCTCCTTCTTCCATGACTCTGGCTTTATATAGCCACGGACGCGCAGGCGCGAGGCGTGTACGTACTCTGATAGAATACCTTAACAATTAATGTTCGCCGTGATTCTTTAAATTGACATAACTTTTTTATTTATGAACCGATTGACATGAAATAAACACTAACTGTTAAGTGAAGCTTACTATAATATATTAGTGAAAACCGCATCTAAATCGAATAAGCCGTTTCTGATATTAGCGTGCACAAACACACAGACAAACAGATAAACCGACAAACAGACAAAAAAAAATGTAATTACAAATTCGGGTTCGGCATCGATATAATAACAACCCCTGCTACTTTTTTTTTATATATTTCCATTGTACAGACACCACTTTTCTACAATTTTATTATATGTATAGATTTATGTGGTCCGGCCGCCAGGCAGTGCTCTCTGGCCGCGCCACCTCAAATTAAATAGAGTATAATGAACTATTAATAAATCAATATCACGAAAAAAACTACCTAAAGAGTACCTTGCATACGAAAAATATGGTCCAACTAGCTGCTTCCCCGCGACTTCATCCGCGTGAAATCCTATCCTAACTAACTATTTTCCATACAAACAAAATTCCCCCTTTTCACCCCCTTAAAGGTTAAATTTCCAAAAACCCCTTCTTAGTGCTCCCCTACATTATAATAGGAAGCCGTGTGCAAAATTTCACATTCCTAGCCCCAGTAGTTTCGGCTGTACGTTGATATGTCAGTCAGTCAGTTCTCCTTTTATATATATAGATAAACCCCTTTATTTAAGGAGTTATTGGTCGTAGGGTGTGGTCCGGCTGGAAGGTATGCTCTGCAGCAAGTCAATTTTGCAATATTTAATATTAACTATCCATAAATCGATTTATATAATAGTACCTTTTCTCTACTCTTCGTTGATACTTTTTTCTCTCAAGAAACTATTCATTTTGATTAATTAATCTTTAAAGTATGTGGCGCGGCTAGGGAGGATTACTTTCAGCAAATATAACGAAATATGCTTTATTTCTTTATGCAAACGAAAACTACATAATAAGTACTTTTATTTTTATAACCAACAATGATTTTGAAAAAGGTGCACTTTTTGGTTTTTGTTTACCTATCTACCTAAGAATAGGTAGTCAAAATGAAAATCCAAGATTGCGGCTGCGAAAATTAGAATTTTTCTTCATGGGTGTCGTTTTCATAGTTTTCGATGGTGCTAAAGTCGATAGTGGGGTCAAAGTGTAAATCCAATATAGCTGCTGCGGAAATTTTGTTTTTGGTTAAAATCATACGTGAGAAGTCTTTCTTGACTTGCTTTGCCTTGGCATTTTTACTTATTTACAAATTATCTTATATTTACACAATATACAATATAAACAAAAACAGTATTTAGAAATGGCACCACTAATAAGTAAAGCGTCCACGCGCACAATAGAAATGGGCCCTCCGCAGCGAGCTAGTCTATAAACGCACACTGATACAATTCGTTCGTAAATATTTGCACTAACACAAACAAACGCGCGTAGTCGTTCGATAGCCGGGGCGGAGCAGCGAGCGACACAGCCATCCCGTCTCAGTGCTAACGCACGACTGCCGCCCGCGCCCGCGCAGAGCACGTCTGTACCTCTATCTCAAAATTGGACATTTTCTTTGAAAATGTTGATTGATTTACAAAAGCTGTTTCATAAATGTAGTACCTCTAACCATAATTTTTTTAGTGTAAAAAGATTTCCAAACATCAAAGCCGTTTAGAAGTAGTATTGAATATTAGCCAAAAATAGCGGTTTGGTAAATATTTTTTTAAGGCAAAAGTATTAGCCATACGAAAAAATCCTGTTTCAGAAATGTTGTACATGAATCTATAGCAAACATATATTTTTTTCAGAACTTCTAACCAAGCCGTTAATGAGAAATAGGCTTCATAAAGTGACCGTGTTACGGTACTAAACGAGAGTAAGGCCCTTAAGAATCGATCGCTGGCGCCATCTGAGCAGCGCGACGAGCAACTCCCGTACCATGCTCGGAACCTCGCGCGCTCCGCTCCGCGACGCGCGCGCACTTCACGTTGCCTGCGAGGATCGGCGAACGGCTCCAGAACACGACACTTCACTCACCGGGAGCCTCTGGATGGTCGTACCGTCGTAGTCGTGCGACCGTTCTTATACGTTAATTGTATTCTTAAAGTAATTATATATCTACTATCGTAAAATAAAACATTTCATTGGAAAGTTCCCGCTGCGTCCCGCACACAATAATAGCAGACACACACACAACAAGTATCAACAGAGACGAATCAGTGGGCATCATCGGGTGAGTATCTTCATCGAAATTTTCACGCTGTACGGCGTCAGAAGATGGGCCTGGCAGTAGAGGTGTTGCGATTGTGAGAGACGAATCAGTGGGCATCATCGGGTGAGTATCATCAGCGAGACCTTCACGCTGTACGACGTCAGTAGCTGGGCCTGGCAGCAGAGGTGTTGCGATTGTGAGAGACGAATTTGTCGGCGTCATCGGGTGAGTATTTTCAGCGAGACCTTCACGCTGTACGGCGTTAGTACATGGGCTCTGCTGCAGCAGAGGTGTTGCGGTTATTAAAGACGAATCTGCTAGCATCATCGGATGAGTATATTTGGCGAAATCTTTATGCTCTACAAGTAAAAATGTACCCGAATCTTTAGGTTTTGAATATACAGGGGCCCGATTCTGTAAAATACTAACTTGTCAATCGTGTGTCGGTAGTGTGTCAGTAGTGTCTCAATAGAATAATTCATTGACATTTGGTATTCTACAAGTTATTTATTGGTCATTGACTTGCCACTGTGGTGCCATTGAAACGCCACAGTAAGACTATTAATACTAATTGGTAGTCTGGTCCACTTTGATGTGTCTATGGCATCGTGATGGCCCTGATGGCCAAAGTTACGGTAGTCTGTAATATTTTTAAGTGTATTTGACAGTTGTGTCTATCGTGTTTGAAAAGTGTTTTGGCCATCGAACCGCCATTATGAAGCCATCGAACAACGACACCTCTTTCCGCTATTGTTGATTTGGTTCAATTTGTTTATTTTTTTTTATTCAAAATAAAGTGTGCATGTAAAAAGGTGTGGAATAAAATTAGTCGTCATGAATAGAAATTCACACCAACACCTCGACTTCAAGTGCAAAAACAGTACTGTATCTTTTTTTTTTTCAATTGCTTATATCTCGAAAATGGTGTGTCCTATCGCAAAAATAATAAAAATTTCGACCCCCTTTAGGAAACCCATAAACTCCTAAAACTCAACATGTAGGTAATAATTTTTTATATTTTCCATACAAAAAGTGACAAATTCCTTAAAAAACACTCCAAATCCACACCATGCGCGCCTGCGGCTCTAAAAAAAATTCACGGGATAGGGCAAACAAGTACCACGTATCGACGAGTCGCGATTGTAAAATTCCATTTTAGTTGTGTCAAAATTATTTTTAAATGTAGAGAATTTTTATGCAGATGGTTTATTTTTGTTAGCAATACTGAAAACTATTGTACTGCCACACTATCGACATACAATCGACACACTACTGAGACACCACTGAAGCTTGTAGAATACCAAATGTCAATGACTATTCTATTGAGACACTACTGACACACTACCGACACACGATTGACAAGTTAGTTATTTTACAGAATCGGGCCCCAGATAAAATGTTAATTTTTTTCTTGGAAAACCCAGCTTTTATTATTTTTTTATCTTTTGTTTCCTCTTCTCCAGCGATTCTATAACCGGTACTCGTATTTTTACCCTCAGACCTGCAAATTTAATAACAAAACTTTAATATTAAGTAGCGTATTTGAATTAAATAAATTAAAAATGTTATGTTGTTTGGATAGGTTTTTAGTCTAAGTACTTTTAGGAACTCAGAATGATTTAATTTTTTGTTTATTACGACCTTTGGTGATGGAATTATCAATATTTTACACCCCCAGGAATAAATCTACCATTAAACTAGTGTTAGAAAATTGTTAGCGTAAAACATAAATCACATCGATGCATCCAACAACAAAGGTCGTAAACACCAAGATACCTAGTACTTTACTACAGCCCGGACACTATCGAATTATAATGTATGGAATAAACTTGCCGTAATTACCTACTACGTGCACAAGTTTAAGTGGATATATTGTGACTTTATATTGTAAACAGCTTTTAGAATTGAATTAGGGCCCTCTGAGCTGAAGAACAAGCGCAACTAGGTAGGTACTACAAGGTAGGTAAGTATACCTATTTGTTCAATTGATTGCTGCTGTTCACGTCACGGCATGAATACGGGTAAGGATAATAATATAGGTACTAGGTATACGTCCGTCCGTCCGTTTTACCCGCATGCATGCCGTGACGTGAACCGGCGTGATAGGTACTTAAACCGCGAAGTGAACAAAAGCTTGTAAATAAATAAGAAAATCAGATTTGATACAAGTAAAAAGTTATCTAAACTAGTAAGTAGGCAGGCACATACCTTTCCATCATTGAGTTACGCACGTTCCTTATTGATTCTAGGTACTTTTTTCTTTTCAATAAAGACTCGAAGATTTCTTCTTTTTCGTAATGATGTTTTTCGTTCATTTTTGCACTCACATTAATAACAAACAAAAGTTCCACTCAACACACTTCAATGGTTTCTGCTACAATCGACCGTGACCTTCGCGAAGACAGTTTTCTTTTAAACTAAATCAAAACATAGACACGTGCGTGCGGCCAATAACATCGACAAAGTTAATATGAGACGCCCCGCATACCTGCTTTCACCCTAGAAAGTATTGTTGTCCCCCTCTTACAGGTCTCAAGTTTGGTTGGTCAGTAATGAGTGAGCGATGCGGTGCGGAAACGGCAACACACACTGAGTGTTCTCTTTCCGCCTCGTTGCAAGTCTTATTACGGCGAAAAGGATTACTCTGTAGATACTCGGCGAAAGACAAGTGCAGCAATACTATCAAAGATTTACACCACAGATATTTACTAGAAATGTGCTTTACATCATCGGATGGTTTTTGTACCTCAATAATAGTCATGACCAAAGCAGGCCGTAATATCGATGGATGTTTTTTCTGAATTATTAGATACGAACGTAAAACACAATTACTTGAAATCCAGTGAGTAGCGCCATTTATTACTCAGAAAAATTAAACATTTGAATTTCTTAACGGGGTGTAATTGCGACATAATATTTATACTTTTTGTGTTACGACTCCTTTTTAGTATGAGAATATTAACAAAATTAGGAGTACGACCTACATAATTCAATTTTCAAACCAATTCTCCAAGACCAAGTGACATTACGACAATTGTTTCTCAGCAGAGCTTACGTTTTAAAAATGATTGTGGGGTGTAATTACAATTAATTATGTATTCATGTTTGTACGACCGACAGCTGTTTGTACGTTGTATTATACGACCTGCACGGTTATTCGGTTCTAAGCAATATGAGTTTTACATACCATCTTTTCTAAAAAATCTTGATTATACTAGTAAAAATTTTGGGAGTAAAAGTATTTTTTTAAGCGAATATTTTTTTCACATTTTTAGATCGACGCAGCGCCAAAAATTAAGTAGGGCTGCATTCTTAACTCATTTTCGCCAAAATGGCGTTTACGACATTTGTTGCCGGAACCATCGATAAGTTGCTTATCTATTCAACAAAGGAATGATTGTCAGTATGTGTATGATACAAAAAAAAAAAAAAATGATTTGGCTTTGACAACATTTTCCTAAATATACTGGGTTACTTACTTGGGTTGGAGTGTAGCCTAAGGGGCGCTATGGAGCGTAATAAATAATATTAGAAGGCCTATTTCTCGGAAACGGGTGTGTCGAAGGGCAAAGCTTATTAACCAAAAAATACTTTTTTTTTCTTCTTTGCTGCTCATAGTGCCCCTAAGCGTATACTCCAACTCCTACAACTCCGCCCCTAAGATGACCCACAGACCGATAACTGGCAGTTCTTGATTCAAAAAGAAACCTATTCAATGTGATATTATATTGTTTCAGGTGTAGCCAAATGGAGTCACATTGTCAAATTCTATGAATTGGACAACTCAAATCCAAACTTTGTGTTTGCACCCTGTCTCAGACAAGAACATCTGAATCCCAATACCAAACAAAAGATGAGGGTAAAACTAGCCGTTCAAGTGCTGAGCCACACAGTTGCTGCAGGCATGTTTGCTAAAATATCACAAGGTAACTTGGTTTATTGAAATGTATGCATGTAAAGGATTCCTAGATAATGTTTTTGTCCTATAAAACTATACTACAAATAATATTACAAATGTGAAAGCAGCTCAGTTTCCTCCCTACCCGTCTGATGGTTTGTTACGTTTTCTAAATACTGCAAAAAAACTGCTAAACTCTGGGGAATGACATAGGGTAGTATTAATCCTGACAAGACGGGAGGAGCCACGGGCGGAAGCTAAATAGTAAATAAATTAATACATTCTTATATTTTAAATCATCATAATACAAATGAAATATTATGTTCTATTACAGGTGAATTAACTGCTGACGCGGCCGTGACGGCGGATATTATATCCAGAATGGACAAGCTGTTCGACACTGTAAACAGCGACACGGTGGATCTGCGGAGAGGAAAACCTTTCGCGACCAATTTAAAAATTTCAGCGCCACATGTTAAATTTATAAGTGAAATGAAATTATTTTTAGAATCACTCAAATTCATAGGCTCCAAATGCACACCGCCATCACAAATAGGTTGGCTGTGGACGCTTAATGGAGTTCAAATGTTGTGGGAGATTTTGCGCCAAAAACACAATTGTATAAAAAGTCTAGCGACTCAAAGGCTACAACAAGATCTCTTAGAAAATTTATTTGGGTGCATTCGGGGAAATTGTGGTTCAAACTGCAGTACTACCACTGGCCAGTTTGTTGCAGGCTTAAAAACTGCGATTTTAACTAACCTTGCTCACATTGGTGGTGGAAACTGTGAGCTCGACAGTAATGAGGTCATTATTGACAATTTTAAGTTATTGTTTAGGAATAATAATCGGCCTGAAAAGCATACCGAAGAAACTTCAACCTCGTCTTCGGTATGGAGATTAAATGACGACAACATTCACCAAGAAGTATTTGAGGAGAATGGTGAAACACAAGCATGTGCTTATGTGTGTGGATTTTTTATACAAAATTTTAAAAATGACTGTGAGAAATGTAAATCAATATTTACAACATCAGACCGAAGGGTTATGCATACTTTTAATCAATTTAAAGAATATGATGTTTTTAAAGAGTCTTTAAATTATGCAAGTAAAAACTTTGTGCTCTGTGTGGAATTTTGTGCCACCTATATCAATGAATATTTGTTAACGAATGCACATAAAAAAGCATTAAGGCACGAATTATGCAACATTTTAAAAAATTCCGTCAATTTTAACTTTTTAAATGATTGCACGGAGCACAAAGAGACTAATATAAATTATATAATTCATCCGTTTTCATTTGCAAAGTTCTCCAGTTCCACCCGAGTCTACTAACTTATTGAAACTTCATACATGTGCCGGGCCTACGGGCTGCGACTGTTTGTCCTTAATGCGAGTGAAAAGCATCAAATACCTTGGAATAATGTTAGACGAGCGACTTGATTGGCGTTCACAGGTGGTTGCTCTTACTAGCCGAATACGAAGGCTTATGTATATTTTTAAGAAGCTCAGATCTACTGCAGATAAATCTACAATCTACATGGTATATACTGCACTCTGCCAATCTGTACTAACCTACTGCATACCTATATGGGGTGGTACGTATAAAACCCTATTTCTTATGTTGGAAAAATCGCAGAGAGCAGTCCTGAAAGTGGTTCATCATAAGCCTCGATGGTATCCAACCACCAAACTATATGCTGAATGCCGTGTACTGACCGTGAGGCAGCTGTACATACAAAAAACCATTATCCGAAGGCACCACCGGCTACCCCTAAATGAAAAAACAAATAAAAAGCGCTCTGGTGCTGTTGTGTGTCCCGGTATTAGCTGCAAAACAGCTTTTGCTAGCCGCCAATATGAGGTTGCTAGCTCAAGATTGTATAATGAGGTAAATAAAATACTGGCAATATACAATTTAACCAAACGTGAGGTAAAGCATAAGTTGAAAAACTGGTTATTAGCTTTGACTTATGATCAGACAGAATTATTTTTAATAGTCAAAAAGTAAGTTGGTATAACAGATATATGTATTGGGTGTCTATTTGTTTGTATATGTAAGTAGTAAATATCTATTGATATCATTTTGTACAACTTTACAGTAGTAGGTTTATGTTATGTTTTTAAGCAATAACTTTGTCTATGTTCTACTACTGCATAAGTTCAAGGTTGTGTCTAAGTCAACAGCTCACTAACTCCTATAATACAAGCTTGACTTAGTTTAGGAGTTAGATAATTCCAAAATTTCTATGTGACAGCGTACAACCTCTAAACTAAGACCTAAATTGTGAAATTATTGTACCTACTTTGATGGAAATAAATTTATTTTTATTTTATTTTTTTATTAATTAAAAGTGTCTTTCACATTACAATTAAAAGATTTTGTACAAAAAAAATAGATCTTTTTCCCAAGAATCCGCCACAATAGCACTTAGGAAAAAAATTGATTTATTGAAACATGTTTAAGTAGTACCATGGTTGGTAAGAGTCATACTATGCTGCTTTATAAAACCCAGGGACTTAAAAACACCTTCATAAAGGTTACAGAATTATAAGTTTGTTCACAGAGTCAAATATGTAACCTTTATAAATGTGTTTCTCAATGTGTTAACCCAAAACACTTTTAAAATTGGAACAGTATTATTATATCTGTAACCGATATAAAAGTGTTAATAAATTTAGTGTAACCGGTAAACGCGGCGTTGCCAAAATAGCCGCAAACCCGACTGGATTGAGGCTATTTTGCCATCGCCGCGACTGTTAGTCCACCGGTGGTACCGTGCAAAGGAGATTGCCCACGGCACTATGGACAAATGTTGTAACCCGATTAAAAGTGTCATGCTCTACAGAACGAGCTAGCCGGGCTAAAGTAAATTTATAAGGTATAATCTGCTAGGTAAGAATTAATTAAACAAGTACCTTCTTACACAATACAAAGTTTATTGGAATTATACAAAATTGAAAGTACACTTACAAACAATGTGGCAAGCCACTAAACCAATGTACCCTTCCCAGAGTCTATGGCATACACCCACACAACTAGTCTCCGTTCCTAGTGGTGTCAGTGAACGCCAGCAATGAGACAAATAGCAGTTTCTCAGAGTCGCTATAGCGAGTCCGTGAGGTGATCAAATTAACAACTTCTAGCTCAATCGAACATGTACTGGCCTTTTCCGGACTGTGCTCATAAAGGGAAAATAACTACTATACTAAGCAAACCCGAGACACAATATCCTTACAACAACTGGTCTTAAAACAACCTAGTTCCTACAAAAGGCCTAACTCTCTCATAGATTGAATCATAATGACACACAGATAATACTCTCTATAAAACCTTCAGTATAACTCCCTCAGTTGACGGTTCAGGGTCCTTGGCGTCGTTCACAGGAGAAACCTGTGAACACACGCGAACGCGGCCTACGGACTAGATGGTGACGCTTTCGTTACCTGGAGTGGCGAACTTCCCTCATCACCTGGATTCGGCTAGGTAAAGCCTTCCTAACGTCGGAGGACCACACCGCAAGGGATAACCACAAATCCGCCTGCGCTCTGATGAATACCAATTCATCACACGGCGCAACACCAAGGCATCAAATCAATCGCGCATAGCACCAATCTTATTAGGCTAGCATAAAAGCCAGACCTGAAACAACGTCCTCGTGTCAGAACACACATGCAAGATCTAAGCTATAGGCTATCCAGCAAGAACAGAGAAAATGGTTTAGTACTCACGGAATTCTGAATATAACAGCTCATACTTATAAAAACCCCATCGGGTTATTTGGACACATCCCAATCCTCCTAGGATTAAGTCCCTCTCAATCGGCCTTTAGGCTCGTGTCCTTGATCGTAAAGACCGGACACCGTACCCCGCCTTTTCCTCCAGACCAATCTGACAGTTTCTAGAATCATCTTTCACAGACCATTTAAGATTTCTTATCGATTTGTATCTTCAATTTATCAAACATTGTTTTTTAAAATAAAATGTGGTAAATTATGTAAGTTTGTTTATTTATTATTTAGTTATCCAATAAACTTGTAATTAATTAACTAAACAAAAAGACACCAACGCCATCTGTGTCAACGTAGAACAGCGTTGACAACCAAGGCGTTAGTCCGCCGTTAATTACAACAGGTGTCGCTACTAGACACGATCAATATTTAATTTTTGCAACGTCACAATGCCCCTCTTCCCACAAAAAGGTTTTTGTGTACGCAAAACCAACACCGCCCTCGGTGTTATAACACTGGAGTGGGTTTACCAATTCTCATAGAAACTTTAGTGGAAGAGTTCTGATCTATTTATTAACTGATGGTTGTGAAACGACATAAACCAATTTTAAAGATGAAATATAATTAATTCCTTATTTTTCCCAATTGTAAGTAAATAACCAACCTTATAAAATCCAAACTGCCAGGAAACCTATTCTGCTTACAAATCTTCCTACATTCCGGGCATAACCCCCCCATCCTTTCATACATCCCTAAATTCCTTTCTCTTTCAATCCTGTAGCAACCTGCATTCAAATCGCAGGCAGCCACCTCTTGCATACTCCCGAATTCCGTCTGTAAACCAGTGGAACTCTGAATTGTTTAATATAAATCTAAACGATCCTCCTGATGAATATGTTCAGCGAGCTGATACATATATTGGGCAAACAATGTGCATAACTCACCAAGCAAGACGTATACAGCGTTCCCAGAAATAAATATTCTGAAAACATAATGGTGGTTTGGCTTATTTTATGAGTCACCGGCCGCTCGTAACTAGATAAGCACTAGTGCTATCTAAAGTCTCACCGAAGCAACAATGCTATATTGGCAAAACAAAACATTAGTGAAGGCTTATTTTAGAAGTCACTGATCCGCTTCAGTCAAGGCTTATTTTATGAGTTACTATCCGCTCCGTAAAAAAAAAAACAACCAAGCGAGCTTGATTACAAACAACGTGAAGGCTTATTTTAGAAGTCACTGATCCGCTTCAGTCAAGGCCTATTTTATGAGTTACTATCCGCTCTTAAAAAAAAACAACTTGCAAAAAAAAAAAAAAAATATTTTTATTTTGTTACTAAACGCAAGGCATGCAAAACGGCATAATCCCCGTATAAAATGTTTGATCAATACCCAAAACTCGCGTTCATAATAATATAAACAAAACAAAGCAAATACCATGTACCGTATGATAGTTACGTTACGCTTCGTGGTCGCTGTTAGAATGGCCCTCAAAACAATACGTGAAAACACAGACTACAGCTAATAAATAAACTGTATAATTAAGGATATATAAAATTAATCGATTTTAGATGAAATCGACTAAAATATCAATTACTTGTATTTAAAAAAAAAAATATGTTTATATCGATTTTATTATTTGACTGAACTATCGATTTATTAATAATCGTTTCTCTATGTATACAGTCCTATCCCTACATATAATGCTACATCATATAAATTCTCCTGCTTAAAAGGTCCCAGCAACCAAGCAAAAAAAAAAAAATATATATTTATATAAATTATGGCTGAATATATATATATATACCCGTCTGACTTAAACAGTGTTGACTCTGACGTGTTAAGTTTTATATAATCAGAAACACATTTAAAAAAAAAATCTATTTACCCATTTCGACCGGTTCTGGTGGTTGGTGGCAGTCTGTTGAAACTATTTTTATTTTATTTATTTTTTCTGGGAAAGTTTTAACCCTTACTTTCCATATTTTTTTTTTCCTTTGGTACACTATTTAAAGCTATAAAATTTTTGTGAGCTTCAGATCCCTGTCATATGATCTATAAGACGAAACAACTGATTTTGCCGTTTTTATGTACCTTTCGACCATGCTAGTGTGTGGAGCGCCCATAATGAACTTGAGGCACGTTAAACTTCTATAATTGCCTATGAAACTCTGATCCCGTGAATTGAACCACACTAACGGTAATCACGGTTTCAGGAATCCCGTGAGCAAGAAGAACATAATTCTCAAAGTTTCAGGCTACCAAAGCACTAGTTGCACGACGTAATGAAAAAATATCATATATTTTGAAAAACAGCAAGAAACTACAAGTAAATGTACGAGTCGCATGCAAGTAATGCATAAACCGCAACCTCATAAGTCAATTCGTCCGCAAGATGGGAATGTTAATACACTGTCTCTAAATCCATTATGATAGCTTATTTATTTATTAATTTTGTATTTGTATAGTAATTATTACAATTTAGTAAAGCAAAATTAATGACAAACTAAACGCAAATCGTGTATAACGCGTTTCGGAACGCACCCTAACATATCAAAACGTCGAACGTCAAATGTCACCAATGTCAATGTGTTTTATAGGTTAAGCACCAATGTATGAAAACGAATGCTGATAAAAACAATGCTGTTTTATGGAATGCCGTGGTTGTATTTTAAGTCTGGGTTAAATAATGAGTGTTAAAACGTTAAACAACAAAGTGACCGACCAGTTGTCATAAAGATTCCAAGTGTTCCGTTTCAATGAAAGTTGACTATTATTGTTGATTAATTTCTACAAATTGTTTGTTCCCTGTATTGCAAAATCCAATTAATAAGAGTGAAAGCCTGTAGTGTTATTCTCCTACCACTGGAATCCTCTAAAACAAATAAGAGACTGCTAAAACTCTTCTGAGAATTGCCTTATAGAAATTGTTTACAATTTTCAAGTTTACCCCCAATTGTTTTACAACTTTTACAGAAATTAATGTTGGGTTTATTGATTTATAATACTTAATCTATAAAATAATGCAATACAGTTTATCAGGACCTCAACTGAAACAACCACATGAACATAATAACACAAAACTGTTGTTTTATATTGTAAACTAATTATCTTCCAGTTGTAATAATTATTACTTGTACCTGTTAAACAAACTTTACCACAAATGCTTACTAGTATGCTACATAAACTTCCAAAATATAGGTAATATTAAATCACCAACCTCTAAACAAACATTGGGTACATATATATAGTCCCAAAATAATTAACACAATGCAACGTGTCCAACTTGTGAGTTGGGCATACATATAAATAGGTTAATGACCTTTATCAACACTCTGCACCTTACCGGTCCAACAAAAGAAATGGTTTCATTGTGGTGCGGTGACCACTTTATATTTAAAACTTAAAAACTAGCCTTAAACTAATACAAGAATCCGCCAACTGAAAGAACTGAGGGAATTGAGAGAGAGAGAGATATTGCTATTAATTTGTTCACCTTATATAATTAAATAATTATATACCGTTGGGCGCCAACTGTAACCCGTTTAAAAGTGTCATGCTCTACAGAACGAGCTAGCCGGGCTAAAGTAAATTTATAAGGTATAATCTGCTAGGAAAGGATTAATTAAACAAGTACCTTCTTACACAATACAAAGTTTATTGGAATTATACAAAATTGAAAGTACACTTACAAACAATGTGGCAAGCCACTAAACCAATGTACCCTTCCCAGAGTCTATGGCATACATCCACAAAACTAGTCTCCGTTCCTAGTGGTGTCAGTGAACGCCAGCAATGAGACAAATAGCAGTTTCTCAGAGTCGCTATAGCGAGTCCGTGAGGTGATCAAATTAACAACTTCTAGCTCAATCGAACATGTACTGGCTTTTTCCGGACTGTGCTCATAAAGGGAAAATAACTACTATACTAAGCAAACCCGAGACACAATATCCTTACAACAACTGGTCTTAAAACAACCTAGTTCCTACAAAAGGCCTAAATCTCTCATAGATTGAATCATAATGACACACAGATAATACTCTCTATAAAACCTTCAGTATAACTCCCTCAGTTGACGGTTCAGGGTCCTTGGCGTCGTTCACAGGAGAAACCTGTGAACACACGCGAACGCGGCCTACGGACTAGATGGTGACGCTTTCGTTACCTGGAGTGGCGAACTTCCCTCATCACCTGGATTCGGCTAGGTAAAGCCTTCCTAACGTCGGAGGACCACACCGCAAGGGATAACCTCAAATCCGCCTGCGCTCTGATGAATACCAATTCATCACACGGCGCAAAACCAAGGCATCAAATCAATCGCGCATAGCACCGATCTTATTAGGCTAGCATAAAAGCCAGACCTGAAACAACGTCCTCGTGTCAGAACACACATGCAAGATCTAAGCTATAGGCTATCCAGCAAGAACAGAGAAAATGGTTTAGTACTCACGGAATTCTGAATATAACAGCTCATACTTATAAAAACCCCATCGGGTTATTTGGACACATCCCAATCCTCCTAGGATTAAGTCCCTCTCAATCGGCCTTTAGGGTCGTGTCCTTGATCGTAAAGACCGGACACCGTACCCCGCCTTTTCCTCCAGACCAATCTGACAGTTTCTAGAATCATCTTTCACAGACCATCTAAGATTTCTTATCGATTTGTATCTTCAATTTATCAAACATTGTTTTTTAAAATAAAATGTGGTAAATTATGTAAGTTTGTTTATTTATTATTTAGTTATCCAATAAACTTGTAATTAATTAACTAAACAAAAAGACACCAACGCCATCTGTGTCAACGTAGAACAGCGTTGACAACCAAGGCGTTAGTCCGCCGTTAATTACAACAGGTGTCGCTACTAGACACGATCAATATTTAATTTTTGCAACGTCACAATGTACTCGGTTTAACATTCTTGTGTCTTCATCAAATCATCTTTAAAATACTCGATGACATGTCTAAATACATCCTCAAAAAGTTCAACATAAACTACAATGGCATTACCGAGATATTTAGAATAATTAAATAATTATTTTGAGGTAATGTTCGACCACAAAATTAATTGAAAAAAAGCTATTTGAAGGGATCTGAATGGGTTTACGAGTGAGCTTTGTGCCTTTGAAGTACATTTGTGTAAAATATGTAGCGGTTTAGCTATGTCAGGTGGCCAGTTACTGGTGACCATCTGTGACCACCTCACCAAGTCTTGATTTAGATTTTGAGCATCTTCGTGCTTCAAAATCTTATTCCCGCGTTTCATTCAAAACAATGCAAAGTATGAAAGCAATTATTACTTGATAGTCAATCGCTTAGTGTTATATCTAGATCCTACTCAAATCATAGATTCCTACTTAAATCATAGGTCTCATGAAATGGTCTATGTACAGTAAGGCATCAATTTTGCATAAGCATATTAAAGTTCAAATTGCTGTGATAATACCGGCCGCCTCGCGCCGCAGGCCACATCTGTGTGTGTAAGTCGAACACGCATTGGCTAGCGTGAGCGTCACAGTACTTATAAATATCTTTCTACTGTCCTAGCGTCGAACGAAACAAAACATATTGTCGCTTTTACGCACACGGTACTACGTAATTACACATAACCTTGGTGGGTTCATACTACTGCTCAAATTCACTTCATCATAGCAAGTATAGATAGCTGGTAACGTAACCTAATGGTTTAGCAAACGTGAAAGTCTGGGTTCCAATCTCGAGATGAGACTATTATTTTTCTTTTCAACAATTATCTTTTTCGTTTTTTTTTTTTTTGTTATTCAATAGAGATAATAAAGGAGAATAACAATGTAATAATTTTTATGTTTTTATTATTATATTGTTATGCTTATGTTATATGGGGTTAAAAATAAAAATGTTTTATACTTAAGTGATTTCAAAATGTTTATTCGTTATAAACAGTCATACTTATTAGGACTTATTGCGGTTATAGCTTAAGTATTCATTTTCATTATGAAAAGAAGATTGAAACTAAACCTCAAAATAATCCTTATTAATACGGATATGACACAATTTTATTTTAATATTACTAAAACCAATTTATAACTTAATACTTTGTATAAATGTTCTTGTTTATTATTTCCAATCAAATATTATGTTTTTGAGCTGGTTTTCGTTTGCACGGCGAACGCTTCGTAAACACTTGTTGAATAATTCGGCAAAATATCTCGGAAACCAATTGTTTCATATTCACTGACCAGCTGGGCCTTCCACTTCGCTTTCGACTGGCAAGGCTACCCTCTTCCTTATAATCTTTTGACCCTCCGACTCACAGTAGGTAATTTCTCTAAAACAAAAAAGGAATACTGTTAAGCTACTAGCAAAATTATAAAATATTATTACTATTTTGAAACAAAATTATTTTGAAAATAGAAATGTTACAAAATGATTATATATTATAATATTATGCTTAATATTATATTCATCATTCCAAAAGTAAATAAATAAACTTTAGGAAATATTATTATTTTTTTTCTATTTAGGGCTTATGGTAGGTAAATATAAAACGTTTAAAAAAATAACTACAAGGATCATCATTTATACTTTAATTAGATAAATGTTCGATAAAATAATGAAATCATAATACTCACAGTCAGTCCGGTTTCATCAAATATTTGTGATATAATAATAAGTCCATATTTGCGCAGCGCGATAATATCAGCAATTCAGCAGCTATCATCTCGATATTTAAATTTGCTTGCGTTTCAAAATGAACTACAACAACGCTAATAGGTTAAACACACTTCACATATCAAAGGACATCATTCACGTTTCATACATTTTTGGGCCAAATCTGAAAGTGCCGGCCAGAAAAAAAAAACGTAATATTCGGATAGATCACCAAATTCCTATTATTTTTTACTATGGCACCAAACCTGTGCGCCCTATGGTTATGTTGTTACATGCTTTTAAAAAAAATGTGAAATAAAATGTTATAAGATGTGTGTTATTTTAATACATTTGGTCAAATATAGTAAATATGAAAAAAAAAAACAAGCAACAATACCAACAGCACCTCATTTAGATTCAGTACCTTTCATTTAGGTAAAAAAGAGCAAAATGAAACAACATTAAATTGTATAAATTCATTTATATTTGTCCTAATCTAACATATACATCATGTAATCCTATTGCAGGTGGGGTGAGGTATGGGTCATGTCTAGCATAACCCATGTACCAGACTATGGTCATGGTATGTGAGCAGCATCCAATGGTCCTCTTGCCGATATTGCATGTACAATAATAATGAGCTAATGCTCGACGACCATTTGCTGCCCGATCTAGTGCAATGTACACATGATATTTTTTGGCTTGGATGTGGCGGGATTGTATTCGTCCTCTTATAATCCACAAGTCTTCCCCTTCAAGTTCCCTGACTATTTCCAGAGGAATCCCACCACCGAGCTCAATGATAAAAACTCCGTCGGATTGAAGGTGCTCTCCGTAATAACTTTTTGCTTGTTTGAGCTGATATACACCAAGGCTGAATAATATTAAATCTTCTTCTGTCAATGTTGGAAAATCATTGAAATCTGTCATATCCGCAGCCATGGGTTGGAACTGTGCTCGCCTTCGGTTTAAATTGTGTCTATTCACAAGATCTCCCAGTGTATTGGGCGTGTTTATTCTTTCACCTATTATTTGAAGGATATTAGTAGCGTGAACGTTATCCACTATCAAAATGTGATAGGCATTTATTAATGCGGCAGCAATTCTAAAATAATCCATCATATTGTGCAGTGTTATATTGATGTTGACGTGTCTCAGCAGCCGGAAATCTCTTTTAAATCGGCCATTTACGACTTCTACGACCCATCGGCAAATAGTAACAAGTCGCGACTTATTAGCTTGTTCTGTCGTAAGTTGCGTTTCCCCAGGGAGCTTTGTCTCGGGCATCTTAGCGGTGTATCCATATCCTTCAAGGCTGGAAATTGCATCTCTAAAGCCACGGTCCAAAATAAATACGTCCCCATTTCGGTAAAACCATTGAAATAATCCGTCGCCATAATCATTTTCACTTTGTACAATATCAAGCATTATTTGCGCATCTGAAGAAGTAGCAGCGTGTGGACCAGAAACTTCTATGATGTGCCCGTCACAACAGACAAACAGAAACGGCTTTAATAAGTTTCTGAACTTGTGGCTGCTATAGGATTTCCTTTGAAAAAAGTAGTTTGAACTCTTTTGTATATATATGTAAGTGCCATCGACAATTGTTATGGCTTTTCTTTCGTCGGTAGAACTCTCCGGGTTCCCAAAAATTCTTTCAGGAATCATAAGGTTCCTCCGTGCTACATCTTCCCGGATCATATGGTCAAAGCCTAAGTGAATAGGAACAAAGTCCTGCAGTAGTGCTTCTCTGCCAGTATGGAGGATTCGCGAGTAAGTGGCTTCGCTGGTTTTAAAAATCGATGCTAGCCGTGCATTTGATTCGCCAGTTCGGAGTTTTGCTAACAAAGCTGCTAGAATAGTTCTTTTGTTTCTTCTTTGATTTAGGCTAGGTGTGTTGGCTAATAAATCAGTAAACTGTTCAATAGTCAGGCCAGTCCAGTCATGAAATTCTTTATCATTTATTAGTTCATAATGTTCAAAATCTAAAACTTCTGTGCTGATATGGCTCATTAATAATCTTAGAGCACAAACAATTTGAGTTGCACTGAATCCTCCGATTAAATTGTCTTGCAAAGCAAGTAAATGCCATTCAGCTTGCTCAAGGTGTTCACTGCATACACGGCTATTTTCGGTTATAAATAGGCTGTAGCGGCATAACATTCGTAGTATGATATCTTCGGGTACTCTGTGCCTCGTTGCATTTTGACAGTGTTGAAATACACACGTATTCGCCGAATTACCGGTACGGCTGAACCCGGGTAAAACGGTTGGTGAAGCATGAGGTTCAGCGTTGACTTCTTCGTCTGCAACATCATGATCCACTTCACGTTGGTGTCGGAGATACCGACGCTCAGCCCGTTGCCAACAGGGTCGACAAATAACCTCTGTAGGTTCTTCCTGTAAAACAAGAAACATGTATTATTCGTTGCACATGTACATACATGAGCCGTGATATTCTAATCGTTTTGTTTCCTAAGCAAGAAGGGTTCTATTTCACGGTATATACATACAAGGTGATACAATGATTAGTTAAGTACAAAGGAGTACTTATATATAGAAACAAAAACGTGTGAAATAAATAATTCTAATAAATGGTCAAAATGAATGAGTTGATGGCAAGTGACCAAATTATTTGGAAAAAGAAAACATACTGCGCCGACATCAGGTAAACTGGTATACAGACAAGGAAATGATGAAATAAAGACTTAGTCAAAATCATATAAAACTCTAGGTAGGTAAAGGTCTGTATATAAAATGAAATAAAATAATAATGATTCATACCTGTCGAACTAATAGATCTTCAATAACAAACTGTGCAACATCCGTATGCTGTGATTCTCGGGAAGTCCAAGTATAACTTCGACGATTACCGACAGGCGTACGACACGAAATACACAATTGTCCACTCATAACGTCAGTTAAAACAATAACAATAACAAAAAATAACTATAAACAAACAAGAATAACAATATTAACTGAGGAGTGCAAGTCGCGATTTAGCCGTCCGATGTAACAAGAGTCGCATGGATAACTGAACAAAACAAAAGACGGGTGACGCGGGGTACAGTAGTTGCGGGCGGCGGGGAGGGACAAACCGGTGATTTTCCAGGTACCTGCTTAAAACAGGTTTGGACTTGTTGTGAATTGTGACGCTCTGTCTGTGCCTGTGCGGTGCGTGGAGTATCAATGATGAAAATACTCTCTTAATAGAGAATAGAATTCATTTTATTGCACATCAAAAGGACATACACAGTATGAATAATTAAATATACATGATCAAATGTATGAAAATAACAACTTCATAATAACATTTTTATTGTATTTTAAAAGTGTTTAACACCGTAACCAAAGGGCGCACAGATTTGGTGTCGTAGTAAAAAATGATAGGAATTGTGAGTTCTATCCGAATATTACACATTTTTATCCTGGCCGGCACTTTCAGTTTTTGGTCCAAAATTAATGATGTCCTTATCCACCAACCAAGAAGCAACAACATTCTATTTAGTCGGGGACTAGCGGTGAATGAGTTAAGCATCTGTCTACCTTATGTTTTATTTATTTAGATTTCTGTGGGTATAATCATAAAGTTTTATGAACTATGTGAACAAGACGAACATGACACGAAACTATATTCGAGTAATATGCGAGTGTGTGTGTCTAATTACTCATTAAAAGAAGGTCGTAAGTCAAACTAAACGTCAAGCTATTGCTTTTTGACTTTGCCTATGGACTTTTGGAGCCTAGTGTACGTAGGAATAAATGGAAAACAGCTACACTAGGTACAATAAATGAAAGAATGATTATTACTTAAACCTTTATTTTATTCTTCCAAAAATATATTGTTCAAAAATGGAGCTGGAGCACTAACATTGTTATAACGTGCCCAGCTCAAATACCACACTATGCACATTACATGCACACAGCAACCTACGGTTCTTTTTCCTACAAGGCAAGAACAATAATATCCTACTATAGCGGCTAATGTATCTCTTACATTTTCGTCTTTATTTATTAAAATATAAGTGTAGTACGTTCTACTAGACACATGCCTCGATTTGATTCTTCCTCTAACTAAATAATTATTAGTTCCCAATATTAAAGGTAATTCCTCTTCAAACGCTTCCGATACTTCTATATGGTATATACCATTTTGTCTTATATGCTCGCCATAGTAGGATCTGGCTTGTTTCAAGTGGTACGAGCCTAAAGCAAATCTTTTGAGCTCCACTAGCCCAAGTTTTGGGAAGTCTCTTAATTGTGGTACATTACCATCTATAGCTGTAAATACAGCACGTCTTCTATTAATGTTTTCATTAATAATGAAATCGCCTAGGTGATTTTGCATCCGAATTCTGGCTTTAGCTATTTCTAGATACTCTCTATGTTCAGGCCGATTTTCTATCAATGGGTGGAACTTGTTTGTTAATGCACATGCAATCCTAAAGTCATCCATCATGTGTGGTAAGGCACGATTAAAATAATCTTGTCGTAGAAGTTTAAAATCTCTTTTTATTCGTCCATTCACAACTTCTACCACCCATCGACACATAGTGATACATCTAGATTTATTACTTTTAAAGGTTGTTAGCTGATGTTCGCCCTCTGCCAGTGACTCTGGCATATAAGCATTATACCCTACAGCTGCTAGATTTGGCAATGCATCCCTAAAACCTCTATCTAAAATGAAAACATAAATATTTCTAAAAAACATTCTCAATCCACTTTGTTCATTTTCTAATTCCTCATTTATAATAGTGGAGTCATTCTTTGTAGCTTTATATGGCCCTAAGCATTCTAATATAGTACCATCGCAACAAACAATCATAAAAGGTTTTATGAGGTTAGCAAACTTGTGCAAGCTATATGTATCTTTTTGGAATTTATAATTACTGCTGCTCTGAATATATACATATGTTCCATCACAAATAACGATTGCTGGTTTGACATCTCCCGGTAAATCGGGATTACCAAAAAGCCCCTCTGGTATTATTTTATTTCGAGCTGCCACATTTACTACCGTTGTACTACCAAAACCTAAACATAAAGGCACAAAATCTTGTAAAAAGCAGTTTCGCGCTTTTTTCATGTACCGTTCTAATGTGGTGCGAGGCAAATTAAAAAACTGCGATAACCGTTCATTGCTGTCTCCAGTTCTGATTTTAGCTAAATATATGCTTAGTGCTAGACTTGCTGATGGTACTAGACCAAAAAGGGATGGTAACATTGATAGTAGTACTTGTAACTGTTCTGTTGTAAATCCTAACCAAAAATGACACATTTTGGTATCCAAGTTATTGATATCTGTAAAATCTATTTTTCTCTCCACTGCTCTTTCCATTAGTGCCATCATATCATCCATCTGGTGACCAGTAAAATCACTGTATGAAGCCAATAATTCATCCCACAAGTTGTTAGTCAAATGGAAATTGCAGATCCGGGCACTCAAAGGCACATATATTTTGTGGCGTTGTATCAATAATTCTTTCACAATTGATGGTACCAACAGACGCTCATTATTGTTGCAGTCACTGAATAAGCAATGATTTGGTGTGGCAGCAACACGTTTGTATGTTCTTGAATTAACCTTATTAACAATCCGTAATACTGGTCGATTGGGGTTAAAGTTCTGTTCTGGCAGAGGGGGTGGCATAGGGACTGGCAGAATGGGTAGCATAGGAATGTAAACATCTTGTTCAATATGCTCCCGAGATGGGTCCTGGGTAGCAGAATCTTCCAATCGGTCAGCATCGTGAGATTGTTGCCTTTGGATTGTTCTGGTTGCAGTCATCCAGTATGCTCGGCAAACTCTTTCTAGATGTGTCACCTGTAGTTCAATACAATGAATTGTTTATAATTTGACCAGCCAAAACATAAAAAATCACTAGCAAAATAACAGTAAACAGTAGAGTAAACTGGTTTAGGAGTTCAGGGAATATGAAGATGCTAGGCTATAAAGAGAAGCCAATATCCTCTGTCATATGTGTATATAAAAATTAAATATTACCTGATGAGATGGCACCCCTTGCAGTAAAATTATTCTTTGTGGGCAGTCTAATGGTACTCGGTGAGTTCTTGATCTCAGTATAGAAACCCCACAGCCGTAGCAGACAGCCTGGTGTCCTACTGCAGGTGTCAACGGTCCCTGGGATGTGAGTGCATTTTGCAACAGTGTAAAACACTCATGACACAATATGCCTTCGGTTGACAGCTAAAAAAATATATTTAAGTAATTAAAATTCTGTGCAAATCTTTTATGAAACTAGATACAATCAATTGAGAGGTAGCTTTATGTATCTCAGAATAAACTAAACTGATAGAAATAAATAATCCTAGTTAATAAGTTATGTTATTACCGACACAATAGCAGGTACCTATCTAAGTTATTAAAATCCGTAACCCAACTAATGAGGTGAGGAACTAACATACAAACATGGATTGTACTTATTGTCCTCTAAGATTTTCACATGGTACTCATTACAAAAAGCGCAGTTCCTAAGTAAAAAATACCAAAACGACAATGTTAATCATTCTTACCGGCGCGGGTTGGTGAGATCCAGACTCGTAAAATGTTCATGATATTATTTGGAATCTCCGACAACATGAGTCTGCGCATAAGTGGCGTTAATCTCAAACAACAGTTGAGACATCGCTCCACAGTCGCACTCGCCATGTTCAATGTATTACAACACAAAAAGTCCTGTTTTTAGTAATATACAACACACACGGTGCAGCGGGTTGGAAGTATGTTTATTTTCAATGGGTTAGCAGAAGTAATGGAGGAACTAAAAGGCTCAAACTCGATGCACAACGTACCAAAACCAGCAGAAAAAACATACTGGTTAACTAAAAGGCTCAAACTCGATGCACAACGTACCAAAACCAGCAGAAAAAACATACTGGTTAACTTGACAATGTGTATGACATACGGGCAATAAATGTCAATCAAGGTTGTATACCCGTGCTGGTAAATGATTCTAATACATTCGAATTTTAATCGATTTCCACAAATCACCCAGTGGTATTTCACGAATACAACTAGGCGCCTTTGCCGCGGTTGACAACTACCGACATTTACAAATACAAATATGGTTTAATTGAAATAAATGCTTTGAGTTTTGAGTTTGAGTTTATGCTTATTATAGGAAGAAAATCAAACATATCGATTAGCAATATTAAAAAAAATAAAAGTCATAATGCGTTTAACAGATTAAAATCTTTATTGTTTTTAATCAACGTAGTTGTATTAGTATGATTAGACGTTTGAAACTATTCCGATTTCAATATCAACTATAAATAAATATCTACCTCACCGCACACTATTGTCTCGACTCATTTTCAATTAAAAGATAGATAAATGTACCTACTACCTAATCTCTAATTCTGTGGGGATATAGAAACTGATTTATTTATTTTACCTTGCGAGCTATTTATCGATATTTAAAAAATATTGTATACCTACAGCTTTTCTATTAAATAAACTGTTATTTAACTTGATACGCAATAATAAATCGAACAATCAATACAGAATCGATATCATTATATTTTTGTAGGCAGGTAGTTGACACATTACACGAAATAGAAAAAAATGGACACCCCTAGTATTGACAGGCTATAGTAAAAAATGGCGTACCTTATAGTCAGAAACTTAAAAGTACTAATTATTGTTCAAAAAACTATCCCATTATAAATATTAATTAAGTCTTATTTAAAAAATATATTTTTATTTTAGATAGTTGATGCTGTTCAACTTTTTGAGACACGAGACAGTTCTCAAGAGTACTGTTCCTGGGCATTCTCTTTTACCTACAAACATTGCCTACAAATGCTTATTTTTCTGTTAGACATATAAAAGGTTACACTCTGATTCCGTAACATTATTGTATCTGTTACATTTAGAAGTGAACAGTTTTAAAAAACTGTGTTAAAAACACTTTACGGTTACAGTTTCAGTCCCTGGTAAAACCAAACAAAAGTCGATTAATGGCAATATATATAATACTAGCTGACCCGTGCCCACTTCGTTGGGCGGTAAACATTTTAACTTGTGATGAAATTATGAGTGTGGTTCGGTCCTGCGATGTTCTCGCGCTTTGGCTAGCGAGCCTCTGCGAGCGCTCAGCGCTAGACTCCCTATCCATTGTTGCAGAGACATGCTGCCTTAAATCACTGAGACGCTGCGCAAGTTCAGCGCTAGATTCCCGAGCACGGGCCTGCGATGTTCTCACAGTTTGGCTAGCGAGCCGCTGCGAGTGCTCAGCGCTAGACTCCCTATCCCTTGTTGCAGAGACATGCTGCCTTAAATCACTGAGACGCTAGATTCCCCAGCGCGTGCTTGCGAAATATTTTCTCTATTCCTCGAGAGGCGCTGATGATTTTCAAGAGCAGACTTCCGTACGGCGTACTCGAGCTGCTCTTGTCTGGGATGTCTGACGGGAAAGTTGTGATTTCTTTTTAGGCATGATAAACAATCGCTGAAACTGTCCGATATCCCAAAAACAGAAATACCACAGCTTCGAACTCGAAGAATGAGAACGAAGTAGTATTTGTGTTTTAAGAAACCGAGCAACCAAAACAATTTTAAAGACCAACAACATCCAACCAACAGTAACTACTTAGTGCGTACAACCTCACCTACCTAACTACGAAAGTTAAATAATAACTGGAGAGCGTCATTATGCACAACGCCATCTATGGGTAAATGGATAAAACGTCCGTACAAAGCATGTTCTAATGCGGTTCGTGAATGGACGGCGGCATTTTCCGATTTAGTAATTTTATATTATCTTCGAAACTATTTAACCAATTGACATACTGTTTTGGGCAAATCGCATCTCTACGATGTTCTTGTGATCATAATAATATTTTTTTCGATAAGGTTTAATATTTTGTTGTTTAAAAAATCGTCCAAAGGTAAGTACGTCGAAAAATACTTTTTTTAACACATAAAAGCTACTATATCTGCTAAAATATAAAAGATAGAAATATGGTGTCGCGGACTTTTTTGTAGAACTATTCAAAGCGGACCAGGTTGCCATACATTGTTTTCAATTATATACAACTGTTAAGGCAGCGCATGCAAATAACTCTGTTGTAAGAGCAATTTTTTTCCGCCTGGCTAGACAAAAATTGAGATAGTTCAGCTAATATGCATGATATCTTTATAATTTATAGCCTATAGCACTCCCGAATAATGTAGCTTTCTACCAGTGAAACAATTTTTAAAATTGGTTCATTACTTCCGGAGATTACCCCCTACATACAAACTTACAAACTTACAAACTTACAAACAATTTTACCTCTTTATAATATTAGTATAGATATAGATAAAATGTGATTTAAAAAAACCTTTGATCAATAATTGATGCTTTAACACTGATGTCTTTGGTTTCTAATAATTGACTTGTGTGCTAATGTTTAATTTGATATAAGTATTATGTTACATTTTACTAGCTATTTTATGCTCTCGCTCGTAAGCACAATAGGAGGAATTTATAAACATCAGCCATATTTACTTATGTTTTATGTTATTGGTTGATAGGTATAAATTCAGCTGCCCATTTTAATAGTTCTTATGTATGCAATACCTATTGTGTAATTTATAATAAAGTACTTCTGACATAAAAGACAAACTACTGTTTTCATTATTATTATAAAAATACTAGTAGAAAGCTTTGACTTTTACAAATAAACCACAGACTTGTGACTTTTGTCAAAAATTCAAAGTTTTGTACACTCCTATTCATCTTTTAAGTTATAAGCAAGCAAAGAAGGCTACTTGACCACCAAAGCGGAGCTGGAAAATTGTAACCAGTGAAATTGCACAATAATTTAACATCGGTTACAGTTTCCCAGTTCTGCTTTCGTGGACAGACCTTTAAATAAACATCTCAAAGAAATCCGATTTTGAATTTCCCGCTTACGCGAGTTTTCGGGGGCATCCACCAGGTGGCGCCAAAACCGTACCATTTTATTTCTTCGTACAGTCCCCGGCACGTAACTTGGCAAGAATCGTTAGATGTGTTTTTCCTTTCTTTAGCTTTCTTGTACACAGACATGTTTAAAAATAATCTATGGCAATAACCATAGTATAATGACAAACAATAAAAGTGTCCATTTTCTTGTTGCACTAAGTGTACATGCGCTAACTTACTCCCAATACGCCAAAACCTTGCCAAGTTACGTGCCGGCGACTATACTTGACATTCTTCTCCCTAGAGTAAATATGTTCCTTGAGACTGTCGGTCCGCGGCGCGGCGAATCGCGCGCTCGCTTGTGGTGGCGGGCGCGCAGCGTAGTGTGGGTATGACGTCGGCGGCTGTTTATGAGTGTGTGCGTGAGCATAGCGAGTTAGCTTTAACACCGGTTGTGAACTTGATAAGTTAATTATCATTTCGTAATTGTTAACTTTTCCAAGTTCTTTTATACTTGAAGCAACACAATCACTGTATCGATTGAACAAAGCCAATAATTCATTTTGATGTGCACATGCATCTAAATCTACAGCGGCTATATTATTACAAAATTCTGTAAGTTTACTCGCGCATTGAAATTTTAATTGGTCGCCTACACGCGAGTAGAGTAAATCAGATCGTTCAGTTACATTTCTTCCAAGTAATATATCGCAACCAACCATATCATCCAAAACGTACATATCTATATCACTCAAAAAGATAGAATCTAAATAAAGACTAACTGTAACCTTTTTATTTACGTATTTACAAGTTTGCTTAGAAAATCCTTGTAAAACGACGGGTGAGGGTAGTGCGATATATGGCAAAGAAATTTTATTCGCTAAAGATTCGGATATTAACGAGCAACTACTACCCGTATCAATAAATGCTTCGTAACAATTATTTAATATTGTAACGTTTTTTAAATTCCGTGGATCGGTACAAATAAATTTAGTTTCTTGTTCAGGTTTCACTACAGGTTTTGTTGAATTTTTCTTATGGTAACAGCTCGATTCTACGTGCCCTCTTTTTCCACAATATTCACACTTATTTGCATCGCATTGAGTCCTCTTATGGTTACCCCCACAATTATAACATTTAATTATTTTTCTACTAAAATCTTGGCCAACACTGGAGGAGGACGGTTGGCTTGCAACAGCTGAGTTTGCAGATACAGGAGTTCGATTTACGGATGTTGATTGACTATGCGTTGTTGGTTTAACCTGTATGTCCCGTGAACTGCTTTCTTGTCTTACATTTTTCTTGTAAACACGACTGTGTAAATAACTAGCTAAATCATCACTCGTTTTAAAATTAATAGCTTCTATAGACGCACCGATATTGTGATCACCTATGTTTCCTACTATAATTGAAATAATATCCTGTTCAGAGCAATTCAAACATAAATGATCTATCTTACATTTTTGTTCAAAATAAAATTCATACAGGGATTGGTTTTCGATAGGCTTTTTTTCTATGATTTCTTTTAAATGATCGAACATATTTCTACGTATTTGGAAACTATCCGACAATTTTAACCTCCAGTCGTCCCATTTCCACGCGGGCCACTGCTTTTCTGTACGTAATAATGAATCATACCATACTTTAGCCGATCCTTTTAATTTATTCAAAGCTTGATAGCGAATCATTTTATCAGACCATGAAAAAGTATTTGCGTAAGATTGAATAATGCTAAGCCAGGTGTCTATATCATCTTTTATTGGATCAAAATCTGGTATAAAATTGTTCAAAGTAATAGAATTTGTGTTACTCACTGATTCGGTGTAATTACGAGATACCTTATCCTTCCGCCTTAGTGGCGGCGAAGGCGTCCTGGCGCTGGAGCTTGAAGACGAGGTGGAGCGAGCACGTTTTCGCTTGGAGCGCTTAGTACTGCTACCTCGCTTTTGTTTACCCATGGCGTGAAAGTTGTTTGTCACTTCATGTGAAATTTAATATTTAATTTTACTTTAATAAACTCGAGACAACTAAAAATATTTAACTGGTTTATAAATTATTAATTATTTTACAATATTATGTGCATGTACAGGAAAATAACAATAAAAATGAGTATGATGATAGTGAACTATCCAGAAGTCGAAAGCCCAAGAGACCGCTCCACTTGTGCTTCGCCGTTATAAAGCCTCTGGTGCCCCACTCCAGGAATCTCAGCAATATGAAACCAATGACTAATAAAACTTATGGACTTGTCATACCTACAAAATTAGCGTGTATACCTACAAAAATCGGGAACTTAAGATGGCCGCCTTTCGTAGGGTTGTAACTGCGAGCAACATGCGCAGCGGATATCGACATTATTTAACCTACATGAATTTGTTTTCTATTATTTATTTAAATTTTTCGAATTAGCCTGGTAATGTAATGCAGCTGAAGTGACAAGAATTTTAGAAGTTGTGGGTGTTTTATGTTTCTTGGTTTTATAAGACGTTGTAACTTGTCACCTTGCTCAAGCTTCATTCAATATCAGAAGGCCAATATTCTCGTAATATATTTACCTACTTACTACAGGTGTAGAGTATTGTTCATACGAGCTTACACACTAACCAGGACCAGGAGACTTATGATGTCGTGACTGGCAACAAAATATTATTATTTATTTCCTACCCCGTTGGTCTAGTGGTCGCAAGACCGATTGCAAAGTGTGGGGTCCTAGGTTCAATACTCGGGTCGAACTTCGATTATTAATTATTACTTTTGTTATTACATTAATGGCATTTAAATAATACTAGATTGCTAAAAAAATACATAGTTGCGGTCATCTATTCGACTATATTTAACAGAATATATACAAAAACCATTGAGATCGCGAATCAGCAAATGTATACAACTTGGCTTGAGACAAAGTATAAACAATCACCACAACCAAAACTAGGTTATGAAAAATTCGAAACACACACACAACTCCTCCTTATTACACAAGATTATCATATAATAGCAGGATTATCATCCATTGTAAGGCTATTAATGGACACTTATGGATTATAATCGATAATAACTCAAAGCATCCGACTATTTACCCAACACTAGCAATCAACCGTTTGACAGCACATCTACCACAAAACTCGGCAACATAGAGGAAAAACCCCGGCACTCAACATGGCGACCGACCACGCATAGAAATGATTTTGACGTCACACAAAAGTGTTGCCAAATTTAGTACTTGACAAACATTTGACGTTTCTCTTTTCATATGCAGCTCTTGATTAGTTAAAAAGAAACAAAACGCTTTATGACATGTGTGTGTCGATATGACAGATATTTGTATAACTATTATTTCTATAGTAGAATATGCCGTCTCCATAGTTCTCCCAACTCAGTGTATGAAACTGCCTTCGTTGGTGTCAGTTTCTTCGCTGTCATCCGCAGATGGCGCTCCAAGTGCAATGTTGCCAACACTTAATGTATCTAATTTATTAAGTAGTTCACAATGAGGAGACACGCTGACTTTTTATCCCGGCAGGTGGCGTATAATCACTGGTCCTGATTGTACTGTCACAGTTGTGAAATACTATACTGTTTTATCAAAACAAACAAGATTATTGTGTTTTATGTAGTTATCATGACTTAATGTAGTGCTTTTCAATGTAAAAATAACGGCGTGCACCGTTTTCCAGCCGAAAAGAAAAGAAGAAAACAATGGATCAACGCCTTACACCTAAAAAATTGGAAACCAACCTCGTCTTCTAGGTTATGTAGTGAACATTTCAAACCTGATGATTTTTATGACGAAAGCAGATATACTGGTAAGTCTCATGGTTTCAATCTAATTTAAAATAACGTAGCCAATCTGCTATACCCTATCTTACTTATTTTTTTATTGATTCTAGGGTTAAAACTTATCCGCAAAAATTTGAAGAAAGGAGCAATACCAACATTGTTCTCATTTTCAAAACAAAAGTCTCCAAAATCGAAGAGGCAGCTGAGATATGAAGCTAGAAGTGTTGCAACTAGAGAAACTGATCAAACCCACGACCTTTGATTATATAATGTCTAGATAGAGCGTCGCCCTACAATCAAAACAAAGAAAACGAGGCAACAATTTCAAACATGTGTGCGTGCGGGCGGTGTTTTACACTGTGCATCTATGTCTCTGTGTGCGTGAATAATGATACCAGCTACTACAATTCTCCCATAAATCACATATTAAAAAAATTGACTATACAAATAATATAAGTAAGTTTTAGGTGTATGTTTGTAGTATTATTCAGTTTTAGTAGTGACTTTATTTACTTGTATTTATAAATAAAAAACACTATTTAATTGAATTAGAGTTGTGTGTGTGAATGTTGTGTTATATTAAATCAGCTAAGTTAATTCAATTAGAATATTTAACTTTTTAGGCAGTTTGTATTTGGAAATTTCAAATGAAAGATCACAAATGATAATACGAATGGAATAAATTAATCTTATTAAAATTACTCTTGGCACCTTTGAAATCAGTTTATTGGACCCAATGCAACAATAATCATTAAAATGGGCTCATAAACAAAAAAGTTATACGCGAACATTATATTATTATAAAAAAGTACAGACGAATTGAAAAACTTCACCATTTTTGAAATCGAATAATAAAAGTACATCAACTAAATAATATAAACGTAACCATAAAGCAACGAATATACCCACAAAAAAAGGACGTTAAGTTGGGAGAATGGAAAAAATAAACTGGCAACACTGATAAAATATGGCGTAATAGGGCGTAATTTGGTAAATATAAAAACAAAAAACAAATACGTAGTCTTTTTGGTTACTTACTGATGATATGTGATGTGTTTGGTGTTTTTTTACCCTTCCTTTATAATTTCGGCACAGTTTAATAGCACATACCGTCATTTTATCGCTGTTATTTGTTTATTACTTAGCGCGCGTAATACGTAGTGACACCAAAGCGGTACGATCGGCACTAATCGGCGGGTAAGTACTTACAGTCCAACAGTTGGCTGGTATTTTTTGACACGTTTGCGCGCAATTGATGCTCTATCTAGACATTATATAATCAAAGCCCACGACGTTTATTCCGACAGAAATGAAGACATTGTTCCTACTTCTTACCAAGTCTGTGCTCCTGACATAGGCTGTGAAATTGAGGTACCAGAAGCAATCGAGGAAGAAAATTTGAACGTGAAAATGTCTGTCGACACATCACAAAGTGACAAATGTACCCAAATAAATATTGAACATATTTATGGCTCTATTGGTCATTTCAAAGATGATGATTTAGCTATTAAGTTTTACACTGGGTTTGAGTCCTATCAAAAGTTTTATTTGGTTTATTCAACCTTAAGTCCATTAGCAGCAAAGATTACTTATTTCAGTCACCACGTCTTAAATTTAGGCTATGAAGATCAATTTTTTCTAACTTTGATGAAACTACGACAAAATAAAACTATTTTGGAGCTTTCCAGATTCTTTTGTATTTCTAGCTCAACAGTGTCTAATATATTTATTACATGGGTAAATTTTATATACCAAATGTGGAATAAATTAGATATATGGCCTAGTAGATATTTAATTACTTTTTATATGCCAGAATCATTTAAGCAGTATGATAAATGTGTACGTCATTTTAGATGGTACTGAATTTCCTGTACAAAAACCTGGAAATACTATCGCTCAACAGTCTTCATGGAGCACATACAAACATACCAATACTCTCAAGGTGTTAGTAGGAGCTACACCAGGGGGGTTGTTGTCTTTTTGCTCACCAGCTTATGGTGGATCCACTAGTGATAGACAGACAATAGAGCGCAGTAACTTGTTAGTTAAGTGTGAATCAGGCGACACAATTTTAGCTGACAGAGGTTTCAATGTGCAAGACATTTTCGTTTCCAAAAATGTTAAGGTCAATACACCAGCATTTCTTAAAGGTAAAAGTCAATTATAAATTAATTTTTTTTTTTTTTTTTATAAATTTATTTATTCATCAAACAATTTACATTGTGTTCGAATTTTACAAAATAATTACATTTCAAATCATAACAGAAGCAATAACAAAAATAATTTGAAAAGATTACCATGTCGTCAATCGGAAACCGTTTACATGTCAAACCATAAAAAGCACAAAAACAACCATATCTATTCCATTTTACGTAAATCAACTGAGAATTAAATATCAATTAAATTACTGTTTATATGTCCAACCATAAAAAGCCCAAACACAACCATGTTAATTCCATGTTAGGTAAACTTAATGAAAATCAAATGTAAATTAAACGCCAGTTAGATGTAAATTAAATGTCAATCAAATGTAAGTTAAATGTCAACGAAATTGAATTAAATGAAAAATAAAAAGCTAAATCGATATAAATTAAATGTCAATTAAATTATGAATTACATAATTATCCAACCACATAAGCTACGAAACAATCATGTCTATTCCATGTTGCGTAAATAAAATAAAATAAAATGTAATTTAAATGTCAGTCAAAATTAAATAAATGTCAATTAACTGCAAACTAAATGTCAATTAAATGCAAATTAAATGTCAATCAAATAAAATGTCAATTCAAATAAATGCCAACTAATCCAAATGTCAAATAAATTAAATGTCAATACCAAATCAAATAATTCATACACAATTTATCTGGAATCATTCAACTTCAAATCGGCTATATCCGATTTGAAGTTGAATGATTCCAGTATAAACATTTTTCTAATAGGAAGGCTTTCAGCTTTGCCTTAAATAAGTTTTTGTTATATACCAAAGTTTTTAAATCAGTAGGTAACTTATTATATAACTCTACTGCTTGGTAACGTGAACAATGCTTTGCTATGTTAAATTTAGGCACCATTATATTTTTAATAACTTTCCTTCGTGTGTTCTCTCTCAGCTGTCTTTCTTTTTGTGATTCATATTGATGTATATATTTTGCGAACTTGCTTAACAGAACTAGTATATACAAACTTGGAACTGTAAGAATGCCTAATTTCTTAAAATATTCTTTGCATGAATCCCGCTGTGAAATTTTGACAATGGTTCTAATGGCACGCTTCTGAAGGATGAATGCTCTTTGGCGGTTGTAGTTATAGCTATTTCCCCAAAACATGATGCTGTACCTCAACCTAGATTCAACCAAAGCATGATAGCATGCTTTAAGTTGCTTCAAATCTATTTCATCCCTGAGGCTCCTAAGTGCATAACATGCAGAGGATATAAAGGAATCAATAGCAGCAAGCTCCTGTTTCCAGTTTAGATTTGAATCAATGTTTATACCTAAGAATTTTACCTCATTTACCAATCCTATCTTGTCTCCCTTCAATGTCACATCTATAGTATCAGTGTTACGAGATGTAGTCTTAAATAACATTATATTTGTTTTATTTGTATTAATTAGTAAGTTATTAGCTGTAAACCATTCAGAAAGATTATCTAGACTTTTATTTACTTTTGCGGACAATTCTTTTAAGTCATGCGCTGCAATTATTACGTTTGTGTCATCAGCAAAAACAACACACGAAACGTCAGGCTGAACTGTGTTCATGAAATTTAATAAATCGTTTGTGAAGATAAGATACAATATTGGACCTAAAATTGAGCCTTGAGGTACCCCTCGTCTTATGTATATCATCTTTGATTTATATGCTATTTCATGATTGTTTTCATCAATGTTTTTTATTTCGACATACATTCGTCTGTTTTGTAAATAAGATGTCATAAGTTTTAAAGCATCACCTCTTATACCATAATGTTCCAATTTAGCCAGCAGTAATTATTTAGCAAATGCAGAACTCAAGTCAATAAATAAATTTGCCCGGATTGACTGTGCTGCATGATAGGGAACTAGCAAGTAAAAGGGTTCACATTGAAAGATTAATAGGTTTAACTAAGACATATAAAATTTTGAAAAGTGATCTTGATCATAGTTATGTGCCACTTGCAACAAAAATATTTTATATTTGTTTTATGTGCTGTAACTTCCGGGAAGGAATAATAAATCAAAATATCGA
The DNA here is from genome assembly GCA_914767645.1 of Hydraecia micacea. Classification (NCBI taxonomy): domain Eukaryota; kingdom Metazoa; phylum Arthropoda; class Insecta; order Lepidoptera; family Noctuidae; genus Hydraecia; species Hydraecia micacea. The sequence goes on from OU611775.1 coordinate 15,366,677, forward strand.
ATGACAAAACACTGTTTTATTTTTTCTCTATTATATTGTAATTTTTGTACAAATATTTCTCCAAAATCATACCTTTAAAACAACTATTATAAAAGTCGCTAAGCTTCTCCAACATGTCATTAATAAATTCACAATTTTTTTCTACATGAATTACTTTCATATCCTTTATTGTATACACAATAAACACACAGTATAATCTTTTGGTACAGAATAACTGTCCTGTCCCTGTACCTGTGTGTAGTAGGGATGATTTTTCTTTAATGAAAGCTCACCATTAATAAGCTCTAAGTAGGGAACATTTAAGGTATTAATTTCCTGGTAGTTAGCACTATATGGACAATTGACTTCGATAGTGTATTCATCACTTAAAAGTCCATCTGGTGATGCACCGAGAAATGGGTGGCTTTCTGATAAAAATAAACCACACTTGTTGATCTGTACATCGTATGTATTTTCAAATTTTTTGATTGCATATGGTTCTTGCGTTTGACCATGCATAGTGGCTTTTGAATGAAATATTTTGGGTTCCATAATTTTTTCTGCCAAATGCTTTTTATTTGCACTTTTACAATGGCATACATTATAAAATACACTGGCTGTTATGTGTGTTTTTCTGATAGACCTCCACTCTTCGCATTTATTTTGGAGCCTGGTATTGATTTCAATATCCATGATCTTCGAAAGACTCAGATTTTTAAGTAAAAGATTATGAAGCATATCGACGCTTGAAAGGCAAAATTGAATAAGCGACATATGGCTAACTTTACAGGAGAACGGATAAAAGTTTTTTAGTGCGCTTCCAATCCATTGCCAGCGGCACATTCACAGTGTGATTCTTCTATAGTACATGCATCTTCTGTCCAACGAATCTTCAGGTCTACGACGTACATAAGCTTTTTCATTGAGGCTCTGCATTATCCCCGAAAGAAAGTATAAGAGCCTGATTCAGCTACTCGAGCTGTCACCAAATGACGACTTTCATACATTTGAGATGCGTTTTTAATACTCTTGTTGTGTACTTGCTTCGGCAGTACATTTACTAAAAATACTCTTGTTGTATCTGCAAAATAAACAATAAGTATAATTAAAAATGATAAATACGGCACAGGAGTATCCAATGGTGGTCATTGCGATTTTTGTCTCTTTTTCAGAATCTCTAATTCCTAGTAATATATTAGTGAGTAATTTACTAATTATGAATCAGTTTATTGCTTACCTTTCAGCAAATGATTGAATATGATGTCTTGTAAAAGGTGGCAGCTTTGTGCTGGCATTTACGTCTTTATAAAGGTCGTCAGCCGGCACTAACATTGAGTCTTCAATCTCTAGGTATTCGGCAGTCCCTTCATTGTTAATACAAAAGTTTTTATCATATGATTCTAGTCTGTAATAAGATAAAATTGGAATTTAATAATGTCAACAAAAAAAAGGCGATGAAACTAAATCGAAGATTAATCGTACTTTTACTAACCTTGTAACAAGATCCGCTTTTTTCCCAGTTAGGCAAGCATTTCTTTTCTTTAATTCTGTTTTTAAATCAGCTACGGTCATTAAGGAATACATTTTTAGCGTTTGTGTTTGCAGTAAAGTTTATAACCTCCAAGTTAAACATTAGTGACAGGCGCCAGTTACGGTGGCGACATCTGTAATTAGCTTTGCCCGTCCCTCCTCATTAAGAGAAACCTAACGGTCTTATTCATAAAAAAAGCTTATAGAAGGTTTAAACCATTCATTAGTTAAAATGCTCGATAAGCCTTTAAAACGTTCGATAAAATTTTGTATTCATAAACGCATCATAAACCTTCGATAACTAAAATGTACTATAACTTCATTATAAATCTAAATGTTGCCATAATAATGATGTCATCCAACAAATTGGCCAACATATTGAATCGTCAAACGAGAATATCTGTCTACTAACCGAATAATTGTGACCATAGACATTATTACGTATGGAAAACTAATATATTGTCTACAGTTTCGACAGTTTTGACGCGCTAACGTCATGGAAACAATATTTCATTGAATGAATTTGATATTTTACTTGTAAAAGTAAAAAACTTTTGAATATTTTTTTTGTATTTAAAATAAATGGAATTAAGACCGGAGACTAGTTGCAATAAAGGGCAAAGAATTGAATATTGGTTGAAGGAGGATAAGGTGTGTATCTACTGTTACAGCTAAAATGTATTCAAAGTAAGTTATGTTTTGTAAACATTCTCAATTTTATACTTATGCTTGCTTTTGCTTCTATTCCTTAGATTTTTTAGGAAGTTATTTATTAAGTTATTTATTTATTCATATAACAATTCGCATTGTGTTTGAATTTTGTAGTACATTAATTAATATTTTACAGCTAAAAACAATAAATTATGAATATCAAACAGTAAATTTCACTAAAAATAAAATCAATAACTTATAATGATAAATGAATATGTCAATAGATTGTAATAGTAATTATATAAATTATTGTAAATATTATCATGTCAAATTCTTATAAATCTATTCTCTAAGATGCAAAAATGGAACAATGTCTTGAATGTAGGTATATTTAATGTCAAAAAGGTAAATTACTAAATATAAAAACTATTCACCATCATTTGTCACCAATTCAGATATAGAATATAAACATTTATTCAACAGGAATGCTTTAAGTTTGGCTTTGAATAGTGTACCTTTGTAAATCAATGATCTTAAGTCAGTAGGCAACTTATTAAATAATTCTACTGCTTGGTATTTAGAGCAATGTTCAGCAATATTATGTTTCGGCGCAATTTTATTTTTTATAACGTTTCTTCTAGTTTTCTCTCTAAGTTCACGTTCTTCCTGTGATTCGTGCTCATGTATGTATTTCGCAAAGTGGCTAAGTAGTACTAAAACATATAAACTTGGCACGGTTAAAATACCTAATTTTTTAAAATATTCTCTACATGACTCTTGTTGTGGGATTCTGACAATCGTTCTTAATGCACGTTTCTGTAGAATGAATGCTCTTTGGCAATTATACCCGTAACTGCTCCCCCAAAACATAATGCTGTATCGTAATCTGGATTCTACTAATGCATAATATACAGATTTAAGTTGCTTAAGATTAATATCGTCCCTGAGGCTTCTTAGCGCGTAACAAGCTGAAGATATTGAGGAATCAATGGCGGTGAGCTCCTTTTTCCAATTTAATAGGGAATCTATATAAACTCCTAAAAATTTAACTTCGTTCACCAGTCCAATATTTTCCTTTTTAAGCTTGACATCTATACTATCTTTGTTGCGTGACGTTGTTTTAAACAACATTACATTGGTTTTGCTTGGGTTTATTATTAAATTATTTGCTGTAAACCAAACAGAAAGATTATTCAAACACTTATTTACATTTTCTGTCAACTCATTTAAGTTTGGCGACCCGAGTATGGCATTCGTGTCGTCTGCAAACATTACAAGTCCTGCGTCGGGTTGGGTATTATTCATAAAATTTAGTAAATCATTTGTAAAAATTAAATATAATATTGGTCCTAAGATTGAGCCTTGAGGCACTCCGCGGCTTATGTTGGTCATTTTTGACTTATATATTACTTCATTCACACACTTTCCGTCACAATTGTTCGAGTTAATGTCTTTTATTTCTACGTACATTCTACGGTTTTTTAAATAAGATGTCATAAGTTTTAACGCTTTTCCTCTAATACCATAATGCTCTAGTTTAGCCAGAAGTAGCTCGTGGTCTACTGTATCAAACGCTGAACTTAAATCAATAAATAAGCCAGCTACCTTCATTTTGTCATTCAATTTATTAATAATGTCATTAACAAGATTATCTATCGCATCTGAGGTGCCTATCCCTTTTGGTATCCAAATTGTTTATAATTTAGTATTCTATTTAAATGTAAGTGGGTCATTAATCTAGCTTTCATTATCTTTTCGAAAATTTTTGATAAAATTGGTAGTAAGGATATTGGCCGGTAGTTTTTAGAATTAGAATTAGAATTAGAATTTATTTATTTGTAAGAATGTAGTTTTACATAGTATGGTGTTAATTTTTTTTTTTTTTTTTTTTTAAGTTCTATACACTCTACCATAACATATGGTGTACAAATATTAAAATGTCATTTTATATAATTAATTACAATTAATTTTTATATTTAATTATTTACAATAAGTCCCATATGAATTATTACAATAAATTAAATTAGGTAGTCGTTACTTTATATAAACTTTTTTACAAAAAAAAAACAACCGACTTCCAAAAAAAACACTACAAAGTGAAAAATAACTTTAATTTTGGAAGTCGGTGTCGTTGGTTCCACATTTTCGTTTTTTTGACACCGACTTCCGAAATTAAAGTTATTTTTCACTTTGTAGTGTTTTTTTTGGAAGTCGGTTGTTTTTTTTTTGTAAAAAAGTTTTTATTTTTCGCTTTTTAGTTGTACCTACCCCATAATACAAATTCATATAACACTAATTGCTATGTGAATATTAGTGACAGGAAGATAAACATCATCAATATAAACTAAGTGGAAAACAAACGTATTGTTGAATCTAATTCCAAAACTACCCAAGCAAAGTTCATAAAATTTATATGGGACCACCTCTGAAGCATACCTTATTCATTAATTAGACTAGATGCTGATAATCCTGGCTGCAGCATCAGGCCAGACTTATGTCAACATTGCATTGAACTTATAATTTAGTCCTGTTTAAAATGAGCCCAAACACGACTACGGTGCTGTAATTTCAAGGTTTGTACTTTTTCTGATGCTCCTGGCTTCAGCATCAGGTCTCTCTCGTGTTCCTCATTAACAGTACATTTATCCACACATCGAGCCCTTTTCAATGAGCCTAAACACGATATATCTGCTGTTAGTTGTCGAGGAGTTAGGCACTCTGCAGACTATCCTGATGCAGCATCAGGTCATGACATGATGATCATGAGACCAAATGTGGCAAATGCCCTATCAAACATCCAAACAATTTACTAAAACAGTCCTTGCCTGTTCGAGTAACTTCTTACTGTTAAGAAGTTGTACCTTCCATCATCAGCTCAGCTACCTGAGATGGTGACAACCATACGCAAATACACAAGATACTTCATAAAATATGCGAAAAACAATAAGTGAGCCTATAAAATTTGAGGGTTGCCCTCGATTTCTCTAAGATCCCATCATCAGATCCCGACTTGTTGACTATGGGACCATTTGGGAAGTATACCCTTTCCAACAAAAAAAGAATTTTTCAAATCGGTTGGCAAGCGACGGAGTTATGCGCGAACAAACCTAAAAAAAAAAAAAAAAAAAAAAAAAATACAAACATTCGAATTGAGAACCTCCTCCTTTTTTAGAAGTCGGTTAAAAATCAATGTCAAAATTAGGAACATGTCATCTTGGATTTTTACAATATTCCATATATTCACCAACGTCATAAAAACACTTATCCAATAGCCAACTTGTCAGCTTTTTCTTGAACATGGGGATGGGAAGTTCCTTAAATGAGTTTGGTAGCTTGTTATATACCTGAATGGCATTAATGTACTGGCGTCTGGTTTTTGGACAGCTGCAAACCTTTATTTAAAAAACTTCGCATTTTACCGTTACCCTGCATGTACATCAAGGAACTATGTATGCTAGTAAAGCAAAATCCGAACTATTTTCGCATGCAATCAGAAGTGAGCCACAAAAAGGCTTCTGCTCGAAATAAATACAAACATGAATTAAATGTACCTCAATGTAGATTGCAAATATTTAGGCGGAATGTATACATTAATGCCATTCAGGTATATAACAAGCTACCAAACTCATTTAAGGAACTTCCCATCCCCATGTTCAAGAAAAAGCTGACAAGTTGGCTATTGGATAAGTGTTTTTATGACGTTGGTGAATATATGGAATATTGTAAAAATCCAAGATGACATGTTCCTAATTTTGACATTGATTTTAAAGTAACGACTACCTAATTTAATTTATTGTAATAATTCATATGGGACTTATTGTAAATAATTAAATATAAAAATTAATTGTAATTAATTATATAAAATGACATTTTAATATTTGTACACCATATGTTATGGTAGAGTGTATAGAACTTAAAAAAAAAAAAAAAAAAAAAAAAAAATTAACACCATACTATGTAAAACTACATTCTTACAAATAAATAAATTCTAATTCTAATTCTAATTCTGGACCGTACCAGAGGTTGTCGTGTAGCCGTAGCTCAATAAAAATCGGCGTCTACTACTTTAGTAGTCCGTGAGTACGCGGTACGCAGTCAACTCTGGTGGAGGGCGGGTTTCAGTGAAAACCATAGAGTCCAGGAGAGACTCGGCGCTCTCGTGGGGGTTCGCATAAAGAAAAGATGAGTAACTGGAGGTTATTGAGCTACGCGTAACCAGAGATCACATGCAGAGGTTAAGTGTGTTGATTAATTTGGTTGTCTTTTGTGAGATAGCGCGATAAATGTGTAGTCAGTTGTACTTTGAACTTTGAATTTCTTGATTATTGACAAGATTTTAATTTTCTTCTAATTTGTTATTGAAAACAATTTTTTTTTTCTTTTTATATCGGCACCTTCTTTTATATTAGGTTCATGTGGGTAATTGGATATCATCTAATATTGTACTTTTGTGTGTTGTGCTGTCTTTTTGTATGCGCCAAATAAATGGTTTATCTATCTATCTATCTATCTAATAAAACAAGGAAGGGGTGTAGTGTCTGTGAGTGAAAGAGAAGGAAGCATTATGTCGTCTCTAGCGCATGTGCGGTCGTAAAGCAGTTAGTCAACTGTGAGCGGCGGAAGTGAGAGGGCACGCGCGTCTAAGAGCCGATAATATAGAGGAAAATACCACAGACCATATAGCAGACCCTTTGCCAAGCCGAGTAATACAGGCGTCGACCATTAATTATTTTAAAAACTTACCGTTTGCGGATGATTATTGGAATCTACCAGGTAGCATTGACGCAATTCTAGGAACGCAAATGTTCGTTTTCATTTTGCTAGGGGGAAAAGTAATGGGAGACGCGACTTGCGCAACCCACTGCAGGGCACGCCGTTATAGCGGCAGTAAGACCCAACATGGAGGCGTGGATCGAGAGGCGGCATGGCGCCCTCAGCTTCCGGCTGACGCAGGTACTCTCTGGCCACGGCTGCTTCGGGAAGTACCTGTGTCGTATAGGTCGGGAGCAGACGCCGGTGTGTCACCACTGTGCGGCTTGCCCTGAGGATACGGCGCAGCACACGTTGGAGGAGTGCCCAGCTTGGGCAGGGCTGCGCCGTGACCTCATCGCGGCAATAGGCGGGAGCGATCTCTCGCTCCCGGCCGTCGTTCAATCGATGGTCGAGAACGGGAGCGCATGGGACGGAGTTGCCTCCTTTTGCGAGGATGTCATGTCTGCAAAGGAGGCAGCTGAGCGGGAGAGAGAAGCCGCATCCTCTCTCCCCTCCCGCAGGAGACGCACCGCGCGCCCAAGAAGGGCGCAAAACGATCTGCGACCTCCATGAGAGGTGGCCTGCGGGCGGCGGACTAGGGGCGTCCGTCGTCCGACCAGACAGGCCCGAGTTGGCGATGCAGTGTTCCACGCGCGCCACTCGAGAGTGGGTGCGGCCATTATAGGACGCACGGGGAGGTGGGACCCGCTGAGGAACAGCGGGTCGAGGCCTGTCGGGGGAGCGGTGAATGCTTATGCGAATCCCGCACCCCCGGCCATAGGTAGAGGTGGAACACCGCGGTGGTTTTAGCCGGTAAGAGTCCGGCATGCCCCTCTGTCCCCCCCACGACGGAGGAAGTCCATGAGGATTTCCACCGCTCAACAAAAAAAAAAAAAAAAGGGGGAAAAGTAATACCCCCTCCATTAGCGCAATCAGCTGATTTTAACAGCACCGCTAGCTCTATACCTCACGCTATAGAAACCACGCTCGGTTATATTGTTATGGGGGAATTACCCTCGGTTAACCCCAGCAACGTAGCCTGGTCCTTCGGCCCTCTTGTGAGTGGATTAAACAATACAATTTTAAAATTTTGGGAAATAGAGGAGGTGCACCTTACAAAAATAATAAATACAGAACATCAAGTCTGTGAAGACTTCTATAAATCCACGGTATCGAGACATTGAAGTGGTAGATATGTTATATCATTACCGTTTAAAGACGAACCTGCCTCTTTAGGTAATTCGTTCATACACGCTCAACGAAGATTAATCGCGTTAGAGCGTAAACTTAATTCTCTTCCCGCTTTACGTCAATCCTATAACGACGTCATTAATGATTATATAGATAAAGGCTATTTACTAGAAATACCTTATTCTTCCTCCGCTATAACTGAAGGGTATTTCATACCCCATCACGCTGTCGTTAGGCCTGAGAAGTCAACGACGAAAACCCGAGTGGTATTGGACGCTAGTGCCAAAACTGACACCGGTAAGTCACTTAATGACATATTGCACACCGGACCTAACCTACAGGCAGACCTTTTCTCGCTTTTGCGTAACTTTAGATATTTTAAAGTTGCAATAACTGCAGATATACGTCAAATGTACCTTAGGATTTTACTGTCAGAGAATGATCGCAAATATCAAAAGATATTATATCGCTTTAGCGACTCCGAGCGGGTTCGCATATTCCAATTTAACTCTGTGGCCTTTGGCCTCCGTTCCAGTCCATTCCTAGCAATGCGTACTATCCATCAGTTAGCCGAAGACCATCTCGAAAGCTTCCCTCTCGCAGCAGAAGTAGCCACAAGAGAATTGTACATAAACGATTTGACTACGTCCGTACATTCAGTAGCGGATGGAACTCGGTTGGCAGACGAGTTACTCGAGCTATTCCGGCGCGGCGGATTTGAGCTCGTCAAATGGGCGAGTAACTCTCAAACTTTACTGGAACATTTGCCTGAGTCTTACCGTGCGGAGATCGAGTTCACAGATGATGACGAAAATCTGAAGGTTTTAGGTTTGAAATGGATACCTACCTCTGATGTGTTCTCGTTCGTCGCATCCACGGAGGCTGCAGGTATAACTAAACGCACTATATTGTCTACTATTGCTCGCCACTTTGATGTGCTCGGACTCGTCGCGCCTGTTATTCTTTATGCAAAGCTTCTTATTCAAGATCTTTGGCTCGCTAAGATAGGATGGGATGATAAACCGCCTGAAATGATTACTAAATGTTTTTCTAAATTTAAAAATGTTGCCTTTGTTATCTACCTTACAAGTACCGCGCCATTTGGGTGTCGCCGGCCGGCTGCGTAGCAAACCTAATCGCGTTTGGTGATGCTAGTATGAGGGCTTACGGTTGCGTCATCTATTTGCATGTGGTGAGCCCTAATGGGGATATATTTGTTCAGTTAGTATGCGCTAAGTCTAAAGTGGCTCCACTAAAGACTGTATCGTTAGCGAGACTTGAACTATGCGCCTCCTTACTGCTAGCTAAACTTGTCAAACAAGTACATAATGTTTTCCATACCCGCTATCCTATACAGGATATTTTTGCTTTTAGCGACTCAATGATTGCTTTATCATGGATTCATTCGTCTCCTCACCGATGGCAAACCTTTGTTGCCAACAGAGTGACTGAAATACAGGAAAATTTGCCTCCTGAACGCTTTTTCCACATAAATGGGACAGAAAGTCCTAGCGATTGCCTGTCGAAAGGCCTATTGCCATCTCAAATCATTAGTCACCCACTGTGGTGGAAGGGTCCGCCTTGGGTCTGTCGCCCCATAGCCGAATAGCCAACCGTGCCATTCGAACCGTCCCGAGTTGATGGTCCTATACCTGAGACAAAGGATCCGGTCACCTTAACTGTTGTTTCCAATATGGAAGCGTCGGCATTGCTTGAACTAGCCACGCGGGTTTCATCTCAAATCTCAAATCGTTTATTGCAATCCATAATGTACAATTACAGGTGGTAAATAAAAAATAATAGAAACAATTATGGACCCTGTCGGGCACAGCAAATTTTTAAATAAGTAGAGAGAGGAAGAGCGCTTTATTAACTTTCCTTGTTGTGTATTTCCATTCATTCATTTATTCTATTTATATTTTATATGCAGGTCTATCTATTTATTTATTATTTATTTAATTATATTTTATATTGTTCATTATTATTAATGTACCTAGTACCTATAATTATTAGGCATTATGAAATAATTTGTTTTTGTTACTTTATTTATTAATATACTAGCTGCCCGGCGCGACTTCGTTCGCGTGGTGTCCTACTAATACCCCCTACCCTACTCCTACCAATCCTACCCCTGCCCTTCTCCTACCTTACTCCTACCCCTTCCCTACCCCTTACTCCTACCCTACTCCTAACCTACTCCTACCGTACCCCTACCCTACTCCTACCCTACCCCTTCCCTACTCCTACCGCACCCCTACCCTACTCCTACCCTAACCCTTCCCTACTCCTACTGTACCCCTACCCCTACCCTACTCCTACCGTACCCCTACCCTACTCCTACCCTACCCCTTCCCTACTCCTACCGTACCCCTACCCTACTCCTACCCTAACCCTTCCCTACTCCTACTGTACCCCTACCCCTACCCTACTCCTATCGTACCCTTACCCTACTCCTACCCTACCCCTACTCCTACTCTACCCCTACTCCTACCCTACTCCTGCCCTACCCCGAGCCTAATCCTAGCCTACTCCTACCCTACCCCTACCCTACACGATCATCATATCTTCTCTTTCGCCGCGTTGCTCGCTGCGCTGCGTGGAGCCACACTGGCGCGTCGGCGTGTATTTTTATTTTATATTGACATTTTTAATTTCGTAATATCTTTTGAATGGAATGTCCGATTATACGAATGGGCAATGGCACTATCATTACATTATAATTGTTAATTATTTATTTAATAGAAATAGTTTAAATATTGATTTCTTACAAATATCAAATTGTCATCTATACGTCATTACATAGCTGTCATTATACGTCAATTAGGAGCCACACTGGCGCGTCGGCGTGTATTTTTTTTTTATATTGACATTTTTAATTTCGTAATATCTTTTGAATGGAATGTCCGATTATACGAATGGGCAATGGCACTATCATTACATTATAATTGTTAATTATTTATTTAATAGAAATAGTTTAAATATTGATTTCTTACAAATATCAAATTGTCATCTATACGTCATTACATAGCTGTCATTTGCGTTTTGTTATTCCAAGTCTGATTCTTTTTTTTTTTTTTTCTGATTTTTTTTAGTATCTTATGTCCGTCTCCTGGCTCTAAGCTACCTCCCTACCAATTTTCACCCAAATCTGTTCTGCCGTTCTTGAGTTATAAGTGGTGTAACTAACACGACTTTCTTTTATATAATAATATAATAATAATAATAATATAATAATATTCCACAACTATCACACAACGCCATCTAGTCCCAAGCTAAGCAGAGCTTGTGTTATGGGTACTAGACAACTGATAAACATACTTATATATTTCTAAATACATACATATTATAGATAAATTACAACCAGACACAGAACAAATGATCGTGCTCATCACACAAACATTTGTCCTGGGTGGGAATCGAACCCACGACCTCCGGCATAGCAGTCAGGGTCACTAACCACTAGACCATCAGGATAGATATCTGTTATTCTTAATTATGTGTAATTATTATTGAATTTATCTATTAAAATTACTTTATATCCTATTATCTATGTATTTATATTTCCATTCATTTAGTTATTCTATTAATATTTTATATTTTATTTTTTTTTATGCGCCGACCCCAAATAAATTGGGATAAGGGCAGGAGAATGATGATTTTATATGCTGGTCTATCTATTAATTTATTTAATTATATTTTATATTGCTTATTTCTTTACTCGCTTAATAATTGTTCATTGTTATTATTGTAATTTAATTATTAAGTATTATAGTATTATTTATTTTTGTTATTTTACTTATTAAAATATGTCTGTTATTCTTAGTTATTATCTAATTTATTATTAATTTGTTATTATCTTGGATGAAACTGTTACGTATTGTGGTATACGTCCTAAGATTTATGCGTAAGTTACCTACTTCCGAAGTAATTCAAGTTTCGGACCTGGAAGCCGCGGAAACGGTTATTCTTCGCGAACTGTAAGACAAATGTTTTTCGAATGAAATAAAAAATATAAACAAATGAAAGAACAATGCCAAATATCGGCTCGTATCATGGTAGCGTCCGACAGACATTCTTTATTAATGATAATTCATGCTATAAAACAATAAGAATTATACAATATAAATAAAGTCTGTAGAAGCACACCGTTGAAAAGTAATTTAAATAGTTATTCAATTTATCAACACATTTCAAATCTATAATTTCAATTAGAAATGTTGCCAATACCAAAATAAAATAATATCGATACGAAATTACACTTGCAAATCGATAACAGTAATATCAATATGAAGCTACGTAAGTGTATTTATTATTTACATGAGTCGTAGCTCGTAATTCTTATAATAATAAATACCATTTACTTATATTTTTGAATATATATTTAAAGGCAATGGATCATGTTTATCAGAAGAGGTAATGTTGCGTGGGTTTGCGGGCGAGGAGTTGAAAGCATATGGAAGTCTTTATGAACAATCACAAGATGTCTAATCCAATTATTTAATTAACTAATGCGTGAACGACGTTCCACCAAGTACGTGGGGCGCGAGCGCAATCAATTTACACACATTGCACAATTCCTCCAATCAATCAATACCGTCTTTTACGATCAATCCATGTGAATGTATCCCTCACTTCCTTTTGTTATTCCATAATGGCGGGCCGCCTCCCCAGTACATGGTGTTACGTCAAATAGACAGTTGACAGATTATCTTCTAAAAAAAACAATATTAAGCAAAGAGGTTGGCATCACCGAACCAATTCTATAGACGCGCCGACATATTTTATAGTAATGTAATAATTAAAAATAATTTGATTCGATTATCGATACCGTTTAGAATAGTTTATTCCTAATAATGTTATTATAGTACTGGCAACACTTGACGGAAAACTGTAACTTGTATTTGTTATTGTCAAAAAGTTTGACTTCTCACCACAGAGTACTTTTTGATAGACTGAAACTTCTCACTTCTCCCGAGTGTCATCCACGAGCGACGTAGTGTTTCAGTGTTTTTCGAGTTTTGTGTTGTTTATTGCTGTGCTTTTGGACTCCGATTTTTCTACCACTTACGACTACCTTGGCTGTTGAAACTGAACTTGATCCTGTATTACTCGCTGACCCGGCTCGCCTAACCGAACATCTGAAACTGCCTACTTGTTGACCTGGCTTTTCTCACACGGATATCTGAACCTCCTCTAGTGTACTAACCATGATTCGCTGCATCAATTGTGGAGTAAATGCCTTTCGGATGCGACGATACTCGGTAGAAACTGAGACTGAAGAAATTCAGCAACTGATCCAGCACCAAAATGCTCTTACTGATGTAAGTTAAATACCTATCATCAATATTGTCATAACAACATCTACATTGCGATTGCTATAAGTTACAAACAAAATAATAAATAAAAACAAGTTGTTGAGCTAATAATAAAAACTGCATCGACTTAACCCATGTAATCATTTTTTTGTAGCTCATTATCAATGTTTTATTAAGACACAATCTAAGATTTTTTATTTTTTACAGATACCAAGGGATAGTGTTGTGTGTCATGCTTGTTGGTTGCTACTACATGAGTCAATTGAAACACCAGGACCATGTACTCATGCTACTGTAGGGCATAGGAACTTATGTGTACACTGTGGAAGATCTTTGTATCGGCCAAGATTCCATACATTATCAAGCAACACGGAAAGAGAAGCACGTATAAGAGCCGTTGTTGCAGAGAGGATTTTGCCACGCTCAGGTACGTATTCATGTTAATATCAAAATGCTCTAAAATATTTTTGCTCCAAAACAATATTTTTAATTACACTATTTTTATAAACATAACACCACGCTTATATTCCCTGAAGGATAAGGCATAGGTGTTTATTTTTATAACATAGTTTATATTTTATTGCAGCTTTGTACATCTGATTGGATTTGTCACCCTTGTTGGCAGAGGTGTGATAATTTGGCTGAACATTATACTGAACCGTCCACATCATCTTCAGTGCAATCGCAACCATCTGCAGTTCCATCTCTACCATCAACATCTGAAGAATCCATTGTTGATCTTCCGGGTACATCTTCTGGGCAAGTAACACAACCTGTTGAAATGGAATCTTCTCCATCCATCCATCAAGAAGTGCCAACAATAGTTTTATCTCAGTATGGGAGAGCGTCAGACACGCAGGCCCGCTGTTTTTTTCCAGGTTGTAACCATACTGAACGACTTGTAGTGCCATTATCTATAAGAATAAGACTTTTTGCCGATTTCAAATTCTATGTCTCAGCAGATTGTCGAATCTGCAATTACCATTTAAGAGGTAATCTATGGCACCAGTTAAATGAAATGGAACTGAACCATACCTTCACAGAGGCATATGTATATGACTTTGTGTCCTTATTGAAACAAGAGACATCAATTGATTTTGAAAATATTGACATGATGGATGATCATTTAGTATATTTTTGGTTTGGTATAAGCAAAGAGCAATTCTGTACACTCTTAGCAGAAGTCACTAGATTATCTCAAATGCATAGAGGGTCAACTGCTCTTGCTGCATTATTATTGAAATTAAGAAATGGAGATTCAAATGAGCGCATTGCAAGTTTATTTAAAATGCCTCGCAGTACTCTAGAGAATTTAATGTTTAAAGCAAGAGAGTTGCTTCAACTAGATTTTGTGCCTATGCATTTAGGGATAAGACATATGACGAGGGCAGAGATTGCAAACAGAAATTTTTTAATCCCTAATGGTCTTTTTGGAGGTACAAATGCGAATGGGGAGAGATTACCAATTGTCATTGTTGATGGCACTTATATATATTGCCAAAAAAGCACAAATTATAAATATCAAAAGGATACATACTCTTTACATAAGTATAGAAACCTTGTGAAACCATTTTTGTTTGTGTGTTGTGATGGGTATATTGTAGACGCTCTTGGCCCCTATCCAGCAACTACGTCCGATGCTGAAATTATGAAAAATGAATTTATAAATGAGTCTCAACCGCTAAGGCAATATTTTCGAGATAATGATGTTTTTATTCTGGATAGTGGTTTTAGAGATGTAACTATAATGTTCATATGCCACTTTCATTACAAGAGAATGAAACACAATTGTCAACGTTAGCAGCAAATAAATCAAGGACAGTAACCATGTGCCGTTGGGTAGTGGAAACAGTAAATGGTATATTTAAAGAACAATTTAAAATATTCCGCCATGAATTTTTCAATAGAGCATCTTCTCATTTGATGGTAGACTTTTCTATTGCTGCTGCGTTGATAAACCGGTTTCATTGTCGTTATACAGACAGAACTGATGCTGCACAGTTTCTAGAAATAGTAAACCAAAAAATGTATCAAAATAATGTTTTATCTGATTTTGTAAATAATTATAATTATAATAGAAGGAGAGCGCAGTTCACAAACATAAATGTTGATTCACAAAATATAAATAACTTCCCTCAACTTACACAGGAAGATTTGATATTAATTGCTTGTGGTACTTACCAAATAAAACAAGCACGATCTTATTACGGCGAGCATATTCGGCACAATGGTTCCTATACTATTGAAGTGTGTAGAGAGGATCATCTTAGCAACCTACGGGATGAATTGTCACTCTCCCAAAATCACTGGCTCCTTAGAGGCAAAATTTAAAGCAGACATATAAGTCGAAAAATATATTATGTTTATATCATAATTAATAATAATGAAAGTGGGAGAGAGGAAATTGAGCAATATTGTTGTAGTTGCATAGTTGGGCGAAGAACCGTAGGTTGCAGTGCACATACAATGGCAATATTATGGTACCTCGGTTGGGCAAGACATCAAACAAATATAACCCCTCCGGCCCAGTTTTTAGTCGATTTATTAATTAAATATGATGATGAATAATAAATTGTATAAAACTATACGTGTGGTTTTTTTCTTATTACCTAAGTAGGTACTCTAAAATCATGTAGGTATGTTATATGTATATTTTTACTATAATATATATATGTATATGATGCGAGGATAGTGTGCTAAAAGTCATTAATTTAATTAATCATTAGTTTATTTCATGTTACTGTTAAAATCAGAAGTATTAAGTGGTCAACTTTAAAGAGCTATAACTTTTTTTGGTGTACTTCTAATAGAAAACTAATAATACTATCAAATTCTATAATAATTTTCCTTTTTTATGAAATATAGATCATCCTTGTCGGTTCTGGCCGAGTCTTGTAGGACACCCTGGCATTCTCCTTTACATTCGCATCCCTTAAGAAAGCTTAACCCGTTCATCGATAAAGACGGATTGCTTCGGGTTGGTGGCAGATTGACGAACGCCCATATCCCATTTAACAATAGGCATCCCATATTGCTGCCCCGTCGACATCATTTGACGACTGCCACCGCTCTAATTGTCATACAGGTTCCCACCTGCTTATGTCTTTACTGAGACAAAGATATTGGATTATGTCTGCCCGTAACGTTATTCGATAACGAATACGTCAATGTAATTTTTGCTTCAAGGTATCCCCTAGAAACCCTACGCCCATGATGGCTAATCTACCCCCAGCTAGGGTTCAGGAAGCCAAGGCTTTTACTCACACAGGAGTTGATTACGCCGGGCCCATAAATATTACCCTAACGCGCTGGCGAGGGGTGAAGAGCCAGAAGGCGTATATTTGTCTCTTTATTTGTCTGACCACAAAAGCCATACATATTGAAATCGCTTCAGACTTAAGATCAGAAACATTCTTAGACGCATTTAAGCGCTTTTTAGCCAGAAGAGGGCCCGTATCTAATTTGTATTCGGACAATGGGACAAATTTTATAGGTGCAAAGCGCCAATTGGATGAATTATATACCTTCCTTTCATCCAAAAATACTTCCACAGCTTTCCAAACGGAATTAAATAAACATAAAATCACCTGGCATAATATCCCGGCTCGCGCCCCTCATTGGGGGGGGGGGGCTTTGGGAAAGCAACATAAAATGCATAAAAACGCATTTATATCGTTGCATTGGTCGACAGCTGTTGTGTTACGAAGAGCTACTAACAGTTTTGACTCAAACTGAGTGTGTTTTGAACTCTCGACCATTGTGCTTACTGGCAGACGAGCCACACACTATCTTAACCCCCGCGCATTTCTTAAATACAACGCCGTTACAGTCATTACCTGCCTGTGAGGTTGACGCATCCGTAAGCCTTCCTAGTAGGAAGAAATTGTTAGACAGCTTGGTACAGAGCTACTGGAAAAGATGGCATGTGGATTATCTACACACTCTTCAACTAAATGGAATTCACCTGATACACCGATACAACCGGGCACGATTGTCCTCGTACACCAGGATGACTCGCCACCGCTACGTTGGCCTACTGACGTTATTGAACAGATATACCCTGGTAAAGATGGGGTTGTCAGGGTAGCTCTGGTACGCACTGCTTTGGGAGTTTTGAAACGTCCTGTCATAAAGCTGTGCCCTCTGCCGTCACAGTAATTCTATTTAACAATTAACCAGTCACAATCGCACCTAGTGTATTTAGTTATGTTTATTATATTATATCCACTTCCTCTAATTACATTATTTTTTATCAATATAATTCATGATTCTACTGAATAAACACCAGAAGCTCACCAGAAGCTGGCTGAAGCCACGACCCGGCCACAACAGGCCAAGTCGAGCCCTGCAGCAGAGGGCCCCGCCTCCAACCTTGAGAGAATCATCCGCAAGGTCGTAATGGAGGAGAGGGCCTTCACAAGAGCCTGCTTGGCGGGAATCGAGGACCGGCTCCTGCCGGAGAAGCGCCTCCGACCGGCCCTTGCTTGATGCGAGGCAGCGTGAGCCGGGACCGTCCTCCTCCCACGCGGACGACGCCCTTCTCCTCCCCTCAACGACCCCGTCCAACGAGTGGACGGAAGTGGTCCGCAAGGGAAAGGGCAAGGGCAAAAAGTCGGCGACGGCCGTCCCCGTCGTCCCCGCCGCCACCACCGCTCCCAGCCAGTCGCAGACGACCGGCAAGGGAAAGCGGATGGGGAAAGGGAAAGGGAGGCGAAGGGGGCAGCTGGTCCCCCCAAAAACCGCAGCCGTCGTGGTGACGCTCACCGCGGAGGCTGCGGACCGAGGGGAGACGTAGGCGTCTGATTTGGTGCGGGCGCGTGCGAATGCCGATCCCACCCAGCTGGGGATCGGCAGTGTGTCCTGCCGGCGGACCCAGGCCGGGGCTCGAATCTTCGAGTTCCCGGGGGCAGAGGGGAGTGCCCATGCGGACCTCTTTGCAGCCAAGCTGCAGGAGGTCATCGCAGATTCGGCCAAGGTGGCACGGCCGGTCAAGTCGGCGGCCATAGAAGTGACGGACTTAGATGACTCCGTCACCAAGGAGGAGGTGGTGGCGGCGGTCGCAGCGATAGGGGGCTGTGGCGTCGCGGCAGTCCAAGGCCGGAACATAAGGCCCGGCCGCGGCGGCATGGGCACCATGCGCCTCGAGTGCCCAATCGCCGCTGCCAAGGCCGTCCTTGCCAAGGGACGGCTCACAGTCGGGTTTAGCTCGGGAGCGGTCCGGGCGCTCGAGGACCAGCCTCTGCGGTGTTTCCGGTGCTTCGGCATCGGACACACCCGGCCCCTGTGTCCGTTCATGGTGGACAGATCGGACGCGTGCTACCGCTGCGGCAAGGAGGGCCACAAAGCCGCCTCCTGCGAGGCCACCACGCCGCACTGCGTGGTGTGTGCCGCCAGTGGCTGCCCGGCAGACCACGTAATGAAGGGGAGGAACTGCAATCCTCCCCTTGTGCGGGGCAAAGCGCAGGCGCCGACCGGGCCTGCCAATAGCACCGCTGTTTCTGCGGTGGCTGCGGAGGGGGGTGCGATGTCCGACTGATGGATAGGGTCGAACATCGCATACTCCAGGCGAACGCCAACCACTGCAGGGCAGCCCAGGATCTGCTGATGCAGACCATGGCTGAGTGGTTGGTGGACTTGGCGGTGGTCGCCGAGCCTTACTCGGTCCCTGGCCGTTGGCTGGGCGACCGGGACGGCCTGGTGGCGTTGGTGTCGCGGTCTTCCACGGACTCCCCTCCCCTCTCGCTCTTAGAGAGGGGACCGGGATACGTGGCCGCCGCGTGGGGAGACATGGCCCTGGTAGGGGTCTACTTCTCCCCGAACCGCTCTCTCTCCGACTTTGAGGATTTCCTCGAGATCCTCACTGCAGTCGTAGGGAGGGCGCCAGGTCCCGCGGCACCGCCAGGCACCGCGCCAGGTCGTGGTGTTTGGCGACCTGAACGCCAAGTCGGCAGCCTTTTTTTTTTTTTTTTTTTAACGTGGAGAAAGGCTCATGCATTCTGCACTATCACGGGGAGATAGTGCAGTTATGTGGGACTCTAACCCACTAAAACTCCACGGTGTCCTCCTCTGCCGCTTACGGCGGGAACACGGGCACGCGTTAGCACTCATCCGTGAACCCGCCGCGGCTGTCCGTCACCGGACCCTCCTCTGGGGATTATTCCCCATTACCGGCGCACCAGAACACATCATAGCACGCCGTGACCACCCCCGGGACCAAACCAGCACATGGGTGCCAGACGACCCCGTGTCTGGGCACCCATGGTCCCCCTGCGACGGGTCAGGTAATTGGCCCCGCCACCTGCCAATCGAGCGGCCAACGTCACACCAACACTCCTCCTCCCCTGCGGCCCCACCGCGTCCGCCATCAGACGGTGGCGACCCCGTCAAGGCCGCGGAAGGTAGGGAGAGCGGCGCACCGCAATACCGGCACTCCTCTCCCGTCGCGGCCTCCAACCCTCAGCCGCGACGCCTCCCACACGACATCGCGGCCCGCCTCAGTTGCGATGTCGCCCAAGCGGCACCGCAACCTACTTGTTGGCCGCTACGCCGTCGGCTTACAGGCAAAAGCCCTGACGAGCGGCCCCTCCTCGGGTTCCTCTTCGCTTCACCATGGGTGTCCAAGCCACGGCTACTGAGCCCCCCCGCCTCGACAATGCGGGAACCCACCGGGGGGGAAAGGTCACTCCCTGTGTCGACCAAAAATTGGATTTTCGTGCTGCGGTCAGTTACGAAGAGGCGACCGGGTGTGTCTGGGCAATCGTCTGTCGCCATTACTGATGATTGCCCGTGGTGTTTCCCGACTCCTTGTAGTCGCATGGTTTCTGACACTTGCGTGCTCTGGATCCGAATATGTCGTGGTACCAGCAGATGGGATGGATTCGGTAGCTCGATGCTGATCGGGTTGAACTGCGCGATACTGACCGGCGGCGCTGTTGGTCACGACGTTCCCTGCGGCGTGGCTGGCGAGTGTGCTCTTCTAACTTGATGGCTAGTCGTTCCACCATCCGTTTTAGCTCAGCGATCTCGCTAGTGGTGCTGCTGCTGGGTCCTGGTACACTGGCGGGCACAGAAGTTGTCGCGACGACCGGCGGCGCTGATATCTCCTGGATACGGTCTGCGAGTTCTGCTAGCTGTTCCAGCGTTAGGGAGGGCTGTGATGCCAGTACGGTCTGTATGTTGTGTGGGAGGCGATTACTCCAGATGGTTTGCAAGAACTCCTCCGGTACACTCGGCCCTGCCAGGTCTCTCAGATGGCGCAGAAACTGTGTCGGTTTCCTGTCACCTAGTTCGTCGTGGGTGAGTAGCTGACGGACTTTCTTTTCATGTGAGGCGGTGAGTCGCTTGATCAGCTCACTCTTGATTTTGTCATATCGATTATGAATGGGAGGGTTTAGAACTATATCTTTTACGGACTTGGCGTGAACGATGTCTAGGTTCGCAATGACGCTGTTAAATTTTATAGCATCTTCGGTGATTCCGTAATTCCTGCAGCCTGCAGCAACCTGCGCGGCAGCCTGGGGCAACCCGGCCACCGGTTGCAACGTCCGGGGACGCGCCGTCGAGTTTTGGGCGGCCTCATGCGGTGTGTCCCTCCTCAACAGGGGGGCGGTCCACACGTGTGTGCGGCAACGGGGCGGGTCGGTGGTGGACGTCTCGTTTGCCACCCCCGCGCTAGCCGCCCGCGTCGTCAACTGGCGGGTAGAGATGGTGGAGACCCTGTCGCACCACCGATATGTGCGGTTCGACATCTCCACACAGGGGGGGGGGGAGGGCCCGCGCCGGGCAATCTCCCTTCCCACGGTGGTCACTCACCCGCCTGGACCGGGAGGCAGCCGAGGAGGCGGCCTTTCTCCAGGACTGGCTGTCGCCCCCCCTGTCGAGGCCCTGGACGTGGACGCCGCAGCGGTCCAGCTCAGGGGGTCCCTGACCGAGGTGTGCAACTCCAGCATGCCTCGGTCTCGCCGTCCGCCTCCCCGTCGCGCCGTCTATTGGTGGACGCAGGAGCTGGCGGGTCTCCGAGCCGCCTGCGTGGCGGCCAGAAGGGCCTACGCGCGGAGCCGACGGCGCAGCGCCCAAAACCGAGTCCGGGCAGAGGAGGACCGCCTATACGCCTCTTACCAGGAGGCGAGGACGGTCCTCAAGTCTGCAATGGGCGCTGCGGAAGACTCGGCGAGGGCCGAGATGCTGGAGTATATTTGTTCTGTGTGCTGGAGGGTCTCGACAGGGATCCTTATGGGAGCCCATACAAGGTGGCGCGGAACCAGCTACGCCCCTATGGTCTCCCACTGACGGAGACCCTCGAGCTAGCGTTGCTGGATGGGGTGATCCGGTCCCTGTTTCCGCGCAGGACCGCCTTCACCCCACCAGCGATGGATCCCCCGCAAGGGGCGGCTCCGCCGGACGAGCAGGTCCCCCCGGTGACGGTGGCGGAGCTCCGCACGGAGTTCTCACCCTCCGCGCGAAGAAGACGGCCCCCGGGCCAGACGGCGTCCCCGCACGGGTGGTGGCGATCGCCGCCTCCCAAATGGAGGACAGGTTTCGGGACCTCTTCAGCGCGTGCTTTACGGCTGGGAGGTTCCCGATACTGTGGAAGGAGGGGCAGCTCTGCCTCCTCTGAAAGGAGGGACGCCCGGTGGACTCCCCATCGGCATACCGGCCCATCGTCTTGCTCGATGAGGTCGGTAAACTGTTCGAGGGGATCGTCGCGTCCCGGCTTGATGGCCTTTTGCGGGGGGTAGGGCCGGACCTGTCGGACGCCCAATACGGCTTCCGTCGAGGGCGTTCGACGATCGACGCGCTGGCCCTACTCAAGGGCCAGGTGAAGGAGGCGGTGGAGGCGGGGGACGGAGTGCTGGCAGTGTCGTTCGACATTGCCAACGCCTTCAACTCCGTCCCCCACTCGACGATATTGGAGGCGCTCCGGTATCACGGAGTGCCCCAATACCTGCGGGATCTGCTGGCCAGCTACTTGGAGGGCCGAGAAGTCCTCCTCGCGGACCGGACGGCCACGGTGAGGCGGTACGGCGCAGAGTCCGGTGTTCCGCAGGGGTCAGTGCTGGGGCCCTCCCTGTGGAACATCGGGTTCGACTGGCTCCTACGCGGAGCCCTCCTACAGGGCACGAGTGTCATCTGCTACGCGGATGACACTCTCCTCACTGCCCGGGGGAGGAACTTTGGGGACGCGGCCTGTCTGGCCTCGGCTGGCGGATCCTTGGTTGCAGAGAGGATCCGCCTCCTGGGATTGAAGGTGGCGCTGCACAAGACCGAGGCCGTGTTCTTTCACGGGCCTCGGCAGCGCTGCCCTCCCGACGCCCACATTGTCGTAGAGGGCGTCCGGATAGGGGTCCAGCCCCAGATGAAGTACCTGGGCCTGGTACTTGACGAGAGGTGGCGCTTCGGCCCGCATTTCAGCGGGCTGTCGACTCGCCTCCTGAAATCCGCGGACGCCCTCTCGCGGCTGCTCCCGAACCTGGGGGGGCCCAAGGTGGGGTGCCGGCGCCTGTATGCCGGCGTCCTCAGGAGCATGGCTCTATACGGGGCCCCTATCTGGGCGGACTCCCTCCACAGGAGGGAGAATGCGACCGCCATCCGCAAGCCCCAAAGGGCCATTGTACTGCGGGTGGCGAGGGCCTACCGCTCGGTGGGCTTCTCGGCGGCGTGCGCTCTGGCTGGCACCCCTCCTTGGGAGTTGGAGGCTTGGGTGCTCGCCAGAGTGTACGAGTGGACCGCGCATCGAAGGGCGCTCGGGGAGCGCCCCGTCGCCGAGGAGCGGGAGGCCGTGCGGCGGGAGGCGAGGGACGCAATCGTCCTCCACTGGACGGAGGACCTCGCCACCGCCACCTTTGGCCGCCGGACGTTGGACGCGCTCGGCCCGGTCCTGCGGAGCTGGCACGAGCGGTCCCACGGTTTCCTCTCGTTCCGTCTGGTGCAGGTGTTGTCCGGCCATGGCTGTTTCGGATCGTACCTGCACCGGATCGGGAGGGAGGAGACCTCGGCGTGCCACGACTGCGGCGCGGAGGAGGACACGGCGCAGCACACCCTCGAGGTGTGCCCGGCTTGGTCCGAGCTGCGCCGCGGTCTGACCGCGGCGGTCGGACAGGACCTCTCGCTTCCCGGTGTGGTCAACGCCATGCTGGGGAGCGAGGGGGCCTGAGCAGCGGTCGCCTCCTTTTGCGAGGACGTAATCTCGCAAAAGGAGGAGGCGGAGCGCGCGCAGGAGGATGACCCTCTCGCTGTGCCGCTCCGCAGACGAAGAAGGGGTCGGAGAAGGAGCCAGCCTCTCCCTCCTCATGGTGGCGATGGGCGGGCGACAGGCACGGGGGTGCCGTCTCCCGCATTGCACCCATCACCACCTTCGTCGGTCACTCCCGGGCCCCCGTGAGGGGCCCGCCCTGAAGGACAATCGTAGGCGGAGGACTGGACGTTAAGGCTACGTTGGTTTCCCAGTCCCCCGCCACTCGGACGAAGCGGGAGTGGCGCTGGGTTTTTTAGTGGGTATACCGGGTCAGACCCGGGAGTCCCACATAGCCCCCCATCCCCCGATGGGAGGGTATGCGTAAAGCATTTTTCCCAGCGCAAAAAAAAAAAAAAAAAAGGAGACCAGAAGGCCAATTCTGCTAACTAAAAACCGTTCACATTCAAGTCGCAGTGCCTCAAAAGTTCCAAAATGTCACAAAAGGTATTCTACTAAACCAACAAAGTAAGTCGAACGTGACGTTTACTGCAATGAGATTGCGACTAGACCGAAAACAAAAAATTTACCAAATCGGTATTCTGCTAAACTTTAGCCATGACATCAAAAAAAAAATTGGTATTCCACTAAAAATAAAAACAAAACGTCAAAACTGACGCCAGCATGAGATTATTTGTAGACCGGACTGTGACAAATAATTTTAGCTTCTGTATAGTTTTATGCGTATAAAATTTTTATTTCCCGCCTTTGGTGGGCCGGGATATTTTGACATTCGCACACGAACATATGGCGAGGCGAATCATGTACTCTGAGGCGAATAAACACGCGTATCGTATCCACGCGCCCGCTTCCCGCGCCCTTCGCAGATTGCTCCGTCGCGTCGCCCGCACCCCTCTCCGCGCCCGTCAGTCCGGCTGAAATCACGATCGCAAACGGCACGAGTTTTGCACTGTCTCAGTCTTCCACTCGAATTTTCTGTGTTTTGTATTGTGTGAACGATTATAAGTACTTACCGTGTATTAATATGCCGCAAAACTTTATTTCATGTGACCATACAAAGTACAAACTGGCGCTTCAACGCGACCGATACGACGCGAACTCAAAGTATACCTATTTACAAAGTAACGGTTTTCTTCATTACGAGAACTTTCGTGCACATCGTAACGTAAATAAATAGTGTTTCCTAGTGTTTAGTTGACTATTGTGTAGGTAACAATATTGCCTCGACCGTAAAAGTACAGGCAACGATGACAACACCATGAGAGGCGCGCCGGCGTCCCCGACGTCCGCGCCGTTATCGGAAGGGACGCTACGTCGTTTCTGGAGGCGGTCGCCAAGGTTCAAGTGGAATCGAACCGTCAATTGGTTCAGAGCCTGTTTTACTACGTCGGCCAACAACGTCGACGTCTCATCGACGCATATGGAAACGTTAACCCATGAGTCCGTTTACAACATAGATCTATGTTCGTTGAGAAGGCGCTAAACATAGGACTGTCCGAAGTATAGAAAGACGCGCGCGGCCGCTAGCGCTGCCCCGGCCTGCGTCGCCCGCGCCGCCCGCGCGCGCTTTCGCATCTCGGCCTCCGCGAGACGGCGACGAGTGCGCCGGCAGACATACCTACTGCGTCGACGAGCGCTATGCGTAGTGCTTAGCCCGTAGCCCCTGCCGACTGTGGTAAACAATAGCAAAAACTCGTCTGGAGAATGGAAATGGTTATTTTGTGTTTATTGCCGTGAAGTCGGACATACTCGCAACTCTTGCAAACATATTAAAGATATAACCGATAAAAGTTCAGTGAAGTGTTGTGGTTGTGGAGCTAACGGTGTCATACAATCTAATTAATGGTTAAACAAACTTACCTGAAGTGAAGTTTGACCGCAATTACACGAGTCGCTGCATCCGAAGAGATTTACATAATTCACTAGGTAGTACACTCCTCAATGTACTAGGCATCGCACAATTTTTAGATAAAAAACTAAAAAATAAAAATAAAATTAGATATTAAACGACTACCGTAGTACCTGCCGTGGTGGGGCGTCCGCCGCGCCCGGCCATCTACGATCGTTCACTTGTCATTCATTTAAGAGAGCTATTTATCTTAAACTACTTATATTTAATATCGGGATTTCTTGTAAAGAAGGGTTGGGCGGGTTTGTAAATCTCTTCGGATGCAGCGACTCGTGTAATTGCGGTCAAACTTCACTTCAGGTAAGTTTGTTTAACCATTAATTACACTTCGTCGCTGCATCCTCGAGATTTACATAATTCACTAGGTAGATGTTCAGAGTTTAGAGATAAATAGCCAATACATTAGTGGTGAAGAAAATAAATGCATCTAATGATATAAGATGTTTTATTTTTAACATAGCTATAAGTAAGTATTATTAAATTATATCAACAAAGTGTACAAAAAAAGATAGGTATATAATATGTATATGGTAATTTTAACAATTTAATCGTTATTTTCATAAACAGCGCGAGCAAAATCATCTGTTTCCTCTGTAAGCAGAGGTCTGTTATAAAATTTACCAAATACTAGAGAATTACCGGACCAACCGGCAGTCTTTTTAATCAAATCTATAGAAATACCTCTACGACCAGCCGCTGATGATCTTGATAGTAATTTAGAAGCCGTTCTAACATCTTCCATTTTAAAATGTTGTGGATCAATATAATTGTTTAATTTTTTAAGATTAAGAATAAATCTATGGGTACCGTCGCTTTTAGGTATCAAAAAAATATTCGAAATAAACTGGCCCTGAATGTCTTCACAATTTACTATCGCCCCTGATAACAAAAGCTTTGAAATTTCAATATTAAGACTATTAGCCTCTTGAAAAGAAAAGGATTTATTAACTGGTTCTGCATATTGAATAACGGGTCGATTAAAACGTATTTTGTAACCATGATATATACACTGTAAGATTACAGGATCTTTAGTTATGCTTTTCCAAGCTGTTACAAAGTGTCGTAACCGACCAGCATGTTTAATTACCTCTATTCGGGCTTCGGAGGTGCCTTCGGGGCTGACTTCGCAGAGCTGTAACGTTCCGTTGACGCTGGATATTTCCGTGTGTTCAGGTTGGAGGCTTGTGTCCTGGGCCCACTCGATCTGCCTCTGTAGTTCTGGTGACGAAGTGGGCGCCTCGAGTTTCCCTGACGATAATTAGAGCGTGTCGATCTGTGGGAGGTAGATGGTTGAGGCTCGGTCCTCCTTATCTGTAATCCAGATTTTTCAGCCATCTTAGATGCCTTGATTTTATCGCCCAAATTCTCTCCGAAGAGGAAAGTATCTCTCTTAACTCCTTGAACAATATTCAAAAAATTTTTATCCAGGCTGAATGTAGCTAACTTCCTTCGGTTAGCAGTATTTTGACAATGTAAATCTAACAATATTTGTGCTGTTTCTGAGAGCTTTTTTATAATCTCAGCCTTTTCTACATTGCCATCAATTACTGATGACAGAAGGTTAGTGATACCCGCTATACCAATGCCAAGATGGTTTTGTGTCCATTCAAGACGCTTATCCCTGTTCCTGGAGGATTCCGATAAGACAGAGGATATTTCTTGATTAAGTTTTGGTGCCTTAATAAGTTGAAAATTCTCCGGGATCAAAATATTACTAAACAGTTTTTGCTTCTGTTCTTTACCTATACCTTCCATAATAATCTTTCCCCAACGTTTGGAGATCTCTTCTCTGATTTTTGGCCCGAACACCTCATCTTTTTCCTTAGATTCTCCAAGAACCTCTAATATATCAGGCGGGAGGGCCTCCACAATTTCTGATGTGGCGCTAATTTCTGGTGCGGCGGCGCTAGTACCAGCGCCACCGGTAACGGTATCAGGAATAGTGTGTTGTGGAACTGTCACCACAGATCGAAAGTTCGACTGAGTACCATCTGATTGGTAATGCTCAGAGGATTCGTAGTCGGGAGGTAAGGAGGCAGGTCCTGAGTGGCCAGACTCAACATCTGGAACGTTATTTCGATCATAGCATTGGCTCAAATTGGCTTGAAACAATGACAACAAAAGGATTTGATCGCGTCAAACCACTTGACAATAATAGTCATTTATTATAGACGGTCGTAATCGCGTCACGACACTTACTTAGCCATTTATACAATAGTTGTTTTAATTTGACCGGGATTTCATCACGGTACTTGCAGAATATGCATAGGAGGGTAGGTACTTATTAAAATATTCCATAGACATAAACTGGAACGACTGCAATCTCGTCGCAGTACACATCGTCCAATGAATTTAACTAATTGATTGTAAAAACAAAGTAGCTTCGATGCAAAAGGATTCCTTTTCTATAATATAACATTACAAAGTCATGAGTCACACCGCACGTGTGCGAAAAACAAGACACTTGAAAAATCATAAATAACTATTGAACTTGGTGACAGATAGTTAAAATCACCGATACCGATAATACGAAATAAAACCGTTAGTATTAAGTTAAATCTGACTAACCTTCATCACTGGATGTGTGTTCTCGTTGTCTTTGTAAACGCTTTTCCAGCCGCCTTATTTTTCGTCTGATGGTCCCTGGATCATCTTCATGTCGTCTTCGTCCCATGGTCACAAGAAAAAACGCGAAGTGGATAAAAATGGATGGAATATTTTAAACACCAACAATATTAATGTTGCGATGCCCGCACGAAAGAAGTGAATGACAAGTGAACGATCGTAGATGGTCGGGCGCGGCGGACGCCCCACCACGGCAGGTACTACGGTAGTCGTTTAATATCTAATTTTATTTTTATTTTTTAGTTTTTTATCTAAAAATTGTGCGATGCCTAGTACATTGAGGAGTGTACTACCTAGTGAATTATGTAAATCTCGAGGATGCAGCGACGAAGTGTAATTGCCCTAAATATCCGTATATAGTGTAAATAGTAGGTACTAAGGAATAATTTTCTGTTCTCGATATTAACATGTTAGACCATAATAAGATTTTTGATAACACTGATAGCCGTAATGTTGTTTTACACAATTATTGTTTGAAGTGTAACTATGTCAGTAGGTAGGACCTACTTATGCAAACAGCAACCAATCCACACACATGCCAAAATCAAGATGAGATATATGTAGAAAGCTTTAAAAAATGCAACTTCTATTGACCCTGTAAAGATCAAAATGATATGACAATTTTAACAGAACAAAACATTTCTATGATAAGGATATCAACCCATGTAACATTGTTGTTCAATAAACTAACAAGATCCACGTCCCATGGTAACCCGACAATCTAAAAAATCGTTGAAAGGTTTATTTTTCATACCACGTTTCCTTTTAAAATATTTTTTAATCAATTATGTAGAACCAGGTGGGTTGGTTCTTGTTTGCATAATATTAAAAATGGCATAATCCTATATTTTTAAAAAGACTTGAATTACATGGCTCCGTGTTGATATAACTCTATTTTCAACATCTAAGAAGTCTTTGATTCTGTGTTGTTTAATAAACTACTTAATAAAAGTATTTAGACCTATTGGAAGAAACCCACACAATGACAGTTTTGAAAAAAAGCAGTTTTTGTCAAAATTTTGTGTAGGCACAATAATAGTTGAATTGTATTGTAATATTGTATTCACAGTATGTACAGTATAATTTGTTATATGTATACAAGTATAGTATTGAAGAACATCATTAACATTTAAATAGTAATAAAAAAAGAACTCTTTAAAAAATAAATACATGAAACTTTCTCTCCGTCTATTGTTTTCTTTCTATTAATTATAAATTCTTTTCTAAGTTCAATGATGACAAGATATCTTAATTTTTCATCTTGTGTACATGTATAAGTTTCATTTATTACAAGTTTTCATAACAAGGATAAATAAGAATTTAAGATTTACTTATTTTTATTTTTCAGTAAAATGTTTAAAAGAAATATGAGATTTTTTATTGTGACATGGTAATAAATTAACAAGGAATAATTTATGGTATTTTATGTCCCTTCATCCCCTTTAAAGCAATCTACTGATGGTTGTGGTTTTACTTTATGATCTTATTTTATTTTTTAATCTTTTTAAAAACTGTCTTTACTGTTAAAGTTTTTGCAGTAAGTAATTAATTTAGGGCACCCCGACCAAATGGGTTAGGTTAGAATGGTGACAAACCACTACATCCAAGTTGGCTTATAAGATAGGGTACATCATCCGAAAAAGATGATCAGTGAGCATATTGACTTATCGATTAGTATTTTTAACCAACTTCAAAAAAGGAGGTTCTGTATTCGACCCGTATGTATGTATGTATGTTCGCGATTTTCTCTAAAACTAATGAACCAATTCTGATAATTCTTTCACTAATGTGATCTACATACTTTCAGGAAGGTTTTAGTATATACTACATTATTTAATTATTCTTATGTACGATGTTGTTTGCATAAATGTACTGCATCTCTGGCATTTCTATGCGAATTTTGATGATTCTTCTAGTCGGTGTCTTCAGTTCTTCAATGCACTAGTGTTATTTGAATTTGTGTGGAGTAGGTACAGACGCCAGCACATCAAGCTACTACAATCTGTCAAATTTCTTTAATAGATTTTTTTTTTTAGAAAATCAAAATGAGAGAATCAGAATCAGAAATATTTATTTGCCAACAATGTAGGTACAGGTTTGAGATGGTACAAAATATGATGTTTCCGCTACATTCTACCTTACGGCATGCAAAAACATTATTTAACAAAAAAAAAGAGAGAATTATTTGTGGATGGATGAAATACATGCCATAAATATTCTACCAGCCAGTGCGCGTGTATGACTGTATGAACGTGGCCGAAGCAAATGTGTGTGTAGCAGGTGACTGTCTTTAGTTTCTGCTTACCCCATGGGAAAATGGCGTGAGTTTGGGTATGTTTTCTTTGGTTACCAACTATGTCGAGGTCGGCGTCCGGTTGGTTTTAGCTAAGTACCATTTTTAGATGATAGGTACCTATCCACGGACCGACTGCGCGTGACATGCGTAGCTTAACTTTGATCGATGGACCCGTGTGTCTGTTACTTACCCTCGAGCGCTTTATAGGTATTGTTTAATAAATAAGATTGAGTATAATTAATAGTATTTATTAAGTACTTAATTAACTTAAAAAGGTAATAAAAACAAATAAAAAAATGGCCCGTGGCGCGTCGCGCGTCGCTTGCGTGGAGCACGGCGCGGCAGCGTCAACAAAGCCCTGAAAGAAAACACAATTTAGTTTTTCATATTGCACATATTATTATTAAATAAGATTTTGTTTTATTTTAAACTCTTCGTTTTATTTACAAAACAACAAATGGCAGGGGAAGCCCAGAGGATTTTTCATCAGAGTATATTCAGAACAAATACCTATGCTTGCTGAAAAATCGTAACAAAATGTCTAATTCTAATACCTAATTAGTAATACGTTCACAAATTACATTTACATACCTTGGCCATTAATCGATAGGTAGGTACTGCCTACTCGGCAATTCGGATGCTGCTGATGCTTGAATACCTACTAAAACAAGCAATTTTTTTTACAAAAAATCCTGTTGCGACATGATTTTCTGATTAATTATTATTCGCTTATATACTTACACTTGCGGTACGTCGCACAGTGGGCTGGGATTACAAGGTTGGGTCTTAAGAGATCAAATGTATTTTTTTGGTATCTAGGCATAAATTTAAAACGATTTTATTCTTTGACTTTTTTTAATTTAACGAGTACTTTCGGAGATATAGCCATATCAAATTTGTATGAAGAGTCATGTTATTTTAGTTAAGCAATTTATTCCAATTAAATTGAAATTGAAAATAATGTATACTAAACGGCCTGAAAACCTCAATACCTACTTAGTTCTTTAAAAAAAAATCAATGTTCGACATTTTCCACCACCATAGGTAGGTATGACGTAATTTGTTTTGAGACTTA
Source organism: Hydraecia micacea (assembly GCA_914767645.1). Taxonomy (NCBI): domain Eukaryota; kingdom Metazoa; phylum Arthropoda; class Insecta; order Lepidoptera; family Noctuidae; genus Hydraecia; species Hydraecia micacea. Next base: position 15,398,192 of record OU611775.1, read on the forward strand.
TTTCCGGGAATCAAGGGTTAAGAATGCGCGAGCGCAACAACAAGTTATGACGTGTCGTAACGTGATTGGTGCAACGATAGGGTATCTACGGAATGTTCGGTTGCATTCAAATGTACTTCAGTGTTCTATTACCCACCATAATAGACGCACTACCCCCACACATTCATTACTTACTTATTTGTTATTTCGTATTTGTGAAAATGTTTGAAAATTTAGTGACAAACCTTGATCTTTTCGTTATTTTAAAAAACAGTGGCAGTATTAAAAATAATGACAGTTTGTGTAGTGAGATAAGGTCTAAATTTTTAGTCGAATTAAGTGATGATCACGAAAATACCTTAAAGTTGTTTTGTGCAAAATTTTGTTATAATGTAAATAGAAGATGGGAAAACGCTTATCGTAAAGAAAATATATTCAGAACTAAAAATAGTGAATGGTTACAAGAAAACATAATATGGCCAGACTTTATTAAGTGTTTAATGGGCAGTAATGAAGATCAACCAGCACCGAGTACATCAACTCAGTATGTATCACCATCAAAAGTTTCTGTCGGTGTCTCCACCGAACAAAGCCCAAGAAAACCTTTTTGTGAATTAGCGCCTAAACAGAAAAAAAGACGTGCAGAAAACTTTCATTTATCTTCGGACGAAATAAAATATGCATATTTTGAGCAGTTGAAAGCGGATGGGAATGAAGAGGTTGCTAAAATACTAGAACATTTACTAAAGAATCCCCAAGATGTAAAAAAAGTTAAAAAGTGCATATCTGTTAAAGAAACAAAACCTGTGTTTTCTCCGGATGAGGCTTTAGGGTTATTTTTATCACTTAAGCTGACCAAGTGGCAATACAATGCTTTAAGAAAAAGTGTTAACGAAAAAGACAGTAATATATTTCCATCTTATTATCAAGTGCAACATGCGAAACAGAAATGCTATCCACCAAAAGATGCTATTACAGTGACAGAAACCTCAGCTAAAATAAAGTTACAAGCTCTATTGGATATAACAACAACAAGAATAATGACGTCACTCATCATAGATAGTGGTTGTAAAGAATTTACACTAATCAGTAAGTGGGGATTTGACGGTGCTTCTAATCAAGCCAATTACAAACAAAAAATGCAAACAGACGATGAACAAGAAAGTCAACTTGACGATTCAAGCATATTTATGGGTAGTTTAGTGCCAATAAAATTAGTGTGCGGCGAACAAGTTATCTGGCAAAACGATTCACCAAATTCATCTTACTGGTGTCGTCCAATCTTTTTCGAATTTGTGAAAGAAAATAAAATAACGATATTGCGGGAAAAAAGTGCTATTGAGGAAGAGATTGTAGATTTAGTGAAAACAGAAGTTGGAGAAATAAAAATTTCACACTCTTTATTAATGACTATGATAGACGTAAAAGCAACATCAATTTTATGTGATACTTCATCTCAGAGATGCGACATTTGTAAAGCCACTCCAACAGAGATGAATAATTTGCCCTTAATTGCATCAAAACCGACTGATCCAGATCTCTGTAAATACGGATTGTCATCATTGCATACCTGGATACGAATGATGGAATGCATTCTGCATATAGCCTACAGATTAACGACACAGACATGGACAGTAAAGGGAGACAACAAGTGCATCATGGAAAGAAGAAAGAAAGACATACAAGACGCTTTTAAAAATAGAATGGGACTTCTGATTGATGTTGTTAAACAAGGGCACGGCTCCACGAATGACGGAAATACTGCTAGAAGATTTTTTGCAAATCCAAACATGACTGCTGAGATAACTGGTGTTAGTGAAGAATTAATAAGGCGATTTGCAATCATTTTAGAGGTAATTTCATCAGGTTACCACATTGACACAGCGAAATTTCACGAATATGCTCAAGTGACCATGCAACTGTATTTGGAATTATATAGCTGGTATTATATGCCTTCAAGTGTTCATAAAGTTCTTATGCATGGTGCAGCTATTATTGAAAGTTTTGGTCTAATACCAATTGGACAGCTATCTGAAGAAGCTGCTGAAGCTAGAAATAAAGACTTTCGTAGGTACCGCCAACACCATTCCAGGAAATGCAGTAGAAAATCTACAAATGAAGACATTTTAAATAATTTATTGACCAGCTCTGATCCACTCATCTCAGCGAAACGTCACAAATTTCGCAGAAAACATAAAACTTTGTCAGTAGAAGCACAAAGTTTATTAGTAATTGAACAAGCGGAAACATTTGATGATGACGAATACGAAAATTTTGCATTAGTTAATGTGGATACCCTTGACAGTGATTAAATTAAAACAGTGCAGTGGCCAGTAGTGATTGTGATTTTTACTTATTTATTTATTTATTTTATTAGTCCTTAGTGGATTAGGCCTAAAGGGGAGACCACTACATAAAAAAAAACGCGCCTAGTTCTTAACCTCTATGTTGGTGTGGAATAGAGAACAAAATTTGAAATTGCGACCAAATCGCAGAAAATCGCAACCCGAGAATAGGCGTTAAAATAGGACAAATATACGTACTACAGTTAGCAGTCTACAAATACGTACAAGAGGCTCTAACTATTATTAATAATAAAAACTACGCCATAGGTATGCTGCTCGATATGACCAAAGCCTATGATAAGGTGCAATTTAAAATACTATTAGATAAGTTACATGGGATAGGAATACGAGGAAAAGCTCATGAATGGTTTGCATCTTACCTACAGAATAGGGTACAACTAGTAGAAATTGAATATTTTGATAACAACACAAATGAAATAATCAAAATGAGATCCGACAGTAAAGCAGTAAACGCGTCAATTCCCCAAGGGAGTGTAATAGGCTGCCTTTTGTTTCTTATCTACATAAATGACCTTCCTAAAATTATAAACGGACCATGTGTTCTATTTGCGGACGATATTTCTCTGCTCACCTCATGCCAGAACGATGACAATATAAACGAAAAATTAAACTCCCTTCTTTCCACAGCTGTAAACTGGATGAATAACCATAATTTAGAAATTAACTTCACCAAAACAAAACTAATTACTTTTCATCCCCATCAAAAATCCCCAATAAAATTAAATTTCTTTTTTAATAAAACTAAACTGGAACAAGTAAATGAATTTACTCTCCTCGGTTTGTCTATAGATACCCACCTAAATTGGAAATCCCATATACAGAAAATAAGAGCAAAACTATCAAAATTTACTTATGCCCTACGCGAAATTAAAAAAACTACCAACTTACAAACTGCACTTGTCACCTACTATGCTTATGCCCAGGCATGGCTCAGCTATGGGGTCATGCTGTGGGGTAACAGTACAGATTCACAAACCATTTTTATTTTACAAAAGAAGTTAATTCGAATAATAACAAATATAGAACAAACAGATAGCTGCAAACCACACTTCCAAAAACACAAAATACTCACACTTCCCTGTATATATATCTTAGAGTTATGTAAATTTGTCAGAAAACACACAGATTTTTACACCACTTGCGAAGAAACACAAACAAGATACACTTTTCGACACAATAAAAACAGATTAGATATACCTCAGTCACGACTCAAAATGCACTCAACCAGCCCTTTAGTTATGTCCATAAAAATGTATAATAAATTGCCAAATGACATTAGAGAAGAAAAAAAAACAAACATATTTATTAATAAATTGAAAAAATTTCTGGAAGCAAAGTCATACTACTCAGTAAAGGAGTTTTTAGAAGACAAAGCCATTGCAAAATAAAAACATTCTAAGAAAATAGCTACCTACTTATATATACTTCTATTTATATATTCAGTTTTCATGTAAAATTTTATTTTAATTTTAATTTTAGTTTCTATAATTTAGATTTTTAACTGTTATGTACCAAATATAAACTTTGCTGTGCCCTAACAGGGTCTACAATGGCTCTTAGCTATAAGCTTTTTGTAAACATCTTTTTTACCTTGTGGAACGCAAAATAAATGAATATGAATATGCATACGTAGAGTCAATTCTTTGAGAAAATTTGAGAATTTCGAGATTTTCACATTTTTTTCTTTTGCTTCATACAAAAATTACTTTGGATATTTATAACTCCGAAAATACTAAGTTATCTGAACGACCCTAATAGAAATAATTACTTATAATCGATAGATAAATCCAACAAAATATTTAAAATTTCAGAAAAAGAAACTTTTTTTTTTTTAATGCTAAGTCCTTTACCGGCCCGTTTCAGCCCACCGTGCGTCGTCGCAGCCGAAGAGTCTCATCATAGAGGCCGACAAAACGGTTTGTAGCCCCTCCTATTTCCTCCATAGCAGAGGCTTGCCTGTTCATGGCTCGTGCCAACTCTCTGTCGACCGCTATTCAAGACTGCTCTATTTTTATTAGATGCTGTTGGGCCCCTTCAAATTCTTTGTCATCTAAAACCAGTAATTAACAGTTGCATTATTATCAATAGTCAACCAATCAACAATAATGCAATATACATTAAGTATTTAAAAGAAGTAGTGCTTGGGGGAGGCCTGTGTCCAGCAGTTGACGTCTTTCGGTTGAAATGATGATTATATAATTTAAAAGAAGCAAGTTAATAATATTAGGTAAGTATAAAGCTTGTAATAAAAAGGTATTTCTTATCCTTTGCGGGGAGACGAGCGACGAGGACGACGGCGACGCTTCGGAGGGTGTCGGTCCCTAAAAATGTGTATTATACCTATATTGTTATTTATATTTTGTAATGATTTTGAATAATTTGTGTAAGGCTTAAATAAAAACTGTTCACCTTACTGAATTATAGTTTGATATTAGTAAAAATATATCTAATGAAGTCTCTTTTTGACATCTTTAATCATTCGCGTCGCGCATGCGCGTAGCGTTTACGAATACGTTCCATGTTAGCTTTCTAGCCGATTATTTATTTTAATGATTTTATATTTTCAAAGATATATAATAACAAATGAGAAATGAAAATACTATGAGTATGCACTTAATCAAGCAAACTAATTAATAAATTTAAAAAATCAGAAAATAAGGCTGCTAAAAATTAAAGTATCACTAAGTATCACAATATCGTCTACGTACATTGAACCAACATGAAAATATGTTTAATTTCGTAAACGAGAACAAAGTTGACCGCTATGAGACTATACTGCAATGATACTGCGACCGGAATGTGAACAAACCGAACTTTAAGATTAGCAGAATACCATTTTTTGGTCTATTCACAATCTCATCGCAATCTAGTCTCGTGTTTTTCACATTGCACGTTAATTAGTAGAATTGACCTTCAGGTTAGTGGCCTCTTAACTTCTTCTTCGGTTGTGTCAAAACGGCGGACATTCCTTCAACACTTATATGTGCTCCGAACCCCGAAGTGATCCTTGTGATCCCCGCTTAACATAATTCCCCCGCATTTTTCCAATAATAAAATAAAACACCCGCATTTTGTAATCCACCGCGCGACCACAATTGAAAATAACAGTAACCCGAATGATGTTCAATTTTCAAATAAATTAAAGAATTATCTTAAAGAACGTTTCAAGTTCCTTCATGACACACATAATATATATCTGAGGTCATCGGAAAACCTGAGACTAGAGATGGTGCATTCCACCAGTTTCTATGACAAATCTTTTACTGTTCAAGCAGTACGGTTATGGAATGACTTGCCCGTGTCGGTAAGGCGTGCTCAATCTTTGTCCACTTTTAAAATTATGATAAAAAAGCACTTCCTCTCTCCTTAAACTTCATCATTATATTTTTCTTTGTTCATGTTTACTATTATATTGTATATATATATATGTATATATTTATTTAGATTAGTATAATATACTTTATGTATGTATTTATGGTATTGTGTAAATGGTACACCACAGACTACCTACAGTACTTGTCTGTCCTTCCTCTTTTTAATCCATCCAAAGGTTGTCTTTAAAAGATCGCTTTTAGCGATAAGACCGCCCATTGTGTCACCCATTGTAAAATTTCTATATTTATGTCTGTAATTTATATGGTGTACATAATAAAGAGTATTCTATTCTATTCTATTCAATACAAATCTACCCGAAATGTTAGAACTTAATTTTGACGCCAATCTAAAACATCCATACATTACATTCCTGAGATAAATGGCAAATTTATGTTGGATACCGGAAGCACACGATCTTTTATACGTCCTAAGAAAGCTGACGAATATTTCCCCAATTAAAATTCTATGAACCATTTACAGCTCAAGCAACAAGCATACATGCGACTAGTGAACATTACGAAGTAGCTAAAATCTCCCTATTTTCCATTTTTAATGATAACGGGTATCATAAGTCTTATGTTTATGATGTGGACAATAGGTATGACGGATTAATTAGAATCGACCTTAGGGCCGACTTATCATTTAAGGACAAAACTTTAAAGACACATAGCGTCAATAATCCTATAATCTATTCTACTGACCTTGAATTTAGACAAGAACCGCGGACCGAACATCGAGTGAAATTGCCTGTGAATCAAAAGGATGGCTATGCCATATTAGATTACACGCAGTTTCATGAAGGCGTTCGAATGTTTTTTCAATTGTTAAATGTGAAAATTATTTAGCCACTACTGTTATACAGAACGCAACTAACCTTGAAATGTCGTTGATTATAACCGCTCCGTTTAAGGTTACCCATTTTTCTAACGAATGTATAGTAAATAGTTTAACTGATTTAACCGATGTAGAGATTGACTCATTACTGACAGATAATTTAAAGAAATTGCGACTTGACCACCTTAATCAGGAAGAATGTGACCTTATTAGTAAATTATGTCACGAGTACAAAGACATATTTTACTATGAAGAGCTGCCCTTGACCTTTACAAATCAAGTTAAACATCATATACGAACCACAAATGAAGATTCAATTTATATTAAACCATACCGGCAAGCTCCAGCACAAGCTGAAGAAATCAGATACCAGGTTGAAAAACTTCTCAAAGACAATGTGATTCGCGAATCACACTCACCTTGGAGCGCACCTGTGCATTTGGTTCCCAAAAAGGCAGATGCGTCCGGTCAGGTGAAATATAGAATGGTTATAGACTATCGCCGACTCAATGACATAACAATCGACGATAAGTACCCACTTCCCAACATATGTGAATTATTTGACAAACTTGGCAAAAGCAATTATTTTACAACATCAGATTTGGCATCCGGTTATCATCAAATTGAGATTTCTGACAGCGAGAAAACTGTCTTTTCTACACAAAATGGGCACTACGAATTCCTCCGTATGCCATTTGGCCTCAAAACTGCTCCAGCAACCTTTCAAAGGACGATGGATAATGTCTTAAGAGGTTTGCAGGGTATACATTGTATGGTTTATTTAGATGTTATACTTATACATATATTCTAGTGGTATATTACAACATATTCAGAGATTACGAACAGTATTTGATAGACTACGCCAGACTAACCTTAAGGTCCAATTGGATAAATCTGAGTTTTTACGCAGGGAAGTGCAGTACTTAGGACATACATTGACTAAAGACTGACTTTGACCAAATAATGACAAAATACAGGGCCCTATTTTATAAAGCTGACAATCCGACAAGTCCGACATATGTCAAAAAGTGACAATTCGATAATTTTTCTGTTTTATAAAACTTACAGGCGACAAAATTGTTCAAATTCAAATTATTTATTGTGGTACACAGGTAAAAATATGGTGTTATAGTTTATAAAGTGAAGTACATCTATGACCCGCCTTTAGGCATACAATAATTAAAGACTTCCAACATTATAATAGTACATAGGTAGTCAATAATTTAGTATTAATTAATATATTAGTAATAATAATAATCAATTATTAAAAAAAAAAAAAAATAGTAATTTAATAGTAATTGTTAGTCTTCATTAATATTTAAAACAATAGGCAATAATTTAATAATACTTAATATAGAGATTACTAACAGCTATTCAACTAAATGAAAAAAAAAATAATAATAGTGATTAAATAAAAAATAAAAAAGCCGGACTAATAATGATGATGGAATGAATGAATTAATTAAAATCTGTCATCTAGGTACTCATTAACAGAGTAATAAACCTTATTATATAATAGTTTCAATAAAGCTTTTTTGAAATGAAGTAATTCATTCAATTCTTTGATTTCTATAGGAAGCTTATTATAGATTTTAGGTGCCATTCCAAGAAGACTTTTCGAAAATAATGCAGTTTTGTGTGGAATGGTACATATCTCTCTGTTGCGACGTTTAGATTTCAGTGTTTTAAATATATGAAAGTTGGATTTAACAAATAATGCTGTTTCAAAAATGTACATACAAGGAAATGTTAGAAGTTTAATTTTTTTTTTAATATGGGATACAGCTGTCAGTAGGTTTAAGTTTAAATACAGAACGCACGTCGCACACATCTCTTTTGAGCTTTGAACACAGTTAACCTTTCTGTGGAATTTCCCCAAAATATAATTCCAAAACGTAATGTAGATGTCACATATGCTTTGTATGATATGAGAACTACAGACTCGTTTGCCATTTTTGCAAGATTATATAGTGCATATGAGTATTGGTGTAATTTTTTACAGACAATCTCTACGTGACTTTTCCAGGTCAAGTGACTATCCAGCTGAAGGCCTAAAAATCTGGCATTGTTCGTTTCAGCTATTCTTTGACTAGCATGATATGATATTAAAATTAGGGGTAACGGTTTTTTGGTTAAATGTCATAAGCTTTGTTTTATCTATGTTAATTTTTAATTCGTTCATTACTAGCCAATCTATTATGCAATAGATGGAGTTGTTTATATCGTTTTGGTAAGTTTCAATCTGTTTGCATGGTATAATGAGTGTGCTATCATCAGCAAATAAAACTGTTTGAGATTTAGTACATTTTGGCAGATCATTGATATAAATGAGAAACAACAAACAACAATTGTCATGGTGGAAAATTCACAAATATGTCGGATTGTCGCGACATTCCATCATTTTTCTGTTTCATAAAACTTTTTGAGCGACAGGTGACAGGTGACAATTTGTCGTGAAAAACTTGTCAAATCTGCTTTATTAAACAGAAAATTGTCATGACATATTGACATTGTTTGGGCAGTGAAGACAGGGGGCAGGCAGGGCTTCTTCAATAATGCACGAATCCGATTTTTATAACGATTTATTGGTCGTTTTACAATATTTTTTGATGTGTCACGTACGCACGGTTCGGGTTCAACGATGTATTGTAAACTGTCGCGCTCGGCGCGTGGATCAGTTCCGCGAACGTATTGGCGCGCGCGCGCTTCCTTCGGGGCACAATAGATGGCGCTGTTTCGACGCAACATACCGGCCACCTTGGAAGATCCATCTTCCAACTGAAACTGGAGTCTCGCAGTCTAAACCGGCAGCGGGCAGATTTTTGATGAAGCACGCTTGATTGTGCCTTGTGATGTTTGGATCTCAGCCACTCTGGAGATACCATCATTGCCTGGGAACAGTTCAATAATTCTACCCATTTTCCACTTGAGTGGTGGCAGGTTATCTTCCTTTATGACGACAAGGCTGTCCTTAGCGATGTCGTCTTTCTTGTGTGCCCACTTCGTTCTTCGTTGCAGCTCAGACACATATTCTTTTGACCACCGCTCCCAAAAATGTTGCCGCAACTGTTCCAGCCGATGGTAGCGACAGGCAGGCGTAGATGTCGTGCTCGTGAAGTCCTCACTGGCAGGTGCAATCAGCGGACGGCCGATTAGGAAATGAGCAGGTGTGAGTGGAAGGTAATCACTAGGATCTGAGGACATAGGTGACATAGGACGGGAGTTCAGGACGGCCTCAACCTGGGTCAATACCGTACTAAACTCCTCGTAAGTTAGCTTAGCATTACCTACGACACGTCTCAGGTGATACTTACACGACTTCACTCCTGCCTCCCATAAACCACCAAAGTGAGGCGCATAAGGCGGAATGAAACTAAATGTAATATTATTATTACTAGCAAAATCAATTATTTCGTTTGATTTTTCAAATATAGCTGAAAGCTCCTTTTCAGCTCCAACAAAATTCCTACCATTATCGGAGAAAACATGACACGGCTTAACGCGTCGTGATAATCGTTTGAATGCCAATAGATAATCCTGAGTGGACAAAGAACTAACCAATTCTAAATGCACAGCTCTGGTAGCAAAACAAACGTATAAACAAATATATCCTTTAATTAGTTGTGAACCTCTGCCTTTGCGATTCAATATTGATATTGGCCCGGCATAATCAACACCACATCGCATGAATGGAAATCCTGCTTCTAAACGTTCGGCAGGGAGATCACCCATGTGTGGAGTTAACGTATTTCCTTTCATGCGAATGCAGGTGACACATTTATGAACCACTAGCCATGCTAAATTACGTGCTCCCAGCACCCACCATTTATCACGCATGGCAGCTACGAGAAGCTGAGGTCCAGCGTGAAGTAAACGTTTGTGTTCGTATGAACACAATAGCCAAGTAAACCGATGTTTACGACACAACAACACTGGATGTTTCTTATCGTAATCAAATTTCGAATTACTAAGTCTACCGCCAACACGAATGATATTATCCTTATCTAAAAATATACTTAAACTTAATGTTTTATTACTAGACTTATTGTTTAACACCTGTTCTTTAAGGTTATGATATTCCTTACTGAATGATTGTGATTGAACTAAACGTGTCAACACAACTAACGAATTATTAATCTCGCTCACGGTCAATGACCCGGTACGGCGACCTTGACCGACATGCGATGCACGTAGGTTAGAGATGTACCGTAAGACATACGCGATTGTTCTCTGCAAACGATTAAAACAAGAAAACCTTTTGAAATCAATTATATTATCTGTTTCAACATTTAACAAATTTGTAGTTTTAGGACATTTTAATTCCGGTAACTTATCACTATTAATTAACTCAATTTCATTATTTTTTGTTGTCAACCAACTTGAAGTTGGCTCACGAAGAAAGGCTGGACCACACCACCACAAACTATTGTTGTCTTCCTTTAAGGAATCAAAGAGAACACCTCTTGATAATATGTCAGCAGGATTCTCCTTACTTTAACATGCAACCAAGTACTGTTGCTTGTTAATTCGTTGATTTGCACAACCCTATTCTGAACAAATGTTTTTAACAAATGTGGTGATGTCCGAAGCCAGGCTTGAACTATAGTGGAGTCAGTCCAGAAATAGATCTTATCGAATTTCAGCCTAAGGGAATTTATGATTTTATTATAAAGTTTAGCTCCAACTAAAGCTCTACATAGTTCAAGTCTCGGAATACTTAATACTTTAATTGGTGCGACTTTACTCTTAGCACATAATAATCGACTAGTAACCTGCGACTCATCGATATTAGTGTGTGAACGTATGTACGCACATGCACCGTATGCAGACTGAGAAGCATCGGTAAAAATATGTAACTCTTTATTTACAGCATTAGTACAGATGACATAACGCGGCACTAATATTTCGGGTAAATATTGTAACGACTGAATTAAATTGTCCCAGACACCTGCAATTTGACTTGGGACTTCATCATCCCAACTTATTTTAGCAAGCCATAATTGTTGTAACAAAACCTTAGCCGTGGTAATAGCTGGTGCCAATAATCCTAATGGGTCGTAAATCTGTGCAATGACTGACATAATTAAACGTTTAGTTATCTTCGTGTTATTATGACCTTTATCTACACTAGTTGAAAAATTAAATAAATCGTTCTTGTTAGACCAGCCGACACCCAAGGTTTTAGACTGACAATATTCACCAATACATAAATCCTTAGTACTTTCTGAAGCTACATCAAAATTAAAACTCCATTTTCTTAAGGGGAAACATCCGTTTTGTAGAATGGCGGACGTTTTATTACAAATATCTAACAACATGTCGCGCTGATCATGCCCCGTCAAGAGATCGTCCACATAAAAATCGTCTTTGATAACGTTAGCAATGACGTCATCCGTGCATTCCTTTGCCAGCTGTTTCAAGCAACGGTTGGTAAGGTACGGTGCTGATGCAGTGCCATACGTCACTGTGTTGAGACGATAAACTTGAATTGGCATGTTGTTATCAGTTCGCCATAATATTAGTTGTAAGTTACGTTGTTCAGGATTAATTAAAGTTTGTCTAAAGAACTTTTCAATATCTGCACAAGCTACATATTGATATTGCCGGAAACGAAGCAATATTGAGAAGATATCGTTTGTAACCTAGGGCCCACGTATTGAATATCATTCAACGAATTATTATTAGAAGTTGTCGCGCTTGCATCGAAAACGACACGTAATTTGGTTGTTACGCTACTTTCACGATATACCCCATGGTGTGGTACAATGTAATACGGCTTATTTAAACTATTAAAATCCTCAAAACGCGTCATGTGACCTAATTGCTCGTACTCTTGCATAAATTCACAATACATTTTTTTATACTGTGGTAAACGATCTAGTTTTCTCTCTAAAGATAAAAAACGCTGTTTAGCAGAATTATGTGAATCACCCAAACAATCAGGTGATTGTTTAAATGGCATTCTTACAATGAACCTACCGTGCTGATCGCGTTCAGTGGTCTGCAAGAACAACTCTTCACAAAAACGATCCTCCTCCGTAATAACGGGGGGGATTTGTACTTCTTCGATTTCCCAGAACTTTCGTAGTTGAGAATCAACTAACGACAAATTGCACTGAACATCTGTCATGCTAGCCGCTAATAAACGATTATTATTATTATAAACTGGACCGGATATAATCCAACCTACCAACGAATCTTGTAAGTAAGGACCGGTGTGAAGTTTTATTTTATTTTCTTTTAGCAAATCCCAAAAGACATCCGCGCCTATTAATAAATCTATGTCGCTTGGTACATAAAATGTGGGATCTGCAAGTACAATATTGCTAGGTATACTAATAGCATCACTATTAACGTGTATCGAAGGCAACTTCGAAATGACACTAGGCAACACTAAACAATGTAAGGTTGTATTAAAATCATATACCTTGGAACGAATATTAACATCGCATTTGTGACTGGACTGTGAAACGGTTTGTCCAACGCCACAAACACGTATAGTGGACTGTATTATAGGTAATTTGAAACGTTTACATAAGCTTTGAGCTATAAAACAATTTTGACTGCCGCTGTCAAGTAACGCGCGAACCGTATGATAACACTTATCAATATCAGCGATCTCAACTAAAGCCGTAGACAGCAAGACAGTCTGTAACGATTTAGTATTATCTATGAACGCGTTACAACTACGATTATCAATATTGTCAGCTGTTTCACTGATGCAGTGTAATACAGACGACTGTGGCAACGTATTATTGATAACGGAACGTTGTGGTGACGTATTTGGAATAACGCTATTATTGTCAACGTGAATTAACGCATTATGTTTTTGTTGACATAATTTACAAGACCCGAACTTACAATTTTCAATAGTGTGCGTGTTTGTACGTAAACAGTTTTGACAAACGTTTTGTGACTTTACAAAATTTAATATTTCTTGTACCAACATATTTAAAAACTTAACACATGAATATGTCGGCGCGTCTATAGAATTGGTTCGGTGATGCCAACCTCTTTGGTTAATATTGTTTTTTTTTTTAGAAGATAATCTGTCAACTGTCTATTTGACGTAACACCATGTACTGGGGAGGCGGCCCGCCATTATGGAATAACAAAAGGAAGTGAGGGATACATTCACATGGATTGATCGTAAAAGACGGTATTGATTGATTGGAGGAATTGTGCAATGTGTGTAAATTGATTGCGCTCGCGCCCCACGTACTTGGTGGAACGTCGTTCACGCATTAGTTAATTAAATAATTGGATTAGACATCTTGTGATTGTTCATAAAGACTTCCATATGCTTTCAACTCCTCGCCCGCAAACCCACGCAACATTACCTCTTCTGATAAACATGATCTATTGCCTTTATCAGAAGTGGGATACAGAGGGCTAGATATTGAGGATATTTGTGATATTCCATTAGAAGAACCTGTGATCAATGAAGTTTCGAAGGAAAAACATGATGAAAGTCTCCTTGGGAACAAGGATACTCTTTTATCACGCCTGCTGACTGCAACTCAAGCTACTCCAACAAAAAGCATCACCTTAATGAAACTCGGTTTGGAGGAACTTGCTTCTATCGTGGAAGTAGAGAACACAAGCTAGAAGAATGGCGCAACCGACGCAATACAGATAATCAAAAGTCAAGACTATCGGAGAAGGAAAACTGTTACCTGTTTTAGGAAGCCTGGACACATTAGTACAACCTGCCCAGAAAAGAAGTCTGGAACTGAACAGCATGCAGCACGCAGATAAGTACAGATTTGCAAACATAAAATAACAGGAGGTACCCTGTCAACATCAAATGGTGAGGTCATTTTGTTTCTTTTTGATAGTGGCAGTATTACAAAAATATAGAAAGTTCTTCATAGATGGTGTGCCTATACGTGGCGTTGAAACGTAATAGAAAATGATTCTAATAAATTTTGGTGCGACGAACTTGATGATGTTCATCTTGCTCTTAATAGTACTCGATCTAGGATAACGGGATACACACCCACTGAACTCATGTTAGGTATTCAAGCCCAGTCGTTGGGTATCTCTAAAATTTCATCCAATATCAGTACGAATACTCCCACGCGCGCAAGAGTCTATCTAAACGTCCCATCCCGCGGAATTAAACGGGCTGCAGCAGCCGATACTCAAAGATTAAGACGGTAGGGCACAAGTACAGCCTTTATGCAAGGTTTGTTTGTATCAAAGGTTGAGAACGCAACCAAACAAAACTATCGCGTAAATTCCGGGGTCCATTTGTTATAACTCGTGTGCTTGAAATCTTTCGTTACGAACTGAAATCTATGACTGGTACGAACCGCATAAGCAAATACATGCGTCTAGTACCCAGAGGGTTTGAAGGATTAGTAGAATTAGTATCAAATATGATTAATAATAAGGAGGCCGAGACGGCGCGTGATTTGAAACAACTTGAAGAAATTATAGGTATCACCTATTGATAGCGATAGTGATACTCTCTCGGTGTCCAGTGAGGGCACTCTGACCGCTGGTTCAGGAGCCCTTACAGCTTCGCACTCTAAATCACATTCGTTCATTCATAAAGCGGATGTACATTAAAATGAAAGTACGTTGTATAGATTCTTCATAAACACGCAAACACAGTAGAATTTGCTAAGCGTAGTCGTAAGGGCCCAGTACGCCCGGTCTACGCCGCGTAGTGAGTTGGTGGCTAGTCGTAAGGGCCCAGTACGCCCGGTCTACGCCGCATAGTGAGTTGGTTGTTGGTCGAAGGGGCCTAGTACGCCCGGTCCATACAACATGGTACGTTGGTGGTTGGTCGAAGGGGCCCAGTACGCCCGGTCCACACCGCATGGTACGTTAGTGGTTGGTCGAAGGGGCCCAGTACGCCCGGTCCACACCGCATGGTACGTTAGTGGTTGGTCGAAGGGGCCCAGTACGCCCGGTCCACACCGCATGGTACTTTAGTGGTTGGTCGAAGGGGCCCAGTACGCCCGGTCCACACCGCATGGTATGTTAGTGGTTGGTCGAAGGGGCCCAGTACGCCCGGTCCACACCGCATGGAACGTTAGTGGTTGGTCGAAGGTGCCCAGTACGCCCGGTCCACACCGCATGGTACGTTAGTGGTTGGTCGAATGGGTCTAGTACGCCCGGTCCACACCACGTAGCAATTTAGTGGCTAGGTAAAGGTGCATAGTACGCCAGCCTACGCTGCATGGCGATTTGGTGATTTGAAGAGAGCGCCAAGCACGCCCAGCACACGTTATGTTTTATTGATGGGGTTGAGGCTGGGCTGCTATTCTTAGTGAGAGACCTTAAATGTGAGTCTATACGTGAGCATGTCAGGAATGGACGAGCTGACTAATGGAATGTTATTTCCTCTGGTAATTCAGATGCGCAATATCACTATGCGCACGAGGACGTGCGATAGTCAGGGTGGCCGTGTCGGCGCGTCTATAGAATTGGTTCGGTGATGCCAACCTCTTTGGTTAATATTGTTTTTTTTTTAGAAGATAATCTGTCAACTGTCTATTTGACGTAACACCATGTACTGGGGAGGCGGCCCGCCATTATGGAATAACAAAAGGAAGTGAGGGATACATTCAAATGGATTGATCGTAAAAGACGGTATTGATTGATTGGAGGAATTGTGCAATGTGTGTAAATTGATTGCGCTCGCGCCCCACGTACTTGGTGGAACGTCGTTCACGCATTAGTTAGTTAATTAAATAATTGGATTAGACATCTTGTGATTGTTCATAAAGACTTCCATATGCTTTCAACTCCTCGCCCGCAAACCCACGCAACATTACCTCTTCTGATAAACATGATCTATTGCCTTTAAATATAATGCATGTTTACCATTACATAACGGGCATGTCAAGTTATGTTTATTTGTTTTACCTTTATTACCCGATGAGACCTTATTATTATTATTCGCGCACGCATAACTAAGTGTGGTTTGAGAATTAGACTGTTTTTTGTGATCAGCCGACTGTTTACCCTCATGTTTACTTTGTGAATTTGACTGATTATTTTTACTGTTACCCGAATTAATCATGTCTAGCATGTCAGACCTATTGTTTAAAAACGTTAATAAATCTTCTACTTTTAAAGGTTTAGAAGTTTTGTTAGAATCAGAGATAAGTGAGCTTCTGTAGTTCTCCCACTCGCGTTCAGTAGCAGAGTCAAGTTTACTGACAACTAAATAAATCATAAGCATATCCTCGAGTGAAGATTCAGGTTCTTTAAGAGAATTGAGGGCTCTCAGATTACGTAAAACGCAATCTACCAACGTTCTGATCTGTGTCGGACATTCCTTACCCAGTGAAGGTGCCGCAAACAAAGCTTTCACATGGTTGTGTATCAATAGCCTGTTATTTTGATACCTAGCTTCAAGCAGGTCCCACGCATTACTATAGTTAGGTGCGGTAAACTCTAACGAACTGATAACATGTAACGCAGATCCACTGAGAGACGATTTTAGGTATTGAAATTTCTGTATAGGATCTAAGTCGTCGCGATCATGTATCATTGAAACATACGAGTTCCAGATTCAGATTCAGATTCAGATTTATTTATTTGCCAACAATGTAGGTACAGGTATAAGATGGTACATCACTAAATGTTTCCGCTACATTCTACCTTACGGCATGCAAAGTCGTAAAAACTATTTAAAAAAATAAATTTTTCATATAAATCATGCAGTCTTAAAAATTAATAATACAATTTTCATCTAAATTAACAAATAATAATTAAGTCATTCTGATATAATATAAATTCTTGTACATGTCATTTTTTTTTTTTTTTAATTGTTATATATTTTTATCATTTAAAAAGTCTTTTATACAATAATAACATTTTTCTAATAATAATGCAGTCAGCTTAGATTTAAATATTCGTATAGGGTGTTCTTTAAAATTGTGCGGAATTTTATTGTATATTATAGGCCCCATTGACATAATATTTTTCCTAAGTAGTGCTGTTTTGTAATTGCCTGTATTTAATAATTTTTTATATTGTGTTCTCATAGGACCTGAACGCGTCCTAATATCGGCTAGTGACGGAAATAACTTTAAATTCGTTTTAACAAAAATTGCCACTTCTAAAATATACAACGACGGGAAGGTCAGTATTTTCAGTGACTTAAACATAGGCTCACAGGTGTCAGTAGTTTTCAGATTTTCCTAAATTCTAACCATTTATCGAAGGAATTGTCAAAGACAGGTAGCTTTATTTGCGGTAATTTAATAGACACTGATTTCCCGGAAATGCACTGAGAATTATTTAGTCCGTTTTGTTCACAGTCGCCTATCATGTTCTTAGCTATAGCTACAATTGAATAATATTGGCATTCAAACGAATCTCTGTAATCTAAATGTAACAGTAATTCTTTTTCATCCACAATTCTTTCTATTTTAGATTGCACGTCGTTAAACTCGACAAAGAAAATGGCTGCCGAATGAATACGCATTTGCACTTGAGTTTTAATCACAGAATCTAAACACGATCTATCTAACTTATTAATATAATTTGCGAATAATGTTAATCTACCTTTAATTACACCACGTTGTTTTTTAAGATCAGATATCTGCCTATCTAAACGAGAAATAGTTTCATCATCACTCATTTTGGTAGTTTACGAAAGTAGGTACTCACAGTTTTACGTGTTCGGTCGTGTTTTCTCACCTGAAGACGGCCTTTTTTTTTTTTTTTTTTTTTGGATGGGAAATCATCTAATGACTCCTCCCGCTCTGGGTGGAGCGGAAGGGAGTGTCAGACTCTTACTGACTAAAACCCACCCGTGTTCCTTCCTTAGCCCTTTATGTTCCGGGGCAGCGGTAACCCTTTCGGACGATCCCGCTACCCCGGCAGGCTTCGGCCCTGGCGGGCCCCTTCCTTTTTGCTGACATCTCTTTGAGGCGCGCGTGGAACACATACGCGCCGTCCGGCACGGGCCTGGTCCTGATCGGACGGAGAGCTACCCATTACTCTCCGTCCGCAGGCCCGCGCCTACGGTGGCCGGGAGTCGTCACGCGGCTCCCGACGCCCGTAGCGTCTCCCGCGGCGGCTGAGGCGTGCGGCTCTCTCCCTGAGCCGTCCCGCCACCTCCTTCGCTAGCATGACTGCTTCGCGGAAGGAGGTGACCGCCTCCCACTCCCTCTCGCCCCGGACCATGGCTTGAACCAGGGCCGGACGCGAGAGGTCGCCGCCGTTGCCGATCGCCTCTACGAGGACACGGCGGTGCTCCGCCCAAGCGGGGCAGACCTCCACCGTATGCACCACCGTGTCCTCTGGGCGATCCTCGCAATGATGACACCCGGGCGTCTCCTCCCGCCTGATGATGTGCAGGAACCTCCCGAAACATCCGTGTCCGGTGAGGACCTGCGTCAGGCGGTAGGTGAGAACGCCGTGACGCCTCTCTAGCCACTCCTCAAAGAGGGGTCTTATCGCCACTATCGTGGCGTGCCCACCTGAAGACGGCCTCAGCACTGCTAGACGCTAGTAGATCTGATATCGATCAGTTCTGAAACCGCAAACGTTTAGGTACGGTATTAACACAGGCAAAGACACGGGGGAAGGAGGGAAAAGGGTAACTGGATACCTAACCTGACCGTTGCTGGCTGTTGCATCAATGGCTTCTGCTCAGCAATTTATTTGTGGATGGTCTTCCAGAACTCCTGAACGTACTTCCACTCGCTTCCTCACTTCTTCTTCAACCCGGCTCGTCACGTGGCTGCTATTTCTATGTGGCTCGAAGGTCCATATGTTTGGGCAGTGAAGACAGGGGGCAGGCAGGGCTTCTTCAATAATGCACGAATCCGATTTTTATAACGATTTATTGGTCGTTTTACAATATTTTTTGATGTGTCACGTACGCACGGTTCGGGTTCAACGATGTTCACGCATCGAGTGCGTGAGCATAGACACCGACGGCTGAGGCGACGCGCGCGGGAGGCGGCGGGCGCGGGCAGGCGAGGAGCACGGGGAGACGCACCGGTACAACACAATCCGACGGCTTCCAAGGCACTCGCGTCATTCAACTCATTTCACTGTACTGTTGCTTATTCTAATCATTATATTTTTCTACAAGTATACAGTCCACTTCTTAATTTAACTCCCTGAGCCATGAACATGGTCCTTCTACCGAGAAACATCCAGGAGTAAGAAGAATAAGCAGTCTTCAAGTGAACCGTTGAATTGGTTTTGAATGTCAACCGTCATCGATCAACAAAATTACCGTTGCAGTACGAAGAAGTCGACTTTGTGGATCGGTTAAGGACCTCTGTGAGTTCGTTCCAATTATTTTCCTTTCACCATCATCCAGTTTACATATAAGTGTGTTCAAAATCACTGTCTGCTCCTACTGCCGCCTACTTCGCCTTTATTTAATTGTAACAGTAAATTTATTGCTAGTGCATTCTAGTGCATTCATTCGATCTAGTTCAAGCAGTCTTGAAATAAGTCGCAATTGCTTTAGCGCGCTTTATTAGATAATTGACTAATTGCTGGTACCAATATCAGTTAGTGCGGTAACCTGCCGGCCGGTCAGACCAGGTTTTTTGTGCAGTGACGCATCCCATTGTTCTCGAATCAGCTGTGCGCTCGCTAACGACCGAACCGGTTTTAATTAACTTAACGGTTGTTAGTCAGCTGAGTAATCTTTTTAATACATTTGTTCGAGTTTTGTTACTAAGTTGAACGTTTTTGCTTTAAATATAGTTTTAATTTTTTTTTATTAATTACATTTGAAGCCTTTTCATTACTCAATTTTAGTGCAATATGGATCTTGATAAATTAGTAAAACAACGCAGTGGCATCAAAGCAAAGCTTACCAACTTTGAAAAGTTCCTAACTATTCTTTCTTCTTCTAAATTCTTATCTGACCTTCAACGGATCGATTTGGAAGGCCGCTTGGGCAAATTAGAAGCTTTATACGACGTCTTCGATGCATTGCAGATGGAGATCGAGTTAGCGTCCGAGGTCCCCGAAGACGAGTACGTGGAACGAGGTCTTATTGAGGAGCGATACCACACGTTAATCGCTAAGGCGCGCAGTCAGCTCCAGAACAACAGTACTGAGCGTAAGGGTTCGGAGGCGGGCACTACAATGGACTCAAAATCAGGTGGATCGTTTAGAAATAACTTTGTTCGCTTACCAAAAATTGATTTACCGCAATTCGACGGTAGTTACCAGTGCTGGTTAGAGTTTAGGGACACGTTCGTATCATTAATACATAACAGTGATTGTATCGATGACATTAATAAGTTTCATTATCTTCGTGCATCCCTCAAGGGTCGCGCGTCGGAGATAATTAAAAACATTGATTTTAAGGGTGACAATTATGAGATGGCTTGGGACTTGTTATGTGATCGCTATAACAACAATCGCCTTTTAATACATAATCATATGCAAGCTCTTTTTGATGCAGGATCTGTTACAAAGGAATCATCATCTTCTTTGCGACATTTTATCGATGTCATTAATAAAAATATACGGGCACTTAAAACTTTAAAGGAACCAACGGAACATTGGGATTCTCTTATGATATTCATGATGTCTAGAAAGTTAGATTCAAACACAAACCAGAAATGGGAAGAGTACCGCAATGCACTATCTGAATCTCTTACTTTATCGACATTAATTTCATTTGTTAGTAGCAGGGCTGATCTGTTGGAAACATTAGAGGCAAACCAAAATAAATCAAACACTAACAATCATAAACAAGAAAGTTTCATTGTGTCTAATACGAGTACAAGAGAAAAACAAAATACCCACAATGAAAACACAAATAGTAACCTTGAGGAAAATAATTTGCAAAATAAAAAACAACTAACTACCTATGCGCAAAATAAATTAAAATGTCCTTTGTGTTCTAATGATCATCTCTTATATACATGTGATTTGTTTAGGGGTTTACCTACTGAATCACGTATACAGAAGGCTAAAGAATTAAAGGTCTGTCTAAATTGTCTGCGCCCTAGTCATATAACCAAGAAGTGTCGATTGGCCGGTTGTAAATACTGCAAATCAAGGCATAATACTCTCTTGCATGTGGAATCGACTGAGCAGCCTTATCAAGACCCCATGCCTTCAACGTCAAATAGTGTCGCCTTGCCAACCGATACTTCGAATAGCGTCGTCTTATCTGCTGATACTATACAGCATACTAGTACACCCAATGTATTGCTGTCCACAGCTGTCGTGAAGGTGGGGAGCAACAACGGCGAAAGAGTCAGCGCCCGAATCCTGCTGGACAACGGCAGCACGGCAAACTTCATAACGGAGAGCCTCTGCAAAAAACTGGATTTGTCACGACGTAAAACTACCTCCACTGTTACAGGTATCAACCAACAGTCTTCCTACAGTACACAGTCTTGTAATCTAAATATTGAGTCTTCTATTGGTGACTATAGGATTAATTTGGACTGCCTTATTTTACCTGAGATCACAAAGTTGTTGCCATCTTCTTATGTCGATATTAAGAATATTCCTATACCGTCAAGTTTATGTTTGGCTGACCCTACATTTAATATTCCTTCTGCCATTGACATCCTAGTAGGCGCAGAAATATTTTGGAGTGTAGTAGGCACGGCTACTATTGATTTAGGTAAGCGCATGCCTAAGCTATGTGACACCAAATTTGGTTGGATAGTGTCTGGTCCAGTTATTCAGCTTCGTTCTACTCTTAAAAGAGGCTCACACTTTTGTAACTTTACCCATTCAATCGAACAACCGAATTTGACAACATTCTGGGAGCTAGACTCCATTCCTTCAAAGTACTCCCAGTCTCAAGAGGAAAGGGATTGTGAATTAAGTTTTCAACAAAACACGATTCGTAAAGAAAATGGTAAATTTATTGTTACTATGCCTTTAAAAGCCGATCCTAGCGTGTTAGGCGACTCTTACTACATGGCAAAACAACGTTTTCTGTCGCTAGAGCGACGTTTTCAACGGGAACCAGATTTTAAGGCGAGATACATCCAATTCATGGACGAGTATGAGCGTCTTGGTCATATGAGTGAAGTCGACACTGAATCAAAGCCTCGTTTAAACGAGTACACCGAATATTTCATTCCGCATCATGGGGTAATTCGCGAATCCAGTACATCAACGAAGCTGAGAGCTGTATTTGACGCATCTGCTATTTCTTCCTCTGGAGTGTCACTTAATGATATTCAAATGATAGGGCCTAAGGTGCAAGATGACTTGTTTTCAATTCTATTAAGGTTTCGGCAACATAAATATGTCGTTTCCGGAGATGTCGAAAAAATGTATCGCTGCATAGAAGTTGCCCATAAACAAAGACCATTGCTACAAATTGTCTTTAGGAAAGACCCAAAAAACCGGTTGAAAACGTACACACTAAACACAGTTACTTACGGGACATCGTCTGCACCTTACCTGGCTACAAAGTGTCTTGTTAGTCTTGCAGATAACGCCGCCACAGACAACGTGAGGTCAGCAATTTTACGGGACTTCTATGTGGATGATTATTTGGGCGGTGGATCGACAATCTCGGAAACGATAGACCAAACGAAACAAATAAATTCCATTCTGTCATCAGCTCATTTGTTCATGAGGAAGTGGCAATCTAATAGTCCGGAAATCCTCAAAGCAATAGGTGACTCAGATAATTCCAGTTCAGTAGACTTGTCCAATCACTCTCAGGCATCTAAAACCTTGGGTTTGCACTGGCTTTGCAATACTGACACCTTATCTTTTTTAATTAATATACCCACAAAAGAAAAAATAACAAAACGGCACATTCTTTCTGTGATAAGTCAGGTGTTCGATCCCCTAGGACTGGTCGGCCCATGTATTGTTGGAGCAAAAATAATAATGCAACGACTATGGGTTGAGCAGTCCGAATGGGACGAAGAAGTTTCATCTGAGACAAGAGAGATGTGGTCTACCTTTGTTCGCACACTGCCTAGTTTGAACAATTTAAAAGTCCCACGATGGGTCTGCTGCAATCTAGCAGTGGAACATGAATTGCACATATTTTGTGATGCATCAGAGGGTGCATACGGGGCATGCATATACGTTAGGTCAGTGTGTAATGATGGGTCAGTATATACACAACTTTTAGTGTCCAAAAACCGTGTAGCACCAATAAAACCGGTGACTATTCCGCGCCTAGAACTCTGTGCTGCGCTATTGGGTACAAGACTGTGTACGACAGTAATAGAGGCCGTAACTATGCCCGTAGTTAAACGTCTATTTTGGAGCGACTCGATGATCGTATTGGGGTGGCTTAACACATTACCAAATCAACTAAAACCCTTTGTACGTAATCGAGTCGCTGAAATTCAGGAAGGTACTGCCGGTGACAAGTGGAGGTATGTACCATCGAAGGACAATCCGGCAGACCTTGTTTCTCGCGGGGCGAGGGCCGATTCTATCGGTGAATGCCCGCTGTGGTGGTCGGGCCCTAGTTTTTTGCAAGGCTGCGAAAGTAGCTGGCCTAATGCGCCGTGTAATAACGTGAAGCAAGATCTGCCTGAAGTAGTGTGTCATTTCACTAATCAAAATAGTACTAATTCTAATCACTCATCAAATAATTTAATAATTCATTCATTAATTCACAATCATTCTAATTTCAATCGCCTACTAAGAATCGTTGCCTACATCAATAGATTTGTTTACAATTTAAAAAGTAGCAATCGCAAACTGCAGGGTTCGCTTTCTAGTGATGAGTTAGATAACGCTTTAACGTGTTTGCTACTTAGTGCACAAGTGGAGATGTTTCCAGACGAATGTAAGATTTTGAAGTCAGGAAAATGTCTGCCTCGTAAACACCGTTTAATCTCATTATCACCATTTTTGGATTCAAAGGGAATTATACGCGTAGGCGGCAGACTCGATAATTCACCTTACGATTACAATACAAAACATCCAGTCTTACTTTGTAGCAAACACCACCTAACAAAAATTCTGTTTCATATGCAACATAAACAACTGCTCCACGCAGGTCCACAATTACTGTTAGCAAATATGCGACTCAACTATTGGCCTTTAGGCGGCAGAAATCTTGCTAAGACTGTCGTCAAACAATGTATAAAATGTTTTAGATACAAGTGCCAAAATATACAACCAATCATGGGTCAGCTTCCGTGTTCTAGAACAAGCATTGAATTTCCATTTTTTAATTGTAGTGTCGACTATGCTGGGCCGGTACTGATAGCTAACCGAAAGGGTCGCGGTTGTAAGCTAACAAAGTCATATATATGCATCTTCGTTTGCCATGCCACAAAGGCAGTTCATTTGGAGCTCGTCACCGACCTTTCAAAAGAAGGTTTCATGGCTGCTCTGAACCGTTTCGCGTCTCGTCGGGGTAAACCTCAACGTATATTTTCCGACAATGGCACGAACTTCGTTGGGGCTAATAATGAGTTGCTAAGAATTGTTACGGACACCGACGTTGCATCTGGAATGGCACAGCAAGGAATTACATTTGTTTTTGCTCCTCCTTACTCCCCACACTTCAATGGTATGGCCGAAGCGGCTGTAAAGTCCACAAAGAACAATTTAAGAAAGTTGCTAAGCCTCACTAACTTCACTTATGAGGAACTAGCCACCTGCTTATGTCAAATAGAGGCCGTTTTAAACTCCCGTCCACTAACTCCCTTGTCCTGTGATCCATCCGATTTTTCCGTCCTCACTCCTTCCCATTATTTAATTGGACGAGCACTCACGTCTTTACCGTCTACACAGGTTACGGATAAGAACATCAGCTGCTTAGACCGCTTCAAAAGGATTGAGTACATCCGCCAACACTTCTGGCAGCGGTTCGCTAATGAATATGTGTCCTTACTCCAACAGAAAACCAAATGGTCAGTTGCTTCAGAGAGGAAGCTCAAAGAAGGAACACTTGTGCTCATCCGAGACAAGGCGCTTCCACCACTTGTTTGGGCACTGGGTCGCGTAGCACGGACCTATGCGGGCGTCGATGGCATCACACGCGTGGCAGATGTCAAGACAAAAAGAGGAGTCATCACAAGAGGGTTCAACAATATTTGCCCTCTTCCCTTCGAAGACGTCAACAGGCGGGAGGATGTTCACGCATCGAGTGCGTGAGCATAGACACCGACGGCTGAGGCGACGCGCGCGGGAGGCGGCGGGCGCGGGCAGGCGAGGAGCACGGGGAGACGCACCGGTACAACACAATCCGACGGCTTCCAAGGCACTCGCGTCATTCAACTCATTTCACTGTACTGTTGCTTATTCTAATCATTATATTTTTCTACAAGTATACAGTCCACTTCTTAATTTAACTCCCTGAGCCATGAACAACGATGTATTGTAAACTGTCGCGCTCGGCGCGTGGATCAGGGGGTCTACTCCCTAAGTCCGTCAACGAAGTAATCGGCCCGTCCGACAGTAGTCCGATACGTCGGACTGAACCCTACTCCCTAACGATTTCGGATTCATCAGTTTCAAACGGAATCATAGACAATATTCGTGAACGAAGGACGTATGGCGAATAGAGTTGCACTATTTTACCGGTCGATTACCGATTTACTTATTTTGTAGTTTTCTAGCTTATTAAACAAAAATTAAAACTTTTGTCCTTAGAAAATTACCATATTTTTTAAAGTATACTTTTTTATGTCTTAAAAATATAGAATTGAATAATTTTTGCCATTTTTGTATTTTGTACACAATGTGTTTTACTCATTGTATGTTAAAAAGCCCATTAAATGATTATTTAAAGAAGTGACTTTAAAAAGTTCATAAACTTTGTTAGCCGGGAAGTTTTCTGTATCCTAATTAGCTTTCCATTCCATGGTTAATTGTGTAAAATGTCCCCAACCGCTGCAACAACTCACGGGCAAATTGAGGCCCTTCTCGATTTTATGGGTGAGAACCAAGAATTGGCTCGCGGATTATTGAGGGGTGCCGACGGGAGAGTTCGCTCAAAACGGCTGTGGGAAAACCTGTGCAGCTCCCTTAACTCAATGGGAAGTTGCACTAAGTCCGTCGAGCAGTGGCAAAGGGTGTGGATCTAAAAGTAAACAAAAACCACAGTAAATGGATGGGACGGATTGGTAATAAAGCTCAATTAGTTGCAGAAACTTTAATATGTCCTTACTTTCATTCTTGGATCAACACCACTTCGGCGTATGTGTTGAGGCAAAAGAGGTATTAAATCCACACATACGTCTTCGAATAACTCCCGAGTGAGCCTATAGTTCCCTATTATGAACTCAACGTCGGGAATACTCGCCAACCTAAAGTTTTGGCGTAAATAATATCGACGTTGCCTCCGCTCTTCCTGGAAAGCTTCTTCAATCAATAAAAAAGCAGCCATAGTTTGAAATTATTTTATTTTAGTAACTTTCGTCGATAGCACGAGAACTATTTTGATGTCGTATCAACTGACGTAACTATCCGTCAAAACCAGTGTCATGTTCAACTGTTCGGACGGGCAAAAATACATCAGGAGTAGGGACAACAGTCAAATCGCGTTGTCATTCATTCTTCGCTCGGGCCCTGAACGATTCATCCGTTCGTAGGTCATAGGGAGTAGGAAACGCCCGTAACGAAGCCCGAAGCGACGGACTTCGTGCTTAGGGAGTAGACCCCCAGTTCCGCGAACGAACGTATTGGCGCGCGCGCGCTTCCTTCGTGGCACAATAGATGGCGCTGTTTCGACGCAACAGACATATTTGTAGAATTGTCCGACAATTCTGACAGGAGCGTTACTCTCTGTCGCGAAATCATATTTTGAATTTTGAAAGTGTAAGAAAGTGTCAATAAAAGATTTATTACAAAAAATTGTACTTACATCGAGCAGTTGAGAGTAGTTATAATGAATACTTGGAACAAATACAAACGAGGAGACAACGACAATCACTTAAAAGCAGAATCAATTTCTCCTTCTCAATTACCGATTTCTGCTTTAATTATAGAAAAAAATAAATTTTAAACAAATTTTTTTTTTTTTATTTTTTTTTTTTATTCTATTTTTTTTTGGACCTTTATACTACATGTACATGTTAGTCCGATTAATCTTATTCACTAGTTATACATCATTAGTTTAAGTTAAGATGATAATAGTGTAAACAAAAGACAAGCTCCTTCACTGTTAGGGTTTGAGAGTATAGAATTCATGATTCCGACTTGCAATTTGTCCAGATCCAATTTTTCCAATAATTCCTCTCTCTCTGCATTAAATTGAACACATTCCATCAACAAATGGTATACATCATCTACTATTCCACAAGTATCACATTTAGGGGAAGAAAGCTTTCCCATTAAAAAGGCAAAATTGTTTGATGGAATATGTCCGGTTCTGATTCTGTGCGCTATAATAATCAGTTTCCTACTTAACCGACTATATGTACACCAAGGTATACGAGGAGGCTCACATTGGATAGTTTTATACCATATGCCCTTTTCCAATGATCTCTGATTGAAATATTCCTTCCACAAATCATAACACTGTCCATTATATTTCGTTAATATTTCTGAATAATATGGTTTTACATAAATTTCTTGTCCTTCTGTACTTCCAATTTTCGCTAATCTATCCGCCTCCTCGTTACCACGTATCCCAATGTGTGAAGGAACCCACTGCAATCTCTGATCCACTCCTTTCTCCGCTAATTCCTCTATTTTAGAGAGTATCTCGTATGCTATCGGTGTACCTCTGCGACCAGAGGCGCATCGAGCTATATGATATAAGGCACTCTTACTGTCTGAACATATAACAACTTTATTGTCATCAATTGTTTTGATATATGATAGTGCTTCTGAGATCGCAATAAGCTCCAAAGACATGATACACACATTTCCAATTACTTTAAAACATCCACTAGTGTTTTCTTGCGAGCGAACATAAAATGAAGCTCCCCTACCTTGCTTGCTCATAGATCCATCTGTGTAAATTATTACCCAATCAGCATATTTCTCTATTAATTCTTTCATTACAGCGTGTTTTAAAAGATTTAATTCGTAAAAATCTTTAGCTCGATGCATGCTATCTAAACCAACCGAAATTATACATATTACTCGCATCAATGTAAGTGACCCATGTTGTTAAGGTATACATCTCCAATGGAGAGGACGAGGCAACCTGAACATCTTCAATTTCATTTATAATAGTTACAAGTAATGGAATCTTTTTGCGTGTCCAATAACTGTTGGTAATAAACGTATTTAGTTCTTTTAATAATTTAATTGTTACATTGTTAGTCCAAGATAGGGATTTTAAACCATATTTGTAGGCTAGGAATTTTCTTCTTATATGTAATGGCGGAATACATAGCTCACTTTCCATGGTGTGAATCGGCGTAGACTTTATAAAACCACCTATAATTCTCAGTGCTTGATTCTGTATTTTCTGCAATTTATATAAATGTGAATTTGCACTGTTGTCGTAAATAAAACAACTGTAGTCTACACGACTTCTGACTATCGCTATATATATTCTGCGTAAATGTTTGGGGTGTATACCCCAAGAAGTACCTGCCAGAACTTTGAGTATATTTAAGTATTTCTGTGACTTTCTGACTACCTCATTAATATGACGTCCCCATCGTAATGATCTGTCTAGCCATAACCCCAAATATTTATAACTATCCACTAATTCCATGGCATGGTTGTTTATTTTCAATGCAATATTTTGTCTCCTAAATCCCCTGCTAAAAATACATAGTTTTGATTTACTATTCGACAAACATAATCCTAATTCACGTAGACAAGACGAAAAGGTGTCTAATGCTTCTTGTAATTTAGTTGTACTATCTGAAAGATTTTTATCTGTACTATACAAGACAAAATCATCAGCGTACTGGCACATATATACATTTTTGATTTTTGAGAATAATTTAAATGTTACAACGTTAAATAATATTGGTGAAATAGGGTCACCCTGGGCTAATCCTAAACTTGTATATCTAATCATAGTGTCATTTTCATTAAATTCATCAATAATTTTAAGATGTCTTTCATTCAAAAAAGTCCATAAATATGAACATAATTTGTTACCGATCCCGATTTCATTTAATATCGATAACATTTTATTAATTAATACATTGTTGTATGCACTTTCAACATCTATAAAACACGCAACAGTTGCATAACCTTTCGAGAAACCTAATTGAATTTGTGTGGTCAATTTCGTTAAACAGTCCTGACATGATTGTCCTCTTCTAAAACCCGACGTATATTGAGACAAAATATTGCTTTTCTCTATGAACCATTCAATGCGTTTTGTCAGTATGGAGTGAAAGATCTTACACAAGCACGATATTAAGCAGATAGGCCTTAATTTTGGGTTACTATCTGAAGGTGTAGCTGGTTTAGGAATAGGCATCAATATTATGTCACGCCACTGTACAGGTACCACACTAGTCTTTAAAATATCATTATACAACTTTACTAAAAATATTTTGCCAATGGTTGGTAAATTAAATATCATTGAATAGGAAACTCCGTCCCCACCAGGTGCTGTATCCTTAGTTTTTAGCGAATTACACAGTTCATGTAATGTTACCGGGATTTCCAATTGTGCGTTTGATGAATTAAATGTTGGTTTCTCATAGCATACATAATCAGGAGCTAAACCACAGATTAGGGAAACTTTCTGGTCCCTTGATGGGTATGATTTAGTTGAGCTACACCCCTTCAACCATCGCATTCGCTTCCACATTTCGGAGATCGTTGTTGACTCATCAATGCCTGTATAAAAGTTACGGCGCTCATTTATTCTAGCTTTACTAATAGCTTTCTTAGCGATTAGTGTCTTTTCTTCTAGAATATTTAAGTTAAAGGGGGTAGGATTTGACCTAAAATTACTTAGTGCTAACCTTCTTTCAGCTACTAATTTAGAGAGTGTTTCATTCCAATAAGATTTTGGTTGGAATCCCGGTTTATCGTATGTGCAATGTTTTGTATACGGTACATATTTATCAGCCGCACTATTAATGATGTTTATGAAATAATCATAATTTTGTTGAGTATCTAACTCTTCACAATATGGTAACATTACTTCTTCTAACGTTTTGGTATATTTCTCCCAGTTGGCAAATTTATATTTGCGTTTTTAGTTATGTATGTAGCTTCCCTATAATTACTTTTAATTTTAATACACATATGATCACTGCCCAGATTTTCACTCAATACATGCCACTCAAATTTACACGCTAAGTCCGTGGAAACAAATGTAATGTCAGGGGACGTTTTTTGTAAATAACCATTGACCATTTTAATTCGCGTGTGCTCACCTACCCCTTTGTTAAGCGAGATGTATCCCGCATCCAAAGCAGCGTCAAAAACCATCGTACCTCTTGTGTCTGATTTACAGGACCAATTATAGTGGTGTGCGTTGAAGTCTCCAGCGATTAAACATTTACTATTAAATTTTGTGAAAATTAAATCCCAGTCCGATTGAATAGTATGTACCGAGGAAGGGCAATATAGCAAGATTATTCTTAATCTCCTTACAATTCAAAAGTTTAACACATCTTATTTCTATTCCTGAATTACTAGTATTTAAAGTTTCTAACTGTACTCTAATTGACTTATGTATTATAATAGCGACTCCCCCATATGAATCGCTTCGGTCATTCCTAAAAACATTGTACCTACTTATATTTAATGATGAATCGGGTTCCAACCAAGTCTCTGATATTAAAGCAATATGAATGTTCTCCTGACTTAAGGACGCTATCACATTTTTCCACGAATAACAGTACTTTTCAGGTACCATTTTAATGAACTTGGAGTCGCAACTGCAAGGATATCTTGGTTTCAAATTAAAGATAATATATTCATCTCCAGAATGGCTCCATAACAATTAAATAGCCCCATACAAAATTTTCACACAAATACGTTTTTACAATCACAGTAATCGCAAAAAATTTAATAAAAAGGGGTTTGAATAAGAACCTATATAGCTAAATCCACTGCATATTTTAACTTAAAAATAAGAAGATATTGTTGCTTATATAGTCCTCTATACGACAAGCTAAATATTTTTTAGATAAATAAATAACCTTTTCATTTATGAGACAAATAAGAAACACTCTCAAATTTCTCCATACATTTTCTACCCGCGGACACTTGCGGTTCGTCATTCTGCGCTCAGAGGCGCTCGTGGAAGCACGTCTGTGTCGCTTTCTCGCAAAAAATAATTACGTAAAAAAGCGAGTTCCGAGTTGTGTACTGAGGTCGGACGAAGTTGATACTTTTTCGGACCGAAATAAAATTAAGTACGATTATTGGTATTTGTTTCAGAAACAAATACTTAGTTGTAATTTTTACAAGCTTTTATTTAACTTGCAATGTATGTATGTATGTAACTATATTTGTTCGGGTGTACTCTTGCAACTAAATTTTGAAGCAGACATCTTCAACCGATTGAGCTGAAATTTTGTATGCACGTTTAGTTTGGATGACAATGCATGGTTAGCTGAGTGACGTTATTCTAAATCCAAAATGGCGGAACGCCCAAGATGGCGGACTACTTATTTTTAAGGCACTCCTACAATATGGATATCAAATGAAAGGGATTGCTGAGAATAACTCGAAAAATAAAATGACGTCACTCTAAATCCAATATGGCGGACTTCTAAAGATGGTGGACTAGTTATTTTTAATGCACTCCTACAATATGGGTATCAAATGAAAGGGATTGCTGAGAATAACTCGAAAAATAAAGTGACGTCACTATAAATCTAATATGGCGGTCATCTAAAGATGGTGGACTAGTTATTTTTAATGCACTGCAACAATATGGGTATCAAATTAAATTACTTGCTGAGGATGACTTGAAAAATAAAGTGACGGCATTCTAAATCCAATATGGCGGAACACCAAAAATGGCGGACTAGTTATTTTTAATGCACTTCTACAATATGGGTATCAAATGAAAGGGCTTGCTGAGAATAACTCAAAAAACAATGTGACGTTACTCTAAATGCAATATGGCGGACTTCTAACGATAGCGGACTAAGTTTTTTATGCTTTCCTACAACATGGGTATCAAATGAAAGGTCTTGCTCAGAATACGTATGCGAGTTAAACTCCACAAAAAAACCTGTCCAGCGATAACTAAAAAGTAAAAAACAAATTAAAAGTAAAAACTTTTTTTAAAAACAAGCTTTTAGTTAAATGCGCTAAGAAAAAAATAAAATTTTCCTTTAAAACTTTTACTATCAACTTATAACGTCATTAAGTACACAAGTTATATGATATAAAAGCTTGTTGCGAGATTTACCTGTGTAGATAAACAAGTAAATAACATGATCTGATTGATTTTCATTTTTTTAATTTTCAAACTAAGTAAATACGAACTTTCATTTTTAATTTTCAAACTAAGTAAATACGAACTTTCAAACTAAGTAAATACTCCAACAATTGACATCAAAAATAATATTTAAAAGTACTTAGGTACATCTTTTCAAACTAACAGCCGACTGTGGTATAAATGTGGATGTTCCTTGTAATACTAAAATGTTAAGGTCGTTTTTGGGTACCTTGTAATGAACGTATTGACTGATGAACTTCAACAATACTAAAAACATGATTATCACGCAGGTAGTAAGTACTAATAACAATTACCAAATTCGATTGCGAACTTACAACTAACTTTACTCAATAAATACCAGCAAAATTAAAAAAATATATCTTCAAGTACCAAGATTAGTTAAGTTACGTATAAAAATCGAGCGAACAATGGTTTCAATGTGTGCGTGCGCGTAATGTTGCTGTGTTGCGATTCAGATACCTAAACTTGAGCGAGTTCAAAATGTGATAGCGTCCTTAATAAAGCTTGAAATTCTGGGATTTTAGGTCTTAAACTCTGAGAATTCCACTGCAATATGTTTAAAAAATAGGCACTGTTATTATTATTATCCATTAGTGGAGAACGAAAGTAATTGAGTTAAAATATCTTTACCATTTATAACTTTTAAAAAACTTTTTTACAAAAAAAAACAACCGACTTCCAAAAAAAACACTACAAAGTGAAAAATAACTTTAATTTCGGAAGTCGGTGTCAAAAAAACGAAAATGTGGAACCAACGACACCGACTTCCAAAATTAAAGTTATTTTTCACTTTGTAGTGTTTTTTTTGGAAGTCGGTTGTTTTTTTTTGTAAAAAAGTTTTTATTTTTCGCTTTTTAGTTGTACCTACCCCATAATACAAATTCATATAACACTAATTGCTATGTGAATATTAGTGACAGGAAGATAAACATCATCAATATAAACTAAGTGGAAAACAAACGTATTGTTGAATCTAATTCCAAAACTACCCAAGCAAAGTTCATAAAATTTATATGGGACCACCTCTGAAGCATACCTTATTCATTAATTAGACTAGATGCTGATAATCCTGGCTGCAGCATCAGGCCAGACTTATGTCAACATTGCATTGAACTTATAATTTAGTCCTGTTTAAAATGAACCCAAACACGACTATGGTGCTGTAATTTCAAGGTTTGTACTTTTTCTGATGCTCCTGGCTTCAGCATCAGGTCTCTCTCGTGTTCCTCATTAACAGTACATTTATCCACACATCGAGCCCTTTTCAATGAGCCTAAACACGATATATCTGCTGTTAGTTGTCGAGGAGTTAGGCACTCTGCAGACTATCCTGATGCAGCATCAGGTCATGACATGATGATCATGAGACCAAATGTGGCAAATGCCCTATCCATACCAAACATCAAAATAATTTACTAAAACGGGACCCTTGCCTGTTCGAGTAACTTCTTACTGTTAAGAAGTTGTACCTTCCATCATCAGCTCAGCTACCTGAGATGGTGACAACCATACGCAAATACACAAGATACTTAATAAAATATGCGAAAAACAATAAGTGAGCCTATAAAATTTGAGGGTTGCCCTCGATTTCTCTAAGATCCCATCATCAGATCCCGACTTGTTGACTATGGGACCATTTGGGAAGTATACCCTTTCCAACAAAAAAAGAAATTTTCAAATCGGTTGGCAAGCGACGGAGTTATGCGCGAACAAACCTAAAAAAAAAAAAAAAATACAAACATTCGAATTGAGAACCTCCTCCTTTTTTAGAAGTCGGTTAAAAATAGTGCAATACAATCTCGAATAACTATTTTGATAATTAATCCTAACTTATTAGTAAAGCTATCTGTCGTCATACATACATCCTTAATTTTTTGATATAGTCCATAAAAGTAATCTTTGCGTTCACCTGGTTCCCTTTGTTTATCACCTTTTTCATTAGTGTTTTCAACCTCACTTATACATTTTTGTGACTGTTCCTGTCCATACGACCCTCCTTTTGTTTTCTTACTTCGTGATTTCTTCTTTTTTGATTTTTCAGACTGTGTTTTAGTTTCATTATCTAAATTCTGACTGTCTTCCGTTTCCAATTCTTCAGATACAATCATTTCTTCGTGTATAACGGCTTCTGTAACAACCACTTCTCTATATGTTCCTCTTGGTCCTGTGTCCTGAGTACATTCTGTTTGCGAAAACTGTTCATTTGTTTCATTATTCTCAATCATATCCACATTATGTATTGTATTATTTTCCTGTATTTTTCCTTTGACTTTATATATTTCTAAGCCTTCCCGATAACTGCAGTTCTTTTCCGACATAATTCTTCTAATTTCTTTTTCTTTCAAAAAAATAGGACATTTTTTATTCATTGTGGACCTTTGCAGTTTATACACTTAAAAACAGTTGTCTCACAGTTAGCGTGATTATTTCCACACTTAGGGCATATGACTTTTTTCGCAGGACATGTCCTTGAAAGATGTCCATAGCGCCAACATACTGAACATTGTGACACAGGGAAAATGTAGGGCTCAACTTGGAATCTACACCCAAAACCATATACATATGACGGCAGATTGCAATTTTTAAAACATAGGCGGATTGTTTCAGAGTTTACCCATTTACCATCGCTATCCTGTCTTTTTAGTCGTTTTGCAGATATAATCTCGAAATCACATTTAAGGTTTTCTAATATTTCTTTATCTTCCATTTCTAAGTCCACCTGCCGAAGTAGACCATAGCATAACGATGATTCACCTATTATATTAATATTACAGTCCAAGTTGCCTAATATTTTCTCACAATTTAACATCTTTACTGCATTTTCTTTGTTGTCAAAATATACTAAAGCCCTATAAGGGTTTTTGTACACTAATTTAATTATATTTCCTATATTATGAGATCTCAAAAGTTTTGCCATCCCAAACTGCTTCGGCAGTGTTTCTTTGGACGTAATACATACAATATGTTCTTTGGGTTTAAAATTATTACTTGAAAATCTCAATTCTAATTCTTCATAGTTTTTTGAATTTCTTCGTGCTGGTCGTTTACTCCCACGCTTTATGGTTATGAATCCATCATCACCTTCGATTGTTTCTTCATCATCTTCCTGTCTGCCTCTCTTCTCCGGTAATACTTGTTGCTCTCTATTTAAATTCGTATTTTCCTCCCTCTCCATCCTTAAATTAACTTGTTGCTCGCTCTCCAACTCAAGACCCTCTTCCACTATCGCACTTCCACTTGAATCACAAAATTCTACATTTTCACTCATCAAGTAGCATTAATTAATAAGAATGAGGGTAAGCGCAAAAAGTTACAATAGCGTAAGCCGTCAGCAGCTAACTCGACCGCTCGCTAAGACTGTGCGCGCGCAACTGAACAAAATTATTTGCAAATAATTATGTCAAGTCTATATAATTGTCACGACAATCCGACAATTGTCATCAACAATTGTCAGAAATAATTTGACTGTGGTTTTTTGACATATGTCGAGTTTTATGAAACGCGTTTTTAAATGACAAATATGTCATGATTTCGCCTGTCGATTTTTGACATATTTGTTACTTTTATTAAACAGCCTAACCGCGACAATTCTACAATTTTGACATTTTTTGACATATATGTCGAATTGTCAGCTTTATGAAACAGGGCCCTTGACAATCCCTTACCACGGACACAGACCGAAATCAAAGGATTCTTAGGATTTGTGGGATATTACAGACTTCTCCAAAATTACACAACCCTTGTCTGCTTGTTTGAAAAAGGGTAAGAAAGTTGTGACAGATCAAATGTATATTGAGGCTTTTGAAAAATATAAGGAACTTCTAATGAATGCACCTATATTGCAATACCCTGACATGAATAAACCATTTGTATTAACTACTGACGCCTCTGAAGTCGCTATTAGTGCTGTTTTGTCACAAGGACCTATAGGCGGTGAAAAACCTATAGCTTATGCTAGTCGAACGTTGACAGATACTGAAAAGAGGTATAGTACTATTGAACGAGAGTTGTTGGCAATTATCTGGGCCACAAAACACTTCAGGCCCTACTTGTACGGACGCAAATTGGACATCTACACTGACCATAGGCTCCTAATCTGGTTATATTAACTTAAGGAACCCAATAGTAAGTTAACGCGTTGGCGTTTACGTTTACAAGAATATGACTTTAACGGGTGCGCCAAAGTTCACCTAAATTTTCAACTCCGATAATTGGAAATCCGAAAATGTTCTTCCTAACATTTTTTATCCTAACAATCACAATTCCTAACTACTCTGTCTCTAATGTTCATAATTCCGAAGCATTCAACTTCATAATGTCAGTAGCAATAAACATCTATTATACTTTTATTTATTTTCCTATATTTTCTCAACATAACCATCTTTTACACTATTATTCAAAGTCATATCTTTTTTTTTTATAGCGGTGTGTACCTGCAACGATAATTATTGGTTTAGGTTAGGTTAGAACTGTGACCACAACGCACGAGCCGAGCGAGCGAAGCGAGCGTGCCGCGGCAGCGGCCGGCGAAGTGCCAGAACCGAATCGGTCCTATAATTATTGGTTTAGGTACGGTTAAAACTGCGGTAATTATGGTAATTATGTTTAGGGATAAAAGCGTTATGATAAAAAACAGTAGGAGTTTAAATATATTTACATTAATGATATTATTAATTACAATTTTCGGAAACATGAGTGTTATGAACATCGCCGATAGCACTACAAATAGTATGAATGAAAACTTTAGGATGAAAAATTTTAGGAAGAGTGATCATTCGGATTACAAATCATTAGGAAGAACAATTTCGGGTAAAGAACTTTAGGTGAGCCAATATGGACCCGACTTTAACGTTATATATAAAAACGGTAAACCAGCCGACCAGAAAAGAAAAGTATTGTTTTCTTATGGGGAATAACAGGGTCCATATTGGCTCACCTAAAGTTCTTTACCCGAAATTGTTCTTCCTAATGATTTGTAATCCGAATGATCACTCTTCCTAAAATTTTTCATCCTAAAGTTTTCCTTCATACTATTTGTAGTGCTATCGGCGATGTTCATAACACTCATGTTTCCGAAAATTTTTATTAATAAAATCATTAATGTAAATATATTTAAACTCCTACTGTTTTTTATCATAACGCTTTTATCCCTAAACATAATTACCATAATATTTTCACTCATACTCAGAAAGAAACATTTACCAAGTGTAATAAAAAATATATGTGCGGTTATGTTTATGGCCTGGGAGTTTATATCGCAGTTTTAACCGTACCTAAACCAATAACTATAGGACCTATTCGGTTCTGGCACTTCGCCGGCCGCTGCCGCGGCACGCTCGCTTCGCTCGCTCGGCTCGTGCGTTGTGGTCACAGTTCTAACCTAACCTAAACCAATAATTATGAATAGGACCGATTCGTTTCTGAAACTTGACTGAATGACTGGAGCGGGACTCTGGCTTTGCTCGCTCGGCTCGTGCATTATTCTTATATGTTATACATGTTATGTGAAAATAAAGTTACGCAAAATTAATGTATATAATACTGATTATTATGAATAAAAAGAAATCTAAACAAAAAAGATATGACTTTGAATAATAGTGTAAAAGATGGTTATGTTGAGAAAATATAGGAAAACAAATAAAAGTATAACAGATGTTTATTGCTACTGACATTATGAAGTTGAATGCTTCGGTATTATGAACATTAGAGACAGAGTAGTTAGGAATTGTGATTGTTAGGATAGAAAATGTTAGGAAGAACATTTTCGGATTTCCAATTATCGGAGTTGAAAATTTAGGTGAACTTTGGCGCACCCCAACTAGGCACACCAAAGGCACCCCCGAACGCCAAAAATTACAGTAAAACAAATCGATAGATAAAGTATCAGAATTAATAGTTACTGTTTGTGAACCAATAGATAATGTTTCTTCGGATTCTGAGACTCTACTGGCATTTAAGTTTTGAGAACTATGATCTCCTAAATATGGCAAAGAGTTTTCCACTAATTTGTCCGAAGCAGTATTATGTAAATTTATATTACTAGGTATATTAACTGCCGTCACGGACCGTTCATCGTCATCAGACTGATAATTTTCAGAAATTTCGAGAAAACCTTGTTGACCTCTACTACGAGTACTCTCAAATTGTCATGTGCGTACTTGTAAGTCCTATTAGAGCCATTAATATTTTTCAGTTCATAACGATCGTTATCTAAAACGCATAATTTTGAAAGGTCCCTAATTTTCTTTTTTAATCTAATTTTCTTTGGTGTCTTTCCTCACATTTAACAAAGACAAATTCACCTACTGCAAAAGGTTTAACCCAGGATTTTCCCTTATTAAACCGTATAGTGTCAGCGTTAGCCACTCTTTTAATATTTTCTGATGCAGATGAACGAGCCGTTTCAACATTTAAGTTGGTTCAAAAGAACTAGGAGTTACTTTAGCTAGTAACCTTGAATGCCAAACATCATTTCCATAGGCGTAAAACCTGTGGTCTTGGAACGTGTACTATTAAGAGCAAGTTGAATCTCTCAAAATTCATCCTTCCAGTCATTATTAGAATTACATTCTATAACAGTAAGAATATTCTTTACCATCACTTTTCCCGAAAGTTTTCCAGTTAGATCTAAATGAATAGTGTGCCAAGGGACTGGATGTTTAGGAATTGAATGCAACTGCATTTGCTGTGCACCTGAAGGGCCTTTAGAAGTATTACATACTACACAACAATTAATAAACTTTTTTTTTTTTTTTTTACAAACCATAAAATTCGTAAAGTTTGACAAAGTCTAGTCAAATCCTTAATGATATATTTTATTATGAACATGGCTAATTAAGGACCAAAGAACGGGGTATAATATGTAGCTAGCCAACTGGAAACTACGTTCTATCTTCCTATACAATATTCCTTGACTTAAATCATACGTATGCGATATCTCTTCAGGTAATTCATTATACGGAATTTTGATATCATTTCAGAAAAGTTCCGAATTGCGTTCTTGTTCTACAATTAAGCAACCTATATCAAATACAAGATATTTTATTTTACGGGGTTCAGAATAATTCATGTTTAACAAATTGCGAGATAAGAAATCTGCATGAGCCATTTTGGAC
The DNA here is from genome assembly GCA_914767645.1 of Hydraecia micacea. Taxonomy (NCBI): domain Eukaryota; kingdom Metazoa; phylum Arthropoda; class Insecta; order Lepidoptera; family Noctuidae; genus Hydraecia; species Hydraecia micacea. The sequence continues at coordinate 15,438,115 of OU611775.1, forward strand.
CATCTTTTTACACGATATTAGAATCGTAGGCCTGCAATACAGCCCACCAACGGTGAACCCTTGCAGTCAAATCACTGTGCCTCTTCATCTATGGTCTTCCTACTACAATACGCTACTACACGAGGGGTACCATTATGACGGACAGAGCCGTCATCTACCCCGGTCGCGACGGGAACTGGAACCGGCGAGAGATGTCGTGCGGTGTCCCACAGGGATCGGTTCTGGGGCCGCTCCTGTGGGACATCGGTTTCGACTGGGTGCTGCGGGCCGACCTCCCTGATGGCGTCAGCGTGGTTTGCTACGCTGACGACACGCTGGTCCTGGCGCAGGGGAGGTCGCATCAGGCGGCGGCCGACGCAATGACACGAGGGGTTGCGATAGTCGTTGAGAGGATCCGGCGGTTGGGTCTCGAGGTGGCATTGCACAAGTCCGGGGTCATGTCTTTTCATGGGCTCCGGAACGGGCCACCATCGGGATTCCAACTGATGGTAGGAGGGGTTCACATCGGCGTCGAGACAACGATGAAATACCTGGGTCTCGTCCTCGACAGCCGGTGGAACTTCGTCGAACACTTTCGACGTTTGGCCCCCAAATTGGAACGGACCGGGGCCGCTTTAAAACGGCTCTTGCCCAACCTGAGGGGGCCAAACGCCTCCTGCCGGAGGCTTTACGCGGAGGTCGTGCGGTCCATGGCCCTATACGGGGCCCCGGTGTGGGCGCGTTCACTGCGGCTGCGAGCCGCCCACTACCTGAACGCGCCCCAAAAGGTGGTAGCCGTAAGGCTGATCCGGGGCTACCGCACGATCTCGGGCGAGGCGGCAAGCCTCCTTGCCGGAATGCCGCCATGGGATCTGGAGGCGATGGTCCTCGCGCGCCTGTATGAGTGGCGCGCGGAGGCACTACGCCGGGGGGAAACTCCGCTTCCGCGGCAAATTGCGGCGGAGCGGACAGACCTCAGGCGCGATCTCATGGTGGCATGGAAAGAGCGGCTTTCGCAACCCACCGCAGGGCACGCCACGATCGTGGCGATAAGACCCCTCTTTGAGGAGTGGCTAGAGAGGCGTCACGGCGTTCTCACCTACCGCCTGACGCAGGTCCTCACCGGACACGGATGTTTCGGGAGGTACCTGCACATCATCAGGCGGGAGGAGACGCCCGGGTGTCACCATTGCGAGGATCGCCCAGAGGACACGGTGGAGCATACGGTGGAGGTCTGCCCCGCTTGGGCGGAGCACCGCCGTGTCCTCGTGGAGGCGATCGGCAGCGGCGACGACCTCTCGCGTCCGGCCCTGGTTCAAGCCATGGTCCGGGGCGAGGGGGAGTGGGAGGCAGTCACCTCCTTCTGCGAAGCAGTCATGCTAGCGAAGGAGGTGGCGGGACGGCTCAGGGAGAGAGCCTCTCGCCTCAGCCGCCGCGGGAGACGCTACGGGCGTCGGGAGCCGCGTGACGACTCCCGGCCACCGTAGGCGCGGGCCTGCGGACGGAGAGTAATGGGTAGCTCTCCGTCCGATCAGGACCAGGCCCGTGCCGGACGGCGCGTATGTGTTCCACGCGCGCCTCAAAGAGATGTCCCGAAGCCTGCCGGGGTAGCGGGATCGTCCGAAAGGGTTACCGCTGCCCCGGAACATAAAGGGCTAAGGAAGGAACACGGGTGGGTTTTAGTCAGTAAGAGTCTGACACTCCCTTCCGCTCCACCCAGAGCGGGAGGAGTCATTAGATGATTTCCCATCCAAAAAAAAAAAAAAGGGGTACCATTATGTTTTTGGATAAGAATTGCAACATATACTACTTGCATCGGTATGAAGTTCAATGAGCACGGAAGGGTCAAACACTTACGAGAACCCTGCATTGGACAACGTTTAAGTAATTTGTCTAAAAGGTTAAGCCCCTCATCAATATCTTGAAATTGAAAGTACATCATCCGTAAAAACTAAAATCTTTTTATCTTTCATCGGCTTTAAAGTAGTAGTAGCCTTTTGCAAAATGGAAAGGGGCATTGCTAAGCCAAAGAGCGAGAGAACTGAGTTTTCAAAGTCTCCAGTATATCATCCCATTGATATTGACTGGGAGGTAACTTAATCAGTAATGTGGCTTCTTATTTTTAGCGCGATGATAACAATCCAATTGCACTCGACCCAGAACCCGGCTACATACTTGGCGCCACCACTAGCGCCCGCCAGTTACTGAAACGTGCAGCTGACGACACGCAGGACACGATAACCAGCGTCCCACCGCTTTAGGAACAGCACCACATCCACACTCCAAGGCGGAGCCATCTATGAATTTCCACCTGAACAGGCCCTCCCTGCCTCGGCCAACCCAGGCCCAGAGTCCGTCCAAAGACCCCAAGGCCACCCAAGGCAACTTATGTCCAGGAAGGAGGTCCTCAGCGGGTGGAACAAACGGCCCGGGCAATTAAGCACTGTCTCGCCACATGCTTCAATCCCTCCTACGACGGCTGGCCAGTGAGTGGGACGAAACACCTAAAAAAACCGTTTCGGCCCCTCAGCCCCTGTGGCACAAGGATGCCGCCATGCAAAGGATGTCGCGTGTCGGAAACCACTTCGGCTCCCCCGCCGGAGCCCACCACCGCTCCGGGAACCACCGGCAACGCCACCCCTGCCAGCGGACACAGCACACACCTGCACCGGTGTCGGCTCCAGGCAACTAGCGATGATCCGGTACGTCTCGCCCAAAGCTGCATCCACCAGCTCCGCATGGGCAGAACTCCACACGGGGCACGCGAATCCCCACCTAGATGAGACCAGTCGACGAAGAAGACCGCCGCGAGCGCGCACCCTCTGCTCGATGTTCCCGCAGTTTTCGCCGAATGTCAAAGACCTATCCAGGGCAACACCAAGATATTTAGAAGAGCCGCCGTGCTCGATGGACACACCATCCCAAACGATGCCAAGTCTGCGGCCCGCACCTCCACTGCGGAGACCAAATATGCAAGACTGGGCCCCGCTCTGATTAGGCTTGAGTGAGTCAGCGAAGCAATGCGGCCAAATCACCAAGAGCGCCTGACAAGCGGGCCCCAACCCACCCAAAGGCGGTGGCTTAGGAAGTGAGGGCAAGTTAGCCTGCATAGAGGAAGCGGGACTCGCCGGGGCTGGACGGTTGGTCGCTTGCGCAGAGATAATAAAAAGAAGCGGTGCCAGGACACCACCCTGCGGCAGGCCGCCCCTACGCGCTCCCCAACGACCTCCCTCCGAGAGAAGGCGGACCCGAAACCGACGACTATGGAGAAGTTCTCGGAGCATTCGGACAAAGTTCCGATCGCTTATCAATGTCTCCACCCTCCACAGCAACCGCCTGAGGTCGACTGCACCATAGGCAGCTGACATATCCACAAGAAGATGTGGCTGCGCGGCCTCGAAGACAATGGGTCAACGTCCTGATTAAATCAACACCTATCAAAATTTTGCTCTTAATTATGGTGTCTGACAGCAGACAACCAGCTCTCTATGTTTGAATTGGGGTCATCAGGATCAAACGGTATCAACGCTGTAAAAGGTTATGGTGGTGCATTGAACCGGGGTAGTAGAGCATCAGTTAATTTTGAAAAAAAATGCTTCTAAACTATTTGAGGGTAGCGGAATATTTTCCTGTATATTCTGTGATGAAAGTGCCAGAGGTGGGCGGAAAATCCGATCCCACTTCTGATGTCGGATTATGCCAAGACATCAGAAGTAAAACTAATACATAAATTTACTTCAATCGAACAATCAGTTATCTTAAATCTTTAAAATATAGAAATTAAATTAATTCATTATTAAATAACTAATAATGACATTGAGGGCGGTCACATAGGGCAGTACTGACTGTCAGGGACAGTGGTCCATGCACCCACCGCAATAAGGACAGTACTAGTTGTCAGAGACAGCGTTCCACATCCAATAATCGGGCAGTACTGACTGTCGAGAGACAGTGGTCCGTGCACCAAGACGCATCCATTGGAAATGCGTACAGACTCAACCGCGCAGCTCCTTATAAAGGCTGCTCGCTAGTGGGGGGGAAACGTTACAATATTTTACTGGATTGGATACCAAGTCCTTTAAGCCAAATGATCGATAGAGTGAATGATTTGTCTATGATGCGTCCGGTGCACGTTCCACTAGCGCCACCTAGTCGTCGTCTCTCGCAGCTGCTAGACAATATGCCGTCATATTCATCATTCCAAAAGTAAATAAATATTTTAGTGATGTATTTAGTGAAAGCAAGTAGGACTTCTGGTTTTCGCGTTTGCATACCGATGTCATATGCCGTGATACCAAATCTCTCAGAGATTGCCTCATATTGCATGCGATCCATGGCGAATCTGGGGCAATCCCTGAGGAGGTGGTCGAGGCTTTGCACCGTGCCGTCGTGGCAGGGACAATTGTCATTTGCAGTGATTTTGAAACGGTGTAGGTACTTTTTATGAAATCCGTGGCCAGTCAAGATTTGAGTTAGGTAAAAATTTGGTTCGGTATATTTTCGGTATTTATGTATGTCTGTTATTGTTGGAAATATCGATTTGGTATGTTGTCCCTGCTCACTTGACGCATACCTGGCCTGCCACTTAGCCAGGTTAGTTTGTCTTAACTCGCATTTGACATATGACATCGGGTATTTACTATAGTCCGGAGCTTTGTGAAGTCGAGTGGCCAGTTTTGCTGCAGCATCTACTGCCTCGTTGCCGGCAACTCCACTGTGCCCTTTCACCCACCTGATGGATATAATGTGTGGTGGTGTATTCGTGCGTGTGTGGGTGTGAGTGTAAACTTATTTTATTTATTTATCCATTTATTTCAGGCATCAAGGCCCATATAAAACACATACAATACAATATTAATATAACTTAACAATACTATAAATACATACAACATTATAATTACACTAAAAAACTAACTAAACACGAAGTGTCTGCGTCGTGTTTCGCTGACTGGTGTCATGTAGCCGGCCACGAAACCGGCGGTACACAACCCCCTTCGGCCAGAACTCTTCCTTGAGGAACTTCTCGAGATGATGTGTCGGAACACGCACCACAAACGACTTGAAGTTGGTGTTGTGACGCGACTCCAACTTCTCGACCCTCAAAGTCCAGTTGGTCTTGACACGCATGTACTCCACGATCTCCTCAACCTTCGTGGAGTGGTGCAGCTGGACACGTACAGCTGCGTCGTCGGGACTGCTGGACGCAGCAGCATGTTGGGTCCTGCCAGCGCGGTGCCGCACTATCATCATCATAGGGCGCATTCCGAATTAACTATAATCGCTCACAGCACTCCCATCATCTCACATGCGTTCAGATTTAGATATTACGATTATGACAGCTGAGGGCTGTCAACAATTCGGAACGCTCGTGAACGCCCTCGCAGTGCTTACTCAATGTCAAATCGATATTACAGTATTTCTTTGTATAAACACGACATTTCTTCTTCTTCTTTGGTTAGGTGGCGACTGTCAGCCAGAAGCGCAATTTCGAAAATGCCACTTTAGTTTAAAGATACAATGCAACTCAAAAAAAACACAAGCACACACATTGTCATTTTTGACAGCGCTCACGGTGATATTATTTTAAGGCATGGTGTGCGTTATCGCAAGATGGCGCATGTCATGACGTCATCTATGACGATTCACGGGACATCGTTATCGCGCTCACGCTAATTCGGTACGGGTTTAAGCACGCTAAAATCGATTACATCCCAACTAGGAACGCACCCATAGACACATCAATCAAATGTCATTGTCATAATGACATTTCGCATATTGCTGATCCACCATATTTATTTTGTGTTGCTCTCCTTGACCGAGTTATTTTTAACGTTCATTAAGGGGCTTACAGGACCTAAACACAAAAAACGCAAGTTTTAGAAACAATAAAAGTATATGATAAACTACAGTAAAAAACTCAAAAAAATATATGATATTCTTCAGGATAAATGCTAGGAAGATAGTGTATTGAAAACATAATACAACTTATTTGGTACGATAGAAAAAAATCATGAAGATACCTCTAAAAACTTTTTTTTTACAACAAAATTCATACTAATATACATACAATCATTATGATTTTTTGTCAGATTATTCTACAAGCAACATACTAAAACTATAGTGTTTTAATTTTTTTGTCCAAACACTAGATTTTTCGTAAATCGATAATTGCTTCATATTTTGCAATAAATTACCAGCGCTGTGGCATCGCGCTTCTCTTTCTTTTCTATGCAGTCCGACAAAGACCGCGCTTTAGGTCATGTAGTCCTCTTAAAACGAAGTCAAATTATAGAAAACTAACATTAATAAACGGTTACTATATTGTATAGCAATATTTACATTTCGTGTACATAGTGCTAGCCCAGGCTCCATACATTTCTGGAACATCTCCTTTAATAAGATTTGCCTCAGTTATATCTCGTCTTAATGTTTTCCACGATTTTATTTGGCTGGTTTTATTAACTTTTATTTTCATTATTTGGGCTGTGTGGTCAGATAATCCGAAATCGATTACTTCATGTTGGCAGTTTTGCTTAAAATTATGCGCAAAATTGTCTAAGCAAGTATTGGTTCTTTAATTTCTAGTTTGAGGTTGGAGCTCCTAAGAAAGCATTCAAATTCTAACATCATTCTCTATCTATCTATTCCTGTTTAAAACATCTATATTAAAGTCTCCACATAAAATTACTTTTTTGAAAGGTTTGATACACACTTCTTTTAAAATGAGATCTAAGTTTTCATAAAACTTACTTAGGCTACACAGATTAGGAGGTCTATAAACACATATAATTATAATTCTTTGTAAAGGTAATTCAACGGCACAACATTCCATAATTCCTGATATCGAGCATTTCATTATATCAGGTAGTTCTTTAAACTCATGCCCAACTCTTTTTAGGATACAGGCACCACCAGGTTTTTTATCATCCGAAACGTTTGTAAAGAGAAGCATTTGTCAAATAAATGTTTGTAAAGCGAGTGTTTATAAAATATAACATTTGCGGAATGAGTTGTTTGTCGAATAAATAGTATACGAAGCGTTGGTTGTAAACTAAAAATTTGTCAATGGAGTTTTGGTAAAACATTAGTGAACCCTTATTTATCACTTCACTGATCTATAAACTCAGACAAATATTCACTATTCGCACGCCCGGAGTTCGTTACAGTGCGTAATTGCATAGGTATTTACTTTAAAATCCAATCACTACCTACTGTAATAACTTTTGTTTAGAATGTTCCATGACTAAATGGAATCAAAAGCAATAGTTCATCCAATTCTGTTTACGTATAACTCTGAATTTAAGCTTTCACGGTTACCTACACCACAGATTACACTACATTTTAATGACGCTTCACGCTTGGAACAGCGCGCAGCGGTGAACTTAAAAACTTACAATATCGGGAACTCATTCGGAAAGAACACAAAGAAGATACCGAACTACCTATCCCTTCTGTTAACTTAATCCGAAAATTCTATAGAAAAACACCATTGACATATTTTTTCAATACTAACCTTTGTTTATTTTTATTAAAAAATTATAATTACAAAAAATATTACTCACCGTTATGCCCGTCTGCCGACAAATATCAATCACACGGCATCCACTCAATCGAAGGGCTGCTCCCTTTCAATTTGCGTCAACTGAGGCGGCATTCTTGAGTTTTATTATTATAATAAAAAGCGCACAGCCCGAATAATGAATATGAACAGTTGCACACAGTACGACTCCAAGTGACGTAATGAAATGAATAAACGTCAAACGAACGATGTGATGAGTGACTCGTTTAATTTCGTGATCGTTCAGGAAAACTCGGGAGCAGTGGCGGACGCGCAAGGGCACGTGGGTGTGGCTTATTCCTAGTGAGACATGATAATTGGCTCCCAATTATTAGTATGTGCAACCATTGGGCAATTTTAGAAACGTTGAAAACTCCACCAATCATGCCAAGGATACTTTCTTTCTAACACTATACGGCGCGTCGTAGTTATAGATATGTATAGAGTTTACATTGTCGTGCTGCCTTCTGTACCTGCATGCAGAGCAATTTACAAAACTATAGCATTTATTTGCGCGGCCATGTAGCGAAGCGCGTGCGATGCGACATCATGAATGAGTCACGGCTCACGCAAGCGCCCCAATAGCGGCCTGGAGGTCTACCACAAGCTCTTAACGCGATCCATTTAAGGACCTAAACTGAACTGTTCTTCTAATTCGTACCATCAGTTTAACGATTCAGTTTAGGCCGTGCCATCTGCTGACAGCGATTGTCCCAAACGGAGTCGCAAGTTTTGGTTTCATTCATACTAGTTTGGTACCATGACGTCCATAGAGCAGCTCAAGCGATGCAGTTTAGGAACCTAAACTGAAATGTCTTGCTTTTGAATCGTTTTTAATTAGATCATGGTAGGCCACCTGGCCCTGCCGCCTGCGAGTGAGCAGCGGAAGTTACCGAATACCCGAACCGAACGCCAACCGAGCGTTCAGGCGCTATGTCTCTCTTTTCGCTTTGCCTCTTTTTCAAACATTGCGCTGAGTGAAACGACTACCTCAGCTCCGCTAGGAGTAATGTGGTAATAGTGTTCTGTGAACAGAATAAGCTTTTCGACTATGCCCGCGTTGACGATAGAATAGACGGTCTGGGAACTGGGAAGGGCTCTCTCAATACTACCCGCACGTACCGAAAGTGAATAGACGTACTTGAGCGAGCTCTGCAAAGTAATTTCGTTTAAACTATAATTACTTACATATAATCATTAAATTAAGTGGCACTTTATCAACAAGTGCCGAAGTAAAAGGATACAGTGAACATCATTTCTAAACAGTGAGTTACATGACTAAATTCCGAATATTAAATTCAATATCTAAAGTGTCAATACAACGTTAATTGCGTCCGTGACCTTAAATGATAAATGATAATGATAAATGATTTTATTTCTGTAAGTAGGTTTGCACAAACACTTTTACACGTCAATCATATTTTAAAAACTAGATGAGGTCGGCGTTTCCTATCTGACTACTCTGAGAAGAAAGGCCGAAACAAACTCAAGAGGTCACAGTCTCTTTTAAAGTCCAGACATAATCTTGGTCAGGTTATATGAAGACCATGTAGATCGAAGTCCGAGATGGTCGTTTGAAGAAAGAACCACACAGATTGAGTGGACCTGTCCAGTCAGTGCACGCATTTGTCAGAATTCGTGCAGCTCAACTCAGAACTTAAGGAGCTCAACGATTCGACGAACAATACCAACGAAAGGACATTTGGGTAGGCCACATAAATTACTCAAACTGCCAGACCATGACAAAACTAAACAGAACAAAGAAAATAATCAATATAAAAAAAATATAAACAAAGTAAAAAATAAAATGACCCACATTGTCTTCACACTCACAATAATTAAAATAATATAATACTTTACAAAGTAAGCAGATGTCATTGTTTATATAAAATACATTAATGTCAATGTGTATATAAAAAAAAACAATATGTTCAAAATACAAAATTGGAAGCAGATCAATCCCAAGCTTTTTTGTCCTCAATGTAATCTTTAACAGTATAAAAGGCTTTCTGGCACAACTTACGTTTAATGAATGATTTGAATTTATTAAGGCTTAGATCTTGAACTTGGCTTGGTAGTTTATTGTAAAAGCGTATACATTGGCATCTGAATGAGCCACCTATTTTCTTGAGCCTTGTTGTAGGTACAACAAATTTGTGTTTTCCTTGTTCGAGTCATTGCGGTCAACGAACTCTGGCGCGCACTCATAGCTCAGCCATACATTCGAGTATTTTGCGACTTGAAGTAATACACAGTTGGTATAGCGGCGGACGCCACCGACTGACACGCTCGCTGCCGGGAGTTCAAAACCAGGATAGACACAAAATTGACCATATTGGCCGGACTGAATTTTTTATTGTTTTGTTTTGTCTTTACTGTTTTTCGCTAACAGGGCTTATTTTATAATAAATGAGAAATATTAAAGCCTGATTTTTTGCAAATAGCTACAAGTCGTCGGAAGTAGTTTGGGCTGTGTGGTAACTCATAGCAAAGCGAATAAATTCACCAAGACATATTGTTAGGATGTCGGTTCAACGCTCTCCACCAAGACCAAAGCCTTTGTTGCTTGGAACAGACTCAGAGCTTAGCGGAGATGGACAAATTAGGTCCCCTGAACAATGTACGAGACCAGGAATTAAGCTAAAGACTCTTCCTCCATTGCTATGTAAATCGGACTCGGCTATAAACAAGTTAACGGATGATGAAACGGCTACCGCCACCAAACGCCAAAAACGGTGTTATTCCGATCTCATTTCCAGCAAAGTTACTGGAATTCCTGAGCAGTATATGTCTGAAATTAAAAAGATGTTCGCTGAGCTAAAAGTCCAGCAGGAGCAAAAGTTTGACTCACTTAACAGCTCCATAAATGCCCTTATGAAATAAAACCATGAGATCGAAAAATCTGTGAAGTCCATTTCCGGCCAATATGAAGACATACTTAACAGAATGAACCATCTAGAGCATGAAAACTGCAACTATAAGAAACGTGTTAAGACTTTAGAAGATAAGCTAGAAATGCTTGAAAGAAATGCTCGCAATTCTTCCATAGAAATACGTAACATCCCCATACAAGCTAACGAAAACAAAAAAAACGATGATAAACATCATCAAGAATGTCGAGACATCCTTAGGCCTCGAGACATCGGACCAGGTACTCGCTGCCATCCAGAGGCAGATCATCCTTGAGGCCTGCTCCCCCAAACAGGACACTCCGGGGCCGACGTTCAACGCCAAGCCGCTGGTCGCCGGTGGAGTCGTGAAACTGTGGTGCGGAAACGACCACACCTTAGCCTGGCTAAGGAAGACAGTCTCCGACTTCTCTCTTCCTACTAACATCACTTTGGTAGTCAAGAGTCAGTCGGAGATACAAAAGCGCACACGATGTGGAATCGTGATTCCAGACGAGCAGGGGGTATATGGAGACTCGACCAACATTGGGCGTGCTCTCAGTTACCAGAACCCCTGGGTCGACATTAAGAGGTGGGTGCTTCTCTTTGCCGACAAGCAGGCTGAACAATGGTTCGTGGTGGTTGGCGTCCCTGTTGACCAAATCCCGACCCTGATGGAAGGACGCCGTCACTCAATTGGATTGGGGGCGGTGTACGTGAAGTTCCAGGGTCGGAACGGTAGGTTCACCGACGCCCCTCAGGGATGGGACCCCGCCACGGGAACCATGGGCGAGGAGCCAAACCAGCCGCAGACACCAGTGGGGGAGTCATCTCCCACTGCAGACAACCCGGAGGGATCCGCGACTGAACCTGCTCCGGCAGGGTCGGCCGCCCCTGCCGCCGCCACCGTGGACGCCGTCCCTTCATCGGGTGCGGAGCTGGACGACATGAGCCTGTCCCCGGCTTCGAGCCAGGGGGGGGACGAGGAGGGGCTGGCCAGCGATGGCGTCCCCTTCGTCAAATTGTAAATTCCTCCAGGCAAACCTCCACCACAGTCAGACCGCGACGGCTCAGCTTCGCAAGTGGTTGGAGGTTCAACACACGGCCATTGCCTTGATCCAGGAGCCGTGGATAAGGGCGGACCGCATACAAGGACTCTCCAATCTTGGTGGTAAGCTCCTGGTCACCACAGATCACGATCATCCCAGATCGTGCATCTATATCACAGGTAACCTCAAAACACAGCTCTTAACTGATTTCTGTTGCAGAGATGTCTCTGCAGCAAAGCTGCTCATACAGCGTGACAACGCCAAGGAGATGGTGATCGTCCTCGCCTCGGTTTATATGCCCGAGGCAGAGGCGCCGCCCCGGCACGACCTCGCCCGCCTTGTGAGCCACTGCGAGAGGAGCGGGTTTGACGTCGTCGTCGGTGCCAACGCCAATGCACACCATCAACTGTGGGGTATGGACACGCAAAACGAGAGGGGTAAGGCCTTGGTTGATTACTTATTTTCGACTAACCTATCTCTACTAAACACGGGTTCCGAACCAACGTTCGTAACCAGGCGAAGCCGCACAATTATAGACCTCACTCTGGCGACAGAGGGAGCGGCGGAAGCTATCACTGGATGGCATGTCTCCGAGGAGGCTTCCTGCTCGGATCACAGGTGGATCTGCTTCGACATCCAGGTCTGTGTTCCACCCATACAACCACGGCGCAATCCGCGCAATACGGATAGGGCTACCTACACACGCAGCCTAGAATCAAAGCTGGCGACATCAAACGATCCGACAACATTTGCGGATACGACACAGATTGAAGAACAAGTAAGTCACCTTACTAAATCAATGATAGACAGCTACCATACTGCCTGCCCAGAGACCACCCCGCGCAGCACACCGGGCAAACAACCCTGGTGGGGCGCGGAGCTGGAGCGCAAGCGCGGTAAGGTAAGAAAAGCTCTGAACAGAGCCATGAATACATGTGCGGATAAGGACTGGGATAACTATTACGCAGCCAAATCCAGTTACAAAAAATGCTTAAGATTCAGGAGTACCAAGGGATGGCGCAAATTCTGTGGTAGTATTGAATCTTGCCAGCAAGCTAATAGGGTGAAGAAGGTACTAGCGCAACAGAATATATCTGGAGCTGCTACCCTCCGAAAACCTGACAACACGCTAACATCCTCGCCAGAAGAAACGAGACGCGTCCTTATCGAAACTCACTTCCCGGGATGCGTTTTCGCACAAGCAATTGACTGGCAGGATGTAATTCAGGCACCATCAGATAACGATTGGCTTTACGCTAGCAGGGTGATCACGTTGGAGAAACTCCAATGGGCCATCCGGAGCTTCCATCCTTTTAAGGCAGCTGGTCCTGATGGTGTTTTCCCCGCCTTACTGCAGTGGGGAGGCACCACTGTAGCCATAAAACTATTGCCTCTATTGAGATCATGCCTGGCCTATGGTTATGTTCCTAAAGGATGGAGGGAAGTGAAAGTAATATTCATCCCTAAGCCAGGTAAGGGTGACTACACAAACGCCAAATCCCACCGGCCAATCAGCCTGACCTCTTTTTTATTAAAGACTTTGGAAAGGCTATGTGACAGGGAACTGAGGGATGGCGCACTAAAGACTATACTGCTACACGGTAACCAACACGCTTACAGCTCAGGTAGGTCGACTGAATCCGCCCTCCATCTGGTGGTCAGCCAGATAGAAGAAACGATTCATCAGAAAGGCACCTGTCTGGGCACTTTCATAGACATCGAAGGAGCCTTCGACAAAACTAACTTCTCCAGTATCAAGAGCGCCCTCTCCAGACATGAAGTAGAGCAAATACTAACGAACTGGATTACAAACATGTTAAGTAAACGAGTGGTTCGCCTTGAAGGCGAGCAGCAGCTGGCCATGATAGCCAGAGGCTGCCCCCAGGGTGGGGTCCTGTCCCCCCTTCTATGGAATCTGGTGATTAACGACCTCATCATCAAACTCAACGCCAACCGCTATTACACAGTAGGGTATGCAGACGACCTCGCAATCCTGGTTTCGGTAAAGGTGACGGGCACGATATGCAACCTCACTCAGCAAGCGCTACGTATCGTAGAGAGGTGGTGCAGGGATTATGACCTTTCAGTGAACCCCACTAAAACTGAACTAGTCATGTTTACCCATAAACGAGCGTTAGGCCCGTTTCGCCTACCTAAACTATTCGATACTGAACTCCGGTTGGCCAACGAAGTCAAGTACCTCGGGGTCACACTAGACAGTAAGCTAAACTGGAGTAGTCATCTGGACAACAAACTGAACAGGGCCTGCATAACCTTTTGGCAGTGCAGGAGAATGATAGGTAAGAAGTGGGGCCTATCCCCTAAAGTTACACTGTGGCTCTACACCGCAGTGATCCGCCCCATGATCACCTACGGGGCTGTGGTCTGGTGGCCCCGCACCAAGCTAGTTACACCCGCCAACAAACTACAACGCATGCAAAGACTAGCCTGCATGGCGACTACGGGCTGCATGAGGACTACTCCGACTGCAGCAGTTGAGGCCATCCTGGGTATCCCACCGCTCCACCTGTTCATACAGCAGGAAGCGACGATGGCGGCGGTACGTCTTAATACACTAAATCTCTGGGGTAAGAGCGATACACCACACACCACGCTGCTTGAGGGACTCCATAAGGAGTTCCCTATTACGAAAGCTATAAACGATCGGGTTCCTAAGCAATTTATCTTTGATAAAAAATACAAGATCCAACTTCACGAGGATCGCCGATGCGAGGGGTTGCGTCCTGCAGAGCTGCGTATCTTCACGGATGGATCCAAAACAGGTAGTGGCACAGGTGCTGGAATCTTCTCGGAGGACTTCAACATACATATAGCCACACCATTGGGAGTCCATAACACAGTGTTCCAGGCTGAATGCATGGGCATTTCTCTGGCAGCTTCAGCCATTATGGCCAGGGAAGTAAAGGACCACTCAATACGCATACTCTCAGACAGCATGGCTGTTCTGCAAGCGCTGAACAGTTATACAGCTGACTCTGGGCTAATATACGAGTGTCACCAGCGCCTCAACCAGGTGGGTAAACTCAATAAAATAACCATTCAATGGATCAAAGGACACAGCGGTTCGCTGGGCAACGATGCAGCCGACGAGCTTGCCAGAAGGGGGTCGAGCATGGCACCAGTGGGACCTGAGCCCATCGCGCCACTCCTCTTCGGGTATATACGTACTCTGGTAAGGAAACGTACCAGAGAACAACATGAAAAACTCTGGACGGACCTAAGTGAATGCAGGCAAGCTAGGGAAGCACTTCCCACATTGGATGGCCGCCTCACGAAACAGGTTCTCCGTCTAACTAAACAAAAGCTGCGCATAGTTACTGCAGCTTTAACTGGCCACGGGTCATTTAATAAACACCTCTTTGTCATAGGAGTAACAGACAGTCCGCTGTGCAGGGCCTGCATGGAGGACGACGAGACAGCGGCACATGTGCTTCTAAACTGCCCGGTGGTCGCCACGTACAGGGCAAAGTACTTCGGTAACCCAGGTACCCTACGTGATACGGTCAGTAACATCAAGGCGTTGCTGGCCTTCCTTGAGGAGCTGGGGTGGATCGAATAATCGATTTTCCCACCCGTACGCAAAATACGCGCATTGACGTGGAGTTGCGGATACCAGCCCGTAATACCTATTACCTATTAGGCCTCGAGACACCGATACACGACCTGGAAATAAAGGATATTTATCGAACCAAGTCCGAGGCCATTGTTACTGACTTCAATAATACCATCAGAAGGGATGCCATCGTTGCTGCAGATAAAGCATTTAACAAATCAAGCCGCACAAAGAAGGAGCCACAGCTGAATACCAGTCACATTAAATTATCAGGCGCACCGCAGGCTGTTTTCATATCGGATTCTCTGACAAGTAAAGCCAGATACCTCCATTACATTGCTAGAGGTCTCGTGAAAAGCAAGAAGCTGGCTGCTACATGGACATCCTTTGGAAAAGTTTATGTCAAGCTAGAGGAGGGGCAGGTGCCGTTACGTATAGACGAAGAGGCTGAGTTGGCCGAGCTTACCCTGTGACTAAAATTAGCCGCTAGCTTAATTACAATTTGCTTATCATGTCTCACTTTGGTTATCCTTGTTTTATGTATTAATTATTTTTACTTTTTGTCTAAATTAATTTTTAATTGTGGTTTAACACACAATAGAAATAATATTTTTTGGAATTACAGACCCTCGCACTCACTTATACAGTACACTTCTCAACTAACACTCAACACACAACTTTCACCACTTACTCAGTATACGTCACAGCGAACCTTATTTTGGTATATGTATGTTATCAGTAAACTGGCCCCATTGTATTTTTCGTCTAGTCGCGTGCTCAACATCATAGCTGGTTACGAACAAGATCTGAGTATAAACTTTAATTATTTCCGTATTTATAAGTCACGCAGGTGGCGTGACTTTCATAATTGCATTTTATTGTTGATCAATGCAAAGTATTGAGACTTTTCACTCAAATCTTGATTCACTTCAAATAGCCAAGTCAATCTCTTGCGACATAGACGATGTTAAAAATTATATATTTAGAAGTAATTGCACCCTCAATCTCTTGTCTCAAAATATCCGTAGCGTTAATTGTAACATGCCTAATCTCTTCTATTCGATGCTACTTTTTTCGTATGTGAGTCTTCCATTACAAATCACGAAACTGTTGCCATTAGTCTGGACCTGGATACTCGCCCGCAGTACTGCAATAAAACGGCCCACTCAATCGACTTTGAATTTCTTGATGTAGCTATACAGAATACTACCTTTTTTTTTTTTTTTTGATGGGAAATCATCTAATGACTCCTGACTAAAACCCACCCGTGTTCCTTCCTTAGCCCTTTATGTTCCGGGGCAGCGGTAACCCCTTCGGACGATCCCGCTACCCCGGCAGGCTTCGGCCCTGGCGGGCCCCTTTCTTTATGCTGACATCTCTTTGAGGCGCGCGTGGAACACATACGCGCCGTCCGGCACGGGCTTGGTCCTGATCGGGCGGAGAGCTACCCATTACTCTCCGTCCGCAGGCCCGCGCCTACGGTGGCCGGGAGTCGTCACGCGGCTCCCGACGCCCGTAGCGTCTCCCGCAGCGGCTGAGGCGTGAGGCTCTCTCTCTGAGCCGTCCCGCCACCTCCTTCGCTAGCATGACTGCTTCGCAGAAGGAGGTGACTGCCACCCACTCCCTCTCGCCCCGGACCATGGCACATTAAAAAAACTATCATCGCGCGTGAGGTTCGAACTCACGGATCGCTACGCAGAACGCACTTACCCAAATATGATAACCGCTAGGCTATCATGCCATATACCGTAGCGGTTGAATTTATGAAATACAATCAGTTGCAAATGAATGTGAGTGTGTGTGTCTATAGTAAAGAAATGACTCATTAAAAGAAGGTCGTAAGTAAAACCAAAGTGTCAATCTATTGCTTTGTGAAATTGCTACTCCACTTATGTCCCTAACTGTACATACATAAACTTAGTACATTCATTCATTCCAGTAATATCGAACCCAGGGTAGATCGCAGATAATTCTATCACTAAGTAAAGCATTTTTCTCCCTTCATGATTAAATTGATAAAATATCACTGCGCCGGCAGAGCCACCGCGCCAGCCTTGTAAGAAAAATTGCATACCTACGATTCGCAACTTGTCAACAAAAACACGCATAATTTATTATAAAATTGGCCAACCTGTGCAACATTGACAAACAACGCCATCTAACGATGAAGATCAACTGTTGCTGAAAACCTTGGCAAAGATGTATGTTCTGCTTCTCGATGGTTCTTTGAAGTATCCTGCAGAGGGCGTGTTCCGTCCGTACACACATAGAAAGATTTATCGATTTTGTCAGGCCTAGATATCCTACAAATAGAGTTTTTTTATAGGTTTTTATCGATATGCGTCAATAATAAACCATAACAACTTACTACACGGGCTTTTATTCTGCAAAAATCGTTTATGTATCGAGATTTGTACCCCGAAAGAATGTATGAAAAAGTGTCACTATCCAATCACCTTAAAGGTAACTATGCAACGGTATGTTGTTGTAAAAGGTCTTGCCTTCAAAAATGTCGAGCACGACGAGTAATTGGTTGTGGATTCGAACCAAATCAGCATAGCTATTCACAACCATCCGACAGGCTATCGCATCGAAAATTACACATTTCGATAACCCAGCCTAATTGCGTAACATATTTTGTTTCTTAATGCGATTCCGAAATTAAGCCAACTCCAGTAGTAATCGATATTCATATTCGGAATTGTATAATTTTATCTGATTCAAACTGAGGCAAATTGTATAGAGGGGTACCAAATACCGCGCAGAATTTATTTCGTGAACGCGTTTCGTTTAATCATATATGAACTATTCGCTTCTGAATAATTTTGCTATAATTACATTTTTTATTGATTACAACTGATAAATAATAAATGATTTATTTCTGTAAGTAGGTTTGTACAAACACTTTTACACGTCAATCATATTTTTTTAAAGCTAGATGAGGTCGGCGTTTCCTATCTGACTACTCTGAGAAGAAAGGCCGAAACAAACTCAGAGGTCTCTTTTAAAGTCCAGACAAAATCTTGGTCAGATCATGTGAAGACCATGTAGATTGGTGTCTGAAATGGTCTTTTGAGGAAAGAACCACACAGATTGAGCGGACCTGTCCAGTCAGTGCACGCATTTGTCAAAAATCGTGCAGCTCAACTCAGAACTTGAGGAGCTCAACGATTCGACGAACAATACCAAAGAAAGGACATTAGGGTAGGCCGCGTAAATTACTCAAACTGCCAGATCATGATTAAAACTAACTAAGAAGGAAAACAGAAAAAAGAAATGACCCACATAGTCCTCATATTCACAATAATTAAATAAAATATAAATACTTTACAAAGTAAATATTCATGTCATTTGTGACGTTGCAAAAAAATTTAATATTAATCGTGTCTAGTAGCGACACCTGCTGTAATTAACGGCGGACTAACGCCTTGGTTGTCAACGCTGTTCTACGTTGACACAGATGGCGTTGATGCCTTTTGTTTAGTTAATTAATTGCAAGTTTATTGGATAACTAAATAATAAATAAACAAACTTACATAATTTACCACATTTTATTTTAAAAAAACAATGTCTGATAAAATGAAGATACAAATCGATAAGAAATCTTATATGGTCTGTGAAAGATGATTCGAGAAACTGTCAGATTGGTCTGGAGGAAAAGGCGGGGTACGGTGTCCGGTCTTTACGATCATGGACACGAGCCTAAAGGCCGATTGAGAGGGACTTAATCCTAGGAGGATTGGGATGTGCCCAAATAACCCGATGGGGTTTTTATAAATATGAGCCGTTATAGGCAGAATTCCGTGAGTACTAAACCATTTTCTCTGTTCTTGCTGGATAGCCTATAGCTTAGATTCTTGCATGTGTGTTCTGACACGAGGACGTTGTTTCAGGTCTGGTTTTTATGCTAGCCTTTTAAGATTGGTGCTATGCGCGATTGATTTGATGCCTTGGTGTTGCGCCGTGTGATGATTTGGTATTCATCAGAGCGCAGGCGGATTTGAGGTTATCCCTTGCGGTGTGGTCCTCCGACGTTAGGAAGGCTTTACCTAGCCGAACCCAGGTGATGAGGGAAGTACGCCACTCCAGGTAACGAAAGCGTCACCATCTTGTCCGTAGGCCGCGTTCGCGTGTGTTCACAGGTTTCTCCTGTGAACGACGCCAAGGACCCTGAACCGTCAACTGAGGGTGTTATACTGAAGGTTTTATAGAGAGTATTATCTGTGTGTCATTGTGATTTAATCTATGAGAGAGTTAGGCCTTTTGTAGGAACTAGGTTGTTTTGAGACCTAGTATATGTAAGGATAGTGTGCTCGGGTTTGCTTTTTTATAGCAATTATAACCCTCTATGAGTACATTGTCAAAAGTACAATATGTATCTCGGGTTTGCTTTTTTATAGCAGTTATAACCCTCTATGAGTACATTGTCAAAAGTACAATATGTATCTCGGGTTTGCTTTTTTATAGCAGTTATAACCCTCTATGAGTACATTGTCAAATGTTCAATACGTGCCCGGCTAGCTCGTTCTGTAGAGCATGACACAAAAAACCGGGTTACAGTTGGCGCCCAACGGTATATAATTATTTAATTATATAGGGTGAACGAATTAATAACAATATCTCTCTCTCTCAATTCCCTCAGTTCTTTCAGTTGACGGATTCTTGTATTAGTTTAAGGCTAGGTTTTAAGTTTTAAATATAAAGTGGTCACCGCACCACAATCAAACCATTTATTTCTTTTGTTGGACCGGTGAGGTGCAGAGTGTTGATAAAGGTCATTAACCTATTTATATGTATGCCCAACTCACAAGTTGGACAAGTGCATTGTGTTAATTATTTTGGGACTATATATATGTACCCAATGTTTGTTTAGAGGTTGGTGATTTAATATTACCTATATTTTGGAAGTTTATGTAGCATTATACTAGTAAGCATTTGTGGTAAAGTTTGTTTAACAGGTACAAGTAATAATTATTACAACTGGAAGATAATTACTTTACAATATAAAACAACAGTTTTGTGTTATTATGTTCATGTGGTTGTTTAAGTTGAGGTCCTGATAAACTGTATTGCATTATTTTATAGTGAAACATTGTAAGTGTAAGGTATTATAAATCAATAAACCCAATATTAATTTCTGTAAAAGTTGTAAAACAATTGGGGGTAAACTTGAAAATTGTAAACAATTTCTATAAGGCAATTCTCAGAAGAGTTTTAGCAGTCTCTTATTTGTTTTAGAGGATTTCAGTAGTAAGATAATAACACTACAGGCAAGTTTCACTCTTATTAATTGGATTTTGCAATACAGGGAACTACAATTTGTAGAAATTAATGAACAATAATAGCCAACTTTCATTGAAACGGAACACTTGGAATCTTTATGACAACTGGTCGGTCACTTCGTCGTATAACGTTTTAACACTCATTATTTAACCCAGATTTAAAATACAACCACGGCATTTCATAGAACAGCATTGTTTTTATCAGCATTCGTTTTCATACATTGGTGCTTAACCTATAAAACACATTGACATTGGTGACATTTGACGTTCGACGTTTTGATATGTTAGGGTGCGTTCCGAAACGCGTAATACACGATTTGCGTTTAGTTTGTCATTAATTTTGCTTTACTAAATTGTAATAATTACTATACAAATACAAAGTTAATAAATAAATAAGCTATCATAATGGATTTAGAGACAGTGTATTAACATTCCCATCTTGCGGACGAATTGACTTATGAGGTTGCGGTTTATGCATTACTTGCATGCGACTCGTACATTTACTTGTAGTTTCTTGCTGTTTTTCAAAATATATGATATTTTTTCATTACGTCGTGCAACTAGTGCTTTGGTAGCCTGAAACTTTGAGAATTATGTTCTTCTTGCTCACGGGATTCCTGAAACCGTGATTACCGTTAGTGTGGTTCAATTCACGGGATCAGAGTTTCATAGGCAATTATAGAAGTTTAACGTGCCTCAAGTTCATTATGGGCGCTCCACACACTAGCATGGTCGAAAGGTACATAAAAACGGCAAAATCAGTTGTTTCGTCTTATAGATCATATGACAGGGATCTGAAGCTCACAAAATTTTATAGCTTTAAATAGTGTACCAAAGAAAAAAAAAATATGGAAAGTAAGGGTTTACTATTAAAACTTTCCCAGAAAAACAACATAAATAAAATAAAAATAGTTTCAACAGACTGCCACCAACCACCAGAACCGGTCGAAATGGGTAAATAGATTTTTTCTTTTTTTTTTAAATGTGTTTCTGATTATATAAAACTTAACACATCAGAGTCAACACTGTTTAAGCCAGACGGGTATATAAATATATTCAGCCATAATTTATATAAATATATATATTTTATTTTTTTTGCTTGGTTGCTGGGACCTTTTAAGCAGGAGAATTTATATGATGTAGCATTATATGTAGGGATATGACTGTATACATAGAGAAACGATTATTAATAAATCGATAGTTCAGTCAAATAATAAAATCGATATAAACATAATCATAGTCGATTTCATCTAAAATCGATTAATTTTATATATCCCTAATTATACAGTTTATTTATTAGCTGTAGTCCGTGTTTTCACGTATTGTTTTGAGGGCCATTCTAACAGCGACCACGAAGCGTAACGTAACTATCATACGGTACATGGTATTTGCTTTGTTTTGTTTATATTATTATGAACGCGAGTTTTGGGTATTGATCAAACATTTTATACGGGGATTATGCCGTTTTGCATGCCTTGCGTTTAGTAACAAAATAAAAATAAAATTTTTTTTTTTTTTTGGCAAGTTGTTTTTTTTTACGGAGCGGATAGTAACTCATAAAATAAGCCTTGACTGAAGCGGATCAGTGACTTCTAAAATAAGCCTTCACGTTGTTTGTAATCAAGCTCGCTTGGTTGTTTTTTTTACGAGCGGATAGTAACTCATAAAATAGGCCTTGACTGAAGCGGATCAGTGACTTCTAAAATAAGCCTTCACGTTGTTTGTAATCAAGCTCGCTTGGTTGTTTTTTTTACGGAGCGGATAGTAACTCATAAAATAAGCCTTGACTGAAGCGGATCAGTGACTTCTAAAATAAGCCTTCACTAATGTTTTGTTTTGCCGATATAGCATTGTTGCTTCGGTGAGACTTTAGATAGCACTAGTGCTTATCTAGTTACGAGCGGCAGGTGACTCTTAAAATAAGCCAAACCACCATTATGTTTTCAGAATATTTATTTCTGGGAACGCCGTATACGTCTTGCCTGGTGAGTTATGCACTTTGTTTGCCCAATATATGTATCAGCTCGCTGAACATATTCATCAGGAGGATCGTTTAAATTTATAGTAAACAATTCAGAGTTCCACTGGTTTACAGACGGAATTCGGGAGTATGCAAGAGGTGGCTGCCTGCGATTTGAATGCAGGTGGCTACAGGATTGAAAGAGAAAGAAATTTAGGGATGTATGAAAGAATGGGGGGGTTATGCCCGGAATGTAGGAAGATTTGTAAGCAGAATAGGTTTCCTGGCAGTTTGGATTTTATAAGGTTCGTTATTTACTTACAGTTGGACAAAAATAAGGAAAGTATTTATATTTCATCTTTAAAAATTAGTATGTCGTTTCACAACCATCGGTTTATAAATAGATCAGAACTCTTCCACTAGTTTCTATGAGAATTGGTAAACCCACTCCAGTGTTATAACACCGAGGGCGGTGTTGGTTTTTGCGTACACAAAAACCTTTTTGTGGGAAGAGGGGCATTGTGACGTTGCAAAAAAATTAAATATTAATCGTGTCTAGTAGCGACACCTGCTGTAATTAACGGCGGACTAACGCCTTGGTTGTCAACGCTGTTCTACGTTGACACAGATGGCGTTGATGCCTTTTGTTTAGTTAATTAATTGCAAGTTTATTGGATAACTAAATAATAAATAAACAAACTTACATAATTTACCACATTTTATTTAAAAAAAACAATGTCTGATAAAATGAAGATACAAATCGATAAGAAATCTTATATGGTCTGTGAAAGATGATTCGAGAAACTATCAGATTGGTCTGGAGGAAAAGGCGGGGTACGGTGTCCGGTCTTTACGATCATGGACACGAGCCTAAAGGCCGATTGAGAGGGACTTAATCCTAGGAGGATTGGGATGTGCCCAAATAACCCGATGGGGTTTTTATAAATATGAGCCGTTATAGGCAGAATTCCGTGAGTACTAAACCATTTTCTCTGTTCTTGCTGGATAGCCTATAGCTTAGATTCTTGCATGTGTGTTCTGACACGAGGACGTTGTTTCAGGTCTGGTTTTTATGCTAGCCTTTTAAGATTGGTGCTATGCGCGATTGATTTGATGCCTTGGTGTTGCGCCGTGTGATGATTTGGTATTCATCAGAGCGCAGGCGGATTTGAGGTTATCCCTTGCGGTGTGGTCCTCCGACGTTAGGAAGGCTTTACCTAGCCGAATCCAGGTGATGAGGGAAGTACGCCACTCCAGGTAACGAAAGCGTCACCATCTTGTCCGTAGGCCGCGTTCGCGTGTGTTCACAGGTTTCTCCTGTGAACGACGCCAAGGACCCTGAACCGTCAACTGAGGGTGTTATACTGAAGGTTTTATAGAGAGTATTATCTGTGTGTCATTGTGATTTAATCTATGAGAGAGTTAGGCCTTTTGTAGGAACTAGGTTGTTTTAAGACCAGTTGTTGTAAGGATATTGTGTCTCGGGTTTGCTTAGTATAGTAGTTATTTTCCCTATATGAGCACAGTCCTAAAAAGGCCAATACATGTTCGATTGAGCTAGAAGTTGTTAATTCGATCACCTCACGGATTCGCTATAGCGACTCTGAGAAACTGCTATTTGTCTCATTGCTGGCGTTCACTGACACCACTAGGAACGGAGACTAGTTGTGTGGGTGTATGCCGTAGACTCTGGGAAGGGTACATTGGTTTAGTGGCTTGCCACATTGTTTGTAAGTACTTTCTATTTTGTATAATTCCAATAAACTTTGTGTTGTGTAAGAAGGTACTTGTTTAATTAATCCTTTCCTAGCAGGTTATACCTCATAAATTTACTTTAGCACGGTGGTGAGTAGTATAGTCCAATAGAAACCATCATCAGCTTGTTTCCAGTTTAATAAACAAATAAACTACAAAAAACCGGGTTACACATTGTATATATAAAATGCATAAATGTCAATGTGTATATAAAAATCTGGACATAATCTTTGAGGACCATGTAGATTGGTGTCTGAAATGGTCTTTTGAGGAAAGAACACATATTGAGTGGACCTGTCCAGTCAGTGCACGCATTTGTCAGTAACCGTGCAGCTCAACTCAGAACTTAAGGAGCTCAACGATTTGACGAACAATACCAAAGACAGGACATTCGGGTAGGCCGCATAAACTACTCAAACTGCCAAACCATGATTAAAACGGAAACAATGACCCACATAGTCCTCACATTCACAATAATTAAAATATATAATATTTGATACGGTAAATGTACATGTCATTGTTTAAGTACATAGATATTAAGAAAAATAAAGTGTAAAATAGCAAAATAAAAACTACATTCACTGTCTAAACCTATTGGAGCAGCTCAATCCCAAGCCTTTTTGTCCTCAATATAGTCTTTTACAGTATAATAAGCTTTCTGGCATAGTTTTCGCTTTATAAAAGATTTGAATTTATTAAGGCTTAGTTCTTGAATGTGGCTAGGAAGTTTATTATAAAAACGTATACATTGGCATCTAAACGAGCCACCTATTTTCTTGAGCCTTGTTGTAGGAACAACAAATTTGTGTTTGTTCCTAGTATTTATGTTATGGATATCACTGCATTTTTTAAACAGATTAATATTTTTATGTGCATACAAAAGATTATCATAAATGTACTGAGAAGGCACAGTCATTATATTAATCTCTTTAAATTTGTCTCTGAGGTAGTGTCTGGGACTTAAATGAAACGAATTGCCCTTTTTTGTAAAATAAAAATTGTCTGAATATCGGCGGCATTTCCCCACAACAGAATACCGTAAGACATCACACTATGAAAATAACTAAAGTAAACTAAACGGGCTGTCTTTAAATCAGTTAAATCACGAATTTTCCTAACGGCGTATGCTGCAGAGCTAAGCTTTTTTGACAATTTATCTATATGGGGGCCCCATTGTAGCTTGGCATCCAAAGTAATGCCTAAGAAAACTGTAGTATCTTCGGGTTTCAACTCTTCATCCTTTATGAGAACACTAGTTTCTACTTGTCTAACGTGGGGTATCGTAAACTTAATACATTTAGTTTTTTTTTTCGTTAAGAAGTAGGTTATTGACATTAAACCAGTTAACTACTATTGCGAGGGCGCTATTTACATTGTCAGTAAACAGTTGCTGACGTTTGAGTTTAAATATAAGTGAAGTGTCATCTGCAAACAACACTATATCATGTTTATCCCTTATGAGGTAAGGCAAGTCATTTATATAAATAATAAATAAAAATGGGCCAAGAATTGAGCCCTGGGGTACTCCCATTCTTACTACAGATCCGGGTGACCTTTTCCCGTTAACATCAACTCTCTGAATCCTATCACTTAAGTAAAAAGTAAGAAGATCCAGAGCGGCGTTCCGGATTCCGTAGTGGTGTAGTTTCCTGATTAATGTTTCATGAAGAACACAATCGAATGCCTTGGACAAATCGCAAAAGACGCCCAAAGCATCGCATTTGTCCTCCCATGCATTATAAATATGTCCTAAAAGTTCAACTCCGGCATCGGTAGTCGAACGACCCCTTGTAAAACCAAACTGTTTGTTATGTAGTAATTTATTTTTATTAAAAAATCTTTGCATTTGATTTAAAATAAGTTTTTCAAAAATTTTACTAAAGGTAGGTAGTACTGAAATAGGTCTATAATTAGTAGGGTCTGATGTACTACCCGGTTTAACCAACGGTATTATTTTACTGTTTTTCATAAGATCAGGAAACTCACCACGGTCAATACAATTATTAAATATAACAGCTAAAGTAGGAGCTACAATGTTTATAATGGACTTGGCAACATCCACAGAATTACCCCATAGATCTGCAGTCTTTTTAACATTTAATGTGTGAAAGGTTTTAATTATATCTGTACAGGTTACATATTGGAAGTGAAATTCAGAATCACAAACTGGAACGTTTTCTTTAATAAAGTCTCTGCAGCAGTGGGTGATGAGTTTAGAGATTTAGTAGTTGATACGGGAATCTCTGCAAAGAAATTTTCAAAGGCCGCGGTGACTTGAGAATCTGATTTAATTATATTGTCATCAATAGCAAGGCTGTAGTCACTACTACGGTTGCATGACCTTCCCGTTTCGTTATTAATGACATTCCAAGTCATTTTAATAATGTTACTACTATTTTTAATTTTTGAACTCAAATAACGTGACTTGGCAATACTACAAACTTTTTTAAATATTTTAGAATAATTCTTAACATCATCATCTGCCTAGCCTTTTCCCAACTATGTTGGGGTCGGCTTCCAGTCTAACCGGATGCAGCTGAATACCAGTATTTTACATGGAGCGACTGCCTATCTGACCTCCACAACCCAGTTACTGGGTAATACGATACCCCTTGGTAAGACTGGTTGTCAGACTTTTGGGCTTCTGACTACCCGTAACGACTGTCAAAGATCCACGAATGACAGCCGGGACCAACGGCTTAACATGCTTTCCGAGGCACGGAGGGGTCTCAGTATGTAAAGATGGTCACCCATCCACAAACCAACCGCGGCAAGCGTAGCTTAACCTGATCGATCGACCTGTGCGGCTGTTATTATTTAGCCACGGACCCCTCTTTAGAATAATTCTTAACATATTAATTAAATTCATCAGTGTTTATACAAATCCGTTCTTCATATAATTCATAAAGTCGTTTTCTACTTTTATGTATACCAATGGTAGCCCAGTCACTGAAGGAAGCGTTACTATTAACCGATAATGTCTTTGGAATGAATGTGTTATCAAATTGTTCGCAATACATATTAAAAAAATCATTATATTGTTTATTAGGGTCATCACTAGTCAATAAAAGTGGTAATTTACTCAAGAGTTTAGTTTTAAATGTTTCCAATCGATTAGTTGTTTTTGGGTTAACGGTGATATTTTTTTTAGTAACTTTTTATTTTATTATAGCATTTACTCTGCTGAATGAACTACCAACCTGGTGATTACTAAAATTGAACATGAACTGGTGGCTTTTAAGCCAATGTTCTGTCAAACAAAGAATATCTATATTGTTACAATTCAGGAATAATTCTACTTCTAAGCAATGATATATAAACTATAGATACGTTGCCCGCGCTCTAGAGTGGCAACATGAATGCATGGTAATTACCGCGCATCCATTTAGTCGCGTACCAACCAGCGCCGCGGCTGTACGTGACATTAAAATAATTTGTGTGAATAAATTCCACAAATAAAAAATGCCGTCCTGTGTTTTTAGGAAATGTAAAAATTATACTGCAACTGTCAAAGATAAAAAAGTATCATTTCATGCGTAAGTATCAAGAAAAAAATATTTTATTTTATTTTTTTCGATGCCTTCTAATGGCGGCTGGCGCCTGAAGTCAGTCACGTGCCGTTAGGGGAAGATGGGGTATTTTGCATCAGAGTTTATAAAATCTACATTGTTTTTATTTTGATGAATTATATTGTTTGCATATAATATGCGTTATGAAACCTAATGATCAATATAATAATTAGATTACCTAAACATGGCTTTATGAGTGAAATTATATCTATAAGCTATCTATCTTACTAGTTATCTCATCAAGAGGTCACCACAGACATTTAATGTCCAACTAAATGAGAGGAAATTTAATTGTAATTTAATTTAAACGATTGTTGTATTTTCAATTTTTAATTATTCACATTAAAAAAAATATGTTTATAATATAATAATTTTGTTTTATTAATTAAGTAACAATAATTACTCTTGCGAAATATTGCATTCATATTTTTATGGATCGAAAATAATATTATTTTACCCGTATATCTACTACCTATATCAAACACGAGAAAATCGAGTGTCCATTTTTCCCCACATGCCTCCTTTTGTATGCGCTCGGCCAATGAGCATGCACTATAGAATGACAATGTAATTAAAGAAATATATTTATCTCTCTCTAACAACAGGAATTCCGTAGATGACATTTAATTTTCTTTCCCTTTCTTCGTGCGTCTAAGTAGCTATCTAGCTACCGATAGTATTTACGCTGTTTTCGAGTGCCGTGATGTTCAGGCATGACGCGTCTATTTATAATACGTCATTGCTTCTAAGTCTTTGTTTAAAAATCCTTGAATATTTTGATCCACCAGATTGATACTATTTAATGTTTTTACACTTTCATTTGACTTACTATTTACTTTAGTTACATTTTTGCAAGAGGTTGCCTCTATTGTCCTAATTTCTAATTTAAATGTTGATTAATGTCATTAATTTTGACCAAATTATTGACAGAATCGTTTAAAAAGTCATTGCATTGCTCAAAAGGAGCAATTTGTTTAGCCAAATGTTTGGCTGAAATAGAAAAAAAATATAATAGCGACACAGCTATCTGTCTTTTGAGATAGTTAGAAAGATAGTACATAACAATGTTATATCTATCTTTTGTCAAATATAAATTATTACCAACACAATAGTTAGTATCAATTAAGTGGAATTGGTTATCATTCATTATGACAAATTGTGAAAACAAAACAATTTTTCTTAAACTAAGGTTGCACAATGTTCTATGATATTGGAGCAGTGTCCCGGATATTCATCTGTCAACAAGTGACCTAAGTCCTTTCCAATCTCATCACAAAATAGTACAATATCATGATTCACAATTGGTCTACTACGGCTTAGTTCTATTTTTCACGTTTTAGTTATCTGTGGCCAACGATAAGATCGTAAAAAAGAAGTGTTGTCAACTTAGTGGGATTTCCACTAAACTTGGGGTTTGGACACGGGGGGGGGGGGTGGGGGTGCTGGCGGTCAAATAGAAAACAATACAATCAACTACTTAAACTTTGACTCGAGAAAATGTTATAATAACACGATAATGGCATGTTTTATTTTTTATTTAAACCCTGCGAAAGTGAGAAATAAATCATAAAACTACTGACGTTTTACGATTTATTTCTTTCAAATGTGAAAACAAAGTAATTTCGAAAAAAACCCACGGCAACATACTTCCGGGATAAAAAATCAATATCTAACAAAGATTAACATCTTCACTAATTTCTTGAGTAAACTATTTTATGATATTATTGTACGATGATGCTAAAAAAATACTGTGAATAACTTATATTGTGTTCATTCTCAAATCTTAAAATGGACCTCCAAAACGGCGATCGAACATCTATATCTATACATATAATAAATCTGTAGACGAGGCGTTTCTGTACATTGAAAATATTTCTAAAAAAAATAGTTGGGGTGTTAAAGGATAACCAACAGATGCCATTTCATCAATTTTTGGAATTTTTGTCTGTTTGTCGGTTTGTCAGTTTGTCTGTTTATCTGTTTGGATGTGACAGTTTCCTTGAATAGGTTCAACTTAAAAAGTACCAAACCAATATGGTTAATTTTTAAACTGAAATATGGCGTAGAACTCGGAGCAGTTATTAGTTTTTGAATCATCGCATTCGCTTCACTCTATCAAAATATATTATCAAATTAGTCTTCAAGAATTTAATTTTTCATTACGCAATGATACACGTAACGACATCTACTGACCTAAAATGACACTATTTTTGTAAACTCAATTAGGTTTGTGAGATAGTGTGTTGTTTTTAACCGACTTCTAAAAAAGGAGGAGGTTCTCAATTCGAATGTTTGTATTTTTTTTTTTTTTTTTAGGTTTGTTCGCGCATAACTCCGTCGCTTGCCAACCGATTTGAAAATTTCTTTTTTTGTTGGAAAGGGTATACTTCCCAAATGGTCCCATAGTCAACAAGTCGGGATCTGATGATGGGATCTTAGAGAAATCGAGGGCAACCCTCAAATTTTATAGGCTCACTTATTGTTTTTCGCATATTTTATTAAGTATCTTGTGTATTTGCGTATGGTTGTCACCATCTCAGGTAGCTGAGCTGATGATGGAAGGTACAACTTCTTAACAGTAAGAAGTTACTCGAACAGGCAAGGGTCCCGTTTTAGTAAATTATTTTGATGTTTGGTATGGATAGGGCATTTGCCACATTTGGTCTCATGATCATCATGTCATGACCTGATGCTGCATCAGGATAGTCTGCAGAGTGCCTAACTCCTCGACAACTAACAGCAGATATATCGTGTTTAGGCTCATTGAAAAGGGCTCGATGTGTGGATAAATGTACTGTTAATGAGGAACACGAGAGAGACCTGATGCTGAAGCCAGGAGCATCAGAAAAAGTACAAACCTTGAAATTACAGCACCATAGTCGTGTTTGGGTTCATTTTAAACAGGACTAAATTATAAGTTCAATGCAATGTTGACATAAGTCTGGCCTGATGCTGCAGCCAGGATTATCAGCATCTAGTCTAATTAATGAATAAGGTATGCTTCAGAGGTGGTCCCATATAAATTTTATGAACTTTGCTTGGGTAGTTTTGGAATTAGATTCAACAATACGTTTGTTTTCCACTTAGTTTATATTGATGATGTTTATCTTCCTGTCACTAATATTCACATAGCAATTAGTGTTATATGAATTTGTATTATGGGGTAGGTACAACTAAAAAGCGAAAAATAAAAATCGAGTTAAGTTTGCGCGCGAAGTGTGCTAAAATAAACACCTTAAAAAACTTTTTTACAAAAAAAAACAACCGACTTCCAAAAAAAACACTACAAAGTGAAAAATAACTTTAATTTTGGAAGTCGGTGTCGTTGGTTCCACATTTTCGTTTTTTTGACACCGACTTCCGAAATTAAAGTTATTTTTCACTTTGTAGTGTTTTTTTTGGAAGTCGGTTGTTTTTTTTTGTAAAAAAGTTTTTTAAGGTGTTTATTTTAGCACACTTCGCGCGCAAACTTAACTCGATACATTGTGAATAGAATAATAACTTCCAATGATCCAATCAAAAGTTAGGCTAAAAAGTATTCAAAATGCATTGTTAATTAGTTTAGTGGTTGTGCTCTAGGTGGCGCTATCTTATGACATTATTCTTAATTTATAACATGAAACAATAGTGATAAATATAACTGTAAATTCCTTTAAAAATACTTATCTTTAGTATAATGTTTTTGAAAGTTTACATAGCTTACAGAGTGTTTGTTTGAACGTTTTTCCATGCGTAATATTTTGACAGTATCACTTTGTGCTCGATAGATGGCGTTGTTCTTTTAAGGTCATTTTCTGAATCGCGGTGTCAAGATTTTCCGTGGAAGAATGACCCTCGCTCATTTAAAGTTGACTTTTTGAACTGGACTCTTCATTGTCAATACAATAAAGGGTTTAATTTGTTGTTTCGTTAGTTGAAAACATTAGCAAATGGTTGGGTTGGTTTCTTGGTTCGTTCGTTAATCGTTTGGTTCAAATTATGAAGTCAAGCGACGAGTCGTTACTTTACTTCGTAATTCGTCCGATTGAATTACACCGTTACATTGGATCCGATCGGATAATTTAATTTTCGAGTCGATAAAATAGTTATTCGATTGTTTGTTTTTTTCATTATTTGTAGATATAAGTTTAGTCTATACATATAATAAATCTGTAGACGAGGCGTTTCTGTACATTGAAAATATTTAAAAAAAAAAATAGTTGGGGTGTTAAAGGATAACCAACAGATGCCATTTCATCAATTTTTGGAATTTTTGTCTGTTTGGATGTGACAGATTTCTTGAATAGGTTCAACGTAAGAAGTACCAAACCAATAATATGGTTATTTTTTAAACTCAAATATGGCGTAGCACTCGGAGCAGTTATTAGTTTTTGAATCATCGCAATCGCTTCACTCTATCAAAAGATATAATCAATTTAGAGTATTCTAGAACAACTTTTCATATTTTTTGAAACACATAACGACATCTATTTTCGCGATATAATACCTACTAACGAATACGTATTATTATTGTGATATAAACAACATTAAGTATGTGAATAATCACGTCCTATTAGGCTTACCTTTATGACGAAATAACACAGATACTTATGTCTGTGTTATTTAAAAAGTAATGATAGGTACTGATTATAATATTAGAAAAATCGCTTTCTATTGACGGTTTATTAGTGGCGCCTGTGGCGCTAAAATAATTTTAAATAAAAATTGAGGATAATGTAAGATAATAATAATTGATGTGGTGTTCTGAGTGATAAAGAATGCAATGTTAGATAATTATTATTTAATGCAATGCGAGTTTCGATTTAACCACTTTGTTCGATAGATGGCTCGTTTGAAATGGGTAAATTACGACTTGAGATGGAGATATTAAAAGAACAACTTAGTAAAGCTGTATGTCTTATTTCTAACTACGAATCCAAGTTAACCGGCTACTCCTCCCAAATTTACCTCCTTAACACCCAGCTAAAGCAAAGCAACGCTTTAATAACAACCTCTTTAAGTGTTGCCGATCAGCAGCAACCCGCCTGTGTGGGCAGTCAACATCCACCCTACTGTGTACTTGACCAGCAGCAAGCCCTCAGTGTAACCACTGAGCAGCAACCCCCCCTTATAACCACTCAATCGCAAGCTCAGCTTATTCCTGTTCCATCCGATACGCCTGCGCAAACCACCAACCGTGCCAAAAGACAGAAAAAGAATAAAGCAAAAAGTGTTGCCCTTAAAGTTCCTATCGCTACAGGCCCTGTCGTCTCGCAGGTAATCCCAACCAACGTCGAGGCGCACACCTCGGAAACCATAGAACTGGTCAATGAGAATGTCTACACATCTCCTGCCGACGACCGCGTTTCTAATGCCAATGACTGCACTGCCGACGACCACACTGACAACCAAGGCTGGATAGAAGTAAAACAAAGGAAATTCAGAAAACCTGCTTCATTATGTGGCATCGCTGGGCCCAGCATTACTAGCTTAAGAGCTGTCGAACCACGCAAACATCTACACTTGTGGAATATGGAGTCCAGCGCTGATGAAATCCGTGACTATCTGCGTCAACTGTGTCCCACTGGAACGTGCACGGTGGAAGAGCTGCGGGCTAGGGGAAGTTATAAGTCGTACAAGATTGGTGTTCCCGTTATTTACTACGAAAAATGCTATTCTACAGATGTATGGCCAATGAACGCAAGAGTGAATACATGGACTACGTATGAGAACCCGAGACATACCAGAAAATATGAGGCATCTGATAAGGCCCAACCAACTCCCCAGACATTTCGTGCCTAAGCAGCCTAATAACAAAATGAAGAGCTTTAGCATATTGTACCAAAATGTCCGTGGTCTCAAAACTAAACTTTCGACGTGGAGAACGAACTTGTTACAGCTGGAGCATAATCTGATAGCTGTAACGGAGAGCTTTCTCGATGGTTCTATTGAAAACGGAGAACTTACAACCGAGGATTGGAATGTGATGCGACGCGACAGGAGCACACCGTGCGGTGGAGTGATGCTCGCTGCGCGCGCACCCATTGTGCTGCGCCGCCGCCGTGATCTTGAAACGGACGGTGGTGAGGACTTATGGGCTGATTTTACATGGTGCGGCCGAACTGTTCACGTATGTGTTGTATATATTAAACCTAGTGCAAGTGATGATGAGTACATGAGATGGTTTTGTAAAGTGGAAGAATACATAAATAATTTAAAAGGCCTTGTTATAATATTAGGTGACTTAAATTTAAATAGTGTCTCGTTAAATATTAAGAATTATTATTGTTATTTTGTATCATATTGTAGTCTGAATGAGATGAACGTTGTGGAAAATTCGCATGGAGGTATGTTAGATGTTGTTTTAGTCCAAGAGAACATTGGTGCACGAGGGACAATCGTAACCGCTACCGAGGGAATTGTACCACTGGATGCATATCACCCTGCACTACACATTGACGTAAGAGTTGATGTAGGTCATTTTTCAAACTCAGTTGAGCCCAGCAATATAGACAGTACAAAGGATTGGAACTTCGGTAAATGCGATTACGAACAGCTTTATTTATTACTCACTAACGAGAATACTTGGGAGGAGGTTTTGGAATCCAAAGATGTACACACAGCTACTCATAAGTTCTACAACATAATTTATAATTTTTTTGATACTTGCATGCCTAAAAAACGCAGAAAGAAATCAACGGATAAACGATATCCTGTATGGTTTAATTATGATATCATCCGAGATCTAAGGCTCAAGTTAAAGCACCATAAAAACTGGAAACGCACTAAAAGTGACAGCGCGTATTTGTTATTTTCCGACCTCAGGGAGAGCTTAAAGATCAGTATTTCGGATGCATATCTCTCGTACATGAGACAAATAGAGAATAAAATTAAAGTTACCCCTCGTGAATTCTGGTCGCACATTTCCAGCCTAAGATCCAAAGGTGGTTTTGAGCCTAACATTTCATACAGAGGTATAACTTTTTCAGGAATTAAAGCAGCAGGGGCGTTTGCTGAGTTTTTCTCTAATGTTTTTCTGCCTGATGCCCCGGGGCTTAATGCTGATCACATTAGTACGGATGACCATACCAGTGACAGCAATTACATTAATATACCCCTTTTGTACCCTATAGACATTGTTAAAGGCATAAATAAATTAAAACCCAACAGCTCCGTAGGCCCCGATAACATTCCCCCCTTCATCATTAAATGTTCAAAACATATCTTCAGTAATCCTCTTTGTCACATTTTCAACTTAGCCTTGCAAACCGGTACATATCCCTCTCAGTGGAAAGTTTCTAGAGTAACACCTATTCCTAAAACCCAAAACAAAAGCTCCGTTGTAGATTACCGCCCTATCGCAATTTTATCTTCCCCGGCGAAAGTCTTTGAGAACATCCTCCATAATGCCATATACGAGCAAGTAAACAAATATTTATGTAATGAGCAGCACGGTTTCAGAAGCAAGAGGTCAGTTGACACGAATCTCCTGACACTGGTTGAATATGTCTCCTCCAGCTTGGACCGCGGGCGTCAGGTAGACGTACTGTATTTCGACTTTCGGAAGGCGTTTGATAGGGTTAACAACGACACGCTGCTGATGAAACTTAGCAAAATCGGTTTTGCGCCATCTCTCCTCCGTTTCTTCGCAGACTATCTACGCGATCGTCAGCAGTTCGTTAGGCTCGGTATATACGAATCAAGCACCTACCACACGCGTTCCGGAGTAAGTCAGGACTCAATTTTAGGGCCTCTATTATTTTTAATCATGGTTAATGATCTTCCCCAAGTTCTCCATCATGCAAAATGTCTATTGTACGCTGATGACTTAAAATTGTACCTCGAAATAAACTCCGTGAGTGACTGTTTAGCACTACAGCAAGACATAGATGCGATATACAAGTGGAGCTTAGACAATAGGATGGAATTCAACCCCTCCAAATGCTTTGCAATGACATTCGGTCGAATGCGGCACCCAGTTAATTATGAATATAACTTAAATAACAATACCATCATGAAAACATCAGCCATGAAAGATCTGGGAGTCACATTCGACCGAAAGCTCACCTTCCACGACCACATCGCCACGGTAGCTAAGGAATCCTACCAAAGATTGGGTTTTGTTTTGCG
The DNA here is from genome assembly GCA_914767645.1 of Hydraecia micacea. Classification (NCBI taxonomy): domain Eukaryota; kingdom Metazoa; phylum Arthropoda; class Insecta; order Lepidoptera; family Noctuidae; genus Hydraecia; species Hydraecia micacea. The sequence goes on from OU611775.1 coordinate 15,473,838, forward strand.
TAATTGCCGCGATTTTCGCTCAGCACATGCCATCAAAATTATATTTAATGCACTCGTACGTAGCAAATTGGAATCCAGCTCGTGCGTGTGGAATCCGCACGAAAGTACCTACGTGCTTTTACTGGAAAAGGTACAAAAAGCGTTCCTTAGGTTTTTATATAAGCGTGAACACGGCTATTACCCTTACCTCTATCCGACTAAATTTCTACTAGGATGCCTCGGATATAACTCGTTAGAGGTAAGGCGAGCAAAAGACCAGCTCACCATAGCCTGTAAGACGCTCCGTGGCACTATTGACGCGCCTGTCCTAAATGCTGTGCTGGCCCGCTTCTTTGTGCCAGACAACTACTGCCGCGGCAGAAAGCACAGGCTGTTTGCTGTGCCTACATGTCGCACAGTTGCGCGTGCTAAGTCACCAGTACCACGTACTCTGGCCGCACTTAATGATCTTTTGGACTTTAATCCAACAAACGATTTGTTTGTGGACGAGTGGACGAAGATTTTGTCGGCATGTCAGAAGTACTGTGAGAGAGATGTATGAAAGTGTTGTTAACTTTTTTGTTAACTTTATTTTTTCTTACTTGATGACTTTATATTTAATCTTTTATGTTTCTTTTGTGTATCTTTTTGTATTTAATTACTGTAATTGGTTTTAAACCGTTTTAATTAAATTAAATAAATAAATAAATAATAAATAAATAAATGGCTTTGAGCAAATGTCGTCATATTCTGAATCACGGTGAAGTTTTGGAACGAAGTTCTTTTACGGAGCTTGACGAAAAAGCGTTACGCCTTACTTTTCATAGTAATAGAAAGAGACAGGGAGAGAGAGAGAGATAGTTATCAGGGTTTCCGAGGGTGCTGAAGCCGATAGTCAGGTCAAAATGAAAATCCAAGATGGCGGCTGCAATTTTTTTTTAATTTTTTGTCGTAGATGTCTTTTTAGTGGTTTTCTTGGGTGCTGAAGTCGATAGTAAGGTCAAAATTGAAATCCAAGATGGCGGATGCAAAAATTTTAAAATTTTTCGTTATGGGTGTCGTTTTCATGGTTTCCGAGGGTGCTGAAGTCGATAGTGAGATCAAAATGAAAATCCAAGATGGCGGTTGCAAACATTTTCAAATTTTTCGTCATAGGTTTTCACGGTTTTCGAGGGCGGCCGGTGTCGAATATAACCAAAGTAAATGGGTTGCTTTTCACACGGGCAACCTTATGTAGAAGCTCTTTCGAGGGGCAAGCAACATTTCTAACATCGTTTACAGAGAGGCATTTTTTTAGTTACATAAGGTTTAAATCATGACTACTTTCAAGTTTTAAACATAATTTACCATGATAACGCTTCAGCACACTCGACCAGACGGGCAGTTGATTTATTGAGTAGGTATGGCAGTTGCACACCCAAGTAGCACTGCCATATCATAAAATGGTATTGTAGATTATGTCTTCGAGACAATAACTAAATTTTTGGCCATTGTCTTGGGTAAAACCATATCGACCCTCAAGATATCTTAAGGCTATCCATCAAGGGAGAGTTAAGTAAATGTGGGCACAGGTTTACAGAATAAGTTAAGAAAGACTTCAAACTACTTTTCAGATAAACTTCAGTACGATTAAAGAGTAACACCATTGATGAATTCTTCCTTTTATCTTCTTGATTTCTCGACGAAGATATCTACAATACCAAGTTAAATATTATTTCTAAAGGGGAATGCCTACTCTCCATAGTGACCTAGGCCCAAGATGGACATCAAATATTACTCTAAAAATGGAGTGTTTTAAAATCTTAATAGTATTGGACATCTAAAAAATATATTCAAATTGACGCCACTATTTTAGAAATATTAAAAAAAAATGTTTTGAGGTTCATTTTCTATACGTATGAAAAAGTGTGGGACTGTGAGATAATTCAAGAACTTTTCTTTTTTCAATGCTTAATTATGATTGTAATTATTAGGGTATAAAAAAAACACATTTGCTATTTTAAAAATCTATATTCTCTTCATTATCATATACAATTAGCAAATCATCTAAAAATGGCGCCGGAGGGCATATATTTGATTCATATCTGGCCCAACCTATATACCAAAGCACAGTCATGGTATGTGCACAACAACCTACCGTGCGTTTTCCTATTATGCAATTACAATAGTATCCATCAATTGCCTCTCTGCCAACATAATTATTATTTATTTTAATGTACACAAAATATACCTTACGGCTTATATGTCTACTTTGTATTTTGTCACGCAGAAGCCAGCAGTTTTCATTAAGTAATTCGCTTGGTAGGTTGCTATTTTGTTCTCTACATATTTCAATACTATACATACCGTTGGCTCTAATATGTTCTCCATAGTATGATCTAGCTTGTTTTATTTGATAGGTACCACATGCAATTAATATTAAATCATTCATTGTTAATTGTGGGAAGTCATTTAAATTGTCAGAGCCAACGGTAATATTAACAAATTGAGCCCTCCTGCGATTTAAATGATATTCATTTACATAATCTGCTAAAGTATTATGGATATACATTCTTTGATTAATTATTGATAATATTTGAGCAGCATCAGGTCTATCTAGGATCCTAGGATGAAACCTATTAATTAATGCTGCACCTACTGCAAAATCTCGCATAAAGTGTGTAGATGCCCGATTAAAAAAATCTTGCCGAAACAATTTAAATGCTTGTTTAAATAAACCATTTATGACCTCAACAACCCAGCGACAAATGGTGACTTTTCTGGAGTTATTAGCATCAACAGTGGATAATTGTGATTCACCTTCCTGGAGTGATGCTGGAACTTTAACAGAGTACACACATTCTGTTAGAAGTGGTATTGCGTCCCTAAAACCTCGGTCTAATATGAATACATCACCAGGTTCAAAGAATCTCCTCATTGGTGCATTTGGTGAACTAAATTAATTTTTAAGAATCTCTGCATCTGATGTTGTTGCCGGATAGGGTCCCATCACATCTAATATATATCCATCACAACAAGTTATAATAAATGGTTTCATTAAATTCCTGAACTTGTGAAGAGAGTATGTTTGTTTTTGGTATTTATAATTTGAGCTTTTCTGGATGTAGACATAAGTTCCATCCATAATTAAAATAGGTTTAACTTGGTTTGTGCTTCCAAATAATCCATTAGGAATTATTAAATTCCTCTGAGCAATATTGTCTCTAGTAATGTGCCGTAGACCTAGGTTTTGTGGTACAAAGTCTTGAGTCAGAAGTTCTCTCGCATTATTAATTAGTCTTTCCAAAGTACTTCTAGGTATCTTAAATAACGTAGAAAGTCTTTGATCTGAATCACCAGTTCTTAGTTTGGTTAAATAAGCTGCCAGTACAGTAGCTCCTCTGTGGCTATTATTTAGCCGAGGAACTTCTTCCAATATACGTCTAAATTGATGTTTAGACATACCAAGCCAATAATAAACTAAGTGGTCATCGCTGTCTTCAATATTTTCAAAATCAATATTATTACCTATCTGATTCTTTAGCAAGGATAGCAAATCTTCAATGAATGCTGCGGTGAAGGTATGGTTTCCATTTTCTACAATTAAACTATCCCATGTACTGTTTCTAAGGTGAAAGTTACAGATACGGCAGTTTTGAGGAACATAAAAAGATAAATCACATATCAATCTCACTCGAATTGATGTAGGAACGTGCATTCTTTCAGCTCCATGGCAGTCCGGAAAAATACAACATCTTTCTGTATTTGCAGCTCTTGTGTAATTTGGTAGAATTATTTCTGATTCATTAGTTGCTGTTGAAGATGTTGATGCTGATCCTTGTACAAAATGAACAGCAGCCCTGTCAGCTCTCTGCCAGCAAGGATGACAGATGCAACTTAATGATGAAACCTAAAAAGTATTATAAACTAAATAATAACAGTAAACAGATTTAAAATATATTTATCATACATTTGTAAAGTATTTTAAAAACTTGCCTCTCGAGGTTGAATCCATTCCATAATTACATTTCTAATGAGACTTTCTCTATCTGTATCTCTTCTTAATAAGTGATTTCTTATCCGTCTAACAGACCGTCCACAATTAATGCAGCTGTTTGAACGTACAGATCCTTCCAGCTCTTGTTGGGGAGCAAGGCTAGCAGTTACTACCAACCAGCAGTTGTGGCAAACAAGATTATCTCTTGACACCTAAAACAATATTATTATCGGTAAATAATTGGATCATTATGTAGGCAATAACGAAATCATTTTAAGGTTTGTATGTATTTACCTGCTGTGGTGCAACCCACTGCTGTATCACGCTTATTTCTTCGGGTTCCAAGGTATGATTTTGGGGTGCCAGGGCAGAAAACCTCCACGTGTGCCTGGGTACTGGAGTTCCCTTTCGGATACGTCCGGGGGGAAGACCAGTGTTCGGGCCGGTGCATCCTGGGGTGCGGACAGCGATTTCCCATTGGGATTATTTCCCAATGAGATCTCGCTGTCCGCATGCTAATGTTCTGCCAAGAGGATCGCTCCACACGTTGCTCTGAGTAGCAGAGCGGTAACGGTGGTGGAGCGCGAGCGGGCCCGGTGTGCACTTACCCTGCCGCCGGGCAGGCAGGAGGGGTAACCCTCCTGCCACCGCTAATCTCGTAGCCCCGGAGACAGTTAAGGTCATGTCTCTGGCTGTTGAAGGGGGTCGAGGGTCTTGGCTTAACCGCCCGGACCGCGAGGAAGATTAACCTCTATAAAAAATTCCCCAAACCTCCAAGCGGCGGCGCACCGTGAGGGAGGTTGTAAGCTTGGCTAATGGGTAGCTTGGTTTAGTCGCTAGTGCGAACCGTAAGTTTTGAGTCAATACAACATGGAAAATACTCGTGGGAACAGAAATGGAAACACAGACAAAAAACAAAAAAACGGAAGAGGAGAGGAGTGATGCGGGGTCGGAGTCCGACACGCGGCCAAGGTCAGAGGGCGGCCAGGGGTCGTCCTCCGACGAGGAGCTGGCCTCGGCTCGGAAAATCCCCACCAGCAGGCGGGGAGGAGTCCGAGAGCGAGGCAAGGGGAGGGGGCTCACTGCTCGGGAGGCGGCAGAACGAGCGGAGGAGCCCGCAAAGGAGGGGGCGACCAGTCGCGAGGTCGCTTCGGAGCCCTCAAGCGACGAGGCGGATGAGGATGGCGGCCCCGATGCGGACCGCAAGAACAGGTTTGCGGCGGTCGTGGAGGCTGCGATCCGGGACGTGTCCCTGAAGAAGCTACAAGCTTCTAAGAACAGGGCCATAGTCTCGGCAACGGCCTCCATCATGGCGGCAGCGGAGACGGCCAACTACGTTGGTCCCTCGGCCGGCGAAGTGGCCGAATTGCGGGCGGAGGTCGCCCGCCTGACGGCCGCCACGGAGCTTCTCCAAGAGGAGAATTTGAGGCTCCGTGCAGACCTGGCCGCCCTGAAGGTCACGGGAAACCCGCAGGCAAAACAGCCAAGCCAGCCCGTGCCGGTGGAGAACCAGGTCTTGAACCTGGTTCGGCAGGAGCTGGCGACCTTCCAGGCGCGGTTCGCCGCCCTGGAGGGTATTGTCCTGCGCCCCCCCCCTGGCGGGCAAGACGGCCTCAGGGCCGAAGGCGGCCTCGGGGCCGAAGGCGGCCTCGTACGCGGCCGCTGCGGCTGCTGCCGCCCAGAAACCCGGGTCGTCTGGCCGGGCCAAACCGGGGTCGGCTGGCGGAGCCCCGGCGCCGTCGAAACCAGCACCGGCTGGTGGGGCCCCGGCGCCGGCAAAACCGGTGCCTGGTGGCAAGACTGCGGCGCAGGCCCAGAAGAAGGGCAGGACGGCACGGGTGGTGAAGGCCCCAGAGCCTAAGACCTGCCCCCAAAAAACTTCCACTCCTCCCACGACCGAAGCCGAGTGGCAGGTGGTCGGGGAGAAGAAGAAGGCGGCCAAGGCGGGGAGGAAAAAGGCGCAAAGGCGGCGCCGCACGGAGCGAGCCGTCGCGGCTAGGCTTCGCGCCCCGAAGACCGCGGCTGTAGTAATAACGCTACAGCCGGACGCGGTTAAGAGGGGTGTGACGTACTGCGACGTGCTCACAAAGGCGAAAGCGACGGTGGACCTCCAGGAGCTGGGGATCACCGGAGGCCTCCGGCATAGGGTGACCGCCACTGGTGCCCGCATGCTGGAGATCCCCGGTGCGACGAGTGGCCCCACCGCTGACGCCCTAGCTGAGAAGCTAAGGGCGTCCCTCAATGCGGACGAGGCTCGAGTCTCCAGGCCCGTCAAGTGCGCAGACATGCGCATCATGGGCCTGGATGACTCCGTAACGGAGGGAGAGGTGACGGCCGCTGTCGTCAGGACGGGCGGGTGTCTGGCCGACCAGGTGAAGGCGGGCACCATACGTCCTGACTTCGCGGGCATGCGAACCGTAACGGTAAGCTGCCCCGTGACGGCGGCCAGAACTATAGTGGAGGGCCGTAGGCTCCTGGTGGGCTGGGTATCAGCGCAGGTCAAACTGCTGGAGCCCAGACCTCTGAGGTGCTACCGATGCCATGTGGGGCACCACGTTGGCGTCTAGTGCACCTCGGAGGACCGCAGCACTCTGTGTTTCCGCTGCGGTCAGCCCGGACATACGGCCGGCTCGTGCAACGCCGCGCCGCACTGCGTCGCATGTGCGGCTGCTGGCAAGCCGGCCGATCACCGGGCGGGGAGCAAGTCCTGCGCTCCACCCGCCGGAACCACCAGGAGAAACGGCAGGCCCTCCGCCGCCGTCGCCACCCCCACCGTCGCAGCCACTGCTGCCACCGCCGCCGCCGCCGCTGCCGCCGCCACCGCCACCGGGGAGCCCGCACAAGGGGCTCGGGAGGAGGCAGAAATGGAGGAGTAATGGCTCCTCCATTGCGCCTCCTCCAGGCGAACATCAACCACTGCGCCTGCGCTCAGGATCTGTTGCTCCAGAGCATGGCGCAGTGGTCGATTAACATCGCCGTGGTCGCTGAGCCGTACTTTGTCCCGCCCAGGGATAACTGGGTGGAGGACCTGAGCGGCTCGGTGACCATAATTTCGTCGGCTGCTGCCGGTACCCCGTCCCTCGAAGGTGTCACGAAGGGACAGGGGTGCGTAGCAGCACGGTTCGGAGAGATTGTAGTAGTGGGAGTATACTTCTCTCCGAGCCGAACTCTCGCCGAGTTCCAGAACTCTCTAACAGAGTTGAGTGTCGTCGTCGCCGGAAACCGTTCCTGCTCCGTGCTAGTGCTCGGGGACTTCAACGCCAAGAATCTGGCCTGGGGTTCCCGTTGCACGGATGTGCGGGGCAGGATGGTGGAGGACTGGGCCCTGGAAACAGGCCTGGTCGTCCTAAATCGGGGTTCTGTTCCTACGTGTGTGCGGATGCGGGGCGAGTCCGTAGTGGACATCTCGTTCGCCAGCCCCGCTCTGTCACAGCGTGTCATTGACTGGCGCGTCATGGAGGAGGTGGAGACCTACTCCGACCATCGGTATATCCGATTCGAGGTCTCCGCCCAGACCTCTAGCGCGCTGGTCCAACAGGCCCCGAGTGGTCCGCGGTGGGCGCTGAAGCAGCTGGACCGGGAGCTCCTCCTGGAAGCCTCGATCGTGCAGGCCTGGGTGTCATCACCGGACAGGCCTGCCGATATTGACGATGAGGCGGAGTGGTTCCGGGAGGCCATGTCCGAGATTTGCGACGTGGCAATGCCCCGAGCCCGGCCAGGATGCGCCCGACGTCAGGTGTACTGGTGGTCGCAGGAGGTTGAGGGGTTACGCAAGGAGTGCGTCAACGCGCGACACCGGTACACCAGGCACCGCAGGCTCCGCATCCGCCCTCCGGATGCGGAAGCCACGGAGGCGGAGCTGTACGAGGGGTACAGAGCGGCGAAGACCGCCCTCCAAGAGGCTGTCCTGCGGGCCAAGGATACGGCCCGCGAGGAGATGGTGGAGACTCTGAACAGAGATCCATGGGGGCGCCCTTACAAAATGGTGCGGAATAAACTCCGCACCTGGGCCCCCCCGCTGACGCAGAGTCTCCGCCCCCAGCTGGTGGAGGAGGTGGTGAGCGCTCTGTTCCCTTCACGGGGGGAGCATACTCCCCCGCCTATGGCTCCGCCACTTGCGGTGTCCGAAGCGGACCACGCAAACGGCGACGACGACATCCCTGAAGTGACCGGGGTAGATCTGAGAGCGGCGGTAGGCAGGCTGAAGGCCAAAAATACCGCCCCAGGACCCGACGGCTTGCCGGGTAAAGCCTGGGTCCTGGCCTCGAGGGCTCTCGGGCCTCGACTGGAGGCGCTCTTAAGCGCATGTATGGAGAGAGGCCAGTTTCCACTCCGTTGGAAGACGGGGAAGCTGGTCCTCATTCAGAAGCCAGGGCGCCCTGCGGACTCTCCGTCCGCATACCGGCCCATTGTGTTGCTCGACGAGGTGGGCAAGCTCTTTGAGAGAGTAATTGCAGGCCGCCTCGTCGGGCACTTGGGGAGGACAGGGCCGGATCTTGCGGACAGCCAGTTTGGCTTCCGCAAGGGGCGCTCGACGGTGGACGCCATCATGCGCGTGAGAGCCCTCACGACGGGGGACGCGGTGTCCCGGGGTGGGGTCGTCGTGGCGGTGTCACTCGACATCGCCAACGCGTTTAATACCCTGCCTTGGAGCTGCATTGGGGAGGCACTCCGGTATCACCGGGTGCCGACCTACCTCCGTCGAATAGTCGGGGCGTATTTGACGGACAGAGCCGTCATCTACCCCGATCGCGACGGGAACTGGAACCGGCGAGAGATGTCGTGCGGCGTCCCACAGGGATCGGTTCTGGGGCCGCTCCTGTGGGACATCGGTTACGACTGGGTGCTGCGGGCCGACCTCCCTGATGGCGTCAGCGTGGTTTGCTACGCTGACGACACGCTGGTCCTGGCGCAGGGGAGGTCGCATCAGGCGGCGGCCGACGCAATGACACGAGGGGTTGCGATAGTCGTGGAGAGGATCCGGCGGTTGGGTCTCGAGGTGGCACTGCACAAGTCCGAGGCCATGTCTTTTCATGGGCTCCGGAACGGGCCACCATCGGGATTCCAACTGATGGTAGGAGGGGTTCACATCGGCGTCGAGGCAACGATGAAATACCTGGGTCTCGTCCTCGACAGCCGGTGGAACTTCGTCGAACATTTTCGACGTTTGGCCCCCAAACTGGAACGGACCGGGGCCGCCTTCAAGCGGCTCCTGCCCAACCTGAGGGGGCCAAACGCCTCCTGCCGGAGGCTTTACGCGGGGGTCGTGCGGTCCATGGCCCTATACGGGGCCCCGGTGTGGGCGCGTTCACTGCGGCTGCGAGCCGCCCACTACCTGAACGCGCCCCAAAAGGTGGTAGCCGTAAGGCTGATCCGGGGCTACCGCACGATCTCGGGCGAGGCGGCAAGCCTCCTTGCCGGAATGCCGCCATGGGATCTGGAGGCGATAGTCCTCGCGCGCCTGTATGAGTGGCGCGCGGAGGCACTACGCCGGGGGGAAACTCCGCTTCCGCGGCAAATAGCGGCGGAGCGGACGGACTTCCGGCGCGATCTCATGGTGGTATGGAAGGAGCGACTTTCGCAACCCAGCGCAGGGCACGCCACGATAGTGGCGATAAGGCCCCTCTTTGAGGAGTGGCTAGAGAGGCGTCACCGCGTTCTCACCTACCGCCTGACGCAGGTCCTCACCGGACACGGATGTTTCGGGAGGTTCCTGCATATCATCAGGCGGGAGGTGACGCCCGGGTGTCACCATTGCGAGGATCGCCCAGAGGACACGGTGGAGCATACGGTGGAGGTCTGCCCCGCTTGGGCGGGGCACCGCCGTGTCCTCGTAGAGGCGATCGGCAACGGCGGCGACCTCTCGCGTCCGGCCCTGGTTCAAGCCATGGTCCGGGGCGAGAGGGAGTGGGAGGCGGTCACCTCCTTCTGCGAAGCAGTCATGCTAGCGAAGGAGGTGGCGGGACGGCTCAGGGAGAGAGCCGCACGCCTCAGCCGCCGCGGGAGACGCTACGGGCGTCGGGAGCCGCGTGACGACTCCCGGCCACCGTAGGCGCGGGCCTGCGGACGGAGAGTAATGGGTAGCTCTCCGTCCGATCAGGACCAGGCCCGTGCCGGACGGCGCGTATGTGTTCCACGCGCGCCTCAAAGAGATGTCAGCATAAAGGAAGGGGCCCGCCAGGGCCGAAGCCTGCCGGGGTAGCGGGATCGTCCGAAAGGGTTACCGCTGCCCCGGAACATAAAGGGCTAAGGAAGGAACACGGGTGGGTTTTAGTCAGTAAGAGTCTGACACTCCCTTCCGCTCCACCCAGAGCGGGAGGAGTCATTAGATGATTTCTCATCCACAAAAAAAAAAAAAAGGTATGATTTTGAATCTCGGTCAGGTGAAGACCACAATTCACACAATGTTCTTCAGTCATTGTATAAAACGTTATTGATCGGTATTCAAAATCGAATGCAGCCGTGAGCCTTGATTCCAGAGCCAAAGTTGTCGTTGAAGGTGAGAACAAAATCCATAAAACAAAGCCAAAGTCGTTGGTGAAAATCCGAATCAAGTCCATATAACAAAGCCAGGTCGCAGTAAGAGAAATCGAAGAAAAATCAAAACAAATCCACATTGAGCGTAAGCAACAAGCGAAGTGTCAGATTCAATCAGTGTTGTCATTATCACGAAAAAGTTTAAATCGATAAATCGATTACTTTTTTAAATAACCGATAATTGATTTATTTTTCTTTTTCTGTTTTTTTACGAGTACACATTAGTTTTTATTTTCATATAATTATGTTTTCTTGTAGTTAGTTTTTGATTACAATACCAGTAAAGTCCCGTGGATAATGTGGGTATGCCGTTGAGGTTATTGTATTTGTTTATAAATCGATTCGAATCGATTGATTATTGATAATACTTAAAATACGATTTTGATGCTGGCAATATTTTGCCAGCGTCAAAATCAAAAAAGTTCTTGTTTTTCAATGGAGTTACTTTTTTAAACGAATTGTTGTAGATTATAGTGGCGCTCATTTGGAAGAAAGTATATACATATTTTATTATGGCAAAATTAATGCATAAATTATTTTTTCTCTAGTCTAATGTCCACTGTGGGCCTGAAATGGGCATTCGCCTTTACTGCAGATAAGAAACCAACACTTAGAAAAACTAACCTCAAACTTCACCTACTTATCTCAGATATACTTTAGATAAAATGGTGGTATTACTTTACAAGTTAGTGTTCTAAAACAGACGCAAAATAAAATGGGCATATGGCTGTTTGGTCAGATAATCAGCCTCAAGCAGGCGCTTTTATTTTTATTTATTTTCAAAAATCAAAGTGACATTTCGTCGCATTGTCATTATGAACCATGAAGACGCAGTGACTGCTGTCGAAAGGGCTGTGGTAGAGAACCCCAGGTAAGGGAAGCGTTACCAGGCAAGATCGGAAGATTCTTCCTTTTCAATGAAGGAGTGTGTCGAAAGAATAATGTGTCGCTTAGGAAAGGTGTAATCCTTTCCTAAGCGACACATTATTGTTTTCCGACATCCACGCGAACGAAGTCGCGGGCACAGCTAGTCTATCTATATCTATACATATAATAAATCTGTAGACGAGGCGTACATTGAAAATATTTCCAAAAAAAATAGTTGGGGTGTTAAAGGATAACCAACAGATGCCATTTCATAAATTTTTGGAATTTTTGTCTGTTTGTCGGTTTGTCAGTTTGTCTGTTTATCTGTTTGGATGTGACAGTTTCCTTGAATAGGTTCAACTTAAAAAGTACCAAACCAATATGGTTAATTTTTAAACTCAAATATGGCGTAGAACTCTGAGCAGTTATTAGTTTTTGAATCATCGCAATCGCTTCACTCTATCAAAAGATATTATCAAATTAGTCTTCAAGAATTTAATTTTTCATTACGCAATGATACACGTAACAACATCTACTGACCTAAAATGACACTATTTTTGTAAACTCAATTAGGTTTGTGAGATAGTGTGTTCGCGCGCAAACTTTACTCGATACATTGTGAATAGAATAATAACTTCCAATGATCCAATCAAAAGTTAGGCTAAAAAAGTATTCAAAATGCATTGTTAATTAGTTTAGTAGTAGTGCTCTAGGTGGCGCTATCTTATGACATTATTCTTACGGTCTTATTCATAAAAAAAGCTTATAGAAGGTTTAAACCATTCATTAGTTAAAATGCTCGATAAGCCTTTAAAACGTTCGATAAAATTTTGTATTCATAAACGCTTCATAAACCTTCGATAACTAAAATGTACTATAACTTCATTATAAATCTAAATGTTGCCATAATAATGATGTCATCCAACAAATTGGCCAACATATTGAATCGTCAAACGAGAATATCTGTCTACTAAACGAATAATTGTGACCATAGACATTATTACGTATGGAAAACTAATATATTGTCTACAGTTTCGACACTTTTGACGCGGTAACGTCATGGAAACAATATGTCATTGAATGAATTTGATATTGTTCTTGTAAAACTAAAAAAACTTTTGAATATTTTTTTGTATTTAAAATAAATGGAATTAAGACCGGATACTAGTTGCAATAAAGGGCAAAGAATTGAATATTGGTTAGAGGAGGATAAGGTGTGTATCTACTGTTACAGCTAAAATGTATTCAAAGTAAGTTATGTTTTGTAAACATTCTCAATTTTATACTTATGCTTGCTTTTGCTTCTATTCCTTAGATTTTTTAGGAAGAATTTGGTCAGGGAGAGATTTCCATAATAGAAAATAAAAACACTGACACAAACACCAACGCTAAACCTAACACCTAATTCGTAAATCATGCAGGCCGCCCCGGCCTGCATGATTTACGAATTAGGTGCCTATCCAATTTACAATGTTACGAAGAACTTCGTTTGCCTGTACAAAACTCATGGTAACAAAAAAAACCGCCGCCATATGAACAATAATGACTCGTTATATTAGTTATTTTTATGCCGCTGCTGATTTAATTATTTTAGTATAATATAAATAAGATAATGAAGAGAAAGAATTATAACATTAGTTTTCTATTTCAGGACAGTAGGACTAGTAAGAGGATGGCAAATTGCAGAAACTGAAACGGCCTACAGAAGAGACAGCACAGATGGTAAATGAAAAGCAAACATTGTAAAAATGTTGTTCTGCTTGCACAAGTTTTAGAAGCCAAATTAGAGTTTAGAGTATTGTTCAACCGTTAACAGGCAAGAGTTACACGCGCCAGCAACAGCATCACAGCGTCAGCATCAAGAGCGACATACATTCGTTCCTCATACCGGCACACCATCAGCGCTAAGAAGTGACCTACTGAGATCTTCACTTCATCGGCTTGAAACACACACAACACACAAATGTAAATAGGTATCAATGTGTATTGACCACTAAAATTGTATATAATTAAGTTAATTACTGTAATAAATTAGTCATCAAGCTGGAGTCGAGTTTGATTCATCTTCCATAATTCCTCTCACTGTGGCCAAGACACCTTTAGCCATCATCAGTTCTATGAGTCTGTGGGACCGGCAGTGAGAAAACTATTTCCTGTGTACATTGCACTACGTACACAAACCCCTATTCCTACCCAAATTCCATCTGTTCCTGTAGGTCTCCTGGTAACAGACTTCCCACACGTAAATCCAACGTAACTCACGTTTGGTGTGGTTTGTATGATAGGTTAGGGTGCTAGGTAGTTACTGTAGGTTTATAATAAGTAGGGTGTTCGGTAGTCATAGGTACCAGGCTCAATTGTTACAAACTTATAGCCACACTGTATGAATTTGAAATAACGGCCGTACTAAGCTGTAAGTCCCGGTGTGTACAAGTATTATAAAAATAAATTAAACTGATATTTGTATACAAGCTTTTTATTAACGAACTACTCGCTAAATGTCTCCTCTTTTTCTTCTTCGTGTCGCGGGCACGACTTTACTTTAGATCTTGTTGGCCCAAAACATTGCCACTTCCACGTCATCGTCGGTGGCAATGCAGAAGTCACTTAGACTGCATGTTTTGGGTGGGACACATAGGGCAGGATAGGAGGTGGAGCATGTTTTGCGACATAGCTTCTCAACCACACCCTACTGGAGCATCTCCCTGCAGGGTGTAAACTTCCGTGGTCCACACGGAAGTCCCTGAACCATCTCCGGACACAAGTGGGAAGATGTAACTCCAACCTGGTAAAGTGGGGCTACCTCGGCGGAATGTTTCTTTAAAAGTTTGTAAAATAGCATTTGCATTTCCCCTTGCAACTTCTTGGGGTGACTTTGTATGATATTAATTGATATTGCTACCCCTAACTGCATCCATGCAACAACCAACCCATGGTCAATCCATGGTCAACTGCAATATTGTAAAGTACTGCTCTAGCCACTATGGATGTTTTCACATTTCCTAGTTTGCAGGTAAAAGGCATTGAAAGCATTGTTTCCACACTCCAAAATAGCAGCAAACCCACAGTATTTCTTGTTGCTGTACTTAATATGTGCTTTGTTATATTTTTCCTCGCTTATATTTTGCATCGTAGGTATATAATAATAAACTAAATTGGTTAAACAGAAGTGCAAAATAAATTAAATACAACTGCGGCTCCTCGAAGTACGATTGTTTACGAAACTAACTTTTCACAATATTACATTTTGTACGTCAAATGTCATTTTCTTATTAATCAGCTGATGCAGAGTCGGCCATTTTTTCCTTATAATACTGTTATAGTAGGGTTCTGGGTTTCATAACTTTATAGTAGGTTTATAGAACGTTTTAGTGCTAAAATGCGTTTATGAATAGCAATTTTTGACAACGAGACTTTAGCAAGCCTTTAAATGTTCCATAACTTATTATGAATAAGACCGTTAATTTATAACATGAAACAAGTGATAAATATAACTGTAAATTCCTTTAAAAATACTTATCTTTAGTATAATGTTTTTGAAAGTTTACATAGCTTACAGTGTTTGTTTGAACGTTTTCCCCATGCGTAATATTTTGACAGTATCACTTTGTGCTCGATAGATGGCGTTGTTCTTTTAACGTCATTTTCTGAATCGCGGTGTCAAGATTTTCCGTGGAAGAATGACCCTCGCTCATGTAAAGTTGACTTTTTGAACTGGACTCTTCATTGTCGATACAATAAAGGGTTTAGTTTGTTGTTTCGTTAGTTGAAAACATTTGGAATGGAATTGGTTGGGTTGGTCTCTTGGTTCGTTCGTTTAATCGTTTGGTTTATGGTAGTTTGGTTCAAATTACGAAGTCAAGCGACGAGTCGTTACTTTACTTCGTAATTCTAGTTAGTTAGTTATTCGATTGTTTGTTTGTGGGGCCCGTGGCTAAATAATAACAGCCGCACAGGTCGATCGATCAGGTTAAGCTACGCTTGCCGCGGTTGGTCTGTGGATGGGTGACCATCTTTACATACCGAGACCCCTCCGTGCCTCGGAAAGCACGTTAAGCCGTTGGTCCCGGCTGTCATTCGTGGATCTTTGACAGTCGTTACGGGTCGTCAGAAGCCCGAAAGTCTGACAACCAGTCTTACCAAGGGGTATCGTATTACCCAGTAACTGGGTTGTGGAGGTCCGATAGGCAGTCGCTCCATGTAAAATACTGGTATTCAGCTGCATCCGGTTAGACTGGAAGCCGACCCCAACATAGTTGGGAAAACGCTAGGCAGATGATGATTCGATTGTTTGTTTTTTATTAGTTTTTGAATCATCGCAATCGCTTCACTCTATCAAAAGATATAATCAATTTAGATTATTCTAGAACAACTTTTCATGTTTTTTGAAACACAACGACATCTATTGGCGCGACATAGTACCTACTAACTAAACAACATTAAGTATGTGAATAATCACGTCCTATTAGGCTTACCTTTATGACGAAATAACACAGATACTTGTCTGTGTTATTTAAAAAGTAATGATACTGACTATAATATTAGAAAAATCGCTTTCCATTGATGGTTTATTAGTGGCGTCTGTGGCGCTAAAAGAATTTTAAATAAAAAGTGAGGATAATGTAAGATAATAATAATTTGATGTGGTGTTCTGAGTGATAAATAATGCAATGTTAGATAATTATTGATTTATGATAGTTGATTAATGCAATGCGAGTTTCGATTTAACCACTTTGTTCGATAGATGGCTTTGAGCAAATGTCTTCATATTCTGAATCACGGTGAAGTTTTGGAACGAAGTTCTTTTACGGAGCTTGACGAAAAGCGTTATGCCTCACTTTTCATAGTAATAGAAAGAGACAGGGAGAGAGAGAGAGAGATAGTTATCAGGGTTTCCGAGGGCGCTGAAGCCGATAGTCAGGTCAAAATGAAAATCCTAGATGGCGGCTGCAATTTTTTTTAAATGTTTTGTCGTAGATGTCTTTTTAGTGGTTTTCTTGGGTGCTGAAGTTGATAGTTAGGTCAAAATTGAAATCCAAGATGGCGGATGCAAAAATTTTCAAATTTTTCGTTATGGGTGTCGTTTTCATGGTTTCCGAGGGTGCTGAAGCCGATAATGAGATCAAAATGAAAATCCAAGATGGCGGTTGCAAACATTTTCAAATTTTTCGTCATGGGTTTTCATGGTTTTCGAGAGCGGCCGGTGTCGAATATAAACAAAGTAAATGGGTTGCTTTTCACACGGGCAACCTTATGTAGAAGCTCTTTCGAGGGGCAAGCAACATTTCAAACATCGTTTACAGAGAGGCATTTTTTTAGTTACATAAGGTGTAAATCATGACTACTTTCAAGTTTTAACCATAATTTACCATGATAACGCTTCAGCACACTCCACCAGACGGGCAGTTGATTTATTGAGTAGGTATGGCAGTTGCACACCCAAGTAGCACTGCCATATCATAAAAAGGTATTGTAGATTATGTCTTCGAGACAATAACTAAATTTTTGGCCATTGTCTTGGGTAAAACCATATCGACCCATCCATCAATGGAGAGTTAAGTAAATGTGGGCACAGGTTTACAGAAAAAGTTAAGAAAGACTTCAAACTACTTTTCAGATATACTTCAGTACGATTTAAGAGTAACACCATTGATGCTTTTATCTTCTTGATTTCTCGACGAAGATATCTACAATACCAAGTTAAGTATTTCAAAATTTACTGCAGAGAAGAAACCAACACTTGGAAAAACTAACCTCAAACTTCACCTACTTATCTCAGATATACTTTAGATAAAATGGTGGTATTACTTTACAAGTTGTGTTCTAAAACAGACGCAAAATAAAATGGACATATGGCTGTTTGGTCAGATAATCAGCCTCAAGCAGGCGCTTTTATTTTTATTTATTTTCAAAAATCAAAGTGACACTTCGTCGCATTGTCATTATGAACCATGAAGACGCAGTAACTGCAGTCGAAAGGGCTGTGGTAGAGAAAGGGAAGCGTTACCAGGCAAGATCGGAAGATTCTTCCTTTTCAATGAAGGAGTGTGTCGAAAGAATAATGTGTCGCTTCGGAAAGGTGTAATCCTTTCCTATGCGACATATTATTCTTTTCCGATATCCACGCGAACGAAGTCGCGGGCACAGCTAGTCGGTAATAAGAATAATTAAAAAAAAAAATGCGACTTCTAGTGGACTCCTCTGGAGAAAAGTTGGCAACACTGACACTGAGTAAACTTTTAAACCATAATAAAAGTATTGCCAATTTAGTGATTTTGTCACTAGATCTAGTGAATTTTAGGAATTAGACAGTGATATTCTGAATAAAAAATCACAAAAATTATTTGATGACTTTTAGTGACATTTATCGAATATTGTGTTTTGGATCCAGGACCCGGAACAGGTAATTTTTACTCGGCACTTTGTTGAGTAAAAATTATTACTACTTTCCGAATAGTAAATATTATTCGGAACGTAGCTTGAGACGTCTTTGTTTGGTTGTACTTGGGGATTCCCCAACTAATAAATCAAATCTAACACGTGTTTGTATGAGTGACTGCTGCATAGGTACAGTCGGTGATAGCTGTTAGCTGACCCACCTAAAAGTTAGACGAATTTGAACCTTCTGCAATTAGCAGTAGATAAATGTGTTATTCGATTTCGAGCTTCACGAACTACATAGAACGACTTGTTCAAGGTAGGCAAATATTATAGAATACAGTTATGCCAATTTGATCTTTAACACATAACCTTAGGATAAGTAAGCTTTTGAATACTGTTTTGTCACATGATCGAGTTGTTAATTTCAACAATACTTGTTAAGTCGATTTGGTCTAGTGGTTGCAATATTGAATCTATATATCAACATGGTTGCAAGTTCAAAACAAACCTTCCACTTCTTGTAGCTTTATGTTTACAATATTCAATTATATTTTTTGATTCAAAACACTATTTATATTTAAAAAAAAAAACCAAAGGGAGTGCAACATAATTTAAAATTATTTAATCAAAATATCCAAGGTTGCGCTTCCAAATTACTGGAAATAGAATTGTTTTTGGAAAACACCAAGTTTGATGTCATTTGTTTAACAGAACATTGGTTGAAAGATCATCAGGTAAAGTCAATTAATTATGAAAATTATTGTGTAGTTAGCCATTTCAGCCGAAAAAGTATGATACATGGCGGGTCCTTAATATTAATTAAAAATTCTATTAAATCGAAAGAACGTAAAGACATAATCGGGCTGTCTGTTGAACATCACATTGAATTGTCCTGTGTTGAGCTTGATAAGCATGTTATAGTATGCGTATATAGACCTCCAAGTTACCAGAATCTATCTGTGTTTGATTCTGTAATGGAAGATGTGCTAAAGAAACTTAGTACTAGTAGTAAGTCAATAATCGTATGTGGAGATTTTAACATTGATTTATTGGAAAATAACTCGAATACTGTCAGATTGTTAAGTCTTTTTGAGTCATTTGATTTGTCAAATGTTTTTATTGAACCAACCCGAGTGACAGCTTCTTCTGCTACTTGTATAGATAATGTTTTTTGTAATTGTGATTACTTACACAAACAAATTGTAAATAAGTTGCCATCTGATCACAGTGGACAAACAATAACATTTAGCTCCTACATGCCTTTACAAAAAAAATTAATAAGGTTTAGGACAATTACATGTAAACATTTGGAAAAATTAAATAATTCTTTGGCCAGTAAATTATGTGATCAGAACTTTAATAATATAGGTGACCCAAATGAGTTCTACGCCGAATTCTTTTCATTGTTGAAAGCGCAGTTTAATGACACTTTTCCACTAAAAACTAAAAGTGACTGGGCGACTCCAGGTATTCGTAAAAGCAGGGAAAAACTTTTTGAACTTTATGGCTTAAAGCAACATATGAACAATACAAACTTTCATCCATATGTTGAAAAATATTCAAAAACCTTTAAAAGTGTGTGCCAAATAGCTAAAGCTCTTTATATTAGCAATAAAATAAAATCAGCTGATGATAAAATAAAAACTACCTGACAAATAATAAATAATGAAACGGGTAGGAAAAAACAGCGTAATACTGAATTTAATTTAGAGACTGCACAGGGCCCCATCAACTCACATGTAGAAATAGCTCAGGAATTTGAAAACTTTTTTGCTAATATTCCCCTTAAAACTACTGAAGCTTTAAATTCATCCCCCACGCTTTCTGCTGCCTTACTTAAAAATAATGTAAAGGCATGCCCTTTGGAGTTTAGGTTTCAGCATACAAACCCCCAGGCTGTTATAAAAGCTTTTAAAGATCTTAAAATTAAATCAACAGAAGATCTCTGGGGAATGTCTGTAAAAGTATATAGATCTTTTATCGAAACCATTGCGCCCTATTTAGCTTTCATATTTAACACCAGTGTTGACCAAAGGGTCTTTCCAGATCTTATGAAACATAGTAAAGTAGTACCATTGTTCAAATCCGGTGATAGTAAAGAACCCAACAATTATAGGCCTGTGTCAATTCTGCTAGTTCTCAGTAAGGTGTTTGAAAAGTTGATGCTCAGTCAAATGTTACGTCACTTTAATAAAAATTCCATCTTTCATGAACACCAGTACGGTTTCACCAAAGGGCGTTGCACTACTGACGCCGGTGTTACCCTAATAAAGAACACTTTTAACGCATGGGAAGAAGCACAAGATGCCATTGGAATCTTTTTCGACCTCTCTAAGGCGTTCGATTGCGTAAACCATGAGACACTTCTGATGAAACTGGAGCACTATGGGATTAGAAAAACAGCATTTGATTTGCTAAGATCATACCTGAAAGATAAAAAGGTTAAAGTTCAAGTAAACGGCATAAACTCGATGGGGTCTGAAATAAAAATGGGCGTTCCTCAAGGTTCGATATTGGGTCCATTCCTTTTTTTAGTTTACATTAATGATTTACCCCAATTACTTCAAAATCAACCGAGGATGGTGTGTTATTTGCAGATGACACATCACTGATCTTTAAAATAGACCAACGGTCACAAAATCTTGACGACGTGAATAACTCTATTCTTCAGGTCCAAGACTGATTTACGGTGAATAATTTAGTACTAAATGAAAAAAAAAAAAACCAAATGCATTACATTTAAATTACCGAATGTTAGAAGTAACGAATGTGACGTCATATTGGATGGCCAAAAACTAGAATTTATTCATCAGACAGTTTTCCTAGGAATCACGCTAGACGAGAAATTACAATGGGGACCTCATATAACATCTATTGCGGGGCGGCTAAGCTCGGCCGCTTATGCTGTTAGAAAGATAAGACATTTAACAGATGTAGAAATCGCACGTTTGGTCTATTTTAGCTACTTCCACAGTATTATGTCATATGGCATTTTACTATGGGGTCGGGCTGCTGACATTGAATCCATTTTTATTTTACAAAAAAGAGCTGTCAGAGCCATTTACAATCTTCGTCGCCGCGACTCTCTTAGGGTACTATTTAAAAAGGTTAAGAGCGCGCGTTCGATTTAGCGCAAGTCAAAATCTACATGATCTATCGAAAAGCGTACGCGCTGCGGCACACTACAATAGTACAATGGTTTCTCTGTGTGCGTGAGCGCTGATTATTTAATTTTAAAATCGTATATCTCTAATTGGCATTGACCGACTTTTTCTCGGGTCGATCATTTCAGGCAAGACATTTATTTTAGAATTTTCCATTTTTGTTGCCCAAAATACGTCGTCTCTAGTAATTTTTGTGGTCTTCACAGCGAATTCCTGTCCTGTCCACACCGAAAACAGACAAACATTTTTTTGACTGAAAAAAAAAAAAGAAAAAATTGAAATGCATTTCTATCAATGTCTAAACTAATTCGCACAGTCAAGCGAACGTCAGTCGTTACACTTGAACTAAAATAAAATAAAGTGTTCTTAAAAAAATATTCTTTCAGACAAAAAATAATTTCTTTTTTTGTACGAAAGAATAAACCTACTCGTAAATTCAAATTGTTTTTTTATTAAAGTAGACGTAATTAGGTATAGCCACTTTTGACTAGTCGAAATTTTTTGCGTTTTCTCTTTCCTAAAAGTCGCTTCGTTTTATTTCCCATTCCGTTTGAAACATAATTTGTTGTCACTATCAAATAATGTCGGTTATAAAAAAAAAAAACTTACCGAAGTACTTACGATCACTCTATAAAATATTGCTGGTCATCAAAAATTTCGAACAGAACTTCGATTATAAAAAAACAAGAACTTCGATTATACCAGTAAGTCAGCGGTTGACACTTCGGTCGGCGTACTGCGCGGTCGCCCGTATGGTGGGGTGGCACTAATGTGGAGAAAGGATGTGTTTTCTTCCGTTGCGGTGCTGCCGTGTAGTAGTGTGCGGCTAGCAGCGATTAAGGTATGTGTGGGTGAACGTAATTCGTTAGTGTTTTCGGTGTACATGCCAACAGATAGTGCGGATAATCTGTTAGAATTCACGGAAGTATTGAGTGAAATAAATGCAGTGATTGAGAGTTGTGACATTGAATCAGCTATAATGCTTGGTGATTTCAACGCTCATCCAAACGAGCTATTCTTTAGGGAATTAAGTAACTTTTGTATGGAGCGGAGCTGGCTCTGTGCGGATGTGATCAGGTTAAATACGTTTACTGATACGCACACCTTTGTTAGTGAAAGTCACAACAATTGTAAACGATGGCTTGATCACTGTCTGGCTACGGAGGCAGCTTGGCAGTGTGTGGCTGATATTGAGGTTTTGTATGATGTTTACTGGTCAGATCATTTTCCGATGGTAGTGTATTGCAACATGGGAATATTACCGAGAAAAAAGTATTGTAATGGGAACCTATATAATGAAGTGAGATGGGGTGAGAGAAATGCTGAGCAGATAAGGTTGTATAGCGAACTATGTAATAATGAACTAAGGGACATTGATTTCCCAATGGAACTTGGTTCATGTGCTGATAATGTTTGTAGTAATGAGTCTCATTATGCAATCATTGATGAACTATATAATAGGATTGTTAGTGCTTTGACTTTAGCTGCACGCAGCAGTAATAGACTGAGAAAGCATCAGAAGCAGAAGTATGTTATCGGATGGAATACACATGTACAAAAGGCTCATCTGGAAGCACGAAGCAGCTTTCAGACCTGGTTGCTGTATGGTAAACCCAAATCGGGTGATATTTATAATACCATGTGTGAATCCAGGAGGCGCTTTAAGTCTAAGCTCAAGTGGTGTCAAGACAACGTTGAGCGTATTAAAATGGACATCTTAGCCACACACCACAAGGAGAAGGACTTCAAGCGTTTTTGGAAGCATACCAGGAAACTGGAAACTGGCTTGTGTGTGCCTGCGTGTGTTGAGGGCAGAAATGAGCCCCAGCAAATTGCCGAGTTGTTTAGGGAACGTTTTAAGGTTGAGTCTCCCTTACCAGGCGTGCGGCAGGGGCTTGATGCTGAAGGTGAAGATGGAGTGCGGTTTAGGTTTACGACAAAAGAAGTAGCTCAGGTCATTAAGTGTATGACGCGAGGTAAGTCTCCAGGCCACGATGACCTCAGCATCGAGCACCTGCAGCATGCGGGTACACACTTATCCAGGGTGTTGGTCATGTTCTACAATTTGTGTTTAGGACATTCGTATTTACCCCAGGAGCTTATGAAGACCACAGTGATTCCTATTATCAAAAATAAGACAGGCGATGCCTCCGACGGGAACAACTACAGACCCATCTCATTGGCTACAGTGATCGCCAAGGTGCTGGATGGTTTGCTTGATTGTCACCTTAGTAAGCATATTCAGCTGCATGATGCCCAGTTCGGATTTAGAGCTGGGCTTTCGACAGAAGCTGCAATACTGCGACTCAAGCATACTATCCAGTACTACGTGACAAGAAAAACGCCTATTTTTGGCTGTTTCTTGGACCTGTCGAAGGCATTTGACCTTGTGTCCTATAATGTACTGTGGGATAAGCTCCGGGAAGATACCAGCACGCCCAGGGACATGATTAACATTCTGAGATATTGGTACGGCAACCAATCCAATAAGGTTAAGTGGGCGGGCTCATATTCCAATGAGTACAGGTTGGAGTGTGGGGTGAGGCAGGGTGGCCTGACGTCACCACGCCTCTTCAATCTGTACGTTAATGGACTGATAGATGAGCTCAGCAGGGCCGGTGTCGGCTGTTCAATAGATGGCAACTGTATGAACAACATTAGCTACGCCGACGATATGGCGCTGCTGAGCCCATCTGTTAAAGCCCTCAACATGCTCATAGGCATATGCGAGAGGTACGCAGTGGCACATGGCCTCAGGTACAACACTAAAAAGAGTGAACTACTTGTGTTTAAGGCGGGTAATAAAACTCCCACTACCATTCCACCGGTTAAACTTGGAGGGATTCCGGTAAGTAGAGTCACCAAGTTCAAGTACCTGGGGCACTGGGTCACTGAGGACCTGTCTGATGATTTGGATATTGAGAGGGAACGTAGGGCATTGGCAGTGAGATGTAATATGCTGGCGCGCAGGTTTGCAAGGTGCACAAATGAGGTTAAAATTACTCTGTTTAAGGCGTATTGCCAGTCAATGTACACCTGCAGCCTGTGGATTCGCTATACGCAGAAGGCTTTCAATGCCCTGCGGGTCCTCTACAATAATGGGTTTAGGATGCTGATGGGGCTGCCGCGATACTGTAGTGCGTCGGGGATGTTTGCGGAGACCAGTACCGACTGCTGTAGGGCTATTGTGCGCAAAAGAATAGCGTCCCTGATGTGTCGTGTGAGGGGCAGCCCCAATGGCCTTCTTAACACCATAATAGAGAAGGTGGAGTGTCCTATTGTGAGGCACTGGAATAGGGTGCATCGGTCTGGTGCTATCCTATTCAATGTCAGGTAAGGTTATGTCAGTTAAATTAATTAATAAGTAGGTTTAAGTTACTAACATAGTTTTTAAGTCGTACTAATATTTTTATGTAATTATGTTATGTAATTGTTATGTTCTGTAGTAGTTTTAAGGTACTAACATAGTTTTTAAGCAGTACTAACAATTTTATATGGAACTATGTTCTGAAATAAAGTATTATTATTATTATTATTAAAAATAAAATATTTTGCTTACCAAAGTACTAAGATTTGACGATCACGCTATAAGCTTGCGCTATCCTTGTACTACGCACGGCAAAGGTCAAAAAGGCCAACAAGGGTCAGGCAGAGCGCCCAGCGACATGTCCTCTCTCTGGAAGGGCTCGCTGCCGACTCATAGAGTAAGTAACGTTCCTTAGAAGAGACGGGACTCCCATAGAAAAAGATGAAAAACGGCGCAATACCAACATAGCAAAAGTGACACAGACTATGCAGACTGCAGGCATGACGTAAAGCTGCCAACATAATCACAAGATAGGGATGTACTACTACTCACTCGTAATTTTTTATCGATAAGTTGCTGTAAAAAATACCAGGTTCCTAATTCTTACATTCCTAATTATTGAAATTTAAGGTAAGGGACACTTACGCCAATGTTAACTTTCGATTTAGGATTTCGAAAATAGAGTTTCGTGGTAATTATAAAATAAAACAAAACTTAGAAAAACTGAAGTTTATTTTGCTATGCTTATCTGCTGCGCGACTTTTAATACGGGTGATGAAATTTTTTCTATTTGTTCAACTTTTTTTCGCAGACTTTTAATTAAAACATTACTTTTTCTTAATTTATTTAACAGTTTTCTTTTTCGAGGTGTAGTAGGTTCTATTTTTGAAGTCGTCGTTGGTTTTCTTTTCAGAGTTGCTATTTTTGCAGTTGAGGTTGAAGGTACTGGAATAAAAAAAAAAAGCATGTCAACTAAATTCATTAAACAGTGAAGTAAATTATAAGTTAGGATAATAAATAAATTAATTAAACAGTAAATTATAAGTTAGGATAATAAAAATATCGATAGTCGATAAAAAATAACAAGCATCAAGCTCTACTATATCCGGGGTAGCGGGATCGTCCGAAAGGGTTACCGCTGTCCCGGAACATAAAGGGCTAAGGAAGGAACACGGGTGGGTTTTAGTCAGTAAGAGTCTGACACTCCCTTCCGCTCCACCCAGAGCGGGAGGAGTCATTAGATGTTTTCCCATCCACAAAAAAAAAAAAAAAAAGCACTACTATATTGACAGGATATTTTGTATTTTTGTAAATTTTAGCTCTAAATTCCATTTTTCTTACGTTTTTTGTAATTTTGGGTCATTGTATCTTGATCAAAATATGATTCGCGACTATAATAGATACGTATTTACAGAATTATAATCATTACAATCATTAATACTAACATCTTTGTACCTTCAAGGACAAAAATCTCTTATGGAAAACTGCTTATGGTACAAATCTAAAGACATATTTTAATGATATTAATGACTACAATTCTGTAAATACATATCTATTATAGTCGCGAATCATATTTTTATCAAGATACAACCTAACACTGACCTGCAAATTGTATAAAACGTAAGAAAATTTTAATTTCGCTGTCTACCACTATTCACCTAATTTATTTTCTGTAAGAGCATAACAACTTTTGTTTACATACCAATTGATAATAATTACGCTTACCTATCTTTATTCAATGGAAATTTGGTCATGAAGATTCGCATTTGACCATTTGGCCGGATCGTAAACCACATATTTCACAAGTTTTGTAATGCATTGCAACAATACACTCACTTACATAAATAATAATAACTCCAATGTACGGTAGATTCAGTGATGGTGCGATAGAGTCGATTGTATCTTATAAAGAAGACATTCTTCTATTACAATAAATATAAATTATATTAAATCAAGTAAGATATATTGGTGAAAAAAAATCATTTTATCGACTATAATTTCTAAAAAAAATCGTATTGTATGGATTTTAATTTCATAAGTTAGGAAGCTAAAACAAAAAATCCTTTTAACTAATAATTTTCTTAAGGATCTTTGCAGTTAGTTAAAAATTTTTGTTTGTTAGATCTGTCAGTAATTTCAGATATTTTTAGCTTCGAAATTGACACTGAAAGTGAAATCAAGTAAACCTCTGTTCAGTTATCTTGATGGTATTCAGAAATACTGTATTAATCGAAAAAAAACTTTAACTAACAACATAGACAACAACATTTCCTAAAATTATTAGTAATTCTTATGTTTGTAAGATAATTGGTTGATGGACAATTTGGTTTGAAAAAATTACGTTTTTGAGCCAAACAGCGCACGGACCGCGTATACCATAGATATATGAAAGAAGGAGATATGCCCGTTAGTTGAAAATGTATCAGAACCCGATGTCGCTAGGTTGGCCCCACCACCGCGCCACAACTACACATGTAGTTCAGCAAAAGCAATAGATACAAAGTCACGCACACACTTGCAATTCATAAATCAGAACGTACTACACAATCAATTATAAACCTTAACTCCTCAAACACAACGTGCATTTACCATGCACCGTACAACTTACTCACACAAAAACATCTATCGCTATCGTTGTGCTGTGCAAAAGCCATTTATTTTACATATACGCTAGTGATTGACTAAATCGGAAAGTTATCGATTCTTCCATTAATTATTGTACAGACGCCAGCACATCAACCTACTACAATCTGTCAGATTTCTGTAATAGATTTTCAACTTTATCGCTAAAGCATAAGGTTCAATGTTGATTGGGAAAATTTGACAGTTAGGTGTAGGTTGATGTGCTGGCGTCTGTACTAAAAAGAATGTACGGTCATGAAAATAAAATAAATAAAATAAATAAAAAACGATATGTCCAGAGCATATTATATTATAAATCAATAAAATGTAGCTAAAAAAAATAATTGAAGTAAATAAAAAAGTTAATATTATTTTACATCTTCTCAAGGGTCTACCAACCGGATTTAAACGTCATCTTGTCAGGTCTTCTATGAACCGGGTTAAAACGGTTCACAAATTGAAAAATTAACTATAATAGCAATATATTCGTTGGGCAATCGACATTGTTGTCGATAGCCTACGTTAGTGGACATTACCAACTACATCACTAGCTCGCCGCAAGACACAGCGGCCGTACTATGCGACGCTCGGCCAAAATAAAGTATCGTTTTGTAATGTTTACATTGCTTGTCCAGTCACTTGACGACATACTTAGTGGTTAGTGGTTAAGGAGCAATGTATTTGCTGCAAAAATAGTACAGCCGCTGCGATATTTGAAAACAAAAATAACGTAGTAAAAGCAATAAATATTTTACCATTTGTTGTTTTTCATGATTTTAAAGACAAATACAGTAAAATACTTTTACTTATATATGGTAAGTGATTCCATGAGATACGAAGTTTTTATTTTGACTTCGGTTTTTACAGGAAACCACTGAACAACTCGGCATTTTTATATTTTATCACGATCACGGTCGAAAGCGCACTAGTTCGCGGAGGCGGCCATTTGCCGAGTACAGGCACAACTTGCCCATGGCGCGTGGACACAGACACGCCCCCTTGCCACTTCTCCTGTTTTTTACATTTCTATGGCGTATACGCTCTTAATATCATGACGGTACCTTGCCAATTCATTTATGAAAATATAAAGTTACCCCACTTTGACCTTGAACGCGTTATGAGCAACTACAGCGAGAATCGTGCGAAAGAGATATATAGCTTTTTGTCTGTTCTTACTTGTAATGTTTCGTGCTGCAGGGTGGATTTACAATGTTGTCGAAAAATCACGTTGAGGGCATAAAAAAAAAATATTGCTAGAGTATCGTAACTTTTTTACATTTACAGGCTTTACATATCCTTGTTGTATAAAGCGCTTTAACCTAAACATCGCCAAAGACAATAGTTTTTTAATAATAAAATTAATACTTATATCAAAATCATCACCGTCTGTGAAAAAAATGCGACTCTTTACGTTTGCCGACAAAAAATTCGAGTACCCGACGTATGAAATAGATTTTAATTTATGATTTACGTTTATCCATATTGTATTTATATTTTTAGAAAAGTAAATATTATTTTGTTCGTAAAATAAATAATTAATAAATAAATAAAATTTTAGCATCTACAACACCGTCACGGAAATATCAAACTGAAGGTAGTTCAGTCTGTGTAGCATTTACGCGGCCCACGATACCCCGCCCCGCTTCCTCAGTTCACCGTCAACTGCGAAGCGAGGCACACATTAGCTTAACACGCGCTCCGAGCACAAAAATTTGGTGTTAGTGTAAAAAAAAGTGGTTTAGACAAAGTTGCGTCATTCCCGTCAGGCTGTGGTTCAAAGTAAGTACATAAAATAACATTATGTTTGATTTCAACAAGAACTTAGTTATAAGTGAAGATGCTAAAGAAAATAGCGGTATCTTTCTATTATTATTACTTTTGTAGAAAAATCGACGAAAGAGTCCTAATCGTCATCACCATACGCATCATCACCGTTTACAAATAATGAGCGGTGATGACCTCATGTGTATGGTGATGGCGATTTTCTTAATTGTGTTATAATTTGCTTAAAAATTATACTAGGAGATCGAAATTTATTCAATTTCTGTTCTTTTAAATAATTAGTATAACTTAATCATATAATATAGAATCAATAGTTAATTGTATCATTATCATTAGTGTTACTTAAACCGATCAAGGTTTTCTTAATTCTTATGCTTGATTTAATTATAAACGGTGTATCTAATTATATACCTACCTAAGTCCTTTTTATTTCAGACCGGGAATATAGTAAAGCATAAGTAATATAATACAATATGAAACTAATTTATTATATATTAGTAATAGATACCAATCGTAACATGCCTAACCAAAATCTGTTCCTCCATGTTCTGGAAAATTTTGACGTAATGTATGCGACGTATGAGGGTGGAATTTGTAAAGCCCTGTGTGAAGACTCAGAAAATAAGAAAATATATAGAATATATGAACAACAATCAGATCTGAATTATTATAATGTGTACATTCAGACAACAGCCACAATTGAAACTTTGCGTGTGCTGTTTCAGGATATATTAAATGATGAAATTATCGTTAATAATCTTCACAAATGGTCGCTAAATCTGGGTGATTTGAGGGAAATAATGTAAAACCATTTTTTTACCAAATGTCAATCAAAATACTAACCTATTAATAAAGTACGTTTACATATTTTATAATAATGTTTCATGGTGACCTATGCTTACAGAATTGTGGCCACTAACAGAATTGTTTTACTTTCAGATTTCAAAAATCAATAAAGGAAGCGTAGTTTAGGAGAAGTTCTAACTCTGGGGTGATCAAATCATTGAAGTAAATATTAAAAAAAAAACAGTTTTTAACCAACTATAAAGTATGTATAATTAGAATAATGTTTCATGTTGTACCCTACGCTTAGAATTGTATTTATTTACATAACTGTTTACTTTCAGCAGCCTAATTGCGTAACATATTTTGATTGTTAATGCAGTTGTACAACAAACTACCTTGTCATATTAGAAATTGTAAGAATAATAAAGAATTCAAAAGCGAGCTCTTTAAGCTACTAAATGACAAGGTATATTATTCAGTCAAGGAGTATATGGATGACAAATTTTGAAGATTTTTTAATTTTTTAGAATGTATAAACAATATCTGTGTTTTGATATCTATTGACATTATGTATTTTTTTTTTCTGTTTCGTGACATTCTCCTATGACATTTTTTACAACTTGACATGCCTAATAACATGTTTTTTTTTTTTTGACATTGTTAATTCCTTTATGCATGATTTTTTTTTTTGTTTTAATTTTTTAAATAAGTTTACAATAACTTTAACTCGGATTTTGTATGCCTATCGGCGGAACATGGTTTGTGCACTTGATATTTATATTAAAAACACCTGTAATCACCTATGTTCACAAAATAAATAAATGAAATGAAATGAAATGAAATGCGATTCCGAAATTAAGCCAACTGCAGTAGTAATCGATATTAATATTCGGAATTGTATAACTTTATCTGATACAAACTGAGGCAAATCGTATAGAGGGGTACCAAATACCGGGCATTATTTGTTTCGTGAACGCGTTTCGTTTCATCATATATGAACTATTCGCTTCTGAATAATTTTGCTATAATTACATTTTGTATTGATTACAACTGATGGTCTACTACTGCTTATAAATAAAAATGTACAATGATGGCCGAAAAATGAAAAACCAATTTTATAATACACTTCTACCAAAAACTACCATAATTGAAATACGCAAGGAAACGTTTTATTTTTCACGTTTTAGTTATCTGTGGCCAACGATAAAATCGTAAAAAAGCAGAGTTGTCAAGTTAGTGGGATTTCCACTAAACTTGGGGTTTGGACACAGGGGTGGGGACAAAATTTTGCTTTTAGTGGCTGGTGGTTTTGTCTAGTGGTTAGACTAACTCAATTTGTAGAAAACAATACAATCAACTACTTAAACTTTGACTCGAATAATAACACGATAATGGCATGTTTTATTTTTTATTTAAACACTGTGAAAGTGAGAAATAAATCATAAAACTACTGACGTTTTACGATTTATTTCTTTCAATTGCGGAAACTACTGTGGATATGTACTCTGAGTTGCGTGGAGATCGAGAAACAAAGTAATTTCGAAAAAAATCCCACGGCAACATTCTTCCGGGATAAGAAAACAATATCTAACAAACATCTTCATTAACTTCTTGAGTAAACTATTTTATGATATTATTGTATGATGATCTAAAAAATACTGTGAATAACTTATATTGTGTTAATTCTCAAATCTTAAAATGGACCTCCAAAACGGCGATCGAACATCGGTAATAAGAATAAGAATAGTTTTAAAAAATTGCGACTTCTAGTGGACTCGGGAGAAAAGTTGGCAACACTGTAGGAAACTTTTAAACCATAATAATCTTTGTTTGGTTTTACCTTAAATATTGTTTCAATTAATAGTTGTTTTATGTTTTTTAACATACAAAATTATATTTACTATTCTCATACAGAAACATGGGCCTATGTTAAATAGTTCGGAAAAAAATTCTTGTGGTTTGCTGTAGAAGGAATACGTTTGCAAAATTCTCTGATAGAGGACAAGAAGGTTTTCGCTGGCGGCTGCACCAAGACTTAGGCTGTTTTGCTCGATAGCGAAAAGTACCTAAGTCTGTCTAAGTCAATATAATCCTACAAGTAAGTACCTAACCTAATATATTTACGAAAAAGTTGTTCGTATCTCATTAGATTATTGTAGTTCGTGTAGGTAAGTACTTATCTTTGATACCGATGATCATCAAAGATAGACCTATATTAGCTTTGGACCTCCCTGGACATGGGTGTTCGTCGTACGACTTCCGGTACACATACACAATTATGATTAAACTTGGGGGTCTTACCTTTCGCAATCATAGCTAAAATACTCAATAATAAATGATAACTTCCCCACGTACACATAATAGTTATAACAACTTAATTCGAGTTATAACAACTTAATTCGAGATCTTTGAGAATTCAAAATAAAGCTTAACCATACGAGGATTTCAATATGTTTTTAAATTTTCAGTTATGACTTACAACAAATGGGACTGACCGAGGGCGAGGATGACTTTGTATATAAAAAGAGCACTTCAACTGGGACAAAGTGTCCTTACTTTCTCACTCTATGGGAGCTATCGCTGGCTGCACTAAGACAGGCTGTTTTGCTCAAATAGCGAAAAGTCAATATCGTCATCACTACAAGTAAGTAACCCAGTATATTTAGGAAAATTTTGTCAAAGCCAAATCATTTATTTCAAATAGGCACATTAAAGGCATTTTGGATGTCAAATGTTGTTTGTATCATACACATCATACTGACAATCATTCCTTTGTTGTATAGATAAGCAACTTATTTAGCTTAACTTAGTTAGCCATTTGTTGTGGTTAGAATAATTATCACAGTATGTCCGTTAACCTCCATTGTAACAACTGAAATTATTAATTGATATGTTTGTACATAAGTATTTATTGAAACAAATTATAATAACCATTAATCAAATAAAAACTAAGTACAAAACATTAATCATAATATTTTTGCAGACGGTGCTAAGAGCTGAAAATACAAGAATGGAACACTGCCCTACTACCATCAATCTAGTTGACAAACAATGGATTTTCTTACAAAGAATGGAAAACCTATCTGCCGTATTAATAATTAAAGGTAGGTAAGCTGTTTGACACAATTAAGGATCAAGCAGCAACCCACATAATAATTATTATGATATATTTATCAGGGTACGTATCAAAATCCCGAAAGTTCATAATACCTATGATTGAAATACCGACGTCCAAAACACCGAAATTCAAAATACCGAAAGTTTTAAATGCCGATAGTCGTTATATCGAAACACAAAATACCGATGTTCAAATGCTCGAAAGGACGAAATCCCGAATGGACGAAATCCCGAATAGACGAAAGATTAGGTTAATTATTAAAAAAAAAAATTGTTAGGTTAGGTTAGGTTAAAACTATGACCCCTACGCACGAGCCGAGCGAGCGAAGCAAGCGGTGCCGCGGCAGCGGCCGGCGAGTGCCAGAAACGACAGGATTATATAGAAATAAAAAAAAATTGGCAACTTTTAAGTGTTTTGAGGTTAAGTTTACAAAAAATAGTTTTTCTCGGAAACGGTGACAATTTCGGGATTTTGAACTTCGGGTTTTTAAACTTCGGGATTTTAAATTTTCGGGCAAATGAACTTTCGGGATTTTAAACTTTCGACCAAACAACCATTCGGCGTTTCAATTTTCGGGATTTAGTCCATCGGTATTTTAAAATTCGGTCTTTTAAAATTCGGGATTTTGATACGTACCCATTTATCATCATATATTTTATGTATATGACGGCATATTGTCTAGCAGCTGCGAGAGACGACGACTAGGTGGCGCTAGTGGAACGTGCACCGGACGCATCATAGACAAATCATTCACTCTATCGATCATTTGGCTTAAAGGACTTGGTATCCAATCCAGTAAAATATTGTAACGTTTTCCCCCCACTAGCGAGCAGCCTTTATAAGGAGCTGCGCGGTTGAGTCTGTACGCATTTCCAATGGATGCGTCTTGGTGCACGGACCACTGTCTCTCGACAGTCAGTACTGCCCGATTATTGGATGTGGAACGCTGTCTCTGACAACTAGTACTGTCCTTATTGCGGTGGGTGCATGGACCACTGTCCCTGACAGTCAGTACTGCCCTATGTGACCGCCCTCAATGTCATTATTAGTTATTTAATAATGAATTAATTTAATTTATGTATTTTAAAGATTTAAGATAACTCATTGTTCGATTGAAATAAATTTATGTATTAGTTTTACTTCTGATGTCTTGGCCTAATCCGACATATACATAACTAATGTTTACCATTCAAATTTAGTGTTATGTTAAATAAAAATGTTTGGAGACTGAAAAACTGGCCCTAAACAAAGAAGAAATTAAACAATGCACAACATGACAAAGCCTATAGCTTTTGTTCAGCCATGGGCTGATGAAGGACTAGTTGATATGCCTAGTTTGCCACATTACATAGTTTAAGTACTTTATTTGAGTAGAAAATAATTTGATTTTGTTTTAACACTGCAGGATAATTCTCGGGGTGTTTCACCTACGAAGACATGGAAGGGAGCATGATTGACGTTGCCCATTACTGTTCGCTTCGGCCACTGCTACTGCTGCTCAGCAACTACTGCAGTTTAACTCAAGATTGTTAAGAAAAGCTAATCATTGTATTTTAGAAAACTGTTGAATCTTCAGTCTTGCAAGACAAGGATATAAACATATTTATGTATCTATGGTGTAAATTGATAACAGTGTAAGCTTTAATATAAAATGTTTTAATTATGAACTGTAAAGGTACAAATAAAAATAACTTGTTATGAAAAATGTAAAAATAAATTGAATACTTACTTAACCTTTTTTTTAATAAAGACAAGTGATTATTATAGTGATACTAATTAGAAAATAGTGGTGTTTAGCTAAATTAACTGTCATTCACTGGGTATAGGTAAATAGAAAGAAACCTTTTTTTTATAAAGACAAGTGATTATTATAGTGATACTAATTAGAAAATAGTGGTGTTTAGCTAAATTAACTGTCATTTATTGGGTGTAGGTAAATAGAAAGACATAATATATGGTAAACAAAAAAAAGTGGTTTTATTTAAATATTATTACAACCTTAACTGACAATAGTATTTCTTCACATTTAACATGAAAAATTTGGACATGCGGCAAGAATAAATTGGAACGAATATGTTGTATGGATTGGTTGAATTTGGCATATGAAGTCTTCTCTTGAAAGTCATCATGGATAATTTATATACTGCTTTGTAATGCTTGCTGTGAGAGAAAGTATTTTTCTTCTTGAATAATGTGGTTGAGTCTGACAACTGAAAGATAAAAAAAAAGAATTTAAGTAAATCCTCACTATAATATTACAACCATCCACAAAGGCCTCTCCCCTTAAACACTTCAATGCAAAATCTATGAACATATTATTAGAACAGCTATATACTGCTATAAACAACGGTTAGGTGCCTACAATTCTATTGATGGAGGAAGTATACTTGACTAAAAAGTACCCACACAAAGATACTTTATAATAAATTAATTTTAATTATTAGGTAATAGATAAAAAAGAGGATGGGCCTATGATATTTAGCTATTACATTACTTACATTACATACATTTCTACTACATAGGCATTTTAAATTGAATAATTGACTTGGATAATTATTCTTACTAATAATATTAACAATAGATAATTGAAAACTTAGATATATTTTCAGTTGCCTACCTACTTTCTTTAATTTAGTTTGTTGTAAATTTGCTGAGTAAATATTGTATTGTTTGCTGAGTAAGTAGTGTAACATTTGTTTTTAAAATTCAAATAATTTATTGTGGATTGTAGGTTCATAAGTGATAAGATGTGTTAGTTACAGGTAAGTCTGCTATATCCCGCCATTGAGGCATACAAAATTCATATAAGTTCGGTACATAGTTAAAATACAGTACATCAAATTCTCATGCCATTGATTTAGATTAAATTAGTATAAAATTTATGTCAAATTACAAATTAGTCATGTTACAAAATAGTATGATTCAATGTATTGTCATTTAGAAATTCTCTTAGAGTAATTACATAATAACATTTTACTTATTAATAATTTGTGTAGTTTTTTTTAAGGTACTTATTTACAGGGTTATTGGAAAAACATTAAAAACCTCTTAAGAGGTCATTGCACTTATCATTATGAACAACTTTTCGTATAACTCCTCAAAATGTAGGGAACAGCTGATTTTTTTTCGCGATTTCAGGTTTGGTCCCAAACTTAAAGGAGTGCAATGATCTCTTAAGAGGTTGTTGATGTTTTTCCAATAACCCTGTATATCGCTCATAGGTCTGAGAAAAGGTGGAAGATTATTAAAGATATGTGGGACTATACAAAACATGCTTTGGTGCAAAAGTTTTGTTTTACTGGCTACGGTGCACAGCTTGTCTTTCGTGTCTGGCCCTAGTGCAAAATTCGAATAAGTTTGGATTTGATTTTATGAACATTACAGTTTACTATGGAGAGTTCATATTTTTTAATTTGTAAAATGTGGTCTGCATGAATCCACTTGGTATATTGCACATCAATCTATTACATTTTCGAGCTCTAGAAGCACACTTTTTCCACAGACTTGCCCCAGAATATGATGCCGTAGTGTATGATTGAAGCAACATCTCCATGACAGGCAGTTAGTAGTGCAGGCTGACTGACAGTGTTCCTTAATCTAAAGAGCATAAGAGCTCTAAGTCTTTTGAAAACTTGCTCTTTAAGTGACTTCCAATTTACTTTGCTATGAGCTATCAATATTATAGATAGTTACCTATAGAGATAGATTGTAGCTGTGCATAGCAAACAACATATAAGATACAAAGGTGGTTATATCTGTGATGGGCACATTCAATGTTCAACACATAAAAAGTAAATAATACTGACATTACCTTGAACAGACAATGATGTGGATATAAGTAGGTCTATGTATGGTGTGTATGTTCGTCGACGTCCTTAGGTACATAACCCAGTGATTTCTATTGCTTCAAAGTGTGCTTTTTATTCTTCCTCTTTACTGATTGCGTTTCCAATGAAGTAAAAGCCATACTGTGTTGCTAAGCTTCTGGCATAAGTTAACGTTTGTTATGGTACCTACGAGGTACGAATTAGTCTTTCGTTAAAATGCCACCAATATACCTCGTTTCTGAAATATCATAATATGTATCTTTAATTTAGATGGTAAGCACTTGTAACAGAAGAAAACTTTTACAAATATTTTAATAAATTCACATCACCGCCTCGATTTTTAAAATAGGTACCACTGATATTGAAGCATTGAGGTTTTACACAAAATCACATCCACAATTTATCAGGAAGACTACCACTTACATTTTTTCGAAATAATTATGGAGATTACGCGTTTATATCCTAAAATATGTAGAACGGAAAATGATTCCAACGAGTAAGGTCGCCTTCCGTTTCAAACCAATTTATAGTTGGTTTCATTTGACGTTTCAAGCAGATAATCGCTTGTCATTTTGGTTACACAATACGAAATATTGACGTTTGCCCAGTTTTTCTTAGGATGTCGTTCACTCTTTAACGTTCCAAACCGACTCGATTGATATAACACTATAGTAGAGTTACGCAATACGAAAATCATAAATTGATTGCAATTGTGATGCAATCTAAGGTCACTGATCAGAATCATTTGTCGAAAATGTGTTACGCAATTAGGCTGCTGTTTACAACTATGAGTAAAAGAAAGCGAAGTATAGGAGAAGTTCAGTTAGAATAATATTAAAAAAAAAACTTAAAAAAAAAAGCTTTTATTTACGCCCTAAAAAGATAAAATAAGATTTAAATTACATTAAACCTATTCAATTTCCAATTACTTTACAAAATTTAATCTATCTTCTATCTATACTTATAATAAATCTGTAGAGAGGTCAATTCTGTACATGAAATATATTTCCAAAATAACTATCAACGGGTGATTAGTGATCGATACTGACGCCAAAAATGCAATCAGTAAAATTTTTGTCTGTCTGTCTGTCTGTCTGTCTGTCTGTCTGTCTGTATGTTCTTTATAGAAACAAAAACCACTCGACGGATTTCAACGAAACTTGGTACAATTGTTCTTCATACTCCTGGGCAGGTTATAGTATACTTTTCATCACGCTACGATCAATAGGAGCAGAGCAGTGAAGGGAAATGTTGGGAAAACAGGAGAACTTACTCCATTTTTTAAGCTTCCGTCGCGTGTGCAGCCTTAATGGTTAAAGCTACACAAAAATCATGTATGACGGAAATGTTCTCCTTAAAATTATATAAAAAATATTCCACGACAGCAAATGTCTATCTTTTATGGTTGACTCACAATAACACGTGTAACTCCCGATAGCTTAGCCGTTCGGAGTTTTCCGATTATATTTGTCTACTCTTACGTTTATAACACTCTCACTCATCCCTAATTAAAAAATTTTAACATTATAATAAATCTGTAGAGAGGTCAATTCTGTACATGAAATATATTTCCAAAATAACTATCAACGGGTGATTAGTGATCGATACTGACGCCAAAAATGCAATCAGTAAAATTTTTGTCTGTCTGTCTGTCTGTCTGTATGTTCTTTATAGAAACAAAAACCACTCGACGGATTTCAACGAAACTTGGTACAATTGTTCTTCATACTCCTGGGCAGGTTATAGTATACTTTTCATCACGCTACGATCAATAGGAGCAGAGCAGTGAAGGGAAATGTTGGGAAAACAGGAGAACTTACTCCATTTTTTAAGCTTCCGTCGCGTGTGCAGCCTTAATGGTTAAAGCTACACAAAAATCATGTATGACGGAAATGTTCTCCTTAAAATTATATAAAAAATATTCCACGACAGCAAATGTCTATCTTTTATGGTTGACTCACAATAACACGTGTAACTCCCGATAGCTTAGCCGTTCGGAGTTTTCCGATTATATTTGTCTACTCTTACGTTTATAACACTCTCACTCATCCCTAATTAAAAAATTTTAACATTATAATAAATCTGTAGAGAGGTCAATTCTGTACATGAAATATATTTCCAAAATAACTATCAACGGGTGATTAGTGATCGATACTGACGCCAAAAATGCAATCAGTAAAATTTTTGTCTGTCTGTCTGTCTGTCTGTCTGTCTGTCTGTCTGTCTGTATGTTCTTTATAGAAACAAAAACCACTCGACGGATTTCAACGAAACTTGGTACAATTGTTCTTCATACTCCTGGGCAGGTTATAGTATACTTTTCATCACGCTACGATCAATAGGAGCAGAGCAGTGAAGGGAAATGTTGGGAAAACAGGAGAACTTACTCCATTTTTTAAGCTTCCGTCGCGTGTGCAGCCTTAATGGTTAAAGCTACACAAAAATCATGTATGACGGAAATGTTCTCCTTAAAATTATATAAAAAATATTCCACGACAGCAAATGTCTATCTTTTATGGTTGACTCACAATAACACGTGTAACTCCCGATAGCTTAGCCGTTCGGAGTTTTCCGATTATATTTGTCTACTCTTACGTTTATAACACTCTCACTCATCCCTAATTAAAAAATTTTAACATTATTACCTATTTAATAAAAAAAGAATCATAGAAATCGGTACAGAAACACCAAAGTTATACATGAAAAATGAAATACGCTAATAAGCCATCGCGCGTGAATACTGAATCATGCTATAAGGATTACTTTTGTGTAACGGTCGCCGCGCTCGACGCGGCTCGCGGCGGGAGTTATAAAAGGGCGGGGGATCCAAACGCGAACTTCTACTCGAAACCACGACTTAGACCCACTCCCCCCCGACCTATCACCATGTTCGGCAAGCCGATCCCTTGGGAGAAGCGAGCCAAATACCTAGGAGTAATACTCGACAATCACCTCTCCTTCGCAGAGCACATAAGGACGGTCTGCTCGCGCGCCGCTTTCGCTCTCGGCAGACTCCACTCCGTCCTAAATGCACGCAACAAATTGTCACTTAGGTGCAAAATGCGCATTTACACAGCGTGTATACGTCCAATAATGACATACGCCTGTGTAGTCTTTGCCCACGCAAAGCCCCACCACATCCATAGGATGCAGACCCTCCAAAACCGATTCCTCCGAAAGGCTACGGGATCCCCCTGGTTCGTTCGAAATGAGATCCTCCATGTTGACCTCAAAATCCCCACCATCCATCAATTCATGAAGCGCCTTTCCAAGCGCTTCTTCGATACCGCCGCCAAGCACGGCAACCCTCTGGTTGTCGAGGCCGCCAGGTATACCCCCTCCAAAATCAGCAAATGCCGCCGTCCAAGGCATGTCCTCTCCGACCCTGACGACCCCATAACCCTCCTCCAGGAGAGCAATAAGTCAACCAGTACAGTGCACAAATACAGAACTCATTCCGACCTCGCCGCCGAGGTCCCTCGCGACGTCCTCAATTAAATGCCTCCCCCCGACCCTTGCTCGAAGATGTGCCAGCCCGCGCCGCAGCTGAGCCAGTAGTTCTAAATTCCCGACCGTGACCTCTGAGTTTGTTTCGGCGTTTCTTCCCAGAGTAGTCAACTAGGAAACGCCGCGCCGGCCTCATCAAGCTTAAATAATAAAAACCAGATCCAGCCTGTCCCATCTTGCTGCCCTCCCCCAGCGACGCCCTAAGCCGAGGTTCGTACCCCACAGGGGGTGCCCTTAGCGTGTAGTCGCTTAGTACATAAGATATTTGCCCCTGGCTGGAGGCTTTGAGTTTACTTAAGGCAACCACAGGATAGTCCGGTTAAGTAGTCACGACCTCTCAAGGTCAACTACGAGAAGCCATATTCTAATAAAAAAAAAAACGCGAACTTCATACAATATTTGGCTGTTGATGCGTTGAGACGTTCCGAGCATTCGACCTTATTGACAGACAATATTGTTTATCAGCGCGACTTTTAGTCTTTAAATTAATTTAGGTTTCTTTTGTTGTTATTTTATAAAATAGGTATTAGTTATTTTGGTAGTGTATGATATTCGTTCAAATTACAAATTATTAATAGTTTACATTTTATTTATTTTTAGGTGAAGTAGTAATTTCGTTGTATAGGTACTTAAGCCTTATGTGAACGTGATCTAAACAATATTACCAATACATTAACTTAATAAAACACAAGGAATTACACACTGACGGAGTTGCGTTCACAGCTATCTATATATATAAAACTCTTCCGTTACTGAGTGACTGACAGACAACGCACAGCCGAAACTACTGGCAGTAGAGAGCTGAAATTTGGCATGTGTGTTTGTTGTGAGGATTAGGCTACCACTAAGAGAGGATTTTTGGAAATTCCCTCCCAACGGGGAGAAAAGGGGGATAAATTGTTTTTTTCCGGAAGTCATTATTCCACGCGGACGAAGTCGCGGGCAAAAGCTAGTTGTAAATAATAAGATTAAACACAATTTATATTATACAAAGTGGTTATGATAATACGACAATAAATGAAAACATTGACAATACTAGTTCATATGAACAATTGTAAGCTATCAAAAAAACCCTAACATCAAAATTAAAAAAATTAAAATTTCAAACAAACTAAATGACATAAAAGTGGAAAGAAAATAGAACACCATTTATAAATGGTTCACTAACCTGTGATACAGTAGCAATAGCGCCAATAGCGCGGTCCTGTAGCGACTTGATCTTTTGGCGCCATTATTATTAATGCTCAGTAAAAATAATAACACTGAATCACAAATGTATTAACGAAATAATTAGGCACCTTTCACCCGCATGTTATTTATTAATCAAATTATTAATCACTATCAGGATCACTGTTCAGTCACGTAGCTAGGTAGGTACCTATTAAAGTTATTAAATTTTTCGTGTTTCAATATGGCCACCATTAACTTGAATACACAAACTGCACCGCCCGCCGTAGGAGATTATTCCTAACGTTTGACAAAAGGTCCCCGTTTGCAGCCATATGTTTTAATTTATTAAAAGATAAGATAATTCTATCTTTTAAATCATCAACCGTATCAACAGCTGTTGAGTACACCTCATTTTTGATGTGACCCCACAAGAAAAAATCTAATGGTGTGAGGTCGGGTGACCTCGCTGGCCACCGCGTTGGTCCATAACGGCCAATCCACTGCTGACCGAACACTTGAGACAAACGCTCTCTTGCTGACACCACTGAATGAGCTGGTGCTCCATCTAGCTGGTACCACATCTGCCTGTACACATCAAGCGGAAGCTCATCCATGTACTCGGAAACGGGTCCGTTGAGGAGTTCTAAAAACTCTTCACCATTTAAATTTCCATCAATAAAAACCGGACCTATTATGGTATTTCTATGAATGCCAGCCCAAACATTGACAGCAAATCTGGGGGCCGAGTCTGCTATTACAATTGTGTCAGAATGGTATAACATTGATCTCATAGTGGTCGATTTTGACAAGTTTGGTAATCTACTAACACAATGGCGTCGTTATGACTTTCCTAAGGTCGACCACTGACACTTCATTGAAAAAAATGGCATAAAATGGTAATCTCGTACATAATGACACATGAATGACTGACGTATGCGGTAATCTGCTAAAATTTTGACAGTTCCTTTGAACAGTGACGTACCATACCAAATACAACAAACAAAATAAATAGTTATCAAAAAACAATGAAACACCGGCCGAATTACAACAAAATAGCTATATAAACATCAATAAAAGATGTGAAACTGTCAAGTGACATTCTCACATTCTGTCAAATTGTCAATGTCAGAGTCAAAGACTGACATTGACGGTTTCACATTTATACTTGTTACACGAATATTTAATGTTTTTTGGTATTTACGAACTTCTTACTACTTCAGACTGCTTATGACACTGATTAATAATATGTAAAATGAAATGTAAATAAAATCTGCCATGAATAAATGGTTAAATGTAGTAGTAGTTTTTCGAGAACCATTTCTACCAACAGGTTTCATAATAATGGCAATACCCGCAATGTCATTCTGGCACAATTCTTTATTGAGACCATTGACCGACCATTATGAATTAGCAGATTACGAACTTTTAGCAAAATGACAATGACATCGTGTTGGGATGACCGATTTTATAAAATTAGCAGACTTGGGGCCCTGTACTGGTGCGAAGTCTCTCGTCCTAGACGCGGATTCACGCGGCTCCAGTAACGTAAATTCTGTCTGTTCCATAACCCGTTTCTTGTAAATGTACTTTCATCAGTCCACATCACATTGAACAGGAAATCCGGATCCTCTAAATGTTTTGTTTCTATCCAGCGACAGAAGTTTTCCCTGACTGGTTTGTCTCGAGGCAACAACGCATGCAATTTCTTATACTTATACGGCTTCCGTTTGTCGCGTTTTAAAATTTTTAGTATAGTTGCATGGTTAACACAAAAATATCGACCTGCCCTACGCAAACTACACGTCGGATTGCGTTCAAAATAATTTAAAATTCGTTCCTCAAGAGCCACTCTCGCACGTGGAGGAGTACTATCAATATGCGGGATTAAGGATCTATTTTCTCGCATCCTCTGGACAGCTTGGACAATAGTGCGCCCGTTGGTTGGACAAACTCGAGTGTCCCCAAACCTCTGTCGGTACGTCCGTATAGCCATAGCGGCGTTTCCTAAACACTCTCCATAAATTAACACCATGTCCGTGTACTCCGAAGCTGTGTAATTGTAACGAGGCATAATTAAAACAAAAGAAAACACTAAAACAATAAAAACTAAACGTCTAACTTCGCACAATTCACTTACGAGTAACTATTAAACTAGATACCTATTAAAACGTTACGTGTCCTGTCACTAAAATAAGCGTCCAATATTGCACTAATTCGTCGTAGATAAGGATTACAAAACAAACACACGAGCGGCGGGCGGCGCCGGCGGTACACAAAGGTGGTAGGTGCTCGGCGGCGAATCACTCAAAGTATGTCCTGCCTGCGGCACTCGTGCGCGAAAGCGATGACGCGTGAATCGTCACAGGATTGTAGCGACACACTGACCGTGACCTAAATTTGTTGTTGCAATGTTTCAACAAGAAAGCGAAGTAACAAACGAAACTAGATTTATCTCTTTCGCACAAACCAATTTTTCTATTTCATGAGTGCTTAGCTATTTCCGCATGTATTATTTTGTTAGAGTTAGGACTCTAATGACAAGCTTTATGTAGAATTTAGCGCTCGTTGGTTTAGCTCTAAATCCTGGGTTGGTTGATATTTGGTTGATTGGTTATGGTTTGGTTGTCGATTTGTAAGTATTGGTTAAATTATACGAAATTATATGGTTTAAAGTTTATATTATTGAGAATGGTTATAAAATGGTTAATCCAAGCTAAAAGCACTAAGATGGTTTGATTTGGTTTGGTTTGGTTGAGTTACGCGATTGGTATTCGAACGCGACCTTACACGAACTAACTTATAATACTTGCGATTCACGCATTTTATGGAAATGCACGGAGGCAAAAGTGCTGAGCTGTTCGATTGCAAATATTGCTCCGAACATATTCCCTAGCACAAGACGAGATAAACGGATGAAATGGTCATCAAATCACCTTAGTGAACAAGTGCAATGGTTAACAAAGTAAAGTTAGGTGTATAAAATCGTAAACATTAGTAAATTATCTCATAC
The DNA here is from genome assembly GCA_914767645.1 of Hydraecia micacea. Taxonomy (NCBI): domain Eukaryota; kingdom Metazoa; phylum Arthropoda; class Insecta; order Lepidoptera; family Noctuidae; genus Hydraecia; species Hydraecia micacea. Next base: position 15,517,871 of record OU611775.1, read on the forward strand.
TAGAATGGTAAAATAAAGTAAAATGTTATAAAAGTTTCAAAGCAAATGTAAAAGTCTAATAAAACATAAGTTCTTTACACTAAAGAGTCTTCCACTGTTAGCACACGCTCTTTTCGCACTACAGGCAACGTAGCCCTTTCCTTATTTTTCGCACTACGCATAGCACTGGGCCACCGCCTAGCGAAATATGCACTTAAACCTATGTGTTCACTATCACTTTGCTGACGGTCAGCAGTACTCTGCTTTCGCGGTTTCACTTCACTTTGCACTGTGGTTGACTCCGATGTAGTCGCCACAGACTCCTGTCTGTGGTGAGGCTCCCCCCGACTGGCCGTAGAATGTGAACAGCATCTCACTCTTCTCCAGACCCAGGCTGCTGCCATGCATAGGACCACTCCCAGTAGTATGTAGACAGCGGTGTAATGGTGAATGTCATGGACTGATATGTCATCGACCTCGGCTTTGGAGGCTTTCAGGGTTTTGATTTGTTCTCCAAGAATGAATAGGGATCTATTCAGACTCACATCTTCTGGTAATTCTGTTTCTTTTGGTATCTTGACGTTCACAATATGGTTTATTTGGTCAAGCTCTGGTACGAACATGTCTGGTGAAAAGTTTAATTGGTTGGATTGTTGTTGTAAAGTGTACAGGGTGAAATCTTTACTTTTAATAAAGCATTTCTGAGTCATACTAATGACCCCTGCTCGAGTCAGCTGATGAACCGTTACTTGATCGTCACATATGATTTTAATGGAATATGTGTCACAGCAAAAATAGAGGTATTGTGAGGTTGAGTGTAATTCTACCCATTTATTTTTGCACACTGTTCTTTCTGTTTTGCAGCGTTGGTTTATTGGGCTTGTTTCACAAAAGTCTTGGTCATTTTTCAAGTTTAGGATTGGTTTGAATAGCTCACACATGAGGGATTCCCCGTGATACAAGCATGAGTCAAGTTCATTTTTGGTGGTTACAAGGTAAGCATCCTTTTTAAGGTTCACTGCGACGTACTCCGATATTGGTATTATGCTGGTCATGCTGTAATTGGTTTGTTGCGGAACTGGTATTAACCTGTATAATTGAAAATTTTCTCTTGCTATGAGTGGGAATGTGATTTAGAAGATAATATATTTTTCTGTGACTCGCGCCTTTGTTCTCAGTAGCTTGTAGATGTACTGAAGGTCTGTCTCTGTATTTGCGATTGGTAGGTTCAAATCTTGAGGCATTTGGCCGTAAATAATTTGTAGCTCTCTTTTGAGTTGCGCTGGTGTGAGCAGATGCAGACTGATTTGGCCATGGTAGATCTCCGATATTGTATCGATCAAAGTGTCTTGTATCCGTTTCAAGTTTTGTATCATGTTGATGGTAGCTATCGAGACTAATGTGAAATCTTGTTGTGTAGTTATCACATCGATTTCTTTCTGCAGCTTACTGTTAATCTTTTCCAAGGCATTTAAATGCTTATTTATGGTTTTGTGTTGCTTTGCTATAATGTCTTCAGTTCTTTGGAGTACATTGTGCTCTGCTTCAACGATAGATGTCAAGTTCTTCCATAACTGATCTTGGTGGTTTTGGTTAAGGTGTATAAGTTCAATGTCGTGCTTATATTTTTCTGCGAAACTTTCGTCTAATACTCCGAACAATGAGTTTGCAATTGAGCCGACAGCGTTGATAAGGCCGCGACGTGTTCGCATGCGCTCGCCGTAATGCTGGCTAAGCAACAGCTGGTTGTAGTATTGCAGTTCATTGTAATCGTGACGTATTTGTTGGAGTATCATATGACAGTGACTGGATTCCATAATTGTTTGGCATGTTTTGTCGAGATAGCCTGTAAAGTCATCGATGGCTTTAGCTCCTTGCCAGAAAGGAGACATGTTAAAGTATGTCACTAGCTTCCACTTATCCCGAATCAATTGTACTTTCCCCACAGTGTCAAAGTACAATGTTTTATTGGTATCAAATTGTGTAATTTGGTGTAAAGCGGTTGTTGGCAGTATTATACTTAAGAAAAATAATAATGCCAGTGCAATATTACCGATTTTGGAATTGGTGCTGCGTGTTTTGGTTTTTGGTTGCAGGCGGTTAAGTGATTCTTTTTCTAGTTTGTTCGATTGTACTGGTTCGCATTTTGGTTTTTCTGGTAAGGTAGCTTCCACTTGGTTTATTGGTAATACTGATAGTTTAACTACAGGGCGTTTCATGTAGCCGTTTTTGGTTTTTAGAGTCACTACTCTGACGAGTTCATCTTTTCCTGGATGGACTTCCATTACACGGCCCATTGGCCATTTTCCCGCTGGTAAGTTGTCGTCGTGTATCATGACTAAATCACCCACGTTTACGTTTTTCTGGTTATTCATCCATTTGCTTCTGGTTGATAGTTGAGTTAAGTACTCTGTTTTCCATCTCTTCCATAAATCTTCAAATAGTTTTGACACTATATGCCACCTGGTTCTGGCGTCATCTGCTGTTTCAATTATGGTCACACCTGGTCGTCCTGATAGGAAATGAGCTGGTGTGAGGAAGTTTAAATCCTCTGGGTCTTCTGATAGTGCACAAAGTGGTCGTGAATTCAGGCAAGCTTCTAATTTTGATAACAGTGTGGTGTATTCTTCAAACGTAAGTTTTTGTTGTCCAATCACGCGATTTGAACAAATTGTTTCCACCTCACTGGATCTCCTTGAATCCATCCTAACACTGCTGTTGAATCGCTCCAGCAATATATTTCCTGGTTATAAGGCTCTAGGCAAGTTTGTACTTTTTGCATCAGCTGTGATAATAGGTGGGCACTCATTAACTCAAGTCTTGGTATTGAAATATCTTTACTAACAGGCACTAATCTTGATTTTGCTGCGACCAGATTTACCTCGTTAGTGTTATTTTGGTTGCTGACTTTGCAATATATCACAGCGGCGTACGCTTTATTCGACGCATCACAATATCCGTGTAATTGCAAGCTATGGTTTTCCTTTACTCCTAGCCATCGTTTTACTTCTATGGTATTGATGTCTTTTAATTCTTCTCTTAAGTTTAGCCACTTTTTTTTAATATCTTCTGGTAGCGCGTCATCCCAGTTAAGACTTGATGACCAGACACTTTGGAATAGCATTTTCATGGTGATAGTTAATGGTGTGAGCCAGCCTAATGGGTCAAATATTTTTGATATGTCGGAAAGAAGCGACCTCTTGGTTGGTTTTGCTAATGGTACTGGCTCCAGTTTTGAGTCAAAGATGAATTTATCCTGTTGCGGGCTCCATCCAAGCCCCAATATTTTCGTTGAGTCTGACTGTTTAAACTCATAGATTTGCTGGTTCCACGAATCTTTTTCTAAGTCAGCGAGTAGTTTTGGTTCATTTGTGGCCCATTTCCGTAAATTAAATCCACCCTTGCTGAGTAGTTTGATTAGGTCTGATTTTAGCTGTTTTGCTTGGTCCATTGAATTTGCTCCGCCACAGTAGTCATCCATGTAGAAGCACTCTTCTAACGCTTTTGCTGCAGCAGGAAAATTTTGTTTTTCTTCGGCAGCTAGTTGTTTTAAGCACATCATAGCCAAAAATGGTGCTGGCTTGGTGCCGTATGTTATGGTTGTAAGCTAGTATGCCTGAATTGGTTGGTATGGTGAGTCCCTCCATAGTATCTTCTGGTATACTTGATCTTTAGGATTTACCATTATCTGTCGATACATTTTCTCGATGTCCGCAGTGTATACGAACTGGTACTGTCTCCATTTTAAGATTAGCTCCTGCAAATCTTGTTGTAGGTTGGGACCTCGGTACATTACGTCATTCAAGCTAAGTCCTGATGCTGGTTTAGCTGACGCGTTGAACACAACACGCAACTTTATCGTGGTTGACTCAGCACGAGTGACGCAGTGATATGGTAGGTAACACTCGGGTTTCGTACTTGTTGCTGACGGCATCATATGGTGTAAGTTAGAGTACTCATTCATAAACTTGGTGTATTCTGTTTTCAATTCTAAATCTTTTTGTAACTTTCTTTCTAAGTTACGAAATTGTGCCAATGCTAATGGTTTAGTTGACCCTAGTTGTTCCTTGGTTTCTGGTTTAAATGGTAGTCGGACTTGGTATCTCCCGTTTTCTAGTCTTTCTGTTGTTGATAGAAAATATTGCATACATTCATGATCTTCGGTGGACATTTCAGCATGCTGGTTGATGTCTTCAGTTTCCCAAAATCTGCGTAAATCATCCGTATTGTGAAGAATGACGTTACATCTGTATTGTGGTGTTACTGTCCCACAAAGCAACCATCCTAATTGCGTTTGTTGGGCTATTGGTTGATCCTCGCCATCACCCCTCAGAAGGCCACTTAAAGCAATCTTGCAGTATACATCTGCTCCCAGCAGTGGGTCAACCGGTCGACTGGTATTAAACTCTGGGTCTGCCAAATTAATATTTTGAATGTGAGGCCAATTTGGTTTTATGAATGATTTATTTGGTAAACTTTTGATCAAGTTGTTCATTATAAGGACCTCACCTTCTAAGGCAAAGTCACTATAAATTGATTTTATTCGGATGGTCATTACACCCTTGCAGCTGTTTTCTTTCTCTCCTACGCCGAATATGGTTCCTTTGCAAGAGTATCTTCTTAGTTTTAAAACATGTGCTGCTTTCTCACTTATCAAAGACATTTGAGAACCCTGGTCTATCAAAGCCCTCATGGTATGGTATGTGCCGTCGTATCTTGGAACTTTCACTAAAGCCGTAGCTAAAAGTGTCTCGGACATGTCATTCCAAGATACATGTGTTGAAGGTGCTGCTTGATCCTCATTGGTTTTGCATGATGTTGCAAGTGTGTGCGCAGCCTTATGGTTTGGTTTTGCTGATGCGTTTTGCCTACTTTTGGTTGTAATTGCGTCATGTAATAATGAATTATGTTTAGCGTTGCATTTGCGACATGTTTTATTCGAAAAACAAGGTTTATTTAAATGGTTGATTAGGCAGTTCGTGCAACAATTTAATTGGTTGACAGTTTTTATTTTTTGCTCATCCGACAATTGCAAAAATTGGTTACACATCCATAACCCGTGGTCAGCATTACACAATGTGCAGGTGATTGACCGCGACACATGTAATGATTTCGCGTGGTTTTTCATATTTGAAGAATCTTGGTGTTTGTTTGCACTATAATATTTCTTCTGGTTTGCTTGGTAATTTTGATTTTGTGGTTGGGTGGTCATCTTTTGGTTATATGATTCTTGTTTACGCCGCGATGCTTCTAAGGCAGTAAACTTGTTTTCCAGGAAATCTAGGAATTCCTGAAGTACTGGTAGTTCCCTGGGATTCTTCACCGACTCAATGTATTCGGTGAATGACTCGCTGTCAAGTTTCTGTGCTAACAAAAGCACCAACAGTGGATCCCAGGTGGTGATATCTACTCCTAGGTTCTGAATTGCGTGGAGACATTCTTTGGTGACGTCGTGCAGTTTCTTGATCGCTCCGATGGATGGTTGCTGCATATTTGGGATGTTCAGTAGTATGTTGACGGGAGACGTGAAAATAAGCCTGTTGTTGCCATATCTGTGGTTTAGTATTTCCCAGCAGACCTCATAATTCTCTGAGCTAATCTGAAGATGATGGATCAGGCGTTCGGCTTCTCCTGTAACCTTGCTCTTCAGAAACTGCATTCTCTGCGCGTTTGACAATGATGGGTTCCTATGGATGGTTTCTGTGAATAAGTCTTTAAATGATGTCCAATGGTGGTAGTTTCCTTGGAATGTTGGAATATCCATCTGTGGAGTAGATTTGTCGCGATGAGATACAGACCACATTTTAGAGTTAATGGTTTTCTTCAAATCGTTGTACATTTTCTCATATCTGGTGAATTCCTCTTGGTACCAAACATCTTCATCCCCGTTTACTCCTTCTATTTCCCAGTGCAGGCTATCTATAATAGCCCAACGACTTTGAAGAGACTTCAATGCATCGTCGAACTCCCACTTGTTCTGCAGTTGATTGATTTCTATGGTAGCTACTGTTCTCATAAACGCTCTAAAGTGGATAGTCTGCTTTTTTATCATCCCTTCTAGTTCACTGTCTCCGCTCGTATCTCTACGTTGCTGCTGCGGTGCCTGTGAATGAGATGATTCTCCTCCAGATGTGCTCGCCGCCGCCAACGGCTGGTGAGGCTCTTGTTGCTTTGACAACAAGTTTTCCATGGTTTTGGTAATTAGTTGTTTGATTGACGAATAGACTTCCTCCGCCTTATCAAAACAATTTTTCGTGAAATAGACATGGTTAAATTCAGCAAGTTCACAGCACTTTCTATGGTTGCGCTGATATTCTCTCCAATAGTTTTCTAATATCTCCAACTTCCGCTTGCAGTAGTCTATGGTTTTTCGATCAGCTCCGTCTTTCTTGATGTTAGTTAGAAGTTTAACCAAAGAATCGTAAATCTCGGTTTGGCTGACTGCTAATTGCTCCATTCTTCTGACGGACTACTAAATACACAAGTGAAAACAAAATGTGTAAAATGGTTTGGTCTGACCTTATATTCTCCTTACGCGACAGCTGCCCAATTTCTTCAAATTGATTTCACTACCTATCTACTTTCCCTACAAACTGGTTAAACACAAAACACTGGTTGCAAGGTCCCGGCACACAAACACTTCACTGTACTTCGCGAACCGAGGCCCTTAAGGCTCGAAGGACCATGTAGAATTTAGCGCTCGTTGGTTTAGCTCTAAATCCTGGGTTGGTTGATATTTGGTTGATTGGTTATGGTTTGGTTGTCGATTTGTAAGTATTGGTTAAATTATACGAAATTATATGGTTTAAAGTTTATATTATTGAGAATGGTTATAAAATGGTTAATCTAAGCTAAAAGCACTAAGATGGTTTGATTTGGTTTGGTTTGGTTGAGTTACGCGATTGGTATTCGAACGCGACCTTACACGAACTAACTTATAATACTTGCGATTCACGCATTTTATGGAAATGCATGGAGGCAAAAGTGCTGAGCTGTTCGATTGCAAATATTGCTCCGAACACTTTATGACTCTTACAATTTAGGCCTAAGGTATAATTTGTACTGAATCAAATGTAAAAACTATTATGGTGCTGGTTGGAAATGTGTCTTTAATCTTTTGTTGTGCATACCGATGCGGGGGTCGTTAACCTGTCAGTACTTCCCTATTAATACATACATCGTGTAGCAAATGTTAAAAAAGAAAAATAATTTCCTGTGACTAAACTACTGGATATATTCAAATGATTTTTTATATGTAGTCTGAGAATGTCTTGAGGTATGCGAAGTTTAATTTATTGTCGTATTATCATAACCACTTTGTATAAAAGCTTGTCGCAAGATTTAAGCACTCGTATTACTTAGTTTGAACTTAGCTTTTTTTAATTAAAATCAATCAGATCAAGTTACTAGTTGATCTACACAGGTAAATCTCGCGACAAGCTTTTATATAATACTAGCTTTTGCCCGCGACTTCGTCCGCGTGGAATAATGACTTCCGGAAAAAAAACAATTTATCCCCCTTTTCTCCCCGTTGGGAGGGAATTTCCAAAAATCCTCTCTTAGTGGTAGTCTACTCCTCCCAACAAACACACATGCCAAATTTCAGCTCTCTACTGCCAGTAGTTTCGGCTGTGCGTTGTCTGTCAGTCACTCAGTAACGGAAGAGTTTTATATATATAGATAGCTGTGCCCGCAACTCCGTCAGTGTGTAATTCCTTGTGTGTTATTAAGTTAATGTATTGGTAATATTGTTTAGATCACGTTCACATGAGGCTTAAGTACCTATACAACGAAATTACTACTTCACCTAAAAAGAAATAAAATGTAAACTATTAATAATTTGTAATTTGAACGAATATAATACACTACCAAAATAACTAATAAGTACCTATTTTATAAAATAACAACAAAAGAAAACTAAATAAACTAAATTAATTTAAAGACTAAAAGTCGCGCTGATAAACAATATTGTACACACACACACATATCTATCAATAAGGTCGAATGCTCGGAACGTCTACTCGCATCAACAGCCAAATATTGTATGAAGTTCGCGTTTTTTTTTTTTTTAGAATATGGCATCTCGTAGTTGACCTTGAGAGGTCGTGACTACTTAACCGGACTATCGTGTGGTTGCCTTAAGTAAACTCAAAGCCTCCAGCCAGGAGCAAATATCTTATATACTAAGCGACTACACGCTAAGGGCACCCCCTGTGGGGTACGAACCTCGGCTTAGGGCGTCGCTGGGGGAGGGCAGCAAGATGAGACAGGCTGGATCTGGTTTTTATTATTTAAGCTTGATGAGGCCGGCGTTTCCTAGCTGACTACTCTGAGAAGAAACGCCGAAACAAACTCAGAGGTCACGGTCGGGAATTTAGATCTACTGGCTCAGCTGCGGCGCGGGCTGGCACTTCTTCGAGCAAGGGTCGGGGGGAGGCATTTAATTGGGGACGTCGCGAGGGACCTCGGCGGCGAGGTCGAAATGTCGGTGTTCTGTATTTGTGCACTGTACCTACTGGTTGACTTATTTCTCTCCTGGAGGAGGGTTATGGGGTCGTCAGGGTCGGAGAGGACATGCCTTGGACGGCGGCATTTGCTGATTTAGAAGTTCGCGTTTGGATCCCCCGCCCTTTTATACCTCCCGCCGCGAGCCGTGTCGAGCGTGGCGACCGTTACACAAAAATAATCCTTATAGCATGATTCAGTATTCACGCGCGATGGCTTATTAGCGTATTTCATGTATAGCTTTGGTGTTTCTGTACCGATTTCTATGATTCTTTTTTTATTAAATAGGTAATAATGTTAAAAAAAAATAATTAGGGATGAGTGAGAGTGTTATAAACGTAAGAGTAGAAAAATATAATCAGAAAGCTCCGAACTGCTAAGCTATCGGGAGTTACACGTGTTATTGTGAGTCAACCATAAAAGATAGACATTTGCTGTCGCGGAATATTTTTTATATAATTTAACGGAGAACATTTCCGTCATACATGATTTCTGTGTAGCTTTAACCATTAAGGCTGCACACGCGACGGAAGCTTAAAAAATGGAGTAAGTTCTCCTGTTTTCCCAACATTTCCCTTCACTGCTCTGCTCCTATTGATCGTAGCGTGATGAAAAGTATACTGTAACCTGACCAAGAGTATGAAGAACATTTGTACCAAGTTTCGTTGAAATCCGTCGAGTGGTTTTTGTTTCTATAAAGAACATACAGACAGACAGACAGACAGACAGACAAAAATTTTACTGATTGCATTTTTGGCGTCAGTATCGATCACTAATCACCCGCTGCTAGTTATTTTGGAAATATATTTCATGTACAGAATTGACCTCTCTACAGATTTATTATAAGTAGGTATATAGATAGATAGATAAATTGTGTTTAATCTTACTATTTACAATTAAATTTTGTAAAGTAATTGGAAATTGAATAGGTTTAATGTAATTTAAATCTTATTTTATCTTTTTAGGGCGTAAATAAAAGCTTTTTTTAAAAGTTTTTTTTTTAAATATTAATTTATTTTATATTTTTTAGTTTTCGCTAGATATATTTCTTAGTCTATTTATTTCATGAAAGTGCCTCATTGTTACATTGGCGGGTGCCAGTTAATTTCGAGCAGTCTAATTGTTCTAAGAGGAGGCCTTCTATCGATGTGACCCTACTTAAGGCCACGTACGCTTGGCCAGCAGCGAACAACTTTGGGCCCAAATACACAACGGCGTGGTCAACCGTACTACCCTGCATTTTATGCACTGTGCTGTTTGCAAGCCCAGCATAATAATATTGGCAAAATTCTGCATTCAGCGGTGCCATGGCTGTATTTCGCTGAAAATTGCACAGACTTCGGTTGAATCAGGTGAATCTCGTCTTTGCCGAAGTCGATACGGACGGATGGAATGTCCGTATCGTACATTTGTGCTCTCCGGAAACATGGTATACCTCTTATGCCTGTTACTACTGTTGACCGTTGAGGAGTTCCGTGGTTTGGAGCCAACCCTGGATGTGGCAGCAATTTCATGGTGGACCCACCAACCGTCTATCATATCCGAACGGGTATGCAAAATTTCAAGTCCCTACTGCCGACCGTTGAGGAATTCTCTGGTTTGGAGCCAACCCTGAAGGTGGCAGCAATTTCATGGTGGACCCGCTAACTGTCATCCCAAGGGGTGTGCAAAATTTCATGTCCCTGCTGTTAACCGTTGAGGAGTTCCCTCGCCTGGAGCCAATCCTGACAGCAGCATCGCGTCATGCTTGTCATAAACATGCATTGTCATCGGGACTGGACCAGTATGTAAAATTTCAGCTCAATCGGATACCGGAAAGTGGGTCAAATTTAACTTGCAAGAGTCCACCTTCACATACATACAAGTCAAGTTAAATAAAAGCTTTTAAAAACAGAAAATAGCTATAAATAAACGTAGCATATATGCAACCATGAAGCAGGATCCGGAATTGTATGAACTTATGAAAGAAAAAGAAAAGAAAAGGTATAAAAATAGAAAAGAGAAATTAGGTCAGTTCGAATCAATAAATGAAAAAAGTCCAAGAGAACAGAGAGTCCATCGTAAGAAATGGCGTGAAGCTGCTAAAAGATATCAGGAAAAGAAGAAAAATGAAGCAAAAGAGAAAACCATTAAACTAAATCCAATATTGATCAATCCCGATGATAGTGATGAAAAGAATACAAACGATCGCTTAGATCAGGATCATCAAGACCCATTAACAACACCCACCAGCTTGCAATGTAATTGCTCAATAAAAATTAAAAGAATTCGTTATTTAGAATACAAGAAACGAAGGCAATTGTTGAAAGTAATTATGGATTTAAAAAAAGAAAATACACGGCTCAGACAAAACCTTTATGGACAAAAAATTAACGAAACTGAAGTAAAAAACAAAAAATGTAACATTAGAAAAGATTTTAAAACAAAGAATACCAAAATTTCACAAGAAACAAAGACCGTTAAATTAATAAAAGAGTTTTATATTGATGATGCAAACAGTACGATATGTCCCGGAAAAAAACAGTATATAACGCGATTCAAAACACAAAAGCAGCGAAGGTATCTCAAAAGTTCGATAAAAGATTTGCACTCGAAGTTTTTAAAGATTCATAAAATAAAAGTCAGCTACTGTACGTTTTGGAAATGTCGTCCATTCTGGGTATTGCCAGCCACAGTGGCACAAAGAGACACATGCATGTGTGTAGTACATGCTAATATTGATTTCAAGCTGGAATCTTTATTTAAGGCGGGAATCATTAAAGAGAAAAAACATCACGAACTGCTGGAAAGCCTTTGTTGCTCAAGATATGCAGAGAAATGTCTTAAAAGAGAATGTGGTGTCTGCAAAGATAAGACAATTCAATTTATTGAGTTCTCAAATGATGAAGAGATAGTGTTCTATAAATGGATACGATCCCGAGAAACAATCCCAACAAAAAAAGGTCCTAAAACAGTAGCAGTCACTAAGAAAGTCGAAATCAAAGCAAACCCCCTCGAAATTATCAATGAATTGGATACAGACTTGAAATCATTTTTCGAACATTGTTACCTAATCCAAGCACAATACGACGAACTGAAAGAATTAAAGAAATCTTTGACTGTCAACTCTGCTGTAATACATGTAGACTTTTCAGAAAATTATGGAATGAAAGCCGCTAATGAAGTTCAGTCATTACATTTAGGTGGGAGCCGGAAAGAACTTACCCTACACACTGCCGTTATTTATGCCTTTGATTTCCAAACAAGTGATATAAAACCAACATCAGTCTGTACCGTAAGCGAATGCCTGAAGCATGACGCACCAGCAATTTGGGCACATCTTATACCTCTGATAAATGAAGCCATCAAAACTAATCCATTTCTCGATACATTGCATTTTCAATCAGACTCGCCTACATCTCAATACAGGAATAAATACATGTTTTATATAATAACACAATTGTCCCAAGATTTCCCACAAATTACCGGAATAACGTGGAATTACACCGAATCTGGCCACGGAAAAGGAGCCGCTGATGGAATGGGGGCTGTGATCAAGAGGACAGCTGATTTTCAAGTAAATCATGGCACAGACATTACAAGTATAGATAAATTTATGACTGTCTTGCAAGCACGCACCAATGTTACAGTTATTGCTGTAAGCGAAACTGACGTGGGGGATAAGAGAAAATAAAATACCCAATAAACTTGACACGTTTAAGGGTACTCTTAAAGTGCATCAGGTCCTGTGGGAGCGTCACTGTAAGAAGTTAACGTTGAGAACATCAAGTTGTTTCAAATGTACATGTGGGCACATATGTGATCATGGAAAACATTTAGGTTTCATACAAATACCACTTTCAGCCGCAATAACCATGAATCAGGATAAAAACAAAGATCATGTCACTCTATTAGCAGCAACAAAGCATTCGACTCTTTGTGATGTAACAAATTTACCAACAAATTACAAAGTAGTTGTAGCTGGGCCCTCAAATATAAAAATACTCTCCAACAAATTAATCAAAATACAAAAAAAAAAAACAGAAATTTAGGAGCTACCTACAAGCAGATACCTCTTTGATTACAAAAAAAAACGAGCTAAAAATGTGATGATTAAGTAAGAGAAATTTGTCAAATAATGAAAAAAGAAAAGTAATTTGGTCAGTTATTTGGTAATCAATCATAGAAGTACTAACTAGTAACAAGTAGTCGATTACCAAAAAAGTGACCAAATTTCAAATAACTTAGAAATATGACGATTACGTGTTAATTAATTATTAAGGACGCTATCACATTTTTCCACGAATAACAGTGCTTTTCAGGTACCATTTTAATGAACTTGAGAGTCGCAACTGCAAGGATATCTTGGTTTCAAATTAAAGATAATATATTCATCTCCAGAATGGCTCCATAACAATTAAATAGCCCCATACAAAATTTTCACACAAATACGTTTTTACCATCACAGTAATCGCAAAAAATTTAATAAAAAGGGGTTTGAATAAGGACCTATATAGCTAAATCCACTGCATATTTTAACTTAAAAATAAGAAGATATTGTTGCTTATATAGTCCTCTATACGACAAGCTAAATATTTTGTAGATAAATAAATAACTTTTTCATTTATGAGACAAATAAGAAACGCTCTCAAATTTCTCCATACATTTTCTACCCGCGGACACTTGCGGTTCGTCATTCCGCGCAACGTTACTTACTCTATGTTCCGCGCTCAGAGGCGCTCGTGGAAGCACGTCTGTGTCGCTTTCTGGCAAAAAATAATTACGTAAAAAAGTGAGTTCCGAGTTGTGTACTGAGGTCGGACGAAGTTGATACTTTTTCGGACCGAAATAAAATTAAGTACGATTATTGGTATTTGTTTCAGAAACAAATACTTACTTGTAATTTTTACAAGCTTTTATTTAACTTGCAATGTATGTATGTATGTAACTATGTTTGTTCGGGTGGACTCTTGCAACTAAATTTTGAAGCAGATATCTTCAACCGATTGAATTGAAATTTTGTATGCACGTTTAGTTTGGATGACAATACATGGTTAGCTGTGTGACGTTATTCTAAATCCAAAATGGCGGAACGCCCAAGATGGCGGACTACTTATTTTTAATGCACTCCTACAATATGGGTATCAAATGAAAGGGATTGCTGAGAATAACTCGAAAAATAAAGTGACGTCACTATAAATCTAATATGGCGGTCATCTAAAGATGGTGGACTAGTTATTTTTAATGCACTGCAACAATATGGGTATCAAATTAAATTACTTGCTGAGGATGACTTAAAAAATAAAGTGACGGCATTCTAAATCCAATATGGCGGAACACCAAAGATGGCGGACTAGTTATTTTTAATGCACTTCTACAATATGGGTATCAAATGAAAGGGCTTGCTGAGAATAACTCAAAAAACAATGTGACGTCACTCTAAATGCAATATGGCGGACTTCTAAAGATAGCGGACTAAGTTTTTTATGCTTTCCTACAATATGGGTATCAAATGAAAGGTCTTGCTCAGAATACGTATGCGAGTTAAACTCCACAAAAAAACCTGTCCAGCGATAACTAAAAAGTAAAAAACAAATTAAAAGTAAAAAACTTTTTTTACAAACAAGCTTTTAGTTAAATGCGCTAAAAAGAATAAAATAAAATTTTCATTTAAAACTTTTACTATCAACTTATAACGTCATTAAGTACACAAGTTATATGACGCTTGTTGCGAGATTTACCTGTGTAGATAAACAAGTAAATAACATGATCTGATTGATTTTCATTTTTTTAATTTTCAAACTAAGTAAATACGAGTACTTAAATCTGAAAAAAAACTTTTTTACTTTTAATTTATTTATTTAGTGGATGTAGATGACGGATAAAGATTGTATAAATATTTATTTTATAATCAAATTAAAATGATGGAAATATTTTTTTTAGACATTCGATATTAATAGTCGATTTTGGGGTTTTTCGGGGTGATGATTACGAATATAACATCCATTTTATATTCAAGGTGGCGGATTTTTGTTTGTAACAAATCGACTTACGGCCAACTTCTTCATAATACCAGTATATCCAGTTGTCATGTTACGTCACAGTTTTACTCTTCAATTCAGTAATTTTTTTAGTGAATTATAATGTTGCTATATTGAAGAATACAATTGTGACGTAGCATGACAACTGAATAGACTGGTATTACGTTTAGTCGGTTAACAAAGTCGCGTGGTTTTTTTATTTACCTTTATTTAGCTACCTAAACCTATGGAGTATAGTAGTAGTACAGTACAATGAAATATTTTCTACGTGAAAAGACAGCTGTGCTGCTGGGGAGTTTGTTGCGCCACTTCTTCCCAGCGAAAGCACTAAGAAGTGAAGGGCGGGCGTTTTGGGGGACTGTCTTTTGTAATTTTGACATTCGAAAAGTGCTGATTCTCAGCCTAATTTGAATAAATGACTTTTGATTTACGTTGTTTTAATTTTTAAGTAAATAAAATACTTACTGTTTTCATAAGGGAATGATTATTTTTAAATATCACAACGAAACTACGATAAACTCCCAGGCTAGTATTTGATTATGTAATACTCCAACAATTGACATCAAAAATAATATTTAAAAGTACTTAGGTACATCTTTTCAAACTAACAGCAGACTGTGGTATAAATGTGGATGTTCCTTGTAATACTAAAATGTTAAGGTCGTTTTTGGGTACCTAGTAATGAACGTATTGACTGATGAACTTCAACAATACTAAAAACATGATTATCACGCAGATAGTAAGTATTAATAACACTAACCAAATTCGATTGCGAACTTACAACTAACTTTACTCAATAAATACCAGCAAAATTAAAAAAAAAATAACTTCAAGTACCAAGATTAGTTAAGTTACGTATAAAAATCGAGCGAACAATGGTTTCAATGTGTGCGTGCGCGTAATGTTGCTGTGTTGCGATTCAGATACCTAAACTTGAGCGAGTTCAAAATGTGATAGCGTCCTTAAGAGAAAAAATTCGAAGACTGTTATTGATTAAGTAATTAAAAAAGTTGATTTCCTTAAATTTTGTTGTTTTTAATTTGACTTTCATGTATAAAGCGTCATCACCATACACACGAAATCATCACCATCCATAGATAAATCATCGCCATACCACAGTCGTCATCAACATCTCTTTTTATTGAAATGCTGATATCTTCAAATCATGTAGGTACATTATAGTTATCCTACAATAATTTTATCTAATTTTACATGCATTCCAATGCATTTTCAATTTTTTGAATTTTTTGTTTGAAGAAATTTTTCTTGTGTAAATCCACCCTGCAGTGCGTACGTGAGGGTGTGTGCGTATGCGCGTCGTGGTGTAGAATAAAATACTGTGCGATAAGAAATAGCGTCGCAGGCAATGACGTATTATAAATAGACGCGTCATGCCTGAACACTGAGTTGGGAGAACTATGGAGACGGCATATTCTACTATAGAAATAATAGTTATACAAATATCTGTCATATCGACACACACATGTCAAAAAGCGTTTTGTTTCTTTTTAACTAATCAAGAGCTGCATATGAAAAGAGAGACGTCAAATGTTTGTCAAGTACTAAATTTGGCAACACTTTTGTGTGACGTCAAAATCATTTCTATGCGTGGTCGGTCGCCATGTTGAGTGCCGGGGTTTTTCCTCTATGTTGCCGAGTTTTGTGGTGTGGCCGAGATGTGCTGTCAAACGGTTGATTGCTAGTGTTGGGTAAATAGTCAGATGCTTTGAGTTATTATCGATTATAATCCATAAGTGTCCATTAATAGCCTTGCAATGGATGATAATCCTGCTATTATATGATAATCTTGTGTAATAAGGAGGAGTTGTGTGTGTTTCGAATTTTTCATTACCTAGTTTTGGTTGTGGTGATTGTTTATACTTTCTCTCAAGCCAAGTTAAACAAGGTATACATTTGCCGATTCGCAATCTCAATGGTTTTTGTATATATTCTGTTAAATATAGTCGAATAGATGACCGCAACTATGTATTTTTTTAGCAATCTAGTATTATTTAAATGCCATTAATGTAATAACAAAAGTAATAATTAATAATCGAAGTTCGACCCGAGTATTGAACCTAGGACCCCACACTTAGCAATCGGTCTTGCGACCACTAGATCAACGGGGTCGGAAATACATAATAATATTTTGTTGCCAGTCACGTCATCATAAGTCTCCTGGTCCTGGTTAGTGTGTAAGCTCGTATGAACAATACTCTACACCTGTAGTAAGTAGGTAAATATATTACGAGAATATTGGCCTTCTGATATTGAATGAAGCTTGAGCAAGGTGACAAGTTACAACGTCTTATAAAACCAAGAAACATAAAACACCCACAACTTCTAAAATTCTTGTCACTTCAGCTGCATTACATTACAAGGCTAATTCGAAACATTTAAATAAATAATAGAAAACAAATTCATGTAGGTTAAATAATGTCGATATCCGCTGCGCATGTTGCTCGCAGTTACAACCCTACGAAAGGCGGCCATCTTAAGTTCCCGATTTTTGTAGGTATACATGCTAATTTTGTAGGTATGACAAGTCCATAAGTTTTATTAGTCATTGTGATTGTGATTGTGAGCCTGAACATCACGGCACTCGAAAACAGCGTAAATACTATCGGTAGCTAGATAGCTACTTAGACGCACGAAGAAAGAGAAAGAAAATTAAATTTCAGCTACGGAATTCCTGTTGTTAGAGAGAGATAAATATATTTATTTAATTACGTTGTCATTCTGTAGTGCATGCTCATTGGCCGAGCGCATACAAAAGGAGGATGTGGGGAAAAATGGACACTCGATTTTCTCGTGTTTGATATAGGTAGTTGTTGATTGTAATAAGGTTCACTTTGGTTTATATAGGATTTTGGTAAGAAAAGACGTGCGTTGTGCTATAAGTGTATTGAGCGACTAGTCTTTGTTCGAAGACCTGCCTATTAAACATTTCTTTAAGACATGCATAACTATAGCTAAGTAGGTATGTGCGTAGAACGCAATACGCCACAACATACCGCCCACCAAAAGGCCTGTAGGTCTTTTAAGAAACAATTATTTAAAATTTTACATAAGTATGAGATTATCACTAAACAACGTTATATAAGAAAACGGATCTGAAGGGGTCCTTTTTAATGTAATAATTAATAATGTTAACATTCAATAACAATGTATGGACTATTTGTTGATTCTGACAATAAATGAATAATAATAATAAATCTGTCGGTGGGGGTATTAACATTTAACGTGCATAAAACAATTAAAACAAAATTAATACCTACTGCGTTTCTAAAGAGCATATTTTAAACAGTGTAAATTAGCAAACTTAATAAAATTAATTTTGTAAAACAACGATGGGACATACAGATTATTGAGAGGCAATGGACATAATTTTGTTACAGTTCTTTTTGTTACGGAACTACCACTTTTGACACTATACACTCTCGTTAGACCATCCGGACCAGGGTGCTTATCGACGATTCGTCCCAAGGACCATTTTCCAGGTGGCAAGTTATCAGTTTTTATCAAGATGACATCTCCGATCTTAAATTCTTCTTCCTTTTTATGCCACTTAGGACGCTGTTGCAATCTGGATAAATACTCATCCTGCCATCGCCGCCAGAAGTCGTGAACAAGTTTCTGTGTGTGTTGCCAGCGAGATAAGCTGGACAGTCTTATGTCTTTCATATCGGGTGATGGGACAACAATAGGTGCCTCTCCAATTAAGAAATGTCCTGGCGTTAGTGGGTCCGTGCTGTCAGGATCAGTGTCGTTCAAGGGACATAACGGACGGGAATTCAAGCAAGCTTCCACTTGGCAGAGTATCGTCGTCATCTCTTCGTATGTTAGGTGGGTTGTTACAATTCTTTTCAGGTGGTATTTTATAGATTTAACACCGGCCTCCCATAATCCACCGAAAGAGGGACTGTAAGCGGGAATGAAATGCCATTGAGTACCCTCTGTGGCTAGTGTTTGTGCAATTTCTCCAGTAAACTGTAAGCTTGCTTCGTTCCACGAATCTCGGAGTTCTTTGTCAGCTCCCACGAAGTTACGCCCTTGATCGCTCCACAGGTGATTACATTTGCCTCTCCTGGCAACAAAACGTCTAAAAGCGCCGATAAACGCTTCTGAAGTAAGATCACTTACAAGTTCAATATGGATTGCCTTCGTGGACATACAGATGAATATAGAAACG
Organism: Hydraecia micacea; assembly: GCA_914767645.1. NCBI lineage: Eukaryota > Metazoa > Arthropoda > Insecta > Lepidoptera > Noctuidae > Hydraecia > Hydraecia micacea. Next base: position 15,536,567 of record OU611775.1, read on the forward strand.
TAGGCCTTTGTTGTCCTGTTTCCTCGGCCTTTAGATAACAAAATCTGAAAGGGCCCCGCGAAGTCTACTCCACTATTCAAGAATGGTCTGGATGGGGTCACTCTCTCATCAGGTAAATCTCCCATAATCTGAGCTCTAGTAGTAGCACTAAGTCTAGCGCAAATGAGGCATTTGTGAACATGTTTCTTAGCCATTGATTTTGCCTTTAAAATCCAGTATTTTGACCGTAGATAACATAACATCAATTGAATTCCTCCGTGAAGCGTCTTTAAGTGCGCGTCGGCTATAATCAGAGGTGTCAATGTGTTTTTATTTCCGAGAATAATTGGATGTTTTCTTCCATCAGGTAAGTTTGCGTGTCTGAGGCGACCGCCCACCCTGAGGATATGTTTATCATCAAGAAAAGGGTTGAGGGATCGCAACGGACTTCTTCTTTTCACTTGTTTATTTATCTTTAATCTTTCTATTTCCTCCGTGTATTCTTCTTCTTGAACTCTTTTTATACAAATTGTCAGTGCATCTTCTAATTCTTGTGTTGTTATTTGTTTATTAATGTTCACATTGACCTTGTAGTTCAAGAATATTTTGCAGTAACACACAACTTTGAGTAATTCCGGTAAGTTGTTAAAATTCTCAAATTTTGTAGTTATAGATTTCTCTTGTTCTTCTGTGCTGAGGTGAGTAAAAACCTTTTTTGTTTTAATTTCCATGTCTGTTGTCATAACTTCCTGTTTACTAATCTTTATTTCCTTTTCAGATAACCAACCTGGGCCTCTCCACCACAAGTCACATTTCTTTAGTTCGGACAGCAACATTCCTCGAGAGGCTAAGTCTGCGGGATTATCACTCGACTGTACCTACATGATACCAGCGATTGTTATTTACGTTTTCTACATTTCAACGACGCGGTTGGTAACAAACGTTTTCCATCGGTTGGGATCACCACATAGCCACGCTATAACTATAGAGGAATCTGTCCATGCATACATATCTGAAGTTGTAATTTTCATTGCCAGCCCAATTTGTTTCATAAGCTTGGAGAGAAGTAATGCACCACACAACTCTAGTCTTGGTAAGGATATTGTTTTCAGGGGTGCTACTCTGGTTTTTGCAGCAATGAGTTTTATTTCAACCTTGTCATTTGTTTCAGTTCTTATGTATACTGCTGCAGCGTAAGCTCTTATCGAAGCGTCACAGAATCCATGTATTTGTATATTTGTTTTGTTTGTTTCCGTTGTACCAAGCCATCTGTTTACTTGTACATCGTTCACACTAGCAAAATCTGATCTTATCTGATTCCATTCATCACGTAACGTTTCACTAACGTTCTGATCCCAATTCACCTTTTCGAGCCATAGTTTTTGTAACAGTATTTTTGCCATTACTGTACTCGGTGCAATCCAACCAAGTGGATCAAAAAGCCTTTGTATGTCAGATAAAATACTTCTTTTTGTTACATAAGTACTTTCAGATGTTGGTAAAGTCAGGTTGTATTGAAATGTGTCTGTTTTCAGGTTCCACACAATACCCAATGCCTTTATTGTTCCATCAAGATTCATGTCTATATGTGCGTTGGTGGATCTTTTTGCTTCATCTATAGATTTCATAAAATTAATATCGTTTGATGACCATTTCGTGAGTTGAAAACCGCCCTTTTGTAGTATGTTTGTGACAGTTTTGGCTAGAAAAATAGCAGTTTCGGTTTCATCAGCTCCATCAAGCCAGTCATCCATGTAAAAATTATCCTTGATGGATTGTACAGCAAGTGGTTGATCTCTTCCTTCATCATCAGCTGTTTGATGGAGTGTTCTAACAGCTAAATACGGTGCAGATGCTGTACCGAATGTTACCCTCAGCAAACGGTATTCGTGTAAATCATCATCCTCGTTGGGTCTCCAGATAACTCGCTGGAAGTCTGCGTCTTCACGAGTCACCAATATTTGGCGATACATTTGTTTGATATCGGCCATGAAGCAGATACGCTTCATTCTCCATTTAATAAGAAGGATTCTCAAATCATCTTGCAGTTGCGGACCTACCAATAATTCTTCATTTAGAGAAATATTATTTGTGCCTTTGCAGGAAGCATCGAAGACAACGCGTGTTCGAGAGGTCTCCTTGTCGGTACGAACTACAGCGTGGTGAGGTAAGTAAACTGATTTTGCTTCCTTTTCTCTTTCAGGTATCTTCTCCATGTGTCCTTGTTTTATGTAATCATTTATAACCTTTGTGTATTCTTTTTTCAGGTCTGATGACTTCTTAAACTTCCGCTCAAGTTGTAAGAATCTTTGTTTGGCTATCTCCTTTGTGTTTCCTTCAGGTGTTTGTAGTTTTGTACTCGTGTTCATTTCATTCAGTTGTGGACTGTAAGTTTTGAAAGGTAATTTGACTATGTACCTTCCTTCCTCATTTCTAGTTGTTGTTTTCTCGTAGATATCTTCACACATCTTATCTTCCTTTGTTAAATATCTGTCTTTGTCAATCTCTATTTCCCATATCGATTTCAAGATTTCGTCTACGTCAACTTGGTGATGCATCACAAGGTAGGTATCGTTTTGTGGTTTTTCATTGATATCTCCGAAAATAATCCAACCCAGGTTTGTTTTTTGTGCAGTTGGAGTGCCTGGTGGACCCTTTATTAAATCTGGCTGTATAATCTGTGCATATTCCTTGACTCCTAATAGCAGATCTATAGAACCAGGTGTTAAGTAACTCGGATCAGCCAAGTTAAGCCTTTCAATGTGAGGCCATGATTGTTTGACAATTGTTTTAGTGGGTATCTTAGTGGTCAGTTGTTTCGACATCACGTAGGCTTGGATCGGTAAACTATATTTATGGTCCCACTGTGATCTTATATTAAGCTGTACCACGTGTTTGATTTCTGTTCTCGAAGATCCCACTCCTACAACACTCCCCTTGAATGGTTGTCGCTTCAGTTTCAATAGTTGAGTCGCTTTCTCGCTTATGAATGTAGCTTGAGAACCCTGGTCTATTAGCGCGCGTAGTGAAATGATTTGACCCTGTGTATTTGTTGCTTCCACTACAGCAGTCGCTAACAGTGCTATTCCATGTCTAGTTGTATGATGCGACGCGATCACTGTGTTCACTTGAACTGGTTCTTTTTCTTCTACTACATGCTGTGAAGCCAACGGTTGTGAAGTGCTCGGTGTAGCCGCTGGTTCTGTGTTCTTAGTCTCATGTAGTAAAGAATGATGACGTCGGTGACATTTCTGACAGGACACTGGTAGTCTACATCTCTTCACAGAGTGTCCAAGTGCTAGACAGTTAAAACATAAATGTTTGTTCTTGACATATTCGGTTCGCTCATCTTGTTTCATATCAATAAATTTCTTGCAGTGACACAACGTGTGGTTTTCTTTGCACATGATGCATGTCTTCTCTGTAGTTAGTGTGGCAACATGATAAGAACGTTCTTTAGCTTGTTTTTCTCTTGTATTATTGTTAGCTGTAACGCCTGTAACTAACTCCAATGTGCGGAACTTGGACTCTATGAAGTTCTTTAATTCACTCCAAGTAGGCAATGCTTCGCTGTCTTCCTTATAGGCATACTCTTCCCAGCCTTTATGTGTCTCTGGGTCAAACTTCTGAACGAGCAGAAATATTATTACATGATCCCAAGAGCCCGTACTTATTTTTAAATTTTCCATGTTATTTAGGCATTCTGTAGTTGTATCTAACAAGCCCTTTAATTGGACGGCTGATTGCGAAGTCATTTTTCTCTGGTAAAATAATCTTTTCATGATACAGTTTAATATTATACGTCTGTTACCATACCTCTTATTCAAAACATTCCATGCAGTTGCGTAATTACTGGATGTCACTTGTATATGGGTCAATAACGCCTCAGCTTCTCCACTCACACTTGTTTTTAAATAATGTAATCTCTGTACGTCACTAAGGTTATTATTTTCGTGCACCAAAGAACTAAACAAATCTTTGAAAGTCGGCCATCCTTCATAATTTCCATTAAATTTAGGTAACTCAATTTTCGGTAAATGCACTATATTATGTTGCGATGCATATGTTACGTTCATGCTTGTATTTCTCGAATCCATCGATGCCGATTCCGCTAACGAGGTAAGCATATCTTTTAAATCACCTTGTAATGAGCTGTATAATTCTTCATAAACAAAGAATTCTCCGTTCACAAAGTATGGCAAAGTTCCCTTTTGTTCTTTGGGTGTTATCTTTACTAACCCGTCATGTGCGTTCTTGAATGACATCCAATACTCATCAATAATTTTCACACGTGCTTCTATATAACCTTTTGTCAGTCTTCCCTTTGGACACTTTTTCAAGTTTGTTTGCGTTTTTTGTAATAAATTAGCACCATCTTCCAAGACAGCGAGATATTGCTGTTGTTCTTTCGTTGTACTCATTGTTGTCACTTTAAACAAATCTTCAATCAAATTGTTCTTAAAACTTGGTAATCTTCCGTAGTAGCGTTAATTACTTAGTTGCAAACATATTCATAACTCTCATTAGAACGAGGTGTTTTTTTCTATGAATCCTTATCGCTCTGGAATGCGGTTCTTTTGTTCAATGGGCCAGATGTTTATCGCTCCGTAGTTGCTACATTCGGCTCGAATACGACCATATGTTGATTGTAATAAGGTTCACTTTGGTTTATATAGGATTTTGGTAAGAAAAGACGTGCGTTGTGCTATAAGTGTATTGAGCGACTAGTCTTTGTTCGAAGACCTGCCTATTAAACATTTCTTTAAGACATGCATAACTATAGCTAAGTAGGTATGTGCGTAGAACGCAATACGCCACAACAGTAGTAGATATACGGGTAAAATAATATTATTTTCGATCCATAAAAATATGAATGCAATATTTCGCAAGAGTAATTATTGTTACTTAATTAATAAAACAAAATGATTATATTATAAAAATATTTTTTTTATGTGAATAATTAAAAATTGAAAATAAAAAGTACAACAATCGTTTAAATTAAATTACAATTAAATTTCCTCTCATTTAGTTGGACATTAAATATCTGTGGTGACCTCTTGATGAGATAACTAGTAAGATAGATAGCTTATAGATATAATTTCACTCATAAGGCCATCTTTAGGTAATCTAATTATTATATTGATCATTAGGTTTCATAACGCATATTATATGCAAACAATATAATTCATCAAAATAAAAACAATGTAGATTTTATAAACTCTGATGCAAAGTACCCCATCTTCCCCTAACGGCACGTGACTGACTTCAGGCGCCAGCCGCCATTAGAAGGCATCGAAAAAAATAAAATATTTTTTTCTTGATACTTACGCATGAAATTATACTTTTTTATCTTTGACAGTTGCAGTATAATTTTTACATTTCCTAAAAACACAGGACGGCATTTTTTTTTTGTTATTTGTGGAAGTTATTCACACAAATTATTTTAATGTCACGTACAGCCGCGGCGCTGGTTGGTACGCGACTAAAAGGCGTTCTACACGATCCAGACCGATCGCCGACAGAGGTGACCTTGGTCGCGTCAACCAACTTTTGTATTCGTTCTACGTGGTTCTACACGGTCGGTGGTTGACACAACTTGTCAATTCCGTCCGGTGTTCACAGCGTAAAGAAGTATCAATATGGCTAACGGAAGGTCGGTTTGGCAATAACTTTTTTATGCTTGAAGAAAAATTAATTATTAAAAAAAAATAAAAATTAATTAAACATTTTCTTATTCTTATCTTTATATAAATTAGATCCAATGTACCAAAGACATGATAAATCAGTGTATAAAGATATAAATTCGGTCAGAACCTCTCGTTCGCGGGGTTCGTTTTGTGAATCAATAAAGAGTTTTAATTATATTACTTTATATACCTATTATTCTTGTGTTCAAATAGATACGAAACCTTAATAACCAATGTTATTAAAAATATGTTAATTTTAACAAATTAATGCTTTAAAGTCACATTTAGTATGTTTAAATATTTGCTAAAAAATATTTATTTTAATATATTCTATTCTAATCCATCGCTGTGACACGCGATGGCGTGCGCCCACATTGACTGACAAACGCACACTGAAGCTCTCCCGTCGGCCGACAGCGTTCCAGACGGTTGGGGCCGACCACGGACGCAGCCTGTCGCGATGGATGCGCTGCCGACCAAGGTTGTCCAAAGGTCGTTTGACCCCGCCCATATTTGGTCGGCGGACCAACGTCTACACGGTAGATTTTCACACCAACTGGACCAAGGTCACCTCTGTCGGCGGTCGGTCTGGATCGTGTAGAACGCCTTTTAAAGGCGTTTGTCAGTCAATGTGGGCGCACGTCATTGCGTGTCACAGCGATGGATTAGAATAGAATAGAATATATTTATTTGCTTTAAAACATGGTACATTAAGGTCTTATAAATAAAGTGATGATCTTACATGTTTCGCCATGGACTGGCATGCAAATATTTAAACATACTAAATGTGACTTTAACGCATTAATTTGTTAAAATTAACATATTTTTAATAACATTGGTTATTAGGGTTTCGTATCTATTTGAACACATAAGAATAATAGGTATATAAAGTAATATAATTAAAACTCAGCATCATATCTTATATTTATCGTCTATTTTTTTATCAAAAAATTCTTTTACACTATAAAAACAATTATCAATAAGCCATTTGTGTAGCGTTTTAGAGGGAGTTCCCTTATTTCTTTTGGAATATTGTTGAATATTTTTATTGCTGTGATAGAGCTATTCTTATGACATAATGTGCTTTGATGTGAAGGAATTCTTAGCCGTGTTGGGTCTCGACGGGTATATTTTGAATGTAAGTCGCATGTTATAAAAAATATAGTGCTCTTTATTGATTCACAAAACGAACCCCGCGAACGAGAGGTTCTGACCGAATTTATATCTTTATACACTGATTTATCATGTCTTTGGTACATTGGATCTAATTTATATAAAGATAAGAATAAGAAAATGTTTAATTAATTTTTATTTTTTTTTAATAATTAGTTTTTCTCCTTCACTCAAGCATAAAAAAGTTATTGCCAAACCGACCTTCCGTTGGTTTGAAAGGCAAGGAGCCATATTGATACGTCTTTACGCTGTGAACACCGGATGGAATTGACAAGTTAGTGTCAACCACCGACCGTGTAGAACGAATACAAAAGTTGGTTGACGCGACCAAGGTCACCTCTGTCGGCGGTCGGTCTGGATCGTGTAGAACGCCTTTAAATGGAAGCGCGGTAATTACCATGCATTCATGTTGCCACTCCAGAGCTCGGGCAACGTATCTATAGTTTATATATCATTGGTCGCAGGTTGAATACTTTCGTAGTTTACGTAATAAAAGCAAGCGGCCCGCGCAATGCCTAAAATGCCTATGAAAGCTTATAATCAATATTTTTTATTTAAAGTATATTTTATTTAATCCTTTATTTTTACATATTTTTTGGAAAATTCGCTAAGTATTAAGTAGGTGTTATCTAATCATATTACATTTAAACAGGTAGGTAAGTACGGTAATACACCGTTATAAATTAGCGAAATTTCACGCTCTCGATGAATATTTTTAAGTAGACAGGTAGGTATAATCTGATGTGAGAAAAACTTTTTTTTTTTTTATTTCAAGCAGGTTTTAATGACCCTTCCGGGTTTTGTTACCTACTTACTGACAGGCTGGTGGTCACCTGTTTTAGCGCGTTCCTTGCTCTTCTATTCTATTTTTACGAAATTAAATGCTGAAAACCCATAACACAATCTGCTTGAAATTTGAAAAAAAAAAAAATATGGATACTTACCCCATCACGAACATGTGAGAAGTTTAGCCAACTAATTATACCTACAAAAAGGCTTTTGTCAGTCCGCCGTGTTTGAGATCGTTTCGTCCGCGACACGATCTTATTATATACAAAAACAAATGGTTGAACTTAGTAACGGAATTACCTATACCTATTACCTACCGAAGTTTGCTTTTACATGCAAGTTCAAGCTTATTGCGCTAGTAATAAGATACGATTACAAAGGTTATGACTTTTCAAATAAAATTCTAATCTATTATTTATTATCGTTACTTTACATCCTTAATCTATACTAATATTATAAACCTGAAGAGTTTGTTTGTTTGGTTGAACGCGCTAATCTCAGGAACTGCTGGTGTTTGTGCGTTGTGCGTCTACCTCTTCGAATTGTGGTTGCGGTTGGTATTAAATGATAACTTCGTGGTTACTCCAAAATAGAAAAATGATTTATTGTATTTTTGAGTTAGTAGCTTTTACAATACGGACTCGTCAGAATTTAAGGTTCGAGAATGATGCTACACAGAGCAAGGTCGATTTAAATGTTAGTCTCGAAGGGAAAAACCGAGCATTTAGTGGTATAGATGTACACTAATTATTGTGCTTGTGTGGTGAGCGAGGGTAAATAAAAGTGATTGTTTTCTACTCACGGTTATATTGCACAAACACAAATCACAGAGACGTTCACAGTAGAAGGGCACATAGTTTGGCACACACAAAGATAGTTATACACGAAGAAGAAAGTTTATATTATTGTTAACAGTTTTATCAGTTCGTTCACGACACAATATACGGAGGCACTATGATAAGCCTGAAGGGTTATGATGGTAAAATAATACAACCGGGATTAAGCGGAGTTGCGTGGGCTTTGCCACGGGCGTTTCAGTCAGAAGAAAACAGTAGATAAGGATCACGTGACCAAAACTCTGTTTATTTGTTAAATTAACAATAGATGACGCTGTGGTCAACTTTAGTTACAAAAATGGTATCACTGATGTATTATTTAGTAGTGCAACACTAAATTGGGAATATCTACACACATTCTATTATATGCAGCATATTTATTTCATTTATTCTACGAAATATCGTTAAACTTACTTTATCGAGTGTTTTCTGTAACTTATTAAATAATTTATTAAATATTAGACTAGCAAAAATTTCTAGCGACGATAATGTGTAAAAAACTGAAATGAAGTAAAAATTAAAATGATGAATTATTTTGGTTATTATTGGAACGAAACGTTTTATACCAACATGGCGCCAGTGAAAACTTTTAAATGTCAAACAGTTGTGAAAATTCAAATACTCCCCTGGTTTTGTTTTGTTCGCTGTGTTTTTATTGGATTTTTACGTTGTTTTGGCTTTTCTCTTTGGACTTTGACGATTCCGCGTTTCTTTGTGACTACGGCTTTGTTTATTGGACTCTGATTATTCAGCGTTTCTGTACGACTTTCGCATTGTTTACTGGACTTTGATTTACCTACCTTCCAATTCGGAATTTTATGATGGCTCATAAAATCTGTTGTGTTCCGGGCTGTGGAAAGTCACGTAAGTAAATAATATAGGATTACCAACTCATAATTATTATTAAACATGTGAAATTTCATCATTCCTTTGACGCAGAAGTTAAGTTTTATCATCTAATTCCTCGTTTGGTCGCTGCTATTAACAATTCTACAATTTATTATAATTGTACCAACTTCTTGTGTATGTTTAAATCTATTGAAAGCTGTTATCTGTTTTTCTTTAGAGTTAGTTCTTCTTTAGCATAATTATACCTACTTTTTTCGTTTCTTTGATAAGTTCCGAATGACTTTACTATATCGATTGTTTTAAACGTTATAGCTTAATGATAATTAGGTCAATCATCGTTGGACTTACTTTCCTTAGACCTTTTATTATCATAGAAATCCTACATCAGTGATATGGCCAAAGGAGGATTGACATGTCATCAAATGTTAATGTTTAAAAAGATCTGCCCAGTTTTAGTTGGCCATATCATTAATTCATGAATCCCCGAGCGGTAGCCGGTGACCGCGCTGTCATTGTCTTACTATTGTGTCTCGTTTTGCGGGTATCTCATAGGTTAAGTGATCAATTCTAATCTGACCACAACGTATATAGGTCAGTCTTAAGAATGAAAATTTAACAAGTACCCTTTTATAGGTTCAGACGATGTCACCCTCCATATGTTTCCTGATCCTGAGAATGATGCAGATCGGTTCCGAACTTGGTTGTATACCATTGGAGGAGATATTTTGAACATGGACAACCAAAAAATTAAGAACTATCGTAAAGTGTGTGATCGCCACTTTGAAGAAAAGTATCACACGAGGAGTAAGCGGCTTAGTGCTAATGCTGTACCAACTCTTTTTATACCAGGTCGGTAACTAAAGTAATCAATTAGTATATAATTAAATGTACCAAAATAAATAAAAAAGTATCAATATTTTTATAAAGCAAATAGTTTTGTACAGGTATTTTAAATCAAGTTTATCCCCTCAGAAATGTAATAAATACTAATCAAGCAATAAAATGTTACAAAATATCAGTAATGTCAGGATAATTATAACAAGTCTCACAAGTAAATTATGCATCCAAATTTATTATTCAAGTTGGTCTTTTGTGTTATATTAGTAACAGTAACGTTATGTCACCTGTTTCAGGATTCCGCTTTGCTGGTCAAAGCCGTGACAATACTGAAGTGCCTGTAACTTCTACAGTTACATCTGGTATTGGAGATAGCATCTTTCTCCCTACTCAGCAAGTACAAATACAGCAGCCAACCATTTGTACAGGTATGTATAGTAGTGTCTCTACTTCTATCTCTGATACTACACCAAATGCTTATAGGGCTTACAGAGACTACTTTGGCCATATAGCTTAAAATAATTTTTGTATTTAGTTGAAACTTACAAAAAAGGAAAATGATAAAAGTAACAACTTACTTTTTTTTTTACTTATTGTATTATTTAAAAAATACTTTTTCAAGTTTTATTTTCAGTTCCATGTTAATTCTCAGTTACTATTAGCATAATATTCATTTTATCATAGAATAGTAAGTAATGTAAACATTGACTTTTAATACAGCTTTTTCAATTTCAGAGTCCCGTAAAAGAAAATTATTGGGTGATATTACAAATACCCAATTCACCAATCCTGAACCTTCAACTTCTGCTGGAATTAAAGATGTCGGCAATATAAAAGCAGTAATACAACAGACAAAGACTTCTACAGGTATGTACAATGGTGTAACAGTTTCTAAACCGGTCAACTGTGGCAATTTGACATATAATGGGCAACTTGCCCATAAATGATCTTTATGAACAAAACCATTTTACGTATAGGATTTAAGATTTTTATTTTAACAGTAGTTAGGTTTTTATGTTACCAGTGCCGACATATTTTTTTTTCACTGTGATATCAATGTTGGTTAAAAAAATATGGTATTTCGAAGTTAAAAGGTAAAAACATGAATGTCGAATGTCGTAAAATATGGCCAAATTTACCTAAAATAGAAAATAATATACAATTATCTATGAAAACTGAGGCCAGGTCAAGATGCCAAAGTGATGTCAATTTTATCTCTGTTATAATTCTTTGTTCAGAAAGCATAAGCGTATTTAAAAAAATCTAACAGTATCATAGTTATATGATAAAATTGAAAAAATGTGGTCAAGTCGCTACAGTTGATGGAATATTTTCTGCATTTCTGCAATTTTAGTAGATCTAGTATAACCCTTCTGATGGCAGTGCACCAGATATTTATAATACATAACATGATTTAAAACTGATGAATTTTCACCACAACATGAATCATGTTATTTAATACAAATATCTCGGTTACATGTGTGCTCTTATTATTATGTGAAAATAATGTAAATAAACATATAACTACAAATAAGCCATAATCAGCTAAGAGATGATCAGTCTCAACTGAAAGTTCGACCGTAAACAGACACTGTCAGCACCAGTCAGCTAAACCATTTTATTTATTATAACATTTCAAACAGTACCCTATGAAAGAAGAGTCTACTTTTGCCAGCCATTAGTTTTAATTATCTCTAATATCAAAATATGTAAAGTTGCTTGTTTTTATGTTCTAGGTCTTGGCTCCAAAAACAAGCAGACGCAATCATTGCTGCACACCACAAACACAAGTTTCCTAACAAGGAAAATCTGTCGCTTGCAGAAGGCAAATGAAAGCTACAGCAACAGACTTAAAAAAGCCTTAAATCTAGCTCAAAATACAACATTCCAGAGAGCATTGCAAAAGTTTTCATCATTTGCTTTAATTTTTACTATGCTACAATTTAGGGAAATTAATAAAAAACAAATGGGACGAAGATTCACTAAAAATGAGAAAATTATGGCATTAGCATTGTATAAACAAGGGCCTAAGGCGTATCGATGGTTAAGGCGTATTTTTGTGCTGCCATCACCATTAACTTTAAGCAGATTGCTTTCAACAGCAGCACTTAAAGCTGGCATTAATGAAAATATTTTAAAAATGTTTAAAATAAGAGTTAAAAGAATGAAACCCACTGAGAAATTATGCATTTTGATGTTTGACGAAATTGCAATTGCACCTCATTTAGATTACAATAGAAGAAAAGATGAAATAGTGGGCTTTGTTAATAATGGTCAGCAAATGGAAAAAAAAATTGCTGATCATGCTCTAGTGTTTATGATTCGAGGAATATTGAAAAATTATAAACAGGCTGTAGCCTACACTTTTTGTGCTGGAAGCACTGAAAAAATAGAGTTGGTCCGCCAGATAAAGGAGGTAATCCGAAAATTAAATGGAGCAGGACTAAAAATTTTGGCAACCGTGTGTGACCAAGGTGCTTCCAATACTAGTGCAATCAATTATTTGGTAAAAGATACCAAAGAGACATATTTAAAAACTAACAGTGAGTGGAACAAACACACATTTGAAATTGACGGCAATGAAATTGTGCCCCTGTATGATCCACCACACCTGATAAAAGGTATAAGAAATAATTTGTTATCCAAAGACTTAATATATATAAAAAATGGTCAACAGAGAAAAGCAAAATGGGATCACATTATTAAGTTACAAGAGGAGAATCCTTCATTTATGGGTTTAAGGATGTTGCCTAAATTAACTGACCAACATGTGATGCCAAATAAAATAAAAAAAATGAAAGTAAAATGTACAACTCAGGTCTTCAGCAAATCTGTTGCAATAGCTATGGGATATCTAGCAGGTGAGTTTTCTCTAAATACACTTGCTTAATAGAATGTTTGTTATGAGTGAAATTGTTTAGTTAATAGCAATAGGCCCCCCTATTACAAGAGACTTAAACATAATTTAGTTTATTAATTATACATATATACTATACACCCCTGCCAAACCCACCAAAGAATCAAGACACATTAAGACTCTGAAATAAAAAATTCACAGTTGTTTTTTTATGTTTCAGAAAAAGGAATTTTGCCTGAAGAAGCTAAAGAGACAGCAGAGGCTTTAATTTTTTTTGATGACCTCTTCGACTCGGTGAATGGTAGTTATGAAAATTCAAAGAAGCGCTCGGGGAAGATTTTATTACATGCAGTAACACCAAACTCCACTCATATGAAACTGTGGAAAGAATCTAGAACTCTATTGAAAAATATGAAATTTGTGTCAAAAAAAGGCAAATCTTGTGCTGTGCCATCTATAATTAACTGGATTGTAACATTAGAAAATTTTGAATATTTGACCAGTAAATTATTTCAGGAGCCCAAGTGTAAGTCTGTATGGCTCAGACATTTCAATCAGGACCCACTGGAAAATTTTTTTGGTTGTGTTCGTAGCCATGGGGCAAGAAACACTAACCCCACATGTGCAGGTTTTGAGAATTCTTTTGCTGCTCTGTTAATCAATAATTTAAATAGTGTCCACTCTGCGGGTTCCAATTGCGAAAAAGACATGTGTAACAACAATATGTTCAAAACATTAAGCCGATTATTTTTTAATAACAAAACATCTTGTGCTCCTGTCGAAATTGATTTCAATCATTTTAATAGTGATCATATTATATTAAATTTTGAAAACAAAATAAGTAATGTAAAAATTAAGGCGCAAATTTCCTATGTGACAGGGTATGTTATAAAAAAACTTAAACATATTTTTAAGAATTGCAAATTATGCAATGCTTCTTTTTTTACAAAAAATAAGGATGATTTAGATTATATACAAATGCGAGATTACTCTATTGATAATAAATTTTTAACATATCCTTCAGAAAAAGCCATGCATTCCATGGCTTTTTTTGAAAGATATGTTAAAAATTTTCTTTTCTGAACAGCAAGATATGATCACCTATATTATAAAAGACAAAATCAGTACTGGTCAAATAAAAGAATACCTGAAAACTATTTTGTCTGCAGTTTGCAATTACAATTTTATTAAATGTTCTGAACATAAAACTCAGGTGGTGGCAGAAATGCAAGATTTGCTGTGTAGATTTTTTTTGTACAACTGGTGTAGGGACACAAATAAAATAATAAAGGGAATAAGATCAGATTTTGATCGAAACGATAAGGTGCAAGAAATGGCTCGGGAATATTATGTAAAAAGAAATAAAAAATGATTTAAAATATTGTTTTCTTTTACTTATTATTGTAGTGAAAATAGAGTTGAAAAAATACCATTGAGTAGATAAGTACGTACGTATAGCTAGGCTAGCTATACGTACGTACTTATATTTATAGGTATGTTATAAAGTTTTATAACCCGATAAATTGTCGAGAGATGGCGCTGCAAGCAAAAAGTGTGACTGAGGACTCTATCTCAGTATATTCAATGTACTCTGTGGGCTTTGCGTCGCGACAGCGAGATCGGACTGAAGGTCGGACAAGGTGAACGAAAGTGCGCTGCGTAGCGCGGCCCCACTCATGCGCACCGACTACGTCACCGCGTGACGTAGACGTGCGCGTTTCCACTGTACCTGTATGGTATTGTTGTGTACGGCAGTGAATTTATATAAACAATATTAAAATAATACAGCGTGTTACGGAAAGGGTATATACATACCAAGGGCACGGCTTCTTTGGATGATATCAAACGTTATTGGAAGGGTTTTAACTCAAAATAAAATACTCTAAGAATTGATACCTCGGTTTCGTAAGTTTCTTAAATTGGAATCATAACAAACGTGTCACCACACTACGTAGATCAATAACTTTCCACATTACTTGCCATAATCACGATAAATCTCTTCCGTAATTCTGCGCGCCTAGTACTGTAGTAGCCTACACGGCGGCGCACGGTGGGCTGGAAATCGGCTTTCATAGACTTAGGGATTTCAATTTGCAAGTGCTTGTTTTTATGCCGGATATCGCTTCTATTAGTCATTACTATGTACAAAAATGACACCCGAGTTAATTCTGCCCAAAAACGAAGGAAATATAATTTTTTTACGAAAAATTTGTATGAAGCTAGTATGAAAAATCGAATTCTCTCCTAAACGGCATGTTTAACCGTAATATCCTTGGAGGTGGTCATAGTGCTATTTATTTATGATTTTTTGGTTGCCGATTTGACGAAAAATTTCATGCCGTTTTTTTTTTAAAAATTGTCAAAATATTTTTATTTGTTTTTACATATGAAACGATTCCTTTTAGTGTTTATGTTGAAGAACACGGACTTTTAAATACACGTAACATAAAATAGCATCACTCCTATATTTCCGAAGGAGTTGGCAGAGGTTTATAGTACACCCACACGTAGACAACTATGTTTGAGCTAGATATTTATCAACACATCATGAGTTTTAAAACTTTTCATACAACCAAATTACCAATTTACCAATTCATACAATAAAACCAAATTACCAATTCATACAAAAAAATAAGAGTTTGATAATCTTTTTTTATTTAAATTAATAAAAATGTGTCAAAAAACAGCAACTTTTTTATTTAATTTTTCTTGTTTTGTGTGTTCTTAATATTTGGGTTAATAACATATCGAACTTTTTAACTTGGACACTAAAAGGGATCGTTTTACATGTAAAAATAAATAAAAATATTTTGACGATTTTTTAAAAAAAAAACGGCATTAAATTTTTCGTCAAATCGGCAACCAAAAAATCATAAATAATTAGCACTATGACCACCTCCAAGGATATTACGGTTAAACATGCCGTTTAGGAGATAATTCGATTTTTCATACTAGCTTCATACAAATTTTTCGTAAAAAAAAAATATTTCCTTCGTTTTTGGGCAGAATTAACTCGGGTGTCATTTTTGTACATAGTAATGACTAATAGAAGCGATATCCGGCAAAAAATCAGGCACTTGCAAATTGAAATCCCTAAGTCTATGAAAGCCGATTTCCAGCCCACCGTGCGGCGGCGGTGTTCCTTTGTCGGCGCGAACTGACGAAATAAAAGATGTCGCCGCTGCGCCGCGACGCGCCGCCAAAGCGATTACGCGCGCGCGCAACAAACCATACCTACTTTACCGTGATGTAAAAATTAATGCGTAATTATTGATTTACAGTTTACTCGTTAATATCAAGCCAGAAATTGCACGTAAACACTGAGATAATAAAACTTAAGTAAAAAAATCGAAACAAAGTTTAGGTAGGTTAACTAGTTTCATCCCTTATTATTACTTATCCGAGTAAACAGTAAAATCTTAAATCTTTGCTAATTTAATAAATTGACTTACATTTTAAAGATGGGGTTCGATGTGGTGACCTTGGTATTGTATGCACAAGGCCGCTCGCTTGTTCATGGATACCTGAACATTGCGTAGCCTGTCTGGTGTTATTGTCCTGAAAGCGGCCTCAATCCGCACTTTCATTAGGTCCATTGTATTACACGGCACTGCATACACTACATTTTTACTGTACCCCCACAAAAAGAAGTCTAACGGGGTTAGGTCTGGGGATCGCGGAGGCCAAGCCACGCTTCTACTACCACGCCCAACTCACTGGGGAAAGTGCCCATCTAAATAATGGCGCACATCTCGAGCGACCCTCTGAAGCTGGTGCGTGGAATGACCCAGTTTGGCACAGACGATGTACCATCCGACGAAGGCAGCTGTCGACGCTCAGCATCTGGTCTACCCTCGATAAAACGGCAACGGTACAGTTCTCGGGCAGCTCGCAAATTACCATCTTCTGCTCCGACACACATCATCATTTCGTAATATTCGCTATTACTTAAACGACACTTTGCAAACACAACAAAAAAAGTCATTTAAAACACGAGTGCCGAGTGACGAGCAAAGCAATAACAATAATGCTAAATAAATAAAGCTCCTATTCCCTGCTATTCTGGTACCTAAATATTATTTCGTTATAGGGTAGCTGTCCTATTAGTGTCCACTACTATTAAAAAATATTGTTCAAGAATTCAAGATCACAACCTAATAATAATTTCAACTAAACTCCGTTAAACTTTTAAGTAAATCTAACACACCAGAGCAAACTAATTACGCAATTCAAATTCAAAATTGAAAAATATTCTTTTTTTTTTTTTTGGTGGGAAAATCATCAATGACTGTTCCCGCCCTGGATGGGGCGGAAGGAAGTGTTAGACTCTGACTGAATAAAAACCACCCTGTTCCTTCAGTTGCCCTTACATTCCGGGGCCGCATTATCTCGTTAGAACTCTGAATTAGAAGTAACAGTTGTATTTACCAGGAGTAATCAACTACACGGACTGCAATTGGTTCACGTACCCTAAAGCCGGCGCCAGACATTGGGATCAAAGTTTGAGCACACATTTTCAAAACTTTGATCAAACTTTATGTGCGCAGATGTATCCGGCTAGACTTGTATTTCAAATGATTTACGGGCACAGTTACCGCAAAGATGGCTGACAGAATAGACGACGATTTTGATGACTCCGTCAGTCTGTGTTTACGCCTGGCTTAAATGTGAAGACGTTCAGTGCGCGTCGCGTTTTGCTAATCTAAAGGGCCAGGCGCCCCGCATGTATTTTTTTTACATAGACCTACCTTCATCACTAATTATATTTGTCAGTAACAAATTTTCATCATAGTCGAAGCTTGTGCAGCAATAATTTGTAAAAATACAGTTTATATCCCTAATTAAACAACTACCACGAAACGGGAGTTTCATTGAAGATACTTGAAGCCCCAACATCTGGCGACCGTGACAGGACTGTAATTTTGGCAAAAAACAAGTTCGATTGTTGCGACCACGCGCTGCCGGTGGAGTCATTGCGCCGCAGCTACTTTTTCATCCAAATCAAGCTTCATACCTGGGTTCCTTGGAGGTGTACCAGCCATTGCAGCCACCGCCGGTCAACGAGCAGCATTCAGCATCGTACCGCAGCATCGGCCAATGCAGCTAAGTGCCCATTTTTCCTTGTGAATTCCCTGTTACCTACTCACCCTTACCTTTCATAACCTTAATAAATCCATCCAATACCTATTTAAAATCGCTTTTAAGAGTGCGTTAGTGTCTTTAGTCATTGTTGTGACTTAAAATAATCACATTAATACCCCATACGCAGGTCATTAGTACCTAAATTCACATTATCTATTGGTAAACGTTTTTACTGTCCATACGAATATTCTTATACCTAATAGTAGGCCATATTATCGTCTTATGACATTATCATAGTTTCATCCGTGTTTCACAACAGGCTTATAACTGTGCTATAAGCATATTTTTCACCCACCTCGCCGAACATTCCAGGCCGATCTCTTCGTGTAACGCAACGTCGCGTCGGGCCGCCTGCCGGGTCACCGTGTGATCGGAGCGGAGCCCTACCCACAGCTGCTGCGCCGGGCCGGCCTCAGGTGACGTTAGGCGAGGAGCGTGAGCTAAGTTTTTAGTATTTTTTTATATTATCATCACCTAGTTTGTGTCTGTATAACTTCCATAGTCAAACCTACATGAAATCAAATTGTTTATTCTATCCAATTTAACCTTTACAATATTAACAAGTTTGAGTTCACAATGGGTAAAGATTATGGAGGTGAATCTAGCACAAACAATCCTCAAGAACTACAGGATCTTTTGGTGAAACGTAGTTCCATAAAAGGTCAAATCACTAAATTTAAAAACTTTTTATCAAATGTTACCTCTAAAGAAGCGCTTAATCAGATTGAGTTAGCTGAGTTAACATTAAAACTAAGCAAATTTGAATCTATTTACAGCCGTTTTGATGACTTGCAAAATCAGATAGAAGTATTAAACTCTGACCATTTATCTAATGAGATTGATGAACGTGATACTATCGAACAACTATTTATATCCAACATTGCAATTGCACAAAGTATTACACAAAAACATAACTCGAACCGTCATGATGAAAGTAATTACAAGGATTTAAATTCAAGTCAGATAACTACAGGTCCATGTAATCATGACCATCATGATATAGGTTTTAAATTACCTCAAATTCAAGTTGCTAAGTTCGACGGGTCTTGTTTTCGTTGGCTTGAGTTTCGTGACACATTCTTATCTATAGTACACTAGCTTTTGCCTGCGACTTCGTCCGCGTGGAATAATGACTTCCGGAAAAAAACAATTTATCCCCCTTTTCTCCCCGTTGGGAGGGAATTTCCAAAAATCCTCTCTTAGTGGTAGCCTAATCCTCCCAACAAACACACATGCCAAATTTCAGCTCTCTACTGCCAGTAGTTTCGGCTGTGCGTTGTCTGTCAGTCACTCAGTAACGGAAGAGTTTTATATATATAGATAGCTGTGCCCGCAACTCCGTCAGTGTGTAATTCCTTGTGTGTTATTAAGTTAATGTATTGGTAATATTGTTTAGATCACGTTCACATGAGGCTTAAGTACCTATACAACGAAATTACTACTTCACCTAAAAAGAAATAAAATGTAAACTATTAATAATTTGTAATTTGAACGAATATAATACACTACCAAAATAAGTAATACCTATTTTATAAAATAACAACAAAAGAAAACTAAATAAACTAAATTAATTTAAAGATTAAAAGTCGCGCTGATAAACAATATTGTCTGTCAATAAGGTCGAATGCTCGGAACGTCTACTCGCATCAACAGCCAAATATTGTATGAAGTTCGCGTTTTTTTTTTTGGGAATGGCATCTCGCAGTTCAACCTATGAGGTTGTCGTCTGCTTAACCGGGCTGGCCTGTGGATGCCTCAAAATTAAAGCCTCCAGCCAGGGCTTAAAAAAAACTTAAAAACTAAGCGACTACACGCTAAGGGCACCCCCTGTGGGGTACGGACCTCGGCTTAGGGCGTCGCTGGGGGGGGGGGGGGGCAGCAAGGGACAGGCTGGATCGGAATTATTTAGGGGCGAATTTAATACTACAGGCTCAGCGGCGCGGGCTGGCTCGAGCAAGGGTCGGGGAGGAGAATTTACGGGACGTCGCGACGGGCGTCCTCGACGGCGAGGACGGAAGGACGGTTGTCGGGTCGTGTTTTTGTGTCTCTTAATGGTGCTGGTGGCTTTCCTGCTCTCCTGTAAGAGGGTAGTGGCGTCGTCGGGGATGGTGAGGGTATGCCTTGGTCGGCGAATCCTACTTATGGGGGAGGGAGTATATCGGGAGGCCGCCGCAATCAGGGCAATTGTGGTGCTTTATAGCAGAGTCGAAGAAACGCTTGGCGAGGCGCTTCATGAACTGCTGGACGGTGTGAAGTTCGCGTTTGAATCCCCCGCCCTTTTATACCTCCCGCCGCGAGCGGCGTCGAGCGCGGCGACCGTTACACAAAAATAATCCTTATAGCATGATTCAGTATTCACGCGCGATGGCTTATTAGCGTATTTCATGTATAACTTTGGTGTTTCTGTCCCGATTTCTATGATTATTTTTTTATTAAATAGGTAATAATGTTAATTTTTTTTAATTAGGGATGAGTGGGAGTTTTATAAACGTAAGAGTAGACAAATATAATCAGAAAGCTCCGAACTGCTAAGCTATCGGGAGTTACACGTATTATTGTGAGTCAACCATAAAAGATAGACATTTGCTGTCGTGGAATATTTTTTATATAATTTTAAGGAGAACATTTCCGTCATACATGATTTCTGTGTAGCTTTAACCATTAAGGCTGCACACGCGACGGAAGCTTCAAAAATGGAGTAAGTTCTCCTGTTTTCCCAACATTTCCCTTCACTGCTCTGCTCCTATTGATCGTAGCGTGATGAAAAGTATACTATAACCTGCCCAGGAGTATGAAGAACAATTGTACCAAGTTTCGTTGAAATCCGTCCAGTGGTTTTTGTTTCTATAAAGAACATACAGACAGACAGACAGACAGACAGACAGACAGACAAAAATTTTACTGATTGCATTTTTGGCGTCAGTATCGATCACTAATCACCCGCTGATAGTTATTTTGGAAATATATTTCATGTACAGAATTGACCTCTCTACAGATTTATTATAAGTAAAGTATAGAAGACAATAACGACCGCATCGCGCCCATTCACAAATTCCATTATCTTATTTCGTACTTGACTGGCGATGCAGCGCGCATTATTGCTAATTTAGAGGTATCCAGCGCAAATTATGCGTGTGCTTGGAAACTATTATGTGACAGATATGACAATGCACGACAATTAATAACTCATCATATAAATTCATTATTATACATAAAACCAATCACAAGCGAGTCTGATAAATCATTACGATTTCTTGTGGATCATATTAATAAAAACTTACGTGCTTTAGCTAGTCTCGGCCAAGGTTCACGTGACTGGGATATTTTACTCATTCACATAATGAGCCCCAAGCTTGATAGCCACACCAAAGCCAAGTGGGAAGAATACCGGGGCACGTTGGATACTAATATACCTAATTTGCAACATTTTTTCAAGTTTCTTATGGATCGCGCTGATGTACTCGAGTCAATAAATAGCAGCCATCCATACTCTAAACCTAAGACTCCGGCAATGTCTAGGCCTATAGATTCTAACAATAAAATAAAATCTCATCAGTCATACATTTCTAATAGTGAAGACAATAATATTTCTGATATATCATGCGGCGTTTGTAATGGTAATCATCGCCTTTATGATTGTCCCACCTTTTTGGCTAAGAGTGTGGATGATCGTATCAGTGAAGTCAGCAGATTGAAGCTTTGTCATAACTGCTTAAGATCTGGCCATTCTGCACGAAACTGTCGCATGCATCCGTGTCGCTCGTGCCATACAAGGCACAACAGACTCTTGCATAAACAATCTGGTAACAAAAATATTGCTAGTGTTGTCACCATTTCACCCGACATCACTGACGACACTATCGTTAATTTTTCAAATCAAAATAACCATCAAGTTTTACTGTCTACTGCTTATATTGAGGTAGTTAATCCTGTGACCAATCAAACACAGAAGGTTCGTGCTCTTTTAGATTGCGGTAGTCGGTCATCATTCATCACTCAATCTCTTAAAACAAAACTGCTTCTAGAACCGACTACCACTTTGCATGTCAATATAATTGGCATAGGTAATAAAACCACCACTCAGGCTACAGAAACATGCTTAGTTCAGTTGAAATCTTTGATGAAGCATTTTACCGTCACTTCTTCTTTTCTGGTGTTGCCAGTGTTGACCGGTAATATACCTAGAATACCCGTTGACGTTAAAAAACTTAATATTGCGAATGATTACTTTTTAGCGGACCCTTACTTCCACCAACCAGCACCTGTTGATGTAGTCATCGGTGCCGATATTTTCTGGGACATTATTGGCCGCGATCAACTCTCTCTCGGTCTTAATTCCCCTGTATTGAGAAGTTCTCATTTCGGTTGGTTGGTTTCAGGCCCAATGTATTTTAATTTACCCACAAACAATATGTTAAAGGAAATTGATAATAATATAGATTCTAATCATTCAGTCGTTTCTTATGTGTCGTCTGTTGACAAAATACATCAAGAACTAACGAAATTCTGGGACTTGGAAAATGTTCCCCAAACTAAACCACTTATGAGTCATAGCGAGAAGGCATGCGAAACACATTTTTTATCGCACACCCTCCGTTTAGAAACTGGTAGATTCTCAGTTAGTCTACCATTAAAGGATACACCTGATTGTCTTGGTGAATCTTATTCACTAGCTAAAAAACGCTTCTTAAATTTAGAAAGGCGTTTTCGCAAACAACCACATGTGAAATCACAATACGTGCAATTTATGCGTGAGTACACAGACTTAAGTCACCTTTCAGAATCCGCTGTACCTATACCTTCTACATCTTACTTCCTCTGCCATCACGCTGTCTTCAAAGACAGTAGTGAATCCACGAAAATAAGAGTCGTATTCGACGGCTCGGCTCCTACTTCATCGGGTCAGTCTGTCAATGACATCCTCATGGTTGGGCCTAATATGCAGGACTCACTGTTCTCCATCTTAATAAGAGCTCGACAACATAAGTTCCTCCTCACGGGTGACGTCGAGAAAATGTACCGTCAAGTTCGGGTCCATGAGCAGGATCGCAATCTTCAACTCATTTTATGGAGAGAGGATGAGTCTTTGCCCATCAAAACGCTTCAGCTGGGTACTGTGACTTACGGAATGGCAAGTTCTAGCTACTTAAGCACTCGGTGTCTATGGCAGATTGGTGAAGAATCTTCTGATCCTATGGTTAAGGACATAATTCAACATGATTTCTTTGTGGACGATCTCATCACCGGTTCTGAAAGTGAGGCTACCTTACGTTATATTCACCAATCTGTAACTGAAGAATTAAAGAAAGGATGCTTTAATCTTCGTAAGTTTAAGACTAATTTACCATCATTGTTCGATTCAAATACTCAAACTGATGATAATCTTTTAATAAGTGAGTCAACTAGTACTCTAGGCATGGGATGGAACCCATCAACCGATCAGTTACATTTCCCTATCGAATACCCCCTTTCCTCTAACAGTAATTTAACTAAAAGATCTTTTCTATCATCTCTTTTTAAAATCTTTGACCCATTAGGACTAATTAGTCCGTGTGTAATAAAAATGAAAATGTTATTACAACAACTGTGGCTACATAATTTGACTTGGGACTCTCCAGTCCCACATGAAATTCAAAGAGACTGGAACAATTTTATGCAGTATTTACCTTCTCTTTTAGATCTAGAAGTTCCGCGGCGTGTACTATGCAATGAACCCGCATCTATAGAATTACATTCATTCAGTGATTCATCACAACATGCATACGGTGCTTGCATTTATTTACGTTCAGTTAATGCTGTGAACGAAGTCACAGTCAATTTGCTTTGTTCTAAGTCCAAGGTAGCTCCGATTAAAGGTACGACTATCCCTCGTCTGGAACTGTGCGCTGCCCTACTGGCAGCAAGGTTATGTAAAGCTGTCAAAAAGTCACTCCGATATGAAGTTCAGCATCAAGTACACTGGTGTGATTCGTCAGTAGTGCTAGCCTGGCTACACACTAGTTTTATAAATTTGAAAACATTTGTAGCTAATAGGATTTCGGAGATCTGTGAGCTAACAGAGGCCTCCTCGTGGCGCTATGTGCCCACATCTGTCAATCCTGCAGACCTCATATCTAGGGGAATCAGTCCAGATAAGCTAGGCAGTACCCAGCTGTGGTGGTCAGGCCCTCCATTCCTCACGGAGCTTGAAAGTAGTTGGCCTATCTTAAAACCTAATAAAATTAATTCTAATGACTTACCGGAAACTAAACCTAATTGTACTAACACTCATGTTGCTACTCAAAATGAACCTATAATTAATTTTAAAGACTTTTCTAGCTTAACTAAAATAAAACGATCGTTCGCTTACGTGCTAAGATTTATCAATAATCTAAAAACTAATAAAGATAAATTTGTCGGCCCCTTGACTGTTGATGAGTTAAATAATTCCTTTCTATATTTGTGTCGTCTTGCACAGCAAGAATCATTCTTCTGTGAATATAATTTACTATCCAATAATAAAGCTTTAAGTTCTAAATCAAATATTTTATCTTTAACTCCGTTTTTAAGTGACGAAAGGGTCATCCTAGTTGGTGGCCGACTAGGCTCATCTGATTATAACTATAATAAAAAACATCCTGTTCTCCTGCATGCTTCGCATCATTTTACTAAATTGATTTTCGAATACGAACATAAACGCGGACTACATGCTGGCCCACAATTATTGTTGGCCGTTGTTAGGGAATACATTTGGCCGATTAACGGCAGAAATTTAGCTAGACGCATTTTTCATAACTGCTCCAGGTGCAGACGCTTGCAGGGCAAGACTATTGCGCCAATAATGGGACATTTGCCCTCACAACGTGTCACGCCAAACTTTCCATTTCATACCGTGGGAATTGATTTTGCTGGCCCATTTCTTATTGTAAACAGAAAGGGACGTGGAGCATCGTTAGTCAAGTGCTATCTTTGTTTTTTCATATGCCTTCGATATAAAATTTCACACCTCGAAGCCGTGAGTGATCTATCAAAGGACGCTTTCGTTATGACATTCCGAAGGTTTGTGTCACGAAGAGGTAGGCCAGCTGAGGTATTCTGCGACAATGGACGCAACTTTGTCGCAGGAGCTAAAGAAATTAATGATTTTTTTAAGATTTACCAAAAGGATCTATCTGATTTTGCATGTTCGGAAGGCATTCAGTTTTACTTTTCACCAGCTTACGCTCCTCATTTTGGCGGTATTTTCGAGGCCGGTATCCGTTCAGCAAAATTTCATGTTAGGCGAGTAATGGGTAATTCTCATTTAAGTTTTGAAGAACTTCAAACTCTTTTCGCTCAGGTAGAAGCTGTGTTAAATAGTAGACCTCTCTGTCCTTTATCTTCCTCTCCTGACGATTTCCATTGCCTTACTCCTGGGCATTTTCTCATTGGTCGGGCTCTCACCGCGCTGCCTGAACCACCTTTGGAAGATTGCCACGCAACCAACTTGCAGCGCTATGCCAGACTGCAGCAAATATATCAACATTTTTGGCGACGCTGGCAATCTGAGTACATCGCCGAGTTGCAACTTCGCCGTAAATGGAAGACCAACGCCGACGCAGTCAAAATTGGGGACATGGTCCTACTAAAGGAAGATGGCGTCCCACCCTTATGTTGGAGACTCGGACGTATTACACGGCTCTTCCCGGGACAAGATGGAGTTGCAAGAGTAGCCGACATAAACACGAAGAGGGGAACTATACGGCGCCCTCTGGTTCGCATCTGCCCCTTACCAACCGAAGAGGAGCTGCTTAAGGGTTGAAACCACTGAGTTTCAACGGGGGGAGGATGTTTACGCCTGGCTTAAATGTGAAGACGTTCAGTGCGCGTCGCGTTTTGCTAATCTAAAGGGCCAGGCGCCCCGCATGTATTTTTTTTACATAGACCTACCTTCATCACTAATTATATTTGTCAGTAACAAATTTTCATCATAGTCGAAGCTTGTGCAGCAATAATTTGTAAAAATACAGTTTATATCCCTAATTAAACAACTACCACGAAACGGGAGTTTCATTGAAGATACTTGAAGCCCCAACAGTCTGTTTTATTTGAGTGCCTTTAATTTTTTTTTTCATTCTCATATTGTGAAAACTCCAAGAAGCAGGCGTGAATGGATGTCTACACTGTATCGTAAGAGAACACGGTAAGTTAAATACTTTGCAATTTTAAACATTGAATTTACTGAATTAATTATTAATTAACCAATTCATTTTTTTTTTCAGTGGTTTCATGACTAATATGCTAGAAGATTTGATGCCTAGACCCGTAGGCTACTTCGATAATTTTTGCAGAATGTCTTGTGCTGATTTTGAAGTAATATTGCAAAGAATTTCTCCTTTAATTTCAAAGAAAGACACTAAATGGAGAACTGCTGTTCCTACAAAAATTCGATTAGCATTGACTTTAAGGTTTCTAGCAACAGGTGACAGCTATATGAGTCTGCAATACCTATTTAAAATTTCTCATCAACTTATTTCTACTATTGTATATGAAGTTTGTAATGCGCTGATTCGAGTTCTTCGCGATGAAGTGAAGGTGAGTACAAGAAAACTACATAGTAAATTCAACCATTTCTTTATTGTTCATGAAGTTAAAGAATAATGAATTAATGAATATAAAGATTAATAATCAAATTAGTGTGTTTTCATAATTAAATATGTAATTTTGTAATCAAAAGTTATCCGAATTTAGTAATCATTCATAATCATTCAAGTGGTAATGTTCATCATCATCACTAATATCGGTACCACGGCATCGTTCATATGCTTCTTGAATTATATCTTTGTTATTTTTAGGGCGTATAGTGGTTTCCGAAATAATATTAATTTTCTTATTCTTAGGCACTTCTGGTTCCTGATTAAGACTGTTCATACTAAATGATGCTATATTATTATCATAATCACATGCGATGCTAGTATTTGTTATGTAACTTGGTTGCTGCGACACAGTTTGAGAATCAAATGATCGCCCCGGTATCTCATGAATTTCAGTCTGTATTCGTATGTCTCTTTCATATGGCGTTGGTGTTGATTGAATATCGTATTTTTTAATGGATTGAGATCTTAGTTTAAAATCGTTTGAAGCTGCTGGATATTGCCGTGTGGATGACCCCGGTAGAACATACTCTTGTGGTGTAACTGAAGATTGTTCAGACTGAGACGATCTAGGTACATAAATAGAATGTTGATTAACTGGAATAGGAAGCTGGTCATTATATGTTATCGGTGAACATATCTCTTTTCTGATTTTCATAGTGTACCTAAATATTAAATTATCAATCTCGTTCATTAATATCAGTCGGTGATCTTCTTGTAGTGACTTAAGCTTTTCAGCGAGTAGTTGGCCGTATAAATCACATTCGCCGACTGCTTTCGTATTTTTGGATCTTTCTTTAATTAATGCAAATGCCTCATCCATCTGTTTTTTTGCAACTAGTACATCCTGCATTCGACACCGTCTTTTGGGAATCACAGAAGAATCAGACTGGTTTTCAGGAGTCTCACTTCGATTGCTTGATACAAGTGATTCAGATCTTACTGTATTTGAGTCCATGAAGTTACTTGATTCCGGTTCATGTGAACGGCCTCTCCGTTCAATACTCGAATCCGATCGCTCCTGCAATCATAATAAGTACTAAAATTAGGCATAAATTGTGCATTGTGAATGTAAAAAATGACAAAAATTATTAATTTCTGTTTCAGTTGCCGAAATCTACGAATGAGTGGCTAATCAAAGCAGCTGGCTTTGAAAGGCTATTTCCACATGCCCTGGGAGCTATAGATGGCAAGCATGTTGTGTTGGAATCGCCTATTCATAGTGCGTCTGAGTACATAAACTACAAAAAAGATTTTAGTGTTGTCCTATTGGCTTTAGTAGACAGTGACTATTTTTTTATGTTTCCTGATGTGGGTTGCCAAGGTAGAATGAGCGACGGTGGTGTTTTAAGAAACAGTATATTATGGGATAAAATGAACGACAATACTCTAAAACTACCGAATCCCCGTCCGTTACCAGGAAGAAATGTCAATGTGCCATATGTGTTTGTGGCTGATAGTGCCTTTGCATTAAGTAACAATGTCATGAGACCGTACCCAGGACACCACCCTGAACAAAGTATGAAAAGAATTTTTAACCGAAAATTATCTAAGAAGAGTCAAGGTAGAACACGTTTTTGGTATAATGACGTCAGTGTTCAGAGTCTTCAAAAAGCCCATGCTTCTCCAACCAGATAAAGCTTCAATTGTTACTATGGCATGTATATATTTACATAATTTTTTGAGAAAAAGCAGAACTTCATCCCATTTTTATTCACCACCAGAGTCGTTTGATCGAATAATTAACAATGTTTTAATGCCTGGAATCTGGCGAAATGAAGACCCACCTACAGGTCTCATTCCGCTTACATCAATTCCTAGAAGAGGATCAATTTCTGCACAAAAAATTCAGGAGGAGTTCGCAGAGTACTTACAATCAAGAAATTAATTTTAATAATTCGACACTTGCATGCAACAACATCGTAACTCACTTTGAGCAACTTTACAGGAGAGCGCGTCAAAGATTTTAAAAAATCCTACAGATTTCGGTTAAGGGTCGTAGCACACTTATCAAAACGGAAAGGGATCGTAACCGCCTCGCCAATAATAACAAAAAATTTAACTTGTTTTACAATGTAATTTAGTAATTTGGTGAGCATGAGCAATGTTGACAATGATGTGCAATTAAATTTACTCTTTTATGAACTTCAGTGGACACTCACGATGTATTTACATAAAAAAAATCTTTATTTAAAGGACTAGAGCCACCGAAGTGAGTGCAAAAAATTCTCCATTTTTTGTAGAGTAAGAATATGATTGTAACTCAAAATCGCCAAAAAGTGAGTTACGATGTTGTTGCATGCAGGTGTCGAATTGTCGATATGATTTTGAATCAGTAAAATTGTAAATATATCATTTTTAAATAAAGCATTTTTACATTAAATAATTGGTTTTTAATAATATTATGAAATAACTTATCTGTCTATTTACTCACCTCAGTGCATAATCTTGGATGATAATCGTATACGGAACCCATATAATTGTGCATCGCATCGAACGCGAACCACGTTGGTTTAAAAATCTCATCTGTTCCTGAGCCTGTTTTTGTTGAGTCTTTAATCTTTTTCAAATTATCTCTGTACTGTGTTAGTAGGCTATTTCTCTTCTTTTTAAGTTCTTCTACAGTAAACGGCACGGAGAAACTATTTTTTATTCTAATCCATGCGTCGTTTACCAGGTTTCGATTTTTGTGATCCCTGTTTTTCGGATTCCATATTGAGGGTTCTGTTTGAAGTAGCTCAATAAATTCTATTACTGCGTCATTACCCCACTCCATTATTGACGCTCAAAATACCACTCACAGAGTAATTATTGCATACAACTGCTCCGTTCAGCGGCGCACACGCGACTAAACACTGCAACAAGTGTGGCAGGCCGCACAAACTTTGAACTTTGTTTACTTTGATGTGCGCACTAAAAACCGACACATGATGGCAAACTACAAATATGTGTTCAAACTTTGCACAAATACGCAAATGTCAGTGCCACACTTCGCGACTTTGTAGGTATTTGCGTATTTGAACACATGTCTGGCGCCGGCTTAAGACCCTAACCTACACATACATCAAACATCAATGGGTATCATTGTGTGTGTAATAACGTAATCAGGGTTCTGTGAGCAAAGGATTTTCAATTCGGCATTAACAATTCCTGTTACTCATGCGGTCCTAGTACTTTTTATTAATTTCTTTCCATAGTCAGATGCAGTTTGCGACATTTTTTGTTGACTTCATTTTGAATTAAATAAAGACTAAACGTGCTCAAACCTCAAACCAATAAAACCCATGTACCACTCAAACAGCACCGACAGACCGTGAACTTCCTATAATTCTTTCGGTTAGTCCTACAGACAAAAATTATGCG
This sequence comes from Hydraecia micacea, assembly GCA_914767645.1. Classification (NCBI taxonomy): domain Eukaryota; kingdom Metazoa; phylum Arthropoda; class Insecta; order Lepidoptera; family Noctuidae; genus Hydraecia; species Hydraecia micacea. The sequence continues at coordinate 15,566,691 of OU611775.1, forward strand.
TGCGTGCTATTATTTTGTAATAAAAAAACTATTAACTTATTGTTAATAGTTTTCGTCATAATTATTAAAAAAAAACCATATTTAAAAAAAATATGAACGGAACCCACTGTGATTTTATTTGTACTAGGAGAAGAATAAGTTGCAAAGAGGTGAATTGAAATGATGTTTCGGGTTCAGTTGAACATAAAAATTGTTACTAAATCCTTTTTCTACTCTAAGTTTTAATGGCAAAAAATAATGTTTATTTAAACAATTAATTCCTGGTAGGATGCACGTAAGGATTCGATTTTTATTATCAATTCAATGGTACGAGCTGACGATTTTTCGAAACAATAACCAAATCGATTCAATAGTAAGGTAAATCGAATCTTCTGGATCGTATGTGTAAAAATTATTATGATAAGGGCTCATAATAGTTCAAGTTCTTATTTGCCCAAGTATTGTGCTGATAATCATAAACAGCGAATAGCTAGGTTTATTTATTTCAAACAAGATCAATTACATAATATGACACTTTTTAACTTGTCCGCTGTTTACGTTAGCACTAAGCAAAGATTGAAAACATTTGACGGTTTGATAGAAGTTCTTATTTCGAATGACATAGCTGTATTAATCGCTCGGCGTCGATCGTATTCTGTATTAGTTTAGTTTAGTTAGCATTGTGATTTTAACTGAGTACATCTGTAGCTGTACTATCTGTATGAAAGTCATTGAATTACGCCGGAAAGATTATCAATTATTATTTATTAAAAGTTGTTGTTGTGGTTGTTACCTGACTGACAACTGGTAAATAATTATGTCTCAAAATAAATGTGTGTTAAATGTTGTTTACATTTTTTATTACGATTTTTAATGAATTTTTAGAAGATCGATTCAAGGGCACAGGATTCGATCTGTGAGTCGAATAAAAAATCGATTTTAAACAAAACATCGTTCATCCTTATGGCCACCAAAATAAAAGGTTAAGAATAATGTTAGGAAATAAATTTCCTAACATTATTCTTAACCTGTAAACAGGAATATTGTTTTTGAATTAGGTATTTACTGTGTTGTAGGTACGATGGTAAGGTGGGTGGAAGATTACTACCTTCCTATGTAGATAATAATATCTACAAAGTAATCTTCTACAAAAGGACAACTACGTAAAAAACCAACAAGTGTGTAAATGATACGTGACAATGCAAGCAGGTATCTAAATATTATTTCGTTAAATTTGATACCTAGACTAAATAATTGTATTGTAGCTAGTTCCCAACATAATCAAAGTTTAGGAAAAGTCAGTAATAATATGTTTTAAACAAAAAATAAAGATGCGGAACCTTTTATTCAGAAATACCAGGAGTAAGAGGTTGATTTTTACTTACAAATAGTTCGCTGACACCGATCAGCTGACTTAGTGCTAGTGATGTGTTTATTTCAATTTGAAAAGTTTGGTTTCTGGTATCAATGTATTAAAAAATCTCATGACTTCCGAACATGTAGAGATAGGATTCAAAAACCCTTCCAATAACGTTTGATATCACCCAAAGAAGCCGTGCCCTTGGTATTTTTATTTTTTATTTTTATTTTACTATTTATGTACACACATATATAACCAGACAAGAAAGAACAGAACAGAAAAATAGGTACAAAGGTGATGCTTATTTCATAAGAAATCTCTTCCAGCATACCTGCGATAGGACAAGAAATAAAGAGATGTAGACAACGTGTAAAAGAGTAAAGGAGACAAAAAAAAAATACATAAAAACTAAAAACAATTCACTAAATAAAACTACACAAATAATATGAGAATATACTTGCATACATACAAATAAACATACATACTTCTAAAATACATAATATATAAAGTAATCAAAATAATAAATACATACACAACTATGATAAAGTGGAAAGATAGTGTTCTTTTACTCCTCTTTTAAAAGCTGAAACAGTTTGGCAGTCCCTAATTGCAGGCGGTAGAGAATTCCACAGCCGCACCGCGTGTACTGTGAAGGAGTAGGAGTAGAAGTCAGTGGAATGGGGAGGGGACTTGAGAAGGTTTTTAAGATGCGACCTGCAAGGCGCATCTGAAGGACGGGCGTAGGAAAAACGCTCCCGTAGATAGGATGGTGTTTTGGGATTGTGAAGGAGATTGAATAGCAGACACAATATCCGAGAGTTCCTGCGAAGTCGAATGGGGAGCCACTTGAGTATCTTGCGAAAGTTGGAGACGTGATCATACTTTTTAAGATTAAAAACAAAACGAATACAGATATTTTGCAAACGCTCAAGTTTATTTAAAAGCTCCTCGGTGGCATCCAAATAACAGGCATCGGCGTAATCAATGATGGGCTGAATGAGGGTTTGAGCTAGCGAGATTTTGGTTTTCAAGGGTAAGAAGCCCTGGAGACATTTCAACGAATGGAACGTGTAATGCACTTTGCGACTGACTTGCGCAACATGAGCAGTCCACGACAAATACGAGTCCATGGTCACCCCCAGGTTTTTAACCGTGTGAGCGTATTCAATCTGAACTCCATTCAGACAGAGTGGAGACAGCGACGCCACATCGAGCCTATTGCGCATATACCTGCCGCCGATAATTATGGCCTGGGATTTCCTAGGGTTGATTTGCAGTCCAAAAGACCGCGACCACTCACTAATCAAATCCAGGTCACTGTTCATGGCAGAAACAGCGGCTTCCGCATCTTCCCTTAGGAAGTTATTGTAAAGCTGCAGGTCATCGGCATAGAGATGGAAGTAGGAAGAGATGACTTTGGTGACAGAGTTAATAAAAATAGAAAAGAGAAGAGGAGAGAGAACGCCACCCTGAGGCACACCTGCGGTAAGAGAGCACCAATCAGAAGACGACTCGTCGAGACGGACCCGCTGCGAGCGGCCTTTAAGATAGGAGTTAAACCAAACAATAGTGGAAGGGGAAAAATTTAGAGATTTAAGGATCCCAAGGAGGATATCGAAATCGACAGAGTTAAAGGCACTGCTAAAGTCGAGAAGTACAAGTAAAGTAAGAGATTTGTGGTCCATTGCCCAGCGGATGTCATCAGTAACCTTCAACAATGCCGTCACTGTGCTATGACCAGCGGGGCAATTGCGTAACACATTATCAATCGAATCGGTTTCATTTGGACCAGTTCAACAACATTCATTGCGTTATTTACGTGTTGAGCAGACACATTTTTGGAACTTATGAAGCAATGGATTAGCAATTTGCTTCAAAATGATTCACATTCCGATTGATAGTGTGTTACGCGATTAGGGTGCAGGTCGAAAACCAGACTGAAAAGGACTAAGGAGGTCATTCGCAGAAAGAAAGGCAGAAAGTTGTTGGTGAACAATATGCTCAAGAACTTTAGAGAGAAATGGGAGGATAGAAATGGGACGGAAATCTGTAGGAGAGACCGGCTTAGGAATTTTGGGTAAGGGGATAATATGAGCTTGTTTCCAGACATCAGGAACAGTACGAGAATACAAGGAGAAATTAAAAATGTGGGTCAAAACGGGAAGTAGTATAGGAAGGATAGGAGAAATCATTCTTGAACAAATATTATCATTACCAACAGCAGTAGAGGAGATAGCACAAATAGATTTTTTGACCTCACTTTCACTCACTAGATTCAATTCAAAAGAAGAACACTGCGGTAATGGCAAACCAGAAAGTCTATTTAACGTAGCTGATTTGACGTGCGGATCAAAAGTAACAGGAGGAAGTGAGAAATGTTTGTTGAGAGCACACACGTCAATGTCATTACTAGAAACGACTGGAGACTTGCCAATGCCGACAGTTTTAAGAAACTTCCAGACTTCAGAAGAGTTACGATTGTCGAGAGAATTATGGAAGTAGCGTCTCTTTGCATCTCTACACATACGCCTGCAGCGATTACGCAGCACCTTATACGCATTCAAGTTGCGCTCAGAAGGACAGCGTTTCAACCTTCTTTTGGCTCTGTCCCTACTTGCCATCGCATCCTTAATGGCAGGAGTAAGCCAAGGAGCCGGAACATATTTAACTTTGACTCGACGGATAGGGGCATGCCGGTCAAATAAACTAAGTAACTTGCTATTAAAGATGTGAACCATATCGTTGATACATGAACTCTCCAAAACGTCCGTCCAATCGATGCTACCAGCATCACTCAGCAATGCCTCCAGGCTTATGCCCTTGTAGTTCCGAAGGAACATATAATGCGGCTTACGCTTAGGAGGGCAAATCCTGTAGGACATAAAGATGAGGTCGTGGTAAGAAAAACAGGCAGTGAGCTGTCCGTGGACAGATACATTATTTATGTTAGAGACAATCATCAGGTCCAACAGAGAAGGGGTGCAATTAGGAGAATGATGAGTAGCAGAGAGAGGCAGAATACTGAGGTTATAAGAAGATAAGAGAGATTGAAGTTTGTGAGTACGACTGTCGTTTTTAAGAAGGCAAGTATTAAAATCACCCATCAAGACTACGTGGTCATAAGAGGGACAGAAATCTTCTAAAAGCGAATCAAAAGAGTCAAAGTAGTCAATAGTGAGGTTAGGACTGTAAACGACTCCGAGAAGCATTTTAGCGTGATGCAGGGAAATTTCAAAAAATAGATGCTCCGCTGACCCAGAGTAGGAAGACGGTGATGTGCTAATAATCTTGTAGGGAATATCAGTACGCAAGTAAATGGCAACACCCGCACCACTGTGACGTTGCACAAATTAAATATTGATCGTGTCTAGTAGCGACACCTGTTGTAATTAACGGCGGACTAACGCCTTGGTTGTCAACGCTGTTCTACGTTGACACAGATGGCGTTGGTGTCTTTTTGTTTAGTTAATTAATTACAAGTTTATTGGATAACTAAATAATAAATAAACAAACTTACATAATTTACCACATTTTATTTTAAAAAACAATGTTTGATAAATTGAAGATACAAATCGATAAGAAATCTTAGATGGTCTGTGAAAGATGATTCTAGAAACTGTCAGATTGGTCTGGAGGAAAAGGCGGGGTACGGTGTCCGGTCTTTACGATCAAGGACACGAGCCTAAAGGCCGATTGAGAGGGACTTAATCCTAGGAGGATTGGGATGTGTCCAAATAACCCGATGGGGTTTTTATAAGTATGAGCTGTTATATTCAGAATTCCGTGAGTACTAAACCATTTTCTCTGTTCTTGCTGGATAGCCTATAGCTTAGATCTTGCATGTGTGTTCTGACACGAGGACGTTGTTTCAGGTCTGGCTTTTATGCTAGCCTAATAAGATTGGTGCTATGCGCGATTGATTTGATGCCTTGGTGTTGCGCCGTGTGATGAATTGGTATTCATCAGAGCGCAGGCGGATTTGAGGTTATCCCTTGCGGTGTGGTCCTCCGACGTTAGGAAGGCTTTACCTAGCCGAATCCAGGTGATGAGGGAAGTTCGCCACTCCAGGTAACGAAAGCGTCACCATCTTGTCCGTAGGCCGCGTTCGCGTGTGTTCACAGGTTTCTCCTGTGAACGACGCCAAGAACCCTGAACCGTCAACTGAGGGAGTTATACTGAAGGTTTTATAGAGAGTATTATCTGTGTCTCATTATGATTCAATCTATGAGAGAGTTAGGCCTTTTGTAGGAACTAGGTTGTTTTAAGACCAGTTGTTGTAAGGATATTGTGTCTCGGGTTTGCTTAGTATAGTAGTTATTTTCCCTATATGAGCACAGTCCGGAAAAGGCCAGTACATGTTCGATTGAGCTAGAAGTTGTTAATTTGATCACCTCACGGACTCGCTATAGCGACTCTGAGAAACTGCTATTTGTCTCATTGCTGGCGTTCACTGACACCACTAGGAACGGAGACTAGTTGTGTGGGTGTATGCCATAGACTCTGGGAAGGGTACATTGGTTTAGTGGCTTGCCACATTGTTTGTAAGTGTACTTTCAATTTTGTATAATTCCAATAAACTTTGTATTGTGTAAGAAGGTACTTGTTTAATTAATCCTTTCCTAGCAGATTATACCTTATAAATTTACTTTAGCCCGGCAAGCTCAGTTTGTTGAGCATGACACTCTTGATCCCGGGTTACACCACCCTTCCCAGTTCTATCATTACGGATAAGGACAAAGCCAGGAAGGGCATAATTAACAGACAAGAGAGAGGGTTTGAGGAAGGACTCAGAGATGAGCAAAGCATCTATATGTGCACTGTTAAAGGAAGCCAGAAGATCTGAGTAATGGGCAGGAACACTCTGGGAATTGATGTGAGCTATGTTGAGATTGTTGGGGAGGTGGGAAAACAAAGAGGAAATCTGATCGCTGAGAGTAAGAGGAGAGGAAGAACCACTCGCCGCACTAAGGAAACTATTTGAAGAGGACGAACAAGAGAAAAAATCATCATTAAGGTCGACACCGCTCATAGTTTGCTAAATAAATAATAAATGTATATGTATAAAAAATAAAAAAACGTATAAAGAAAAAAAAATAAAAAGGTACTAACAATATTAAAACTACTAATCTGTATACAAAAAAAAAACAATAATTTAAAACGCTCAACCAGTATAACACCTATTCGCTGGTGTTGGTAGAGATTTTAACACAACATTTTATAAACAGGGTACGTAAAAAGTGAAAGAAACATAATAATAATTAAGGCATGAGTTATGCTAACAGAGAAAAATTAAAATAATTTAATACACTAAAAATTAACTAACGATAATGTCGGCCACAACATTCGCAAACAGCCTATAACAGACGCAAAGTGTAACGAAACGTAACGTCTATTCTATTCTATTTTTAATTATGGCAAGTAAAGCCGATGTCGACTATTCTGCCAATGTCAAAAGTGAATTGGAAAAGCAAGTGTGTGATAAAAAAAAAAGAAACGTAACGTCAATATAAAACAAACACATGACATTGACATGAGTGACAGACGTCACTACACTATAACAGAAAAATAATAAAAACATCTACCGGCGAGCTAAACATTGTGTAAAAGTAAATGCTTTGGGTAGATCAGCAAAAGGACAAATAAAAATTAAAAGTGTACCGACATTACTCGAAAGTATTACAGAATGGTGAACGAAGAACATGCAAGGGGACAACTAAATCGGCCACCTCAGCGACGAGCCTTCCTCACAACCTTTCTTTTGGGGGTTGCGGTTGCATTCGATGTAGATGCCACTGTTGGCGAGGTAGAAGCGGCCGGCACAGGATCATTGGGTGCGGCAGCACTGGCCGGAGCGGGGAATAACGCGATTAAAGTTTCAAGCTCACCCATGTATGCAATCCTCCGGCGTGTCTTGTCCGGCGTTAAAACAATAACCTTGCCCTCTGCAGACCAGCAGCTGTTGATGCTAAAATGCTTGCGGGCAGCAATAAAAACCTGGTGCCGTGTCTTAGTCAGGAACTCTGAAATAGTGACGCCGCTGCCCTTAAGTGTAGTTTTAGCGTCCCAAACTAACCGACGATGCTCCATATAGTTGAAACGGACCAACACAGGTCTTGTTTTGCCCTGGGGGGCTCCCAGTCTGTGGCATACCTCTAGGTGATCCAATTTAATGTCATCAATCAATAGCTGTTTTGATATAATAAGGAGAACCGCATCACACAGCTTTTCATTAGGCTTCTCAGGAATACCGTGAAACAGCAGGATCTTTCTTCGCATTGCAGTCTCATGCCTATCCAGGCTCAGAGATAGGAGTTCTATCTGAGTTTTGAAGTGAGCAAACGTTTTGCAAACGAAGGATTTAAACTCTGAGAAGTCCAGGGAAAGAGCAGCAAGGTCCGAGTGACCAGGGTCAGTACCGGCCGTAGCTCTCAGCAGCTTATCTTCATACTCGCACATGCGAGAGCTAAACAGCTTCTCCAGTTCTTCCATACTGTGCACAAGCTTGCTGTCCATGGTTTGTTGGAGTAATTCAAGTGTTGTGGTTGTGAAAGAGTAAAAGTGAAAGGAAATTCCAAGCGAAGGTGGGTTTACTGGTTAATTAGCACATAAATATAGTGAAAAAGAGACAATTAACTATTTTTAAATAAATATTAAATAAAACAGCTAAAATTATGTATATATGTCAAGCCTACCCACATAGGGAAAAAGTATATACCCTTTCCGTAACACGCTGTATAAGTGTATACTATGTGGTCTGTAGATGTAAGTGTATAATGTATATGTTATGTTTATGTATGTATATAGAGGTAATTGTACAGTGTAAGATAAATGTTAAGGATCGCCACATCACTCCCCTCCAGAGACCGTCCTACGGGCGATAATAATCTGGGAATCGAACCCTTCGACCAGACCTGGTTGTTCTGACGGGGGTGTCCGTGGGCGGTATTACCTCTTCTTGAACATCTTGGTCGGTTGGTGGGGTGTCTGCCAATATGTAGGCGGGCTTGAGGCGGTCCACGGAAACTTTTACCTTTTTACCTTTTACTAATATTGTAAAGGTTTTGTCTCCTTTTTGTACCACTTCGTGGGGACCGGTGTATGCTGGTTGCAAAGAACCTCGAAGTGCATCGTCCCTGAGGAATATGTGACTTGAGGTGGAAAGGTCCCTATGGACAAATATTTTGTCCCTGGAATGGCGCGCGGCTGGAGTGGGCCGCAATTTGGATGCAAACGTGCGTAGGCGAGTGGTAAACTCCGAGATGTCGGTGGTGCCGCTGTCACCAGGAATGAAAAATTCTCCCGGTAGTCGTAATGGCTCACCGTATAGGAGTTCCGCAGAAGAAGTCTGAAGATCCTCTTTAAAAGCGCTCCGGACACCCAGTAGAACCAAGGGCAGAGATTCTGTCCAGTTATGGTCAGCGTGGCACATCATTGCCGTTTTAAGTTGCCTGTGGAATCGTGTCACTAGGCCGTTGCATGCTGGGTGGTAGGCTGTGGTCTTCCGGTGTTTGAACCCGACTATTTTTGCCAGATATTGGAACAGTGCGGATTCAAATTGCCGTCCTCTGTCTGTGACAATATCCGTTGGACAACCAAAGCGTGAGATCCAGTTGGTTAGCAAAGCTTTGCCAACTGTCTCAGCAGTAATGTCTGTAATCGGTACCACTTCTGGCCATCTAGTGAAACGATCCACGGCCGTCAAGCAGTACCGGTACCCCTGTGATGGAGGAAGAGGACCTATTAGGTCAATGTGCACAAATGCAAATCTTGCACGGGGTAACTCGAATGTGCCCAATGGTGATGACACATGGCGATTGACCTTTGTGCGTTGACAGCTGAGACACGTTCGCGACCATTGTCGACAGTCCTTACGGACTCCAGGCCAAACGTATCGCTGTGCAATTAGCTTTGCAGACGTGTTTGCTCCTGGATGGCTGAGGCTATGAAGGCTCTCAAATATTTGTCGTCGTAAAGGTTTGGTCACGAATGGTCTGGGAGTGGCTGTGCTCACATCACAGAGTAACTCGACGGGACTGCCGTCGATTTTAAGCCTCTTTAGTTGAAGAGATGTTTCTGACTGTTGAAGTTGCAACAGTTCCGGGTCTGAAGCTTGGGATTTTGCGAGAACCTCAAAATCGATTGGAGTTTGCAGTTCACTGACACGGGACAATAATAATAAACATTTATTTCTCTTCCACAAAGGCGCCTTAAAAATATGAAGACACTATATCTGATAAATGCTTTGTGGGAGACTGGTATCTGCACTAGGAAAAACCTGTCACACAGATTACCAGGCCCCCCCCAAGAACAATGATTGAGTCTTAAGATAAACAAACTATTTTAACCTTTGGTAGGAGAACAGAGTGAACCAAAATAAAGGGGAAAAAAAAAATACAAAATTTGACTTATTATTGAGTACTAGTTAAGCAGTGTGGTGTGGTGTTGTGCGGAGTGGTATGGTGTGGTGTGGTGTGGTGTGTTGTGGTGTGGTGTGTTGTGGTGTGGTGTAGTGTGGTGTGGTGTGGTGTGGTGTAATGTGGTGTACTGTAGTGTACTGTGGTGTGGTGTGTGTATAGGTAGGCTGAAAAACACATTTATCTTAATACTATTAAGAGGCTTTCAGTGCTATCGTAATCAAGGTTCAGTAGATACGTGGTGAGAACTAGCTTGCACTTTGCTTTAGTAAGAGGGTATATTTTTAATGTACAGTTTATTTTGTTGTATAAGTAACTGCCAAGGAAACAAAAGTTGCGGCGCGAAAGACTACTTTTACAGAGTTGAGTGGAACATACATTTGTCTTAATGCGTTTATGAGCATGCAAGGATGAGTTGTAGTTCAACGAAGAATGTTTACGCAAGACTGTTTCAACGATAAACAGTTGTCGAACAGTGAGAACCTTGCACTTTTCGTAGAGTTCAGAGGTAGGGTGAAAAAACGGTAAAGCATGGGCTACCTTAAGCACTGCTCACTGTGCTCGCTCGATTTTAATCATGAATGATTTGGGGGCACACCCCAAACAGAAATGCAATAGTTTAGTACAGACTGACAGAGTGCAAAGTATACCGTTTTAAGAACTTTCGATCTGCAACACGTCGTAGGCTTTTAAAAATGAAGATGAGCTTCCTAATTCTCTTGGACAACAGATCGATGTGGGAATTAAAGTTTAGGTTTTTGTCTATAGTTACACCGAGGTACTTGTGAGAGTCCACCTTTTCAAGTTTAGGACATGAGCATGAGTGGGAAGAGTTGTTGTTACACGAATGGGCCGTGATGTTTAATAAGGAGTCTTGAGTGAGATGACTGTTTGTTAGTGTAAATGTTATGTATTTAGTTTTGTCTGTATTAAGTGAGAGTAAGTTATTGTTTAGCCAGGTCATAACGAGTGAGAAACCCATTTGAGCAAAGTGGTACACTTCCTCCCAAGTATCCCCAAAGAAAAGAAGAGCCGTGTCGTCTGCGAAAGTAATAATCTTACCGTTAGTAAGGTTTAACTGACAGAGGTCATTGATAAAAATTAAAAAGAGGGTAGGCCCTAAAATACTCCCCTGAGGAATACCCATATTGACTTCGCAGTCATCACTCAACCACTCATCGACCACAACTCGTTGAGCTCTCCCGTTCAGGTAACTCTCAAACAATTTTAATTGTTCGCCACGAACTCCAAGGTGCTCAAGCTTCTCCAGTAAGAGTGGCGCAGAGACAGTGTCAAAAGCCTTCGCCAAGTCGAGGAAAATTGTAAGAACCTTTTTCTTCTCATCTAACCTAGAGACTATGGTATCAGTAAGTTGATGTACGGCATCGCTTGTTGATCTACATTTACGGAAACCATATTGATTGTTCGATAAAAGATTGTTTTTTTCTAGGTAATTGATTAATTGCTTATTGATAACTTTCTCTAGGATTTTGGGTAGTGTAGGCAAAATGGATATTGGCCGGTAGTTATTGACACAGTCCCTGCTACCAGACTTATGAATTGGGTGAACTAGGGATTTCTTGAGATCCGAGGGAAATTCACCAGTGGAAAGACATAGGTTGCAAATAAACGCGATAGGATCAGATAATGAATTGGAGTATCTTTTTATTAATTCACTGGGAACGTCGTCACACTTTACGGCATAAGTGGTTTTAAGAGATGCTATGATGATTTTGATCTCATCCACATCAGTGGGCAGAAGGACAAAAGAGAAGGGACAATTCGGCAGAGGAGAGGTCTGGTGTATATCAGGGTAAGACCTTGTGATAGATCCCGCTAAAGATTTGCCGATTCCTACAAAGAATTGATTAATCTCATTCACAGAATTTTTGGGCTGATCTGGATCAATCAGATCCCTGGGTGGACTTTGCTGTTTAGTGGTGTAGGTGATTGTTTTGATGGTGTCCCACAATTTCTTAGAGTTGCCTTGACATTTAGCGAGCTCAGCTTTATCATACCCTTGTTTAACCTTTTTTAGAATGTCATTACAAAAATTCCGATAACGTGTGTAGGTTATTTTTGTAACTTCGTCATTAGGATGCTTTTTAGACTTAAGATGAAGATTGTCTCGATTTCGCATGCATCATAGTAGTCCAGGAGTAATCCATGGCTTAATTAATCGCTTACGTCTCGGAACAGTGATCTTTTTAGTACAAGTAATCATCAAAGTGGTTAGGGTCCTAAGGAAGAAAGATACAGCTTCATTAGCTTTATCTAAAGAATAAACACTGTCGAAATCAATAGTTTCCATTTTTTCGTCTAGGGATGGATAATGAATGCGTCTTATTGTTACAATGTATCAGCGACGATATTGTCCTTGCCGGAAATGTGCTGAATGTCCGTTGTGAACTGCGAAATAAAATCAAGGTGTCTATACTGACGCGGAGCACAGTTGTGCTTTCGCTCATGGAAAGCGTATATCAACGGCTTGTGGTCAGTATAGACCGTAAAGTGTCTCGCTTCCAACATATGGCGGAAGTATTTTATGCCTTCATAGATCGCAAGTAGCTCACGATCGTATGGCGAGTACTTCTGCTGAGCGGGGCTCAACTTGCGTGAAAAGAAGGCAAGCGGTTGCCACTGCTCGTGCCTGAACTGTTGCAAAACTGCACCCATTGCCAGATCAGACGCATCTGTAACTAGGGCCAGCTTGGCTTGGTAGTCAGGGTGTGCAAGCAATACAGCATTGCAGAGGCTGTCTTTGCACGTATTAAAGGCGGTGAGCGCCTCGCCCGTTATTTCCACGGGATGTTGACCTTTTACTGAGCCAGTCAGCAGGGCGTTAAGGGGACCTTGAAATTTTGCGGCTTGAGGTATAAACCGCCTGTAAAAGTTCAACATCCCTAAGAAACGCCTGAGTTCCCTGACCGTTTTAGGCGTAGGGAAGTCCTTGATGGCTTCCACCTTGGACTCCAAAGGTCTGGTTCCAGCAGCAGAGATGCGGTAACCTAAAAACGTGACTTCGTTTGCTCCGAACACACACTTCGAGGTGTTGATGACAATGCCATATTTCTGCATCCTGGTGAAGAGCTGATGCAGGTGATCCTCGTGCTGCTCCTGGTCTTTCGAGAAGATAAGAAAATCGTCGAGATAGCAATAACAGAAGTCAAGGCTGCGCGTCATTTCATCGACAAATCTCTGAAATGTTTGACCTGCGTTCCTCAGACCAAAGGTCATATAAGGAAATTCGTACAGGCCAAACGGGGTTGTTATCGCCGTCTTCTGGATGTCGTCCTCACTGACTGGTATCTGGTTATATGCCTTAACCAGGTCAATAGTTGAGAAGACCTTGCAACCAGCTATGCTGTGGGTAAGGTCGTGGACATGTTTAATGGGATACCTGTCGGGTACAGTCCTGGCGTTGAGCAGCCTGTAGTCACCACAGGGTCGCCAGCTGTTGTCCTTCTTTGGCGCTAAATGAAGTGGTGAAGACCAAGGGCTTTCAGATGGTCGGGCAGTGCCGTTGCTGAGCATGATCTCAAATTCCTGCTTAGCGATCTGCAGTTTGTCTGGTGCTAACCTGCGAGGGGAACAAGAGATGGGCGGGCCGGGTGTGGTTCGTATGTGGTGTACTGTGTGGTGTGTGGTTTTTCGGTGTGTGCCAGCGGGTCGCGTGATCTCTGGGTACTTATTGAGTATTAAGTGATACCTGGAATCACCAACTGAGACCTTCACTGAACACGTCGCTGAAGCCTTTGCAACGGAAGCTGTGACAAACATTGAGGTGGTTTTGTCCACCAATCGTTGATTTCTGATGTCAACAAGCAAATCGTAAAAGCTTAAAAAATCTACGCCAATGATTGGCTTGGTGACATCAGCTACAATAAAACGCCATGGAAAGTTACGGCGCAAACTTAAGTCTAAGTTTAGCTGAAGATAGCCGTAAGTATCAATTATAGACCCGTTTGCAGCCGACAATTGATAGTTCGACTTGACACGCTGTTCACGTAGAACATGCCGCGGAAACACACACAAATCACTACCAGTGTCCACTAAAAACTGTGTCTTCGATGTCCGGTCCGTGACGAAGAGGCGACCTGTGGTCGTCGGACAGTCGTCAGCCGCTCGTCAGCCGCCATTACCGACTGCCTTTGGAGTTTCCCGGTTTCTCGTAATCACATGGTTTAACGCATTTGTGAGCGTTGGATCCAAACTTGGCATGGTAAAAGCAGAACGGTTGCTTCTGGTGGCTGGACTCGGACCGCTGTCTGGATCGATGACGCTGTTGATGTTTTGAACGCGACTGCGAACGAGGTCTCCTACTCAGCTGCGTTGTCAGGTTCTTCACGGCCTTCTTTAGTTCAGCGATCTCATTAGCCATCTCGTGCATGCTAGGACCCGTAGTCGATGCTGCGGCGACTTGGGATGGGGTCACGATGTCCTGGACCCTGTCCGCCAGGTCTGCTAGTCCCTCCAGAGAAGTGTGTGGCTGTGAAGCCAGAAGGGTCTGGACGTTGCTTGGCAGACGACTGCTCCATATTGTCCGGAGAAAGTCCTCTGGGACGCTCGGTCCGGCCAAACTTTGGAGATGTCGCAGGAACTGTGAAGGCTTGCGATCTCCGAGCTCTTCATGTAAGAGAAGCTGCTTCACCCGCTTCTCATGTGACGCAGTAAGCCTCTTAATGAGCTCGTGTTTGAGCTTCTCATATTTGTTGTGCTCTGGCGGGTTGAGGAAAATATCCCGTACTTGTTTGGAGTACTGGTGTTCTAAGTTGCCGATAACGTGATTGAACTTCGTTGCGTCGCTGGTGATGTTCGCGTTCGCAAACTGAGCCTCCACTTGTGCGAACCAAACCTCTGGGTCATCCGGCCAAAATGGTGGTATACGTACCGCAATACGGCAAATGTCGGATGGCTCGTCAATGGACACGCACTTTGCGCGACGAGCTTTTTGACGCGAACGGATGGATCCGAACGATTTTGCAGAGTCACTGCTATCACTCATCGTGCTACTGTGATTTTCCTTCGCTATTCTAACTATTGAACGGTCTTTTCAGGGCACACGTTATTGGGCCTTTCTGGCGTATTCTAGGCGGGGTCACCAATTTAGTGGTATAGATGTACACTAATTATTGTGCTTGTGTGGTGAGCGAGGGTAAATAAAAGTGATTGTTTTCTACTCACGGTTATATTGCACAAACACAAATCACAGAGACGTTCACAGTAGAAGGGCACATAGTTTGGCACACACAAAGATAGTCATACACGAAGAAGAAAGTTTATATTATTGTTAACAGTTTTATCAGTTCGTTCACGACACAATATACGGAGGCACTATGATAAGCCTGAAGGGTTATGATGGTAAAATAATACAACCGGGATTAAGCGGAGTTGCGTGGGCTTTGCGTCGCGACAGCGAGATCGGACTGAAGGTCGGACAAGGTGAACGAACGTGCGCTGCGTAGCGCGGCCCCACTCATGCGCACTGACTACGTCACCGCGTGACGTAGACGTGCGCGTTTCCAGTGTACCTGTATGGTATTGTTGTGTACGGCAGTGAATTTATATAAACAATATTAAAATAATATAAGTGTATACTATGTGGTCTGTAGATGTAAGTGTATAATGTATATGTTATGTTTATGTATGTATATAGAGGTAATTGTACAGTGTAAGATAAATGTTAAGGATCGCCACAAGCGCTTTTAACGTTCCGCGAAGTAGCACTCGGAAGTCTTCGTGAACTGCTCCTATTGGTGCTTTTTTGATGACCTCCTTGAGGACCTCTCATTGGCTGTCTGAGGATGACGTGTAATTTTGATTCTCGGTGCGTAAGTAGATACCCCAAAGAAAAGAGCGCCTAAAGCTTTTTTGATAGCAACACGTAGGTTGTTAACATCATGCGTGAACATCCTCCCGGCCTTGAAAGATGGTCTTTCAACGTGTTCACTCATCTTCGTTATCCCATAGTGGACAAATCTTGGAGAATGCCCTTCTTATGACTCTCTTTTCGGTCTGGATATCCGCCACTCGTGCAACTCCGTCGCTGCCTGGAACAGTGCTGATAATACGGCCAAGACACCATTTCAGCGGCGGTGCGTGATCGTCCTTTATGAGTACTAGTGTGTCTGGTTTCAGATCAGCTTGCCTTGCCTTCCACTTCGTCCTGCATCTCGGAAACATACTCTGTGGACCATCTGCTCCAGAATTTTTTTTTTTTTTTTTTTTACCTGGCAATACTGGCAGCCGGCCGTCAAAAATTTTGGTGTTAGAATTAAATTGTAAAATTAATGTATTTCATGTATAATTATCAAAAAACGTGCTTAATTTAGGATAATATTTTTGTGTTCACCAAAAATCTTAAGGTACATCTATGTATGCATTTCTAAAATATTGATCTTAAACCCGTTTAATTGTTTTACTATAATTAAACTACTCGGCCAACAAAATATGTTACATCAAACAAATTCCAAATTAACACCAAGATATAACACTTTTTTATTGTAGTGCGCTGCAAATATTCTATTGTAACAATAACTATTTTATTCTTCCCCGAAAAATACTGATCGTGCACCAAATATTCCTGAATGTTACACAAAATTTTTAGTATGCATCCTAGTACCGTATACCCATTTAAAACGGTTTTGTACAACTTTAATGTTACTGAAATAATTATAATTGAAGAAGAAATAATGCATTTCGTAAAACATTACTTCTAAGACTTATATTTATTTTACTGAAAATGGTTTTGGCGCGCTTGCGACGCGCATATGCCTGTCTATTGCTCTCTGTTGTGCGACGGAGACGGCGCGCGGCGGCGTGGCGATGGCAGGCGGGGCGGTTCGATTTTTTAAAAATTGTTAGGTTAGGTTAGGTTAAAACTGTGACCCCTACGCACGAGCCGAGCGAGCGAAGCGAGCGGTGCCGCGGCAGCGGCCGGCGAGTGCCAGAAACGACAGGATTATATAGAAAAAATTTACTTTTACACAAAATATGGGCGCCAGAAACGACTTGCGCTAATAGAAAAAAAAAAGATTATTTTTAGTAGGCTAAATAGGTTAATTATTTTTAAAAAAATTGGCAACTTTTAAGTGTTTTGAGGTTAGGTTTACAAAAAATAGTTTTTCTCGGAAACGGTGACAATTTCGGGATTTTGAACTTCGGGATTTTAAACTTTCGGGCAAATGAACTTTCGGGATTTTAAACTTTCGACCAAACAACCATTCGGCGTTTCAATTTTCGGGATTTCGTCCATCGGTATTTTAAAATTCGGGATTTTGATACGTACCCACTTGCGATCAGGCTGAAATACATAACACCTCCAGTAGAAGCCAAAAACATAGCTATCGGGCAAAAACGAAAACGTGGGCGTCCTACAAAGGCAAAGTGCAGGCCTGATGGTCTAGTGGTTAGTGACCCTGACTGCTATGCCGGAGGTCGTGGGTTCGATTCCCACCCAGGACAAATGTTTGTGTGATGAGCACGATCATTTGTTCTGTGTCTGGTTGTAATTTATCTATAATATGTATGTATTTAGAAATATATAAGTATGTTTATCAGTTGTCTAGTACCCATAACACAAGCTCTGCTTAGCTTGGGACTAGATGGCGTTGTGTGATAGTTGTGGAATATTATTATTATTATTATTGGTGCAATAATTTAAAGAAGTACTGCAGAGATTGAGTGGACTGATAATGTGAACATTGTAGGAGTAAAGACTTTGTTTAACATTTTGAATTATTATGGTTCGTATTCGTACTGATTAGTATTAAAAAAACATTTTTAGTAAGCATTACATTTTATAATGTGTTCATTTTTTTATTAATAAAGCTACATTGGACATTAATTGGTGTTTGATTCAAATACATTTTGCAGTGCATTATCTGAAGTAAAACTAAAAAAATAAATGCTTGTTT
Organism: Hydraecia micacea; assembly: GCA_914767645.1. Lineage (NCBI taxonomy): Eukaryota > Metazoa > Arthropoda > Insecta > Lepidoptera > Noctuidae > Hydraecia > Hydraecia micacea. The sequence goes on from OU611775.1 coordinate 15,584,360, forward strand.
TTAAAATTAGGTGTATTACTATTTTTACAAATTTGCAACAGTTGTTAAATAGATGCTCGTTATGACATATTTTAATTAACATATTTTGGTGCACATTCAGTATATTTGGTGGAACACAGGCAAAATTAGGTAAATGAAATGGGAATAAATTGAAGTACTTTTAAATACCATCCCTTAATTTATATAGATTTAGTTATAAATAATAAGGATTTGTGTTTGTGAGTTATTTCGTTGAAAAATCAATAATCTAGTACCAGCTGTCATCCAACGGACGGATTTCAAATCACCAACTAACCAGGGGAGTATTTCCTTTAATTTAAGCTTATTCATGTAAAATCTTGTTAGTTCGTATTGCACCTTTCCCCATTTATTGTTTATGCTGCTCGTCCCAGTAAACAATCCTATAATTGTCTTTATTGTGCTAAACCTTATGTTCATGCATTATTAGGATTAAACCATATAAAATACGTTAGAGACCCCTTAGAAATCATTGCACTTTATTATTAGACATACCGCTATTAGGATTAATTACTGAATTAGAACAACCTTAAGAATTTAATGTAAAATCTAGATTTTCAATAACTTGACTATAGTAGTACCTACCCACAAACATTTTGCAAACAAATTTTTTGTTGTTTTCTCTTTTTATTGTCGAATATCACTACCTATCTCATTTAAGACATCTAGAATTTTCATCCCATACCTGAGATTACACACTCATCCTAACTTTTTATTCCTTTGTTGTTCACTTCATCCTAGTACTTAACTATCCACATCCCTCTCTTATTCCTTTCACTCACTTGGCTTTCTCTTCTCTCGTTCCAGGGTGCCTCTAGGGTTGGCCTGTCAATATGTTGACCCGTAGAGCAGCATCCTTGGATGAAAAACTGAGGGCTACATTGAAAGAATTGGAATCTACTATAAAACAGAACAAACAGCTACTACAGGAAAGGGATGACAGCGAGGTAGAAATAAAGTACATTAATGACAAGAACACTGAGCTTAAGAACCAGTTGACTGAACTACATGTACAGCATATGGACATACTTGACCAGCATCAACACCTCCGTCAACTAGTGTCAAATTTCCAGGAATGTAGTGACACCCACGAACTGGCTTTGAGACGTATATCTGAACTTGAACGGGAATTAAGCAGGGCCCACAACACAATAACCCATTTGGAATCTCTCAAAGCCAGTGAAGAGTCTGCGATCACCTGCAGTCTTTATGATGAGTTGGTTGGTAGCGGGTCCGGACCCACATGTGTTGAGCCAGTTGTCACAATAGATTTAACTGATGATACTATCATTAAAAGCAAATTGTTTAATAGTCACAATAAGATAAAAAAATATATTAAAATTAATAGATTAATTAGAAAAACTCAAAAATCTTTAAAACGCCAAAAAGTAAATAAATTAAATACAAAACTTAGGCAAAAGAAATTAAATTTAATACAAGAATTAAAGAACTGTTACAGTAAATTAGAATTATGTAATACTATGTATGACACAGACACTCAGCACCTACAGGATGAATTGTTTGTTAGGGAATATGCTCTAAAGGAAATCTTTAGTAAATATGAGGCTTCTCAACAAGACCTGAGTAAGCGCATGCAGGAGGCTAATGAGCTGGCGGACCTGGTCAAGTATAATGCGGAGAGGTATGAGTCTCTGACAAATAACCTCTCTTTTAGCTGTACCTGCTCCCAGGGACCGCAACCTCAACCTATTACCCCCACACTCAGTGGATCCACCAGTAGGTAGCTGTATTAATGATGATAGTAATAGTATTTTGATTAACACTACTTATGTATTTTCTGACTTTGGACAAGGTTTTGGTAGGATATTTAATCAGTGTTCACAACAATATGTAATTAATCATTGTTTACCCGGTGCCAGTATTAGCCAATTAATTAGTAATATCAGATTGACAAAAATAAACCCTAGTTCAACTGTTATATTATTATATGGGGATAGTTTAAATGTAAGAAAAAAGGACATAATTGAATGTGTCCATTTGATGTTACATCTTAATGAAACCAATAATTGTAAATTTATTTTTTGTGCCTTGCCTTATTCCTATTATTTATCTCAAGAGCAAAATAGGCATATATATAATTTAAATATGTTCATTTATAATAGGACTTGTCGTCACAGTGACGCTATTTTATATTTTGATTGTAATCAATTCATTACTGATTACAAACTGACAAATTATACTATGTATTTGCCACCTAGTTGTAGGAGACAAATTGCTAATCTTTTAGCATACAATATACCCAGTGACTCTGGTACTTGTAGTGTACCATCGATTACTGTTAGTAGTGGTACTAACACTGCTTTTGATACGCCTTGTAGTTTAAACTATTAGGTGCGACAACGGGTCAGCCGCATATGTTGAATGTTGTACATCAAAATATGCAGGGTCTGTCCGGCAAAGAGCTAGAATTAAGTTTATTTATGGAGAACTATGATGTTCAGGTGTTATGTTTGACTGAACACTGGTTGAAAGAACATGAAGTTGTGTTTATCAATGATGATAACTTTACCGTACAGAGTGCATTTGTGAGAAAAAGTGCTATTCGCGGTGGCTCTTTAGTTCTTGTTTCAAACAAGTTGAAATGTAAACAACGTTTAGATTTAGTTAATCTTTCAATCGAGCGCACTATAGAGTTGTCCTGTGTTGAACTTGAGCGATATGTTATAATTTGCGTTTATCGACCCCCCTCTGGGGATTTTATTAGTTTTGAATCGGTAATGGAGGATTCTCTCAATAGGTTGAAATCAAGTAACAAAATTATTATTTTATGTGGTGATTTTAATATTAATATTTTAGATTTTACTCCATTAAGTATTAGACTTCTCAATCTGTTTAGGTTTTATAATTTAATTAATTTGTTTTTTGAACCTACTAGGATCACAGCATCTTCGTCAACTTGTCTTGATAATATATTTAGTGATTGTGATGCCAAAAGTAAATTAGTGTTAACTGACTTAACGTCCGACCACTGTGGTTTATTAGCTAGCTTCCCCATGCCATTAAATAAAAAGCCGCATAAACTTGAATGCAGGCCTTATACAGCTAGTCGTTGCAAGATATTTAAAAATAAAATAGCTCATAGAATCACACCATCTATAGTAGAACACGAGAATCCGAATGAAATTTATGGTGCCCTTTTTGATTTTGTGCAAAAAGAGTACCAATCTACTTTCAAGACCAAAACCATTAACATTAATGGATCCTCCGTTGGCTTTAACCAATGGGCTACTCCAGGTATTTATAAAAGTAGAGCGAGACTATACGAGTTATATGGTTTGAAAAAATACAGGTTTGATACTCCTTTCCTAGAGTATGTCAAAAATTATTCAAAAAGATTAGTGCTTTTGCTAAATCAAAATGTTTAAGTGATACAATTAAAAATTCTAATAATAAAGTAAAAACCACTTGGAAAATTATTAAAAATGAAACTAGTAAATCGGTTAAACAAGAAAAACAACTTGAGCTTATGGTCGACAAAAAATTAGTTAGTACAGCAGCTGACGTAGCTGAGGCATTTAATGAGTTTTTTGCCAACATACCTATAACTACGACTCGCTCCTTAAATTCGTCCCCGTCTAAAGCTGAAAACCTTTTGCATAGTAGTGTACCTAAATGTAGTCGCTTATTTAGCTTCGAACATGTAACCCCGCGTGATGTAGTTAATGTTTTTAACACACTGAAGTCTAAAAACTCCGTTAAACTTTTAAGTAATATAATAGACATCGTAGCCCCCTATCTAGCTGTTACTTTTAATAAATGTATTGATTTAGGAACTTTTCCTGACCTCGTGAAGAGTAGTAAAGTCATACCATTATTTAAATCAGGTAACAAAAACGACGTTGGCAATTTCAGGCCTATTTCTATTTTACCTGCATTTAGCAAAATATTTGAAAAATTAATACTCAAGCAGTTGCTAAGACATTTTAATTTAAATAGCCTCCTTCATAATGAACAATATGGCTTTACAAAAGGTCGTTCGACTACAGATGCGGGTGTTGCTTTGCTGAAACACATATTTAATGCATGGGAGAACTCGCAAAATGCTATTGGAGTTTTCTGTGATCTCTCCAAAGCCTTTGATTGCGTGCACCATGACACGCTTTTACGTAAACTACGTCATTACGGTGTCCAAAACGAAGCTCTCAACGTAATAAATTCTTATTTACATAATAGGTTCCAATGTGTAGATGTTAATGGTGTAAAATCTTCCGGGCTACCAGTTCAGCTAGGTGTACCGCAAGGCTCAATACTGGGTCCATTCTTGTTCTTAGTATATATCAATGATTTACCATTCCATTTAAAGAGCATCTGTGACGTTGTACTGTTTGCAGATGATACCTCTCTTATTTTTAAAGTAGACAGGAATAGACAAGATTTTGACGACGTAAACAGTGCACTATCAATAGTTACGGATTGGTTTACGTCAAATAACCTAGTTCTCAATGCCAAGAAAACGAAATGTGTAAAGTTCGCCTTACCGAATGTTAGAAATCTAGGACCCAACATCGTCTTAGGTAAAGAGGTGCTTGAAACTGTGGGCTCGGCAGTTTTTCTGGGAATAACAGTAGATGCCAAATTTCAGTGGGGACCACATATATCAAGCCTAGCAGGAAGGCTAAGTTCGGCTGCCTACGCCGTCAGGAAAGTAAGACAATACACTGACGTTGATACAGCTCGTTTAGTCTATTTTAGTTATTTTCACAGCGTTATGTCCTACGGTATTCTGCTGTGGGGTAAAGCCGCTGATATACAAAATATATTTGTCCTGCAAAAACGAGCTGTTCGAGCAATTTACCAGCTAGGTGCCAGATTTTCTCTAAGAGATTTTTTTAAAGATATTGGTATTCTCACGGTTGCATCACAGTTCATCTTTGCCAACATCGTATATATTAGGCAAAATATACACTTGTACACTAAAAACAGTGATATTCACAATGTTAACACTAGAAATAAGGACAAACTACGTGCTCCCTTTCACCGGCTTCATAAGGTTCATAACTCATTTGTTGGGCTTGGTATAACCTTTTATAACAAGCTACCTTCTTCTTTGCTAGATTTGCCTTTTAATACGTTTAAATCTCAAGTAAAATCCAACCTTTGTTCAAAAGCATACTATTCCATCAACGACTACTTAAACGATAAGAATAGTTGGTCGCACTGATCAAATCAAGACAATTTTTATGTTCTTTCTCCAGAATTAGCTTACTGACAGGTTATATGAGTTCATATAATTGTTTTTTTTTTTTTTTTTAGTAGACAGTTTTAGTCAATTCAGTTTAATTTTATTTTACATAATCTACTCATTTCAATGTTTTTTAAAGAGTTGATTGCAATATGTGGTTAGCTAGCGACCTCTACGATTGATAATATTATTCTTGCTTGAGCAACCGGCAGCAAGTTCGTCATGCTCCCTTAGATGTCACTGCTTGCGGTAGCGTCGGGGGTCGGGTTGCCTCCTTCCCTCAAATATGGCGAGGGGGGTAATGGCTGATCTTTGCGTTATGCTCGTGAACGGGTGCTGCTTGTGGTGACTGGTCGTCTTGCTGACCATGGTTTTATTGTTGTTATTAGTAATAACTTGTTTATTTATTTTATTTATTTTGCTTAGATGGTCCTAGTTTATCATTTGCGACTTCAAGTGACAGCTATGTAAACAGAACCCAGCATTGCATAAATATGTAAGCTGTCACGCCCTTTATACCTGGAGGCTATTATTTAGGTAGTACCTAAGTTTTTTTTTTCTTGTTTACATTTTTAATTATTATTAGGTATTTTTATTTTTTTTTGCTTGAGTACATATAGTGTTTATTGTATTTGTTGGTATATTGGCGTGGCTAGCTAACCTATGGCAAATAATGTAATTTAATGTCCTGTGTTAACGTTAATTACTTTTCATACATAGTGTTGTATAAAATCAAATTATTTTCTAACTGAACAGACAGCTGTGCTGCTGGGGAGTTTGTTCCGCCATTTCTTCTTCCCAGCGAAAGCACTAGGAAGTGGCGAAGGGCGGGCGTTTTGGGGGACTGTCTTATGTAATTTTGACGTTCGAAAAGTGCTGATTCTCAGCCTAGTTTGAATAAATGACTTTTGATTTTGATTTTTTTTGATTTTGAAATGTTGACGAATCTGCTCCACTCGTTGATAGCGTGAGAGATGGTGTGAAGATTTGTCTATCAGGTCCTCGCAGACCGGCGCTGTCAGCGGCCGGCCAACCAAGAAGTGAGACGGGCATAGGGGTTGAAAATCATGGGGATCTGTGGACATAGGACTAAGAGGACGGGAGTTCAGGACTGCTTCCACTTGTGTCAAAACAGTGTTGAACTCCTCATACATTAAGTGCGAGTTTCCTACAACGCGGCGCAAATGATGTTTGCATGATTTTACAGCAGCTTCCCATAATCCACCGAAATGCGGAGCGAAAGGGGGAATAAAACTGAATTTAATATCTTGTGAAGTAGCGTAATCTATAATATTTTGTGAACATTCGGAAAGGAATTTTGAGAATAAATTCATTAAGCCAACGAAATTCTTTCCGTTGTCTGAAAAAATGTGTGACGGTTTGCCCCTGCGCGAAACAAAACGCTTGAGAGCTAATAGGTATGCGTCTGTTGACAAATCACCTACAAGTTCCAAGCTAACCGCGCGAGTAGTGAAACATATAAATATGCATATGTATGCCTTCACGGTTCTAGCACCTCTGCCCTTACGGTTTAATATGAGAACTGGTCCCGCATAGTCCACACCTGTGGTAATAAAAGGAAACCCTGGAGACAAGCGTTGCGCAGGTAAGTTACCCATAATAGGTGCAATAGGCTTGGCACGGAATCTAGCGCATCGAACACAACTATGCACAACTTGTTTGGCGAGATTTCTCCCTCCCACCGGCCACCACGTCTCTCTGAGTGTGTACAAGAGGGCCTGCGGCGCGGCGTGCATTAGCAGTGGGTAAGACGCAGGCGATGGTCACCGGCTTCGCGCCTCTCCCACCACCCTTGAAGCTGCAGGGAGCCGACATCGCGTGGTCGCCCCGGGTCAAGTACCTGGGGGTAACTATCGATCGTCGGCTCACGATGGGGCCACACGTCCGCTCGGTCGCCGCAAGGGGTAGGGTCGCCCGCAACCTCCTCAAACCGGTGCTCTCGTCCCGCATACCGGCGCGCGTCAAGGTGGGCGCGTGCGCCCAATCTTGTCGTACGCCGCCCTGGCATGGTTCGCCCTCACGAGCGAGTCGAGCCGAAAGCTGCTCCGCACGCAACAAAGTCAAGCGTTGCGGACCATTGTTGACGCTCCTCGTTTCGTGAGGAACGATGTTATCGTACGGGACCTCGGGATAGAGAGCCTGGACGAGTTTGTGCGGCGACTCGCGAAGGGAATGTTCGCGCGTGCCGACGCATCTGCCTGGCCCCATGTCCAGGACATTGCGCCCTGGCACGCGCGCCCCCCCGACGCGAGACCCTTGCCCCGCGACCTGGTAGCGGACGACGACCCCATCGCACCGGATTGACGCCTCAAGTGAGCCGCACCCAGGTTACACGCGGCTCACTTGAATCAACTGAACTCCACATATTACACACACATTCGTTGCGTAGCGTGTGCTAGGTTAATATAGGCACGTTACGTAGCGAGCGCAGCCACTCACCACTATACAGACGCTCAAACTCACACGCGTAAGCGCAGCGCGGGCCGCGATACGCGTAGACATTGAGCGGTGTCACACAGTACAATACCGCTCACACACACATGACTGCTCCTTAGCCCGGACCGTAACCGGCTAGCTCTGGAAGCGGGGCGGGCGGGAGCAAAACACCTATATTCTGTAGGAGCGTCGAGTCGGCACCTCCGTCGCTGGTCGTCCTCCGCCGGGCCTCCCCCAGGCAACTGGGGGTCTCACCTGGCGGGGACAGACCGCCGAGGTGTCGTGAAGTAAGCGGCGCTGTATGAATCAGCGTCGCGGCGCGCCTACAGAAAAACAACATGCAACCACTCACATGACCGCACGTAAATATATGCGTGCGGTCAACAAAGCTGTAGGCCATTGCAGCCAATACAGTGAGGGGCCTGTTTTAGCAGGCCACCGCATGGCCTCCGCGGCCGGGGGGCATAGCCCCGGAACCGCTCGCCACGCCCCCTGACGGGGGCGTCGCGATCTCTACGTGCATTAGCCGCTCATGCTCAGCGTGAAACAGTAACCGTGTGAATGTGTGCTTGCTGCATAATAATATCGGATGCTTTTTGCTATAAGAAAACTCTAACGAATTACACAAACGTCCCCCGACTCTAATTAAATTTTGTTCATCTATAAACGGATTTAATTTCGTTAAATTGTGTGAGTGATTTAAAATTTTGTGTTTAGTTAAACTATCTAAAATGTCGGGGAATGATTGTGACTGTGACGCCTTTGTTAGAATAGTTAGTGCCTCGTTCAACTCGCTGACGTTCAATGAGCCAGTACGCTTAGCGGCTTTGTTTCGCACATTATGCACAAAACGTAACGTAAAGGCACAAACACGTCTCATGTGACTGAACCGAGTGAAACGATGGAATGGAAACCAACTGTCCGTATCAGAGATTTGATGAACATGTGCTTGAGACCTAACCTCTGGTAAATCAAGTGTTGTGTAATCTGTGTGGTAAAAATTATTTCGATCGGCTAGATTAAATGATGGATCTGAAAGAAAAGACGGCCCTTCCCACCAAAGCGTGCATGAACTAAGTATGTCCATGTTTACACCGCGTGATACTAGATCCGCCGGGTTTTCCCTACCAGATACGTGGTTCCAGGGCATATCCTTCGTTAATTCGTGCAGCTCCGCGACCCTATTTTGTACAAAGGGCTTTAGAGAGTTAGGATTTATGCGTAACCAACCGATTACAATAGTGGAATCTGTCCAAAATGTGACACTATCAAAGGTACAACGAAGTGACTTTGTGATTCTTTCATATAACTGCGCGCCTAATAGGGCGCCGCACAATTCCAATCGTGGTATACTGACGGGTTTCAAGGGTGCAACCTTTCCTTTAGAGCACAGTAACTTCGTTGCAACCATGGTATTGCCTGTGATGGAGCGAATGTAAGCACACGCGCCGTAAGCTGTTTGTGAAGCATCGGTAAATATATGCAATTCTATACGAATAGTATCGATACCTATAGCGTGTCGCGGTATTCGTAATGTAGTGTGCAGCTCGCCTAACCCTATATTTGTAACTGCACACACTTAATTATTGCACTATTACACGAATTGTCGACTTGAACAGTTCTCTTTTATTTTGCCTACATCACTCCAATACATGGCGACCCTTAGCCAGCAGTTAAAATTTTGCAACATACGTAAAATTCGAAAGTAGCTGAATAAATTATGAAGAAATACAATAATTATGAAGAATAAAAATTGTGAAGACGAGAAACAAGAAGAAAGAAGATATTCAAACTACAGAAGATAGAAAACCCGTCACGTGAACGCGAAGACGAGAAATAAGAAGAAAGAAGATTTTCAAATTACAGAAGATAAAAAAAAAGCCTCACAGAAGATTGATATGGATGAAGCGGTGAAAACGATATAAGAAGATTGCTATGGATGAAGCGGTGAAAACAATATAAGAAGACAGAAAGGGTGTTGCTGTCGGGAGCCGGGAGAATGCTCAAGCCTTATGATGAGAGAATATGCAGGGCGCCGGGAGATAAATTGTACGGGTCCGAGGTGGAGCAGCTGGGAGTCAGTTCGAGCCCAATGCTGAGGAGTTCATTCACCCGCGCTACGTGAGACGTCATGACCTACATATACGTTGACAGTAAATACGTCCCTACTGCAATGTAAGTTTTTACTCTGCTATTGTATTTTTTTTTTACGTTATTATCATTTTCTGTTTTATATGTTATTATTAAGGTCATGCAGAATTACTTTAAATTCAGTTTAAGGAAATTATGTCACAGCAATTGCGAGACCTACATGCTAAGTTAAAATATTTAAGAGAATATGTAGTAAAACTTGGTCCAAATAGGCGTACTGAAGATTTACGGTCTTATTCATAATAAGTTATGGAACATCTAAAGGCTTGCTAAAGTCTCGTTGTCAAAAATTGCTATTCATAAACGCATTTTAGCACTAAAACGTTCTTTAAACCTACTATAAAGTTATGAAACCCAGAACCCTACTATAACAGTATTATAAGGAAAAAATGGCCGACTCTGCATCAGCTGATTAATAAGAAAATGACATTTGACGTACAAAATGTAATATTGTGAAAAGTTAGTTTCGTAAACAATCGTACTTCGAGGAGCCGCAGTTGTATTTAATTTATTTTGCACTTCTGTTTAACCAATTTAGTTTATTATTATATACCTACGATGCAAAATATAAGCGAGGAAAAATATAACAAAGCACATATTAAGTACAGCAACAAGAAATACTGTAGGTTTGCTGCTATTTTGGAGTGTGGAAACAATGCTTTCAATGCCTTTTACCTACAAACTAGGAAATGTGAAAACAACCATAGTGGTTAGAGCAGTACTTTACAATATTGCAGTTGACCATGGATTGACCATGGGTTGGTTGTTGCATGGATGCAGTTAGGGGTAGCAATATCAATTAATATCATACAAAGTCACCCCAAGAAGTTGCAAGGGGAAATGCAAATGCTATTTTACAAACTTTTAAAGAAACATTCCGCCGAGGTAGCCCCACTTTACCAGGTTAGAGTTACATCTTCCCACTTGTGTCCGGAGATGGTTCAGGGACTTCCGTGTGGACCACGGAAGTTTACACCCTGCAGGGAGATGCTCCAGTAGGGTGTGGTTGTGAAGCTATGTCGCAAAACATGCTCCACCTCCTATCCTGCCGTATGTGTCCCACCCAAAACATGCAGTCTAAGTGACCTCTGCATTGCCACCGACGACGACGTGGAAGTGGCAATGTTTTGGGCCAACAAGATCTAAAGTAAAGTCGTGCCCGCGACACGAAGAAGAAAAAGAGGAGACATTTAGCGAGTAGTTCATTAATAAAAAGCTTGTATACAAATATCAGTTTAATTTATTTTTATAATACTTGTACACACCGGGACTTACAGCTTAGTACGGCCGTTATTTCAAATACATATAGTGTGGCTATAAGTTTGTAACAATTGAGCCTGGTACCTAAGACTACCGAACACCCTACTTATTATAAACCTACAGTAACTACCTAGCACCCTAACCTATCATACAAACCACACCAAACGTGAGTTACATTGGTTTTACGTGTGGGAAGTCTGTTACCAGGAGACCTACAGGAACAGATGGAATTTGGGTAGGAATAGGGGTTTGTGTACGTAGTGCAATGTACACACGGCTACACATCAAGCTATACATTTCCAGTTTGAGTTGACCTCGCATTGTATAGATTTTTCATAAAATCATAAGTCAGCTTATACTGGTTATGTATAGCTTGATGTGTAGCCGTGTGTACACAGGAAATAGTTTTCTCACTGCCGGTCCCACAGACTCATAGAACTGATGATGGCTAAAGGTGTCTTGGCCATAGTGAGAGGAATTATGGAAGATGAATCAAACTCGACTCCTGCTTGATGACTAATTTATTACAGTAATTAACTTAATTATATACAATTTTAGTGGTCAATACACATTGATACCTATTTACATTTGTGTGTTGTGTGTGTATCAAGCCGATGAAGTGAAGATCTCAGTAGGTCACTTCTTAGCGCTGATGGTGTGCCGGTATGAGGAACGAATGTATGTCGCTCTTGATGCTGACGCTGTGATGCTATTGCTGGCGCGTGTAACTCTTGCCTGTTCACGGTTGAACAATACTCTAAACTCTAAATTTGGCTTCTAAAACTTGTGCAAGCAGAACAACATTTTTACAATGTTTGCTTTTCATTTACCATCAAGAGATGCTATCTCTTCTGTAGGCCGATTCAGTTACTGCAATTTGCCATCCTTACTAGTCCTACTGTCCTGAAATAGAAAACTAATGTTATAATTCTTTCTCTTCATTATCTTATTTATATTATATTATACTAAAATAATTAAATCAGCAGCGGCATAAAAATAACTAATATAACGAGTCATTATTGTTCATATGGCGGCGGTTTTTTTTTTTTACAATGAGTTTTGTACAGGCAAACGAAGTTCTTCGTAACATTGTAAATTGGATAGGCACCTAATTCGTAAATCATGCAGGCCGCCCCTGTTTAGCGTTGGTGTTTTTGTCAGTTTTTATTTTCTATTATGGAAATCTCTCCCTGACCAAATTCTTCCTAAAAAATCTAAGGAATAGAAGCAAAAGCAAGCATAAGTATAAAATTGAGAATGTTTACAAAACATAACTTACTTAGAATACATTTTAGCTGTAACAGTAGATACACACCTTATCCTGCTCCAACCAATATTCAATTCTTTGTCCTTTATTGCAACTAGTCTCCGGTCTTAATTCCATTTATTTTAAATACAAAAAAAATATTCAAAAGTTTTTTAGTTTTACAAGTAAAATATCAAATTCATTCAATGACATTATTGTTTCCATGACGTTACCGCGTCAAAAGTGTCGAAACTGTAGACAATATATTAGTTTTCCATACTTAATAATGTCTATGGTCACAATTATTCGGTTAGTAGGCAGATATTCTCGTTCGACGATTCAATATGTTGGCCAATTTGTTGGATGACATCATTATTATGGCAACATTTAGATTTATAATGAAGTTATAGTACATTTTAGTTATCGAAGGTTTATGAAGCGTTTATGAATACAAAATTTTATCGAACGTTTTAAAGGCTTATCGAGCATTTTAACTAATGAATGGTTTAAACCTTCTATAAGCTTTTTTTATGAATAAGACCGTTAGGTTTTAAGAAACTAGAGGAAGCTGAAAAAGAATATAGTAAATTGGAGTGTATTTTGACTCAACTGAATCAAGAAGTATACCTTCTGAAGTGATTTTGTGACCTAAATAAACTATTTCCTTACGCAAAAATTCACATTTTAATGGATTTAATTTCAAATTTACTTTTCGTAAACATTCCAAAATTTTTATGAGATTCTTGTTGTGCGTTTCGAGACAGTTACCTACGACAATACAATCGTCTTGGTAGAGGAAACATGATTTATAATTTAACCCTGACATTGCTATAGTCATAAGACGTGCAAAGGCACTTGGGGATGTCTTTAATCCCATTGGACAGCGTTTCATTTGATACTGCTTGTCTGTTGTAAATGCAGTATATTTTCTAGATTTTTCGTCTAATGACAGTTGATAATAACCTTGACTGAGATCTAATTTTGAAAAATAGATGTTATTTGATAGTGAATCTAAGATCTCAGTGATGTTAGGTAACGGAAACTTATCATCCTGTACCCTATTATTGAGGTGGCGATAATCTACTACAAGTCTCCACTTCCTTTCTCCTGACCTATCTGTCTTTTTAGGTACTAATAAAATAGGACTTGACCACTCTGAACTAGACTCTTCTATGATATCATTTTTAATCATCTCATCTATTTGTTTTTGTACCTCGCCTTTCAATGCTTTTGGCAATCGATAAGGCTTGACATAGGATGGAGATGCGTTTTCCTTAAGTTGAATTGAATGCTCTATTAAATTAGTTGTTGTGAGCGTATCTCCTGGTAAGTGAAAAACATCTGCATATTTGGCACATATGTTCTCAATGCTTCTTTGCTCCTCTTTATTCAGATATGTATGTAGTTGCAAAGTAGTGAGCAAAGTTCTAACTCTATCAACCGATAAACAATCGTCATCAAACTTACAAACATAAAATTTATCTAGACAACAAATAGTCAATTCTGAAGTGTTTATACTAACTGAACTATCTGTTGTATTTAATATCCTAACAGGAATAAGTCCATTATGTGGCTTCGATATTACACCAGCTGTGTATACGCCTTTATAAATTTCCTTTGACAAAATGACGCAATCACAGTTTTGTGACGTCGGGATGTGCTTGATGACTTCGCAACGGGGTGGAATTGTAAACGTATTTTTATTAACATTAACACTAACAGACTCGTTTTGGGATTCTAAAGTTAGTGTACCATCTTTGTAATTTAGTACCGCGTTATATCGCTCGAAAAAATCCTGACCAAGTATACCTTCTGCGGCACAAGATAAATGTTCAAAAATGTAGAATTTCTGATAAAAATTCACATGATTAATTATTATATTTAAATAAATATATCCCATAGACTCTAAATTACCACTAATTCCCTTTATAACTATCTTATCCTGTTCTACTAGATTCAATAAATTCCTATGTCGCGACAACCATTCATACTTAAGTACACATAAACTAGCTCCACTATCGACTAATAAATTAAGATCAATATTACTATTTTTAAGTTGACACTGAATTACACAAAAATTACTATAACTAAAAATAGAATGAGTACCCTGTTTAGGGGCGAAAACACTAAGTTGTCATAATTATTTGCGTCATCGTTGCGCAAATTGTCTTGGACATTGGACTCTTGCATGTTATGCTGTACACGCTGATAACGCATCGGACGTCCGCGAAAATGCTGACGCTGGCGCTGATCGCCTGAGTGTTTACCTCGATTTACGACATGTGAAGTTCTTTGACCTGTGCTATTTTCATAACAATTATAATTACGATTATAATTTTTCTTATTGTTATAAAAATGTCTATCTCCTCGGCCTCGGATACCTCTATAGTTTCCGCGTGTAACATTTTGGTTAGTTCTAAATTGCATAACCTGCTCCTGTGGGTGGGAAGACATAGATTGCTCGTCTACCGCAGCTGTAATAGCTTCAGGTAAAGATGCAAACTGTCGCGCGGCAATGATGGTGCTGAGCCGCTTGTCGGCCAAACCATCGCTAAACCTTTTAATTGCAGTCTTCTCATTGAGAGGACGCAATACCTCATATGCATCGCGCTTCTCGTTAGCCTGAGCAATCGTAAGATTTACGAACAACTCCTCAATCTCAGAACCAAATTTTTCTATAGTCCTACGACCTTGAGTAGCTCTAAATAATTGGGTTTGTAATGCTACAGCCGATTTTTTCGGTAACAAATAAACGCGAATATCTCCTACCAAAGTTTCAATGTCAGCATACGTAGCTTTAAGGCGCAGTTTTGCACTAGGTGAGAGACGTGTTTTTAATACGAAATCTATTAGCTTACTTTTACTGTCATCATTGATGAGTGAGCTATAAAGAAGAATACCATCGATAAGCTGATTTGTCACCTGTTCCTGGCCATTCATTACCGGCAACAGGGAAATTGCTGTTTTAATATCAAATGAGTCTGACATTTTGGTAAAACAATTAGAATATTCAATCAAATCGTTAGAACTAGTTTGACTACTACTATCTCTCAAAGAAAATAGACTCTTTATTTTCTTAAAATTATGCTGTATCTCATCAACTAACGTTTGGAAAATCTCACAAGATTTTTGATCTAATTTGTGATCTTTAACTTCTTGATTCACTCTGAGACAAAATATACTCCATTTGAATTAGTATTTGGTAAACACTGTAATTTACCATCTAACATAGAACAAAATTCATATGTTGATCCCTTATATAATCCTGATTCTTATCGTTTAGAACGTACAGGCTTCAAAGAGCACAAGCTGAAGCAAGAAACAATTTGTTATTTAATAAACATTTAAGAAAAATAAATTTTGACAAAACTATTAATTCAATAAAATATAATAAAGGAGATCTAGTATTAATTAAAAATCAAACAGGAGATAAGTTAGATAAGACGTATTTAGGACCATACGAAGTCATAGAAGATGTCTCACCAAATGTAAAAATTTTAAAGGATAATAAAACCTACATAATTCATAAAAATAATACAAAAAAGTTTGTAACTTAAAAATATTGCTTTTATTTTAGTTTTGTTTTGTTAATTTAGTTTAAGTTTAAAAAAAAAAATGTAATAATATCATTTTTTTTTAAAAAGGGGGGAAGTGTAGTGTGCAGCTCGCCTAACCCTATATTTGTAACTGCACACACTTAATTATTGCACTATTACACGAATTGTCGACTTGAACAGTTCTCTTTTATTTTGCCTACATCACTCCAATACAGTAATGTACTTAGCAATGCTGTACCGTTTGCGAACTGTGCCCAACTGTGTGTGACGTCATTAGGTAACTTATCGTCCCAACCTAATTTCAATAGCCATAGTTTCTGAAGTAAGACCTCTGCAGTCATGACATAGGGACTGAGTAATCCTAACGGATCGAAAATTTTAGAGACTTCCGACAATATGATGCGTTTCGTTAATTGCTGGTGGTCATTTGTATATTCAGTGTGAAAATGCAAAGTGTCAGACTGATTATACCAGCCTAAACCTAGGGTTTTATGATGTGCGTTTTCCCCGAGTGAAAGTTCCTTGGAATGAGACGGAAACTCTTGTGTGTCATGATCAAAATTGAAGATCCATTTGCGAAGTGGGAAACAACCACTCTGTAGGACATTTGTTGTTTCCTTGGCCATGTGTTTTACAGCCTCAATACTGTCAGCACCGGTCACCAGATCGTCGACAAAAAAATCATCCTGAATGATTGTGCGAATCAATGGCTCAGAACATTCTAATGCCAGCTGTTTTAAACAACGTACGCTAGTAAACGGTGCGGATGCGGTACCGTACGTGACAGTATTGAGCCTGTACATTTGTAATGGGTCTACGGGATTGTCACGACTCACGCCATAGAATTAAAAGTAAATTTCGCTGATTCGGATCTTTCCGAATTTGGCGAAACATTTTTTCGACGTCTGCACGTCCTACCCACCTGTGTTGTCTAAACCGAAGCAAAATAGCAAACAAGTCACCCTGTATTGCTGGACCTACGCATTGTATGTCGTTGAGTGATTTGCCGGTCGTGGTTTTTGCACTTGCATCGAAAACAACGCGTAGTTTAGTGGTAGTACTATACTCGCGGAATACACCGTGGTGTGGTAAGACGTAGTGTGGTTTGTCGTATGTATAGATGCGTGACATGTGACCCAATGCGATGTATTCATGGATGAATTGCATGTATAATTGTTTATAGGCTGGTGTGCGTTGCAGACGTTTCTCTAGTACGTAGAAACGACGTTCAGCCTGAGAGAATGAGTCACCCAATGCGTCAGGGGACTCCTTCAAAGGCATTGAAACGCAAAACCTGCCGTCAGAACCACGTGTGGTGGTCTTTATAAAATGATCCTCACAGGCCTGCTCCTCATTACTGTGGAGATCAGTCGATCTGCCTATCTCCTCGAGCTCCCAAAATTTCCTCAACTGCTCATCCAATGACGATGTGACGTTACATGAAACATGGGAACTATGTGTGCGAGTATTCAAAGGCCCTGAAATGATCCACCCTAATCTAGTGTTCTGAAGGTATGGACCATTTTTCAACCGGAATCTTCCATTTTCAAGAAGATCCCAGAAGTGGTCAGCACCAATCAATATGTCTATGGGTTGAGACTCAAAGAAATAGGGATCGGCTAACTGAACGTTCACAGGAATGCTAAGACCATCTTTAAATAAAGACACGGCTGGTAGTTGTAAAGTTATGGAAGGTAAAATTAAACAGTGTATGTGTGTAGTGTAGGAACCTACCAGGGACCTAATTTTATCATTACAGGTCTGTGTGACCTGGGAAACTGAGTTACCTACACCTGTTATATTGTATGTGGACTGTATTTTTTGTGTGTGTAATTGATTACATAACGCATCTGTTATAAAACATCGTGTACTACCGTTATCGAGAAGTGCGCGTGCCGTGTGATAATTATTATGAATATCGGCTATCTCAACTAACACGGTGGACAACAGAACTGGTTTGGCGACTGGCACTAGCGTGGTGGGGTCGCCGTCGCAGTTCGCATTATGTGTGTGTGATTCTAATGCGGGATGCAAAACTTGTCCTACATTTCGCGTGCTATCCTCTGACTCATTACGATGTAGTAGTGTGTTATGTTTCGTAGAACATTTCCTACACGGTCCGAATGGGCAGTCGTTCGCTTCGTGCCCTGAACGTAAACAGTTTGTACATAATTTATTTTGCGTGACTAAATTATGTCTGTCTGCTATGGACAGATCAAGGAATTTCTGGCATGAAAATAACGGATGTTTTTCCTTACACATGGGGCAAGGTTTGTACTGTTTTTGGTGCGACAGTGGTTTCGTCATGCCGGACGAAGCAGCGTTACAGTGTACTTTAGAAGTGACCGCATTAGTGTGTTTCTTACCATCGTGTGTGCCTTTACTATGCGTCCCTAATAGCTTGTCTAACATGTCCGCTCTTCGTCCGAGAAAACGAATTAAATCCTCGACCTTTAACTCACACTTCGCATCGACAGGACAGTGTACCATTAGTGTGATTACAAATTGCTCCCATTCTCGCTCGGTAGCAGGGTTCACCTTACACACAATCATGTAAATTATGAGCGTATCCCAGGAATCGGTCGGCTCACCGAGTATTTTTAGTGCGCGTAGATGTTTCAACATCGTATCGTTAAGCTTTCGCAATAACACGGGTGACTCTTTAGTTAAAGCTTGTATGGAAAAAAGAGCCTTTACATGATTGTGTATTAGTAGACGGCTGTTATTGAACCTATTAGTGAGTAACTCCCATGCAACACTGTAATTGTTGGATGAAAATTCCAATGAATCGATCACTAATTCAGCGCTACCCTACAAAGCTGACTTTAAATAGTGGAACTTCTGAATCGGACTTATTTGTGTGGAATTATGCACTAAGGATAAAAAGGTGTCCCTAAACTCTAACCAATTCTCATAAGAACCGTCAAAGGTTGGTAATTGTATAGTGGGTAATTTCACTAGTTGTAGTGGATCAGAGTTATTGGAACTTTTAGGTATTTTTCTATCCTCAGATAACATAGACTTAGCTTGCGCGATGACCCTAAAGTACTTTTGTTCGAATTGTTCCCTATATTCCAGATGTTCATCCAAACTATCACACGATTCTTCGATTTACGACTGAAGGTCGTTAAATTCGGATAACAGAGAGTGACTATCTATGCGTAATTTGAATTCAAAAACTTTACTAGCATCTAACGGCTGTTGGATTGATTCAACATATTTTTGCAAATTTGACAATCGACCCTTAATTACTCCCCTTTTGCGTGTGAGGACGTCAATTTGTGTCATTAACGGATATTCAAGAGGTGATTTAGAAGCAACCTTTAGGCGAGTTGCACCTGGTTCAGACATTCTGGTGGATATGGAAACCTGGAGTACTCACGATTTTGCGAACCCGATTTTAGCGCCTGGAGCGCAGAGGCAGTAGTCGCTGTGGCTCCTGACTGATCCCTCGGGTAAGTATGCTGCACTGAACACTGGAATTCGAGAGGAGAAACACTTTAAAACAAGGGAAGAGGAAGTTGGTTAGGAGTCTTGGTTGGCACGTCTTACCGAGTTGCGCGTCTCTCGCTCGTGTCCACGTCTGACCCTCCACTTCTCTCGGCTAGTTCGCTGACTTGATGCGGCACGAAGGACCAAAATATGTTTGTGCGTTGTGCGTCTACCTCTTCGAATTGTGGTTGCGGTTGGTATTAAATGATAACTTCGTGGTTACTCCAAAATAGAAAAATGATTTATTGTATTTTTGAGTTAGTAGCTTTTACAATACGGACTCGTCAGAATTTAAGATTCGAGAATGATGCTATACAGAGCAAGGTCGATTTAAATGTTTCTCGATGAGAAAAACCGAGCGCTTTTAACGTTCCGCGAAGTAGCACTCGGAAGTCTTCGTGAACTGCTCCTATTGGTGCTTTTTTGATGACCTCCTTGAGGACCTCTCATTGACTGTCCGAGGATGACGTGTAATTTTGATTCTCGGTGCGTAAGTAGGTACCCCAAAGAAAAGAGCGCCTAAAGCTTTTTTGATAGCAACACGTAGGTTGTTAACATCATGCGTGAACAGCTGGTTCAAATTATTGAGTCCATTTATTGAGAAAGGCTTTAGGCTATATAACATCACGCTAAGACCAATAGGAGCGGAGCATCAATGAAAAATGTTGCAAAAACGGGAAAATGTATTATTTTTGAGAGCTTCCGTTGCGTACGCTACGTAAACGGTTAAAGTTACGCAAAAATCATGTATGACAGAATTGTTCCTCTTTAAAAAAAGTTCAAGACAGCATATTATGTATCTTTTAAGGTTGACTCACTATAATCTATTGTAATCAAATTTGTTCTAAAATAATGCATTATTTGCGAAGGTGTTTTTATAAACATGATATTAACCCTTATCCAAATAAATACGTTATTCATCACAAGTATTTAATTTTAACAAAATTGCCCTTGACATCGTTTGATTTCAATGAATATCTTAACGGAAACCCATGTCCTTTTCTGTAAAAGGACACCGGTTCCCATAGGAACCTATTCCTATGGGAACTCGAATGAAGCCACATAAAATACGAAAGTGAGTTTATTTGTTACGCTTTCAGTTTTCACGTAGTGGCGTAGCTAACTAGCTAGCCGTAATGGGGCCCCATATCAAAATACCTTGGCGGGGTGTTTTGGAAAAAGGACGGTGACTTTTTTAACTAAATAAATATACCGTCGGGCCTCCCGTATAATAATAGATACGGCAGTAGCTACCCCACAGCTTTTGGCGCATAACTACACAACCGATCATCATGGAATTTTGCATACCTACCTATCAGAAAAGGACATAGATTAGGTTCCTACAGGAACGCGTGGGAAAAAGTATCAAAATAAATGCGGAATAACAATATTTTTAAACATAACTTTAATTCGAACATAACTTTAAATCGATAAATAAGAGTATTTATTTTCGTCTAGTCAGCTCGGAGATTTAGACGGAAACTAACATTACTTAAAATAAAAACTCTTGTTAATTTGTCGATTTTATTCAATTTCGAGCGGCCATTGTTGTTTACATCTTTGGCAAAATTGGCGCGGTCAGACCTTACATTTGTCTATTAGTGTGGGTCCAGAGTGACGGCGCACCGCGTATGGCGGATTGCGGAGCGGATTTACTCGTCGATACCTGTCCTTAGTGCACGCGGGAAATTTATGCGTGCGCGCGTGTTTAGTGTTACGTTTATTTTTAACTAGCTTCCGCCCGCGGCTTCGCCCGCGTGGATGTCGGAAATTATCCCACAGGACAGTACCGGTGAAGTAGCGCATGTCCTTCCCTAGGGTGCTATCTATCTCCTTGCCAAATATCGAAATCCGTTCAGTGGTTTAGGTGTGAAAAGGTAACACAAAGAAAGAGGTACTTTCGATATGGCTCACTATTTTGGCCTTCTACATAAAAGGTAGATAATATATTCTGTCGCTGACATTTATTTAGAACTGTTTAAGACAAACAGTCCCATGATACATTATATTCGTGTAACAACAGCGCTTCTGCGAGATTCAGCTGTTGTAGAGGTTTCTGTGGCTCTTTGGGACGCCATGTAAGTCGCCTGCTGCTGACGTTGAGCTTGTGACTCTTCTGGTGTCTCCGCAGCCCGTTGAGAGACCACTATATAATACTCGGCATGCTGTTGACGCCGATCTTGGGCCCGTTGAGACATCAGATAGGTACTCAGCATGCCGTTGACGTCGAGGTTGAGACTGTTCTGGAGTTTCAGCAGTTTTTGAGATACCAGATACTCAGCGTGTTGTTGACGTCGATCTTGGGACTGTTCTGGTGTCACAGTAGCTCTGTGTGCCGCCTCACGCACCGTCTGCTCAAACCTTCGCAGATCAGTTTGTTGAGACGTCTCGTTATTCTAAGTCGAGCTATTGTTATAGCTCGAGCTTTATTAGAGCTTTATGAAATATTAGACTTACGCTTTCGAGTCATTATTATAAGTACTATATAAAAAATCACCAAATCAGTAGTAATTTTCAAATTAACTAAAACAATTCCAATAGCTAATTAGGAGGAAAACGAATCTAACTTCTTACTACTTACAACACAACCTAAAACTATACGTTAATCTTAAACTAACAAAAAAAAAACAATTGTAATAATCTAAGTAGGTACCTAATGAAAATAATAACGAACAACCTATACCTAACCCGTGACCTAACTAACTAAAAATACAATCATACCTATAAGTAATTAAACAAACAAAGAAAACAATTTTAATTACTAATAATTGAATTTAAAACGAATCTATATTTGTACTTAAAATATACTATCTAAAAATTATAATGCCTACTGTTAGTTAGTAATAAATCGCTTCGAAACGAATTTAAAGCTGTAAAAAAAACTTGATTTCATCTTCACTAAAGGCCGAAAAACATATGCGAATTAAGGTATCGTCATCACTTGTCGACAGCTTATTTTGCACGAAACATTTCGTCAATAACAATATTGCACTGAGGACACTTTACTGTGGCGGACATTTCGCTTGACACAAAAACCGATCGTAGCAAAAAGCAAGCGGCGCGTACGACTGCGCGCACGCGACTGAAAGGGATCGTTTTACATGTAAAAATAAATAAAAATATTTTGACGATTTTTTTAAAAAAAACGGCATTAAATTTTTCGTCAAATCGGCAACCAAAAAATCATAAATAATTAGCACTATGACCACCTCCAAGGATATTACGGTTAAACATGCCGTTTAGGAGATAATTCGATTTTTCATACTAGCTTCATACAAATTTTTCGTAAAAAAATTATATTTCCTTCGTTTTTGGGCAGAATTAACTCGGGTGTCATTTTTGTACATAGTAATGACTAATAGAAGCGATATCCGGCAAAAAATCAGGCACTTGCAAATTGAAATCCCTAAGTCTATGAAAGCCGATTTCCAGCCCACCGTGCGGCGGACCAAGACCGCTCGGCGGTAGGCACTTATAGCGCGCAAGTACATGGAGTGACGGAGGCCTGCAGCCTAATTGCGTAACACATTTTCGACAAACGATTCTGATCAGTGGCCTTAAATTGCATCAGAATTGCAATCAATTTATGATTTTCGAATTGCGTAACTCTACTTTAATGTTAAACCAATCGAGTTGGTTTGGAACGTTAAAGAGTGAACGACATCCTAAGAAAAACTGGGCAAACGTCAATATTTCGTATTGTGTAACCAAAATGACAAGCGATTATCTGCTTGAAACGTCAAATGAAACCAACTATAAATTGGTTTGAAACGGAAGGCGACCTTACTCGCTGGAATCATTTTCCGTTCTACATATTTTAGGATATAAACGCGTAATCTCCATAATTATTTCGAAAAAATGTAAGTGGTAGTCTTCCTGATAAATTGTGGATGTGATTTTGTGTAAAACCTCAATGCTTCAATATCAGTGGTACCTATTTTAAAAATCGAGCCGGTGATGTGAATTTATTAAAATATTTGTAAAAGTTTTCTTCTGTTACAAGTGCTTACCATCTAAATTAAAGATACATATTATGATATTTCAGAAACGAGGCATATTGGTGGCATTTTAACGAAATACTAATTCGTACCTCGTAGGTACCATAACAAACGTTAACTTATGCCAGAAGCTTAGCAACACAGTATGGCTTTTACTTCATTGGAAACGCAATCAGTAAAGAGGAAGAATAAAAAGCACACTTTGAAGCAATAGAAATCAATGGGTTATGTACCTAAGGACGTCGATGAACATACACACCATACATAGACCTACTTATATCCACATCATTGTCTGTTCAAGGTAATGTCAGTATTATTTACTTTTTATGTGTTGAACATTGAATGTGCCCATCACAGATATAACCACCTTTGTATCTTATATGTTGTTTGCTATGCACAGCAACAATCTATCTCTATAGGTAACTATCTATAATATTGATAGCTTGATAGCAAAGTAAATTGGAAGTCACTTAAAGAGCAAGTTTTCAAAAGACTTAGAGCTCTTATGCTCTTTAGATTAAGGAACACTGTCAGTCAGCCTGCACTACTATCTGCCTGTCATGGAGATGTTGCTTCAATCATACACTACGGCATCATATTCTGGGGCAAGTCTGTGGAAAAAGTGTGCTTCTAGAGCTCGAAAATGTATTAGATTGATGTGCAATATACCAAGTGGATTCATGCAGACCACATTTTACAAATTAAAAAATATGAACTCTCCATAGTAAACTGTTAATGTTCATAAAATCAAATCCAAACTTATTCGAATTTTGCACTAGGGCCAGACACGAAAGACAAGCTGTGCACCATAGCCAGTAAAACAAAACTTTTGCACCAAAGCATGTTTTGTATAGTCCCACATATCTTTAATAATCTTCCACCTTTTCTCAGACCTATGAGCGATATACAGGGTTATTGGAAAAACATCAACAACCTCTTAAGAGGTCATTGCACTCCTTTAAGTTTGGGACCAAACCTGAAATCGCGAAAAAAAATCAGCTGTTCCCTACATTTTGAGGAGTTATACGAAAAGTTGTTCATAATAATGATAAGTGCAATGACCTCTTAAGAGGTTGTTAATGTTTTTCCAATAACCCTGTATATAAATACCTTAAAAAAAAACTACACAAATTATTAATAAGTAAAATGTTATTATGTAATTACTCTAAGAGAATTTCTAAATGACAATACATTGAATCATACTATTTTGTAACATGACTAATTTGTAATTTGACATAAATACTTATTATACTAATTTAATCTAAATCAATGGCATGACAATTTGATGTACTGTATTTTAACTATGTACCGAACATATATGAATTTTGTATGCCTCAATGGCGGGACATAGCAGACTTACCTGTAACTAACACATCTTATGAACCTACAATCCACAATAAATTATTTGAATGTTAAAAACAAATGTTACACACATATTGTTTGTTAGGTAGCTAACTGGTGAATACACAGTATAGATACCTAAGGCACCTTAATAAGGCTTCCTAAAAGACGAGGGGATGAATATTTACTCAGCAAATTTACAACAAACTAAATTAAAGAAAGTAGGTAGGCAACTGAAAATATATCTAAGTTTTCAATTACCTATTGTTAATATTATTAGTAAGAATAATTATCCAAGTCAATTATTCAATTTAAAATGCCTATGTAGTAGAAATGTATGTAATATGTATGTAATGTAATAGCACAGACATATAAAGCTTTATACGTCTGTGTGTAATAGCTAAATATCATAGGCCCATCCTCTTTTTATCTATTACCTAATAATTAAAATTAATTTATTATAAAGTATCTTTGTGTGGGTACTTTTTAGTCAAGTATACTTCCTCCATCAATAGAATTGTAGGCACCTAACTGTTGTTTATAGCAGTATATAGCTGTTCTAATAATATGTTCATAGATTTTGCATTGAAGTGTTTAAGGGGAGAGGCCTTTGTGGATGGTTGTAATATTATAGTGAGGATTTACTTAAATTCTTTTTTTTTATCTTTCAGTTGTCAGACTCAACCACATTATTCAAGAAGAAAAATACTTTCTCTCACAGCAAGCATTACAAAGCAGTATATAAATTATCCATGATGACTTTCAAGAGAAGACTTCATATGCCAAATTCAACCAATCCATACAACATATTCGTTCAAATTTATTCTTGCCGCATGTCCAAATTTTTCATGTTAAATGTGAAGAAATACTATTGTCAGTTAAGAGCCCTCTCACATTTCGGCGTTTCGCAAATTTAGGTATTTTACGCACCGAGCGCGGCAAACTACGCGAGCGATACTTTCTTTCATGCTTCTCGCTCGCACTATGACTATGATACTGTGAATATGGCGACTAAACGATCTTGATCTTCCGTAACTGAAGGTTTTTTAGGATGGAGTTTAGTGTGCGGAAAATTTTTTACGTGTTATTTCAATTTTATTATGAATTATTTTGTTATATTTTTCATTATTTATGAATTTTACTGTTGAAATATGTTCACAAATATTTTAATTGTTATGCAGTAATTGATTATAATATCTACGGTTGATAGCATAGTTGTATAAATTGTATATAGTAGTATGGTTGCAACCAAGTCCAGTTGGTCTCCACACGCATGTACTCCACGATCTCCTCAACCTTCGTGAAGTGGTGCAGTCTGGACACGTACAGCTGCGTCGTCGGGATTGCTGGACGCAGCAGCATGTTGGGTCCTGCCAGCGCGGTGCCGCACTGGTTCCGACAAGGATGCTTCTTCTTCTTCTTCTCCACTTTGATGAAACCATCCTTGTCACACGTGTCCTTCTCTGGATCCTGCCTTTTCAAAACCTTGCTGGGTTTCGACCGGCTCCGTTTACCCTCTTTTATTTATTTTTATTTCCTTTTTTTTATTGTGTTTTGCAACGCAATTATATTTGTATTTATTTTTCCCCATTTCGATTGGTAAGAAAACTCAAATCAGCTGCAATCAAAATAACTTTAATAAGTTGACTATCTGGTATACTAATAAAGTGTGAACTTTATACTAATTTAAATATACCGTTCGAAAATAAATACTTACAAAGATCAAAAACTGCGGCCGTAGTTCACACGCACACAAAAGCAATGCGGCAGCGTCTAGATGCGACAATCGGCGCACACGACGACGGTAGTATCGGAAAGAAGGCGCGCGGGAAATAAACTGACATAGGTCCAACCTCGACAAGCGCTCGCGCGATACTAATCGCAGCTGGCCGGCGCAGTGAAATATATAGTATTTTTATTTATTTAATTAAAAAATAATGGTAGCGATTTAAAAAATAAAAATAATACTATATTCTAAGCAAATGTTGATGATTATTTTGGTATAAATTTTACGCCTAAATAATGTAGGACTTTAGAGATATCGGGGCTTGTTTCGAAGCCTTTTCGGTCGATAATTGAATTACGTAGATTATTTTTTCTTTACATAAAAGGCATATAACGAAAATATATTCTATTATTATTGAAGTATAGGATATTTGAAAGCTAATTATATTTTTTTTGATGGTAGATATTCAGTAGAATCTCCAAATTAGAGCTCCGAAATCATGTCTCCGTGAGTTTTTGCCTAAACATTCATCGGGAGAAAGCTTATTACTAAATAATTAAATAACTTATCTAAAATCGGTTCTGAGGTTATTGTAGTAGAGAAAACGAACTATTTTTACCAAGTAATTGTTATTTCATACAACGAACGTAAAACATACAATTTCAACGTCGAAAACTTCAAATTTCGCGTTTTTTTGTAATACGCCTCTTAAGGTTGTAATAATATTTAAATAAAACCACTTTTTTTTGTTTACCATATATTATGTCTTTCTATTTACCTACACCCAATGAATGACAGTTAATTTAGCTAAACACCACTATTTTCTAATTAGTATCACTATAATAATCACTTGTCTTTATTAAAAAAAAGGTTAAGTAAGTATTCAATTTATTCTTACATTTTTCATAACAAGTTTTTTTATTTGTACCTTTACAGTTCATAATTAAAACATTTTATATTAAAGCTTACACTGTTATCAATTTACACCATAGATATCCTTATATCCTTGTCTTGCAAGACTGAAGATTCAACAGTTTTCTAAAATACAATGATTAGCTTTTCTTAACAATCTTGAGTTAAACTGCAGTAGTTGCTGAGCAGCAGTAGCAGTGGCCGAAGCGAACAGTAATGGGCAACGTCAATCATGCTCCCTTCCATGTCTTCGTAGGTGAAACACCCCGAGAATTATCCTGCAGTGTTAAAACAAAATCAAATTATTTTCTACTCAAATAAAGTACTTAAACTATGTAATGTGGCAAACTAGGCATATCAACTAGTCCTTCATCAGCCCATGGCTGAACAAAAGCCATAGGCCTTGTCATGTTGTGCATTGTTTAATTTCTTCTTTGTTTAGGGCCAGTTTTTCAGTTTCCAAACATTTTTATTTAACATAACACTACATTTGAATGGTAAACATTAGTTATGTATATGTCGGCGCGTCTATAGAATTGGTTCGGTGATGCCAACCTCTTTGGTTAATATTGTTTTTTTTTAGAAGATAATCTGTCAACTGTCTATTTGACGTAACACCATGTACTGGGGAGGCGGCCCGCCATTAGAGAATAACAAAAAGGACGTGAGGGATAGATTCACATGGATCGATCGAAAAAGACGATATTGATTGGAGGAACTGTGCTGTGATATCCAATTGTGTGTAAATTGATTGCGCTCGCGCCCCACGTACTTGGTGGAACGTCGTTTTCGCATTATAGTTAATTAAATAATTGGATTAGACATTTTGTCATTGTTCATAAAGGCGTTCATATACTTTCAACTCCTCGCCCGCAAACCCACGCAACATTACCTCTTCTGATAAACATGATCCATTGCCTTTATCAGAAGTGGGATACAGAGGGCTAGATATTGAGGAGATTTGTGAGATTCTCCTTGGGAACAAGGATACTCTTTTATCACGCCTGCAGACTGCAACTCAAGCTACTCCAAAGAAAAGCATCACCTTAATGAAACTCGGTTTGGAGGAACTTGCTTCTATCGTGGAAGTAGGGAACACAAGCTAGAAGAATGGCGCAACCGACGCGATACAGATAATCAAAAGTCAAGACTATCGGAGAAGGAAAACTGTTACCTGTTTTAGGAAGCCTGGACACATTAGTACAACCTGCCCAGAAAAGAAGTCTGGAACTGAACAGCATGCAGCACGCAGATAAGTACAGATTTGCAAACATAAAATAACAGGAGGTACCCTGTCAACATCAAATGGTGAGGTCATTTTGTTTCTTTTTGATAGTGGCGGTATTACAAAAATATAGAAAGTTCTTCATAGATGGTGTGCCTTATACGTGGCGTGACTATGACCACAGGTGAGTTACCTTATAGACCCATGTAAGACTGTTCAGAGGCGTCCTTATCGGTTATCAATTGATGAAAAAGAAATCGTTAGAGATAAAGTGCAGGCGTTAATAAATTCTGCCTCAAACATAGCATTGAATTGCACCTGGTTGCTGCAGGGCTAATGGACAGGTCGAACGCGTAATGCATACACTTAAGAGCCTATAAACCATAATTGAAAATGATTCTAATAAAGTTTGGCACGACGAACTTGATGATGTTCATCTTGCTCTTAATAGTACTCGATCTAGGATAACGGGATACACACCCACTGAACTCATGTTAGGTATTCAAGCCCAGTCGTTGGGTATCTCTAAAATTTCATCCAATATCAGTACGAATACTCTCACCCGCGCAAGAGTCTATCTAAACGTCGCATCCCGCGGAATTAAACGGGCTGCAGCAGCCGATACTCAAAGATTAAGACGGTAGGGCACAAGTACAGCCTTTATGCAAGGTTTGTTTGTATCAAAGGTTGAGAACGCAACCAAACCAAACTATCGCGTAAATTCCGGGGTCCATTTGTTATAACTCGTGTGCTTGAAATCTTTTGTTACGAACTGAAATCTATGACTGGTACGAACCGCATAAGCAAATACATGCGTCTAGTACCCAGAGGGTTTGAAGGATTAGTAGAATTAGCATCAAATATGATTAATGATAAGGAGGCCGAGACGGCGCGTGATTTGAAACAACTTGAAGAAATTATAGGTATCACCTATTGATAGCGATAGTGATACTCTCTCGGTGTCCAGTGAGGGCACTCTGACCGCTGGTTCAGGAGCCCTTACAGCTTCGCACTCTAAATCACATTCGTTCATTCATAAAGCGGATGTAGTACATTAAAATGAAAGTACGTTGTATAGATTCTTCATAAACACGCAAACACAGTAGAATTTGCTAAGCGTAGTCGCAAGGGCCCAGTACGCCCGGTCTACGCCGCATAGTGAGTTGGTGGCTAGTCGTAAGGGCCCAGTAGGCCCGGTCTACGCCGCGTAGTGAGTTGGTGGCTAGTCGTAAGGGCCCAGTACGCCCGGTCTACGCCGCATAGTGAGTTGGTTGTTGGTCGAAGGGGCCTAGTACGCCCGGTCCATACAACATGGTACGTTGGTGGTTGGTCGAAGGGGCCCAGTACGCCCGGTCCACACCACATGGTACGTTAGTGGTTGGTCGAAGGGGCCCAGTACGCCCGGTCCACACCGCATGGTACGTTATTGGTTGGTCGAAGGGGCCCAGTACGCCCGGTCCACACCGCATGGTATGTTAGTGGTTGGTCGAAGAGGCCCAGTACGCCCGGTCCACACCGCATGGAACGTTAGTGGTTGGTCGAAGGTGCCCAGTACGCCCGGTCCACACCGCATGGTACGTTAGTGGTTGGTCGAATGGGCCTAGTACGCCCGGTCCACACCACGTAGCAATTTAGTGGCTAGGTAAAGGTGCATAGTACGCCAGCCTACGCTGCATGGCGATTTGGTGATTTGAAGAGAGCGCCAAGCACGCCCAGCACACGTTATGTTTTATTGATGGGGTTGAGGCTGGGCTGCTATTCTTAGTGAGAGACCTTAAATGTGAGTCTATACGTGAGCATGTCAGGAATGGACGAGCTGACTAATGGAATGTTATTTCCTCTGGTAATTCAGATGCGCAATATCACTATGCGCACGAGGACGTGCGATAGTCAGGGTGGCCGTGTCGGCGCGTCTATAGAATTGGTTCGGTGATGCCAACCTCTTTGGTTAATATTGTTTTTTTTTTAGAAGATAATCTGTCAACTGTCTATTTGACGTAACACCATGTACTGGGGAGGCGGCCCGCCATTAGAGAATAACAAAAAGGACGTGAGGGATAGATTCACATGGATCGATCGAAAAAGACGATATTGATTGGAGGAACTGTGCTGTGATATCCAATTGTGTGTAAATTGATTGCGCTCGCGCCCCACGTACTTGGTGGAACGTCGTTTTCGCATTATAGTTAATTAAATAATTGGATTAGACATTTTGTGATTGTTCATAAAGGCGTTCATATACTTTCAACTCCTCGCCCGCAAACCCACGCAACATTACCTCTTCTGATAAACATGATCCATTGCCTTTATATACATAAAATATATGATGATAAATATATCATAATAATTATTATGTGGGTTGCTGCTTGATCCTTAATTGTGTCAAACAGCTTACCTTTAATTATTAATACGGCAGATAGGTTTTCCATTCTTTGTAAGAAAATCCATTGTTTGTCAACTAGATTGATGTTAGTAGGGCAGTGGTCCATTCTTGTATTTTCAGCTCTTAGCACCGTCTGCAAAAATATTATGATTAATGTTTTGTACTTAGTTGTTATTTGATTAATGGTTATTATAATTTGTTTCAATTAATACTTATGTACAAACATCAATATTAATAATTTCAGTTGTTACAATGGAGGTTAACGGACATACTGTGATAATTATTCTAACCACAACAAATAGCTAACTAAGCTAAGCTAAATAAGTTGCTTATCTATACAACAAAGGAATGATTGTCAGTATGATACAAACAACATTTGACATCCAAAATGCCTTTAATGTGCCTATTTGAAATAAATGATTTGGCTTTGACAAAATTTTCCTAAATATACTGGGTTACTTACTTGTAGTGATGAAGATATTGACTTTTCGCTATTTGAGCAAAACAGCCTGTCTTAGCGCAGCCAGCGATAGCTCCCATAGAGTGAGAAAGTAAGGACACTTTGTCAAAGTCAAAGTCAAATCATTTATTTCAATTAGGCACAGTAAAGGCACTTTTGAACGTCAAAAATTATAGTAAAAACAATTGATTCTAGTCGCCCATTCCAAAAGGTGTCCCAGTTGAAGTGCTCTTTTTATATACAAAATCATCCTCGCCCTCGGTCAGTCCCATTTGTTGTAAGTCATAACTGAAAATAAAAAACATATTGAAATCCTCGTACGGTTAAGCTTTATTTTGAATTCTCAAAGATCTCGAATTAAGTTGTTATAACTATTATGTGTAGGTACGTGGGGCAGTTATCATTAAATTATTGAGTATTTTAGCTATGATTGCGAAAGGTAAGACCCCCAAGTTTAATCATAATTGTGTATGTGTACCGGAAGTCGTACGACGAAAACCCATGTCCAGGGAGGTCCAAGGTCAGTGGGTCGTCTTAGGGGCGGATTTAATATAGGTCTATCTTTGATGATCATCGGTATCAAAGATAAGTACCTACACGAACTACAATAATCTAATGAGATACGAACAACTTTTTCGTAAATATATTAGGTTAGGTAGGTACTTACCTACTTGTAGGATTATATTGACTTAGACAGACTTAGGTTCTTTTCGCTATCGAGCAAAACAGCCTAAGTCTTGGTGCAGCCGCCAGCGAAAACCTTCTTGTCCTCTATCAGAGAATTTTGCAAACGTATTCCTTCTACAGCAAACCACAAGAAATTTTTTCCGAACTATTTAACATAGGCCCATGTTTCTGTATGAGAATAGTAAATATAATTTTGTATGTTAAAAAACATAAAACAACTATTAATTGAAACAATATTTAAGGTAAAACCAAACAAAGATTATTATGGTTTAAAAGTTTCCTATTTTCATATTAACTTTTGTTTTTTTATATTACTCAGTGTCAGTGTTGCCAAATTTTCTCCCGAGTCCACTAGAAGTCGCAATTTTTAAAACTATTCTTATTCTTATTACCGATGTTCGATCGCCGTTTTGGAGGTCCATTTTAAGATTTGAGAATTAACACAATATAAGTTATTCACAGTATTTTTTAGATCATCATACAATAATATCATAAAATAGTTTACTCAAGAAGTTAATGAAGATGTTTGTTAGATATTGTTTTCTTATCCCGGAAGAATGTTGCCGTGGGATTTTTTTCGAAATTACTTTGTTTCTCGATCTCCACGCAACTCAGCGTATGTACATATCCACAGTGGTTTCCGCAATTGAAAGAAATAAATCGTAAAACGTCAGTAGTTTTATGATTTATTTCTCACTTTCACAGTGTTTAAATAAAAAATAAAACATGCCATTATCGTGTTATTATTCGAGTCAAAGTTTAAGTAGTTGATTGTATTGTTTTCTACAAATTGAGTTAGTCTAACCACTAGACAAAACCACCAGCCACTAAAAGCAAAATTTTGTCCCCACCCCTGTGTCCAAACCCCAAGTTTAGTGGAAATCCCACTAACTTGACAACTCTGCTTTTTTACGATTTTATCGTTGGCCACAGATAACTAAAACGTGAAAAATAAAACGTTTCCTTGCGTATTTCAATTATGGTAGTTTTTGGTAGAAGTGTATTATAAAATTGGTTTTTCATTTTTCGGACATCATTGTACATTTTTATTTATAAGCAGTAGTAGACCATCAGTTGTAATCAATACAAAATGTAATTATAGCAAAATTATTCAGAAGCGAATAGTTCATATATGATGAAACGAAACGCGTTCACGAAACAAATAATGCCCGGTATTTGGTACCCCTCTATACAATTTGCCTCAGTTTGTATCAGATAAAGTTCTACAATTCCGAATATGAATATTGATTGCTACTGCAGTTGGCTTAAATTCGGAATGGCTTTAACAATCAAAATATGTTACGCAATTAGGCTGCTGGTTTCGCTTCGCCACGCGCCGGGCGAGTAGCCATAAAATCAATTTCAAAGTAAACATCTTTGGTTAACGATAACTTTATTTTTTTGTACTGAGACATATCAAAATAAAAAATAGATGTTTAATAAAACTCATTTAAGTTTATTTTGCCAAATTTTGCGCACTGAATAAAAAATATTCCTGTATGTTCGCGTCCGCTCGCACTCCGGACAAGTTCAAACGTGTTGAACATATTTTGTTTAAGGCTCAAATCACACCGAGATGGCAGCGAAGCGACGAGCAGTTTCTGTGTATATAATTTTAAACTTTATCTTCATTACTATAATACATAGTATCGCTTAAGAAACTTGAAAAGGTTGCGCGGCCGCCCGCGGCGCCGCGAGCACTCCGACGACTCAAATTTCTCAAGCGATACTATGTATTAGCGATACTGAAACTGCTCGCCGCTTCGCTGCCATCTCGGTATGATTTGAGCCTTATGCGCCGCGCCGTTCATTCCGCCTGCGCGGTGCGCCGCCGTCACTCAGGCAGGAGTTCAGGACGCACACTTAGGTATAATAGTAGGTACTTACTTATTATTTTAATCAATTTTGTTATTAACTTTTTAAGAAAACCATGTTTTATGTTAGTGATGAATAAGTTAAGCTGATAGATAAGTGTGATTACAAGCTACAAATGGACTCACGCTGTACGAAGTTGAGGTTACTCTTGTGCTTAAAAAAGGATCGGAAGAGTGTGCAGCGACCAGCGACCATAGCCGCATCGTCTGCCGACGTAGTGGCTCTCGCGTAGAGTTGGCGGTAGTGGGCTTCTATGCTTCCGCTTTCTTCCCACCGCCGAAGCCAGAAGTAAACTGTTTTTTTCTGGAACGAAAAAAATAGCTGTAGTTGTTTTGCCCATCATTACTCAATTACTGTAGGCAAAGACACCATTTTTACATGTAAGTAGGTAATTTTCTCTTGGGTCTGACACACGATACGCCTATTTGCCGATACGATACCGACACCGATGCTCTTATAAAAATATCGGCGATACCGATACCGATACCGATACGCTTATTGAATTCAAAAATGAAGGTAAATTAAATAAAACACAAGTCAGGTTACCCGAGTGCGAGACCAAAGCGGGCGGGCGAAACTACACACCGAATAAAGCGCGGGGTTTCCCCGAGCATAGTTAGTTCGTGCATCGTTTGCAACAAAATAGATGAGAAAACACGCGCGAAATTTGAAAATATCGTCGAATCGGCCATAAAAATATCGCCGAACTTCGAGTATCGCCGATATATCGGCATCGGTATCGGTATCGGATGCATCCCTAGTTTTTATATGTTCCTTATGCCTGCCTGATCGTTACAATTTCATTATATTATGTAGCATACGAGTATATGTATTCCTCTTTCGTATTACGTAACAATATTTATCCTATCTCTATACCTACAATAAAAACTTTCTGGAACATTAACTTACTAAAATCGAACTTTGGCATGTTTTCATTATAAATTTTTTTTTCTATCTCTAAAACCCGTGGACCGATTTACATAAATCAAACTAGAATATCAGTTATAAACATAATCCTCTCATTTGACACTAAAATCACGCAAATATTCCTATAAACAAAAAACCTCGTTTTCGAGTTACGTAAATATTCTACACATTAAAATTCTCAAAAATTCAACGTTAAATATCCCTATCAGATACTAATACGAAAACTAATAATAAAAATTAATATAAAAAAAACTAAAAAAAAAGCTTTTATTTACGCCCTAAAAAGATAAAAATAAGATTTAAATTACATTAAACTTATTCATTTTCCAATTACCTACTTTACAACATTTAATTGTAAATAATAAGATTAAACACAATTTATATTACCGGTAAAATGGGGTTAGTTTGATTCTACGGGTTTACTTTGATAACAACTCTCGACTTATGAAAAACTTAACTTAACTTAAATTTTATTAGATTTAAATATTGAACAAAAAAAAAACAGATTTGTATTTATCAAAGAATCCCACCCAGAAACCATCATCTTAAAACAACTGCAGCACAAACATTTGTGGACCGATATTAATTTGTTTTTTGGGGTTGCTATCAAAATACGTACCAAAAACTAGTGCGATCAAAGTATCCCCGATGCATGCAGTATAAAGTTGATCACGATGATTATAATTTTTTTTTTCTCATAAAGGAGTGTCCAAAAATATTACTTTAATGTAAACATAAATACAACCCATAAAACCGATGTTACATTTACTTTTGTAAATTTTTCAGCCTTCTTAGTACAGAAATATTCAACCTTATAACACGATGCCTTACGCCATCTACCGGATTGTGGGCACAACACTACGCCACCCGAGTAGATCGCAACACAAACAAGATCAATCATCAATAAGATGACTACTAGCGACATCTAACACTCGACGTGTGAACTGTCCATGACGTCAACGAAGGTCACCGCTACATACAAGCATGAGATAGTGAAGACACACACATTGATGGCTGCCACCGACTATATAAACGGTCAACCGTTGAAGAACACTCACTCACCACAACACAATACCACTCACACACACACGACTGCTCCTTAGCCCGGACCGTGACCGGCTAGCTCTGGAAGCGGGGCGGGCGGGAGCAACACACCTATATTCTGTAGGAGCGTCGAGTCGGCACCTCTGTCGCTGGTCGTCCTCCGCCGGGCCTCCCCCAGGCAACTGGGGGTCTCACCTGGCGGGGACAGACCGCCGAGGTGTCGTGAAGAAAGCGGCGCTGTATGAATCAGCGTCGCGGCGCGCCTACAGAAAAACAACATGCAATCACTCACATGGGCACGCGTAAATTACGCGTGCCCAACGAAATATCATAGGCCACTGCAGCCAAATAAGTGAGAGGCCCGTATTAGCGGGCCGCCGTACTGCTTTCTGCGGCCGGGGGGCGAAGCCCTGGAGTCGCTCGCCACGCCCCCTAACGGGAGCGTCGCGAATTCCAACAACGAACACTCACTCGCTTTGCGCTCGAATCCAGACCCCAGCGGCGCCGGAGGAGCTCGGGTGAGACCGCCGCCGAGGAAGAGGCGAAGCGGTACTGCCTGGACCCGCCGCGGCCACAGTGCGAACGCGCGCCGCGGGGTCGGGCCGCGCCTACTTCGCCCACCTTCGCCGACGCGGCACGGCGCACGCCGCCGCCGCCGCCGCAGTCGCCCACACAGATGTAGACACAAGGGGTGAGTGGTTTAAATTTACCCCCTGCCCCCACTTCGGATACCGCACCCCCTGATGCCGCCTCCGGCGCCTCGACGTCGACGAAGAAGCAGAAGCCGGGGAAGAAGCTGCGATACCCTCCGCTGGTGGTGGAGAGGCTGCCCAACTGGGGGTCTACTCCCTAAGCACGAAGTCCGTCGCTTCGGGCTTCGTTACGGGCGTTTCCTACTCCCTATGACCTACGAACAGATGATTTGTTCGGGGCCCGAGCGAAGAATGAATGACAACGCGATTTGACTGTTGTCCCTTCTCCCGATGTGTTTTTGCCCGTCCGAACAGTTGAACATGACACTGGTTTTGACGGATAGTTACGTCAGTTGATACGACATCAAAATAGTTCTCGTGCTATCGACGAAAGTACTAGTTTAAAAGAATTTCAAACTATGGCTGCTTTTTTAATTATTGAAGAAGCTTTACAGGAACAGCGGATGCAACGTCGATATTATTTACGCCAATACTTTAGGTTGGCGAGTATTCCCGACCGTTGAGTTATGTGCGGATTTAATACCTCTTTTGCCTCAACATGACCTCCACACATACGCCGAAGTGGTGTTGTTGGTATTGTCCAAGAATGAAAGTAAGGACATATTAAAGTTTCTGCAACTTATTGAGCTGTATTACCAATCCACCACCCATTTACTGTAGTTTTTATTTACTTTTAGATCCTCACCCTTTGCCACTGCTCGACGGACTTAGTGCAACTTTCCGTTGAGTTATAGCATAGGTTTTCCCACAGCCGTTTTGAGCGAACTCTCCCGTCGGCACCCCTCAATAATCGGTGAGCCAATTCTTGGTTCTCACCCATAAAATCGAGAAGGGCCTCAATTTGCCTGTGAGTTGCTGCAGCGGTTGGGGACATTTTACACAATTAACCATGGAATGGAAAGCTAATTAGGATATAGAAAACTTCATGTGTATGAACTTTTTTAAAGTCGCTTCTTTAAATAATCATTTAATGGGCTTTTTAACATACAATGAGTAAAACACACTGTGTACAAAATATAAAAATGGCTTTGCGACTGAGAATCGCGGAGGATCGCCGTTGTACGTCCGTATTATTCATTCGCGATCGGGGTTCTCTCTCTCTGTCGCGGCGCACGCGGCATGGCTCTGCCCGATATATTACTTTACTCAATGGGCACTGCGTAGCATCAACATCGTACCTACTATAGCCATAGAAAAACCCGTGCTATACTTTGACATTTCATTTGAAAATTTCCTTCAAAAAGTAAACAGGCAAAGGTATCAACAGGATGATGCCGGTTTCCGGACAAAAATGGCAAAAATAATTCAATTCTATATTTAAGACATAATAAAAAGTGTATTTTAAAACATGTTGTCAATTTCTAACGACAAAAGTATTAATTTTTGTTTAATAAGCTAAAAAACTACAAAATAAGTAAAACGGTAATCGACCGTTAAAATAACGCAACTCTATCGCCATGCGTCCTTCGTTCACGAATATTGTCTATGATTCCGTTTGAAACTGATGAATCCGAAATCGTTAGTGAGTAGGGTTCAGTCCGACGTATCGGACTACTGTCGGACGGGCCGTTCACTTCGTTGACGGACTTAGGGAGTAGACCCCCTGGGCCGCCCATTTCCGGGCCATCGCCGCCAAGCTGGGCCGGCCGCCTAACGCTCGACCCTACGGGACCGGGGTACGCTTCACCCCGGACACCGAGGACGAGTACCGGCTGGTCCAGCGGTACTTGACTGGCCTGGAGAAGGAGAGTGGCGTTTCGTGGTTCGCCTACTCACTACCAGCGGAAAGAAACCTCAAGATCGCCATCAGGGGGCTGCCACCGGACACGGACCCCCAGGAGATCGAGGAGGAACTCCGGGCGTTGGGATACCAGCCGGAGTACGTGCGCCACATTAAGGGCGCACAAGGAAGACCCGGCTGTGTGTTCCACGCCGTACTAAAGAAGACGCCCGACGTACGGGCTATCTACGACTCCAGCGTGTTTATGTACATGCGGGGTGTCCGGATAGAGGCTTGGCGGGGCAAGCGTGGGCCCGCCCAGTGCCACCGGTGCCAAAAGTTCCGGCACAGTTCGCACCAGTGCCACCGACCGCTCGCTTGCGTACGATGCGGAGGGGAACACGTGGCACGTGACTGCCCGCGCCCGCGGGAGGAGCCGGCCACCTTTTTTTTTTTTTTTGTTTCCGGGGTGGAAAATCCTCATAGATGTCCGCCGCCCTGGGGCGGGCGGCGGGGTCTGTCAGACTCTTACTGACTAAAAACCACCCCGGTGTTCCATCTCACACCTACGCCGGGGGTCGCGGGAACGTACGATCCTTCCGCAACCCCCGGCTAGTGCCCCCGCAACTGCGGGCCTCCTCGGGTCAGGGGGGGGAGTGAGGTGTTTGACTCCCCCTGTGACGTTGCAAAAATTAAATATTGATCGTGTCTAGTAGCGACACCTGTTGTAATTAACGGCGGACTAACGCCTTGGTTGTCAACGCTGTTCTACGTTGACACAGATGGCGTTGGTGTCTTTTTGTTTAGTTAATTAATTACAAGTTTATTGGATAACTAAATAATAAATAAACAAACTTACATAATTTACCACATTTTATTTTAAAAAACAATGTTTGATAAATTGAAGATACAAATCGTTAAGAAATCTTAGATGGTCTGTGAAAGATGATTCTAGAAACTGTCAGATTGGTCTGGAGGAAAAGGCGGGGTACGGTGTCCGGTCTTTACGATCAAGGACACGAGCTTAAAGGCCGATTGAGAGGGACTTAATCCTAGGAGGATTGAGATGTGTCCAAATAACCCGATGGGGTTTTTATAAGTATGAGCTGTTTTGAGGCAGAATTCCGTGAGTACTAAACCATTTTCTCTGTTCTTGCTGGATAGCCTATAGCTTAGATCTTGCATGTGTGTTCTGACACGAGGACGTTGTTTCAGGTCTGGCTTTTATGCTAGCCTAAAGAGATTGGTGCTATGCGCGACTGATTTGATGCCTTGGTGTTGCGCCGTGTGATGAATTGGTATTCATCAGAGCGCAGGCGGATTTTGAGGTTATCCCTTGCGGTGTGGTCCTCCGGCGTTAGGAAGGCTTTACCTAGCCGAATCCAGGTGATGAGGGAAGTTCGCCACTCCAGGTAACGAAAGCGTCACCATCTTGTCCGTAGGCCGCGTTCGCGTGTGTTCACAGGTTTCTCCTGTGAACGACGCCAAGGACCCTGAACCGTCAACTGAAGGAGTTATACTGAAGGTTTTATAGAGAGTATTATCTGTGTGTCATTATGATTCAATCTATGAGAGAGTTAGGCCTTTTGTAGGAACTAGGTTGTTTTAAGACCAGTTGTTGTAAGGATATTGTGTCTCGGGTTTGCTTAGTATAGTAGTTATTTTCCCTATATGAGCACAGTCCGGAAAAGGCCAGTACATGTTCGATTGAGCTAGAAGTTGTTAATTTGATCACCTCACGGACTCGCTATAGCGACTCTGAGAAACTGCTATTTGTCTCATTGCTGGCGTTCACTGACACCACTAGGAACGGAGACTAGTTGTGTGGGTGTATGCCATAGACTCTGGGAAGGGTACATTGGTTTAGTGGCTTGCCACATTGTTTGTAAGTGTACTTTCAATTTTGTATAATTCCAATAAACTTTGTATTGTGTAAGAAGGTACTTGTTTAATTAATCCTTTTCATAGCAGTTATAACCCTCTATGAGTACATTGTCAAATGTTCAATACGTGCCCGACTAGCTCAGTTTGTAGAGCATGAGACTCTTGATCTCGTGTTACAGTTGGCGCCCAACGGTATATAATTATTTAATTATATAAGGTGAACAAATTAATAACAATATCTCTCTCTCTCTCAATTCCCTCAGTTCTTTCAGTTGGCTGATTCTTGTATTAGTTAAAGGCTAGTTTTTAAGTTTTAAATATAAAGTGGTCACCGCACCACAATCAAACCATTTCTTTTGTTGGACCGGTAAGGTGCAGAGTGTTGATAAAGGTCATTAACCTATTTATATGTATGCCCAACTCACAAGTTGGACAAGTTGCATTGTGTTAATTATTTTGGGACTATATATATGTACCCAATGTTTGTTTAGAGGTTGGTGATTTAATATTACCTATATTTTGGAAGTTTATGTAGCATACTAGTAAGCATTTGTGGTAAAGTTTGTTTAACAGGTACAAGTAATAATTATTACAACTGGAAGATAATTAGTTAACAATATAAAACAACAGTTTTGTGTTATTATGTTCATGTGGTTGTTTCAGTTGAGGTCCTGATAAACTGTATTGCATTATTTTATAGTTAAACATTGTAAGTATAAAGTATTATAAATCAATAAACCCAACATTAATTTCTGTAAAAGTTGTAAAACAATTGGGGGTAAACTTGAAAATTGTAAACAATTTCTAAAAGGCAATTCTCAGAAGAATTTTAGCAGTCTCTTATTTGTTTTAGAGGATTCCAGTGGTAAGATAATAACACTACAGGCAAGTTTCACTCTTATTAATTGGATTTTGCAATACAGGGAACTACAATTTGTAGAAATTAATCAACAATAATAGTCAACTTTCATTGAAACGGAACACTTGGAATCTTTATGACAACTGGTCGGACATTTCGTCGTTTAACGTTTTAACACTCATTATTTAACCCCAGATTTAAAATACAACCACGGCATTCCATAAAACAGCATTGTTTTTATCAGCATTCGTTTTCATAATCAGAATCAGAATCAGAATTTTATTAGCTCTAAATGTAGGTACAGTATAAGATGGACATAGGTAATATTATGAGATCAGCTACATTTTACCTTACGGCGTGCAAATTATACAATAATTGATAAAATTTTAAAATGAGAAATGTCAGCAATTAAAATCAGTTACAATAATAGATGAAATAGAAAAATTAAAATTGTCAACAATATAAAAAAATACTAACAAATATTCAGTCACAAAATTACAAGTTACAAAATTATTAAATGTAAGTATGTCAAATATGTAATGAATAATTTCAGTCATTCGTTATCTTAAAGTCAAATCATTCAAAAAGTCCTTCACTGAATAATAACATTTTTTTAAAAGCAGTGCTGTTAACTTAGATTTAAAAATGTGAACCGAATACTCCTTAAAACTATGCGGTATTTTATTGTAAATAACAGGTCCCATTGACATTATACTTTTTTTGAGCAGTGCTGTTTTGTAATTAGCTGTGTGTAATAAGTTTTTATATTGGGATCTCAACTGGCCTGTACGTGTTCTTTTATCAGTGAGAGACGGAAATAATTTTAAATTAGTTTTCACAAAAATTGCCACCTCCAATATGTACAAACAAGGAAAAGTTAGTATCCTCAGAGATCGAAACATAGGTTCACAACTGTCTGTTGACTTAAGTCTTGACATAGATCGTATACACCGTTTCTGAGCCTTAAAAATCTCCTCCCTTTCGGTGCAGTTGCCCCAAAAGATGATACCAAACCTTAATACTGATGCAACTAACCCATGATAGGCTGCCAGAAGTGTTTCTTTACTGACTTTATGTGACAGATTGAATAGTACATATGCTAACTGGCTTAATTTTTTACAAACCTCATCGGCC
Organism: Hydraecia micacea; assembly: GCA_914767645.1. NCBI lineage: Eukaryota > Metazoa > Arthropoda > Insecta > Lepidoptera > Noctuidae > Hydraecia > Hydraecia micacea. The sequence continues at coordinate 15,626,632 of OU611775.1, forward strand.
TGCGGTTTCCATGTTAAGTTACTGTCAATTAAAACTCCAAGAAATTTTGCTACACATGTCGTGTCGACATTTTGACCATTATAACTTACATTTATGTCATCATTCCGTATTCTTTGGTAAAAATGCATAATTTTTGTTTTTTTTTGATTTATTATAAGATTGTTTGTCTCAAGCCAATGTATAATCGTTTCTAAAGTGTTATTAATTTCTCTTTCATATGTGTCTATATTAGTACACTTGATGATTGCTGTACTGTCATCCGCAAATAATACCATGGGTTGTTGCGTTTGACGAGGCAAATCATTTATATATAGGAGAAATAGTGGAGGTCCCAGTACGCTTCCCTGGGGCACACCATATCTCACCTCCCTGCTATCCGATGTGTAACAAGCTCACATTTAGAATTCAGGCATACCCTGTTCAATTCCGTATATTGCTTTCGTCCACTAAGATAGGATTTAATTAGTTTCAGGACATTCCCGCGTATACCGTAGCTATCGAGTTTTTCTAAAAGAATTTCATGGTCTAAACATTGTCATACATTGGTACTTAACCTATAAAACACATTGAGTGACATTGAAATTGGTGACATTTGACGTTCGACGTTTAGGCCGCATTCCGAATTACGACAACAGCGCTCACAGCGCTCATATCGATAATTTACGTTCCGATTTAGATATCACGATTATGACAGCTGAGAGCTGTCAGCAATTCGGAACGCTCGTGAACGCGCTCACACTGCTCACAGTGTTCGCTAAACGCCAAAACATATACATAACCTCAAACCTTGTCCAACAAAGATTGTTTGGGCCTTGGATATTTTTTTGAAGATGGAAGTTCAACGCATTGGCACTTCTGTTTTCTTAGTTGCCTCTATCGACTCTGATAACGACTATATATATATGATATGACTAAGATTTATATGCCAAGTAGCTTGTAGTTTTAAATATTCATGTGTTTAAAAGATATGAGAAGGGATCTTGTTACCATTGAGCCTTGTATTGGGATAGGTATGTAAATAATGTTCAACACTAATAGTAATAAAACATTTTTATTAACAATCAATTAGAATCACAGTTTAATCAGACTAAACATCAGGTGCCCCGCTCGCAGTCCAGGTCACATTCTTCTCCTAATTATTAATTATGCTAATATAAGAAAAATATCAAACAGCAATAAAAGCCTTAAATACTAATATACTCCTTATCGATTTTAGTAAATATAATGTAAAATCAGACTCAAAGTAAAATTAAAAGACACAGATTTTAACAGGTACTTATTTATATTCAAATCTACTACTGCAAACAGGTACTGATCAAATCCTAAAAACTAATAAAAAAATCACAAGTAGACCTACAAATAATCACATCAGGTACTGATCAAATCTTAAAAACTAATAAAAAAACATAACTATACTAATAATCAGGTAAATTTATGACTGGCATAGGGAACCATCACAAAATCACACATTTTCCTTGCTATCATGTCGTAGACCATCTTATGACGCATTCAAATTGTTCTTTATGTTCACTGTATAGTGCGAGTAGCACAAAACGCATGCCTCGTTTCAAATGAATAGAGACGACTCTTGATTTACTGAAATAAAAAAATTAACATTATAATATTGTTTGTGAGGAATTTTACTGAATTCACCAATAATAGGTGAATGGATTTGAATGAAACTTGGCACTTAGATAATTATGCTGACCCTGGAATATTTTATTTATTTATTTTGCCATTTATCTACACACATATATAAACAGACAAGAAAAAAACAGAACAGAAAAATAGGTACAAAAGTGATGCTTATTTCATAAGAAATCTCTTATATATTCTTCTCTCTTATATATTTTATATCTAAAGAAAACGCGTTTATTACTTTAAATTGATAGAATCTGAGAGTAAGTTCTTGTATCAAAAGAATTTACTATCAACGTGCTAATATAACAAAACCTTAGAACACTTTTATCTTCATGTTCATATCTTACTTTTATTATAAATGAGCCCCTTTATTCATAAACATTGCTTAAAGAAGTAGGTAGTGATTAGCGACTGTTTAACCATACACTTAACTTTAATCATTGTTTATAAATAAACTCCTGAGTATTGGAGTAAGAGTGACTACATAAACTGTTGTCAAGATGATAATAATTATGTTACGCAAACACAACAGGCATATTCAGCTAATAAATATCTGTACATAACCAGTTAAAAATAGGAGGTCAGATAGGCAGTCGCTACATGTAAAATACTGGTATTCAGCTGTATCCGGTTAGATTGGAAGCCGGCCCCAACATAGTTGGAAAAGGCTAGGCAGATGATGATGATGAACCAATTCAAAAATACTTACCATTTTGTTCTGTTGGTTCATTCAGCAGTGATTCTTGGCTATGCATATTTCCATCATAGTCATGCACCAATTGCTGTACATAATCAGTGTCTGTAAACAGTAAGTACTAGTTTAGTAAACATTTATGATTGATCAGAAGACAATACAGTGGTTGTATGCTCTATACAGACTGTAAGGTAGCTTTTGCAAACGGACATCTAAAAAGCAGTTGTGATGAGTAAAAGATTTTCATCACAATCGTTTGAGCAGTAGGTAGGTAGAACTGCAAGGGGGCTAAAATTCAGCACTTATTTACCTCTCTGAGCCCTCTCGTATTGCTCTGATGTGAGCATGAGAGAAATTTGTCGCCTATTAAGCTCATCGGCTATATTCACTGGGAAACTCATTTCTTTCGTTAGGTGAACTTAGGTGGCGACTGTAGCCACAAGGAAAATTTCGAAAATGTTAGTATTAGGATGCACCGGCCAATATGATGCGACTCAAAAGAAAACACAACTGAACTCTATTCATCTACTGACAACAACTGTCATTTTTGTTTGACAGCGCTCACGGTGATATTATTTTAGGGCATGGTCGGCGTTATCGCAAGATGGCGCATGTCATGACGTCATCTATGACGATTCACGGGACATCGTTATCGCGCTCACGCTAATTCGGTACGGGTTTAAGCACGCTCAAATCGATATTATCGATGACATTCGTAACTCGGAACGCACCCTTAGATATGTTAGGGTGCGTTCTGAAACGCGTTACACACAATTTGCGTTTACTTTGTCATTAATTTTGCTTTACTAAATTGTAATAATTACTATACAAATACAAAATTAATAAATAAATAAGCTATCATAATGGATTTAGAGACAGTGTATTAACATTCCCATCTTGCGGACGAAGTGACTTATGAGGTTGCGGTTTATGCATTACTTGCATGCGACTCGTACATTTACTTGTAGTTTCTTGCTGTTTTTCAAAATATATGATATTTTTTCATTACGTCGTGCAACTAGTGCTCTGGTAGCCAAAAACTTTGAGAATTATGTTCTTCTGGCTCACGGGATTCCTGAAACCGTAATTACCGATAATGGGGTTCAATTCACGGGATCGGAATTTTGTAACCTTTTAAAGAAGTATAACATACCTCGAGTGCATTATGGGCCTAGATACACCCCACAAATTAACATGGTTGAAAGGTACAATAAAACAGTAATGACTGCAGTTTCAACTTATGTAAAAGAGGATCATAGGACTTGGGATCTCAATTTAACGAAAATACAATTTGCTTTAAATAGCGCAGTGAACGAAACAACAGGATTTACTCCATTTTTCTTGGTCCATGGCCAAGAACCCATTATAAACGGCACGTTTTATAAGAACACAGACGACTGCGATTATGAAGTAGCTATGCCTCGTGAAGAGTGTGCAGGGGAATTGGGAGTTCTAAAGGAGATTTTCGAAAAGGTGCGCGCCAATATTGTTAAGGCTCATGCCACAAACGCGAAATATTATAACTTGCGTAGGCGTCACGTCACTTTACGCGAAGGCCAGATGGTTTGGCGTAAAACTTACATCCAAAGTGATGCGGAGAAGTATAAAGCATCTAAGTTGGCTCCTAAATATCAACAGTGCATAGTGAAAAAGAAGCTTTCACCTTTAGTTTATGAGCTTATAGGGTTAAATGGTAAACCATTGGGCTCTTGGCATATAAAAGATATGAAAATCTATTAACATAATCTTTAGTTTTTCGGTCGTCTCAGCCGAGGGTTTATTAGCCGTAGTCCGTGTTTTCACGTGTTGTTAGGAAGTAAACTCCAACAACGACGACAAGGCAATATATGTGACGGCATATTGTCTAGCAGCTGCGAGAGACGACGACTAGGTGGCGCTAGTGGAACGTACAGTAAGGGACATAAGTGGAGTAGCAATTTCACAAAGCAATAGATTGACACTTTGGTTTTACTTACGACCTTCTTTTAATGAGTCATTTCTCTACTATAGACACACACACTCACATTCATTTGCAACTGATTGTATTTCATAAATTCAACCGCTACGGTATATGGCATGATAGCCTAGCGGTTATCATAATTGGGTAAGTGCGTTCTGCATAGCGATGCGTGAGTTCAAATCTCAAGCGCGATGATAGTTTTTTTAATGTTTTAATAACTACTTTGAATAATCACGCTTTTGACTAAGTCTTGTGCGCTTAATTCGTAAAACTTTATGATTATACCCACAGATATCTAAATAAATAAATTATAAGGTAGACACAGTTAAGTTATACGAGTCATTCACCGCGATTAAATAGAACGTTGTTGGTTGGTTGTTATTATGGGATAGTGACGTGTGTCTGTGTTCTATCTATTAGCCGTGTTGTACTTAGTTCCTTTTAAAATGCAGAATATTGAAACGAAAGCGAATTATGATTGCGCTGCATAAAAGTGGACAATATAACACAAATATCTTATGAAACCGAACTGAGTGTGAGTATTATAAATATGTTTTAATAATTTTTTCAAACATTTATTTTATTAAAATAGAACTGCTGATTTTTGTAGTTATTTTTTTTAAACGTATTACTTATAAGGTCTAAATAGATGAAAAAATTATAATTTCGAAGTCCTAGATTTTAAATGATGATTATATTATAGTTATATGTAACATTTCTATTTTCATTATAATTTTGTTTCTAAATCGTAGGTAATACTTACTTATTCGTATTTTGCTAGTAGCCTAAGAGTACCTACTTCTTTTTTGTTTTAGAGAAATTACCTTCTGTGAGTCGGAGGGTCACTCAATAAGGAAGAGGGTAGCCTTGCCAGTCGAAAGCGACTGGTTATATACCAACGAGATATTTTGCCGAATTATTATTCGACACGTCTTTACGAACCGTTCGCCGTGCAAACGAAAACCAGCTCAAAAACCATAGTTGATTGAAAATCATAAACAAGAAGGTTTACATTTTGCGATACAGCGATGGAAAGCAAGGAATTAGAAAATAAAAAAAGTATATTAAATAAAAAAATGTAAATAATAATAAAATTATAGGTATTGTAGCATATTCGTAATAAGGATTATTTTGAGGTTTAGTTTCAATCTTCTTTTCGTAATGAAAATGAATACTTAAGCTATAACCACAATAAGTCCTAAACTAGAAGTTTATTTATACTTTATAAAATTATAACGAATAAACATTTTGTAATCACTTATAAAAGATTTTTATTCTTAACCCCATATTTCACTAACTATATAATAATAAAAACAATTATTACATTATTATTCCCGTTTATTAATTTATTGAATAATAAAAGAACAGATGAAGATAATTGTTGAAAAGAAAAAAAAAACTCATATCGAGATTGGAACCTAGAACCTAGTGTTTCCTTATCCTATACGTTACACTATGAGCTATTTGAACTTATTAAAACTTTGTCAATTTTAGCAATCCTATGAACCGCCCAAGGCCATACGTAATTAGAAAGCGATATGTTTTTGTTTCGCTCGACACTACACCAGTGTATAAATTCTGAGGTGTGCGTTCTGTGTTAATACACTTATACATACATATTTGATACGGGTACGGCTTGTACTGCGCGTTCACAGCAAAACAATCCTTACCGTGCTACTCCACTTTTGTCCCTAGATTGTACACCGGACGCATCATAGACAAATCATTCACTCTATCGATCATTTGGCTTAAAGGACTTGGTATCCAATCCAGTAAAATATTGTAACGTTTCTCCCCCACTAGCGAGCAGCCTTTATAAGGAGCTGCGCGGTTGAGTCTGTACGCACGAAGAGGTATTGCCTCGACTCGCCGCGGCCACAGCGCGAGAGCGCGCCGCGGAGTCGGGGCGCGCCTCCACCGCCCACCTTCGCCGCCGCGGTGGCGCGCCGCACGCCGCCGCGCTCGCCATCACCAACACCGACTCCAACAACAAACCCAGAGGTGAGTTCCGCCGCATCTGATGCGCCACCCCCCTCTGCCACCTCCCCCGGCGCCGCTACAAAGCAAAAGCCGGGGAAGAAACTGCGTTACCCTCCGCTGGTAGTGGAGAAGCTGCCGAACTGGGCGACGCATTTCCGGGCCATCAGTGCCAAACTGGGCCGGCCGCCTAATGCTCGACCCTACGGGACCGGGGTACGTTTCACCCCGGACACCGAGGACGAGTACCGGCTGGTCCAGCGGTACTTGACGGGCCTGGAGAAGGACAGCGGCGTCTCCTGGTTCGCGTACTCGCTACCAGCGGACAAGAACCTGAAGGTGGCCATCCGCGGACTCCCAGCTGATACCGACCCGAAGGAGATAGAGGAGGAGCTCCGGACGCTGGGATACCAGCCGGAGTACGTCCGCCACATCAAGGGGGCGGCAGGACGACCCGGCTGCGTGTTCCACGCAATACTGAAGAAGACACCAGACGTCCGGGCCATATATGACACCACCATATTCATGTATATGCGTGGTGTCAAAATTGAGGCTTGGCGTGGAAAACGCGGGCCCGCACAGTGCCACAGGTGCCAGCGTTTCAGGCACAGCTCGCACCTGTGCCACCGACCGCTCGCTTGCGTAAGATGCGGGGGCGAGCACGCGGCGCGCGACTGCCAGCGCCCGCGGGAAGAACCGGCCACCTGCGCAAATTGCGGTGGCCCGCACCCCGCGTGCAACATAAAGTGCCCCATCTTCCAGCGGGAGATTCGCAACAAGCGAGCGGGGACCGCCGCCATCACGGCCACTGTGCGCCAGCCACAAGCGGCTACAGAGAGGCCACAAGAGACGCCAACAGAGGAGGCCCAAGGCACGACGCTGATGGCGGCGGCCAACGGGCCCACAACGAGGACCCAAGCCACCTCCTCCGGGCGGAGGAAGAAGAGGCGCGGGGGGAAGAGAAAGGGGAAGAAACCCGACCCCCCCCCCTCAGCGACCACAGGAGTGATCCCGGCGGCCGACCCTGCCTTAAGCGGGGCGCAGGCTGTAAAAACAACAGCAGCCATCGAGGTACCCGCCGCTAGCGCCGGCACCACGCAGCGGGAGAAAAGGGAACCTCAACAGTACAGGAAAGCTGCGAGTGCCGACGCTGGCGCCACTAGCGCGGCTACCAAATCAACAACGAAGAAGGAGTTTACAGCCTGCGCCATTAAGTTATTAATGGACCTTATTAAGGCAATAAGGCAGGGTCAAGATGTGGAGACGGTCATCCTTGACGGTCTAGCCACGCTACTGACGCTATATCATGGATAGATCGTTAAGGGTGATCCACTGGAACGCCCGCGGCCTAAGGGATAAGGTCGCCCCCCTCCGCCACCTCCTTCGGGAACAAAACATCGACGTGGCGCTAATAAGCGAGACGCTCCTGGGACCTGAGGACAAGATTAGGTTCCCGGGATATCTCGCTTATAGGAAGGACGAACGGTCGGCTCATGCAACGTACCGTGGTCTGGCGGTACTAGTGAGGCGAAGGGTCGTCCATCAAGAACTCCCCTTGCCGTCGCTCAGCACGTTCTACGCGCTGGGTGTGCAACTACACGTTGCCGGCGAGGACATCAACATGTATGCGTGCTACAAGCCGCCCGCGGCTCGCTTGGACTTTACCGAGCTGCGGGCCCTGCTTGGTAGCACCTCACGCGCCACCATCCTTGCCGGCGACTTGAATTGCAAGCACCCGGCGTGGAACTCGTGCAACACGAATACCGAGGGGAGACGACTCTTCGCGGACGCGGAAGCCTTCGGCTATACGGTGTCCGGCCCAGAGACGCCCACACACTACCCGGACGCCAGGCAGTACATGCCGGATGTGCTGGACATCGTAGTCCACCGAGGGCTACACCGCCAGATCACACAGCAAGTGATAGACGACGAGTTACAATCGGACCACCAGCCTGTACTCGTCGTCTTATCGGGTATGCCGGCCCGACTGAAGCCCGTAGCGCCACGTCGACTCACGGACTGGACAAAGTTCGTAGAGGAAGTAGAGACCACCACGCCGACTCGGCCTATCGTCACCTCCGCGGACGTGGACGAGACAGCGGACGAAGTCACTGCTTGCATACAGAGCGCCTTGAAAACGGCGACTAGCACGCAGCCGCAGGGGAGAGTGCTATTGCCGCCCCTGCCGGCGCGCATTGATGCAATGATCGCCGAGAAGAGGCGCATACGCAAGCAGTGGCAACAGCTCAGATGCCCGACATTGAAAACGCAGCTGAACCGTCTCGCGGAGAAGGTTAAGGCCGAGCTCCAGGCGCTTACCACCGCGGGCTGGGAGGAAAGGATCGACGCCACGACGGACAGTTGGCCGTCGTTACACAAGCTGTGCGGCCAACTTACGAGTACCCCAGCCCCGGTGCGTCCGCTGCTCAACAGCGACGGGGCGCTCAAGTATGTAGCGGAGGACCGGGCGGAGGTCTTCGCCGAACACCTGGAGCGTCAGTTCCGCGCCAACCCGACCAGCGACACCGACCATGTCGCAGCAGTCGAGCAACACCTGGGAGACTACTTCGCAACGCCGATAGCTCCCGATGAGGACCCAGTCTTCTTCTCGCCTGGCGCAGTCAGACGCGCCATCCTAAGAACGAAGCCCAGGAAGGCCCCCGGTGCTGACGGTATCACCAACACAGTGCTGCGCCACCTGCCGTACCGTATGGTAGCGGCGCTGGCGCGCCTGTTTACGGCGATACTGCGCACGGGGGCCTTTCCCGCCTCGTGGAAGGAAGGGCGCGTCATTATGCTGCCCAAGGCGGGGAAAGATATACTGAAGCCGGAGAGCTATCGGCCGATCACCCTACTGTCGACTGTCTCCAAGGTGTTCGAAGCACTCCTGCTGCGACATCTCCAACCGCACATCGCGCCGCGCCCGGAGCAGTTTGGGTTTCGGGCGGAGCATAGCACGACGCTCCAGCTGTCGAGGGTACTGCACCACCTCGCAGCCGCGCTCAACAAGAAGGAGTACTCGGTGGCAGTATTCCTCGACATGAAGAAGGCCTTTGACAGTGTGTGGCACGAAGGCTTGATCTACAAGCTGGCCACCTCAGACGCGCCCCGTCGCGTCGTCAAGGTGGTCTCCACTTTTCTCACCAACAGGACGTTCAGGGTGGTGGTCGACGGGGCGCTCTCCAGCGCCCGCCCGGTGCCCGCAGGGCAGCTGCGTGTCGCCGGCGTGTTACTCACGTTACACCGACGACATCCCCACCACATCAGACGCCATGCTCGCGCTGTACGCAGACGACGCCGCGTACATTACTACATCGCTTAATGCGAAGTACGCGGCGGTCAAAATGCAGCGCGCGCTCGACGGGCTGCCCGACTGGCTGTCTAAGTGGTGGCTTTCGGTTAACGTGGGTAAGACGCAGGCGATGGTCACCGGCTTCGCGCCTCTCCCACCACCCTTGAAGCTGCAGGGAGCCGACATCGCGTGGTCGCCCCGGGTCAAGTACCTGGGGGTAACTATCGATCGTCGGCTCACGATGGGGCCACACGTCCGCTCGGTCGCCGCAAGGGGTAGGGTCGCCCGCAACCTCCTCAAACCGGTGCTCTCGTCCCGCATACCGGCGCGCGTCAAGTTGGGCGTGTACAAGTTGTACGTGCGCCCAATCTTGACGTACGCCGCCCCGGCATGGTTCGCCCTCACGAGCGAGTCGAGCCGAAAGCTGCTCCGCACGCAACAAAGTCAAGCGTTGCGGACCATTGTTGACGCTCCTCGTTTCGTGAGGAACAAGGTCATCGAACGGGACCTCGGGATTGAGAGCCTGGACGAGTTTGTGCGGCGACTCGCGAAGGGAATGTTCGCGCGTGCCGACGCATCTGCCTGGCCCCATGTCCAGGACTTTGCGCCCTGGCACGCGCGCCCCCCCGACGCGAGACCCTTGCCCCGCGACCTGGTAGCGGACGACGACCCCATCGCACCGGATTGACGCCTCAAGTGAGCCGCACCCAGGTTACACGCGGCTCACTTGAATCAACTGAACTTCACATAATATACACACATTCGTTGCGTAGCGTGTGCTAGGTTAATATAGGCACGTTACGCAGCGAGCGCAGCCACTCACCACTATACAGACGCTTAAACTCACACGCGTAGGCGCAGCGCGGGCCGCGATACGCGTAGACACTGAGCGGTGTCACACAGTACAATACCGCTCACACACACACGACTGCTCCTTAGCCCGGACCGTAACCGGCTAGCTCTGGAAGCGGGGCGGGCGGGAGCAAAACACCTATATTCTGTAGGAGCGTCGAGTCGGCACCTCTGTCGCTGGTCGTCCTCCGCCGGGCCTCCCCCAGGTAACTGGGGGTCTCACCTGGCGGGGACAGACCGCCGAGGTGTCGTGAAGAAAGCGGCGCTGTATGAATCAGCGTCGCGGCGCGTCTACAGAAAAACAACAAGCAACCACTCACATGACCGCACGTAAATTACGTGCGGCCAAAAAAGCCGCAGGCCATTGAAGCCGACATAGGGAGGGGCCTGTTTTTGCAGGCCACCGTACTGCCTCCGCGGCCGGGGGGCTCAGCCCCGGAACCGCTCGCCACGCCCCCTGACGGGGGCGTCGCGATCTCCACACGAACACTCACTCGCAGAGTCGCAGCTTAGAAGGCACAGTGGACGATAGCCCCGCAGTCACCACTGTTGTCATAAGCTTGAACTGAGCGGAGGCCCCGTCGCCCTCAGGAATAGCATAGCTAGGAGGTTAAGGGATGGGATAGCCCCGCAGTCCATCCCTGGAACCACCCATAGGTTTTGTCTAGACAACTTTTGTACACTAGAACTTAAGTATTGTCTATAGTGAATAAATTCCTAACTGTCATCGTTGGTTTCTATTCTATTCTATTTTTAATAAATGGCAAGCAAAGCCGATGTCGACTATTCTGCCAATGTTTAAAGTGAGCTGAAAAAACAAGAGTGCATGAGAGAAAAAAAAAAAAAGGTTTTAAACGAATAAAATTATTTGATTGATTTAGTTGATACAATGTAGATCTTGCTGGATTAGTACGGGACTGAAACAAACAAAAAATAGAAATAAATAAATATTATAATTGTTAAAACATAAAATACACGAATACCACACCCACATATGCAGAATAATTTATAATGTTATGTTATTGTGACGGATGAAGGTCATCAGCGCCACAAGCAGATCTGGAGAGGAGTATGTTAGCAGAGACGGGAAATTAATCGGAAGAGGGATCTTAAATTTTGGGAGGCGCCTATATAAGTCTAAAGGTGGAACGTTGTTCGAGCATTCAAAGAAGATGTGGTCCAGAGTGCCCTCTTCAAACCCGCACTCACAGAGAGAGGAGTCTCGAACACGAATCTTTTGCAGAAAAACCGGAGTACAACAGAAACCTAAGCGAATTCTACAAAGGGTAGAAATCATTGTTTTGGAGGCTTTTTTGTAACCATAGAACCAAGGTTTTGATTTTATTGTTGGTTGTACTGCATAGTAAAATCTGCCCTTTTTCCTTCCCGTGATATTCCACTGTTCCTGCCAAAGTTTGATGTGCACATTCTGAATGTTGTATAAAGATCTTTTAACACTTTCGACTCCACCCACTTTTCATAGAGCTCATACGCCATGCCGCCATACATATTGCAAATGGACCCTCCAGGAGGGTCACCGGCATTACGTTTGCGCTAAAGTGAACCCTCGAGGAGGGTCGTCGGCATTAGGTTTGAAACCGTATTATAAAACACTGTAAAAAGAAGTAAAATTGTGTTTTCAAAACGTCTTGTTGCTATATTTAGTATCTCTGGGGGTATTTACATGTACTAGTGGGGTGGAAACGTGAAATATTAAAAAATAAAAAAATCAAGAAAAGTATAATCGCTCGCTTTGATCCCGAGACAGGGGTATTCAACCTCTTCTGAAATTTTCAAACATGTAATAATTTTTTATTTTATTTTATTAATGAATAACAAACAGTTACATTATGCAATATTAGTCGTTGTTTATGTAATGAAAACGTAATTATTTTGTAACAGCTTATTAAAGATTAGGTAGTGTTCTATTATTTACTTGACGGTAATGATTCACTCTGGAATTACCTACTTTCAGTCGTTATTCATATAATGTTAATTGAGAAAGTACGTATAAAATAATTACGAAAAAACTCCGATTGAGATAAGAACTGATTTATGTCATAACTACTTTTACTTGTAGCTTCGCTCCCGTGCTTCCTTTGCCTGACATTACCTTAAGTTATTCCAGCTATAAACTATGTCTACAAACATCACGACACCGCGTCATTTACTCATTCCGTAGGTAGCATCATTACGTGAACGAAGACAAACGGAAATCATACACTACCTATTGGTGTAATACATATACAATACCTATGCCTATTGGTGTGATACATATACACGAACCCCAAAACGCATAATTATCCATGTACTCGTATATACGAGTACATTGATAAGTATGCGTTTTCGGGTTCGTGAGGTTATGTATTATTACATTAGGCATTTGTTTGTGTGGCTGTTAATTTTCTCTTAGAAATTACAGAACGTTTCTTTCTTATATCTATGAATATCACTATAGAGTAGGTTCGTTTTACGGTTTTATAATTTTTATCAGTAAAACGAACCTAATAACTTATAAGCTATCAGAAGGAGACGAAGTAATATACTGTTTAGAAACTTTTGAAGTAAATAAAATTAAAGAAAATCTAAGTCCTGTTTACATCAACTTTTATTTAGTTTTCAGTGTCAAAGGAAAAGTTTGTTTAAAAAAACGTTTATTTTATTATAGATATTAGGTAAGTAAAGGTTACAAATGGTGTTTGAAAATTAATTGCGAGAAAATGAAACAGGCATAAAATATATAGCAGTTCATCAAAAATGTTGCAAAGCATAGCTAATTCCCGTCACGAAACTTTTTAAAGGTTTTTTTTAATTTTCAACATGTGTCATTCGACTTGGGTACTTCATACTGCCAAGTCATAAAAACGTTTCTTTGTGTTTTTAAATAATAAATGACAACTATTTTATCTGATTTTATTAAATTAACGATAGAAAACACGGAAGCGGTATAAATTAAAATAAAAATATTGTTCGTGTGGCTGTTGGGCCATTATCTTAGTCTTAGAAAAAGAATTACTTTATGCACTAGAACATAAAAAGCGATTTTATGTCGCCTAAGCACAACATAAAGACGAACTTTTAGAGCATGAGAAGTGAAAATATTATTATGATGTAGAAGATTACTGTCAGAAACCATAGAGGACAAAAATGAATGAATGACAAAACGAAGTTGCACTATGGGTATTCTTTTTTACCATTTTGATACGGAACCCTGAAAAGCTTCTAATTTTAAAGTCATCCTCGTAATTTATAATCTCAAAATAAATATTTTTATTTTTAGTGAATATTTGTAACCGTAAAATGGTTTACCACCCCTGAAATAGCTCCCAATTATTTTTAAAAATAAAAATGCTGGTATTTGAAAACCAACGAATATACTAATAAATCTTGTTAAAATATACGACAAATTTTATTTTCATAGTTTATAATGCTGTATTCGCTAAGAAAAACGTACATTTAAAATGAGCCCTCCGCGAGGGCTCCCGGCATCCCATAAGGGATTTGAGTGAACCCTCCAGGAGGGCTCCCGGCACTGAACGTGTTAAGGTACTGGGATTTGTTTTGCGAAATAGCAAAGAATTTAAAAGAGCATCTACTAAAATAAAACTTTATAACACTCTAGTCCGTCTAATCTTAGAATATGGTTCAGTGGTATGGAATCCGCATTACGAGGTTTACACCAAGCGATTAGAGAGTGTGCAAAAGAGGTTCCTTTACCATCTATGCTATGGAGATCACTTGGTTAAACAACTAACCAACTACACTGAAAGGTTGAGACACTATAATATGGAAACACTAGCTAGTCGTAGGACAAAACTGGGCTTCTTTATCCTTCACAAGATATTGAGTGGATCGATAGACTGCAGTGAACTTTTGGGCTCACTAGGAATTAAAATTCCAACTCGGATTCTCAGGTCTAATACTTATAATTTATTCAACATCACAGGCTCCAAAACAAACCTGGGTCATTAAGATAGATAGATAGATAGATAAACCATTTATTTGGCGCATACAAAAAGACAGCACAACACACAAAAGTACAATATTAGATGATATCCAATTACCCACATGAACCTAATATAAAAGAAGGTGCCGATATAAAAAAAAAAAGAAAAAAAAAATACGTGTGGCACTCGGGGACTGCCGCGGTAAAGCTATTGCATAGCATACGTCTAGTCGCACGCACACAAACACCGTGCCGAAGTCTGTCGAACTGATACGACGTTAGACGATGCACGGCTTTCAACGCTGCACCGCTGTGCCGGTCGGAGTGGGGGGTGTTAGGTTTATTTTCGTTACAGAATTTCTTCATTCGGTCGCCGCGCTCAAAGCCCAAGATAAAAGCTATGCAATAGCTTAAAAAAACATACATAGGTATTGAAATAAAAGCGACACTATGATGAAAACTTAAAATTAAATTAAACTAATAATAACGAAATATACACAGTGCGGTGTGCGTCTCAAGGTTGTATATCAAATGGGAGTCCAGCTCAGCATGTGTCAGGCAGATGTACCTGACGCTGATATTCTGCTGGATCCCTGTAGTGACACACGGACGTTGAGCAGACGAGATAAATTGGTGTTGTGACAGGTGTTAAGTGCAGAGTGAAGTTTTGTAAGTATACCCGACACTTTAATTATGTATTCTTCAGTAAGTTTTGCATTGGGAAACGTTCTTGTTCGCAGATGTGTTAGTATTGTGTTTTGATTACTTGATTCTTATATTATTGATAAAGTTATAAGCAGTATAATGTGTAAATAAATAATATTATAATAATATAGTGTCGTAGGTGCGAATAAAATAAAACAATTTGGCTAGAATTAAATTAAAATTAAATGCGTTTACAATAAATAAATATAGGTAAGTAAATAACATGTGTAAGTATTATAAGTATTAAACAACAAAAGATCCACAAACTACCCAAGCACTATACCTTTGTTCACAGTTTGTAACCAGATTGATTCGGGAAGAACACGACAGCCAGTTATATAATGGACGTGTGGTGTTCTGGCATGATCTACCATTAGGGACTTAGGGATTACAAATAAAACGATCGAATTATCAGTAAGTACACACCAACCCAAAGGGAACGTCCAGTCGCCACCACGGCTCAAGCGTGACAGCTCGCCGGTGTTGCCAGAGAGTTGAGTGCTACATTTATTAGTACATCACATCTCTTCCTTTTTATAAGTTAATTAAGTCATTTAGATGTTAACTTATGAAACGTCAGAAGCTAGGTGCACGGTTCCAAATGGTCGTTTCCTATGGAGAAGAACCAGCAAGAAACTCCATGGTTACTCTTTTGAAAATAATTGGCTTTTACAATGTTTTCAAATAACAACAACAAATGAGGACAGCGTAGGTCTAGCCACAAGTACCAGGTACATGATGAAATAAAATGTCTATCGATCTAAAGTCTACCAGGCCTACCAAGTCCTCACATTTACATTTTTAAGTACAATATAGTAATAGCATTTATACTAAACTTCCATATCTGAATTTTCGTTATCTTTAACTTTCCATTTGCTTTCTACCTTCTTTATTACGTTATTTCTTTTTTTTTTTTTTCCTTTTCTTATTTTTTGTTGAATTGTGTTGTCACTAAGTCTGAATTTCGTAGCTATTTTCTAGATCTGTTAAACTATTTTGTTTACTAAACGAAAATTACTTTATTCAACAAATCATAAGGATATTGGAACATTATATTGTTACCTGTCCTTCATGTTGACAGTGCTTGGTTGGCGTTGCCCTTCGTGAGCTGTTTCTGATAGGTACCTGTTTTCTTAAATGAGATAAATGACTTTTTAATTATAATGTTTGTAATCGAAGGATTCGACACTTGATTTGCGTGCGAAACCCTGATTTCATGCCAAATATAACGTTTAGATCCCGTCATTATTTATTATGGAAATGGCAGTATTTGTTAAAACAAATGCGAACTTATTTACTAAGGTCTCGGACACCAGAAAAAGCCCCGTGAGAAACCAAACTTAAGGCTTTTCTAGTGGAAAAATGTATTATACTCCATTAATTATTTTCTAAATGACCGATAAAATATACACATAGAATTTTTTTTTTTTTTTAGTTAAACAAATTGAATTTTGATTATTTTAAAGATTTGAATTGTACTTTGACATTTTAATTGCATTTTGACATTTTAAGTGTATTTTGACGTTTTGATCTTATTTTGACTATTATGTATTTATTGATTGTATTGAACTGTTATTTTTTTTTTTTTTGATAATTGTGTTTAAAATATTCTTATTTTTTATTAGTTAAAGCATCATATTTATTCATTAAAATTTTGCATGTCAAATCTTGGCAGAATGTATTGCTCAACTATTTCTGCACGCCTTATTTGTATATATCTGCATTCTAGCAAATAAATAATTTGATTTGACTTTTTTTTTTTTTTTTTTTTTATAGCTAAGGCTCATTATTTTTTTTTATAATGTCGTTGCCTGTTCTCTTTTCCAAAATGCCATGGTTGGCATTCTTGTGCTTTATTACAGAAAACTGAATTTATTCGATGGTTTTCGGTGGTCTACATGTCTTAATTGCTTTTGATGTATTTTTCAAGTGTTTCAAGTGGTTTAATGCCTGATGATGAAAGCTAAACTGACCCAGAAAATAAATGGTTTTTTTGATAAACATTTATTCTTTGTTTAGTAAAACGTATTGCCTTCGAGCTCTGTTAATAATACGTTTTTTAAGCACCTGGCATCATGTCCTTTTTATCAAGTCCAACATAATTAAGACGTCATCTACTATTGTCATGCGAACGCAGAGTGAGCATGACAATAACCATAACGGAAAAAGATCAGCTTACTGAGATCTTTTGATTGATATTATCTCAGGTAATAATGCTTTATTGGCAGTACGCATAATTATTCAAACAAATATGAATATCATCATCAGGCTTTAGAACCGGTACCATCGGAGAAATCCAAGAAGGTTTATTTACAGGTTCAATTACGACCATTACTATATGTTCGCCTAATTTCTTATTTATCTTTGGTTCCAAAGGAATGGGGATTTGCTGTTAGGCTGACTAACTGAAGGAGTGGTATTATCAAAAGTGATATCTTATTGAACATCATTAAACTTGGCGAACTTTGTTGTTAATAAAAAATTATTGACGAGACGTTAGAGGTTTTCTTTTATTTGTCCTTTTTCTGCAGTGTTTCAGGCAGGGACTTGAAACGATTTATCACGCTATTTTGTTTAATCACGCTGCTAAATATTAGCATATTTTTTAGCACAATACTCGCTGCTAAATATTAACATATTTTTGGCACAATTTTGATAAGTAGTTCACACTTGATTTGTTTTGTTACATTGCATACACTGGTCGGTTATCGTACCAATGTATGAACTTGATGAGTTTTCACCCATTTATTTAAACATTTTGTTACATTGCATACACTGGTTGGTTAAACCAATGTATGAACTTGATGAGTTTTCGCCCATTTATTGCATACACTGGTTGGTTATACCAATGTATGAGCTTGATGAGTTTTCACCCATTTATTGCATACACTGGTTGGTTATACCAATGTATGAACTTGATGAGTTTTCACCCATTTATTGCATACACTGGTTGGTTATACCAATGTATGAACTTGATGAGTTTTCACCCATTTATTGCATACACTGGTTGGTTATACCAATGTATGAACTTGATGAGTTTTCACCCATTTATTGCATACACTGGTTGGTTATACCAATGTATGAACTTGATGAGTTTTCACCCATTTATTGCATACACTGGTTGGTTATATCAATGTATGAACTTGATGAGTTTTCACCCATTTATTGCATACACTGGTTGGTTATACCAATGTATGAACTTGATGAGTTTTCACTCATTTATTGCATACACACTATGAAATTATTTTCCATAAGCAGCTGGTATTTACCATTTACTCACAATATGTTTATATTTAAATCCATCAACTGGTTTACGATCTCTTACGGTGAGTGTGCGGTATTAGTAGATCATGTGTATGTATTTTTATTACAATCGACCAACTACACATTTACTACAGATTAGCTAGATGGCGCTGTCAAGTAAACATTGAAATTGTACGTAGTTCTAGAAAATTTAATATTAAAATTAGAAAAGTTAAGTTTTAAACTACTAATATTATAGAAAAGTGAAGCCGATCGTACGGACCAACAGTGACAGTGTTATTGACGTTCTTTAGTGTCGGACTATCCAAAAATACTAACTTCAAGAAACACTAGCAGTGACTTTGAAAAACAGTGACTTAATACTATTCAAGACCCTCAGTGAGTTACGTGTCATCCCTGTGCATAGATAATTGTGAACTAAAGTTAAAAACACTTCGAACATATTCGTAACATAAACAATATTGACTCGATGTGATTCTTATTCAAACTTGTCAACCAAAAATCGTTTTTTTTATTCAAATGTTATGACAAGTTAATGTTAACTACAACACCATCTATGGAAAACCACATAAACTAACATGTCAATCTGTGTTGCCAAACTGCTGTCAGTGTTAACAGTTTGATTAATTATTTTACCATTGGCAAAAGTGACATCTATCGGTTGAGATACAAACTATCATCGATCAAACTTAAACTGATACCAAATTTCGCCACTCATTTCTAAGCACGTCTGGCCTGGTGGTTCTGAGTGAGTACTTGTAATGAGACATCTGGGTGACGAGAGTTCGAATCCCACAAAGTGATATTCTTTTCTTTGGGTATTATTTTAAATTCTTAATCTTAATTTGAATTTATAATTATGAACTTCTTAGACAATATAACTTTCCGAAGAACACGCACGCGATCGGAACCTGATAACAGCGACATAATATCGCAGACGATGGATTGTACCGCAAACTCCGCGCCAGACATGTCCGAAGATGAAGATGAAAGCCAATTGAATATTTACAGGAAAGAGATAGAAGATCTCAAAACTCAATTACAAACTGCACACAAAGAAATAGAACTGTTATCACTAGAAAATAGTAACTTGAAGCAGAGAAATGCTGTCTTATTGGAAAAGAATAAAACTTATAAAGTAATTGCCAGTAGTCCGCTTAGGGCCAAAGTCCAAACGCCAAATAAGAACACTGCGAGTACTAAACAAAAACAGACGCATACTTCGGAAATTATGGAAAATACACACGGCGCACCCTCGATCAATTATTTCAAGGAGATAAAAGTCGACACTCTAAATAAAGAAACGCAAACTCCCGAGATGATTCACGACACATTGGTGCAAAACCAAAACCGGACACCAATTTCACACCTGAGTAATGTTGCCTCAAAAAAACCAGTGGGCGTATTTCGACCTAAACCTAAAAATAGACTCGCTATAATGAGTAGTAGGTGTACTACAGGTGCACTACCGTTAATTGAAGAGGTATTTTCTGGTGAATTTGACTACTGTCATTATTTGCTGCATGACGCTACCACAAAAGAGTTGTTACTCACTGTCGAAGGCAAATTAAAAGACTTCACAATGCAAGACTATTGCCTGATCTTCATTGGAGAAAACGATATAAAAAATAGCGAGTATCTAGATATCCTTCAAAACTTGAAAAGCTCGCTGAAAAACACTGCACACACAAATATTGTTGTATGCGCGCCGACTTATATAAGAGGTGCACTAATCCATAATTTTATTATAAAGTCGAGTTATTTAACAACCTGCTCAGTTTGGACATAAAAAACAACGACTATGCTTACTTTTTCGATAGTAATTACACGTTGACTCTTGACATGTTTTCTTACAATACAGGGAAAATCAATAAATACGGATGGAGGGACATCTTTACCCAGATCAGATCCAATATATTTATTGACTACGATCAAGATTATGCTAAAGTTAGCAATGCCAATGCGCGGATGGAAAACTTATGTCATAATTTAACCATAACAAATAAAAAACACATAAACAATACCCCAGAAACACCTCAAATACCAGATACCAATATGACATCTGAGCAACTACAAATTAACGTCGGTGATCCTGATTTAACCACCAATAACATGGATTTTTTTCGTACACAATAATATACGAATCCTGCATCAAAATATTGCCGGACTTTTGAACAAAGCAGATTTACTTATAATTCATCTACAAGAACTAACACTAAGTCGAAGAAATATAGATGTCATATGTATAACGGAACACTTTATTATGCATAGTCAAGAACATCTCTTAACAATACCAGGTTATAAGCTTGCCGCATGTTATACGAGACGAGAAAAGAAACGGGGAGGCGCCTGTATCCTGGTAAGCAAGTCTCTTCAATACAAAGAACTTGGAGATGCAACAAAATATTCCGTAACAAGTGTAATCGAATGCTGTGCGGTTGAATTAGTAGAACAAAAATTGATAATTATATGTGTATACAGATCGCCTAAGTCACGGAATTTAAATATTTTTTATGATAACTTAGAAATAATTTTAAAATCATTATGTACCAACCCTAAGAAAAAAATTGTTGTTTGCGGGGACTTTAATATAGACAGGTTAAAAAGAAATAACATTAGTTTAGACTTTGAATATTTTCTTTTGGGATTTAATCTCACACTACAACTTGATCAACCAACTCGGTTATCTAGTAACAGCTCATCATCATCATCTGCCTAGCCTTTTCCCAACTATGTTGGGGTCGGCTTCCAGTCTAACCGGATGCAGCTGAATACCAGTATTTTACATGGAGCGACTGCCTATCGGACCTTCACAACCCAGTTACTGGGTAATACGATACCCCTTGGTAAGACTGGTTGTCAGACTTTCGGGCTTCTGACGACCCGTAACGACTGTCAAAGATCCACGAATGACAGCCGGGACCAACGGCTTAACGTGCTTTCCGAGGCACGGAGGGGTCTCGGTATGTAAAGATGGTCACCCATCCACAGACCAACCGCGGCAAGCGTAGCTTAACCTGATCGATCGACCTGTGTGGCTGTTATTATGTAGCCACGGGCCCCTCATCTAGTAACAGCTGTCTGGATAATTTCGCTCATAATTCCAAGAATAAATGTAAATGTGAAGTAATGGACTTTGCCTTGTCTGATCACTCTGCACAAGTATTTGAGATTAAGGTAAACAAAGCCTATAGACTAAACTCATGGCGTGTAAAAAAACGGGACCTATCACTGGAAAACTTAACAAAATTCAATAGCTACCTACAATGCCTTTCATTTACTGAAATGTATGAGACAGAAAATGTTAATGAAGCGTATAACATATTTATGCAGCAGTTTGGTTTGTTATATAAGCTTTGTTTTCCTTACAAGTTAGTCATAATAAACCCAAATAAGAAAATTAAGTGGATTTCTAAGGGAATACGATTATGTAGTCGGAAGCAGCGTCACCTTCTATGGGCGCATAGACTAAAGCCATCAAATGAAAATAAACATAAATTTAAAAATTATTCCCGGCAATTTAGGAAGATTGTAAAATTAACTCAAAAGGCTCAAAATAACTATTTTATTAAGAATTCAAAGGCATCCTGGCAAGTTATCAATAATAAAGCATGTACAGTAAGGGACATAAGTGGAGTAGCAAATTCACAAAGCAATAGATTGACACTTTGGTTTTACTTACGACCTTCTTTTAATGAGTCATTTCTTTACTATAGACACACACACTCACATTCATTTGCAACTGATTGTATTTCATAAATTCAACCGCTACGGTATATGTCATGATAGCCTAGCGGTTATCATATTTGGGTAAGTGCGTTCTGCGTAGCGATCCGTGAGTTCGAATCTCACGCGCGATGATAGTTTTTTTAATGTTTTAATAATTACTTCGAATAATCACGCTTTTGACTATAATTATATTTCCTTGTCATGTTCGTCTTGTGCGCTTAATTCGTAAAACTTTATGATTATACCCACAGATATCTAAATAAATAAATTATAAGGTAGACAGTTAAGTTATACGAGTCATTCACCGCGATTAAATATTATAACGTTGTTAGTTGGTTGTTTATTGGCGACGTGTGTCTGTGTTCTATCTATTAGCCGTGTTGTAGTTCCTTTTAAAATGCAGAATATTGAAATTAAAGCGAATATGATTGCGCTGCGTAAAAGTGGACTTAATATAACACAAATATCTTATGAAACCGAACTTAATGTAAGTATTATGAATATGAGTTAATTATTTTTTCAAACATTTATTTTATTAAAATAGAACTGCTGATCCTTGTAGTTATTTTTTGAAACGTATTATAAGGTCTAAATAGATAAAAAAAATATAATTTCGAAGTCCTAGATTTTAAGTGATTATTATCTATATTTAACATTTCTTTTTTCATTATAATTTTGTTTCTAAATCATAGGTAATACTTATTCGTATTTTGCTAGTAGCCTAACAGTACTTCTTTTTTGTTTTAGAGAAATTACCTTCTGTGAGTCGGAGGGTCACTAAATAAGGAAGAGGGTAGCCTTGCCAGTCGAAAGCGACTGGTTATATACCTACCAACGAGATATTTTGCCGAATTATTATTCGACACGTCTTTACGAACCGTTCGCCGTGCAAACAAAAACCAGCTCAAAAACCATAGTTGATTGAAAATCATAAACAAGAACGTTTATATTTTATGATACAGCGATGGAAAGCAAGGAATTAGAAAATAAAAAAATATAAGTATATTAAATAAAAAATAGTAAATAATAATAAAATTATATTGTAGCATATTCGTAATAAGGATTATTTTGAGGTTTAGTTTCAATCTTCTTTTCGTAATGAAAATGAATACTTAAGCTATAACCACAATAAGTCCTAAACTAGAAGTTTATTTATACTTTATAAAATTATAACGAATAAACATTTTGTAATCAGTTATAAAAGATTTTTATTCTTAACCCCATATTTCACTAACTATATAATAATAAAAACAATTATTATATTATTATTCTCGTTTATTAATTTATCGAATAATAAAAGAACAGATGAAGATAAAATTGTTGAAAAGAAAAAAAAATCCCATATCGAGATTAGAACCTAGAACCTAGTGTTTCTTTATCCTATACGTTACACTATGAGCTATTTGAACTTATTAAAACGTTATCAATTTTAGCAATCCTATGAACCGCCCAAGGTCATACGTAATTAGAAAGTGATATGTTTTTGTTTCGCTCGACACCAGTGTATAAATTCTGAGGTGTGCGTTCTGTGTTAATACACTTATACATACATATTAGGTACGGGTACGGCTTGTACTGCGCGTTCACAGCAAAACAATCCTTACCGTGCTACTCGACTTATGTCCCTAGATTGTACCTATGAACCCATTTCTCAGATAAAAATAAATAATATAATTATTAATAACCCTAAGGAAATTGCAGACGCATTCAACGACTACTTCATTAATCAGATTAAAAGCTCATCTAAAACATCACTCGAAACAAGTGGTCTACACGAAAACCCTAACACAATGTTCATGAGACCAGTTGTGCCTCAAGACGTACTCAGGGTAATAAAATTATTGAAAAATAAAAATAGCGTGGGCTACGATGAAGTAGCAACGAAAGTTATAAAATTTGTATCAAATAACATAATCGTACATATTTGCCACATTATTAACTTAGCCATCAGCACTGGTGTATTTCCTGATGGTTTAAAAACGGTCATAGTCAAACCGCTTCACAAAAAGAAGTGCAGGGAGGATATAGGTAATTGTGTTTCTGTGTTGGTCCAAGACGTCCTATAATTCTTGACTTGTAGTAGACGCATCGTGTCGCCCTCAATCACGTATATTTGAAGCTAAGTTAAAAAATGGAACGCTTCTTACGTATACTGGAACGCGCCCAAGCTCATCTGTCATTCGACTTATTCGTGCGCGCCAAAAATCCACGTTTTTTCTTCTTGCTCCGATAAAAAGTTATTTCAGGTAAATTTAACTACTTAAAATAAATATTTACAATGGGAAAACATAAAAGGAAAAGGAGGAATGAAGATGAAGAATTATTTTCGTTATTTAAAAAGTTTAAGAAACGAATGAAAAAAAGACACTTCCACTTCGAGTGAAAGCGAAGTACAGGACGATATTCAAGGTAAATACAAGAATTCTCAAACATACAAATACTTAACATACCTACTCTTCTTTTGTGATCATAGTTATCACATAAGTGCTTATCCGCTATTCTTATGCACGCGGTGCTTGTTGTCAAAAAGCATGTGCATACTTGTATATAATCCGGTGTTTGGGCTAATTAGAATCATAAGTACACAATCTGTGGCTAATTATATAAAGAAATATAACAATGGTATGAGGATATACTCGTGTGGTAGCACTGCGAGTGCTATTCGTGAGGTATATCCCGACCGAAAATTAAGGTTAGAGGTTATGCCCATGTGGTGGTACTGCGAGTACCATTCGTGTGGCATATCCCGACCGTAACCCCTTTAAGGTTTGCGGATCTACTCGTGTGATGGCACTGCGTGTGCTATTCAAGTGGTATATCTCTCACCTCAATAAAAGGCTCCTTTAATAAAAGAGTACCTAAGGGCAATAAATAAAATTTTTTTTAGCCCCAGAGAGTGTAGAAGAGGAAACAAATTTAGCCAAACAGGCTACAGTGGAGTTGGCTCTGGAGAATCAGCTTCTTGAGCTTTCTGCCACTGAAAATAATCAAGAGAATCCCTCGGATTCTTTGCCATTAGATGAGGACATACTTAGTATTTTAGGAGACGACCCTAATAAAAAGACTTATGCAGAGGCAATTCACAAAACATCACCATGAGATGGAATCATATAATTACCAATGGACTAGCGAAGGATAGCAAAACAAAACTCCTGAAGTTGTATCCAATCCCTGACAATTGTCTTTTTTTTGGAGGCCCCCAAAATAAATCCGTAGATTAAGGCAGCTGTCTCAGAGCAGGTCTTAAAAAGAGACCGGGCAATAGAGCAGCAACCAAAACTACCTGGGCCAAGCTACGGCTTGCATCGGGAAGGCGCTTGACATTTTGATTAAAAGTAAAGAGTGCAAGGAAGCTACAAAAATTGTAAGCAACACCGGTTGTATGCTGTGTGATTTATTCCACTCCGAGTCAATATCTCGCAGATACCTTTTACAATTTGCACTCAATAAAGATACAAAGGATATCGTTACTCAAACAAAAGTGGGTAAATACATTTTTGGTGAAAACCTTTATGAGGATTTAAAAGCTGGAAAAGCTATTAATAAGACTGGATCAGAGATCAAATATAACCAACCACAATCATCAAAACAAGCAAAACCAACCAATTTAAACTCACGGGGCCCGCCTCGGAAGTACCAACCTCAACATACACCGAGCGCGGGCAGGCAACTCAACGCCAGGCCTCGACCAGCAGCTCAGAGGTGGCAAGCACCTCAGCGGTGGCCAGCTCCACAGCGGTGGCCAGCTCCTCAGCAGAGAAGTGGCCCACCACACAGAAAAACTTAGAGGTAAAACTCCTGTCATCTCACTATAATAACTGGTTACCCATTACCAAAGATAAGACCGTTTTGTCCTGGGTTGCAGGTTACAAATTGCCATTTTTAACTATACCTTATCAAACAATTGCACCAGCAAATAAATTAAAAGGCAGAGAGGCTCAAGACATGTAACAATCAATATCCCATCTTCTTACCATAAAGGCTATAAGGGAATGTGAGCCATGTAATAATCAGTTTCTTTCACATATTTTTATAGCAAAAATCGATCTTAAAGAGGCATATTACTCTGTGCAGATACATGAGCATTATAGAAAGTACCTTCGTTTTCAATGGCAGGATAAGCTATATGAGTTTAATGTACGAGTATTAGCGTTCGGTCTCTGCATAGCGCCATGTTTTCACAAAAATTATGAAACCTGTCATTGAACACCTCCGGTCTCAAGGAATTTTGTGTGCTGTTTATCTTGATGATATACTTTTAATTTTTGAAAACATTTTAGAGGCAAGAGATGGTATTGACAAAGTGTGTAGCCTTTTAGAAAACCTAGGTTTTTACAATTAATTATGACAAGTGTATACTTTTACCCCAACAGAAATGCAAATTTTTAGGTTTTGTGCAAAATTCACTAGACATGACAATAGAATTACCACCTGAAAAATGCTTAAAGATTCAGCAAGAATTATTATCTTTTTATAATAAGAAAAACTGCAAAATAAGAGAATTTGCCCATTTGTTAGGATTACTCACTTCCATTTGCCCCGCTGTTAAGTATGGCTGGGTATATACCAAAGCTTTTGAAAGACTGAAATACCTGAGTTTGCTTAATAATAATGAAAATTACAATAAAACTGAAATTGCCCAGCTATTTAAAATCAGATTTTGATTGGTGGTTTAAAAACTTAAAAGCACCTAGTAACAACATTCGGTCAGACTGCTATGCATTAGAAATTTTTCAGATTCGTCTTTAACGGGTTGGGGCGTGGCGTGCAATGATAACTCTTTGGGAGGCTCATGGTAAATTGAAGAGTCTAAGAAACACATTAATTACTTAGAACTCCTTGCTTCTTTTATTGGATTAAAAACTTATGCTACTAACCTCAGGAATTGTCAAATACTTCTCCGAATAGACAACACAACGGCTATATCGTACAAAAATCGTATGGGAGGAGTACAGTTCAATCATCTCAACACACTGGCAAGGGACATTTGGAAATGGTGTGAGTCTAGGAACATTTTTGTATTTGCTTCTTATATCCAGTCAAAAGAAAACTTTATAGCAGATGCAGAATCTAGAAAGACTCAAGCTAACATAGAATTTGAATTAGCAGACTACGCATTTCTGCAGATAATTACAGCTTTTGGCAGACCCAATATAGACTTATTGGCCTCTAGAGCCAATAAAAAATGTAACAAGTTTATATCTTGGCACAAGGATCCAGAAGCGTATGCTATAGACGCTTTTACCGTTTCATGGTCTCAGTATTTTTTTTATGCCTTTCCACCATTCTCAATGTTACTAAAAACTCTCCAAAAAATTGCTAATGACGAGGCTACTGGTATTATTGTTGCACCCTATTGGCCCACCCAACCTTGGTATCCTTTATACCAAAAATTACTATGTTCAGAGCCAATCTATTTCCAACCTAATAAGTCATTATTAATTTCTATAAACAGCAGGCCGCATCCTCTTCACGAGCGGCTTACCCTGGTTGCAGGGGTCTTATCAGGAAAGCTCTAGAGAGCCGAGGTGTTCCTGATATGTTAATTAACGTCATGCTAGCTTCCTTAGCAGATAATACTGTGTCACAGTATAACACATGTTTAAAATCATGGTGGACTTATTGTTTAGATAATTCAATACATTGTTACAGTGCTGATATCCAAGATATATTAAAGTTTTTAACCGGGATGTACAACAAAGGCTCAAAATATGGAAGTCTCAACTCATGTCGATCTGCAATTTCGCTATTAGTAGGACCACAAGTTGGTACCAACGAACTAATAAAAAGGTTCTTTAAAGGAGTTTTTCGGCTAAGACCAAATAACCCAAAGTATGATGTTACCTGGGATACCAACACTGTGTTGAATTACTTAAGTAATTTATATCCCAATAAAAAAATAGTAACCATTTTAGCTTTAATAACTGCACACAGGGTCCAAACCTTAAGTCTGATTAAATTAGAAAATATTAAATGTTGTAAAGAAAAAATTATCATAAAAATTACTGATCTCATTAAAACATCTCGTGTAGGTGCAACTCAACCTGCCCTAATCATTCCATTTTTTCTCGAAAGGCCCGAAATCTGCCCTGCACAGTCACTAGTTGACTACATCAAAATAACTGAAAAATTACGATCCAGTAATTCAGGACGGCTTCTTTTAAGTTTCAAAAAGCCATATAAAGTTATAGGATCACAAACTATAAGCAGCTGGATCAAAGATATGATGACCAAGAGCGGCATAGACACCACCATGTTCACAGCACATAGCACGCGACATGCATCCTCATCGAAAGCGAAAGCTCTAGGAGTCAATCTAGATATCATTCGAAAAACGGCAGGTTGGGGTGAAACCTCTTCAGTGTTTGCCAGGTTCTACAACAGACCTATTATACAATCAGAGACTTTATTCGCAGAAACTATTTTTAATTCAAGTGGCTAACTTTACTCGTGTATGAGTAAGTTATCTGTTAATGATTTTATGAATCTCAATTTTAGTTTTAATTAAGATTAATTAGTTGATTGATGTCTGAAAATTATTAAAATTTAAATTTTATTTGTTACTCATTAATGAGTGTTTCGTTATGTTTCTGTTTGAATTATTAATTCAAACTTTATTGATTTTTATTAATACACTATAAAAAAGAAATTAATTGTTGTATTTCACGACCCTTTGAACATCCTACAAGTCAAGAATTATAGGACGTCTTGGACCAACACAGAAACACAATTAGAAATCAAACGAACTTACCAAGTGAAGTTCGATGTTAATTGTGTGAAGGTGTTGGTCCAAGACGTCCAAGACTCCCACCCTGACCCTAATGCTAGTGCATGAGTACCCTAAGTTACAGGTCGCGAAATAGGAACTTCAAACTAAATGACAGATGAGCTTGGGCGCGTTCCAGTATACGTAAGAAGCGTTCCATTTTTTAACTTAGCTTCAAATATACGTGATTGAGGGCGACACGATGCGTCTACTACAAGTCAAGAATTATAGGACGTCTTGGACCAACACCTTCACACAATTAACATCGAACTTCACTTGGTAAGTTCGTTTGATTTCTAATTATAGACCGATTGCTTTAATTCCTGTGTTTTCCAAAGTGGTAGAAAAGATTATATATGAACTAATCGACAACTTTCTGACAAAATACAACATACTATGTAATGAACAAGCAGGCTTTCGAAAAAATAAAAACATTAATACAGCAATATATGATTTTTTACACGAAATAATGATAAATGTAGATAATAAAACACATATCTGTGCCATTTTTACAGACATGACTAAAGCATTTGACTGTGTCAATCACGATATTCTATTGAACAAGCTTAATAGCTACGGTCTAAGGGGAAACATGCACAATCTCTTAAAATCCTACCTCAGTAACCGCACACAATATACGGAGATATCCAGAATTTGTCTTAAATCAAAATGTGAACAAAAATATAAATCTGATAGTAAAATTATTAAATTCGGCGTACCGCAAGGTAGTGTATTGGGTCCCCCGCTATTTTTGCTGTATATAAATGATCTGCCCCGTCAGATACCAAATCCAATGGTTCTATTTGCCGATGACAGCACAGCACTGATTAAATGTACAAATATCAATAATTATGAACAGGATATCAACAATACCCTTAGAAATATTGTTGAATGGCTTGATAAAAATAACCTGGTAATAAATTTACCAAAGACTAACGTGATGCATTTTCACCAACGAACAACTCCACCGAACGTTAATGTACAGTACAATGGCCAAGTGATCAATCAAACAAAGGTCGCGAAATTTCTAGGAATTTATATAGACAATCAATTAACTTGGAAAACGCAAGCTGAAGAGGTGTGTAGAAAGTTGAGCACTGCAGCCTATGTTCTTTTTAACCTGGCAAAAAAAGTTGACTTAAAAACTGCTTTAGTGGCATACCATGGTTTAGTCGCATCGGTCCTGACTGAGGTTTGGAATAATTTTTTGGGGTAACTGCAGCCTAAGAGATAACATATTTAGAGCACAAAAACGCTGTGTTAGAGCTATGTGTAATCTTAAAACTATAGATAGTTGTAAATCTCTGTTCAAGTCTTTGAAAATACTTACTTATCCGTCGTTATATATTTTGGAAATGGCAATTTTTGTAAAAAGAAATAAAAAATTGTTTGCTAAGTTCTCGGATTCCAAGAAAGGTCCCGTGAGAAGTCAATACAAAAACCTCTTAATTACCGGTGGCTATAAAACAGCGCTACTTAGTAAAAGTGTTTTCTGCATGGGCCCAATAATATTTAACAAACTACCGGACAGCATAAAAAGTGACACCCTTCGACAATTTAAAAATAAACTTAAGGCTTTTTTGATACAGAAATGTTATTATTCGATAAGTGATTTTTTGAATGACCCTATGTGTGACATCTCAACAATTTAATATTACTTACTTATAGACATTATTAATTTGATACAAAAATATTATTATTTAAATACTATTATTATTACTTCTGGACTTGTTAAAATAATTTATTTGTATCTTAATTATCACTATTTAATTTTCATAATTTTACTAATAAGCTACTTAATAATAATATTGCTAATGACATTATTTGTTAATTTTTGCATGCCAAAACTCAGGCAGAATGTACCCGGCTCTCTTTATTTTTTATAACAACTTTATTGTACAACACCTACATTCTACGCAAATAAATTTGATTTGATTTGATTTACACAACACTGGAACGTTTATGTTGGTAAGCGTTAACTGGCACTGTTTTTTAAGGCTAGTCTGACCGAGGGTATCAGCTTGTTTACTTGAATTAAATACAATCATTTTTTGAATATAGCAAATATTATAACATTGTTTTCGTTTTCAAGGTAGGAATTTATTTCACTTGTGCTCTGGCTATCGTGGAACTTGTTCAAAAGCCTTGTTAAAATTGTCGCAAGGAAATATAAGTATTTCTAGGGCTCTAGGGTAGATTGGACATTTTGGGCGACCTGAAACAATGTCAGTATGCCTTTGTGTTGCACCCTTGGCGCTAATGGATAAGGTGTTTCACCATTTTATTTGTACTCTCAGTAAAATACAAATTACTGGTCTTAAATTTCCTCGTAATATTATGTTATCAGCCATCTGTACCCAATCACGTTTATTTGGCCAATCTTACTATCTGTAATATCCGTGCCATGTTCTCACAACACTATAATATTATAATAGCAAATAATAAATGATTTGATAAGTCCTAGATCGGTATTTTACTATGATGGCTGCATAACGAATAAACTACAATGTATGTGTAATTTACACGTAATTATGTCCCTGACTTTGAATTTTAGTATAACTCAAGTTTCAACTGGTGGGACGCTGCGCCGTAACATTTTAATTAGTTACATGCGGCGTAAGATGGTCAATAATAGAATGAGTGATATTAATCTATATTACGCTGCAGTAGCTATGGGCTATGCCGGTAACATTATATTACATTAGGTTTAGTGATATTTATGTTAACTAGAACTTCAAAAATTAAGTTACAATAAAGGTGACAAAGGAAATATTAATTAATTTGCATTTTATGCACATGCCTTGGCAACATTACACCTTAATGCTCCTTGGCACCTTGTTTCTCTTTGGCAAAATAATAACTTTGGTACACTTGTTATGATAATAAAACTGTAGTATATCAATTAGTAGTACATGTACCCATTGCACTGTAGGTTAAGAGATATTTATATAATGATTGGTGATATTTGACCAAACTTATTTTCTTTAACATTACTAACGACATCCGAATTACTTCAACCATACTCGTACAACATCATTAATATAAGAACGCGATCAATAGTGAGGTGAGTATTATAATTAACGTTAAAAATTCTTACTACGTAGGTAGGTATTTAAATAAATAATGTCACTGAAATACTGGATAGATTATATTTACGCGGACTTACGCGGTAAGCCGCGATTTCTATAGACTAGGGTTTTTTTTTTTTTTTCTTTAAGTTTACCGTATCTGAGAGCTCTTTGGATATTGTTAATGAACAAACTAGCTAGCAAGTCGTACAAAGATTCTTTGATGACGTGGGCTAAGTGCTCAAAGCAAAAGGTCACATTTCACTACAATTAGTTCATTTTTTTTTTTACCAGTTTTAATAGTACGATAATAATTTCTCCCTTTACTCCGATTTTATCGAAGCGGAACTTTTGTTAAAACTGGTACTTATATTGACGGTATTTGTATTTAGAGAATCGTTATTTACTCAAAAGAAATTTACTACAAATTTCACTTAATGAGAAATATTTTAACTATATATAGTGATGACATTCATGAGCAGAGCTAGTATGGACCCACACCCAAGTAGTGTTAAATTGGGCTATCTGGATCACAGGAGATCCAGATAGCCCCAATTTAACTTCTAGAGAAGTGATTTTGAGTTTTTGAGAACTGATTGTCGTTCTTTAAATAACTTGATCTATTCAAACCGTTTTTCTTAGCAACATCTACAGAACTGATTTCGTTTTCTCTAGAACTGAATCATTCAAACATTTTTGTCTCGATCATTCAAATACTTACTAAAAAATATCCTCTTAATCATCTGTTTGAGAACTGTTTTTTATGTTCTTAATAACTAGATGACGAAAAATTTTTGGCTCTTTTCATACTCGATTTTTATTTTAGTTCTTTTTTATTATACATGATAGTGTATTGTGGAACTGATCCAGAAACATCCAATTACAACCATTATTCATTATTTTTCAACTCAGTCGATGTTGGTCTATGGTTTAGGTACTTTTGAATAATGGTGATAAGTTTCCCGAGCAAATATCTAAGTTCCTTAGAAGCCATTGCTAATAACAGTTAGTAGCTTATTCAGCAATAGTCAATCTATCCTCCTCCAATTTAAAATATTATATTTTTGTTTCTTTTACAAATAGACGTTTTAATTTGTCAACATAATCTGTTCCTTTCACAGCGTTCAAATAATAGCATTGAGGAAATTGTATAGTATGTTGCATCCAAGGATCATCGTAAATCTCCCAATCTTCTATAACACCTCCACATGAGAAACACACTGCTTTATCATTTACACCATTTCCACAATAAAAAAATCCAGCATCAGCCATTTCCATCACCAACCTTCTCCCTGAATTAGCCGTTGCCCAATAATGTCTAAACGAAATTTCACGCATTTTATACGTATTATACATGTCATAACGAGGGTTACATTTATTTTGAGACATGTTCTCTTCACTCACTTATAGTTCTTGATGCAGATAATTATAAAGGTGAAATGATATCGTAATGCTGTAGCCAGCAATTATAATGATTAACATTTGATGGGATTGGTAGGGATAGAGGATTTGAAAATTAAACAAGAAAATATTTATTTCAAAAATTTATTATCTATACACCATTTATTTAAACATATTACATTTTTTAAAGCACATATTTTATTATGATAAATACAACTATAGACATCATGAGAATGTTCATATTTATTGTACAAGCTTAAAAAATTAGGACAACCTTCATCTTCTAAATTATTTATATTATTATTATTCAAAATATTTTTTAACCACAACACTTTTTCTAAACCTTTGGTGTAAACACTTTTATCTTTTAAAATATCTGCAATCAAATTTTGATGATTTGAGTAGGGTATAAATCCATCTCTCCAGAATATTCTTCTATTATGTTCAATCCAACTGACTTGTCGTTTTTCTGGTTTCGTCAAATCGTAAAATGGAAATGGCGGCTTAATTAAAAACACCTGAATTTTGTTATTCAATAATACAGCAAATTCTTTAATGATAAATTCATTTGTTCCTGTTTTAAAACCTTGAACATCTACAATGGCTGTCATGATAATCTGCGCACTATGTTACTTAAAGGTTTATATTCCACAAGTCGATCATTAATAATTAAACAATATCCAGTTGTGTTATCTGGTATTGGCGCTGTACATTCAATCTCCAACCGTACATCTACGGGGCCTGTTTTCAAACTATCGTTTTGTCTTGAACAGTCTATAATAAAGAGAGGAGCCTTCTCCTTAAAATCGATCAAATTAAGCAAGGGGTCTGCAGGACAATTGTAATACGACTGACGAAATTTCACATACATTTCATATAATATATTGTATTTGTTCTCAGAAAAATTTAGGCTTAGAGGCTCGTAGGGATAATACTGTGAATTCAGAAATAGTGTTACGTTAGTAACCCCGCAGTGATCAAACAGAGAACTGTCTTTGATTTTATTATTTTTTCTGTTGGTTTGCAAGCAAAAAATTACATATCGAGGTTTCTCTAATTGCGTTGCAGTCTTAACTGACCAAGAATGTTTTGTAGTTTTAGGGAGCAAAGGGTACTCATATAAATCCCAATTTCGAAACGCTATTTGAATAGGTTTATCTCTTTCCAAGTGTTTTAGTAGTGTCAGTCGTTCCCGGTCTGACACTTTTATATGTGGTACACGCCATTGCAATCTTTGTATGTCTATTTGAAAATGCACAATATCATCAGTTGCTATGATACTGTTTAAGTTAGAGTTACTTCTATTCAAAATAAGTTCATGTTTACAATTTATCACAATTTTATTGTAATCCTCCGCAAATCCTAAAATCTTATTAAGAGGTACAATAGCACTAAAATGACCATCACTTTTGAATCCATCTAGATTCCAACCCCACAAAGCAGCCACTTTATTTTCTCCATCATTCATTGAAACGTATGACTTTATTGTCGACGTTATTCCAGAATTTTTAATGCGATCTATTTCAATGCCATTTATTTCGTATCTGATATCTTGAAACAAAAACATAACAGGGTTGTTACTGAACGTAATATTTTTCTTAATCGGTTTTCCATCTTTGTCGAAGAACTTTGCTTGACCCTCGACGTAAATTGAACTGGCTGATGGTAACACGTAAATGTCTTGTTGGTATATGGGAATTCTGATTTCATCGTTTTCTCTAAAGCTGTTAGTGTAGGGATTGTATGTGTGGACTTCATAGCTTTCAATCGAACTATCGAAGTGAGGTAATTCAGTAATTTGTAGTATATTCATACTTTAAAACCTAGAGCTTTAAGAAAAGCTTTATTTGCTTCACTCAATTTCTTCACTTTTTTCTTACGTCTATGCACCTTAACGGTCGTAGATGGAATAAGACGTTTGATTTTCACAGGAGTGTTTTTATAATATACTATCATTTTGTTTTTCTTAAATGAAGACGTAACTGAATATGTTCTTCACCAAAGTTAATACAGTTACCAAATTGATCAACAATCTTATCAGATATAGATGAAATTATATTTTTGTTCACTGGGAAGTAAATAACGTTCTGGGGTATTTCTGTGTAGCCGTGACTTGAAGCAGTATCAGATACGAATTCATGAATAAAATGAGTCGGTAATCCGTTGTGATATGAACCGTGCACAAGATCACATTCGATTCTGATTACAGCTGTTAAACTGCTGTTATTAACGGGCACATTCGGTCTTGTTTTTAATACTGAAAAGTATAGTAAACCGCACTCGTATTGATCAGATAAATGAAGAGGTGGTTGAAAATACGAGACCAGTTCTGATTTATTTCCAGAGATGGTAACCGTAGTAGACATGCTTGCATACTGAACTCTTTACAATGATCCTGTTTATTTTATTTCTTGATTATACCAAAAATTCTTTAAGAAATTTAAACATAGATGTCCACAGTTGAATGGGTGATCACGTTGTATGTTTTCATAATTATATTGAATTTTAGAACTTACATATTTTATAAACTCCTTTGGAGGTTTAAGATTTCCATAACTGTCGAAATACTCAACATAATCATTATATTTTGCATAGGCTACCCAATGAGAACCAGGGTTTTTAGAACTATCTAAATTAATAACTCCACATTCTTTTTTATATGGATATTTAGGGAGCTCATCTCTCATAAAGACACCTCTAAAATAAGGAATTCTATTTCCATACTTTAAAATGTCAAAGTTAGTTAAGGCCCTTTTGGGTAGCCGATATTTTAGTTTTTTTCTTTTGACACGAAAATTCCAAGACCGCCCTTATGTGGTTTAAGATGTAGTCCTTTCCCAATACATAGAGCTTCCATTTTTTCATTGTGTCTTTTCGATTCTTCATACAGCTTTTTAGCCATCTTGAATTCATTGATGGTTTTAGCAATACCAGCTGCACCGCCTGCTAAAGCTCCCGCCGCTGATAATCCCGCAAAAATAGGAATTAAAGGTAATACACCACCAGTTTTTGGAATAGGAATCACACGTGGAAGTTTAAGGGATGAATTATCGGCCAATTCTCTGGCAGCAGCAATAGCTAATTCTATAGCAATCTTCTTGGTCTTTGGTTTTAATTTCTTCATGTGTTTTTTAGTTTTAATTATAACATTTTTCAGTTTACTTTTTAACCCTTTTCCAGGTGTAGCTTTTAAAGAAGACTTATTGCTGCTTGTTTTTATGCCAGAACCAGTTTTAATTTTGGCGGACATAGCCTTGCTTACTAAGCGTGCTGCAATTTTTTCACCTGCACTCGCATCCGAAGCAACTACTCGCTCTTTTGCCATTTTTAATAGAATTAAATCAGCCTTGTGCCGATCTTTTAGATGAATTGTGATAGGCAATGTCGTGATTTTTGCAATATTCGTCTAATTTGTTAATACCGCTATCTCCGCGTGTAAGTCTTTTAGTTAATTTCGTACCTGGCCCACAATAATTGTATCCAGGTAAATGTAATTCAAATGGTAAATTATTTATAAGCCAGTTGAGAAGACTACTCCCCCCAAAACGGGTAAGTAATAGATGATATAACAACAAAATCTCTAATATTAACAACATATAACAACGGAACCTATAATTTTATTTAATATAGCGATTAGTTAATATAATGAACGATTGATATAATTTTATAATAACTAATTTTTATAAGCATAACATACATTCAATATAAAATCGTTTGACATACCACTCAAAAGATATAAAACTTATTTAGACTAATATGATGAATTATTATTTATTTAATAAATATTTAAAAGTATTTATTCTTTGTAAGTTCTATCGCAGTTATAGGTAATAGTAACCTAAGTAGATATTAAACATAACTAGTAACTGATTACCACCTGCGCTAAGATAGGTCGACGGAGCCCCGCTTTGCGGGGCTCCTATTTCTGGGTGGTTTAAAAAAAAATAACCACGAAGGCTAAGGCGGGAGCTCCGCTCCGCTTCGCTCCCGCCTTAGCCTTCTAACCTAACCTATCCGAGTCGGGGTACTCTGAGTCGGGGTGTTAACCATAATGACGTTTTTATATACTTAAACGTTAGACCTAATGATTTTCGATTAAATAAATAATATACATATTAAACGTTAGACCAAATGATTTTCGATTACATAAACGTTATATCAAACAACGTTATACTACTTAAGTTTTAGAATAAATAAATGTTATATGTAAAGAAATTATATCTACAGTTGGTATATCTCACGTTGATTATATCTTATGAACGATAATAAAATGAAATTAGACCAAATGAGTTTATACGTTATGAGACGCACCCCCCCAAAACACATTACAAGACTGATGAATCAAGATTGTGCATATTAATAAATACTTAAAAGATTCATCCATGATTTTGTTATTAGATTAATGCTATAGTAATATATTTGATTTATGAATCCAACTATTTTCAGCTGAAGATAAACCTAACCACTTTACTAAAACTCTGTTACCTTTTCTTCTAAGAACTTTCTCAACTAGATATACATTTGGATGTTTTGTTTTTTGAAGTTCCTGTGTATAAAATGCGCCTAAAATGGGGTGACCTCTGATAGTATCTTCAATTAAGTAAGTTATAGGAGTTGTTTTTTGTATTTTACGAATTTTGAATATTTCTGTTGACCAGTTGGGAGTGTAACCTTTTTCAAATGTTCCTTTGTATTTACTGATACGTACATAATCACCTACTTTGTACTTGCTTTTTAAATTATATTTTTTTAGCAACTTTAAATACCTTTCTAATATATTTTTTTTATTAATATTGTTTACATTAGCAGGGATTTCATTAATAGTGCGATGGTGAGTGTGATTGTATTTGTAAATAACATCATTTAAGGTATTATTTATCCAATTGTAATTGCCTTTTAAACTAAATTCTTTATAAACTTTAGATTTCAATGTCCTGATAAATCGTTCAACTATTGAAGCCTTTTTTGTTGAAAATGTTGAATAATGGTTAATATTGTGGGATTTCATAAGCTTCTGAAATTTGTTATTATAAAATTCTGCTCCATTATCCGTTTGCAGATTTTTAGGAACACGCCCTTTATCCAACAAAGTTTTGAAAGAGTCACACACATCTTCTTTAGTTTTACTTCTCATAGGAAAGGCCCAAGCATATTTCGAAAATGTATCAATAACGGCAAGAATATATCTGTAATTTTTATTTTCTTTTGAAATTGATTGCATATCAATTAAGTCTGCTTGCCACAAGTCATCTATATCTTTCATGATAACATGTCTTCGTGGATAGTTCACCCTCGCATTTTTATGAATTTCGTTTACCACGTCAGCTTTGCTCATGTTCACAATTCAGTATACTTGTCTTGAACTCAGCTATTATACTGAATAAAAAGCATATTATTATGACTATTTATTGTTTAATTATATCAGCTTCTTTTAATTCTTCGATTATTGATAAAATTTCATTATCATGGTTTGTGTTACCAGCATCTCGGGAAGCAATTAATAGTTTCAATCTGTCAACCAGTTCGTTAGGATCATCCCAATATACCAAGTCAGTGTTATTTCTGTATTTCTTTAGCGTTGGTAAGCTTCCTCCAAATTTAGTGGCAATATTATTGTTTAACGATTCAGAAAACAATGTTCTAATTATTTCACGATATTTTATACCTTTATCGCCTCTAATTTGTCCGGTTCACTAATGTTTTACCAAAACTCCATTGACAAATTTTTAGTTTACAACCAACGTTTCGTATTCTATTTATTTCACAAACAACTCATTCCGCAAATATTTTATTTTATAAACACTCGCTTTACAAACATTTATTTGGCAAATGCTTCTCTTAAACAAATGTTTCGGATGATATTTAATCATTTATACATTTCTTTTGAAAAAATCACGTTTATACAAACTATCATTTTATAATATACACTGCATTAAACAGACTGCATTAAAATCCGTTGCGTAGTTTAAAAGATTTAAGCTTACAGACAGCGGGAGCTACTTTGTTTTATACTATGTAAAGATTTTCTAAACCAGACACGAAGTGATCATGACGGTATTTCCATTTGGGTCAAATAATTTACAGGCAAGTATTTTTTTCTATATAATCTAGTCGTTTCTGGCGCTCGCCGGCCGCTGCCGCGGCACCGCTCGCTTCGCTCGCTCGGCTCGTGCGTAGGGGGTCACAGTTTTAACCTAACCTAACCAAACCAATTTTTATAATAATTAACTTATTCTAACTAGTTCGGTTCCAATTTTTATAATAATTAACTTATTCTAACTAGTTCGGTTCCGAGTAGCCTACTAAAAATAACCTATTTTTTTTTCTATTAGCGCAAGTCGTTTCTGGCGCCCATATTTTGTGTAAAAGTAATTTTTTTCTATATAATCTAGTCATTTCTGGCACTCGCCGGCCGCTGCCGCGGCACCGCTCGCTTCGCTCGCTCGGCTCGTGCGTAGGGGTCACAGTTTTAACCTAACCTAACAATTTTGTTTTAAATAATTAACCTAATCTAACTACCTAGTTCGGTTCCGGGTAGCCCACTAAAAATAGCCTCTTTTTTCTATTAGTGCAAGTCGATGAAAGAATGAGTTTCATTTTTAGGAAATTGCGTAATAATAAGTCAATATGTAAAACGTTTTTATCCCAAACGTTTTTTTATAAGATAAAATGAATTGTTTGTCAAATAACACGTTATTAAAGAAAAGTTTATCGGGTAATTATTTTGTAATGTGAATTATTTGGCAAACTTGTCAAGTAAAAATTTGTAAATTAATTTTTGGTAAACTGACAGGGCACCAATTTGTCCATTAGGATTGAAATCTCTCTTATGTGCATTTGTATAATGCAACATATCTTTATAGACAAGTTTATCTTTGCTCGATATTAGTTTCAAATCTGGTTTTCTTCGAAGTAACAGTTCTTTTAAACCAGGGGTTAAATTGTAGGTTTTATCACCAACTTTAATTAAAATGACATTATCATCATTCACACTATCTATTTTAGAAAATGAAACTATTGAATTACCCATTAATATTTTTTTGTTTTCACTTCTTATTCCAAATGGTATATTTAACCCATCATAAATATCATGGATATCATGACCCTCTAACGATATTTCTAAATCTTCCAGTGATTCCGGCTGGGGAGACTTTTTAACGAACTTCACAGAATTCAGTTCTGGATCGTAGCATTCTTCAAACTTTGTAGATGAGCTAGTATTCATATCACTCAATTCTGTGTCTTCAAAA
Source organism: Hydraecia micacea (assembly GCA_914767645.1). Lineage (NCBI taxonomy): Eukaryota > Metazoa > Arthropoda > Insecta > Lepidoptera > Noctuidae > Hydraecia > Hydraecia micacea. The sequence continues at coordinate 15,667,177 of OU611775.1, forward strand.
TTAGAGTGTGGATTTTCTAAATTTTGTATTTTTTCTATTGTTTTATTCGAATCAACTAGGGTTTTAAGGGGGTCTGTGACAGGTTTTAACATTTTATCAAGTGACAAGTTCATAGAGTGTTCCTGGTTTTTCATTTGTTTTATTTTATTCTTTATGGAGTCTACAGACTTCATTAATTCTATTTTAATATTTTTCTCCATGTTGTACCTATTATAACAACTGTTTTCACCCAAAGAACAAATTATACTGAATTTGATTTTAAATGTTAATTACTTATATGTACATATAAACAGTCAGTCAAATTTAAAAAACATATCAAAATTTTGTCTGTATCTTCCATTATTTAATGACGATTCTTTATTAATAAGTAGAAAATTATAAGGTTTACTCCAAACAGTTTGACAAATATTTCGGAACTTTTTCCATTGTAAATCAGAACTAACATGCTCTTCATAAATATGCTTTAAGTTTACATCATCTTGTTTGAATATAATAAGAAAATTAACATTGTCACGTAACAATTGCTTTGGAATTTTAGAATAGGTTTGAGACAAATAGAAACAATCTATTTGTTTATGTCTACCCATACAGAAATAATTGCGGATATTTATTTGATTTTCACAAGCAACATCATCGAAAATAAATACAGAATTTGTTAAAGCTTCACTCGGAGAAATGACATCTTTATCATCATTGAACTCGTAGAAATTAACCTGTGGTACTCTTTTCAATACTTCAGTCAAGAAACGGTATTTAGGTTGAAAAGAAGTTTTCGAGTAAAGATACAGATTTCTAAATTTGAGCCCATTTTCATGCAGCAGTAAACTAATCATAACATTCGTTTTACCACAGTTCGACGGACCACATATTATACAGCGAATGGTATTTGGTAATAAAGTGCTATGTCTGATGTGGTGGGCAGATTCACTTAACCTTATATTATTAACATTTAGGGATATGGGTTGCTTGATCAACTTCATCTTGGCGATTAAATCAAATACTGTTTAGCATTCACATATATACTTACGGTCTTATTCATAATAAGTTATGGAACATCTAAAGGCTTGCTAAAGTCTCGTTGTCAAAAATTGCTATTCATAAACGCATTTTAGCACTAAAACGTTCTTTAAACCTACTATAAAGTTATGAAACCCAGAACCCTACTATAACAGTATTATAAGGAAAAAATGGCCGACTCTGCATCAGCTGATTAATAAGAAAATGACATTTGACGTACAAAATGTAATATTGTGAAAAGTTAGTTTCGTAAACAATCGTAGTTCGAGGAGCCGCAGTTGTATTTAATTTATTTTGCACTTCTGTTTAACCAATTTAGTTTATTATTATATACCTACGATGCAAAATATAAGCAAGGAAAAATATAACAAAGCACATATTAAGTACAGCAACAAGAAATACTGTAGGTTTGCTGCTATTCTGGAGTGTGGATACAATGCTTTCAATGCCTTTTACCTGCAAACTAGGAAATGTGAAAACAACCATAGTGGTTAGAGCAGTAGGTACTTTACAATATTGCAGTTGACCATGGATTGACCATGGGTTGGTTGTTGCATGGATGCAGTTAGGGGTAGCAATATCAATTAATATCATACAAAGTCACCCCAAGAAGTTGCAAGGGGAAATGCAAATGCAATTTTACAAACTTTTAAAGAAACATTCCGCCGAGGTAGCCCCACTTTACCAGGTTGGAGTTACATTTTCCCACTTGTGTCCGGAGATGGTTCAGGGACTTCCGTGTGGACCACGGGAGTTTACACCCTGCAGGGAGATGCTCCAGTAGGGTGTGGTTGTGAAGCTATGTCGCAAAACATGCTCCACCTCCTATCCTGCCCTATGTGTCCCACCCAAAACATGCAGTCTAAGTGACCTCTGCATTGCCACCGACGACGACGTGGAAGTGGCAATGTTTTGGGCCAACAAGATCTAAAGTAAGTCGTGCCCGCGACACGAAGAAGAAAAAGAGGAGACATTTAGCGAGTAGTTCATTAATAAAAAGCTTGTATACAAATATCAGTTTAATTTATTTTTATAATACTTGTACACACCAGGACTTACAGCTTAGTGCGGCCGGTATTTCAAATGCATATAGTGTGGCTATAAGTTTGTAACAATTGAGCCTGGTACCTAAGACTACCGAACACCCTACTTATTATAAACCAACAGTAACTACCTAGCACCCTAACCTATCATACAAACCACACCAAACGTGAGTTTAGTGTTGGGTAGGACACGACTTGAAAAAGAGTTTGTAAGAGTAGCCTCTTTTTTGTACTGAGCCGGTACAATGTCCCACTTCAAATGAGGCGAGGCGTGCTGAAGCTCGGCGGTACATTTGAAGAAACTTGTACAAATATGATATTTGATGTTACTGTGTTAGTTTGTCATAATATCACACTCTATTTGATTTTGGTGACATGTCACAATAATGTAGGTATTGCATCGTAAAGTAAGAAGAATCGATTAACCTGATAATAGATGAGTTTTTGTAGGTAAAAAAAATAAACAAATCATTTCAAAATATGTAATAAGTAAGTAAAAATATAGAAAAAGTACAGAAAAAATAATAATTATAAATTACAATTTAAAAATAATATTTTAGCGACTTTGTTGCCACTAAGTCTGTTTCTTCTCTCTGTAAGAACTTGGCCCGCTTTGGAAAAAGTACGCTCCGAAGGCACAGACGTAGCCACAATGCAAAGCCGTCGCAAAAATAATTTATAAAGCCTGGGATAGGCGTCTTTTTTTGTATACCACCACTTGGCAGGATCTTGGGACCTTGGCAGTAAGGGTTCCTCGAGATATTTGTCAACCTCGATAATGCCCCCTGCAGTCGGATTAGTGTTTTTCATTATTATTCCGACTTGCTCATCAAATTCGTCCCATATGCTTCGTTTACGCTTATGGGGCGGTGACGAAGATGGCGGCTCTGCAAGATCTGTGTGACCGCTATGGACTTCAACTCGCCCAGCCATAGCTTTTAAATTAGTACACGCTCTGTCACAAGCGTACTTATTTTCAAATCCGTATTTTTTAAACCTAGGATCTAAAATTGTGCTTTCGGCAAAAATATTATTTTCCTCAATACCTGAAAATCTTGTGGTAATTTCATTTAAAAGCACTTGAGCCATTCGCAGAACACAGTCTGGATGTGATGTAGATAAAAATTTAAGGCAATTCTTCTTAAGTGCGTTTGATATAAGTATAACCTGAAATTAATAAAAAAAAATGGATTCACTACAAAATGGGGTATAAAACTAAAAATACAATAAATATTTGCAATATTATTGTACCTCTGAAATTGTTACATTCTTTTCGGAGCTCATCTCCTCAGTAACGTCCTTGAAGAGGCCAAGAATTTGGATTGCCGAATCTAGTACCTCAATGTCTTCGGGTGTCATGTTATCAGTTTCTGGATAGTCTATTGCAATTGTAGACATAACACTATTTTTAATTTTTAACACCCTTTCGAACATCTCACACGTCGAATTCCAACGAGTGGAAACGTCTTGTTTTAACTTTAATTGAGGTTCATCCAGCTTCTTCTGCATATTTTTGAGCCTCTCTGATGCAAGAGGACTTCTTTTAAATACTTCCACAATATGTTTAATTTTAATTGTTGTGTTTTTAATTTCTTTAAGAGAAGTCTGGACAATAAGGTTCAGTGTATGGGCAAAACAAGCTACGTGTTTCCAATTGTTGAGGCGTATAGCAGCTTTGATGTTGAAAGCGTTATCGCTTGTTGCTGCGACAATCTTGTCTGTTATTTGCCAGACATCTGTAATTCGTTTTAATTCTTGGGCTAAGTTTTCTGCAGTGTGTCTCTCCGAAAACTGGATACATTCTAATAAAAATGTTTTCAGATGTGCCTGATTGTTAAAAAAATGGACTGTTACGGCTATATAATTGTCATTGGGACTAGAGGTCCACCCATCAGTCGTTATACAGACATACTCAGCCTGATTAAGTTCTGACTTAACAGATTCTTTAGTTATATTATATAGATTTGTCATTAGTGCATTGGACAATGTCTTGCGACTTGGTAACTGGTATGCTGGATTCAACTCTTTCATAAATTCCTTGAACTCAGGTGATTCAACTAGATGGAAGGCTAAATAATTTTTTGTGAATACTTTTACTAACATTTTGTTTAGTTGATCAGTTTTTTTTGCAGAAAGCGGCTTACAAAAGTATTGTGTTAATTTGGTGTTAGTTACTGGAGCTTTAAAGGTTGCAACGGTGACTGGTAAGGAGTCTGGTTTTTCGGGCATAAAAGCAGTTGAAGCAGTAGACGTGGAAGCTGTAGGTATCTCCAGTTCTCGAGCTATTGAATCAGTGGAAGTTGATGGGTGCTGGACTTCTGTTGCAGAAGAAGCTATGCTTTCAAGCAACGGACATTCGCGTATAGCAACGAACACATGCGGATGCTTACTTTTAGTATGCCTTATTAAATTATAAGCACCACCACCTTTATACGAAAATTCTTTTTGGCAAAAGTTGCATTTTGCTTTGTTGTTTGTTAAATCCGTAAAAAACTGCCAAGCTTTCGAGGATTTTCTGTCACCCGACATACTACGCATGCATAAAACAAAAAGAAAAAATATCATATAACACAACACACAACATCGTGAATTGGATTACATACTTACTAGAAAAATACAAAAAAAAATTGTTGGGAATTTAACCCAACTTTACCCAGCATTAGGTCCGTAGGTACTAACCACCAACGGATCACCGCCTGCGCTGCTGTTGCTCCGTCCAATAATCGACATTCCGTTATAACAATTTTTTTCCTTTTACTTCCACCCATAAGTATGTTGTCAAATAAACAAAAGTATCAATTCAAACCAATATAAAAATAATAAACCACACCAAAATAATAACAACCTAACTGAACAAGCATAATACCTACATAGTTATTGAAAGTCATTCATAAATAAGAATAGTTACAAAAACTTACATGAATATTTGTCACTGTACAATACTCATTAGCAAAGTAAAAACGATAATAATTTTATCAAAACTTTTTCACTGGTCACTGCATTCAAAATTTCAAGCGTAAGTACAATTAAATTCGCGCGTCACCGAAGTACAATGTTTATTACTTTAGCATTAGAGTGAATAAAATATATCATTACGTCTCGGATCGCCGGCTTGTTTCGTCCATCGCATCGGTACATTGGAGGATGTGTAGCAAGTGCCTCGCTTCCTGTCTCTGTCACTCTTACGATGAGTGACGGACGAACTCGACTGCCGCGACATAAAATTTGAAGTAGTACATTTTATAGAGCCGAGCCGCTCTTACATTTTCACGTCATGTACGGGACAAATGTACTGCCTCTTGTATGTCCTACTCAACACTACGTGAGTTACATTGGTTTTACGTGTGGGAAGTCTGTTACCAGGAGACCTACAGGAACAGATGGAATTTGGGTAGGAATAGGCGTTTGTGTATGTAGTGCAATGTACACACGGCTACACATCAAGCTATACATTTCCAGTTTGAGTTGACCTCGCATTGTATAGGTTTTTCATACAATCATAAGTCAGCTTATACTTCTTCTTCTTAGCGTGTCGATAGCAATCTAAATGTACTCGGCCCAGAATTCGGCTACTTGTTTGGCGCCATCACTAGCGTCCATCAATTCCTGTAACGTGCAGCTGACAGGACACGCAGGGCACGATATTAAGTGTCTCATCGTTTGTGGAACTGCACCACATTTACCTTATACTGGTTATGTATAGCTTGATGTGTAGCCGTGTGTACACAGGAAATAGTTTTCTCACTGCCGGTCCCACAGACTCATAGAACTGATGATGGCTAAAGGTGTCTTGGCCATAGTGAGAGGAATTATGGAAGATGAATCAAACTCGACTCCTGCTTGATGACTAATTTATTACAGTAATTAACTTAATTATATACAATTTTAGTGGTCAATACACATTGATACCTATTTACATTTGTGTGTTGTGTGTGTATCAAGCCGATGAAGTGAAGATCTCAGTAGGTCACTTCTTAGCGCTGATGGTGTGCCGGTATGAGGAACGAATGTATGTCGCTCTTGAATCTTGATGCTGACGCTGTGATGCTGTTGCTGGCGCGTGTAACTCTTGCCTGTTCACGGTTGAACAATAATCTAAACCCTAAAGGCTTCTAAAACTTGTGCAAGCAGAACAACATTTTTACAATGTTTGCTTTTCATTTACCATCAAGAGATGTTATCTCTTCTGTAGGCCGTTTCAGTTTCTGCAATTTGCCATCCTTACTAGTCCTACTGTCCTGAAATAGAAAACTAATGTTATAATTCTTTCTCTTCATTATCTTATTTATATTATATTATACTAAAATAATTAAATCAGCAGCGGCATAAAAATAACTAATATAACGAGTCATTATTGTTCATATGGCGGCGGTTTTTTTTTGTTACAATGAGTTTTGTACAGGCAAACGAAGTTCTTCGTAACATTGTAAATTGGATAGGCACCTAATTCGTAAATCATGCAGGCCGCCCCTGTTTAGCGTTGGTGTTTTTGTCAGTGTTTTTATTTTCTATTATGGAAATCTCTCCCTGACCAAATTCTACCTAAAAAATCTAAGGAATAGAAGCAAAAGCAAGCATAAGTATAAAATTGAGAATGTTTACAAAACATAACTTACTTGGAATACGTTTTAGCTGTAACAGTAGATACACACCTTATCCTCCTCCAACCAATATTCAATTCTTTGTCCTTTATTGCAACTAGTCTCCGGTCTTAATTCCATTTATTTTAAATACAAAAAAAATAAAAAGTTTTTTAGTTTTACAAGTTCAAATTCATTCCTTCAATGACATTATTGTTTCCATGACGTTACCGCGTCAAAAGTGTCGAAATTGTAGACAATATATTAGTTTTCCATACGTAATAATGTCTATGGTCACAATTATTCGGTTAGTAGGCAGATATTCTCGTTTGACGATTCAATATGTTGGCCAATTTGTTGGATGACATCATTATTATGGCAACATTTAGATTTATAATGAAGTTATAGTACATTTTAGTTATCGAAGGTTTATGAAGCGTTTATGAATACAAAATTTTATCGAACGTTTTAAAGGCTTATCGAACATTTTAACTAATGAATGGTTTAAACCTTCTATAAGCTTTTTTTATGAATAAGACCGTTAATATGCAAAATATTGGGGTGAATTAAAAAATAAATTTAATTCAAGTATGCCACCTATGCAAGAATGATGGTATTCTTTTTTAATTTTATTTTTTAAGGTAACATAAATAAAAACAGTTTAGATAGTTTAAAAGTATTTTATTCAAGTATGATAAAACATGTTATATGCCAATAAATACTTATATCTATGTTGAAACTATAACCATATTTATGTAATCCAATTACAATATAGTAAACAAAATATAAGGTTGTATATTAATACTATATTTTTTTCATTCTTAATGATTAAAATACATTTAAATGTAGATTAATTATTAAATTTAATTATAAATCTAATCATAAATTATAATCACAAATTCATTTGATAGATTTGTAGTGCCCCCAAGGCAAAGTATATATTTGGTTTGGTAAAATTTGTCTTTTGTCATCATTTCTATTTAATGCTACTTTATTAATTTCTTGTGTATACAGAACATGTTTCATCGATTTTATAATCATCATTTTATGTTTATATGTCTTGTCATTCAACAAGGCTGTCTTATAGTTAGTTGATGATAATTTTCTTGTTACATGTTTTGTAATGCCTTTTACTTTCTTTATATGTGTTTTAACACTACTTATACAATATAATTTAGCTCTAAGACCAACAAATTCAGAAATTACATCACCTCCTAATTCGTCTTTAAATAAACCGGGAACCTTTGCATTCATTTTAAAAATGCCATAAGGGTTATCTTCAGAAAAATTGCTAGTATCAAATTGTGAAATATTTTGAGTAATATTAGCATAAAAATCATTAGGATGTATATAATAAAGTAGACTATCGGTATCTGTATAGCAAAGCATTGTTTGATTTTTATACTTATTTTTAATAAAATCATAGTGGAACTGATATAAATGTTGTTTTGCATATTCTAAAACAGTAAAACCAATATATATTGGCCTATCTAGGGTTACTTTTTCTTGATTCAATTGAATAACTACAAAATTTTCATTAAATATATAGATGTTTTTTAAATTTGGTTTTGAAATTAACTTTTCAGCACCTACATTTTTATTCGTTAAATTTTTCGTGTCTGCCCATTGTGATATTAGCCTCACATCTATTTGTTTTCGTCTATTTTCAATTGTTTTACCAAAAATAGCATTATTAAGTAATTTAAAAAAGTCTTTTTCGAATGCTGAATTACATGTTTGACGTAACTGAGTATTCAAATCAATGTATTTTTTCAGAAAACAGTCTTGTCGAAAAGCTAATATACGATGGATCTTTTTTAAAATCAATCCATGTTTTAGGCATTGTTTTAAGTTTGTATAGTGAATAACATATTTGGTTTTATCATATAAATTTGCTACTAGTTTATAAGTTTTTCCGCCTGGAGGTATTATTTTTTCGGGTGCAAAAGGTAAATCACTGTGAGAATCGTGCAAGTGATGCGGATAACATAAATCTACTTCTAAAATATAACCATAATCTGCATCATCTGCGACATTAAACAGATCAAATTTTGATATTTCATTTTCATTTAATAAATAAAAGTTTGATATCGGCATCTTTTTAGTCATGGCATACCCGTATAAATTATTAGCATCGAGATATATTAAAAAAGAAGAAGGTTCAGTTACGTCATAATCTGGTAGGTATTTGTTATTAGATTTGGCATATCGAAGTGAACATTGAGCCAAACCACCACGTATTCCATTTTCTAATAATTCATATATTTCCAAATCAGAAATCAAATCTAATTGAACTCCTGTGTATAAAAGCATAGCATCCCAACTTAAACCAGGTGAAGATACATAATGAGCTGGGTCTAATTTGTAATATTTCAAGCACATTTGTCTAAATTTTTCAAATATATCACAAAGTAATAATACATCACTCTTTAAATATAAGTCATTATATCTACCAAGAGAATCAATCTTAAAAGCATTCCAAATTTTTTGTGCACGTTGGTATTCAGCATCTGTTATATGCTCCGATGTTAAACTATTAAAAAATGTATATTTAGGTGGAAGCTCCTTTTCATCATATTTAGCCCACGAATCAATGTACTCGTAAGGAAAAACACCCTTTTCTTTCAGTAACACGAATTGATCATCATTTCTGAATTCACTGGTAAGATGTACATTTTCTTCTTTTGTTAAAGATTTTGATAATGTATCCAAACTACAACTTAAAAATTGAAATGTGTCTATAAATTTTATTTGTATGTGGCGAGACAATTTTTCATAATATATGTTTTTCGTTATCGACATATATTTTTCTTTTGATTTAGGTATTACCTTGATGTCACCCTCATAGTTAGTTAATTCTTTTATAAAAAGATGACTATCATATCCCGATAAATTGTGAAAAACTACTGGAATGAATGGACATACTTTATAAGTTAAATTACAGTGAGTATGCGCTGCACCGCGATACTCACCAGTAATATGATCGTGATCAAGAACTTTATCTCCCAATAAAGGCTGTTCACAGATATGACATATATTGGGCATATCATAGTTGTCTCTTTGCTTTTCAGATAATGAAGACAAAGACTTTTTATTTGATAATATTCTATAGATTCGTTTCACATCTCTAATTAAGTTTTTTATAAATATTTCAATACAGTCTGGACCTCTATGCGAAACATATTTATTCAAGTTGCAATCATGAGAACAGCAAATATAATAGCCAAAAGATGACGGTTGATGCAATTTTATGTTGTTTGTATTATTATCACTCGATTTTGTATCACAATCTAACAATATGCTTTCGAAATCTGCGTATACTATAAAATTAATTTTTAATTTTCTTTCGTAGTGCTTAAACTTTAATTTACTATTTTCACCTGGTAATATTGCTAAAATTTCAGAACATTTATGCGAATTATATCGGACTTACTTGCAAAAAACTGTAAACATGAATCGCAAAACTCTAGTTTTCCATTATGTTTAGTGATTTGACGTCTTACTAGTCGTGGGAGATCTTTAATAAGACAGCAATGACCCCTTTCCTCTTTTTCTATGTATAATAAATTTATATGATTAACTTTCTTTAAACTACTCAAATATAGAGGCCCAGTAACATTATATTTTTTATCTAGACCGTAAACATTGATACTTAAATCAGGATTTTGTTTCTCTAAAAGTTTCAAATCATTAATAGTGGGCGGAAATGTGATCCCTTCAATATTGAGAACTTCTGAAAAATGAGGATAAGATGCAGTTCTACATACGTTACTTCTAGCAGGATACAGAGAAGCTACAATGCTCCATAACAAACAGTATTTATCATCGTTTTTAATGTTTATGCAACTTTTAGTATTTTTTATAACTGAAGGTAATTCTAAATAACTACCTCCTTTCATAGGTGAATATTTATTTATATTAATTTCTAAATGATTTACTTTAAAAAATGACCAACCGGACTCGCAGTGTTCAAATGCAATCATTTTTTCTACCAAAATATTTATTATTTTAATAATTATACAGTTTATATCTGTACTACAGCACACAATTTCAAATTTTGTATTAAATGACTTAAGCTGTTGTTCATCTGACTTGGGTAAAATGAAATAAGCAAATAGCTCAAAATTAACTTTGATACACTTATGTTTTGCTAACGACAGTTCAATAATTCTAATTATATCATTCTTATAATAGCACAGGAATGCCTCTGGTGTGAGGTGCTCGTCTTCCTGTACTGACTTAGTCGGTATGTAACTATTCTATTCTTAAATGCAGTAGCAATTATTTTAATACTTTCAAATTCAGTACTCAATAGACAGTTCGACTTATGTAAATTAGTTCTAGTATGATTTTTGAATTTTCGTTTTAATATTCTTAAATTGCATTTCTCACATAACATAAAATTTATTTTATCGGGTTCATCCTCATGACTACAGGGTAACTGTGAACAATAAAAAATAAGAGGTGAAAGAATATTTTATTATTTATATGAGTAACAAGAAGGATAATCATTATTATTATTATGTATAATATAGGTAAATATTTATACAATAATAGTTCACTATTTATCTAAATGTTCTGGGTTTCAAAGAAACCTTAAACCATATCTCTTATACCTAACGATTACATAGTTTTATTTTATAAATCATAAAACTGTTTTACTAGAGGTGTTATATAGTATAATGGTTATATAATGTGCATAGTTATATAGTTATGCATAGGTACACTACACAGCTATTTATTTAATTAATTATAAGAATTAATAATCATAGCGGGGCAGTAAACTCTTTACGAAGGGTACTCAAATAAGCAGATAAGTGACGCCAACTTTCGGTATTAATATCTGTTCTATTCTTTACGGTTACAATAGCTTGACGCCACCTATTCATAGGGGACACATTTTCTATTTCGTCACATTTGTATATTTTTAACTCAATGAAATGTGTCCCCGGTTTTAATGGATTAGCTTGGCGCGAATATCCATTCGTAACGCGTCTCATTACATAAGAAGTTAAAGGGGGCACTTTTTTACCGATTTCGTTATCAAGATGTTCATCGTCACTATCCGAGCCAAAGAGAGCCGTCGCGGTGCTCCTGTTCTCGGCCTTAGCCCGCTTAGTGTCGCGGTCGGAGCGAGCGCTGGCGCCTCCGCTGGCGCTGCCACTGGCGCCACCGCTGGCGCCGCTGGTGCGCACGCAGCTGCTCGACGGCTCTGAGCGATGAGATCTCTTCTTCGTGCTCTTTTTTTCAACCTGTTTCTTTTCCAGCTCTTCAGCGGATGACGCCTCGTCCGTCGGGTAAATGTCATCTACAAGTTTCGACCTGTAAAGAAGAAAATACATGATAATGTATTCATATTATCATATTATTTACATCTAGTAAATAATAATATAGTAGAACCTATTCAAATATAGATCATATCTAAAACTATTTTTTTAATTTTAAGCTGATAGAAGTTATCGATCTATGTTTAAACATTACAAAAACTACGACAATTGATTCATAAAATAAAATAAAAATTATAAATATTATTAAACTATAATTCCAAAACTGAAATACCAAAAGATGTTATTGGGAATGAAGTTGATAGGTAGTTCGAAGGCTAGTCATAATATTTATAAATATGTTAAAACATATCAACTAGTCTGTGTGGGAATCGAACCCACAAACACTGTATAAATAATATTTCATCAAATGCTTCAAGCAAAGTGCACATTAGACTTTAAACAAATAAATGAGATTAAAATAATACTTACATATTGAACTGATGAATTTATCGAATAGTTGTTTCAAAAAACTGATACTTCTTGATGATGAAGTTATCGAATAGTTATTTCACTCGAAAAACTAATATTTCTTGATGAGTATATGCACTGTCACAAACACGTACGTAATTTGAAGTTTTTACTAGCAGCTCTAAGCAGAAAGTATTGAACCATAGAATTTTACATTCCTATTAATAGGCACCAATACTTCATTTGAACGCATTAGTATTTCATCCGTATACGTGTGTGTAAAAAATGATGATCAGAAGGAAAATTATGTCAAGTTTGACTTCTTATGCAAAATGAGGGTTCCGTCCACATTAATTCCTTATGATTTATAGTAATCAATGTTCGAATAACTTGACATTAATCATTGCTCAACGAGGATGATACCTCTCCGACGGAATTCTAAAAATATTGCTAAGGTGGCAATAATACACAATGAATATACGACTAGTTTCACGTGGTTTTGCTTTGCATTTAACTTATGAAAAAAGTCGTTCATTACAATACATTACTATGGGTGTACATTTGGACGGCACAATATTAATTTATAGTAGATAATTTTGTAAACACAGGCAGGCTCAGATTGCATCCGACGCCTCTCTGGTGCTAGTAAGTATATACAAAGTCTAAAAAAGGAGTGAGTCAATTTTCAAATCCTAAGGGTCCGTTCACACCGACCGGCTCGAAAAAGAGAGCAGATTTTTATCACGTTGGAAACAGAGTTTTGAGTAGTTGTAGTAAAGTTCATTTTGCATGTGCACTTTTTTGTCATTAAGAATGCTTGAACACGTATGGAAAACGTTTCGTATGGAAAAAAAAGCTGGCCGATGCTCTCCGAGCCGGTCTGTGTGAACGGACCCTAAATCAATGCATGCACATCCAGTATAAACTGAACCATTATTACACGGGAAGCATATACAATGCAACACCATCCTTTATTGGAAATGTGTAAGCTTGATATGTCGGTGTACTGTACAAAGATGAGTAACAAAGACAAAAACTTAAAACTACAGAGTATGTTATTCTTTAGTTGTTATTCTTTAATAATATTTGGTACGCGTAAGCTGTGTGTGTGTGTGACAGAAATTGTTAAATTATGATTTCGGTAAGTATTTAGCAATCTATACTAATATTATAAAGCAGAAGAGTTTGTTTGTTTGTTTGGTTGAACACGCTAATCTCAGGAACTACTGGACCGGTTTGAAAAAATCTTTCAGTGTTAGATAGACCATTTATCGAGGACGAGGAGCTAGTCAAAAAATATATACCTTCACATTTATTGTATTTTTGCATTTTGTGTATAAAGCCAATTTAATAGTGATTGGATAATATATATTTACTCATTAGTTCGGATCAGACATAATTTTATACATTACATAATATAAACTCATGCCTATTTCGCCGAAGGGGTCAGCAGAGGTGTATAAAATACTCCTACATTTCACGAAATGTTAAGTCCTGTGTAATACACAATTTTATCTACGTACTTATAAATATTGAGTACCTATACTTTTTCTAATGTAGGTACGAGTATATCTACTCCATTTGAGTAGGCACTTAACTAAAGGTAAACAATCTTGATAAGACTTTTTATACAAATGCTTATTAAAAAAATAAACTACTGCTTAAAATAATGATTCAATTGAATAAGTAATTGTTATTTATTGCATTTTATTTTTGAATTGAGTTTTTAAATAAAAGTCATATCAAGATTGTTATTGTTTAGTTAAGTGCCTACTCAAATGGAGTATAGGTCCCTTCGTACTGTGATAGCTATATTTGTTTCACAATATCTATTATAAAATTATGATTCAACTTAGTAGCTATCGCGATGCATATCTCATTGTTATTTTTTTTATTTTTAGGATTCAGAAGAACCATTATTCAACTTTGTTCCCATGGAAGCAGTACACTCAGAAAGAAACAAGGGGAATCAATTGCATCTAAAAAGACCAAATCGCGAAGATAACAATGTGACTTCGTATACATTTATAAAAAAACCTGCCCTAGGATTCAAGGTTGTACGCATTGAGATATATGATGCCAAAGATTTCGTGGACCGAGAAGACACCCTCTGCAAATGTAAAGCGGAGTTATGTGCGCAACATGTCGTAAAACATGTTTTATTCGATGACATTTACAAATCCGCAAATGAATTAATTCAAAAAATTCAAAGTAATTTAGAGAATTAAAGAAATAAATGCTCAGATATAAATTTTGTTTTATTTGTTGAAATACACTACAATATCTTAATATGTAAGAATGTATTATTATATTACCCATAAATAAATAAATATATTTATCGATATGATAAGTTCTTATCATACATACTTTATAGAGTTGCTGCGTGCAAGCTGAGCGAGAGCAACTGATTCAGAATACCGTAAGTATGTTAAAATTAGTATCAATCAGAAACAGACATCAGTTTTCGAGAAGTAAACTTTTTTGCTAGTATTGTTAAGTTATTCGTCGCCCGTTCCACAGTTCTCAAACAGATGATTAAGAGGATATTTTTAGTAAGTATTTGAATGATCGAGACAAAAATGTTTGAATGATTCAGTTCTAGAGAAAACGAAATCAGTTCTGTAGATGTTGCTAAGAAAAACGGTTTGAATAGATCAAGTTATTTAAAGAACGACAATCAGTTCTCAAAAACTCAAAATCACTTCTCTAGAAGTTAAATTGGGGCTATCTGGATCTCCTGTGATCCAGATAGCCCAATTTAACACTACTCACCCATATTAAAAGAAGACAACAAAAATTTACTGTGCTTAAAGATTCGTGCGAAACAAAATCAAAATTTTGTGGGTAAATTATTATTTTCCGAAGGTATTATATTATATACATACGGATTCGGTCAACAATACATAATTTTTTGATGTGGGTATTTAGGTATATATTAATTAAGATTTCGTAGCCATATTTCAACTCATGGTTTTATTTTCGAGTTGATGTATTGATATCACTCATTTCATCGATCTATGCAGCACATTCTCGTCTCAGCTGATCGCCAGAGCAGCTTGTGCATAGGTAGGTAGGTACGTAAAAACACACATGAATGTAAATCGAAATTAAGTAAGTATAACAAACACGTTTAGTGATTTTCGTTTAAATCATGGTCACTAATTTTATCTTTCTTTTTCTTTTCTTTTTTTTTTTTTTTTTTTTACTGCATTAAAATTATAGGTTGGTTTGTTGGTGACCAATTTCCGTAGGTACATAATTTGAGTGATTATTTTACTTACTGCGCTTTTACTCGTCGCCAATGTGGTGTTCTGGCATGATCTACCATTAGGGACTTAGGGATTACAAATAAAACGATCGAATTATCAGTAAGTACACACCAACCCAAAGGGAACGTCCAGTCGCCACCACGGCTCAAGCGTGACAGCTCGCCGGTGTTGCCAGAGAGTTGAGTGCTACATTTATTAGTACATCACAGGACGTGTTCGAAGCAGTCATCCCTAGGTTTTTCTGCGAGGCGATAAGAAACTGCCGTAGTCGAACTTTGAAGGTACCAAGAAATTTAAGATTCCTTATCGGCGGGGGAATATTGTTCCAGCATTTAGAAGCAGCATACCTAAAACTTCCCCTGAAAGCAGCTGTCTTGTGTGATTGAGTGGAGAGTTGCTGCGAGCATTGTCTACTTGCGCATTCTCTTCTACTAGCGATCCAGCTCAGTTTATTGTACAGGTAGGACGGCTGTTTGTACTTTATTATTCCAAAAATTAGGCATGCCAAGTGCATCTTTTGACGTGATTTCATCTTGAGGATTGAGTAGTTATTTAAAAATGACGTTACGTGACTTCTTGGCGGGATTGAGAAGCAGAATCGAGCGCAGGCGTTTTGCACCCTCTGGATCAGTCGATCAGTTCTTGCCAGTAGTTAGTAATTACGCCGCTGTACCAAGACATTGTAGGCAATACAACATGCTGGCTAAAACTAGAGTTTGATATCAGCCAATCTCTCGTTAAATATAAGAAATGTCTTAAAAATTTATTGTGAATGTTTTCTTTTCTTTTCTTTATTTGTGTTAATGTTAGTTATTTTATTATTCTTTGTTTTAATATTTTACAGAATTTATTGTTTTTATTTTCCACTGTCAATTTTTTTTCCTTTATTATGTATTTAATTTGTTAGCTTAGTTGTCAATTTTATTGTGCATGCTGTGGTCTCCTGTAATTAAAAGAGTACACCTACCAAATACTTTTTCGTCCATTTTAGTGTATATCTTTTGTTGGAGATCCTAAAATAAATAAATAAAAATAAAATAAAATATCCAATCATGTTATACGAAATAAGTTTTAGAGCGTATACATTTTATGTAAAGAAATTATATCAACAGTTGGTATATCTCACGTTTATTATATCTTGTGAACGTTATTGAAATGAAAATATACCAAATAACTTGATGTGATATGAGATGAGACGCACTCGGTACCAACATTGGTACCAACATGTAACTGACCAACTCCTCGATAACAAAATCTCCGTTGGTCAGTTTAGAAAAAATTTGGTCAGTTACATGTTGTACCACTTATCTTTTGCAATTTCTTTTGTTAGCCGTCGCGTCGATTTGTGTTTGCAGGTATTTCAGCATTTTTAATATTCACTATTTGTAAATTTGTGTCGTCTTTTCAAGCTTTCAAAAGCTGATATAAATTTGTGTTTTTTGGCCGATTGCTGTTGAGCTTTTTTTGCCAGGATTCCACAGCATTGGTTGTGCGATGGCGTTGATTGTAGGCACACCAAGTGTCAACGAAACTTTCATCTTCCAGCCATTGTGTTACCATGTAATCGTTGAATGCTTGTATTTGTTTAGACTCCGGACTGTCTTCCATTACGTATCACCAGCCGTTTGAGATATATTCTCTAGGTAGCAGTGGTAAAAAAGCTGATAGCGCTACATGTTTGCGAAATTGTTCGCCGCACACTAATTATATTGGCACTAAACTACCCATAAATATGCTTGAATCGTCAAGTTGACTTTCTTGTTCATCGTCTATTTGCATTTTTTGTTTGTAATTGGCTTGATTAGAAGCACCGTCAAATCCCCACTTACTGATTAGTGTAAATTCTTTACAACCACTATCTATGACGAGTGACGTCATTATTCTTGTTGTCGTTATATCCAATAGAGCTTGTAACTTTATTTTAGCTGAGGTTTCTGTCACTGTAATAGCATCTTTTGGTGGATAGCATTTCTGTTTCGCATGTTGCACTTGATAATAAGATGGAAATATATTACTGTCTTTTTCGTTAACACTTTTTCTTAAAGTATTGTATTGCCACTTGGTCAGCTTAAGTGATAAAAAAAAAATAACCCTAAAGCCTCATCCGGAGAAAACACAGGTTTTGTTTCTTTAACAGATATGCACTTTTTAACTTTTTTTACATCTTGGGGATTCTTTAGTAAATGTTCTAGTATTTTAGCAACCTCCTCATTCCCGTTCGCTTACAACTGCTCAAAATATGCATATTTTATTTCGTCCGAAGATAAATGAAAGTTTTCTGCACGTCTTTTTTTCTGTTTAGGCGCTAATTCACAAAAAGGTTTTCTTTGGCTTTGTTCGGTGGAGACACCGACAGAAACTTTTGATGGTGATACATACTGAGTTGATGTACTCGGTGCTGGTTGATCTTCATTACTGCCTATTAAACACTTAATAAAGTCTGGCCATATTATGTTTTCTTGTAACCATTCACTATTTTTAGTTCTGAATATATTTTCTTTACGATAAGCGTTTTCCCATCTTCTATTTACATTATAACAAAATTTTGCACAAAACAACTTTAAGGTATTTTCGTGATCACTTAATTCGACTAAAAATTTAGACCTTATCTCACTACACAAACTGTCATTATTTTTAATACTGCCACTGTTTTTTAAAATAACGAAAAGATCAAGGTTTGTCACTAAATTTTCAAACATTTTCACAAATACGAAATAACAAATAAGTAAGTAATGAATGTGTGGGGGTAGTGCGTCTATTATGGTGGGTAATAGAACACTGAAGTACATTTGAATGCAACCGAACATTCCGTAGGTACCCTATCGTTGCACCAATCACGTTACGACACGTGATAACTTGTTGTTGCGCTCGCGCATTCTTAAGAGTAAACTAGTCGCGAGCTCGAACTCACTGGTGGTCATGGGCAAAAAGCACGCTGCCTCACCTGGCTTCGTGTCTGACAGAGCTAGTATCAGTGATGAGCAGTTAGACACTAGTCTACACGCACAACGTTTAGTTCTCACGCACAGAAACACCGTTCCGAACTGATAGACGTATAAAAAAATTCGAAACGAGCTTTGGAAAATCGAGTTTTAGGAAAAAACCACTGCATAAATCAATTATAAATAAAGTTTATTGAACTCTTCGATAACTGAGCTTTGTCGGTACGGACTTGGTTTTGATGATTTTAGACCTCGTTTATCACTTATTTACACCCAAAGTTACGTTAAAATTAGCAAGAAAAACGAATCTTTGTTGGCTCATAACTTTTTAATGGCTTATTATTTTGCGATTCTGTTTCCGTACAGACACAATCAATAATGAGACAAAACGATATCATGTTTAACTTTGGATGTACAATGTCAAACAGTGGAGTAATACTCTCCCGAAATTTGTATGGAAAAAATATCGACTAGTGGCACCTTAACCCTTGATTCCCGGAAATAAGTCTCAAAACAAATTACGTCATACCTACCTATGGTGGTGGAAAATGTCGAACATTGATTTTTTTTTAAAGAACTAAGTAGGTATTGAGGTTTTCATGCCGTTTAGTATACATTATTTTCAATTTCAATTTAATTGGAATAAATTGCTTAACTAAAATAACATGACTCTTCATACAAATTTGATATGGCTATATCTCCGAAAGTACTCGTTAAATAAAAAAAAAGTCAAAGAATAAAATCGTTTTAAATTTATGCCTAGATACCAAAAAAATACATTTGATCTCTTAAGACCCAACCTTGTAATCCCAGCCCACTGTGCGACGTCCGCCACGGTCGGTGTCAGCTTTAGTTTTCCGCCGGCTTCTTTCTTCTACAGCATGGCGATTCACAACGCTTTGCCTTGTCTCCGAATCGGTGATGGTAACGGCATTCCCAGTTGGGGTCTCCTATTTCCGGTGCAGATCCACGTTGCGTCGACTGCGAGCGTGAACGGGATCGAAAGCGAGGATTGTACGTACGGCGATGGTGTTTGTATGGTGGCCGTCCTCGACGTAGTTCGGCGATCTCGAGCGTGAGTTTCTCCACTTGCTTTGCCAGCGTTTCCAGCTGTGTCGTGGAAGCTGTAGACGATGATGGTGCTGGTGCGGTGACTGCGGCGATGCTGGGACTCTCAGCGTACTCCACCATCTTGTCTGCCATCGCAGCTAACGTGTCTAGAGATGATTCCTTGTTAACGGACAAGACAACCCGAACTTGTGCGGGTAGGTGATTTAACCATTCAATTCTGAGTCCTTCCTCTGTAATCATGCCACTGGCAAGTTCTCTCATCTTTCTTAACAGGTGGGAGGGCTTTTGATCTCCCAACTCTAGTCCGCTGATCAGTTTCTGGAAGTTTTTAACATCTGATTTATCGTAGGCTTTGAGAAGGCGTTGTTTGACTTTTTAATATTTTCCAGTTGCGGGTGGATTGTAAAGAATATCGGTCAAATGTTGTAGGTCGACCGTTTGCAATTGTTGCAGTAGATATCGAAACTTCTGGTCGTCTGACGTCTTCAGCGGCTCAATCACAGCTTCAAATTGTATGAACCAGGCCCTGGGTATTTCTCTCCAAAAAGGTAAAAGCCGTGACTTCACGGACACTGCGCCCACGTCGTAATTGCACTCGGTCTGAGTTTTCACTTGATGTTCTTCCGCCATGGTAGCTTGCTCCACACAGAAATATCTTGCACGCGTTTGTTTTTTTTTACAACTCGGGGTCACCAATTGTGGAGGCTTGTACCCAAGGGATGTTTAAAGGAAACAGCTGTAGAGATTTTTAATCAATGTCGTTTATTTTTCTGGACGGTCGTTATTTATACAGAAGTTAAACAAGGATGAAGATAACCCTCCGTCTCGCTCATGCATCTACGTCATCCTGCCGCGTTTCGATTTCTCGAAGGATCGTCCGTCGTAGATGGAGCTTCAGTGGCACAGAGTACATTTTTATATAGGGTATAGAGTAGTCACTCACGTCATTTTGCGGAATGTATAGCGTATGGCGCCATCTGGTGCTTTGTGCAAGGTAATTTCGCAGAAAGGCTTCCTTATAGTACGGATAGTACCTATTGCTTTTCTTTTAAATATTGCAATTGTAAATTAAAATAAAACGAAGTAGATAATACAAAAATCTGTTTTTATTTCTTAAATCTTTTCGTACAGTACATATGTGCTAATTTTTGAATTTCGTCGTTTTCATCATAATCAGTTCTGGACCCTGCTAATAACTTATTAGTATTTTTGCACCAGTTATAAACAAATAAATTTAGTGTTATTTGCTCAATTTTTAAAATTACGTCTTTTTTATGTTCATCACATTTTATAAAACTATAGTCAATTACTATTGATAATATAGTTTTTATGTATTGCATTATATTATTTATATCGGGTTTTTTTCTTAAAATTCCCATAACCACATCTTGAATATTTGAAAAACATTTTATTAATGTTAGTGATGGATATGTGAGGCAAGTTTTATTTTTGAAATATTCCCTAACCTTTATTGAACTTTCACTAGGGACTTTATTATACAACGATTCTTTGCATAAACTGCACTTTATTTTTAACTTGCGCAACACATATCCAGTCACATAATCCAGCTGTGCTCTTATTTTTGGATCATTCCTTTTAGTATCTAAATTTTTAAAAACATAGTCACCGTCAATGTCTTCAAAATCTACTTCTGTTGTAAAAACTGACTTCTCACTTGTCTTAAAAAACAAGATCTTCAAAGACTTAAATATGGTGCAAGAATCCACTTCACAGTTGGACCCTGGTGAATGTACACTACTCATATTATTAATAAGCAGTGAGGCAAAAGCTGCTTCAAAGGAAGCACAAGAAGGAGAATTATTTCTATACCCATGGCTTCTTATGCTTCCGAAAAAGTTTTCTAAAGGGTCCTGGTTGAAGTGGCGCATCCAAAGAGATGTCAGCTTATATTTTTTTTGTAATACATTTACAAGATATTCTATATTATCAATAGTATGTAACCAGTTTTTAATAGAGGGTACAGTAACTGATTTTCCATTTTTTTTCTGAAAACTCATTGAGGACAAAACCTGTTTTGCTTGAGACCATATATTTTTATGATTCGATCTTGGTGATACTGGGCCCAGCAATAGTTTTCCTCTTCTCTTTTTGAAGTTATCAAAACTACCGTTCACGGAGTCAAATAATTCATCAAAGAACTTGAGCAGTGCAGCTGTTTCCTCACATTCTTGCGGGAGTACTCCTTGACCTGAAATAACATAGCTGTTGTTAAAACTATAAATACCTATATAAAATATAGCTAAACTATATCCTGCTCATATTATAAACGCGAAAGTTTGGATGTATGAATATTTTTACTCTTTCACGCAAAAACTACTGAATAGATTTCGATGAAACTTATTACACGGGTAGACCATATCCTGGAATAGCACATAGGATAATTTTTTATCCCGGGAGTATGTTCCCTTGGGATAATTTTCTACTATCACATGGGTGAAGCCACTGTAATGCATAATATAAAAATATACATTTAACTATGAAATAAAAAGTTTTCGTCCGTAGCCTCATTTGCGTGTATATTATATTGAGTCCTTACATATGAGATTGGCGTTTTATAAAACGGGTCAGTTTGAATGCATATAAACAAAACATATTATACTCACAAGCTAATGAGCCCAAGTAACCAGCTACAGTCCGGCTGAATATTTGAGTAGCACATTTCACTTTCATTTTGGAAATTTTATGTGGGATCACATGTCTATCGGTTAATTTCGGTATTAACCTAATGCCATCATATACACCATCTTTCTTATATAATTCGACAATGTGATCCCACTTTCCAGTGACATTTCTTCCATTTAAATGTGCTTTTAAATCTGCCTGCAGCAAATTATTTCTTATTCCTTTTATAAGGTGAGGGGGATCATATAAGGGCACTACTTCATGGCCATAAATTTCAAAAATGTTGTTTTTTAATTCTTTACTTTTTCTTAAATACCTCATTCTGGTATCATTTATTAGCCAGTTTATGGCACTAACGTTTGTTGCTCCTTGGTCACAAACTGTTGCTAATACTTCTAAGCCTATGGACTTAAGTTTTGTAATAATTGTTTTTATTTGAGTCACTATTTCCATAGCTGATGTTGTTGAGGCACAAAATGTATATGCCAAAGGCTGTTTAAAATTTCTAAAGATGCCCCTAATCATAAAAACTAATGCATGGTCAGCTATCTTTCTCTTCCTGTTTTCTCCATCATCAACAAATCCAGTTATACAGTCTCTTCTCTTACTGTAGTCGAAATGTGGTGAAAGTGCTACTTCATCAAAAAGTAGGATGCACAACTTGTCATTTTCCTTCATTTTATCCACTTTGCTCTTTAACTGACGAAATAAATCTTCATTCAGCCCTGGCTTGAGTGCTGCTTTCGTAATCATACGACTTAGTGTTAAGGGTGAAGGTAAAACAAAAAATCTTCTAAGCCAGCGATATGATCTGGGACCCTGTTTATAAAGTGCTAAGGCCATAACTTTTTCATTTTTGGTGAATCGCCTCCCCAATTTCTTCTTCCCAATTTCTCTAAATTGAAGGTGAGTAAATATTGTTGCCGCAGGCGTAAAATCCTTTATGGCCTTTTGGAAAGCAGTGTTTTCAGATAATATTAATGCCTTTTTCAATTTTTCTGCCATAGTGATTTTGGACTTTTGAAGATTTCTTATCTTCTTGTTCAATGCAACCACCTCAGGAATATATAAAGTAGTTCTCTTCAATTTACCTGAAAAAAAAAAATGGTGAACACTGACATTCTAGAATTCAGGGTGATTTATTATCTTTAGACATTAATACCCGTCACTTCGGTTAAATTTATCAAAGTCAAGTAAATTTGGCATTATATACAATGCCAAATTTCTTTTTTATAGCCTGTGCCAACATAAAAAGAAGTTTGAAATGAACTGCCAAAGAAATGTAGAATTAAATCTTATTTTGTATGCCAAGATATTAAGATATCAGATTGGACTTGTTTCATCAGTCCTTCACTGTAACTCTAATCTTACATAACAACGTACTTACGCATTGGCAAAGAAGTCACGACTTTGGATGTCGGTGGAGCATGTCGATCAGACAATCCAGATGTCAATGGTAAATGGATGTTGTCAGTCGATGTTGATAGCGGAGCGGTTGATGCCATTGATGTTGATGGTTGAGCAGGTGATGCGCGTGGCGTTGATGGTTGAGCGGTTGATGCCATTGATGTTGATGGTCGAGCAGTTGATGCGCGTGACGTTGATGGTTGGGCGGTTAATGCGCGTGACGTTGATGGTTGAGCAGTTGATGTGGACAGTTGAGCTTGAGAGTATTCCTGGTTGGATATTTCTTGCAAAGGAGTTCTTGTTATATTACTTCGAAAACCTGTAATGTAAGGTAAAGATCACCTTAGTTCCTTATGTACAACAACAACATACAATCATGCCTGTATTTTCCATAAGTACACCTTACGGCTAAATTTGGTAGAGTGTCACACGCGTGTTCAATTTGCCGCTTGACCTACACTAACAAAAAATATTTTCGAATTCTTTATCGAATATTCTATCGAGTTTGACTGGCCTGTTGGTCTAGTAGTTAGTGGCCCTGACTGCTATGCCGGAGGTCGTGGGTTCGATTCCTACTCAGGACAAATGTTTGTATGATGAGCATGATCATTTGTTCTGTGTCTGGGTGTAATCTATCTATATATGTATGTATTTAGAAATATATATAAGTATGTTTATCAGTTGTCTAGTACTCATAACACAAGCTCTGAAAATGACCTATAAAAAATGACCTTTTAAAAATTACATATGAACGCAAAAATAACCACATACAAAACCAACAAAGATAAATACACTTCATTTTCATGTCATTTGTTTATATACCTAACTAAATGTAAACAATCTCTTGACACAAAATATATGAGATGACTTTTTAAAAATACGTTTTAAAGTATGGATATAAGTAAATAGGTAAAAATCAATTGGGTACCTATTAACCATATAATTTTATTTTATGTAATAAAATGTAAGTACCTATTTCACATTTTTCAAAAACACAACTCGTAACCCTATATAGCAAGAGCGGCCTGTTCAAAGGCGCATAACGGGCATAATAAAAGAGCATCTTGGTGCATGGACTTAATGTGCATTTTGATTTTTTACGAGTATGACAGGGACTTGTCGGCAAATAAATTGAAGGTCAAGTCCGTGCCATGCAATGTATTATGAACATTAGGAGTGTTGTTAGTAGGTTTATATTCGCATGTTTTTTTTCAAAGAGTGAAATTACTGTACTTGTACTATTACTCATTCTGTGCCAGTAGGCTGATACTTAAAATTTCTCAAAAAATAACCCAATAATACTCATGCTCAACCTGGGAATCTCGCACAAGATCTCATGCTCAGCAGCCACTCTGGGACCAATAAGGCAGCTTATTTACCTTGTGTTTTAAAAATGACTATTTGAGATTAAAAAGAATATTATTATTACCTCGTAGGTTTAATGAAGGTACTGCATTTGGGCTGAGTCTCTTACTCCTGGTGTGATCCTTTTCATCAAAGTGTGCATGGCATACTCGATAATAGTCAAATATAATTTGATCTTTTATTAATAAAAGATCACCACCAATAGCATTAACCCATAATTTAAATCTATTTGGTTCCTTGTTTGGGTTAGGAAATAAGTGCAGGATAACATTATCAGCCCCTGTAAAGTGAAATGAATTCTCAGTTATTATAATAGCCAAACTTGAAAATAATCTCAGGTATGTGACGCATGTCTAATAACAAAGTTTGGCTAAACTGTACTATACAGGACAATGAGTTGGAAGCTCATATATTTTTGTTGAAAAGGTTTATGTCTAAGAAGTAACTATGCAGTCAAAATATTAGGAAAAGTATAGTTTTTTAGAAAAAAAAAAATTACAATTGTTATTATTTGTTATCAATTGTCCCATAAAAATATTATCATGATGTGATGATGAACTTTGGGGATATGGAACAGAACTCCTCATAGAATTGTAACAGAACTGTTGTAACAAGTAAAAAAACTACTAGTAGGTTCAGTTAGTTACAAAATAAATAGTATCTTAGCCCTGTAGATCCATTTGAAATAAAAAAAACCTTATCATTTACCCATGTCTTTTATGTACTTATAGGACTAAAATTAACTAATATTAATATATTGGTTACTAGCTTCTGCCCGCGACTTCGTCCGCGGAAAAAAAAAATTATAGCCTATAGCACTCAGGAATAATGTAGCTTTCTACCAGTTAAAAAAATTTTAGAATTGGATCATTAGTTTCAGAGATTACCCCCTACATACAAACTTACAAATTTTACCTCTTTATAATATTAGTATAGATTAGTATAGATAATCTTAAATGTACTTACGGGTATTGCTGCAGGCACAACATCTTTTCATAGGCATGGTCGACAAAATCCAATTCACAGAGCAAAACAATAAAGTCCTAATTCTCAGCCACAGGTTAATCGATAATAGCGGTAATATCGGAATCCAAGTAAAAGCCAGGTCAGTCGAAGAGAAAAAACACAATAAACGCATCCATTCACCTCAGAAGAAAATAAACGGATTGTGAGATTTGAAAGCAAAACAGTCTTGTCAATAACACAACGTTTCATTCTTGAACGAATGACTGTTACTGATATTTATTAAAATAAAAAAAAATACACTTTTTACCCAATGGTAGTCGATTAGTAGTAATCAATAACTGTTGTTATTTTGAGTAAATAAAATATAAAATAATTATTTCTTTTAATTTGCTTTTTTATACATTTTTAAGTGTACTAAAGAGAATGTAAATACCGGTGCTGCGTGAACTGAAAAATAAACATATGACTACGATGTTGTGTTGTTGCTAGAACAAAAAAAAGAAACAGTGATACCAGTATAATAAAAATATTTTTATTAAAATGATTAATAACACCATCTAGTGCTGTGTGAAACAAACTTTTTGATGATTCTATCAGGTTGTTTGAAGTTATGAGACCATGTTCAGTGGCAAAGAGTAAAGTAACTATAGAGGGAAAGAGTGACAACTCTGTGGTAAAATTTGCATGTATGGAAAGTGCTGCCACCTTGAGTTTGGTGGTGACCTAAGGCTCTAATAAATATACACATACCTATAGTTAAGCATACTTACTATAAGTACCTAGCGAATCTTTATTATAATGTTTAGGGTCACAATCAGGGTATAACAAATAACAGTAACAAGTAACAATTTTAACATAATTAGCTGAGATAAACTCGGGATTTCGGGAAGCGCATCAACGTCGGGAAAGCCGGAGTTGCGGAGTTGACAATGATAATGGCGGATGGCCGGCGGCGACAATGACATTTGTTTGACAATTTGACAAACAAGAAAATGGCTGCCAAGTTTTTTTAACCCACCAAACTGCAGATGTCGCTGTCGTCT
Organism: Hydraecia micacea; assembly: GCA_914767645.1. Classification (NCBI taxonomy): domain Eukaryota; kingdom Metazoa; phylum Arthropoda; class Insecta; order Lepidoptera; family Noctuidae; genus Hydraecia; species Hydraecia micacea. Next base: position 15,694,258 of record OU611775.1, read on the forward strand.
ATGGAAATTGATGACAGTGCTAAGTGTGCCCCCCCTGTTCAGTGGTGCGCCGGAGTCGGTGAGGGTCGGCCGCACGCAGCGTTGAATTAAAAATATGCGCAGGCCGCCTGAGCCGCGATGTATGTGTAGACCTCAGACCAACAAAAAAAGATAGACAGCGCGCCGCAAACATCAAAAGTGAAGCCATAAAACCGTGCTCCTGCAAGTAAACATACACGCTCACGCACACACCTACACTAAAACCATGCTCATTGCTCTTAGTTTGTCACAAGTCGTCGTCAAGATAATATAGATTTAAAAAATATAATTATGCCTTCCTGTGTAGTGAAAAGTTGCAAAATCACACAAAAAGTCTCACGGAATCGCTTTTCACTTATAAGTACTTGAAATAACATCGTTTCTTTATTATTTATCTATGAATTTTAGGTTACTTGGAACAAAAAACCTCAACGAACGAAAGCAGTGACATAAAGTGCGGAAGTTGCCATAAGACGATTTAAAATTTCCCCATTCGATTAATCTAAGTATACATATAAATATGATTTCTTACTTCGAGTTATATTCCCATTTTCTTTTTATATGTATTTAATATTTTAGGTTTCCAATTAATAATGAAATTAAAAATAAATAATATAATAATATGTAATAAAGTTGATTGAAAATATGAGTTGTTTTTTTTTAATAGAAGTCCTTCTAAAATCTAAACAATTGAGGTACTATACCATACTCAACAATACTCGTACAATATTATACTAGTTCCTACCCACACAAATATCCCCAAATTACAGGGAAAAAATTTAACAAATGGCAACCCTTCAATACACACATAGATAAAAAGGTGGCTTCACTTTTAATGTTCGCGGCGCGCTGTCTATCTTTTTTTGTTGGTCTGAGGTGTAGGCACAGACATAGATCTACACAGATAACGCAATTATTACGATTTGTATTGAAACCAAGCGTGCCGACTTTTTTATACCTACTGTGACGTCACAGCTGCAATTTAGTGACGGGACATCCAAACCGATTCAAAGCCATCGATGCCGCCGATGCCCACAGACATAGATCTACATAGATAACGCAATTATAACGATTTGTATTGAAACCAAGCGTGCCGACTTTTTTATACCTACTGTGACGTCACAGCTGCAATTTAGTGACGGGGCATCCAAACCGATTCAAAGCCATCGATGCCGCCGATGCCCCTTCGCCCCGCTACGATTCAACTGAAGCTGCCACCGTGATCGTCTCGCTCATACTCATATATATTTTATATCTGTTGTCCCGCTCGCTCTCACAGCAATCGTCAGTACGCCGAGTTGTTTAAAAGTGAGCAGTCGCGTCGCGCTTTAGAGCAATTTCATTCTACATTTTGGATACTTTCGCATAATCTCAAGTAAGTTTACTAAAATATATTTGTTGATATTTCTTTGAAACACAAAGCATTAGTATAGACATGCATGATTAAGATAAGAAACAGTAGTTTAGATAACCTAAAAATTACAAATCGATTAATATGAATGACATCGATTTTCAGACAGACGAATGATATAGACGGACGAATGATACATAGACAGACGAATGATATATTTGAATGGGAGAGTTTCGAGGAATTACCAGTCCACATCCTACATGGCGTTTCATCTTTGAGGTAGCCAACTTTTTTCACATATTGAGGCAAAGGATCCTATGAATAAAGCAAATTGGTCAAGCTGGATGTTTGTTGCACAGATATAGTTTGTTGTATAAGCGTGAGTAGATGAGTACAAATAATAGTACTGTGTTTAGTCGGGAACCAGTCTTTCCGTCCCGTGGCCGCAATCCATTTTTCTTTTATGATTGGATCATGTGGGAAACTAAAAAAATATATTTTTAAATGCAATAGAAAATAAACACATTAAATATATAAAAATAGTCGTATAATGTTGAAAGGATAGACAAAAACACATTAAATACATCAACCCTAAAAAAAATATCCTCCTTTTTATAGCAGTCCTGTAAAATTAGGTCATGCATATGAGCTTGTTATATCTACTAAATTGGCTTTCTTTATATCATTCATCAGTCCGATATCGATTAAAATCGATTATTGATATATGTTGTAGAACGAACAGCACTAGTTGCTACAATTGACAGACGAATGACAAATTGCCTGTATCACGAAGTCGAAGCGATGCGCGACAGTATCGCTTGTGCGATATTCATCGTCTCCTAACACACAACGTCAGATCAAACGTCCAAAGCAAACGCGGCAATGTAATGTGAATAAAGTTTACTTAACGGTAATTTATAGTTAGGAATATTCTGGAACGACACGCAGCTTGGAATACTTAAAAATAGTTTTAATATGAATTTACGCATAATATAATTTTAAAATAACTTACCTGTGATAGGAAATATGTTCCTGCCTTTGGGTGTTCGAAATTTTTGGGCTATTGCAGTTAATTATCACGCAACGAGGCATTTGTTTAGTTTTTTGCGGACGTTCGGCTGCAACAACGGACGCGCTGGACTGAAGTTAGCGGCGACCAACCTCGACGCTTGGCCGGGGTTCAGACACGCGAAGTGCATGCATTTGCGTTATCTATGTAGATCTATGTCTGTGGGTGTAGGCATGGGGTCTCAACTCGAACAAATTATAATTAGTCTTAAAAAAAAATCATAGATGGCAGCATAGGTAACAATTATGAAATTAACAATCACTAAAAAGCGTTATACGGCAGATTTAGGCTGAAGTAAGATTAGAAAAAATTAAAACTTCCTAGTTTAATGTTAATTTATCTATTTACAGTCGCAAATCACGTATTTTTAACAAAAACGTTATATTAAGCATCTTACTTCAAATCGAACCCATAGAATGATAAACGTAGCTATCTGTCAATCATTTTGTTTATGGCTTTCTGCAATAGATGGCGTTTTACTCAATTTGTCTTGTCATCACAAACTGTAACCACATTCTTTAATAATAATTTATGTTTAGTTAACAACATTTTTTTTAACCTAGTACGTTACATAGAAATATAAGAATTGAAAAGAATTCAATTAATATGATTTTGGTACAGGATAATATTATATATTTTTTTAATTTACTGAACCCGGAACTATAAAACTTTTTATAGGTACAATCGGATTGCACAAAATGTTTTAAAATAGTTCGCTACTCTGTCTGTCAATATCAATTCTGTTTCCGTCATGTAAGACAGTCGATTTCTTTAGTCGTTGATTAACCGCTCAGTTTCTTTTCTCTGCTTCGAATACGTTTTTATTTTCTTCTAACCGACCTGGCTTCGCCTTGCAGAGTTATTTTAAAACTATGATATCTCCTAAGATGTTCATTGAAATCAAATGATGTACGGCAATTTTGTTCAAAATTAAATACTTTGAGATGAATAACGTATTTATTTGGATAAGGATATCATATTTATAATATATATATATGTATATCATGTTTATAAAAACACCTTCGCAAATAATACATTATTTTAGAATAAATTTGATTACCATAAAAATGGTTATAGTGGACACATGCTGTCGCGGACTTTTTTAGAACTTTTAAAAGGGAACAGTTCCGTCATACATGATTTTTGCATTAACCGTTTTCGCCGCGCCGCGCACGTTTTCATGTAATGTTTTTTTGGCTGGTAATAAAAAATGTGACATCTACTGATCACTTTGTAACCAAGAAGCTTATAGATAAAAGTGGAGGCAACACTGAATACCTATCTGAAGACGACTGTGGGCTAACGCTCTCTTTCTAAATACACACATAAGAACGAGACAGTGCTATGTGCTTTCTTTGTCATATGTATGTATTTAGAAAGAGAGCGTCAGCCCACAGTCGGTTTCACTTAGGTACTAAGAGTGTTGTGTGTGGAGTGCCGCGTTGACGACTGAGACGTGCGGACGTCTTACTTATTTTTTCGTGTCACTTATTTCCACAATCACCCTAATGTTACTTAATGATCTAGATAATGGATAGTTTTGGACGATCTTTGAGTGCGGCATCTAATATATCAGATGAAGGTGTTATAAATGAAGAGATGATGGAGAATATCAGGGAAATACCACCTATTGAAGAAAGTACAATGAATGAAGACAATGAAAGACAGAGAAATGTTGAGAAAAGGTTGCGAGAAGATAGCGAAGAAATTATCGAAGAGGATGATGGTTTTATCACCGTGAACAGAAAGGCGAAAAGAATATTACGCAGTAATTCATTCAATTACAATCGCAAGGATAATGTGGGTAGTTGTGAAAATAATACACAACAAGCAGAATATTTTGAGGTATGTCTTACATCTAAGACAGTTCTTCCAAAAATGATTGGAATGGCCAAATTATTTAAATCGCAAAATATGAACGATATCCTCAAAATCAAATATAAAAGTCCATATAAAATATTTATTACTCTAAAAAATATTGAAGATACAAATAAAATACTTAATTGTCAAAAGTTTAAAGATTTAGAATTTAGATGTCAAAGAACAGACCAATTAAGTATAATCTATGGAATCGTCAGAAATATTGACCTTGAGATAGCGGAGGACGAACTTGCGGAATTATTTGAAAGTGAAACAGATATTTGTGCGGTTAAAAGACTTAAAAGATTAACTGAAAATGGGCAGTGGATTAATAGTGAAGCTATTCGCATCGCCTTTAAAGGACCAACACTACCTTCATATATATTTGGATATGGGTGTCGTTTTAAGGTGGAATCATACCTGTTCCCAGTTACCCAATGTTCAGGATGTTGGAAATATGGCCACATGAAACGCTTTTGTCCTACCCAAAAAATTAAATGCCCTAAGTGTGGAAAAGACCATGATAATTGCGAAACTAAGGAGTTCTCATGTATTAACTGCAAAGGCCCGCATATGGCATTACATAAAAGTTGTCCAGTGTATCTCAAAGAAAGAATGATTAGGGACATAATGAGTAATAACAGCTGTTCTTATAAGATAGCACTGGACTTATACTTAAATCAATCTAAAAAAAGTACTGAAGTTATTCCTGTGAATATCGAAGTTAGCGAAATACCACCTACCTCTAACTCTTTTTCATATGCTAGAAGTTACAGGGATACGCTCACACCCACCCTACAGCCTAAACTAATTAATACGATAAATACCTGCATCGATTCAAGTGCTTCGAACGAAGAAAACAGTGAAAGCGAAGCGGTAGTTTACGAAAATAACACAACATCAAAAAAAAAATAGAAAAAAAAAAAAACACAAAACAAAGTAAGAAGAAAAAAGAAAATGAACGAATCAAGCGATATACAAAACAAAATGAACAGGAAGGCCAGAAAGAGAAAAATCATAAAGAGACAGTAGAAGAAAACCCCAATAGAAGCGAAAACTTATCTAAATTGAGAAATATTTACAACAAGATTAAAGAAATATGGCTGGCAGATTGTCCATCAGAACAGAAGTTAATGAACGGTATAAAGTTAGTATTAGAAGTAATTATGGTGTATGTTGCTTCATATTTTAAGGATTGGGATATTGTAAGTAAATTGTGCAGGTTATTTGTAGATGGATAGTGTTCACATCACTACTAATATCAACATATACCAATGGAACGCTCAGAGTCTGAAGCCAAAATTAATTGATTTAGAACTATTACTGAATCGAGAAAATATTCATGTAGCTATTCTAAGCGAAACGTGGTTGGATGCAGATAGCAACATAAATATAAGTGGGTATAATGTGTATAGAAGGGACAGATACGACTCGTACGGAGGAGTAGCGATTGTTTCACACAAGTCTTTAAAAACCCTTATTGTTCCTATAAGTGTGACTAATTCAGGTATAGAAATAATACACATTAGAATTCTTAATTGTAAATTAATTTTTAATATAATTTCGGTCTACTGTCCGTCCTCTGTGAGAACCTCTCAATCAGACTGGGAATATATTTTTTCAAAATTTCCTAAAAATACTATAATTGCGGGTGATTTTAATGGACATCACGCCTGCTGGTCCAATAAAAATGATTTTAGAGGTAAACAATTGTTTGACGCTGCCATTGAAAACAATTATATCTCATTAAATAATGGTGATCCTACGAGAATGAAGCTCGTGAATGGTTTTTTACAAAAAACCTCCCCTGACGTTTCGTTTTGTACCACAGACATAGCTATTAATGGTTGTTGGAGAGTTAGTAGTGAAAGCCTGGGTAGTGACCATCTAATTATAAAAATTTGTTTTAAGTATCAGGACTCAAGAAACATTACCTTAAAGCGAAATTTTAAAAAGGCGGATTGGGCTAGCTACCGTCAAATTGTTACTAGATATTTTTTAGACAATCCGCCGCCATCACAAGACGCTCAATGTATGTATGACTTTCTTACTACGCAAATCAATAAAGCTGCAGATAAAGCAATTCCTTTTGTAAAACTATGTAATAATCCAATGGGCAATTTTATGCCAAAAAAATACTGGAACCAACAACTTTCTAAAGTGGTAGCCGAGCGACGCTTGGCTTTAACAAATTTTAGGAAAAACCCTAACCCTCAAAATCTAGATCTACTTTATGTTAAAATTTATGAAAGTCAAAAGATCACAAGGCAAGCTAAGTCTAAGTCATGGTATACATTTTGTGACAGTATTGATGAGACTACAACTTCATCAACCATGTGGAGGAAAATGCGCTGGATGAAGGGTTTTAGGCAGACGAGACATTATTCATCGGACAGTAAAAAAGAAGAACTACTGAATTCATTGGCTCCAGATTTTGTGATGACTCCAACCCCTGTTTTTGATAATGACGAATCACCTTTAAATTGTGATTTTTCGATGCAGGAATTGGAATCTTGCTTTAAAGTTAAGGATACGTCTCCCGGTATGGACAATTTTACTTATTCAATGATTTGTAATTTGCCTATTATTGCTAAAAAATATTTACTCGAATTATATAATTTAATTTTTAAAACATCAACGGTTCCCATTCAATGGCGAGATATTTTCATAGTACCGATTCCTAAAACTAGCAGCGATTCTGATAGCAAGCTTCGTCCAATCGCATTGATGTCTTGTCTGTGTAAAATATTTCACTCCATGATCCTAAAGCGACTAGAATGGTTTATTGAATACAATAAAATATTATCTAATAGTACAACCGGTTTTAGAAAAAATCACTCATGTCATGATAGCCTGGCACGCCTAGTTACCACAATACAAATAGGTTTTACGAAAAATACTCCAACTTTGGGTGTTTTTTTGGATATAGAAGGAGCATATAATAACGTTCTAATTGACCGGGTTATATATATTCTAAATTATCTAAAGGTTGGGAAATATGTTTGTTCCTATATTTGGGAATTTTTAAAGGAAAGACATCTCACTATAAAAGCTGACGAAAGCAGCAGACAGTATGTAAGATGGACGGGTAGGGGAATTGCTCAGGGTGATCCTTTATCCCCCCTTCTTTTTAATATAATTACGGCCAATATTTGTCAAAATATGATTGATGTTTGTATCAGTCAATACGCTGACGATTTCGTGCTATATTGTAATAACAATAAATTTCAAGATAGTGTAGATAATATGCAGCGAGCTTTAGATTTTTTTGTCTCCGCTATAGACATGTTGGGGTTGGAATTATCTAGCAATAAATCAAAATTATGTATATTTACTAGAGGTCGTAGAAGACTTTCAGTTGACATTAAAGTAAACAATAATGCTTTAGAAGCTGTCGACCACATTAAATATTTAGGAATGTGGCTGGACAAATGCTTAAGATGGAGTAAGCATATTAATGAGATATGTGAGAGTTCACAAAAAAAAATTCAGCTGCTCAAAGTTCTAGTAGGATCGTCATGGGGTATTCATCCTACATATATGCGTAGACTTTATATGGCCATTATTAGGAGTAGAATTGATTACGGATGTTTTTTGTACGATAACTCTGCAATTAGTCACACTTATAAATTGGACAAGTTACAAAATTTAGCTTTAAGAATAATTGGCGGTTTTATTAAAACGACTCCGGTACATATCATGGAAAGTGAGTTGAGTATACCCCCCCTACAAATAAGAAGACAATTTCTCTCTCTAAAGTTTTGTTTAAAGCTGCAATCCAGGACTAATGATATTTCTATAAGTTTGGTTTCAGACCTTAGTGGTATGATTGGGAATAGGTACTGGAATAGGAAGAGGAAACCTCTACTAATTGCTTCACACAGTCTGGTGGTAGCTGAAAATATTTCGTCTTCGTATCCTCTCTTAATGTTTACTTTGGAGACATGGATGTCTCAAATAGATATAAAGGATGTCATTAGATGTAATTTAGTTAGTGTTACTGCTCCAAAATCACATTATGATAATTATTCTCTAAAGTATAATACCCTCAAAGAACTACGGGAAATTTACACTGGCTGGCATGTCATATACACAGATGGTTCCAAAACATCAGACGGAGTGGGCGCAGCATATTGTGATTTAGCAAATAAGTGCCACAGGACTTATAAAATGAATAATCATATTTCCATTATGACGGCTGAACTATTTGCCATCTCTGAGGCCTTGAAATATGTGTTGGAGCTAGATGCTAATAAAGTGGTGATATGTACCGATAGTAAGAGTGCTTTACAGCATATTTCTAAATGTGTTCATAAGGGTTCAGTGGGTTTAGCTATAGCATACACAATTTTGACACAAATCCATTTTTTTAACCAAACAAATAAAAAAATTGTTATCCAGTGGGTGCTGTCCCATGTTGGACTTTCGGGTAATGAGGAGGCTGACAGATTAGCCAAAGAAGCAATTTCTTTAGGCATACAAACACGGGATATATTACCAAGTTACTCGGAAATGTTAAGTAAATTTAGAAAAATAATCAACTTATATTGGAAAGAACATTTTAATGAAAGATCTAAAACTAAAGGAATCTGGTATAAAAGTATACAGAGTGAGCCTCCTCATATACCTTGGTTCTCCGGGTCGAAAATGAGTCGCTGTCAAATTGTAGCTGCGCATCGTTTGAGGTCAGGACATATTCCACTAAACAAATTTGCTTTTCTCATGCGGAAATCTGACTCTCCTAACTGTGAGGTGTGTGGTACAGTAGAGGATGTACAGCATGTGTTGGTGGAATGTGTCAGATATACTGACAAGAGAAACGCACTTCTCAACTCTTTGAAATTGTCGAAAATGGATGTTGGATTGTTCCATGGTATTTTAGCCAAGCCTACTTCTAAAGCAGCAAAAATATTGTATACTTTTTTATTATGTAATAAATTAGATTAAGTTAAGTTTTGTATGACTAAGATAAGTTTATTTAGTTTAGTTAGTATGTTGTTATTTGTAAAAGCACGATGGGATTGACATCGTCGCATAAGCGTACAAAAATCCCTTAAATAAAGCAGATTAAAAAAAAAAAAAAAAAAAAAAAAGAGTGTTGTCTCCATTTTTACCTATAAGCTTCTTGTTTGTAACATCCTATCAGTTGTATGTACTTGACTGAAGTATTAAAATATTTTTCTAAAAATATTCCGTTCGTTTTTATTTAATTTATGTAGATAGGTACAGACGCCAGCACATCTAGGTACCCGAAACTGTCAAATTTTCCCAATCAACTTTGAACTTAATGCTTTAGCGATAAAGTTGAAAATCTATTAAAGAAATTTGACAGATTCTATACTCCATTTATTATAACATTAGAAAAAGAGGCTCGCAGAAGCAGGAGTACGAAACCTTTTATTTTCAAGTTAAGTTCAAACAATTTTAATAAATAATGTATGGGCCTTTATTTGTAAGTAACAATGTATGGCATACAATAAAGCATATTCTATCTATCTACTCGTAACGATGCTTGGATTAAATGAAACAAATAACAACTAAACCATGAAAATTCAGCAATAACAACGAGAAAAGGTGTAGCATTCACAAGTATCCACAAGTGAATGACAAATTGCAGATTATTTACGCAATTTGACGGATGGGTGATATCATAAACCGAAAAAATAAAAAAAACACGTTCTGCCACAACTTATGAAGGGAATAGGTAACATTTTAGATTTGGTAGAGTTATAGTGACCTGAAAAACGTTCCCGGTACTTTCCGCCCCTGCTTCTTTTAGATGTTAAACATTGACACGACAATATTTTATGTAATAACGAAATAATATTAAATGAAAGCCTTGTAATTTCAGAAGGTAGATAGGTTAAATAATGCTGTTATTTAAATTGATTAGGTATATTAAACTCTACATCAATCTTGACTGTAATAATGTTTGTTGTACTTTTATTACAAAGTAAAGTAAAGACAGAAGTTAAAAAAGGCTCTTTTAGGGGCACCCCTAAAAGAGCCTTTTTTAACTTCTGTCTAATGCTATAGTAAATGGAGTATAGTATAGTAGCTTGATGTGCTGGCGTCTGTACCTAGTACCACAGCTACTACCTACTTGTATTATAGAATAGAATAGAATACTCTTTATTATGTACACCATATAAATTACAGACATAAATTATTATTCATTATTTTCTTCTACTCCTCGTACCTACCTAATTATCTACTCCGTTTTTTCAAGTTGGTTAAAAACAACCGACTTAAAAACTACAAAGTGAAAAATAACTTTAATTTCGGAAGTCGGTGTCGTTGGTTCCGCATTTTCGTTTTTTGACACCGACTTCCAAATTAAAGTTATTTTTCACATTGTATTTTTTTTTTAATCCGTTGTTTTTTTGTAAAAAAGTTTTAATTTTTCACTTTTTAGTTGTACCTACAGACGTCAGCACATCAAGCTACTACAATCTGTCAAATTTCTATAATAGATTTTCAACTTTATCGCTAAAGTTTAAGGCTCAAAGTTGATTGGGAAAATTTGACGGTTTCGGCACAGATTATATAATACTCTAGGTTTCGGGTAGCTTGATGTGCTGGCGTCTATATCTACCCCACACGAATTTAATTAACACTACTTGCTATGTAAATATCAGTTAAAACATCATCAGTATAAACTAAGTAAAACTACCCAAGCAAAGTTAATCAAATTTATATGGGACCACCCCTGAGGCATACGCATACCTTATCCATTAAAACTTTTTTACAAAAAAAAAAAAACAACCGACTCGGTGTCGTTGGTTCCGCATTTTCGTTTTTTGACACCGACTTCCGAAATTAAAGTTATTTATCACTTTGTAGTTTTTTTTTAAGTCGGTTGTTTTTTTTGTAAAAAAGTTTTTATATTTCACTTTTTAGTTCTACCTACTCCACACAAATTCAAATAACATTAGTGCATTGAAGAATTGAAGACACCGACTAGAAGAATCATCAAAATTCGCATAGAAATGCCGGAGATGCAGTACATTTATGCATATAACATCGTACATAAGAATAATTACATAATGTATTAAATACCTAATAAAAAGCCTAATAATAAAGCCTTAATATTAAAGCCTTCCTGAAAGTATGTAGATCACATTAGTGAAAGAATTTTCAAAATTGGTTCATTCGTTTTTGAGGAAATCGCGGACATACAATCATACATACATACGGGTCGAATACAGAACCTCCTTTTTTGAAGTCGGTTAAAAACATGAATAGGTACCTACCTACTTATCGTAACATTCGCCATAGCGACCACTTAGATTTTAGTAAGTTACCGCGGAAGAGTATTATATATGCATTTACAGCTGCACGAATAAATAGATAGATACCAATGTGCCGCATGCCATAAAAATAAAACATACTTAATTTTTATTTGGCTTCGCAAATACGTCGCCTCCTATTAAAGCTGAAAATTGCTAGCTCAATCACACAAATGAAACTGTACGACCTCGCCAACTCAAGATAATTTTTGTTGTACTTGTCCTTGAACGCACGGTGCGATGTCATACATACTCAATGATCTCTGTAGAGAATCTATCGTAGGATCATAGTAAAACAACGCCATCTAGTAGTATCGAAGCCACCTAGCATCGGTGACACCTAGTATCTAGGTCGACTCCTAGGTGGCGTTGTAAAACTACAGTCTCCGGCAATTAGATGCTGCCATCTTTTAAAAAAATGGAGGAACGAAAATAGCCAGCTGAATAGCCAGACTTAGGGAGGTATCATTTCTTTGTATGGGATTGGGTATCTGTACTAGAGTATTATATTATCTGTGGTGTAGGGATTAGGTGGCGCGGCGCGCTCGCAGTGGCCGCGCGCCAATCGTCCATGCGCCGCCGCTGCCCATACTTGTGACTCCCATAATATAATATTTATAAAACAACAGTATTTGAAATATAAATTATTTCATACAGGGTGGCCGGGGAGTTGACGTTCAAACGTAAAATTTAGATACTTTATGATGAGGAGTATCCGAATCACCCCCATGTATGTTCTACGATTTTTCGTAGTTTTCGAGATAGAATTTTTTTTATGATTTTTTTCGTAATTTACACCTAACATCAGTTTTCGATTTTTTTCTCGTTCTGTTGAACATTTCTGGTTCAGTTTTTTTGTGATAACTAATTAGCATAGTCTAACCTAACACCCTAAAAATTATGGTTTATCTAGGAATTGCAGAACTTACTTAGAATTTATTCGAAAGTTCAACATTAAGATTTGAGCTCAGTACTCACAAATTTTCAAAGTATCAAAAAAAAATTAAATGGGGAGATTTTGGGTTCAAAGTAATTTAAAAACTTCCTAAGACATTAAACTTTAAAACTAGGACAAATAAAGTTAGGGTTAACAGGAGTTTTTTTTCTGTAACTGACCTTCAAAGTAAATTAAGGCATTTTTTAAGAAAAAAAAAAGTATTATTTTATTTTATTTAAATCTTTGACTTTCTTTGCGTTATGATGGGTTTGAGTAAAACACAGTTAATTGTTAATAAGATTTTATTTAAAGTAAATTTTCAAAATTTCGCCCTCCCACAGAAATGCACAATCTACACCTGCGCAAAAAATTATGTCTTAACTCCCTAAAAGCTTCGCGGTTATTTCTCACAGCGGTTTCGGCTTCGCGAATTTTTCTTCTAAGCTCTTCTTCACTTGAAGCTTCCCTGGCGTACGTTATTTCTTTAAAGTAGCCCCAGATAAAGAAATCTATGGGGTTGAGGTCAGGCGAGCGTGGTGGCCAGGCAATTGGCCCTCGTCGTCCGATCCACCTGCTGGGGTACGTCTGGTTTAAATGACGACGCACTTGCGCCGCGTAATGACATGGTGCGCCGTCGTTCTGGAACACCATTGTCCTTCTCAATTCAAGGTTTACATCTTCCAGTAATATTGGTAAATCGTCTTCTAAAAAACTTTTGTACGTGTCGCCGTCTAATCTGGATGGCAGTTCAAATGGGCCTATTAATTCGCCATTCAAGACGCCAGACCACATGTTCACGCTGAAACGATGTTGAAATTATGAAGGTCTGGCGGCATGTGGATTTTCAACGGCCCAAATGTGATAATTGTGGATATTGAAAACCCCCGTTCGCTCAAATCTTGACTCATCCGTCCACAAGATTTTATTAAAATATCCGGGGTCTTCTTCCTCTTTTTGCAACATAGTTCTACAAAACTCGACTCTCAATTCATAATCTGCAGGCTGCAACGCTTGTACTTTTTGTATGTGATAGGCGTGAAAAGATTCCTCACGCAAAATATCTTGTATTGAAGATCTTGGTATGTCAAGATTACGAGCCATTGCTCTCGTACTTGTACTTCTATTTCGTTGCACTTCCTCTAGAACGATTTCCCTGCGTTCCGGATCAACTCTCAAAATGCCTTCACCACCATGTTGGCCAGGAATGCGGCCTGCCATTAACGTATTGTGAGTAACGAACACACGATAGTCAGGGTAATGATCAGGTTGTGGTCCGCCTCGGCGTTCAAGTTGTTCTCTGTAGAGTCTTGCTGCTTCATGTCCGTTCCCTTGTGCAACACCGTAGAAATAATGCATTTCTGCATATTCACTCAGAGTGTAAGGCATCACTAACACTTCCAAGTAACTACAGTCCAAATCGATAGGCACAACGAAATCCAGTAACAAGCAGGGGTCAAACAAGTAAGCAGCGGCGGTATCAATAGGCAAGATAGTGGTCAAGAAAAAACGGCAGAACGAGATGAGTAGCAGTAAACACAATGTGAGTACGACTGAGGTACGGCGCGCGGCGGCACGCAGATGTACTCATTGTTAGCGTCAACGCTGCGTAGCAGTTGTCTCACTCAAACCTGTTTCTAATGTTACTGTACTACTCTAACCCACCGACACAAACCAGAGAGAGTGAGATAGCAATTTTTTTTTACCTGAGCATTTTTTTCATGGTTAAAATCACAACAATGAAATCATATCTATTGGGTTTTTTTCTGATTAAATGCATGCATCTAAAAATTCTAAGAATTTAGAATTTCAGTTTAACTGTGTTTTACTCAAATCCAGCATAACGCAAAGAAAGTCAAAGATTTAAATAAAATAAAATAATAATTTTTTTTCCTAAAAAAATGCCTTAATTTACTTTGAAGGTCAGTTACAGAAAATAAACTCTTGTTAACCCTAACTTTATTTGGCCTTGTTTTAAAGTTGAATGTCTTAGGATGTTTTTAAAATTACTTTGAACCCAAAATCTCCCCATTTAATTTTTTTTGATACTTTGAAAATTTGTGAGTATTGAGCTCAAATCTTAATTTTGAACTTTCGAATAAATTCTAAGTAAGTTCGGCAATTCCTAGATAAACCATAATTTTTCAGGGTGTTAGGTTAGACTATGCTAATTAGTTATCACAAAAAAACTGAACCAGAAATGTTCAACGGAACGAGAAAAAAATCGAAAACTAATGTTAGGTGAAAATTACGAAAAAAATCATTTAAAAAATTCTATCTCGAAAACTACGAAAAATCGTAGAACATACATGGGGGTGATTCGGATACTCCTCATCATAAAGTATCTAAATTTTACGTTTGAACGTCAACTCCCCGGCCATCCTGTATATTTGATTTCGGTGATAAGAATGATTTCGGTGGACGCCATTTTTAAAAAATTAAATCCCTTCATATCCATTCGGTCTATACGATTCCCTCTACTACTAATATGTTTTAAATTAACTCTAGATTTGATATTTCATGATAATATGCCACAAATAAAAAAAAAAAATTGTCACCGAAGTCAACCAAATAATGAGTCTCCTGATAATGACCCCTACATGGTCCTCAAAGACTATGTCCGGATTTTTATATACACATTGACATTTATTCATTTTATATATACAATGACATGAATATTTACTTTGTAAAGTATTTTTATTTTATTTAATTATTGTGAATGTGAGGACTATGTGGGTCATTTCTTTTTTCTGTTTTCCTTCTTAGTTAGTTTTAATCATGATCTGGCAGTTTGAGTAATTTACGCGGCCTACCCAAATGTCCTTTCTTTGGTATTGTTCGTCGAATCGTTGAGCTCCTCAAGTTCTGGGTTGAGCTGCACGATTTTTGACAAATGCGTGCACTGACTGGATAGGTCCGCTCAATCTATGTGGTTCTTTCCTCAAAAGACCATTTCAGACACCAATCTACATGGTATTCACATGATCTGACCAAGAATTTGTCTGGACTTTAAAAGAGACTGTGACCTCTGAGTTTCTTTCGGCCTTTCTTCTCAGAGTAGTCAGATAGGAAACGCCGACCTCATCTAGCTTAAAAAAAATATGATTGACGTGTAAAAGTGTTTGTACAAACCTACTTACAGAAATAAATCATTTATAATTTATTTATCATTTAACACATCATTACGTTGCGCTCGCCTTATTAGTAACTCATTAGCACATATTGTTTGTGTAACGGTGAATTCTAAGAATTGCATTATTTTTGAGTGGTGTTTGTGACATGGATTTCCAAGATCAAGGTATGTTCTTACTATTTAGTTATATTTCTTAAATTTTATTTGACTTATTATGACTTGTTTTTACGTGCTACGCCACAAAGGATTTCTAGCAAATATTTAACTTATTGTTGACTTCACATAGACTTACAACTAATTTAAACCATTTTCGAATACTCTCACATATCTTAAATTAAAGATTGAAGTGTCTATTTTGAAAATATAAAAGATATTTTTGCGTCCTTTTGCGACTTTAGTTGCTAAATAGCCTCTACGACTACGTAGGCTCAGGCGTAGCTCGGTCTACGAAACATACGTAAAAATTTTAATTTTTTTTCAGGTACTTTGATTAAATGTACTTTCTAAGGATGCATTTCTTTGAGATTTAGTCTGCCGTAACTGGAATTGTTCCTCAGAGACATCAACACGTGTTGGAAACTATTCTAGCTTCACTGGATGAGGTGGAGAAACTAGACATTAGGAACTTAGATAGTAAGATACTCAATTTATGTAAAAGTCTTGATAGATTTTGGAAAATTGTCTCTAGAAATAAATCAAAATTTTTGCATAAGTACTCAGATTGGTTAAATGAAATTGAATGTGTCGAATTAGTAAGAAGTAATGAGCAATGCATTCAAGAAAACGCGAACCAGCCCGGGCCATCTTGCGAACGCGGACGCCCGAGGAAAGATTTTTCAGAATTATCTAAGCGCTCGAAACGTACAAGATTGGTAGAATTAATTGGCAGAATTGGCAAAATTAATATTGATTCGGATAAATGACATGTTATGAAATGGGCTTAAAATATTTTGTTTTTTGGACAGCTATCATGTGTGGTTTTTCTGATAGGGAAAATTATTCAGGATGGCCTTACAAAAACAAAAAAATATATTAAAAGCACCATTACTTAATAAATAAATATTTTAAATCCAGATATTTTTCGTGTCGTAATATTATGTTTGCACATTGAAACGAAGAAGAAATGGTTAAATGTCATTTTTTAAAGCAAATTATACACCTTATTGTTATTTAAAATACTTATTAGATGGCTTAAAATAAAACCAACGAATTATCTCCATGATTTGTATGTACGACATTGATTCCTTTGCCTCTTAATGGAATCTATGAAAACATTACCCGTGTCAGTAAGGTTGTCATCACACTTGTCAGTTGTCATGTCTCATTGTTAAAATCGCTATTTTCTTTTTCATAGATAATCTTAAAATGCTAAATTACAACAATTTTTCCGTTTGCTTTTAGGTTTATTGCATTTGTAATTTCTACTTGATATTAGTGAAATCATCATCTGATTTGTAATCCGCCAACCGGCACCCGGCCAGCGAGATGGACTAAGGCTTAACCCTTCTCATTCTGAGAAGAGGCCCGTGGGCGTGCCTAGCAAGTCTACAGTAATGGGCTGAATTATTTTTTTAATAGTGAAATTGTATTAACGCAGAAACGCTTTACTATAAGAATAAATTATTTATGACAAGGATAATGAATTTATATGTACCAAAGATCCTTATTTTCTCCTACAATTTGGGACTTTATCATCATGAAGTCGGTAAATTGCATAATGACTACTGATGATTATATGTCTCCTCCAAGGCAGGCCAGTAAACCAGACAGTCCAGATACAGACTAGATTGGATTGGACCTGTTAACCTTTTGTAATAGTCGCTCCAGCAGGTCGGAATAGGTGAACATTTTTGTGTATTAGGTAGAGAAATAAAAGTACCGTAAGTTGGGGTGATTTTGCGCCTGCCAGTAATACTTTGCTCCAAATCCGTACAACTTTAAAAATAACATAAAAAATAAAGTTTACAACTCTATGGTTTTATTGATGTCTGAACGCAATCATAAGATGTCAATGTTCTGTCATGGAAGTTGACAGGTCGCCATTGTTGCTATTACCTGTGCAAGGAGTCCCAAGGTGAAAGTAGAAAGTTTACAAAAAAAAAAAGGTTGGTAAAATCCGCGTGTATCCGTGCAATCACTGTACTTACGCAGGTAAGCCTAATAATATTATATCTGTTATTCTTTCTTTTTGTCTAATAAGAAAGTACTTCATTCCATAATTCAATGGATTTAATTTTTGGGTTAGGTTTATTAACGCAAGGTCGAAATGTCACAAAAAAGGGGGTACTTTGCACCTGGCGCAAAATATACCCATTCTGGCGCAAAGTATACTCGTTTCAAGTAATATTCAAATTATTTTGCTTTTTACAGATATTGCAACATGCCGAGGGTCTACAAAAGAAAACTAGGCGCTCGAAAATATGCTGACTACTCCAAGGAACAGTTGCAACTATGTCTGGCGGCTATTAAGTCTGGGCAAATGTCGCAGAGGAAAGCTAGCATACATTTCAACATTCCGCGGCGAACTCTAGTTTATAAAATAAAAAAAGTCCATATGAATCGACCTGGTCAGCCTCAAATATTTACAGATGAGGAAGAGAAAGCCATAGCATCACATATTGAGATAATGGGCACCTATGGGTTTCCATTAACTGAGCACGACCTCAAAATTGTTGTCAAAATGTATCTCGAAAAATCTGGACGCATTGTTCGAAAATTTAAGAACAATACGCCCGGAAATGACTGGGTTAAACAATTTTTGAAACGCCATCGTAGGCCTCTCAGTGCGTTTTGCAACAAATATCAAGAAGATCAGGGCAGCGTTATCAAAAGAGATTTTACAAGAGTACATCGAAAATTTAACACCACAAATTAGAGACATCCCTCCTACACATATATTTAACTATGATGAAACAAACTTAACAGACGATCCCGGCCAAAAACGAGTTATTGTCCGAAGGGGGTGCAAATATCCTGAAAAAATCTGCAACGTGTCAAAATCGAGTACTTCGATCATGTTTTGTGGTAGCGCTTCAGGTGAGCTGATGCCCCCGTACGTAGTGTACAAATCGCAGAAGTTATGGGATACATGGACCGAGAATGGTCCCAAAGGATGCCACTACAGCAACTCTCCTTCAGGTTGGTTTGATCACCAGCTATTTTCAGATTGGCTAAAAAATCTTATGATTCCAAGACTTAAGAAAATGGAAGGTACAAAGATGTTGATTGGGGATAACTTGGCTTCCCATTTATCGGTTGAGACATTGAGACTCTGTCGAGATAACGACATTGCTTTTGTGTGCCTGCCGCCAAATAGCACTCACATAACTCAGCCGCTCGATGTCGCGTTCTTTCGTCCATTGAAAGCTGAGTGGCGAAAAATTATAACTGAATGGAAGGAAAGTTCTGAAGGAACCAGAAATCCAACGATACCGAAACAAACTTTTCCGAGTTTGCTAAAGAAACTCTTAGAAAACATCGAGCCAAATGTGAGAAGCAACTTGAAAAACGGTTTCCGCAAATGCGGTATCTACCCCTGTAACGTGGATGAATTGCTTGCGAGAATCCCAGGGGCAATCGATGTAGACCACACAATAGTATCGGCATCTTTCATAGATCACCTGGAATCAAAGCGGAAGACAATCACGGAGTCTGGGCCAAAGAGACGTAAGAAGAAATTTGAAATCGCTGCTGGTAAAAGCATTGCTCATGAAGAATCGTTATTAGAAGAGACTGAGAACGAAGAAGTTTTTGATGGCACAGAGGACAACATTGCCTCATGCTCAAGGCCACGCACAGGTTACGATTCAGACGCGTACTCATTACATGATGATTCAGACGATCCTGATGGTTGCTTTTTAGAGCCCAACAGCCCAGAAGAGAGTAATCATCCACCTCGAGCAGAAACGAGATTCAAAGATGTGAGACGTGAGAAAGAGTCATTTGTGGTGGTAAAATATGATGAGAAACTGTACCCTGGTCTCATTATCGACTTCGATGAGAAAGGAGCAACTGTCGATGCTATGGCTAAGTCCTTAAAGTCCTGGAAATGGCCACAGAAAAAAAGACATTAACTTCTATGAGTGGGAAAATGTCCTTGGGAGCATTGACCCTCCAAAAATTATCTCTCGGCGAGGTTTTTTCAGCGTCAAAGAGCTTGACGGTATTGAGTAAAGATTCGCGCCTAAAACGATGCGGGGTATGATTGCGCCAGTATTATTTTATAAGAGTCAAGACTGATTTTATAAAGCAGCGCAAAATATCCCCCCCGAAGGGAATACTTTGCGCCAAATTGAATTAAAAAAAAATTATGTACCTGATTATGTGCCATTGTTATTAGTCAATAAAAACAATTTTGAATACCTAGTCTTTCTATCACTAAAAGTCCTTTAGTTTAAATGAACATACAGCACTTTTTATTTGACATTTACTAATCACATGATAAAATTCGGTGCAAAATCACCCCAACTTACGGTAATGTATTTTATTTATATTTGTTTATTTATATTCTACCTCTTCATTTTCGACATCTTCCCTTACAATTATATTATAAAGAAACTGTGCAGGCGGTAATATATTGTTTTGATGTCGAGCCCACCCAAGATACCACATGATCGTTATTACATGGGCACAGCTTCCAACAGCTACGACAAATGGATGTATAAATTGTGTGCAAAATCCAAGTCCGAGTGAGAAATCAGGGTCATCAGTATCGCTGGTCGTCGGGTGTCCAAATCGTGTGCAGTATCAAAGAATCCACAAAGCCAGGTCAAATTAAAACAAGAAACTTGAACAAAAATAACACACAACAAAAACACAAACAAATTCAAATCACTTGTGTCTATTCTGTTGTAATGCAAACCACGGAGGCAAACGCAACGCTTTGAATAAAATTGAATTGAATTTGACACTTGATTGACGTTCACATTTAATTTTCACAGTGACAATAATGACATCCAACCGAAAAGTGGTGCCAGAATCAATAATTACTGTGGGTTGCAATTTATTTTTTAAATAAAAATTATTTAAAAATATAATAATTAAGGAAGGGGGCTTTAAAAAAAAATATATATACAATACAAAGTCTCCTTAATTTATTTACTTTCATAAAAATATAATATCTTCCCCGTTCACAGCAGCTTCGAATAAAAGCCCAGCCTCCATACAAAAACCTAACATGTCCTTTAATGAATATGCTTTGGAAACCGCGCTACTTTTAATTCAAGAATATCAGTGGTATAATCTCCCAGCTTCCGTTCACAAAGTCCACATCCATGGTGCTGAAGTGGCACAGAATGCTCTATTATCTATCGGGGAATTATCCGAAGAGGCAGCAGAATCTAACAACAAATATTATAAGGCCTTCAGGCGGGACCACACAAGAAAAATGTCGCGAGAACTTACGAATACGGACGTACTTAATAGACTTTTACTCAGCTCAGATCCATTCATTACTAGTCTTCGGAAACTTCCCCGTAAGAAAAAGAGCGTTATGTCGAGGCAGGTTTTAGATTTATTACGAATTTAGTTTAAGTTGAAATTAGGTTGGTTGTTGTGGTAATTTTAACTTAGTTGTGGTTATGATTTGTAAATAAATTGTAGTTTTAGTTTTCTGGCTTTTTGTTGTAATATATAAAAGAATACATATTTAATTATATTCCTTCATGAATAGTATTAATATCATATTCAGATGCATTTCCGAACGAGGGACAATAAATCTCAAATATTGGCTATTTAAATTTATATATAAACATTACATATTGTACAGTTTATTGTATATTATATATATTAAATTATGTGAATAAAGCATTAATGTACATTTGTGAAGTATTTTTTATTATTTACCATTCAGAAAAATCTCATTTAATGAAGTAAGGTATTTATGACCGCGCTTGTAGGGCGCTTGGACTACCGTGCATCGGTTCCAGCACCCTAGAAAACCACGAAATCACCCATGACGAAATATTTGAAACTTTTCACATCCGCCATCTTGGATTTTCATTTTGACCTCACCATCGGTTTCAGCACCCTAGAAAACCACGAAAGCGACATCCATCATGAAAAACATGAACATTTTTCACATCCGCCATCTTGGATTTTAATTTTGACCTCACCATCTTTTTTTTTTTCAGCAATTTTATACCGGTCATTACCCAAAACTTTTGTGATTTTGTACGGACCTGTGAATTTTGAAAGGATTTTAGTGCTTATTACCTTTGTTATTGAAATTAGTTCTAGTAATTTTAATCAAATCACCTTCTTTATAGGTATTAGCAGGGATCCTACCGGCATAATTATTAACTTTTTGTTTTTCTTGGCTAACTTGGATATTGGTGCTGACCTCGTCTCTTAAGCTTTGTAACGTGTCTGGTATGGCGTTAGCTCTAGCATTCAATTTATTATTTAAACTGTCTTTGAACCTGGTGCCGAATAGGGCCTCTGTGGCAGTTCGTTTAGTGGAGGAATTAATGGAATTATTTACACCCCACTGAATTTTGCCAAGATATATATCCCAGTTACGTTCGTCAATGCCGTCATTATGTTTTGCCAAGGCATTCAAAATAGTTTGGTTATACCTTTCAGCTTGCCCGTTGGCCCTGGGACATGCTACAGCGTTCAGAACATGTTTAATACCATGGCTTACGCAAAAGCTCTTAAAAGAAGTTGAAGTAAAAGAAGTACCGCGATCAGATATGATTCGAGATGGTAAACTAAAGTCATAAAATATCCGGGGTAGCGGGATCGTCCGAAAGGGTTACCGCTGCCCCGGAACATAAAGGGCTAAGGAAGGAACACGGGTGGGTTTTAGTCAGTAAGAGTCTGACACTCCCTTCCGCTCCACCCAGAGCGGGAGGAGTCATTAGATGATTTCCCATCCAAAAAAAAAAAAAAAAGTCATAAAATATGTTTTCAAGAACTTTTAACGCGGTCCTAGTTTTCGTGTCTTTTACCGCTTTTACAAATATGTATTTCGTAAAGCCGTCAACGTATTTCGTAAGGATGTAGGCATTACCGTTCCTACTCTTTACAAATGGGCCAAGATGGTCAATGTGAATTGTATGGAACGGGATGCTCACTTTCTCTATAGGATACAATTGTCCAGTTTTTTGTCTAGAAACATCTTTACTGTAAGCGCACTGAATACAAGACTTTACATATTTCTTCACAAATCGCCTCAACTTTGGAAACCAAAAGATAAATTGAATTCGGTTAGTTGTTTTAGAAATGCCTAAGTGCCCTACGTCATCATGATTATAGCGACATATTTGCCAACGAGCATTACGAGGGACAACCAGGCGTATATCATCGCCAACTCTTCTATATAATTTATTTGATTTTTTGATAAGATAGTTTTTCGTAATGTCTTTAGATTCTTCGTCAGTTTCAGGTTTGAGAATTTTAAAAATACGTGAGATATCTGGATCTGACATTTGTAATGTTAATAATCAATTATCAGTCTCAATATGATACACGGTAACAGAGGACTCATCGTTAGGGTCAGAAGGCAATATGGTATTACGGCTTAATGTAAAAGTGAACTCACTAATTTGGAGCCACCACCTAGCTATGCGTGGTATAAGGCCTCTTTTAGTTAGTGTAGTTCGGAGCGCATTACAGTCGGTTACTACTTTAAATTCCAATCCCAGCAGATAAACACGAAACTTTTTCAGTGAGCAAACAATGGCTAACGTTTAAGTTCGTGGGAATGTAAGTGACGCTCTTCGGGCATCGTCTGTCTACTAAAGTAAGCAACAGGCTTCAGTACCCGAGGGTTAGATTGCCATTGTACGCCTGCACCTAAGGCACTAGCGTCTGTGCGCAACTCCGTTGCAAGTTTAGGGTTATATAAGGCTAGTATCGGTCTGTTTATCAAATTGTCTTTTAATGTAGAGAATGCTTGGAATTGGACTTCTGCCCAAGTGAAAGTATTTCCTTTTTTTAGTAAATTGGTGAGGGGTCTTGCAATTTCCCCGAAACTCTTTACAAATTTTCTAAAACGCTAAACCCAAGAATTGATGAACCTCGTGTACATTGCGAGGAACAGGGAATTCTTTTACAGCTAGAACCTTATTTTCATTCGGTCGTATTCCATCTGCCGATATTTCATACTCTAGATAGTTAATCGTTGTGTCAAAGAAACTGCATTTTGCTAGGGATGAGACCATTTTCTCACATTAGCTTCAGAATATCCTCAAGCATTCGAAAACCTTCCTCTAAATCGGTTGAAGGTACAAGAATATCGTCTAAATACGCCAGGGCAGATTCTTAGCGCTTTGCACCGAGCATTTGATTTGTAACTCGCTGAAACACGGCTGGAGCGTTGGCCAATCTGAATAGCATTATTTTAAATTCATAATACCCATCGGGCGTTACGAATGCTGCAAGGGGACGGCTTTCTTCGGCCATCGGAACCTGATAATATCCTGAAGCAAGGTCTAATGAAGTGAAAAATCGATTGCCGTTGAGGTTAGTTATTTGATCGTCAATTAATAGCAAGGGAAAACAATATTTCCTAGTTTAGTTATTTAATGATCGGTAATTTACACAAAGACGCTGTTCTCCCGTTTTCTTTTTTACAATTACTATAGGGCTGGCATAATTAGAATCGGATTCCTGTATTATGTCATTTTGCAACAGGTCATCAATAATTTCCCGTACCTGTCCACTTTCGAAGTGCGATAAGCGATAAGCGATAAGGCTTGTAGACGACAGGTCTATCGTCAAGCAAATCTATCTTCATTTTGATAGAGTCATTGCAACCTATCTCGTTTAAATTAAATGCAAAACAATCACGATACGACTGCAATAGTTCGTAAAGCTTATCCATTGTTTTGTCATCAACTTGTGGACCGACTTTGATTTGAGACTTAACGAGAGGAACTAAGCTAGTAATGTCCTTTGCAATTTTGTTAATGGATAGAATTTCTTTTTCTTCAAAAGGTACGATAAGTACCCTGATGTAAATTATATTCCTTACCAGGTTTATTACTATTATAACTTTCTATACAGGGTGGCCCAAAAGTCGTGGATCAAACGAAACAGGGCGATAGTTGGGGTTATTTGTAGTAAAAAAAAATTTGTGCGAGAGTCCTAACTTGATCTCCTTAAAAGTTATGACAATTTGAGTGTTTACAGTAAGGTTCTAATGTTAGAAATAATTTATTTTGAGCCTTAAAAGATATTGAAAAAATACTGATAAATCATGGTACTCACCGTCATAAAAGCACTGTTGTAGTGATGATACTTTTTTTTAATTTTTTTTTGTTTTTTTTTTTTATTTTTTTTTTCTATTTTTTTTTTAATTTTTTTTTACTGTAAATAACCTCAACTATCGCCCTGTTTCGTTTGAACCACGACTTTTGGGCCACCCTGTATAAACATCCCCAGAACAACAGGAATGTAAAGCAGAAACTTCAACTAATTCAGATTTGTTCCTGGCTATACAGCGTGTTACGGAAAGGGTATATACATACCAAGGGCACGGCTTCTTTGGGTGATATCAAACGTTATTGGAAGGGTTTTTGAATCCTATCTCTACATGTTCGGAAGTCATGAGATTTTTTAATACATTGATACCAGAAACCAAACTTTTCAAATTGAAATAAACACATCACTAGCACTAAGTCAGCTGATCGGTGTCAGCGAACTATTTGTAAGTAAAAATCAACCTCTTACTCCTGGTATTTCTGAATAAAAGGTTCCGCATGTTTATTTTTTGTTTAAAAAATATTATTACTGACTTTTCCTAAACTTTGATTATGTTTGGGAACTAGCTACAATACAATTATTTAGTCTAGGTATCAAATTTAACGAAATAATATTTAGATACCTGCTTGCATTGTCACGTATCATTTACACACTTGTTGGTTTTTTACGTAGTTGTCCTTTTGTAGAAGATTACTTTGTAGATAATTATTATCTACATAGGAAGGTAGTAATCTTCCACCCACCACCCACCTTACCATCGTACCTACAACACAGTAAATACCTAATTCAAAAACAATATTCCTGTAAATTTCCTAACATTATTCCTAACCTTTTATTTTGGTGACCATAAGGATGAACGATGTTTTGTTTAAAATCGATTTTTTATTCGACTCACAGATCGAATCCTGTGCCCTTGAATCGATCTTCTAAAAATTCATTAAAAATCGTAATAAAAAATGTAAACAATATTTAACACACATTTATTTTGAGACATAATTATTTACCAGTTGCCAGTCAGGTAACAACCACAACAACAACTTTTAATAAATAATAATTGATAATCTTTCCGGCGTAATTCAATGACTTTCATACAGATAGTACAGCTACAGATGTACTCAGTTAAAATCACAATGCTAACTAAACTAAACTAATACAGAATACGATCGACGCCGAGCGATTAATACAGCTATGTCATTCGAAATAAGAACTTCTATCAAACCGTCAAATGTTTTCAATCTTTGCTTAGTGCTAACGTAAACAGCGAACAAGTTAAAAAGTGTCGGCATATTATGTAATTGATCTTGTTTGAAATAAATAAACCTAGCTATTCGCTGTTTATGATTGTCAGCACAATACTTGGGCAAATATGAACTTGAACTATTATAAGCCCTTATCATAATAATTTTTACACATACGATCCAGAAGATTCGATTTACCTTACTATTGAATCGATTTGGTTATTGTTTCGAAAAATCGTCAGCTCGTACCATTGAATTGATAATAAAAATCGAATCCTTACGTGCATCCTACCAGGAATTAATTGCTTAAATAAACATTATTTTTTGCCATTAAAACTTAGAATAGAAAAAGGATTTAGTAACAATTTTTATGTTCAACTGAAACCGAAACATCATTTCAATTCACCTCTTCGCAACTTATTCTTCTCCTAGTACAAATAAAATCACAGTGGGTTCCGTTCATATTTTTTTAAAATATGTTTTTTTTTTTAATAATTATGACGAAAACTATTAACAATAAGTAAATAGTTTTTTTATTACAAAATAATAGCATGCACTCATCATTTTTGTCTGTAGGACTAACCGAAAGAATTATAGGAAGTTCACGGTCTGTCGGTGCTGTTTGAGTGGTACATGGGTTTTATTGGTTTGAGGTTTGAGCACGTTTAGTCTTTATTTAATTCAAAATGAAGTCAACATAAAATGTCGCAAAACTGCATCTGACTGTGGAAAGAAATTAATAAAAAATACTAGGACCGCATGAGTAACAGGAATTGTTAATGCCGAATTGAAAATCCTTTGCTCACAGAACCCTGATTACGTTATTACACACACAATGACACCCATTGATGTTTGATGTATGTGTAAACCTAATGGGTTAGGGTCTTAGGGTACGTGAACCAATTGCAGTCCGTGGTTTCGATTACTCCTGGTAAATACAACTGTTAGGTACTTCTAATTCAGAGATCTAACGAGATAATGCGGCCCCGGAATGCAAGGGCAACTGAAGGAACAGGGTGGTTTTTAGTCAGTCAGAGTCTAACACTTCCTTCCGCCCCATCCAGGGCGGGAACAGTCATTGATGATTTTCCCACCAAAAAAAAAAAAAACAATATTTTTCAATTTTGAATTTGAATTGCGTAATTAGTTTGCTCTGGTGTGTTAGATTTACTTAAAAGTTTAACGGAGTTTAGTTATAATTAGTTATATTATATTAAAAATATATAAAAACATTTAAAAATATATAAAAACATTTTAAAATATTTGACTAGTCTTCCTATCTGAACGGCTTGTATACATTCCAACTGCATGCATTATTTTTTACATAACTTATTTAAAAAGCGCCTACCACTACACTGTTCACTTACACCGCATACATAACAATAAAACAATAACATTAAAACTGATTAATATTACTCTACACTATATTCTATCAAAATATGCACACATAACACTTCCACACCTCCACTGTGTCACACAATCACTAAAATATTATGTCGTACCTAATACCATTTTTAATATTTTTCTCAACCATTTAACAAGATTGGAATTCATATGTATCAATATAATTTTACATAAAAATATATTTGCACATAATACTATGGCCAAACTGACCCACAAATATGATCCTGCAAAATTATTACTTAGGCGAAATTCAACGAGTTAACGCATCTACAAAGTGAAATAGACTCTTTTAATGTTGCTGATCTTGTCATCTGTGATGCAGAGGACTGCTCGAGTCTGTTACCAAACTCCAAAAAATGTCTTAAAATATTTCAACAAAATATTCGGAGTGTTAAATGTAACCTACCTGGATTATTACCGATAATAGCCTGAACTGCGGTGGATTGGGATTGCATTGTTTTAACAGAGTGCTGGTTGTCATCAACTGTGTTCTTACCCTCCTTGGATGGATATGACAGTTATGCCACCACTAAAAACCTTACGCAGAATGAAGGTGTTGTTGTGTACTACAAGAACGATTTGATTATCTCAGTTGAAGAACCTGTAATTGAGGACGCAAACTGTCTTGTTATTATCGTAAATAAAGATACAGTAGCCTTGGCCATTTATAGGCCACCCGGGTATAGAAATATTGATAACTTTTTACAATCTCTTAATCAGGTACTATTAAAATATTCGTCTATGCAAAATGTCATATTATTGGGGGACATTAATATTAACATTGCCGAACACAGTGCTGACAGCAATCTTTCTGCATATCTAGATATGATGGCATTCCATGGTATGATGCCTGCATACACATCTCCTACGCACAATAAAACATGTTTGGATCACACGTTTCTAAAGACAAAACTAACGGCTCGGTGTCTTATACTCCAAACAACAATTACAGATCATAATAGTGTTGCTTTGTACATAGCTAGTCTTCCCAAACAAAAACCTGCCAAAATTATCAATCACTTAGATCACAACACTCTAAATGCGGAACTTAATTGTGTTGACTTTAGTCAACTATACACAATTAAAGACGCCAACGAGGCTGCTAATTTCTTCCACAGTATCCTATATAGGGCTATCAAAAACAACACTAAAGAAGTCAAAATATCAAACAAGAAAAAATTCTAAAACCGTGGATAACCCCAGGCATTCTGAAGTGCATTAGAAACCGCGATAATCTATATAAAAAAGTAAAGAAACACCCAGACAATGAGATTTATAAAACTACATACAAACGATACCGAAATTTTTGTTCGTCTTTATTAAAAAAGCTTAAAAGAGAATATGAGAAACTACAATTCCAAAACGCAGGAAAAAATAGTAAAAAAATTTGGAAAATAGTTAAAGAGATTACATACTCAACCAAACCCAAAGACAACCCGATTGAACTTATAAGTACCAATGACCCCCAAAATTCGGTAAACAATGTTAATCAATACTTTGCAAATGTTGGTAAAACGCTGGCAGAAAAAATCACTAAGAATAATCTCCAAACGGGACCCATCACCTTTAACTCGTGTAGCCATTCTTTTTGTCTGCTCCCTACGGATGAAGATGAGGTTAGGTCTTTGATAACAGGGTTAAAGAGTAATTGTTCGGTAGGCCTTGATTTGATATCTAGTGACATCTTGAAATCAAATATAGATATTCTAACAATACCTATAACATACATCTGTAATTTGTCGCTCACAACCGGTGTATTCCCGAAGATCTATAAGAAGTCAAGAGTTCACCCGATACATAAGAATGGTGACAGAGACTGTGTCAATAATTATAGGCCAATTTCAATTCTCCCTACCCTATCAAAAATTTTAGAGCGCATCATTAACAAAAGACTTGTAAACTACTTGGAAAATAAAAATCTTCTCTCACAAGCACAATTTGGTTTCAGAGCCAAGAGATCCACCGCCGACGCTGTGTCAGAACTAACAAATTATATAGTCAACAATATAGATTCAAAGAGGAAAACCATTGGAATATTCTTAGATTTAGCAAAGGCCTTTGATACAGTCTCTGTCCCTATTCTGTTAACAAAACTCGAAAGCCTGGGTATCCGAGATCTTCAATTAAAACTATTTAAAGATTACCTAACCGACAGAACACAATGTGTTAAAATCGGTAATATAACTAGTGATGAGGTCCCAGTGACATTTGGAGTTCCACAGGGCAGTATAATTGGGCCGACGCTGTTTTGGTCTATATAAATGATATATGTCAGTTAGTGTTTCCGGATTCGAAGGTTGTTGCGTTTGCTGATGATACGGCTTTACTTTTCAGTGGTAACTCCTGGCATGAAGTTTTTGTCAAAGCTCAGATAGGCATGAACACTGTAATCAGCTGGTTACATAATAATTTACTTACATTAAATGTGGAAAAAACAACCTTCATCACTTTTTCCATCCAAACTAATGACAAACCGGATCCCTCTTTGAGTATTGTCTCACATTCGTGCCCAAATGCAAATGATACAATTTGTCAGTGTCCAAAACTTAAAAATGCTGAATCTACAAAGTACTTAGGAGTAATTATTGACAGAAATCTTAAATTTCATGATCATATTAATCTTCTATCAGCGAGAGTGCGTAGACTTATAGTAATATTTAAAACCTTAAGAAACACTGCACCAAAATCTGTTATCAAATCGGTCTACTATGCTCTCTGTCAGTCTCAGCTTGAATACTGTATCACCACATGGGGTGGCACGTGTAAAAGTCATCTCTTAAAAGTTGAGAGAGCACAAAGAGCACTCCTAAAGGTTAGTTTGTTTCTACCTTTTTATCACCCAACTACTGATCTATACTCGAAATGGGAGGTACTTACTGTGAGGCAGCTCTTCATCCTAAAAACGGTTATCAAACAGCATGCCCTAACGGCTTTTGAACCGGAAAGAATTAGAAACAAACGTCGCAAACATTCAGTCTGTTCCTCAGCGTCATTCAAAACTAAGTTTGCACATCGGTTTTTCTGCTACCAGGGATCAAATTTATATAATAAGGTAAATCGAGCCTTAACGCTATATCCCTTGCCAAAAACCAAATGTAAGTCCTTGGTTTCGGGCTGGTTAAAAAAATTGGATTATAATTTTACAGAAAGTCTACTTCATTCGAATTAAATGAGTACGATTTAAGTTTATAACTTGCACCAAAACCATCTCACGTACACATCGGCACACTACACCTGACACTCAACACTACACACTAACATTACACACTCTTTTAGACACACACACACACACACACAACTACAGGCGCCCTGATTAACTTTTTGTTTATAGTTAATTTTTAGCTTCTACCCCCAAAATTATAACAACTTAAATTGTTAGTTTAAATCTCCTTATCTTTAACGGATTGTAATATCATAATTATGTTTTAGTAAAACTTTCTGTTCTTCCGTGGGGTGGGGACCTGGTGATTTGTAATACAGGCATTTTACGCCTAACTCAGACACCAGCTCCTCACATTGCTAAAAAAAAAACAAATAATATTATGTGAAACCTAGAATAAGCTTGTCATTGTGAGGAGAAAATAAAGATATTATATTATTAACTATTCAAAATCAATAAAACTATTCGTAGTAGTGGCAGAGCACTGATTTACCACGTCTTTGCGCGGTGTTTGGCCGAATCTCAAGCGGGACAAGTTTTGTCCGATATCGAGAATGTTTATCAAAGAACTGCCGATATTACAGGTATTTATGTGCCATAAATAAGTTATTGTACCTTAAATAAGTTTTTATAAATGTTTCCAATGCGTAGTTTTGTTGGTATCCAGATTTAAGTAACTTTTAGAGTTGTTTACAAAAATTGAAAATTTAGGTTATGTTTTGTAGTTTGACAAGTCTCGTATACGCTAACCTCTATGATTGATACTTGAAGATAATGAACATGGAATTAATAATAAAATACAGTTTTTTTTGTTTAGGTAAATCTGTCAACACAGTAAGAAAAATTGTTGAGGAAGGTGAAAAAAATAATGGTATTTTTTCAACACCGGGAAAACATCGCAAAGGTCGTCCAAAGAAAGATTTAGATGATTTCGATTTATGTGCAATTAGACAAAAGTTTCATTTCTTTTACACTTTGAAAAAGCATAGGTGGCTGCTGAACAAGCATCTTCAAACATTACTGCCGAAGACTGGAAAAATTCATGCAAGCATGTAATGAAAATAGAAAAAGAATATTATGACAGAGGTGTGGTGTGACTATGTATGAACAGATAGAACGATTGGTAATAAATCTCAGAGATGACAGTAGCAGTAGCAGTGATTTATCAGAATTAGAATATCCTAGTGATTCTGAAGTTGCAGGAAGCTCTAGACAAAATGTGAGCTTTTCTGGGATTGAATACTTAGATGAAAGTGTTTTCGATTCGTCTGATTGAATTTTTTGTATTAAAATAAAACTTCAAACAAACCGTGTTCTTTCATTATCCCTGTAACCAAACTATTATCGACAATTACTAACAATACCACTGTTAGACTGCTCGCTGCTTAAATTCAAAAGGGCCATAAGTCGAAAAGTCACTTTTTTACAGGAGAGCCCGTCAAAGTTTTGATATCGGTTTTTTTTTGTTATTTTTATTAATCTGCGTTGTATATCTATGTGTTATATATCATCGGATGTATATTTTAAGCCTCTATTTATCTGTAATTTGATATTTCCTATAAGTTTTACCCAGTTAATAAAAACATCACATAAGTCCCTTTTCATTATAAAAAACATATAATGTTTATGAATTTTATAAATAAAAAGCCACAACTCGAACAGAAAATAAGTTTTATTGTGTCTTTTCGTATAATGTTTTTTGTTTATTATGCTAGTTTTTGATTATAACTAAATGGTAACATTATTAGCAATACCTTGCAATAAAATTACAAAAAATCAACCATAAAAAAGATACAAAGCAAATAAAAAACGTACATTTTTATATGTACTTTTAGAGCTAATCTCAAGATATCTAGCATTTTGACTGGATTATGCAATATCGACACCTAATGGCCTGTGCACACCACGTTTTTGTCACATACAAAAACAAAACTTTAAATTACATCAGCTTCTAAAGAAAAAAATGTAGGTACTTATGTAAGTTAACAAAGCACAAATTGCTTATAAATCTCTAGCACACCATGTGTGATGCTTATTTTCGTATCTAAATTAAATCTTCTCTTAAAATAAATCACAAATTAAATGGCGACGTAAATCTTTGACTTACAATGAGATATAATATTATGATTAATACGAGTATTAACTAAATCATCACAGTAAGATCTCTTAAAAAACTTATAACTAACATTTCAAGTTATTACTCTACTGAAATCAGTCTATGGGTTTCAATCAGTCTAAGCAAATCCTGGTGTTAGTAATTATACTAACTTATTATTATTTGAGGAAACTTAAATTAAAGATTTATATAAAAAGTTTTATAATACCTTGGGATCACATTCTTTTCAATTAGGTTTAAAATACCTTGTTTTTTCGCTGCGGCAACTTGTAGTTTATTGGCATAAAGTTTTTTTACAGTTCGAAGACCAGTTCCAGGTGAATTTTGCCTTCTATTCAATGTTGTAACTTGAGTAAACTCGGCGTCTTCGTAGGAAGTTTTATACAAAAACATGTTTTTATGCTCTTTGTCAGTTTTAATAACTTTAAGATCTGCCCATTTCACCTTGTCTCCATTTTCATTGGTAGTGTAGTTGCCAATAGCCAGCGATTTTAAATTCATAAAACTCTCATGTGTAAGTTCCTTTACTATAAACGGTGTTCCTTTCTTCTTGGCTGTTTTAATCAAGGTGATGTACTGATCAGGTACATAAATTGGCGAAGATTTTAGTGCACTATTGATATTTCTCTGAATGATGGAGTGAACAGCATCCCCCTCATTTTGAGTGTGTCCTTTAATTAAAAATTTGTGGGTTATGCTTTTAATTTTTGGAAACTCATTTATGGCGTGCTGGTACATTGCCAACATAAATTTATTTTTTTGCTGGCCGCAACAGTTATCGCTGTAAAAGACGATGTCAAAATCTTCGGTGGCTTTATCATGTAAGCTTTTTAAATACAAGAAAACGCACGAGCCTATTTCGTTTGCTCCGCGGCCTCCTTCTCCTTCATGCCACACAAAACATGTAGTGTTTTTAGTGCCAAGCTCCGTAATAGTAAAATTTAACAAATTCAGCTTTGAAACGTAATAGAAGCTTGACACTTCACCTCGTGGGCAAGGCATCACCGCTTGCAAGTCGTAGACTGCGGCCACAAAGTTTTTGCCAACATTTTCCTTGTCTTTCTCTTTTTCTAATCGCACAAGACATTTTTCTTTAAGGTGCAAATCGTACTTTTCTTGCAGCAAAGCCTTGTCTTCCGCGTTTTTATAGGCAGTACAATCTTCACACTGGTCTTTCTTCGGACACCAAAATGAAATATTAAAATCGTTCATAAAAATATTGTAATAAATTTGGTATGAAACATGAGGTGTTCCTTCAGCTTTACATAGCTCAACGTAGTCTCGATGAAGCGCTGCTACCGTATAGCCACCCTCAATGTATTCCCGTTTTGTTTGAGCACGGCAATAGTGGCTCTCGATACGTGGAATCGAATTTATATGCGCCTTGACACCATCCGTTAAATTAGAACACAACTTGTGATGGTTGTCATGTTTTCCTCTACATTCCTTGAGCTGATCATCCATAAGATTAGAAGTTTTTTTTACAACGGTTCTAATAGTTTTATCAGAAACCGCGAGAGTGTTCATGAAAAAAACTTTGCATACGCGGATGCGTTTATTTTCTCGGGGCAAATGATAACCATGGTTGAAATTTTTTCGAGTACTGCCTACACGAATGTATCGATATTTTGGTTCCAAGGTAGTCATATTGCTGTAGATAAATCTTCTCTGAGCTTGTAAATCAGCCATATTCCAATACGTTTCAAAAACCTGGTACCGTTCGTTAGATGAGAATATTTCACCACATTTTAACTTGCACTTGTCAGAACACGTAGGTCCCATTTTCTTAGCATTCATTAGTTTTTTTGATTTTGCCATAGATGTATAAGCTTTACCACTATTTCGCAATAGTTTACTTACATTCGTCTTCCATAAACCGGGATTGGCTTTTCTTTTACGAGAACCTCTTTGTAAATCAACAGGATGTTCAACACTAGGAGGTTCAACACTAGGAGGTTCAACACTAGGAGGTTCAACACTAGGAGGTTCAACACTAGGAGGTTCAACATTAGGAGGTTCAACACTAGAAGGTTCAACACTAGGAGGTTCAACACTAGGAGGTTCTGGGTCAACGCTTGATAGTGACCGAATTTCAAGGCTGTTGGTTGGCTGGTGGATTTCAACGTTGGGAGCCTGGGATCCAACGCTGTCTAGCTGATCTTCGACGTTGAGTTGCTGAATTTCAAAGCACGAGTCTTGAATGTCTTCATCGGAGTCCGAATCAGTTATTGCGTCAACTTTGAAATCAGGATCCTGTACACTATCATCTGACGAAAAATCTGTTGTGCTGCTTGTGCCGGAGCTCGTAGACGAAGAATCACTTGAATCACTATCTGAGTCACTGTCCGAGGCGCTTTCTTCAACAACAAAATTTGGTCTTTTTTCTGGCCTTCCATAATCAGATAAGCTAATTTCATCAAGTAATGAGACAT
Source organism: Hydraecia micacea (assembly GCA_914767645.1). Taxonomy (NCBI): domain Eukaryota; kingdom Metazoa; phylum Arthropoda; class Insecta; order Lepidoptera; family Noctuidae; genus Hydraecia; species Hydraecia micacea. The sequence continues at coordinate 15,729,469 of OU611775.1, forward strand.
CAAGGTTGTGCTGGCTGTCTGGCAATGAATTCGTATCAGAGGAATCATTCATTGATCGGCAATCTTTTTCACCATGTAACAAGGTATGTGGTTCTACTTGAATGTCATCAGACATTACTAGCGGTTGCGGTAATTCATCGGGCTCAACAAATTTGATAATTGAGTTAAATTGCGGGTCAATATGTTTTGAAGTTGTTTGACATTCCTCATTTTTTGTTTTGAGAATATGCATAATCCGGCGAGCCCTGCTATTCATTCTATAAATAAAGAAATATAGTTATTAGTTAAATTGTTGACGGACACAATTCATGCGTATAACAATATTATGATCCCGCGACAAAACAATATTCTATTTTAAACCTTTTTGACTTTGCATCAATATTTAATTTAAAACTTAACACAATAGTTACAACCTTCTTTAGGTTGTAATAATTATTGTGTTAAGTTATAAATTTAAACATTGCACATTTGTTTAAATAAATACTACCACAATCACCATAATTTTATATGCAAAACAGAAGCATTCCAAATACTGCACTTATCTTCAATACAATAATAATAAAATACATTTTATTTTAACTCAAAATGGACATATCACAAAATACGGCACTTTTCCTTGTGAGATAATGTTATACTTACATGTATTTTTAAATCAATACGGTCGTATTTTGAAATGTGGCACTTTTCACTATAACTTTCGATCCAAGTTAAGGTCTTTTTCGGAATGTGGCCCTTTTTCACATAACAAACGTGCGCTCGCGCTGACTGCAGGTTCGCAACTGGGAAGATGGCGGCTTTGATCTGAAGTTAGCCACCTAAGTGTCAAAATGCAAAAAGGGCTGTTGTGCGATTAGCTCCATTTTTAATGCGAAAAGACTGGGTGTCTTTTTCGAATATAAAAATATAGGCAGAATTGATACGATTTTTGCTTTAAAAAGGATTTGTAATTTTTTCGACTTGTGGCCCTTTTGAATTTAAGAAGCGTGCTATCGAGAGCATGATTATCTGTCTGTGGGTACCTACTACACCGCTTTAGTGCAAGGCTTCAGCGCCCACTAATAACATTGTTTATACTGGACATTGAAACCTTCCATGGTGTTTGCGTAGCGTCTGAGGGACTGAACCACAGTTTTTGATACTCAATTCCAATCTCAAGTACCCACTCGGGATTGGGATCATATCCCCAAAAATACCAAGTATCAAAAACTGTTGAGTCGCAGTATTTCGGGTTGCCACAGGAGCGATACTGGCGACCTCATTTATTCCACACTCTTTTTTGCCAAGCTGTACTTTTTATTATGTCTTAAATATAGAATTGAATTATTTTTGCCATTTTTGTCCGGAAACCGGCATCATCCTGTTGATACCTTTGCCTGTTTACTTTTTGAAGGAAATTTTCAAATTAAATGTCAAAGTATAGCACGGGTTTTTTCTATGGCTATAGTAGGTACGATGTTGATGCTACGCATTTAAAGAAGTGACTTTAAAAAAGTTCATATACTTTGTCAGCCGGGAAGTTTTCTGTATTCTAATTAGCTTTCCATTCCATGGTTAATTGTGTAAAATGTCCCCAACCGCTGCAGCAACTCACTGGCAAATTGAGGCCCTTCTCGATTTTATGGGTGAGAACAAAGAATTGGCTCGCGGATTATTGAGGGGTGCCGACGGGAGAGTTCGCTCAAAATGGCTGTGGGAAAACCTGTTGAACACGTCGCGAGCTCGAACTCGAAGGTGGGCGTGGCCAAAAAGCATGCTGTCTCACCCGGCATCGTGTCTGACAGAGATAGTATCAGTGATGAGCAGTTAGACGATAGTCTACACACACAACTTCTAGTTCACACTCACAAACACCGTTCCGAACTGAAACGACACAGACAGATGCACACATGCACAATAACACTAGTGTTTACATTCTCTTTGACATGCACCGCCATTCCACAGTTATCGCTCGCCCGACGCGCAGTCGGTCGGGCGAGTGATATTATTACCTACTGTTTATGCCGTACCTATTAGATAATAGTAAAATTGTAATTATTACCATTATAGTTGACTACCTATATTGTTTTCAAAATTATTTACTTGTCTTATTTTTTTTATCAATACCCAAAATATTAGGTAAACAATCTTGATTCTTGACACATAATTATTTTTATCTAAATAAACTGTTGAAAAATCTAGTGTTTTTTACAAACGAATTAATAATAATTTGAGTAAGTTCTAGAGTTTTATGAATTTCAAGACAAGTAACACGGACAACGTAGTACCTACATAGGATACTCGCAGACGTACGCTAAGGTAGGTAGGTACTTACCTACATTTTAGCGCCCACGACACGAGTCACGAGACGGTTTGTGTTATTTTTGGTGGGGTAAGTAATTATAACAGTAGGTACCTACTAGAGAGAGCAGTGGTGGCCCAGTGGTATCGGCCGCGACTTACGAGTTGTAGGTCGTAGGTTCGAACCCAGACAGGCGCTTTACTTTGTGTAAATTAGTTCATCACCACTGCTCTCAAAAATGGTGAAGGAAAACATCGTGAGGAAACCGGCATGTCCTAGAACCAAAAATTAGAAGACATGTGACATCTACCAACCCGCACTGGGCCCGCGTGGTGGATTACGGCCCACTCCCTCTCACAGAGAGGAGGCCTTGTGTCCCAGCAGTGGGAACATTATAGGCTGATTATGTATGTATTATGTACCTACTAGGTATGCAGATAAGTATAATAATATTCTATTGGGTAAACTATGATAATCCCACATGATGTTATGTTCATTTATTACGTAAGACGATTTGAGGGGGGAGGGGGGTTATAACAAGTCTTATTTTTTCTTACGTGGGGGTGAGAGGGGTCTAGACAGTTCTTAGTAGATCACAAAAGTAAACAAAAATTATAAGTTTTTAATTTTTTGCTAGGTACTTTTCTATGCAATTTTGGTAGATATTGATCTTACGTAAGATTAAAAAGGGGGGAGGGGATTCATCCAAGTCTTTTTTTTGTTACGTAGGGGAGGGGGACAGAAAGTGCTAAAATTTTATTACGTAATAAATGAACAGCCTAGGTATAGGTACCTAACCTAGAACCTATTACATCCGTGGCAAGTCGCCGACTCCGTACATCATATAGGGACGTACGTCTTTTTTGTTATCTGGGGACATCTATAGAATAGAATAGAATAGAATAATTTATTTGTCAAACATAGGTGATTATATACAAAGATCTTAAATATTAGGTAGTGCGCTATGTTTTGCCAATATTGACATACAAATGATTAATATTATTAAAAGCTATTCAATCATTAGTATTAAATTACAATGACAACTATATTACAATGCAATTATATAAGTATTTGAGTACATAATTGTTAAATTAACTCATGCGTACAAAACTCAATTTTATTATGTACGAATCAATATCAATTTTTTTTTCATGTCAAAATTTAATGTCAATAATTCTAGTCAAAAAGATTATTATTAGTGTACCTATAGTATTAAAGAATTTATGTCAGGATTATAATTAAAATAATTTGTCATTGAGAAATTCATCTACAGTATAGTAACATTTTTCAAGCAGTAACCCGTTAAGTGTTTTCTTAAACTTCTGCAATGGCATACATTTTATTTCATCAGGTATCTTATTATACACCTGTGGAGCAACACCAAAGAAGCTTTTCTTCATTAGAGAAGTTTTACATTTCACAAGGCATAATTCGTTCATGTATTGAGCACGCATCGGCGTTTTCTTTACTGCACGTATTGTTTTAAATAAATGTGGATTTGTTTTTACAAACAATGCTGTTTCCAGGATGTATAAAGCTGGTAAGGGTAATATTTTTAACTTTTTAAAGTATGGGATGCAACTATCTGTTGTTTTTAAACCACACATACAGCGTAAGCATCTTTTCTGCATCCTGAAAACAAGTTCCCTATTAGTGGACTGTCCCCAAAAAATAACACCATGTCGCAGAACTGAGGCGACTAGTCCATGATAGGCTATTAACAGTGTATTAATGTTTACTTTTTTTGAAAGTTGAAATAACATATAAGCTGATTTACTTAATCGCTTGCAAATTTCTTCTAAATGAGGTTTCCAAGTTAATTTATCATCTATAGTTATACCTAAGAACTTCGCATTACTAGCTTCTTCTATTTCAGAACCATTGTATGCAACTTTAACAAGTGGTTTCTCAAGCCTTTGGTGGAAGTGCATAATTTTGGTTTTCTTTAAATTAATTACAAGATTATTATCATCAAGCCAATTTATTATTTTATATAGGGAATTATTAATGTCATTTTCATAATTGTTTGGATTATTACATTCTATAATAGCCGTACTATCATCTGCAAAGAGTACCATTTTTTGTCCTGTGAATTTTGGGAGGTCATTAATATATATCAAGAAAAGCGGCGGTCCTAGAACGCTACCTTGAGGCACGCCATATTTTATGTACCTTGCTTCAGAGGTATATGCGATTTCTAACTTGGTTGTAGGACATATTCTAGAGATTTCCGTACATTGTACTCTATCACTTAGGTACGATTCTAAAAGTTTAAGGATGTTCCCTCTAATGCCATACCCATGTAGTTTTTGTAATAATATTTTATGATCCACAAAATCAAACGCCTTCGTCATGTCTGTGTATATCGCACAAACATGATTTCTTTTATCGACAGATGTCGTGACACTAGATAGTAGGTCAAATAGTGCCATATTAATATTAACATTTTTCCTGAACCCCTTTTGTTCATTGCAAAATAATTTAAATTTTTCAAAATAAGCATATACGGAATTATAAATTACTTTCTCAATTATTTTTGAAAATACTGGGATTTTTGCGATTGGTCTATAATTTTTAACATCAGTTTTGTCATTTCTTTTGAAAATGGGCTTAATTATTACTTTTTTTAAACTATTTGGGAATATACCATCAGCAATACAGAGATTGATTACATGTGACAGTGGTGGCGCTATAACTTCTTTGACATATTTTATCACTTTGGTTGATATCCCATCGTATCCGACAGTATTAGTATTGTTAAGGCTGTTAATTATTCTAATTATGTCATCATCTGTAACAGGCAACATAAATAAAGACTGCGACGTGAGATTTTCATTAACTAGTTTTTTTGTCGACGTACAATTCTTTTGTGGATTGTTTTTAACAGATTCAATAAAATGATTATTAAATTCATTTGCTATATCTATGGGGTGCGTCAAAATGGCATCATCCTTTGTTATAGATAGTATTGGCTCTTGGGGCAAACAAAATTTTGATTTCTTTATTACTTGCCAGGCAGCTTTGGATTTGTTTTTTGAAGAAGTTATAAAATGGTTATTTTGGGCTTTCTGGGTTAATTTTATTATCTTCCTATAAAGTGTGGAATATTTTTTAAAGACAAGTTTATTTTTTGAATTAGGATTAAGTCTATATGCCCAGAGTAGCTGTCTCTGTTTTTGACTACATAATTTAATTCCACGCGATAACCATTTAGTCTTTTTATTTGTATAAATAGTAATTTTTTTTTCTGGAAAGCATAAACGATATAATAACAGAAAGTCATCTTTAAAATTTTCATAAGACTCATTTGCATCTTTGGCTTTGTACACTTGCGAGAAACATAAACACTTCAAGTGATTTTTGAATTTGGATAAATTACGTATTGAAGTGTCTTGTTTTTTAGTTTTCTCTCCTACCATATCTACCTATTGTACAGACGCCAGCACATCAACCTACTACAATCTGTCTAATTTCTTTGATAAATTTTCAACTTTATTGCTGAAGGCTAAGGTTCAAAATTGATTGGGGAAATCTGACAGTTTCGGGTAGGTTGATGTGCTGGCGTCTGTTTACCTACCTACAGAAAATTGAATGAAATTATTTCGCAAGTAAATAGAATGAATCAATGAACCAAGTAGGTAATACACAGCAGGATTTTTTTTAGAAAATAATGTCGTCGGATGATGGGAATGGGACATACTTTACGCACAAAACACCCACTGCCGCCGTTTACGTGCTTTATGCTTTACGTGATGAAAGTATGCATCAATATAAACAACTTTTACTATGAGGCCAACCTTGCCTGCCAGCTGACTTTTTTTCATATTTCAGGGTTGGTCCCATAATGAAAGTTGTTCGTAATCATGACTACTGTCAAATCACCTGGTAGGTATAAATTAATGATAAACCCTGAGCGTATGATTAGTGTACCTACGGTGTCGCGAGCGCACATCATAGGTAATAGGTATGTAGTATGTAGGTAGTAGGTATCAAACTCGTAACGTTGAGTGAGTAGCGGTAGATTGCTACAAGGGTTGTCAGTTGCTTACTCCATTATTACGAGTATAAGAGTGATTTTGTAGTGTGTTAGGGTAGGTTTAGGTAGGTATACCTATTAATGAAACACTACTATAAAATAAAATATAAATGTTTATTATCACTAATAATAACAATAGATTTAAAACACTAATAACTAAAATGCGCGGCGTGAAAGAAAGAAAGAAATGGCATGCATTTGGCGTTGAGGTTTGTTGAGGGTTGTTGGGGTTGCGCCAGTCCGCACTGGCGAGGGCGTCCGAGGGGCGCAATCCGTGCGCAGGGGACGCGCCGGCGGCGCCGCGCCGGCGCGGGCGGTGATATCCGATCGTTGTCCTCGCGTCGGTCTTCGGCGGTAGGTATGCAGTAAGGCGGTATACTCTTCGGCAAGCTAATCTGTTTCAGGGAGGGTAATACTCGTCCTAGAGTGATGCGCTTTGTGAGGCGGGCGTTCTCGGGGACAGATATTAGTTCTCGAGATTACTTGTCCCGCGTCACAGAGCGTATCGACTTCCTGAAACAGAAGATCTGTGCGTGGGCAAACCGTATTCGTCGGTACAGGCGGAGAGTGGAGCGGTACACTCAAAATCGCAGATTCCAGAGTGATGAAAGGTGGGTTTATAGGGCTTGGGAGCGACCGGACCAAGGTGTGACTGACACGCGCCTTTTTTTTTTTTTGTTGCGCGGTGGAAATCCTCATGGACTTCCTCCGTCGTGGGGGGGACAGAGGGGCATGCCGGACTCTTACCGGCTAAAACCACCGCGGTGTTCCACCTCTACCTATGGCCGGGGGTGCGGGATTCGCATAAGCATTCACCACTCCCCCGACAGGCCTCGACCCGCTGTTCCTCAGCGGGTCCCACCTCCCCGTGCGCCCATTCCTATAATGGCCGCACCCCTACTCTCGAGTGGCGCGCGTGGAACACTGCAACGCCAACTCGGGCCTGTCTGGTCGGACGACGGACGCCCCTAGTCCGCCGCCCGCAGGCCACCTCTCATGGAGGTCGCAGATCGTTTTGCGCCCTTCTCGGGCGCGCGGTGCGTCTCCTGCGGGAGGGGAGAGAGGATGCGGCTTCTCTCTCCCGCTCAGCTGCCTCCTTTGCAGACATGACATCCTCGCAAAAGGAGGCAACTCCGTCCCATGCGCTCCCGTTCTCGACCATCGATTGAACGACGGCCGGGAGCGAGAGATCGCTCCCGCCTATTGCCGCGATGAGGTCACGACGCAGCCCTGCCCAAGCTGGGCACTCCTCCAACGGGTGCTGCGCCGTATCCTCAGGGCAAGCCGCACAGTGGTGACACATCGGAGTCTGCTCCCGACCTATACGACACAGGTACTTCCCGAAGCAGCCGTGGCCAGAGAGTACCTGCGTCAGCCGGAAGCTGAGGGCGCCATGCCGCCTCTCGATCCACGCCTCCATGTTGGGTCTTACTGCCGCTATAACGGCGTGCCCTGCAGTGGGTTGCGCAAGTCGCGTCTCCCATTCCGTCCTCAGGGGGTCTACTCCCTAAGCACGAAGTCCGTCGCTACGGGCTTCGTTACGGGCGTTTCCTACTCCCTATGACCTACGAACGGATGAATCGTTCGGGGCCCGAGCGAAGAATGAATGACAACGCGATTTGACTGTTGTCCCTACTCCCGATGTGTTTTTCCCCGTCCGAACAGTTGAACATGACACTGGTTTTGACGGATAGTTATGTCAGTTGATACGACATCAAACTAGTTCTCGTGCTATCGACGAAAGTTACTAAAATAAAATAATTTCAAACTATGGCTGCTTTTTTATTGATTGAAGAAGCTTTACAGGAAGAGCGGAGGCAACGTCGGTATCATTTACGCCGAAACTTTAGGTTGGCGAGTATTCCCGACGTTGAGTTCATAGGGAACTATAGACTCACTCGGGAATTATTCTAGGGCTTATGTGCGGATTTAATACCTCTTTTGCCTCAACACATACGCCGAAGTGGTGTTGATCCAAGAATGAAAGTAAGGACATATTAAAGTTTCTGCAACTTATTGAGCTGTATTACCAATACGTCCCACCCATTTACTGTGGTCTTTGTTTACTTTTGGATCCTCACTCTTTGCCACTGCTCGACGGACTCAGTGCAACTTCCCAACTCAGTGCAACTTCCCATTGAGTTAAGAGCACACTTGTCGAAATTTCTCCATACAAACTTCGGGAGAATATTACTCCATTGTTTGACATTGTACATCCAAAGTTAAACATTGTATCGTTTTGTCTTATTATTAATTGTGTCTGTACGGAAACAGAATAGTAAAATAATAAGCCATTAAAAAGTTATGAGCCAACAAAGTTTCGTTTTTCTTGCTAATTTTAACGTAACTTTGGATGTAAATAAGTAATAAAATATGGACAAAATCTTCAAAACAAAAACCGTACCGACAAAGTTCAATTATCGAAGAGTTCAATAAGCTTTATTTGTAATTGACTTATGCAGTGGTTTTTTCATAAAACTCGATTTTCCAAAGGACGTTTCGTAATTTTTACGCGCACGTTTTACTATGGAATGATCGTGCCTTTCACTCAATAATGTTCCCCCCGGCGCGGTGCGGGGGAAGACGCTCACGCACACTTGCACAATATCTCACGCGCACGTTACGAACTATTTCGACTCAGTCTGCTGCTGCGGCCTACGTCGTTCGTACGTATGTAGACTAAACTCCCGTGCACTATAAATTATTATTATCATTCGCACGTAAACACTACATTGACCCTTGGCTTGAACTTTGGATTTCGATACTACCTACATTATCTGTTTGACTTCGCACTACAATTTGGACTCCGTATTTTCATTTGAAATCGGAATTGTTGGTTTGAGTGGACGCTGTGTCAGTGAAGTTGTGTTGGTTGATTGAAGGACTACAAATAAACAAAGGGTAAGTCGTACAATTTCTTAGAACTAACCTATTTCGGTAGGGACCTCCTCGAGCATATTTTTTGTTATATATAACTAGCTTCTGCCCGCGACTTCGTCCGTGTGAATTTTTTTGTTAACCCCCAACCACCGCGTCGCATCGCATCGCCTGTCTGCGCTATTACTACTCAACTCCTAAGGGTCCTAGTAGCCTATAGCTAGCTAAGACTTGGTGCTCGGGGTTTGGCGACAGGCGCGGGCGCGGCGCGCGGCCGGCGGCAATGAGAATGTAAACACAAGCGTGCGGCGCGGCGCGGCGCGGTGTTTTGTGTAGGTAGGTAGGTACCTACACAAGGAGGTACCCTATCAAGGCACAAATTATTATGTGACTGTTTATAGTTTAGTAATTCTTTATTAATAATTATTATAAAGACGAAAAAAACTTTTTGTGCTATCCTAAACCCACTGTATCGCAGGCAAAAGCTAGTACAAAAAAAGGTATATGTATAAATACATTACTTTTATAAAATAAATAAATATCAGTGTGAAGGTATATTACTTTATTATTACAGGGTCAAATTAAATTAGCCACCGAAACTCTGCCGACGTGATGGGTATCGTTATCTAAACATGATAAAATAAAAATCAAAAATATTTGATGTATTTTTTGGGGGTCAACGCCCGCTTCTAGAGTTGTTACTTGAAGTATAAGATAGAAAATCTGTTTTCTTTTGTTTTATCGTATTGAGTAATCGATACCAATCACGTGTGTGAAGTTTACATAAAAAAAAACTGTATATTTAAACTTATATTTACAAGTGCCTCCTACACTGTGCGGTAGTGCGGTCGTTGACTCCACTAAAAAGTCATCAAATATATTTTTTTTGTTTTATCATGGTTAGATATCGATACCCATCAAGTCTGCGGAGTTTCGCTTGCTAATTTAATTTGACACTGTATAATTATGTATAATTTTGGTTTTTTTTTTGGAACAGATCCAAAAGAGAATTGACGAATGGGAAGAAAAGGGTGCCTAAAACTAAGTGCCCATCGCAAGAAGAAGTTCAAAAGAACATTGAGGGGATGTTTCTTGAATACAGAAAATATTCCTCCTGGACTGGATACGTCCCAACCGTAAGTATTATTTTGAGTGTATAATTGACATATTAGGTAACGACCTAATATGTCAATTATACACTGATAACGACCATTCCCTCAAATTCACGTAGACCAAAATGAAACATTTTTGAAGTGGTTTTTTAACTGGGTCAGTTTATTGTGAGGATGGGTCTGGGATGGTGTGTGGTTGGATTGGTCTTGTAATTGTCTTCACTTATATAATCTATATTTTTTTCAGATCGACACTAGAGTCATTCGAGCAGAATATCTGTCAAGCAGAAGTACAGACGCCAGCACATCAACCTACTACAATCTGTCAAATTTCTTTAATCAAATTTAAGCATAAGGTTCAAAATTGATTGGGAAAATTTTACAGTTTCGGGTAGGTTGATGTGCTGGCGTCTGTACATAAAGCAATCTCTGCACAATTCAAAATGTTCCTGGAGTAAATGAACAGATTAGTTCCGGTATTCCTCATGTACTGACCACACCCTAATCGTATGTATTTTCATAGGTATATCTACTACCATAGTTATGCTATCACTTAGGTTAATTCCCTTTTTGTTATGTTTAATATAATTTCCGTTAATGTTACCCGTTGTTTTTAGATCCACCTCGAGAGTCATTTAAACAAATCGTCGTTCAAGCACAAGTACAATGAAACAACCAGTTCACGGTGGAAAAATGTACTTGTAGAAAATGATTCTTGCGTACAGACTGGCTCCGGAGTCATTCCAACTCAATTTTTTTGTGTCCGGTGCCCTATTATACAACCCACTCCAGAAACTGCCAGAAAGTGAGTTAAAATTTGGTCCGTAGCTACGTTTAGCCCATGAGCGTCTGTCACCACGACGGTCATACATGGTACACCTTGACTAAAATTTTTATTTTCCAAAGCAGGTAGCCTTTCTTCTGCACCTGCTTCCAACATAAGCTGTAACGCTATGTCTTTTTGGAAATGGCTAATCTTTGATTATTTTTTACATAATAAATTTTGCTCATATTAGGCATATTTAAACTAGCACAAACCTTATCAAGCTGGCTCCATCCATTGCCAGTTAGTGAAATACCCTCTACCCTCACATTTAATTAATAGGGATCTCTTTAGATTCTTTATTAGACTCCCTGAGATTCGATCTTTTCTATTTTGTTGCACAAATTGCTTTTGAAAATAAAATTGTAAATCCTAATTCTTTTTTCTTTCATAAATTCTAAATGCTGAAAATTACATTCAAATGGATCATGTCTAATATTTTTCAATTGTTGAAATAGATAAGCAATACTCACTATCCTATTTCTTTCTAAAGTTGCACAATCACAATAAATTGTCGGTTCTAAAAGAGAAAAAGAATAATTTTCTACAAGTACCGTGCGTACACGAGCTAATATAATTTGACGTGCCTATTGAAATACCGACGCGGCGACGTCCAAAACACCGAAATTCAAAATACCGAAAGTTTTAAATGCCGATAGTCGTTATATCGAAACACAAAATACCGATGTTCAAATGCTCGAAAGGACGAAATCCCGAATGGACGAAATCCCGAATGGACGAAAGATTAGGCTAATTATTTTTTTTTAAATTGTTAGGTTAGGTTAGGTTAAAACTGTGACCCCTACGCACGAGCCGAGCGAGCGAAGCGAGCGGTGCCGCGGCAGCGGCCGGCGAGTGCCAGAAACGACAGGATTATATAGAAAAAAATTACTTTTACACAAAATATGGGCGCTAATAGAAAAAAAAAAAAAACTTAGTAGGCTACCTGGAACCGAACTAGTTAGAATAGGTTAATTATTAAAAAAAAAATAGGCAACTTTTAAGTGTTTTGAGGTTAGGTTTACAAAAAATAGTTTTTCTCGGAAACGGTGACAATTTCGGGATTTTGAACTTCGGGATTTTAAACTTCGGGATTTTAAACTTTCGGGCAAATGAACTTTCGGGATTTTAAACTTTCGACCAAACAACCATTCGGCGTTTCAATTTTCGGGATTTCGTCCATCGGTATTTTAAAATTCGGGATTTTGATACGTACCCGGTACGACGGCCCATAGTCACGCCGCCGCCGGCTGAATAAAAAAAAAAATCAAAATAATAACACGCGAACTACAACCCGCGTTTTCGTCATTTCACGCATTGTTAGAAATTCGTGGTTTTCTTTTGAAAAATGAGTTCTTCAAGTGACAGTGAAAGTATAGAATTAACTCCTGAACGTATTAGAACTGACGCAAGAAATGTGATGGATAATCTAATACCTGCAAAATCCCGGGAGAAATATATGAAAGCCTATGGTAATTTTATTGAATGGAGAAATGCAAAAGGCGCCAAGAATTTGTCAGAATCTGTGTTTTTGGCCTACTTCCAGTACTTAGCCAAAACTAAACAACCTTCCACTCTTTGGAGTAGCTAATATGAGGCGCCTTTTATTTTCTCATAGTGGGTGATGAAAAGTAGAGTGTATCACTCGAGCGCAAAATATATTTTTGGCTCGGGCGACGTACTTTGAATCCCTCGCTACGTTCAGGATTCTACTAAAGAATCCCTCACTTCGCTCTGGATTCAAAAAAGCGCCCTCGCCGTAAAAATATTATTTTGCTCCCTTATGATACAATCTAGGGGAAGGGAGGGCAAGATGAATATAGCGGGCAACATGAATCATTCTTATAATTTGCTCTATCGAATCAGTGCATACACATCCATAGCGCAAGTAGACGCGCGGTGAGGCGGGGGCTCGCAAACCAGTACGAACCGGACTGCCAGCGCGTGAGTACGCACGTCAGCGACAAAAAACAATACGAACTCTCGACACAAAAATATTTGACTACGGTAAGTTTTGAGATTTCTAACGGAATTAATCATCTATGTAATATATTTTCATTGTTTTAGTTAGTTTATTTATGGTAAATTAATGTATTTTTAAAGTTTTTTTCAACAGTATTCTCATTACATTTTTAGGTTATGTTTCATTCGTAAAGTAGCCTGGCGGGCAAAATGAATATAGGCATATTCGTCTTGCCCTCCTATATATTTTCCTATATTCCAAAAGGCTGAACAGCGCGCTGTTAAAAATTTGGGCAAGGAGAATCTATTATCATCCACAAACTATCAGACACCTTCCACATCAAGAATGAAACAAAAAAAATCGGTGCAGGGTGCTGCCAAAACTGTGTGTGATTATTATTGCACAGTATGCAAGGAACAATTTGTACATCCTCCAGCTGAAGACTGGATACAATGCTCCCAGTGTAAGGACTGGACTTACGAAGCCTGTTCAGCTTATCTTGGAAGAGGAACATACTTTTGTGATGACTGTCAAGATAATTGAGCATTGTCTCATCTTGAATCATCTTGCCCGATCGCTAGAACCATCTTACCCGATAGTATAGGGCAAGATGAATCAAACCTTATATTTCATATATTGATCTCGTGTAACAATTGTGATAAAAATTAGAGTCATTTCTTTGATTATTATGAAAGTTTAATTATAGTTGATTTTGAGAAATTAAAGCTTACTTAGTATTCTATTAAGATTTTTTTTTTATTAATTATTCAAGTTAAGTGAACCATCTTGCCCGCTCTTCCCTATTGTTTTGTTATTGTGATAGGACACTAAATAAGTTTAAGACAGTATTTCTTTTTTTCATTGTGACAGGACACGTAACTTGGGATTATTATTATTTAGTGTTAGTGTTTTTTTTTTTTTGTGATTGACTGTTTTTTATTTTGATAGGACACGTAATTATACTTTGGTTGTGTGTGTGTAATTAAAGTGTCCAACAATGCCTCGTGTAACTTACACGGCGTCAGAATACACTGACATGATTTTAATTTACGGCGAATGCCGTGGAAACGCAGCTTTAGCTCTGCGAACATACAGAGAAAGGTATGGTGACAGCCGCAATTGCCCTAGGAACGCCCGCACCATACAATTGGCAGTACAAATAATACGGGAAAATAAAAGTATAGTGCCGCAACAGGAGGGAGTGCCACCGCGGCAAATACCCGCTGCTTGGGAAGAACGAATTTTAGACCATTTTTCTCGCAACCCGACAACAAGTCTCCACAGAGCCGCCCGGCAGTTTAGAGTTTGCCATAGAACCATCCACAAGATTCTAAAACGTAACAAACGCAAACCTTATAAATATCGAAAGGTGCAAGCTTTGTTATCGAGAGACTTGCCGGTCAGGAACAGTTACTGCCAATGGCTACTAAATAAAACGACCGAAGACCGTCATTTCTTAACCAACGTAATATAGACCGATGAGAGTACTTTTACTCGGAACGGCATCTGGAATCGGCAAAACCTCCGGTACTGGAGTTTGGTAAACCCACATGTGTTTCGAGAATCTGAGCACCAGTACAGATTTTCTCTCAATGTGTGGGCTGGTATCCATAATAATAATATTATCGGCCCTGTTATATCTGTGAGTGCCTCCCAGATACGTCATCACCATACATTCGGTTACTGTGAATGGATTGCGCAACCCAACTTGATGCATCCAATAAAACTAACCAGCAGATTCGGCGCGGGGCCTTTCGTCACATACATCGGTCGTTAGGACAACCTCTTAGTACCTACTTACCTAATATTAATAATTAATTATAATTACTTTATTAAATTCATTTAGTGGAAATTTTTGGGTTTTTTTTTGGACTCTTCCGCTGCCCATCACGTAATTGGCGCAGTCGGTAGGATTGTCGAGTCAGTGCGTGCAAATCAAAGACTATAATTTCACGATCGAGCTGGACATTTGGACATTTGTGCGTGCTGTTCACGTTTCAACGTGCGTCGTCGACAATCCAGAAGAACCAGAAGCAGCCGTTGGAGATCCTGTAGACCGTATCCAAACATCGATACTACGGGAGCCGCCGATATGTACTTTATGTGAGTTGCACAAATTCCTTACAGTCGGTCGCTATTTCCCGCCTCCAAAATTTTTCACCCACGATCATCGCGATCTATTAGGGGTATCGAACCCCTGAGCAATCGGTTGTCCTCTCGCAACGCGCTGAGGGACACTACCCGAGATTTAGAGTTAGGTAGCTCTAGCTTAGAAATAATAATGGAAAATCAAGACGATATGATCAATTAAATTGTTAAAACATTAAGACTAGTACCAGAATTTGACGGTAATAGTAATACTCTAATTAGATTTTTATCACTATGTGACCAGCTTGTTGCGAGCTATATTGATCCAGCACCTGGTCATGAACTAACTAACTTAGCATTATTAAATGGTATATTAAATAAAATCACCGGGAACGCCGCTAGAACACTAGTAACAAATGGTATTCCCCGGGATTGGAATGGTATTAGGAATACGTTAATTCATAATTTTTCAGACCATAGAGATGAGTCTGCATTATACAATGATCTATCGTTACTATCTCAAGGATCAGATACGCCTCAAGTATTCTATGAGCGCGTGTTAAACCTTTTAAGCACCATCATGACATACGTAGAAATACACGATGCTGTCGCTACCACCGTCGAAGCAAAAAGAACTTTATATAAAAAACTAGCTTTGCAGACGTATCTACGAGGCTTAGCGGAACCTCTAGGATCTAGGATTCGATGCATGAGGCCGCCTTCCCTGGAGAAAGCATTAGAATATGCCCAAGAGGAGATGAACGTTGTTTACCTCCAACAAAAAATTATACCTTCAAGTAAAAGGCTGCTTCCAATATTCCCAAATGTGCTAGCTCAGTATCCTCAGATGAATAGAAATTTGATGCCTCGAAATTTTGATCCAAATCGCTTCATTCCACAGCAGCCTAGACCATTTTATCAGGGACCCTCTAGAACCCAACAAATGTTCAAAGCTTTACCGCGATCCAATATGTCCACCGGTTTTAGAGTCAACCCTAGACCCCCAACGTCTCAGCAGGCACCGAACAACCATTTTTTTTTTTTTTTTTTTTTTTAACGTGGAGAAATGCTCATGCATTCTGCACTATCACGGGGAGATAGTGCAGTTATGTGGGACTCTAACCCACTAAAACTCCACGGTGTCCTCCTCTGCCGCTTACGGCGGGAACACGGGCACGCGTTTGCACTCATCCGTGAACCCACCGCGGCTGTCCGTCACCGGACCCCCCTCTGGGGAGTATTCCCCATCATCGGCGCACCAGAACACATAGCACGCCGTGACCACCTCTGGGACCAAACCAGCACATGGGTGCCAGACGACCCCGTGTCTGGGCACCCTTGGTCCCCCTTTGACGGGTCAGGTAATTGGCCCCGCCACCTGCCAATTTTCGGCCGCAGAGGATAGGGAGAGCGGCCAACGTCATACCAACACTCCTCCTCCCCTGCGGCCCCACCGCGTCCGCCATCAGACGGTGGCGACCCCGTCAAGGCCGCGGAAGGTAGGGAGAGCGGCGCACCGCAATACCGGCACTCCTCTCCCGCCGCGGCCTCCAACCCTCAGCCGCGACGCCTCCCACACGACATCGCGGCCCGCCTCAGTTGCGATGTCGCCCAAGCGGCACCGCAACCTACTTGTTGGCCGCTACGCCGTCGGCTTACAGGCAAAAGCCCTGACGAGCGGCCCCTCCTCGGGTTCCTCTTCGCTTCACCGTGGGGGTCCAAGCCACGGCTACTGAGCCCCCCCGCCTCGACAATGCGGGAACCCACCGGGGGGGAGGCACCGAACAACCAGCCTCGACCAATGAGCGGTGTTAGTCACCCCGTTGCACGTGTTCTGCCACCGACCAATATGCATGATTGGCGTAATTACGGTAATCCACCCCCTAGTAATTACTTTAGAACACGAGAAGCAAACGTGAACGAATTTTTTGTACAAGAACCCGACTTTGACTATTATGTCCCAGAGGACTTTTACTACTGTGACTATGACTATGTCCCAGACTGTGTCCCAGCTTGTGACCCGACTATTCACTTGACACCGACACAGGACGTCTCCGTAGGTGAACCCACAGCCACAGTTCCACCTGAAAATCCAAAGTCGTAAAATTTTCCAAAGGAAGCCCCGAAAAATGCCCCCGAATAGAAATTAACATACAGGGGAAAAGACAATTGCCTTTTCTGAAATTAAATGTTAGGCCCGACTTTCCACCTTTAAAATTTTTAATTGATACGGGAGCTAACCAGTCGTTCATAAGTCCTGAAATTGTGGAAAAGTACTATCCCGACTATGAACTTGACTATGAACCATTTATAGTCGCTAACGTGCATGCATCCACCATGAATTATTACTCAATCACTATACCCTGTTTCAAAGAATTTAAAGACAATAATCCAATCAAATTGAACATCTACAGATTCCACGATTACTTTGACGGACTAATAGGGTGCGATCTTCTTGAACGGTTCTTAGCGAAAATTGACTTAAGTTCTCGCGTACTTAAAACTGAATTTTCTAGCAACCCTATACATATGTATACCTCCCAAAGTGTAAATTTATATGAGAACATTATTCCGGCACAATCTTCTAAAATAGTAAATTTGCCTATTAATATTGGCCAAGGAGATATACACATAGATCAGCAAAGTATACAGAGTTGTAACATAAGTGAATGTGTAACTACAGCAAAAAATAATCGAGCTTTTTTAGAAATATCTAACCCTACGAATAATGATGTAATTTTATCTTTGTCAGAACCAATTGTCGCACATGTATTTAGCGAACAAACTGTACCTGCAGTGACATCGGATACTTACAACAATACTCGTCGAGCCGAGCAGGTGTTATCGCGATTGCGCATAGATCATTTAAATCCAGAGGAGACAATCAATTTAACTAACCTCTGCAGAGAATACTCAGACGTATTCTATATTGAAGATGAACCTCTAACGCTCACAAACCAAATTAAGCATAGCATTAACACCACAGACGAATTACCTGTCTATAGTAAAACTTATAGGTATCCATATATTCATAAGGATGAGGTACAAACTCAAATCAGTAAAATGTTAGATCAAGGGATAATTAGGCCTTCTACCTCCGCATGGAGCGCACCTATATGGGTGGTACCAAAGAAGAGTGACGCGTCTGGCAAAACTAAGTGGCGCATAGTCATTGACTTCCGTAAGTTGAACGAGAAGACAATTGATGATAAATATCCCATCCCAAATGTCACCGATATATTAGATAAGCTAGGGAAGTGCCAATACTTTGCTACTCTTGATTTAACTAATGGGTTTTACCAGGTTGAATTAGACCCTAAAGATATTCATAAAACGGCATTCAATGTAGAGCATGGACATTATGAATTCCTGCAAATACCCATGGGCTTGAAAAATTCACCGGCCACCTTTCAGAGAGTAATGGATGGACTTCAAGGTCTTCTGAATAAAATTTGCGTTGTCTATTTGGATGATATCCTAGTGTTTGGTACTTCTTTACAGGAAATCATAGATAACTTAGGTAAAGTATTTCAGCGTCTTAAGGAATCCAATTTTAAGATCCAGATGGATAAGTCTGATATCAATTTCTTTAAATTTGTTTCTAAGAGACTCGCGAGGACCCATTTTATATATTGCGCGGATTGCCCTCTTTTGTAAAATGAAAATTGAATCTACGTCAGCTGCCGATCCCCACAGCAGAACACCATAAGACATAATACTGTGGAAATATGCAAAGTATACTAACCTAGCTGTGGCTATATCTGTCAACTGCCTTACTTTTCTTACTGCATATGCAGCTGAACTTAATCTACCTGAAAGAGCTCTAATGTGTGCGCCCCATTGTAATTTTGAATCTAAAGTAATTCCCAGAAATACAGTTTCCGTAATAGCATCTAGTTTTTTGCCATCAAGTTTTAAATTCAGATCCACTTGAGGTACATTTGGTAATGAGAACTTAAGACATTTAGTTTTGTTCGCATTAAGTAAAAGATTATTAGCTGCAAACCATTTCGAAAGAACAGCCAGACTATCGTTGACATGTAAGACATCCGTATCTTTTCTATCTATTTTAAAAATAAGGGAAGTGTCATCAGCGAATAAAATGATATCCGATAAGTTAGCCATCATGTAAGGAAGGTCATTAATATATACTAGAAATAAGAAAGGGCCAAGAATTGAGCCTTGAGGCACGCCCATCTTAACTAGAGACCCCGATGACGTCGCCCCGTTAACGTTTACTTTTTGCTGCCGTTTTGATAGGTAGGACAGAACAAGATCAGCAGCTTGTCCACGAATTCCGTAATGGTATAATTTACAGAGCAGTGTATTATGGTCAACGCAGTCAAACGCTTTTGAGAGGTCACAGAAAATGCCAATTACATCCTGGGACTTCTCCCAGGATTCCAAAATGTGACTGATGAGTTTTGCTCCCGCGTCCGTCGTCGACCTACCTTTCGTGAAACCAAACTGGCGACTATGTAAAATCCCATTTGAGTTAAAATGTGACAACATCTGGTCCAGCATGATTTTTTCATAGATTTTGCTCAATGCTGGTAGCACAGATATAGGTCTATAATTGGAGGGATCAAACTTACTACCCGATTTGAAAATTGGTACTACTTTACTATGTTTCATTAGGTCAGGAAACGTACCGCTGTCTAAACATTGATTAAATATGCCTGTTAGGGCAGGGGCAATTGTGTCAATAATATCTCCGAGAACCTTAACAGAAATCCCCCATAAGTCTTCAGTGTTTTTTATGTTAAGACTTTTAAACGCTTTTTTAATTGTGGCAACAGAAATGGGCTTGAATTCAAAGCTTGGAATAATCTTATTAAAGTTTTCTTTAAGAAGAGCTTCAGCTAACATAGGTGATGAGGGGAGAGATTTTGTAACCTCTATTGGTATGTTGGTAAAGAAATGTTCTAGTGTCTCAGCAACTTTTAACTTATCTGAAATGGTTTCATTATCAATTTTTAGGGACAACTCATTCTGATCTCGCTGTTTTGTGTTTCCAGTTTCTTTGTTAATTACTTGCCACACAGTTTTTATTTTATTATTAGACATACTAATTTTGTTACTTATTAATTTAGATTTAGCCACAGCGCAGACTCTTTTGAATATTTTAGAATAGTTTCTTACATAATTATGAAGGGCTTGATCAGAAGTTAGTGATTTCTCGTGGTACAGATTATATAAAGTATCTCTGCTTTTTCTAATGCCAGCAGTGGCCCATTCACTAAATTTTGGTTTAGTATTTATAGTAACTTTTTTTACAGGACATGCTTTATTGAATTCTTGGCATACTGTAGAAAATAATGTACCATAGTTTATGTTGGGGTCTTGTGAATCAAAACTAGCTGTTGAAAGATTGCTAAGAACATTATTATTAAACATTTTCAATTTATTTTTAGTTAAAGGTCTAAATTGAATGGATTTTTCCGTGTTTAATTTTTTACCTAAGTCAAATGATACAAGTTGACCAGTATGGTCAGACCTGATGCCACTAATTAAGGACGAGTCTTTTATTTTACAATTAGTAAATACATTGTCGATGCATGAAGCTGAAGTTGCTGTTATTCTAGTCGCTTCATTAAATATACATTTTAAATTAAATGATTTAAACAATGAGATTAGCTTACATTTTTCTGGTGAATTAACTAAAAGATCAATATTTAGATCACCACATTAATTTCTTCAAACAATCTATTTGTCTCCGGTAACGTGAAGTCGTTCGTTTCCTTAGCAAATATAAATTTAATTGGGCGACAATACATAGTTGATGAAGGCCGAGGATTTTGCCAAATAATTTTGGACCCATCATATAACTTAAGGGGAACGAAAGAAAATACGAAAAGAAATTAGTCCGTATCTTCAGTGTTCTCAAATTTCTGTTTGTATGTGCTGTGCCCAGAACTTCCATCACATCCCCATTTAGTAACAAGTGTAAACGTTGAACTTGTTGGGAGGACACTGCTGATAACTTCATTCTGTGCTAATACTAGACGTTCCGCTGTTTTATTAAATAAGGCTTGCAAATTTATTTCAGCACGAGTTTCTGTTATAGCAATGTGCTCCTCTGCAGGGTAACAAGCCTGTTTGGATTTTACTACACTAAAATATGACGGAAACACATTATGTCCTGCCATTATGGACCACTTCCTAGTTTGTTTGTAAGCATGTGTTGTTGACTTAGAATCTATATAGTATGCTAAGGCTTCGTCACTACTTAACTGCCTAGGATCACAACTGGTATTTTTTGACTTAATAATATTATCTGGGCTCTCACTAATGTCTCTAATCACATGGGCAACTTTTCTTTGCCCTGCTGAACGCATAGCAATTTCGGCAGCAGTCACTAATTCACTGGCACTTCGAGATTCTACGAGATCCACGACTCGACGTTTCTTCGTCTTAAACGACGATTCCTCGAAATCTTTGCGAGGTCTTCCTGCAGATGTCACAGCCTCACTCGATGTCGAAAGTTGTGGGGCTAAAGAACTCACAGTAAACTGTATGTCTCCTTCATCCAGCCATGTCTTATTTGTAATAAAAAAACGCTCCTTCGATTTTCCCGAAGCCAACCATTTGGCTCCAATCTTAGTAGAAAAGTTAGATATTTTCAACTTTATTTCTCTTTGGCTGCTTTCAGTAATGTCACCAAAGTGAAATTTTGAAGAAAGATAGTCATAAATACGCGACCGTTTATCATTCTTTGCGTGTTTCAACCACTCTTCAAAAAAGGCTACCCTTGAAATAGAGTAAACGTGTTCTAAAAAAAAAAAAGAAAAAAATATGTTGTACTGAAGTGTGCTGAACAATATGTGTATTTTTACAAACTACACAGTTATACCTACAATATATCTAAAAACTAGCCCGAATAGAGGCGAATCAATGTATTTCCTGAACGTTCTAAGTTTTCTTTATGAAAAAAATTACGCTAAAATTTATGCATCAAGTTAAAAAAATGCTAAAAATTCATTTAAATAGATTCTGATAAAAATAATATATTAAATAATAGTAACCTGCCGAGTTGGAATGATCGTGCCTTTCACTCAATAATGTTCCCCCCGGCGCGGTGCGGGGGAAGACGCTCACGCACACTTGCACAATATCTCACGCGCACGTTTTAAACTATTTCGACTCAGTCTGCTGCTGCGGCCTACGTCGTTCGTACGTATGTAGACTAAACTCCCGTGCGCTATAAATTATTATTATCATTCACACGTAAACACCACATTGACCCCTGGCTTGAACTTTGGATTTCGATACTACCTACATTATCTGTTTGACTTCGCACTACAATTTTGGACTCCGTATTTTCATTTGAAATTGGAATTGTTGGTTTGAGTGGACGCTGTGTCAGTGAAGTTGTGTTGGTTGATTGAAGAACTGGTGTGAACAACTACACAAATAAACAAAGGGTAAGTCGTACAATTTCTTAGAACTAACCTATTTAGGTAGGTCCCTACCTAAATAGGTTGGTTCTAAGAAATTCTAAAAAATATGCTCGAGGAGGTCCCTCCTCGAGCCTTTGATTATAATCAAAGCCTCGAGCATATTTTTTGTTATAATATAACTAGCTTCTGCCCGCGACTTCGTACGTGTGAAATTTTTTGTTCCCCCGAACCACCGCGTCGCATCGCATCGCCTGCCTGCGCTATTACTACTCAACTCCTAAGGGTCCTAGCGTGATATTTAATAGCCTATAGTTAGCTAAGACTTGGGGCTCGGGGCTTGGCGACAGGCGCGGGCGCGGCGCGCGGCCGGCGCGGCGCGCGGCCGCACGGTATTTCGCCTAGAACATGCTAGGTGGACAAAATTCAAGTTTTTATTTCCAGGAAATCTTAATTGCATAACACAAACAACACCCCCAAACTCCAAATTCCGAGAAAAAGTTGTTTTTCAAATACTTAACTGATGAGTCATAGAGTCCAGAAGTCAGGTAATGAGTTTAAAGCAAGCGTTCCGGTCAATCAGTTGCAATTTATTTCTGAAAATCAGAACGGTGAAAGTGACCGTTGACATTTGAAAAACGAAGTGCAAACATGCGAACGCTTATTAAAAAATTATCGTGTCTGTATCTGTTCGAGTTGAACCCAAAGAAGCCAGATACGGATGCGCGATCGTAGTGCATGTTGTTTTTGGCATAGGCTGTATGCAGAAATACCTTTGCCGAATGACGCGTCAGTTTCAACTACCGCCATGTTTGAAAAAAGAAAAAAAAAAAGAAGTGTGTTTTTAACCAGCGTTTGAGTTCGTCTCTCGAGTATGTGTTCTGTGGTTCGTCTTATCCCGTTCCCGTAATTAGAACACGCGGTAGGACGCGTGTGCAAATGTAACAACGCACCGCACGAAAGCTGATTAGTGTTGTGCCCATCGGTGGGGTGCGCAAGGGAGCGGCGTTAGCGTGGCTATCGCAAGTGACATGCCAAGGACGAGGCGTGGAAACGTCAGCGAAACCCTTCGTGTGCTGCCAGTGAGGGAAACCAGGACATGTCGCGGCCCTGCGTGAGCAGTAGCAGCCAAGCAGATGGTGGAGGTGGAGCATGTGCTGGAAGCAGCAATGGCGAGTGGATGTTTGCCCTCTGACCCTCTGACACCTTAGAAAATAAAGGTGAGCTGTATTGTTTAGTTTAAGATTCTGAATCTGAATGTTCGTTAGTAAAAGTGATTTGTACAGCCAACTTAAATGGCACGAGTTTATAACGTTGTTATATTGACTGGTATGGGTCAAACGCGTGTATTCAGCACAGAACAAATCATATGTAGCGTTGCGATTAGCAAGCAACAACTTGAAATTCTGTTACGTATACCCGACATTTACTTGCAAAGTAATATTATGATAGTACTTAAGTGAAATATTAAACCTAGGCTTTTGGATTAACATGTCTGCGACAGAGTTTTTGTTACATAAAGTTCTTGTGAGAAATTCAGTTTTCGGTTAACAATAACAAGGTTCCATTTCATACGAAAAATGCTGCTATAACAACATTTTCGGTTGGCGATTTAATGTTATTAGAAAACGAAGAGCAAAATCAGATTATCAGACTGAGCTAGATTGGAAGTTCAGAGGTCCGTTTAAGGTAGTTGAAGTTTTGGATGGTGATCCTCATACGTTAAAAGCTTTAAATTCTAACCGCTCACGATCGCATACGAAAGATGCCTTTAAGTAATGTACCTGCCGAGTTAGATTTGCCTAATGTAGAAGATGTTGAGGAGGGTGCCTCCACCAGCAAATAGAACACATACCATGGCTATTTGGTCGCACTGCACGCACTAGTTAGTAGTCGTAACTCAACTCGGTGTGGAGTTATTCAGAGCGCGATGGGCAGCTAGTGGTGTGGCGGGGACCGGGGTCTTGAAGGAGACTATTATTGTGTTGGTCTTGTTATGACCTGGGAGTCGTAGACTCTGTGAAGTGATGTGTGTTGGTCGTATCACTTGAGTGATGACGATATGGGTGGCATGAGTGTTACTAGCTGCTGCGGCAGCCGGGCCATAAGCGTTGTATTTGATCTAAGTTGATATAGTTCCTGACCAATTATTAATAAGGCTTAGAGGAATCTTTTGTTGTCGATGATTATTATTGTTTTTATTAAATTTTTGGTAAAGTTAATGCGTTTCGATAACAATGTGGTCAGAATTGGCCGAGTGGAACATGCACTGCTGTTGATTTTTTCTGGTTACAGGTTAACACATAAGGACATGTGCAAACAGAATGACAGTGTTAAACAGCGCTGCACTCTTTGGATCTCCAGTACGCATAATCGCTGATCAAGGACTGTGCTTTTCGAGCAAGGAGTTCCATGACTTCTGCCAAGGAAACAGTGGACTGCAACCACTACAGCCATTAAGCCAGCTACAGATCTATTGTCTACCGAATCTGGTGAGTCGTTTTCATTTTGTTTTGACTCTGGCACCGAGTGCTTCCCTGTTAAACAACAGCAAAAACGGTTACATTGTTAGATATAGCCCAATCAGTGGCGTGCATTGGTTTTCAGAATACTGCCGTCCTTTAACTAGAAGGCCGTTAAGCCCAAAAAGTTGTTTCGGAGAAAATGCCAAAACACGCGGGAATCGTTGTCTCTTAAAAACTATGATACTTAGGATAATGATTGTTGGACACATCAATAGATATTTCTGTCTGTTTATAGTAGATAAGCCTTTTTGTCCAATAACTATTATTAATTACTTTTAAACTTCATTTTTCTCATTTTGTTAAGCATGTAACCTAGTTATTGCATCTTATTACTGTACTAAAAGGCCGTTATCCATACCTCAGCGGCTTTTTAGTCAAGTAATTTATTTAAAATGTTAAGCTTAATAATGTTTGTTATATTTTGTTTAGAAATACTTTACTAAAACGTTGTTAAGAGTAAACTAGTCGCGAGCTCGAACTCACTGGTGGTCATGGGCAAAAAGCACGCTGTCTCACGTGGCTTCGTCTCTGATAGAGCTAGTATCAGTGATGAGCAGTTAGACACTAGTCTATACGCACAACGTCTAGTTCTCACGCACAGAAACACCGTTCCGAACTGATAGACGCGTAAAAAAATTCGAAACGTGCTTTGGAAAATCGAGTTTTAGGAAAAAACCACTGCATAAATCAATTATAAATAAAGTTTATTGAACTCTTCGATAACTGAGCTTTGTCGGTACGGACTTGGTTTTGATGATTTTAGACCTCTTTTATCACTTATTTACACCCAAAGTTACGTTAAAATTAGCAAGAAAAACGAATCTTTGTTGGCTCATAACTTTTTAATGGCTTGTTATTTTACGATTCTGTTTCCGTACAGACACAATCAATAATAAGACAAAACGATATCATGTTTAACTTTGGATGTACTACAATGTCAAACAGTGGAGTAATACTCTCCCGAAATTTGTATAGAAAAAATATCGACTAGTGGCGCCTTAAGTGACATAACTGCTTTATAGTCATGACATTCGCTTCGATTTCAATTTCAATAACTTTCCTAATGAGCAGTTACGGGGCTTTAGATGCTTTTTAGCTAATTGTTGCCAATGTTATATGGATTTTTTGTAAACTCTTAACTACTTTACTTAACTAAAAGGTGGCTAAAATATTTCGCTTGTGGTTAACTTCTGTATAGTGTAGCATTCATATGGAAATATGTGAGTAATTAATTAAATACTTACATCATGTTCTTTTAAAAATCAAAAGTATAATTCAACATTTAAAAGGTAAAAGAAGTACTTATAATTTTAATAGGCAATAATATAATCAACTAATTATGATCTGACAGATCATGAGCTCATTATTTGGCATGGACAATATCCTTAATCCATGTTCTTTATTCCATTGATTCAACCATTGATTTAATAGAAAACTTCTAACCCAGTTATTTTAATAAACTAAGGCTACATTATATCAGACATGAGGTAACTTCAGTCCTAATTTAATAATAATATTATAATAAATAAAAGTACCTAATAAAATATGCAGTAAAATTGCACACTAAATAAATAATCAAACATAAGCAGCACTTTCAAGTGTGGATACATTTGGCATACTGGTAGACCATGACCTGGAATAAAACATTGAATACTTTTTATACCGGTAGTTCATTCCCGTAGGTTAATTATTCGAAATGATATCGTTTACCAACCTCCACGCGGACGGATCCATAAGCAAAAGCTTGTAATTTTAAGTATTTAGGAACATAACAATATCTAAATTAAACACAGTCATCAATAAACTCAGCCTATCACAATCCACTGCTAGACAAAGGTCTCTCCCAGGCTGCACCATAACACACTGTCCTCCATCTTCCGCATCCTGTTTGTCCTAGCCACCTTCTATAGGCCGTCGATCCATCTAGTTGGGGGGAGGCCCACTCGACACTTGCCGATACGCGGTCTCCACTCCAGGACTCGTCTGCTCCACCGGCCATCGGTCCTTCGACAAACATGGCCAGCCCACTGCCACTTCAGTTTGCTTACTCTGCAAGCTATGTCGGTAACTCCGGTTCTTTTCCTGATATTTTCATTCCTGATTTTGTACTTCAAAGAGACTCTGAGCATAGCTCGCTCTATAGCGCGCTGAGCGGCTTTGAATTGTGTACCAGCCCGACCGTCAATGTCTTCGTTTCGGCACCGTATATCCTGACAGACAGGACGCACTGGTTAAAACCTTAGTCTTCAAACACTGCGGGATAGGCGACGAGACGACTTGACGAAGTTTTCCAAATGCTGCCCAACCCAACTGGTTCCTTCAGTCTGCTTCTTTTTCAAAGTTGTGTCTATTGAGCTGGATGACTTGCCCTAGGTAGACATAATCCTTCAAAACTTTGATTGGACTCGTTAAGATGTGCGAATTGTACATGAATTTTGTCTTGTCCAAATTTAAGCTGAAGCCAAACCACCGAGACTAAGTTTCGGCTGGAGAGACTTAGTCAATATGACGATGGGTTCACTAATGTTTTACCAAAACTCCATTGACAAATTTTTAGTTTACAACCAACGTTTCGTATTCTATTTATTTCACAAACAACTCATTCCGCAAATATTTTATTTTATAAACACTCGCTTTACAAACATTTATTTGGCAAATGCTTCTCTTTACAAATGTTTCGGATGATATTTAATCATTTATACATTTCTTTTGAAAAAATCACGTTTATACAAACTATCATTTTATAATATACTAGCGACTGCATTAAAATCCGTTGCGTAGTTTAAAAGATCTAAGCTTACAGACAGCGGAAGCTACTTTGTTTTATACTATGTAAAGATTTTTTAAACCAGACACAAAGTGATCATGACGGTATTTTCCATTTGGGTCAAATAATTTACAGGCAAGTATTTTTTTCTATATAATCTAGTCGTTTCTGGCACTCGCCGGCCGCTGCCGCGGCACCGCTCGCTTCGCTCGCTCGGGTCGTGCGTAGGGGTCACAGTTTTAACCTAACCTAACCTAACAATTTTGTTTTAAATAATTAACCTAATCTAACTACTTAGTTCGGTTCCGGGTAGCCCACTAACGATAGCTTCTTTTTTCTATTAGTGCAAGTCGATGAAAGAATGAGTTAAATTTTTAGGAAATTGCGTAATAATAAGTCAATATGTAAAACGTTTTTATCCCAAACGTTTTTTTATAAGATAAAATGAATTGTTTGTCAAATAACACGTTATTAAAGAAAAGTTTATCGGGTAATTATTTTGTAAAGTGATATATTTGGCAAACTTGTTGTTGTGTAATGATGAAATAACAAATCATGTTTTTGCCAATCGTTGCTTGTCAAGTAAAAATTTGTAAATTAATTTTTGGTAAACTGACAGGGCACCATGACGATGTCATCGGCAAATCGAACAAGACAAACAGACGCTGAAACAGTTAGACCAGATGTTGCACAACCTAAATGGAGCCTCCATTTAGGCTATGCAGCGTCTGGTCTTACTGTTTCAGCGTCTCTGCCATTAGGACGATATCATCGGCAAATCGTAGATGTGAAATGTACTCGCCATTCACGTTGATACCCTGTCCAGTCCATCGCGGCAGCGTCTTGAAGACGTCCTCTAACGCATGGGTGAACAATTTTGGGGATATTACATCCCCCTGTCTCACCCCTCTGAGCAGTTGGATGGGGTTGTTTTCTGATCCTGGATCTGAAAAGTCATTGTGGCAGCGTCGTACAAACATCTCAATGCCCGCACGCGCGCGCGCGCGCTCTCTCTATCTTTCTCTCTCTCTCGTCTCTTCGATGTAGCGTCAGTCAATTTGACATCGTTGCAGAAAGGCCAGAACTGCCTATATTTTGATGGAGTCGCAGGGTTTCTCGTAGTTCACAAATGCTATACACAGTGACTGGTTATACTCGTACTCCGCGGTATTCTGTATAATTTGCCGAACATAGATGTGGTCTTTGGTACTGAAGCCTTTTCGAAAACCGGCTTGATTTGGCGGCTGGAACTCGACATGTCTCTTCGCGAGACGGTCCGTGACGACCCTCGGGAGCAGCTTGTAATAGTGTTTCAGCAGTGAGATGGGTCTATAGTTCTTCAGCGAGGATCTGTCACCTTTTTTAAAGAACAGAACCACCGCATCTCTGCTCCACGCCTCGGGCGTTGTACCCTCTTAGATGACGGAATTAAAGAGACTCGCTAGCTCTTTGATTTTATTGTATTTATTTTTTTGGATCGTAAGTAAGCACTAGGAAGTGGAGAAGGGCGGGCGTTTTGGGTACTGTCTTTTGTAATTTTATTTATTTATTTATTTATTTAATACTTTAAGCACAAATGTACAGAGGCGGACTTAATGCCATAGGCATTTTCTACCAGTCAACCTTTGGGTGATGCAGAGACAAACAGTGGTAGGTGCAATCCTGAACATTGAGGAATAAATATTTTAAATATAAAGATACGCATAAACTTATTAAAACTATGAATATAATATATACCTACATACTACATATAAATATAAGCATAAATAAATAAACATAAATACACAAATATACTTACTAAAATAAAAAGAAATAAGACAAACAATGAGAAAATATTACCGTTGTGATGATACTGCCAGCTTCTTGCGAATGTGCTCACGAACCTTAACTTTAAAGGATAATCGGTTGGTAGCCATCCTGATTTCCTGGGGGAGCGCATTCCACAGAGAGATAGACTGAACGAAGAAGGAAGAGTGAATGAAGTCTGTGCGGTGAGTGGGACATTGGAGAAGACGATTGTGTGATGAACGCAGATTTTGACGTTCGAAAAGTGCTGATTCTCAGCCTAGTTTGAATAAATGACCTTTGATTTTGTTTTCTTGTCGTTTTGGGTTTTTCTTTTTCAATATCTTCATCTGTATCGTCACTTCTTCGATCTTAGTTAGATCTCGTAGTTCATATCTTTGACAGAGTCAGTGTCAGTGCCCTCCGGGTGGAAAGATTTAGTCCGATGGGACGGCGGATGGCTTGAGCAGGGCACCCGCACCCCACTCAACCCCGGAGTGAACGCGGCGCGAGAGTCGGCTAACTGCCTTTTAGCTAAGTAATGAGGCTTAGCTGCTTTTTAGCTAAGTATTTTGGAAAATGTGTAGAATTATATGCTTAACTAAAATAGCGTTAAGGGCTGGTAACTGCAAATAAGTAAATTTTTTCACATAAACTGTTCTTTAAATGCTAACTATAAAGATGTTATAGTCCGTTAGCGTCTTTACAGTCAAGAAAAATCAGATAACGTGCTTGTAGTTAAGTAGAAGGCTAGAAAATAATCATCCCATCGGGCAGTTAAGGAATTTTAAAGTACATTAAGCTAAGTAGTGTGGGTTAGACGCTTTCAAGTGATGGAATCATCAAAAATTATGTTACTTAACGGCCTAAAAGATGTCCATATCTTTGTAACTATTTATGTTATAAAAATGTTTCTTAGACAGAAAGATAGAGAATTTTGAACTCTTTCACTTTCTATTAAAAAGTAAAAATTGACCATTTGAGGGTTAACGGCTTTCTAGTTAAAGGACGGCAGAATAGGTAGGCAGTAGGCCGGGTCTACGAGTAGTCTAGGCAAACGCGGTCACTAATCAGAAAAAAAAAGTGAGGTCAATAGTGTGGTTATTTGAGTAGGCATGCCTACTTAAGGGTCATAAATTGCGAAGGTCGAACGTCATGGTATTACGCGTGAGACGTACGTATTTTTAATTTTTTTCGTATTAACTTGAACGAGTAAAGATCAATGACAATGCGCGAATAGTACGGGAGCCGAGTAGGCCGTCCGGTGACTACCTACTGCCGCGCGTGTTTGTATGAAGATTTTGTTTTTTTGTTAGGTATGATAATTTACTGAGTTTCTTAATTGTGGGGCACACACACTAAAATGTAATTGACAGGCTTATGTTGATATATCAAGGTAGGCACTGCTTATATGCCTATATGGAATACACGCCACTGAGCCCAATCTAGTTTACAATGCAGTTTTTAAATACGCTCACGATAGGTAATGAATGATGCCAGTAGGTCATGTACCAGTCGAAGTAAATAGTAATCACAGTCTTGATGGGCAAGCCTACATTATGGGAACCACACGAGTAGGGGTTCTCTATCGGCCGTAGTAAATAATGTGTAGTCAATGGGTGATGCACACGGATCCATGCGCTGGATATGTGAGAGCAATGCGATTGCTGGTTGGCTAAAGAGCCGTGGCGTTAGAGTTGTTTGCTCGTGTGTGGGTTTCCAGATGTCTAAGGCTCTTAGAAAAAAAAGATGATTGTTAATATGGATAACGATGGTACATGGCTCTGGTTGAATCAAGTACGCTCATGAAACTAAGGCACATGCCAATGAATCAGAGTATTACTGACAAGAATAAAGTCAAGTCATAATTTTGTTGATGAAACAGAGTAGAGATTAAGTTGTGTGTGTGATGATAGTTTGGATCAGAGGTTAATTTGTAGCCGCGCTGGAACTAGTAGTCTTCGAGTACGTGATAGGCAGTCAACTCTGGTAAACGTAAATTCCGGGAGTGACTTGGCAATCCGTGGGGATGCGCAAATTCATGGTTGAGTAACTGGTGGTTACTAGATATTAGGAGACACGTGCACCTGAGTTGATTATTTGGTGATCTTGAGATTTGGGAATCAAAGAGTGGGAATGCTCTGAACTCTGCTATTTTTAGCTTGTTCGAATTTTCATTGTGGTTTTGTCCGTAGGTCAGAAGTGACCGAACTATGTGATACTTTGTGGGTATGTTTCTTTACAGATTAACACACGAGGACGTGTGCGAGCAAGATTGCCGTGTCGGAGTCATTCGTTTGACTATTTGGAACGCCAGTGCCACCCGGCGGCGCTCGACCGAGTCTAGCCCGAGTTCATGGGGAGTTGAGGAGAGCACGCAGCGGTGTAACGAGTCGGTCTTGGCTCTGGCTTGTCACGCTGGGGTTACGGAAGCATCGTACGTTCCCGCGACCCCCGGCGTAGGTGTGAGATGGAACACCGGGGTGGTTTTTAGTCAGTAAGAGTCTGACAGACCCCTCCGCCCACCCCGGGGCGGAGGACATCCATGAGGATTTTCCACCCCGGAAAGCGTGTCACGGGGCACAATGCAGTACTTTATGTCCGTTTATTCGGAACCAATCAATAGTAACGCGAGCTGATGTCCATAGAACTAATGATGACACTTAAATTGCAATAATCATTGTAGGGTTAAACCAGTCCAATGATAAATCAGCTATAGGGAATAATAGTATTCCGGACTAGCCAAAATAAGATAAAATAAATTCTGGAGGGTTTGTAGCCGGACCAGAAATTGTTCATCTGAAGGGTTTGTAGCCGGACCAGAACTTGTTAATCTGAAGGGTCAATAGAGACCGGTCCAGAACTTGTTAATCTGTAGGGTCATGAAGACCGGTCCAGAATTAATTCTTACCAGTCTGTCTGTAGGGTTTAGATGAACCGGTCCAGAATGTAAAGAATGATTTTTGTCAGGATAATCGAACGATTTATGCTCATTACAGATGTATGAATTGTAAGCTCACGAGGACGTTCGCAAGTCAGTATGGCCGTGTCGGCGGCATCGCCGTGCGTCATTTCCCTAAGTTGGAAACAACACGTGCACCGATCACGCCATCGACAAGTACGTCACTCGACCTCACCCACCGCCCCGCTACTCGACTTGTTTTGCTACCAGTATAAAAGAGCGAGCGGCTAAGCGGCGGGGAGGACTTGACCATTGGACATCGTATGGACAACATGTGCTCAGGAACTGGCTCGCGTTCCGTATCTGGTTGTATTTGTATCGTGTACCTATAATATGTGATTTGCTAATGTGATAATTGTTCGTGAAATTATAATCTGATTTGTACTGCAAACCGTTTTTCTATTGCGCAATAACCAACACTACCCACTGAATGCCCACAGTAATTAAAATATCCTGATAAATAACGAGACACTACATACCTCTTCCTATATCAGAAGTGGGATTCGTGTTGGTTCATGCGCAAAATCAGAACGGTGAAAGTGACCGTTGACATTTGAAAAACGAAGTGCAAACATGCGAACGCTTATTAAATTATCGTGTCTGTATCTGTTCGAGTTGAACCCAAAGAAGCCAGATACGGATGCGCGATCGTAGTGCATGTTGTTTTTGGCATAGGCTGTATGCAGAAATACCTTTGCCGAATGACGCGTCAGTTTCAACTACCGCCATGTTTGAAAAAAGAAAAAAAAAAAGAAGTGTGTTTTTAACCAGCGTTTGAGTTCGTCTCTCGAGTATGTGTTCTGTGGTTCGTCTTATCCCGTTCCCGTAATTAAAACACGCGGTAGGACGCGTGTGCAAATGTAACAACGCACCGCACGAAAGCTGATTAGTGTTGTGCCCATCGGTGGGGCGCGCAAGGGAGCGGCGTTAGCGTGGCTA
The DNA here is from genome assembly GCA_914767645.1 of Hydraecia micacea. Lineage (NCBI taxonomy): Eukaryota > Metazoa > Arthropoda > Insecta > Lepidoptera > Noctuidae > Hydraecia > Hydraecia micacea. Next base: position 15,763,021 of record OU611775.1, read on the forward strand.
TCGCAAGTGACATGCCAAGGACGAGGCGTGGAAACGTCAGCGAAACCCTTCGTGTGCTGCCAGTGAGGGAAACCAGGACATGTCGCGGCCCTGCGTGAGCAGTAGCAGCCAAGCAGATGGTGGAGGTGGAGCATGTGCTGGAAGCAGCAATGGCGAGTGGATGTTTGCCCTCTGACCCTCTGACACCTTAGAAAATAAAGGTGAGCTGTATTGTTTAGTTTAAGATTCTGAATCTGAATGTTCGTTAGTAAAAGTGATTTGTACAGCCAACTTAAATGGCACGAGTTTATAACGTTGTTATATTGACTGGTATGGGTCAAACGCGTGTATTCAGCACAGAACAAGATGTGACTCAGGCTGGCTGGACAAATCTTCAAAATTGCTCGCTTTTAACTAGGTCAATAGGGCACATTATGTGACGGCTAAACACCCTTATTTCAGAATTTGTAACGCTACAGAATCTTAGATAATCGATCGAAAACGTGTCCAGCCATCTTGAAAAACCACTTTTCGCTGGTCTCTCAATCTCGGTAACGGAAGTGATTTTGACGACTTTTTGCATATCAACGGGCGTTACATAAAATTGTAACAGGCATCGAGCTAAAAGCTTTGTGGTACGTACAGCGGTTTAGTAGAAAAATGCAAAAATCTGTGTCCAGCCAGCTTGATTTTACGTATAAAACTTTTGGCTGGCACTTCCGAATCTCAATAACGGGAGCGTTTTCGAATATGGTTACTTTACTAACATTTAGTAACGCAATGTGTAACAGTAATAACGTTTGATTTATTGCGTCACATGTAAGGGTTTACGAGAAATCAATAAAAACTTAATGTCCAGCCAGCCTGAAATCAAGCTGGCTGGACACATGTATCTCCGCTGCCTGATGATCTACGACCTTCGAAATGTGTTCAAAATTTTGTACCGGGGACGATAATGATAACCTGAATTTGTAACGGAGAAACTTTGCGTAGTTTCAAAGATATTGATCATTTAAATTTTCCCATACAAACTGCCATTAATATTGTGAGGTGACCATAATTTTACATAAATAAAGGATTTCTTTTTAATCGACGAATCGGCCGGTAGCAGCCACGCCTGCTTTGTATTTGATTTTCCCGTGGGAATGAAAGGTTTTCCTGCAGTAAAAAGCGTAAGTATGTGTTAATTCAAAATAATAATTGACTACCAGCGCTGCAAAAGAGAGCCCACTTGTATTTCGCGTTTAGTTCATTATCTTAGGTAACTGAAAATGAGAACTAAACTCTACAGTCGGCATTGTATGTACTTTTCGAAGTGTCATCACTAATCAGATTAAGACAACTATTAATTAATCTGCGGTAGACAACATAAATAAGAGTTAAGATTCCACCAGTTGTCCTAGTAGTACCAACTTTAAGCAATAGATAGAGACACCATCATCAGCTATCATGGAAGTAAGTATTACATTCCGTTCACAGTTATTTTGTCCCCCGACGTTTGTTTAACTACATTTTTTACGCAATTTATTGATTTCAAATTTTGAAATCGATATTGTTTATTTAATTATTATTCTGATAATTAAATAAACAATACCCAGCTGCAACTTCATAACATTCAATCACTACTAACCCATTTCTATGAATTACTAGCAAGAGCGATTTTAGCGCTCATGAGTGCGATTCGGAACGCGGCCATGATGAGACTTGCTTTGTGTGTAATCTGTGTGTGTGACTTGTGTGTAACTGACCGTTATAAACTTTCAGATAAGTACTGTCTTTTTATACAACTGTTGTTTTGTTAATAGGTAATGTGCCCTTGGTAACTAACGTGAATTACAATGTTTTTTTGCAAAAGTTGTTAGTTTTTACGATTTGTGTCGTCAGTTGGATGTATGCGCCCTGTTTTATTTATTTAAGTATTAGGTACACCGGCAGAACACGTTATTACGAACGTTGATCAAAACCTTATCCTAAAGAGTAAAGACATGTGGTCTATTTGGGGTGACACAATACCTGAAGGCCAATTCTCGTAATTTAAAACGTTCAAAATCTAGTCACAGTCTCATCTCGGCGACAAAAAAATGTCAAAAACTTGTCAAAATGAAGGGAAACTAGAGATATTTTTGACGGATTGACACTGAGATCAGACTGTGAACTACAGTTGTTCGTATTAGTATCACCAATACACGGATTTTCGTCCATTAAAGAAAACACCTTAAAATATACTTAGTCCTACATAAAACCTACAAGATTGGTAACCCTACTGCAGTGTTTATATGAAAACATTTTAATGATCAATATCTTTGAAACTACGCAAAGTTTCTCCGTTACAAATTCAGGTTATCATTATCGTCCCCGGTACAAAATTTTGAACACATTTCGAAGGTCGTAGATCATCAGGCAGCGGAGATACATGTGTCCAGCCAGCTTGATTTCAGGCTGGCTGGACATTAAGTTTTTATTGATTTCTCGTAAACACTTACATGTGACGCCATAAATCAAACGTTATTACTGTTACACATTGCGTTACTAAATGTTAGTAAAGTAACCATATTCGAAAACGCTCCCGTTATTGAGATTCGGAAGTGCCAGCCAAAAGTTTTATACGTAAAATCAAGCTGGCTGGACACAGATTTTTGCATCTTTCTACTAAACCGCTGTACGTACCACAAAGCTTTTAGCTCGATGCCTGTTACAATTTTATGTAACGCCCGTTGATATGCAAAAAGTCGTCAAAATCACTTCCGTTACCGAGATTGAGAGACCAGCGAAAATTGGTTTTTCAAGATGGCTGGACACGTTTTCGATCGATTATCTAAGATTCTGTAGCGTTACAAATTCTGAAATAAGGGTGTTTAGCCGTCACATAAAGTGCCCTATTGACCTAGTTAAAAGCGAGCAATTTTGAAGATTTGTCCAGCCAGCCTGAGTCACATCAGAACAAGTCATATGTAGCGTTGCGATTAGCAAGCAACAACTTGAAATTCTGTTACGTATACCCGACATTTACTTGCAAAGTAATATTATGATAGTACTTAAGTGAAATATTAAACCTAGGCTTTTGGATTAACATGTCTGCGACAGAGTTTTTGTTACATAAAGTTCTTGTGAGAAATTCAGTTTTCGGTTAACAATAACAAGGTTCCATTTCATACGAAAAATGCTGCTATAACAACATTTTCGGTTGGCGATTTAATGTTATTAGAAAACGAAGAGCACAATCAGATTATCAGACTGAGCTAGATCGGAAGTTCAGAGGTCCGTTTAAGGTAGTTGATGTTTTGGATGATGATCCTCATACGTTAAAAGCTTTAAATTCTAACCGCTCACAATCGCATACGAAAGATGCCTTTAAGTAATGTACCTGCCGAGTTAGATTTGCCTAATGTAGAAGATGTTGAGGAGGGTGCCTCCACCAGCAAATCGAACACATACAATGGCTATTTAATTTTGGTCGCACTGCACGCACTGGTTTGTAGTCGTAACTGCAACTCGGTGTGGAGTTGTTCAGAGCGCGATGGGCAGCTAGTGGTGTGGCGGGGACCGGGGTCTTGAAGGAGACAATTATTGTGTTGGTTAGTAGGGTAAAATTGGGGCTTCTGCATCACTTGCTCTCGCTGCGCGATGCAAAAGCCCCAATTATACCGCTTATGCAGATCGTAACGTGCATATCGTATTCAATAACAATGCAGTCGAATAAGTATTGAGTTCGATTCGCAACTGCTCATTCAACGGGAATCCGACGCAAAAACCCAATTATACCGTTAATGCAGATCGTGATGATGATGATGCATCGTATACATAGTATATTCTAATAGGGTAGATATAATCCAACTCGGAGCACAATGCAATAGCGCATATTCTAATAGAGTAATTGTTTCAGACAGTTATTAATATAATATATTCCTTTCACAGCATTCAAATAAAAACATTGGGGAAAATGTGTAGCATGCTGCATCCAAGGATCGTCGTAAATCTTTCAATCTTCTATAACACCACCACATGAGAAACACGCTGCTTTATCATTTACATCATTTCCACAATAAAAAAATCCGGCTTCAACCATTTCCATCACCAGCCTTATTCTTGAATTAGCCGTTGCCCAATAATGTCTAAACGAAATTTCACGCATTTTATACGCATTATACATGTCATAACGAGGGCTACATTTATTTTGAGACATGTTCTGTTCACTCACTGTATAGTTCTTCATACAGAGAATTATAAAAGTGAAATGATATCGTACTGCTGTAGCCAGTAACTTATGAAGATTAATTATCATTTGATTGGTGGGGGGCGGGGGGGGGGGGGGATATAAGATTTGAAATTAAACAAGAAAATAATTATTTAAAAAATTTATTATTTATACACCATTTATTTAAGCACAAAACATTTTTTAAAGCACATACAGAGTCATGATAAATACAGTTATATAAATCTTGAGAATATTTATATTGATCGTATAACCTTATCAAACTAGGACAACCTTCATCTTCTAAATTGAATATACTAAAATTACTATTTTCTAAAATATGCTTTAACCACAACACTTTTTCTGAACCTTTGACATAAATACATTTATCTCTTAAAATATCTATAACCAAATTCTGATAATTAGAATAGGGTACAAATCCTTCGTGCCAGTGTATCTTTCTGTTACGTTCGATCCAACTAATTTGTTTTTTTTCTTGTTTCGTTAATTTTTCAAATGGAAATGGTGGCTTAATTAAAAACACTTGTAATTTTTGATTATACAATATAGCGATTTCTTTTATTATAAATTCATTTGTTTCTGTTTTAAAGCCTTGAATATCCACAATAGCGATCATGATAATCTGCGCACAATGTTGCTGAGAGGTTTGTATTCCACAAGTCGATCGTTTATAATCAAACAATATGCAGTCGTCTTATCTGGTATTTGTGTTGAACATTCAAATTCCAATCGTACATCCACTGGACCAGTTTTTAAGCTATCGTTTTGCCTCGAGCAGTCTAAGATAAAGACTGGAGCCTTTTCTTTAAAGTCCTGTAGATCAAGCAACGGGTCTATCGGAGAGTTGTAATACGACTGACGAAATTTCACATACATTTCATATAATATACTATATTTGTTCTCACAAAACTTTAAAGATAAAGGCTCATAAGGATAATATTGAGAATTTAAAAAGAGCGTCACGTTTTTCACCTCGCAATGATCAAACACTGAACTGTCTTTAGTTCTATTATTTTTTCTATTAGTCTGCAAGCAAAAAATGACATACCGAGGCTTTTCTAATTGAGAAGCAGTCTTTACTGACCAAGAATGCTTTGTGGTTTTAGGTAGTAAAGGATACTCATATAAATCCCAATTTCTAAAAGCCATCTGAATAGGTTTATCTCTTTCTAAATGCTTTAAAAGTGTTAAACGTTCTCGATCTGAAACTTTTATATGCGGTACTCTCCATTGCACCCTTTGTATATCTATTTGAACCTGAACGAGTTCATCAGTAAGAATAATGCTATTTAAGTTAGAATTACTTCTATTCAATATAAGTTCGTGTTTACAATTTATCACAATTTTATTGTAATCCTCTGCAAACCCTAAAATCTTATTTAATGGCACCACAACACTAAAATGCCCATCACTTTGGAACCCGTTTAAATTCCAGCCCCATAATGCAGCAACTTTACTTTCTGCTTCATTTAATGAGATGTATGACTTTATTGTTGATGTTATTCCGGAATTTTTTATACGATCTATTTCAATTCCATTAATTTCGTATCTGATGTCTTGAAACAAATGCATAACAGGGTTATTAGTGAACGTAACAGTTTTCTTGATCGGATTCCCATCCTTACCGAACAGCTTTTCCTGACCTTCGATGTAGATTGAACTGGCTGATGGTAGCACGTATATATCTTGCTGATGTATGGGGATTCTGATTTCATCGTTTTCTCCAAAGCTGTTATTGTAGGGATTGTATGAATGGACTTCATAACTCTCGATTGAACTATCAAAGTGTGGTAAATCAGTAATCTGTAGTATACTCATAGTTTAAACCCCAAAGCTTTAAGAAAATCTTTATTTGATTTAGTCAATTTCTTCACGTTTTTCTTACGTCTGTGCACCTTAACGGTTGTTGACGGAATAGGACGTTTTATTTTCACTGGAGGGTTTTTATCATTATACTATCATTTTGCTTTTCTTAAATGAAGACGTAATTGAATATGTTCTTCACCAAAGTCAATACAGTAACCAAACTGATCCACAATCCTAACAGATATGGATGAAATTATATTTTTGTTCACTGGGAAGTAAATAACGTTCTGGGGTATTTCTGTGTAGCCGTGACTTGAAGCAGTATCAGATATGAATTCGTGAATAAAATGAGTCGGTAATCCGTTGTAATATGAACCGTGCACAAAATCACATTCGATTCTGATTACAGCTGTTAAACTGCTGTTATTAACGGGCACATTCGGTCTTGTTTTTAATACTGAAAAGTATAGTAGACCGCACTCGTATTGATCAGATAAATGAAGAGGTGGTTGAAAATACGAGACCAGTTCTGATTTATTTCCAGAGATGGTAACCGTAGTAGACATGCTTGCATACTGAACTCTTTTAAATGATTCTTTTTATTTTATTTCTGGATTATACCAAAAATTCTTTAAGAAATTTAAACATAGATGCCCACAGTTGAAGGGGTGATCACGTTGTATATTTTCATAATTATATTGAATGTTAGAACCTACATATTTTATAAATTCCTTTGGAGGTTTAAGATTTCCATAACTGTCGAAATACTCAACATAATCATTATATTTTGCATACGCTACCCAATGAGAACCAGGATTTTTAGAACTATCTAAATTAATAACTCCGCATTCTTTTTTATACGGATATTTAGGGAGCTCATCTCTCATAAAGACACCTCTAAAATGAGGAATTCTATTTCCATACTTTAAAATGTCAAAGTTAGTTAAGGCCCGTTTGGGTAGCCGATATCTTAGTTTTTTTCTTTTGATACGAAAATTCCAAGGCCACCTTTATGTGCTTTAAGGTGTAGTCCTTTTCCAATACATAGAGCTTCCATTTTTTCATTGTGTCTCCTCGATTCCTCATACAGCTTTTTAGCCATTTTGAATTCATTTATGGTTTTGGCAATACCAGCTGCACCGCCTGCTAAAGCTCCCGCCGCTGATAATCCCGCAAAAATAGGAATCAGAGGTAGTACTCCCCCGGTTTTTGGAATAGGAATAACGCGAGGGAGCTTAATCGATGAATCATCAGCTAATTCTCTGGTAGCGGCAATAGCTAATTCTATAGCCATTTTCTTGCTCTTAGGTTTTAATTTTTTTATGTGTCTTTTTGCTTTTGTAATAACAGTTTTTAATTTACTTTTTAATCCTTTTCCAGATGTAACTTTTGGAGAACGCTTTTTTCTCAAACCAGAACCAGTTTTAATGTTTGCCGACATAGCCTTACTTACTAAGCGTGCCGCGAGTTTTTCGCCTATACTGGCGTCGGAAGCAACCGCTCGCTGTTTCGCCATTTTTAACAAAATTAAATCAGCCTTATGTCGATCTTTCAAGTTTGATGACTTGTGATATGCAATATCGTGATCTTTGCAATATTCGTCCAACTTATTTACACCGTTATCTCCTTGGGCTAGTCTTTTTATTAATTTAGTACCAGGACCACAGTAATTATATCCTGGTAAGTGTAATTCAAATGGTAAATTATTAATAAGCCAATTGAGAAGACTACTCTCTCCAAAACACATTATACGACTGATGATTCCGGTTTGAATACTTTAATAAATAATTATGCGATTCGAGTTTGTTGTTAATATTATTTTATTTATAATATAACATTCGATTTATCAATCCAACTGCTTTCAGCTGAAGGCAAACCTAACCATTTTACTAAAACCCTGTTACCTTTTCTTCTAAGAACTTTCTCGACTAGATTCGACATTGGGATGTTTTGTTTTTTGAAGTTCTTGTGTATAAAATGCACCTAAAATAGGCTGACCTCTGATAGTATCTTCGATTAAGTAAGTTATAGGAGTTGTATTTTGTATTTTACGAATTTTAAATATTTCTGTTGACCAGTTTGGAGTATAACCTTTTTCAAATGTTCCTTTGTATTTACTGATACGCACATAATCACCTGCTTTGTACTTGCTTTTTAAATTATCATTTTTTAGCAACTTTAAATACCTTTCTAATATCAGTCTTTTATTGTTATTGTCCACATTAGCAGGGATTTCATTAATAGTGCGATGGTGCGTGTGATTGTATTTGTAAATAACATCATTAAGGGTATTATTTACCCAATTGTAGTTGCCTTTTAAACTAAATTCCTTATAGACTTTAGATTTCAATGTTCTGATAAATCGTTCAACTATTGAAGCCTTTTTTGTTGAGAAGGTTGAATAATGGTTAATATGATACGATGTCATAAGCTTCTGAAATTTGTTATTATAAAATTCTGCTCCATTATCCGTTTGCAGACTTTTAGGAACACGCCCTTTATCCAATAAAGTTTTGAAAGAGTTACACACATCTTCTTTGGTTTTACTTCTCATAGGAAAGGCCCAAGCATATTTCGAAAATGTATCAATAACGGCAAGAATATATCTGTAATTTTTATTTTCTTTTGAAATTGATTGCATATCAATTAAGTCTGCTTGCCACAGGTCATCTATATCTTTCATGATAACATGTCTTCGTGGATAGTTCACCCTCGCATTTTTATGAATTTCGTTTACTATGTCAGCTTTGCTCATGTTCACAATTCAGTATATTTGTCTTGAATTCAGCTTTAATACTGAATAAAAAGCATACTATTATAACTATTTATTATTTAATTATGTCAGCTTCTTTTAATTCTTCGATTATTGATAAAATTTCATTATCATGGTTTGTATTACCGGCATCTCGGGAAGCAATTAATAGTTTCAATCTTTCAACCAGTTCATTAGGATCGTCCCAATATACCAAGTCAGCGTCTTTTTTGTATTTCTTTAGCGTTGGTAAATTTCCTCCAAATTTAGTAACAATATTACTGTTTAACGATTCGGAAAACAATGGTTTGATTATTTCACGATATTTTATACCTTTATCGCCTCTAATTTGCCCATTAGGATTGAAATCTCTCTTATGTGCATTTGTATAATGCAACATATCTTTATAGACAAGTTTATCTTTGCTCGATATTAGTTTCAAATCAGGTTTTTTTCGAAGTAAAAGTTCTTTTAAACCAGGAGTTAAATTGTAGCTTTTGCCACCAATTTTAATTAAAATTACATTATCATCATTCACTCTATCTATTTTAGAAAATGAAACTATTGAATTACCCATTAGTATTTTTTTGTTTGCACTCCTTATTCCAAATGGTATATTTAAGCCATCATAAATATCATGAATATCACGACCCTCTAATGATATTTCTAAATCATCCAGTAATTCAGTCTGGGGAGACTTTTTAACGATCTGTACAGGATTCGGGTTTGGATCGGAGCATTCTTCAAACTTTGTTGATGAACTAGTATTAATGTCATCCAATTCCATGTCTTCAAAATTAGAGTGTGTATTTTCAAAACTTTGTATTTTCTCTATTGTCTTATTCGAATCAACTAGGGTTTTAAGGGGATCTGTGACAGGTTTTAACATTTTATCAAGTGACAAATTCATTGAATGTTCCTGGTTTTTAATTTGTTTTATTTTATTCTTTATAGAGTCTACAGACTTCACTAATTCCATTTTAATATTTTTCTCCATGTTGTAATAACCTATTATCACAACTGTATTAAGCTAAAGAACAAATTATACTGAATTTGATTTTGCATGTTAATTACTTATATGCCCATAGAAACAGTCAGTCAAATTTAAAAAACATATCAAAATTCTGTCTGTACCTTCCGTTATTTAATGACGATTCTTTATTAATAAGTAGAAAATTATAAGGTTTACTCCAAACAGTTTGACAAAGATTTTTGAACTCTTTCCATTGTAAATCAGAACTAACATGCTCTTCATAAATATGTTTTAAATTCACATCATCTTGTTTGAATATAATAAGAAAATTCACATTGTCACGTAACAGTTGTTTCGGAATTTTAGAATAGGTTTGAGATAAATAGAAACAATCTATTTGTTTATGCCTACCCATACAGAAATAATTGCGGATATTTACTTGATTTTCACATGCAACATCATCAAATATAAATACAGAATTTGGTAAAGCTTCAGTCGGAGAAATGACCTCTTTATTATCGTTAAACTTATAGAAGTTCATCTGTGGCACTCTTCTTAATACTTGACTCAAGAAACGATACTTTGGTTGAAATTAAGTTTTGGAATAAAGATAAAGATTTTTAAATTTCAGACCATTTTCATGTAACAACAAACTAATCATAACGTTTGTTTTACCACAGTTCGATGGACCACACATTATACATCGAATCGTATTCGGTAATAAAGCACTATGTCTGATCTGTTGAGAAGATTCATTTAAATCTATATTGTTAACTTTCAAAGATATGGGTTGCTTGATCAACTTCATCTTAGCGATTAATGAAAAAACGATTTAACATATATATATATATATACTACTTTATAGTGACCCCATGGTAGTGTTTTAATTTGGTTTGAGAGAACATATCTTTTATCATCATTTCTATTCATCACCAGTTTGTTTACTTGTTGTGAATACAGTACATGTTTTATTGACCGAATTAAATTCATTAATAATACTTTATCGACAAGTTTAGACTTGTATCGTTTAAGCCGAAACTGAAATTTGAGATATTATTGCACCCATAAAAGTTCCTTTGCATATAAAAAATGAGGTCCCTTCAGTGCGTTGCTGACATTTGCATGAGCAGATCGTTTATCCTTTGATTTATTTACTTTCGAGGTAAGAATAATTATTAGCATTTTTTTTTTTCAAATGCTTATTTTTTAAATAAATAATAAGTCTTTTAATATTGTTATCGTTCTTATTTCAGAATCATGTCAGGCTCACCGTGCTACAGTCCTGTTCTAGATATTATAAGCCATAATAAATTTCAGCATTTAATGAAGAACCCGAGAGACCTAGTTTACCGGAGGTAAGTGATAAGATTATAAATAATTTAAATATATAAAAGTTGTTGTTATTTATAGTTTTTATTTATAAAGGTTATTTTTTTTTACAGAATTTAATAGAAGACGATTATCCAATTACGAATCCTTTTTATTACGCTCAAGATAGAGAAAGTTGGGATGCTGAAGTAGCTGCACAGGCCTACGAGGAAAGCCGGCAGCAAAAAGCAGAGGAACAAACATTGAAGAAGAAAAAAAACAAATCAAAACCTATGAGTATAAAGAAATCCTATATCATGCGCAAAGAATCTGCACATGTTCGACATTTAATAAAAATTATTATACATGATTTGGACGGTCGTCCTATGGATAAAATAAAAGTGAATCCTGAGGATGCGAGTGTGGATGTACAGTATTTAGTGACTAGTGATTATGATGATATAATGACTGAAACTGAACATTTAGTTGGTAAAATAGTAAATAAGTTAAGGTAATCAAAATCATCGTGCCTATGATGTATAATTATATTATATTAGTTTTTTATAGATAATATAATGTTGTATGTATTTATAGTATTTAAATATTGTGTTGTATATGTTTATACGGGTCCTGATGCTTGAAGTAAATGGAAAAATAAATAAATAAATATTATGTGTTATATATTTTTTCTATTTTATTTGAATTGTACGTTGCTTATATTTATGTTGCTGTATGCTTATGTTATTTATATGCTGACTATGTTATATTTCCATTTTTAAGTGCTCGCATTGTCTGCCGCAAATTAATTTTCTTAAGAGAGATTTTTTTACAATCTTTTCAATAATTGCTTCTTTTGAAATGTAACTATTATATACGATCGCTAAGTTGTTATAATCTTTAATAACAAATTAACGTGTGACAGAATTAAGATCAAGGAAAAAAAAAAAACAACTGTTATATTAAAATAAATTATATTTTATTCATTTTAAAAGTACATTAAATGTATTATAAGTTTACTTATTATATTTATGTTTTAATATATTATCAATTTACAATAAAATAGATATTAGCAACCAAATATTTGTTTCATTTACTAAAAAGTTCATTAAATTATGTTTTTTTCCCATTATACTAATTAATTTATTATAAATGAATATTTTTATTTTGTAATAAAAATAAATATTTATTTAGTACAATGGGACAGATGTTTATACATTTAGCTTGAATTTTATGCTAGGTATATTATCTTACAATGTCATATTTTTTTAGTACACACGCCAGCAACTCAAGTTACTACAAACTGTCAAATTTCTTTAATAGATTTTCAACTTTATGTCTTAAGCATTAGGTTCAAAGTGAGTTGAAGAAATTTGAGAGTTTCGTATAGCTTGACCTGCTGGTGTCTATACAATCTATATCCCACAAATAAATACTAATCAATAACACTTAAACTGATGAACACTTAGCTTAGTTCTGAGTAATTAGTGTATTCTCTGGCTTAGAGAACAATAAATGTAAAAAAAAAAAGAAATCCAAATCAAAACACAAAATTATGTAGTATTTTTATATTAAAAAAAAAATACGTGTAATAGTTTTTGTTTATAATAATAAATGTTCTTTTTTTTATTATAACGTCTTTCACAAATAATTAAAAATAATACTTTTATGAAAAAGTGTTATGAATTTTTTTTTTTTTTTCTCTAAAACACCGTTTTATAATGTCCCCAAGGTAAAGTTTTATATCCATCTTGCAGTATTTGTCGTTTGTCATCATCTCTACTCAGTACAAGTTTATTTATTTTTTGAGTAAAAATATTATGATTTTTGGACCTTATTATAAACATATCTTCTCTCAGACATTCATTATATTGTAAAGTTCTTTTATAGTTTTTAATATTAAGTTTTTTAGTAACAGATTTTTTGACACCTTTTGCTTTTCTTATTGAGGTATTAATAGAATCTATACAATATAATTTTGCTCTTAAGCCTACAAATTCAGTTATGATATCACCGCCCATTTCGTCCTTAAAAAATCCTGGTACTTTACAGTTGAGTTTAGGCATATTAAATTTCTTGTTTTCAAAGTTGCTTGTATCAAAATATTTAATATGTTTTTTCATGTCCGTATAAAAGTCTTCGGTATGTATTAAATATAAAAGACTGTCAGTATCAGTATAACATAGCTTAATACGACTTTTATAAATTCTCTTCATTATAGAATAGTGAAAATTATACAAATGTGTTTTAGCTAGTTCTAAAATTGTGAAGCCAATGTAAATTGGACGATCAAGAACAATTTTTGTTTGCTGTAATTGGATTGCAACCAACGAATCGGTAATTACGTTCAAATTTTTAAAATTTGGTGCGCTTATGTATTTTTCTGCTCCACAAATTTTATTAGTTTTATTTGATTCATCTCTCCATACATTAACTAATTTCACATCGACTTGTTTCCTTTTATTTTCTATTGTTTTTCCAAATATGCTGTATAAGGAATGTTCCAATAAAACCACTCGCAAACCAACTTAATTGCAAAGGATATTTAATGATCTCACAACTTTAAACAGACTGCACACTAATAAAGTTTTAACAATCCAATGACGGAAGTAATTGGTATGACCGCCCGATGTCGGTTCCGCGAATGGATGCCGACCGTGCAAGCCAGAGAGCGCTCAACTGCCCGAAACCGTTCCGAGGTGGAAGCGTGTCCGTGCGAGCCGAACTAACTAACTGAGTTTTTTTTTTTTTTTTTTTTTTTTTTTTGATATGACCACTCGCAGATGCAACTCGCTAAGGTTGCCTTACTGCTTAACCGGACTATCCTGTGGTGGCCGAAAATTACTTTAAGGCCCCCAGCCAGGGCTTACAAACTAAGGATATTTAAATGAGCTCCACTAAGGGCACCCCCTGTGGGGTTCGGGCCTCGGCTTAGTGAGTCATTGGGGGGAGGGCAGCAATGATCAGGCTGGGTCTGGTTATTAATTGGGGAATTTAAAGCTACTTGCTCAGCGTCGCGGGCTGGCTTGTCGAGCAAGGGTCGGGCGGTGATATTACAGGGACGTCGCGGAGGGCCTCTGCGGCGGGGCCGGTTTCGCGGTTTGTATCTGTTCTTTCGTCTGACAGTGGTGGTTTCCCTACAGCTTTCTTGGAGAAGGGTGATAGGGTCGTCGGGTGTGAGGAGGGTATGCCTGGGACGGCGAATCTTAGAGATTTTTGAGGGGACGTACTGGGCGGCTGAAGAAACTAGGGGGTTGGGGTGTTTTTCAGCCCTTTCGAAGAAGCTCTTTGTGAGGCGTTTCATGATTTGTTGGATAGTTGGGATCTTGAGATCAACATGCAGTTGGTTATTCCTAATGTACCACGGGGCGCCCGTGGCTTTTCGGAGAAATCGGTTTTGGAGGGTCTGCATCTTATGGAGGCGGTGGGGTTTGACGTGCGCGAACACAGGGCACGCGTAGGTCATGATTGGCCGAATGCACGCGGTGTAGATACGCAATTTGCACTTAAGTGACAATTTGCTGCGCGCGTTCAGCATGGAGTGAAGCCTGCCAAGAGCGAAAGCGGCACGCGAGCGTACCGTTTTAATGTGCTCTCCGAAGGACAGGCGGTGGTCTAGGATGACCCCCAAGTATTTGGCTTGCTTCTCCCAGGGGATCGGCTTGTCAAACATGGTGATCGGATTTGGAGTAGGAGGGAGGCGGTGGTTGGGTCTGGAGAACATTACCGCCTGGCTCTTGTCGGGGTTGACTTCGATTCTCCATCTCCGGAACCAATCGCCTAAGGCTCTTGCGGAGTTTTGGAGATTGCGGGCAATACGGGTGGGACTCCTGCCAGAGTAGAAGATGGCCGTGTCGTCAGCAAAAAGGGCTAGCTGGGCTGCGTCACTCTTTGGGATGTCGCTAGTGTAAAGCGTGAAGGCTAGTGGGGATATTACCGAGCCCTGTGGGACGCCGGCGCGGATCGGGTGAGGGCTGGAGAGGGCACCCTCGATGCGGTATTGAAAGGTGCGGTTCGACAGAAAGTCTCGGAGGATGAGCACGAGACGATCTGGCACCCCGAGCTGGTATAGCTTGTATATCAGCCCGTTGTGCCAGACCTTGTCAAACGCCTTTGCAATATCGAAGAACAAGGCACCGGTCAGCATGCCTCGCTGAAAGCGGGCGCTGATGTGCTCGACTATGCGATGCACTTGTTGGACGCAAGAGTGTTGGGGTCTAAATCCAAACTGTTCTTTCGGGATTAGGCTCTTTGCTTCGGCGTAGTCTTTGAGACGCTTATAAATAAGCCTCTCATAGATTTTGCCTAGGACATTGAGGAGACTGATGGGGCGGTAGCTGCTTGGGGCAGACTTGGGCTTGCCCGGTTTCGGAATGCCGATGACAGTGGCTTTTTTCCACGACTGTGAGAACATGTTGTTTGACATGGCGCTATTGAAGATAGCTGTCATTAGAACTATGAGGGCTGGGGATAGGAGTTTGAATACCTTATTGGAAATTCCGTCTGAGCCAGGGGCTTTTCGATGTTTGAGTCCCTTGATAATTCCCTCCACCTCGTCTGGAGTGACAGGGGGCAGGGGATCACTTGGGTCCTCAACGGGAGGGAGGGAGGTTCGGCGTTCGACTTCAGCGTCCACCTTAGCGAGGTGAGCTGGGTCTACTGGCTGGGAGCTGGGGGAGCATTGTGCCTCTAGGCTGTCGGCCAAGCATTCAGCCTTGTCCTTGTCGTCAAAAGCGACGCTCTTGTCGGGGCGAATGAGCGGGGGCATGGTGGCTTCCTCAGAGGAGCGTAGTTTCCTCTGTAGGTTCCAGAAGGCCTGATGGGTCGGTTCCAAGTCATCGAGCATCTTGTCCCAACGATCGTCACGCAGCTTTTTGACGCATCTGCTTACTTTGCGTTGTAAGCGACGCATAAAAACTTTGTTACTGTCGCAGGGAAAGGTTCTGTAAGCACGAGTGGCCGCGTTCTTCTCGGTCACCAGTTCACGCACGTCGTCCGGAAGCTTCCAGCGAAGGTGATCCTCCGCCGGAACCTCCCTTGAGCATTCACTCAGGACGGACTGTACGTGTCCGGTGAACGAGCTGATCGCGGCCTCTGTGTCGGCTACAGTCTCGATGTTATCGGGGATTTGGTTTAGGTGAGGGGACTCGGTGGATTTCAGCAATTCGCTTACTTTCCCCCAGTCCGTTATCACCTTTGTAGGGGGGGGTTGGGTGGGGTCAGAAGGACCATGTCTCGGGACGAACTCCATTAACACAGGTCTATGGTCCGAATTCAGCTCGTCTATTGCTTCTATGGAATGCAATCGCAAGTTTACATTCTTTAGAAGCGTGACGTCTAGCACATCCGGTCTGTGGTTGGGGTTATTTGGAAAATGGGTGGGATGCATCGGAGCGATGATATCGAAGTTAAGGGGGCTGCAGAGGTTGTACAGTACATTGCCTCTGGTGTTGGACAGGACTAACTAACTGAGTGCGCCGCGAGGCCTTATATACTCTCCGGCCGCGAAGTGATGGCAGCGGCGTGCGCTAGAGTGGGGCTCGGTGGGAGGAGCGCGGCGACGTAGGCGCGCACGCTGTGTGGTCGTGTTACAGTCTCCCCCTCTGTCTTCGAAGACGTCCCGGTGAGGAAGACAGGACTCAGGTAGGCTGCTGCTTCTTTGGCGGCCTCCCACGGGGACGGGGCTTGACCGTGGTTGTCTGGATCTCCAGCGGAGTTGCCTTGTTCTTCCGCGGGCGGCCTCGCCGGCGTAAGGGTAGGACCGGCTCAGGCAGGGCGGCTGATGGCAACCCTCGGTATGGACGCAGGGCTGAGGAGTGATACAGCCCTGCAGTCTGGTTTGGAGTGGTAGGATCAGCAATCGAAAGGTGTGATGAAAGCTGTCTTTACTTGGTCTTCATCCTTAACATGAATCTGCCAGTAGCCGGCGCGGAGGTCTATGGTGCTCATGTAACGCGTAGGCTTAGCACTGTGTAGGAGATTGTCGATACGTGGCAGTGGGTACACATCTGCAGTCGTGATCGCGTTCAGCTGGCGGTAATCAACACAGACCCGTGTACTGCCGTCTTTTTTCGGAACTAGTACGACTGGCGCTGACCAAGGTGAGGAACACGGCACAATAACTCCTTGCTCACACATCTTCTGTATTTCTACCTTCAAGGTTTGCATCTTAACTGGCGATAGCCTATATGGTGGGACAGATATGGGCTTGTGTGATCCCGTATCAATGGTGTGTTCAGTCTCCGTTGTTGGCTTGCCATTGGATACGAATACCGCTTCATTTCTCTCAAGGAAATGTTGTAAGCGCTTAGTCTCTTCCTCCGTCAGCAGGCACTCATGGCTGCACATGGAAACAGAAGACATCTCAGTTCCTGGGAATAAACCAGCAGAGTCTGGTGACAGCTCGAAGTCGGCGGTATTGATGTTCCTACGCGCATCTTCGTACAAGGCATCAATAATCGGAGAGTATCCATCAAATAATTGTGTTCGTGGTCTCTTGGGTGGAGTCGAGAATTCTATGGGCATTAATGGACCATAAGGTCGTTCCAAGGCTTGCTCTGTTGCTCCAGGCACAATAAAGCCACTTCTCTGAGGTGAATGTGGAGGTGTCATCATTTGCATAGACGGTTCCTGATGCTGTTGCGGAATGAATTTTGTCATACCAACAGGCGATAGTGCAGGGCTGGGTGTGTTCATCATTGGTGATACCATTGCTGGCAAGCACACACCGGATAAAACACCCGCTATATCCTTTGATGCATCCTCTGGATTTAGGTCGTAAGTGGTTCATCAACAAAATAACAAGTTCGTTGAGGTAGGTTTAATGCCAACATAGCATCTTCTATAAATCCTACCCCAAGTAGTGTCCTATTTTCTCGGGCGTCAGGAAAGATCACCAAGGATGTGGTTACGTCTCGGCCATAGAGATTGACAGTCGTCTTGACTGTAAGGACGTCCTGCTTCCTTGGTACTCCATCAGCAAGTGTTACGTACATTATCTCTTTCCCAAAACTTACGCCGTTTCGTTCTAGACGTGTATATAGTTGGTAGGAGGCAACACTTGACTTTGCACAAGTATCGATATACGCTATCCCAGTCATTCCTTTGACGGTAATAGGTACAGTGGGACGTGGTCGTACATCAGCAGTTATATTGGCTGAGCAGAAACAAAAATCGACGGCCGTTAGAGACTGCTTGATTTTGCATTTTGGGCAGCGACTGCGTATCACACCTGGTTCACCGCAACCATAACAGGCAAACTTCGGTTTGTCCTCGTTTTGGGTGTTTGAAGTAGTTTCAGCCTTAACAACAACATTATGCTTATCTGTGTCCTCTCTTGCCTTCTTTCTGCATACCTCAGCTGTGTGACCAGGAAGACGACAGTAACCACAGCGTGTCTTATTTTGTTTTTTTATTGTTTTTATGTTGTATTGTTATATCTTTGTCGTGTGAATACTCTGATTCCTCTTTTTGATTATTTTTTTCTACTATCGTTCTTTCAATATCCCTTGCCTTTTTGAGTAGCTCATCAAAAGTTTTTATAGAATCCCTGCAAATCTTCTCCCTCACGGCGAATTTAATCTGGCCAAAAATGAGGCTGATCTCTTGCTGCACCGTATGTGGCTCTGACATCTCAGCAAGAAGCGCCCGCTTCTTGGCAATGAAAATCTCGGTAGGGGTCTCGTTATCCTGCTTAACGCCAACTATTTCCTGATAGATTACGTAGTCTAATTTCTTTGGAGCAAAGGTATGGCGCAAGCGTTCCTTAAAAAGTTCCCATGTCTTCACACTGCTTTTAACGCCTTGCCACCAAATCGCTGCGTCACCGATCAGAACTAAAGGTAGGCCTTCAAGAGCGTTCTCATCCGATATCTTTTCTACTTCCTTAAACACTGTCACTGCTGCCAAGAAAACTTCAACTTCCACCTTTGATCCTCCAAATTTAGCAGGGCATTGTGCAAAGGTACTCCTCCCTCGTGTGCCGGTGGTGATTGCAAGGATGAGTTCCTTAAACTGGCTGTCTGACATGTTGATAGCCATTTCTTCAGGTGAACTGCTCCCAAATCGAACTGGTTTGCGAGTGGGCCGTGGCCTTAAATATTTTTTATCTTCGGCCTCCACGTTGTGCGCCAGTTATAAGGAATGTTCCAATAAAACCACTCGCAAACCAACTTAATTGCAAAGGATATTTAATGATCTCACAACTTTAAACAGACTGCACACTAATAAAGTTTTAACAATCCAATGACGGAAGTAATTGGTATGACCGCCCGATGTCGGTTCCGCGAATGGATGCCGACCGTGCAAGCCAGAGAGCGCTCAACTGCCCGAAACCGTTCCGAGGTGGAAGCGTGTCCGTGCGAGCCGAACTAACTAACTGAGTGCGCCGCGAGGCCTTATATACTCTCCGGCCGCGAAGTGATGGCAGCGGCGTGCGCTAGAGTGGGGCTCGGTGGGAGGAGCGCGGCGACGTAGGCGCGCACGCTGTGTGGTCGTGTTACAGCTGTTATTTTGCTTTTTAAAAAAGTCTCTTTCAAAATCTGAACTTGCTTGTTGACGCAATGTTGTATTTAATAATATGTATGGTGCTAAAAACGTACTATGATTGAATGATAATATTCGATGAATTTTGAGTAAAATGAGGCCATTTTTCAGACATTCTTTTAAGTGAATATAATGAATAACATATTTATGTTTGTCATACAAGTTTGCAATTAATTTAGGATTTTTACTACCAGGTGGTACAAATTTTTCAGCTGCAAATGGCAAATCAGCATGGTCATCATGTATTTTAGAAGGGTAATGCAAATCTACTTCGAGTATATATCCTCTATCACTATCATTGGGAACAGTCATTAAATCGAATTTACTTATTTCCTTTCCATTGGGAAATTTAAAGTTCCCGGTCGGTAACCTTTGCATCATAGCATAACCATATAAATTTATGCAATCAAGATAAACTAAATAAGAATTAGACTCCTTATCATTATAATTAGGAAGGTATTTATTATTTGCCTTTGCATATCTTAATGAACATTGTGCAAGACCGCCTCGAATACCTTTTTCTAACATTTGATACATTTCGATATCTGAAATTAAATCTAAATGTATTCCTGTATATAACAACATAGCGTCCCAACTTAATGAAGGTGAAGATACATAATAGCAGGGATCAAGATTGTAAAATTTTAAACTCATAGATCTAAATTTCTCAAACGCGTCGCATAAAAGTAGAACATCACATTTTAGATATAAATCAGTATATTCTCCTAAGTTTGAGATATCAAATTCATTCCAAACTTTTAACGCGTGTGTCGGAATATGTAGAGTTGTAAAGAATACAATCTTCCTAGATTACATGGAATTAGTATGTACTTTCCTAAATTGCATGGAATAGTATTTACTATATTTTTGCTAGACCATCGAGAGTGTTTCTAGACTAAATAATCAACGAATTCCGAGCGAAACCGGAGATCTGTGAGTCGGTCCAAATAAATAGAATAACTTATTTTACTTTTCACCAAAAATGTAAGGGTAACAGAATTAACATTATCTTTAAAATATTTTCTTAATTTTATGTGCAACTTTTGATGTATAAGTAGTTATAAATAATATATATAGTAAACTCAGTGAATGCTATGTTTAAGAGACTTTATCTAATTGTAGTCGGATAAATTGTTATAAAAATACATTCAATATCCTATAACGTTTTAAAACAGTTCTGTCAAAATAGATTTACATAAGACTGTCCATATTAAAAGTTATTTGGTCAAATTGTATGATTGTTAAAAATGGCGGGAATGTTAGATGTACTTGAATAATATTGCGAAACTTTATAAGGGTGGGCCCGCCAATTTATGGCTCTCTTGGATTCAACTGTGGTGAAAGATGGACTACCGTTCATCACCGTTCATGTATGTAAGTGAATTGATATTATTGCTGTTAACTATGTTGTTCTATACCTATGTGGTATAGGTAATATAATAAGTCTAATATTGCTTTTGTCATTTTGTGGTAAATCGAATTACGGAATAATCATGTTCTGTTTCTTTGCATTGATAAGTTGCTATAGCTAGTTGGAGAAATGGTCCAAGAGATTAACGTGATGGGTACCTAACAATAATTGTTTATACAATTACAAATCTCAGACCAACAAATACAAATGTACAATGTGTTGATACAATACGTTATAAAACAAGCTACCATGAAGTTTGCTTGTCCTTCCTTCTTCATTATGACCTAGTTTTGGGAACGGACAACTAGTTTTCTGATTAAAGTATTTAACTGACAAGCCTAATTGAAATAAATGCCTAGTCTTGTCTTTCTGTGCTTTTCTTCATAAAACCCTTTCCTTACACACTATTCATAGGTACTTCATAGAGTAAATAACTAATAACCTCCATACACAGTAAATGACACCAACCAACCACACTCAAAGCTTACTAATTAAGCTGGTATTATACATAATTATATAGATTTCATCCACCTTTCTGACATCAGAAGTGGGATAGTGCTCCAGCTTACAAAACAGATTTCTAATGAATTTTATTTATCTATTTTCATGAGCAATGTTGGAGCTATCGATGGTCTGCTGGAAGCTGTTGTTAATCAGTGGGCCAATAAGACGATGACATCGCGCTGCCGCCTCTGACTTCAGGACTGCGGAGTTGCAAGTAACTGTACGGGCATAGAGACTGCGGAGCTGCGAGGTGCTGTACGAGTATCGAGGGTCGTCTTAGGGTCGAGAATGCCGAGACTCTAGCTGCTGTACGAAT
Organism: Hydraecia micacea; assembly: GCA_914767645.1. Taxonomy (NCBI): domain Eukaryota; kingdom Metazoa; phylum Arthropoda; class Insecta; order Lepidoptera; family Noctuidae; genus Hydraecia; species Hydraecia micacea. The sequence continues at coordinate 15,784,824 of OU611775.1, forward strand.
ATTGGGAACCTTTCCAGCAATAAGAAGTAGTTAAAGTCGGTAAGACCTTTAGAGGCTCTGCTTTGATATTACTTTGAAATCTGAGACCACAAATCCAGCTGATGGTGCATCATAGAGGAAGTTTGGTAACATAAAAACTTGAATTTTGAACACATGTTTGTAATTAAAAGTTAAGCTTTAACTGGTAGTTTGTCCAACTTCAAATAGAGAATTATTGTTACTATGGTTAGTTACTAGATTATTATTAATTATTGCTCAGACAGAAGTTTTCACATAAAATGAAACTGCTTATGTAACAAAGATTCAAGTATTAAAAAGATAAGGTTGAGCATAAGTTACAAGTTTTCAGAAATGAAACTGTGTTACTGAAATACTGATGTTAGATTCTGGTGTTCATAAATTATTTTCAAAGATACATTTTGGGTAAAATTGCAAAACTTATTAATATGATCTGATCACACTTCACACTAGACAGTTAATATAATAAAGGCGAAACTTTGTGAGTGTTACTTCTTAACGGCTGAACGGATTTGGATAAAATCTGGCACACAGACAGTGGGTAATTATAACCTGGATTAACAAATAGGATACTTTATTCCAATATTTCCACGGGGTCAACACTTATGCGGGTGAAACTGCGGGGCGCAGCCAGTTATAAGTATTTCATAATGTAGTACTTAGTAAAAAGCCACAATTTAAAGTTGGTAATGTATCATAGAGTAAATGAAACATATATTTCTCTTTGATCTGAAATGTAAAAAGAAATAGTGAATATCATTTAAATGATTGAAAATTTAATTTTGTGTTATAACCTTTTACTTTAAGATTAAAGTAGATGTCAAATGTTCAGTGTGATCATGTCTAAGTCTGAAATTATTTTAACAGAAAATGTATCAATACAATTTGCAATGTTATTGCCAGGTTGCCGAAGCGATGTATGGTTTTGATTATTCCTAAAATCAATGCTGGTTGTTTGATAAACTGGGTAAATTGATGAATTATTGCTTTACAGTTACCTATTTTGAAAACTGACTATTAAGTACTGCCCTGAAATTATTATTTATTTGATAATACTTAACACTCCTTTTTGGGCAGTTGTGTAAAAAATTACTCTACTGGTTGACTATTTACTTGATGCTATTTTTGTCACCAGAAGAGGACCAGTTGTCTAATTACACAGTAATTGTTATTGACTTTGTGTAAGTAATCTGATCATATAAACTAGAAACTTAACATACAAGTTGAAACTTTTGAATCGGTCACTATCACATATTGCTATTTTTGGTCTTGCTAAGTACATACTTGGAGAACGAAGTAATGGTTAGTATAGCCGTGTGAGATTACTCAAATTTATAGGAGAATATCTCATTGAATATTGATCAGCTATAACATATTGATTTTGTAAAACAATAAATCACTATGAACAGGAGAGTACTTTTTGACTATGAACGTCAGTTGTCAGATGATAATGACATTGACGTATGGTAACGTTCCATTTCAAGAATATTTTATCAAACGTAAATTATTATTTTGTGAATAGAAAGGTTGCAATTTAATCATCATCTGCCTAGCCTTTTCCCAACTATGTTGGGGTCGGCTTCCAGTCTAACCGGATGCAGCTGAATACCAGTATTAATATTATTATTTAATATTTATATTATTCCATTTCATTAATTGATATCTTAGACAAATTTATTGTGACTTATAAGGTTGCTTCACAAACAACGATTCCAGAGTTGTTTAACAAGTCATTATTTATAGTTTTACATAATCAAAACAACTTAGAATTACACTATGTGAATGTGACAAGGTCAAAGGTTATTTTGTCATTTTAGACTACAAAGTGCACAGAGTACTTTTGATAACAAAGTGGTTAAAACTTCTAGTTTTGTCTGACCGCTGCAGCGGGACTTGATAATTTTGTGTTGGCTTTTAACCGTTTACTTGGAGAGTAAAATTGGTGTCAACTGTTCAGTGACCATGATAAAATCTGAAATTATGAATATTGTCAGATTGACCGAGCAATGTGCTATTTTGATAATTTATACGATGAATACTGGTTAGTGTTTGAACCGTTACTGATTGGAACATTATTTTTATTATGCTACACACAGCTCCATTAAGTGGTTACCCCCCCAAAAGACGTGCGTTCAAATTAGAGATGATAAATTAATAGGACCATCAACCATTAAATTTAACGAGGTAATATTTAAAATTAACTATAATATTCAATAAACAAAATTAACATTAATTATCGAATAAAAATATCATCAACTTCTTCGGCGCAAAATCGGCAACGTCGAACTAATCCACAGACTACTTAGAGATATGAACTAATCATTAAAAATATTCATTCCGTTATGTGCATTCAATTGTATGCTCTGTCTCTCGTACGATAAAACACATTTAACAAATATTTCGGTCGGTTAATGGTTGATTTAAGTTGATAGAATATTCAACATGTTTCAGATACTTAAATTATATTGATGATGTTTTAACTAACTAAATCTACTACTTACCTACTTCTGTAAATATTTACATAATATAAGCTAACATATAAACCATAATAATATGTACATTTATATGAAAAAGTAAGCAAAATAGATATGCAGATACTTGAAATATTTTCAACCAATAAAAATATCGACATTTTTAACAATTAACCTAAACAAAGATTGAAGGGAATCCTAGCCACGAAATGTGCTTTTGTCATGCATTATATTTTTCTATTTTGTTTTAGTAATAATCATAAATAATTTAAACCTCAAGAAAAATAAAATACCTACTTCAATAATCATTTATTATATTTTTTTCATTTAAGTAATATTTATTATTGCTATTTAACAAAACCGATCTTAATTTAAGTACTTACTACAAAAAGATTTATATTTTACAATTTGATTTGATAATTTAGTTATCATACTAGACATAAATTACCAACTGACACAAACAGAAATCATATAAAAAAAATAATAATAATAATGGGTAGATAAAATAAATCATAGTTGTTTACTCTTCGTCATTTTAATTGAACGTATACATCAAACGTGGTAGTTGTAGCTAGAGGGTGTGGATTAATTTTATAAAGAGATACTTATCTGTGCTATCGATTAGACAGAGACCTAAAGATAAAGTGACTCGGATCATATTAGATAACAATTTCATTGTAATTCATTTGGGCTCGCTGGCTAGGTCATAAAACTGCCGGGTATGAGTATGACGACGACGATGTTCGGTGATGCGATGGTTCGAATCCAAGTCAAAACAATGAACTCTTTTTCGAAGTATTCTTTAGATATTCGTAATGAATTAAAACTTGAGGGATTGCCACATACTGACGCTGTGTGTACGTTTTGTTATCATTATCGTTAGGTAATGTTAATTATCAATTTGTTGGTATTATTTTATTGCTTATGGATGTGATATCAAAGAGGATATCAGTGTGGATAGGGAGGTGATATCAAAGAGGATATCAGTGTGGATATGGATGTGATATCAAAGAGGATATCAGTGTGGATAGGGAGGCGATATCAAAGAGGATATCTGTGTGGATAGGGAGACGATATCAAAGAGGATATCAGTGTGGATAAGGATGTGATATCAAAGAGGATATCAGCGTGGATAGGGATGTGACATCAAAGAGGATATCGGTGAAAACAGTGATGTTATAACAAAGAGAACATCAATGTGGTTAGGATCAATGTGATACATATCTATGTATAGAATGTATGGACGCAGATTTCATATCAATGGTTGTATTAATATTGGTTGAAATATGAATAAAACTTTCAGTCTGTCTTAAACCAATTTTGTAATATGTAACCGAACAATGTCTTATGTTATGTTACTCTTGACTACTATTGCCTTGCCTATGTTCTTCGGGACGAAGCACAGATCAGAATGGCCGTGTCGGAATATGTAGAGTTGTAAAGAATACAATCTTCCTAGATTACATGGAATTAGTATGTACTTTCCTAAATTGCATGGAATAGTATTTACTATATTTTTGCTAGACCATCGAGAGTGTTTCTAGACTAAATAATCAACGAATTCCGAGCGAAACCGGAGATCTGTGAGTCGGTCCAAATAAATAGAATAACTTATTTTACTTTTCACCAAAAATGTAAGGGTAACAGAATTAACATTATCTTTAAAATATTTTCTTAATTTTATGTGCAACTTTTGATGTATAAGTAGTTATAAATAATATATATAGTAAACTCAGTGAATGCTATGTTTAAGAGACTTTATCTAATTGTAGTCGGATAAATTGTTATAAAAATACATTCAATATCCTATAACGTTTTAAAACAGTTCTGTCAAAATAGATTTACATAAGACTGTCCATATTAAAAGTTATTTGGTCAAATTGTATGATTGTTAAAAATGGCGGGAATGTTAGATGTACTTGAATAATATTGCGAAACTTTATAAGGGTGGGCCCGCCAATTTATGGCTCTCTTGGATTCAACTGTGGTGAAAGATGGACTACCGTTCATCACCGTTCATGTATGTAAGTGAATTGATATTATTGCTGTTAACTATGTTGTTCTATACCTATGTGGTATAGGTAATATAATAAGTCTAATATTGCTTTTGTCATTTTGTGGTAAATCGAATTACGGAATAATCATGTTCTGTTTCTTTGCATTGATAAGTTGCTATAGCTAGTTGGAGAAATGGTCCAAGAGATTAACGTGATGGGTACCTAACAATAATTGTTTATACAATTACAAATCTCAGACCAACAAATACAAATGTACAATGTGTTGATACAATACGTTATAAAACAAGCTACCATGAAGTTTGCTTGTCCTTCCTTCTTCATGATGACCTAGTTTTGGGAACGGACAACTAGTTTTCTGATTAAAGTATTTAACTGACAAGCCTAATTGAAATAAATGCCTAGTCTTGTCTTTCTGTGCTTTTCTTCATAAAACCCTTTCCTTACACACTATTCATAGGTACTTCATAGAGTAAATAACTAATAACCTCCATACACAGTAAATGACACCAACCAACCACACTCAAAGCTTACTAATTAAGCTGGTATTATACATAATTATATAGATTTCATCCACCTTTCTGACACGTGCATATAATCTTCGTCTGAAACTTTTTCAGAAGTAAGATAATTATAAAAATGTTTTTGATCAGGTAATTTGCCTTCATTGTAACGATCCCATGAATCAATATAATCATAACAGTAAATACCCTTTTTCCGTACTAAATTAAATAAATGCTCATCTTCGAAAAAGCTACGCATATTTTGAAAATCTTCTGGTTTCATTGATTTAACTAAATTATCTAGACTTGAACTTAAAAAGTTAAAAGAATCTATAAATTTTAACTGAGCTACATTTTGAGTATCGATTGGAACAAATTTTGTAAAGGAGATATATTTTTCTTTATTTTTGGGGATTAAATTTATTCGACCGCAAATAGCAGAAAGCTCTTTAATAAACAAATGACAATCGTAACCAGAAAGATTGTGAAATATTATAGGTATAAATGAACATTTTTTGGCATTCAAATTACATTTGTTATGAGCTGGCCCTCGGTATTTTCCCGTGAAATGATCATGATCTGCAACAACTAAATCCGTATCAGAAAATACTGTTTTACATATATAACATTTCTTTGCATTGTCAAAAGAATTACGTTCATTTTCACTCATTACTATTGGCTTTGAATGTGAAAGTATTCTATATAGTTTTTTTACGTTGCTGATAATTGATTTGGCAAATTTCTTTGAACAATCCGGTCCTCTATATGACGTGAATTTATTGAGTTCAGGCTTAGAAAGACAAGAAATGTAATATGCAAAGCAACTTGCCTCGTGAATTTGAACATTTTCAACATATGAAGTTTTAGATGTATTATGGAATCAGGCGTTACTTTACGGAAATCCATGACATTAAGATGTTATGTGTAATATCTAGTTTTAATTCCGTGTAATAAAAACCCAGGCTTGGATGCTGGAAGCAATCTCACCTTCCCACGCTCATGCATATGCTGATGCAAGAAAGGTCCCACCCTCCCGCCCTCATGCAAATGCAAACATGCAGGAAAATGAGGATAGCATGCCACACAACCGAACCTATACTCGACACGTGTTTCACCCCTCCACGGGGCATCCTCAGGAGATGTTGACTCGTCGACCGCTAGTCGTAAAGTAGTCTAAGCCTGGGTTTTTATTACACGGAATTAAAACTAGATATTACACATAACATCTTAATATGAAGTTTTATTTTTGTCTGAATATTCGCGTAATAAACTCTCAAAATCACCGTAGATAACAATAGGTATTCTTTGGGTTCTTTCAAAATTAGAAAAATAAAGTTTTGAATTATCTTCAGGTAGTACAGTTTGCACTCTCGCGCAATTATGATTTAATAATTTTTCCGATGTATCAAAATATGTGAAAAATTCATCGCAAAGATGTATTTTTGACTTGTGTCTAGTTAATTGTTTGTGGACAAGCTCATCGAATTTTTTTATTAAACAAAAATGATTTTTTCCTTTTTTATGAATATATAGTAAGTTAACATGCATTATTTTTCGTTTGCCAGTTTTATATAATGGACCAGTAACTTGATTTTTTGAGTCCAAACCATAAATATTTACACTCACGTTAGAATTCAAATCTTCAAATAACTTTATATCCTCAAAACTTGGAGGAAATGACATATTAGTCGTATTTAGCACTTTGGAATAATGAGGATATGATTTGACTCTATTTGGATTATTCACAGTCGGATACAAATGAGCTACAATACTCCAGAGAAAACAGTGTTCGTCATAATTAATTATATTTAGACAAGATTTTGTTGTTTGAATATTTTTAGGCAATGAAAGGTAAGAACCAGCTCGCAAAGGGTTGTATTTTAGAATATTTATTTCTAAATGACTTATTGATTCAATCGTCCAGCCTGACTCGCAAAGTTCAAACTCTGAGCATTTGTTTATAAGTTTTTGGAAAAATGTATTACAACTAGATGTCAAATCAGTATTTTGTAAAATTACTTCATATTTAGTATTAAAAGATTTTAGTGATACTTCATTATTTTTAGGTAAAATATATGAAACAAACAATTCAAAATTAACTTTTAATGAAGTATGCTTTCAATTTCTCTTTAAGAAGATAGTAACATGTGTGTAAAATATCATTGAAAAAAAGTTCAGGTGAAATTGTTTTATTTTGAGGATCTATTTTGTAACTGACAATTTTATTCCTAAAAGCACATGCAATTATACGAACATTATCAAGTTTAGTTTGCAACAAGTTATTAGATTTATGAATATTGGACTTTTTGTGACTTGAATATTGTTTAACATGCACATTACAGGACTGGCAAAAATACATGGTAATTAAAAAAAATATATATATTATTATATTATATATTTAGTTTATTTCTTTTTTCTTTGATTAAAGGATATCTTTTTGTAATAAACTTTGAAATTAAATTAAATTCTTCAAATAATGTATTTCTTACTGTGTAAATTGAATAATTAGATATTTGTGCTTTTATTATTTATTGGTTTTGCTTTTAGTTGTGTACTTGTTTATCATCAATGTATTTAATACTTTTTATTTATTAAATAGGTAAAGTTTTTATTTCTTATTTTTGTTTTTTTTGTAATTATTACTTAATTTTGGTTTATTGTCTTTGTGTTATTGATTTTTGGTTTATCGTCTTTGTGTTATTGATTAATTTTTATTTAGATACATTCTGTAACAAACATAGCATTAGACCTATTATAATAAACGTTAAAATTATAGGAATAACATTCAAAAAATTAAGTGAGTAAGAATATGAGAACCACATATAAACAAAAAAAAAGTTATTAAATTTTAGATGGGTATAGAACTGGGGGAATATTACAAAAATCCTGTTTAACAGCTGAGACCAGCTGGGTAACTGCTTTCCATGTGGGCGTTTTGGCATCCACAGCAGTTTTAAAACTAATAAGCGAATGTTGCCACCTGTTGTTTGTAATCGCTTCCAGTTCGCGACAGCTTGAGATGCGTACCTCAATGTAATACTCGCCTTGTCTGGTAGGGTCGCTTTGATGAGTATTACCGGAAGCTACCCGACGTGACAGGAAATTTTTCAATGTTGCAGCTCGTGCGGGTACAACTCCTTCATCCTGTAATACGCAATAAGAAATGATAAGATATATCCACAGAAATCTTAATAATAAGGATATATAAATCATTACATGAAACACGATGTGACAAATTGTTTACATAATATATAAATCAGAACAATTTGGAAATAAGTTTAAAATCTATCATATACCTACACCAAACAGACAGACAAAAGTAAAGTTTTATTATTTTTAAATATTTCTAAAAACAAGATTTGACATAAAAATATTTAAGAAATATAATATACCTAATAATATAATGTGTATAGGGTTTGATATTCTCTGGATCATGTGGTCCGGGACCTTTAGAAGGTATGCAAGGGTACTATCACTACTATGTTATTGTTAATTCAGGATCGAACCCAAAAAACTTACACCAACATCATCAGCACAGACTTATGCTATTGAACAAAGAAGATAATCGCTTTTAAGTCAATAAAACATAGTAATTAACACTGCTAAAATATTATTTAATTTGGACTCACCTCAGAATCAGGGAAGACTTCTAATTTCTTTTTCTTAATAGTGATCGGCTCTGGGCCGGTCTCCGACTCCGAGTCACTTTCCAATAATGCCGGTCTTTTCTTCGGTTTCTGAGCCTGTTTTTTTAGCGTGTGGGGTTTACATTTTTTGCTTTTTGATGTAGAAGGTCCTTCTACATCAGATTCAAATGGATTTATTGAAGACCTGCAACAAGAAATTAGTTAGTAAAAGTAAAAAAAAAAAAAGCAGAAATAACTATACTTAAATAATATTTCTGCCTTATGAACCAAATATTAATACATACATACTTAGCACCTGAGCAGTATCTACGGATGACAAATGGTATCTATGAAGTATTTTAAAACGCCTCAAGCAGCGACATATTATAGTCTAAAATTATAAAGCCGTGATTAGAGTAATACTTTGCATATTGATATTATTTTTTAAGCTAAGAAAATGAAATTCATTTATCTTAAATAAGACTCTATAGCCCTCTAGTGTAGAGCTTAGTTTCAATTATCGTATGTTAAAATTAGACACTTCAATGTAAACATAGCCTTACCATTCAAATTTGGAGGTAATACTATCGCAGCGACGCTCTGTCGCAGCAATTTGAGACGAAATTTTTATAAGGCAATGATATGTACTCGCAAGTAAAGATAGATGCTTGAAGCAGCTTAATTTAAAATGGTTTGCATACTAACATAATAAAGTGTCCATTATAAATTGATTTTCGTATTAAGATATTAGACCTAAATTATAAAAAAAAAAATGAATTATCCAATTTCTGGAAATTTAAATATTAGAAGTGAACAGACATATAATAATAATAGATTTTCTCTTGATTACTCTTTGCCTTTTATTTTGTTATATTCAAAAATAAGTATTTAATCGGTTACCGCCGATACTTATCGCCGATTATCTTATTTGGGAAATTATATTGAAAAATAGATGTCCAAAAAATGCGTGCCATGTTATATGAAAGAAATATATGATTTTTAATAGACATACTTACCCAAAATAATCGTATGTGTTTGAATCACATTGAAACAGCCTCATTAAATCAATTATAACTTAATATTGATTAAATATTAAAATTAAGTATTTATGTTATAATGTTTTATACCTAAATTAATAATAGTCTTATTCTATAAGCCATAGTTGTTTTATTAGATACTTACCAAAATGATCCATACTTCAAGCAATCACCTACGGTCATTCATAAAAGCTCCTTAAAAAAAAAATCCTTGTCTTTCATCACAGTAATTATACTCGCAATAATGATAAAAATAATTCATTTTATTTTTTGAGGTTTGTAAAGTGTTGCCTTTTCTCATTCATAATGATCAATATGCTTTTAAAAATAAAATTTTGTTTTCATTTTTTAATCATGATTAAATTGTGAAAAATCATGATAATTTGAAATAAAGAGAAGATTTTTTAAAGATATTAATAATAATTATTATTACCTTCTACATATTCTATCTATACTATAATATTATAAACAGGTAACATTTTTATTTTTGTATTTAACGAATAAACTCAAAAAAGTATTGAACCGATTTCAAAAAATGCTTTCACTCATTAGAAAGCTACATTATCCCTGAGTAACATAGGCTATATTTTATTCAGGTGCAGGAAGTAGTTCCCTAGCTAGTTAGTTAGTGGGACGCGGGCGAAGGTGCTCGAAACAGCTGGTTAATAATAATAGCAAATATATTTCATTATTAAATATAACATGTCGATACCAACATGCAAAAAAAAACTATTATATTTTGATAGCTATCTGGCAGGTACCTACAGACGCCAGCAGGTCAAGAACCCATTATTAATAAAAAATATTTTTGTCAATAATTGACAAATATTTTTTATACGTTTGTAGCAGGTTTGCACGAACAAACACAAGTTAAGACGGAACGTTGTTTATTGTAAACACAAAGTAAACAAACTATAGTCTAGTACAGTACAGGGAGCGGGACCCCGTGCGTGTGCTAGCGTAAGACTGGTTCTCAGAGCTGTTCGAACAGGTAAGTCGAAGCAGACCGAGAGCGCAGTGAACACTGGCTGCGAACACGCCGGTGGTCGTGTTTTATACAGGCCGGCAGAGCTCGGCGGCGCACGGTGGGGCGGCCGCTTGCGGGGAGGCCACGCCCAGTATGACGTGTACGTGGTCCCGCGGCTCGAGCGCTCGGGTGTTGTTGATTTTATTGTTACAGTCTCCCCCTCTGGATCTGAAGTCGTCCCGACGATGATCCAGCAAGTGGAGGCGTGTTCTTGGGTTTTCCGCGTTTCTTCGCTGGTCCTGTGTCACTGCCATGCTCCAGGGTTTGCTTTCGTGGTCGTCCTCTCTTCCGCAGGGGCTGTACAGGAGCTGGTACCACGGATGACTCTCCGACATAAGGCACCAAAGCTGAGGAGTGATATACCCCAATCGCGACGTCTGGCTTTTGTGGATCAGCAATTTCGTAGGAGCATGGACCGTGCCGTTTCTTGATAATGTAGGGTCCATCACGTCGTGGTACGAATTTGTTACTTACACCCCGTGAGGCATTACTCAATGTATGGGTTGTAGCAAGTACCAGTTCACCAGGATTGTAACCCGGATCTTCTCGACGCTGTTTATCGACGTACTTCTTACGTCGTTCTTCGCCATGTTCCTGAATTTCTCGAGCTTGTTGCAGAGTATTGGCTAATTGCATCAACTTTGGGGTGATCTCTGGGACGAAGTTCTCGGATTGTAGGATCTTTCTGAAATCATGGGATGTGTCATCTGGTGTTTTCAGTTCCCTGCCAAAGGTTAAGAATGCCGGCGTGAATCCAGTTGATAGGCTGCTCGCGGTATTCATCGCAAACCTAATACTTGGGAGGTGCTCCGGCCATTCTCTGTGCTTATCCTTGACTAAGATAGCTAACTGGGGTTTTAAATCCCTGTTCTTCCTCTCCACTGGGTTCGTCTCTGGGTGATACACAGGAGTGAAGGCATGCTTGATGTTCATTGTATAAGCAACCTGCTGCATGACGGCACTGACGAATTGGGGTCCATTATCACTGATCATACGACGAGGAAAACCGAAGCGAAGGAATATTTCGTTGATCAGCGTCATGGCGCAATTTTCTGCTGTGGCCTGTTGTAAAGCGAAGAGTTCCACCCATCGTGTAGCCACATCTTCCACGATGAAAATCCATGTTTTGCCATCTAGCGAGGTTGGTAGTGGACCAAACAAATCAAAGGAAATGACTTCGAATCTTTGATTCATTGCAGTAGTTTGGAGCAATCCCGCAGGTTTCTGGTTCGATGACTTGTAACGCTGACACTCCAGGCAATTCTTTGTGTAACTCTCAATGTATTTTCTCATGCCAGTCCAGTAATACCTTGTTGAGATACGGCGGTAGGTTTTATCTGAACCGTAATGTCCGGCCAAGGGATTGTCGTGGTATGTTGACAATATATTGGCCCACTCATGTTCGGGTACTGCCAACTGGGCCTCCTCGTAATCTGAATGGGGACTATGACGGTAGAGTAGCCCATTATTCATCAGGTAGCCCTTGTTGCTCCAGTATACCGCTTTTTCGTCATTGTTCAGGCTTTCTAGGTCATTCACTATCTGTTGTAATCTTTCATCTTTTAGCTGTTCATCTCTGATTTCAGCGGGACTCCGCAGGGGCATATCGATGGTCACTGTACAAATACCACAGGTTCCTACTGTTTCATTATTACACGGCGGTCTGGAGAGAAAGTCAGCGACGACGTTTGTTTTCCCAGGAGCGTATTTGATGGTAATGTTGAACGCCTGCAGCTGTAAGGCCCATCTCGCCAGCCTACCAGTGGGCGTCTTTAGTGACATGAGCCATCTCAGGGCTTGATGGTCCGTGATTACGGTGACAGGCAGCCCTTCGATATATCCGCGAAATTTTGATACCGCCCAAACTACAGCAAGCGCCTCTCTTTCGGTGGTTGTGTAATTCCGTTCAGCGGATGTCAGAAGACGACTAGCGAACTCTACAGGATGTTCGTCTTCACCCTCCCCCTGGACCAAAACTGCTCCTATTGCATAAGAGCTGGCGTCGCTTTTGATGACGTACGGTTCGGTTTCATCGGCTTGTCTCAAAGTCGGAGCAGAAGTTAGACGATACTTCAACTCATTGTAGGCGTTTTGCTGTTCCTCTGTCCACTCCCAGCTAACATTTTTCTTTGTTAAGCGAGTCAGGGGTTCCGCAATCTTTGCAAAATTCTCTATGAATCTCCTATACCACGAGCACGTCTGCAGAAATGCAACTAGGTGTTTCAGGTTAGAGGGCGCGGGTAGCTTTGCGATAGCTGCTGTCTTCTCAGAGTCCACTTGTAGACCGTTCGGCGTGATATAGTGTCCCAAGTATTTGATGGTGGAACAACAGAAATGGCATTTTCCTCGATTCGCGGTAAGCCCAAATTCTGTTAGCTGATTGAATACCTTTTGCAAGTCTTCCAAATGTCGTTCAAACGTTTGCGAAAATATAGCCAGGTCATCCAAATATGCCAGCAGCTTCACGTCCGGCATACCTACTCGCATGCGGTCAATGAGTCGCTGAAAGGTTGCTGGAGCGTTCCGTAAACCAAATGGCATACGGGTGAATTTGTACACGCCAAAAGGTGTGATGAATGCCGTCTTGTCCTTGTCTTCTTTTCGAACGCCAACCACGTCGATCGAGTCTATGCGAATGTCCCAATTGTTCGCATCAAAGAGGCTATAACTCTGTGGAGATAGCTCGGCGTTTTCTCGGTGGACATTTATTTGAGCATCTCGCATCATGAAGTCTGTGAAGCTTGGAGAGTAGCCATCGAACAGCCGAGGCTTTTTCTTGCTTGGTGGTGTGGAAGTTAGATCAATCAGCGCCAGTTTGTAGTCTGTGTCTGCGTATTGGTCTTTTGTTGGAGTTACTGCTTCACCCGCGGCCATTATCGCTGGAGGAGGGGTTGGTGGGGGCGTAGGTATGCTAGCAACATCCTCACTGTCTGTCACTGTCATCGCGCTGAGTGGACTTGGCAAAATCATAATTTCCTTGATGACGGTGGATTCGAAGATGGTGAATTCCTCCGGGTAGAGCTCGTACTGCGAGTCAGGTTCGTCGATGAAGGACCATGTATACTGAGGCATGTTTATCACCACACCCGCTTTTTGCAAGAAGTCGACGCCTAGTAGTGTGCGGTTGTCCCGAGCTTCCTGCAGCACGATGAACCTTGTGGCTATTTTACGACCATTCAGGGTCACCATGGCTTTGCACACAAGCACCACCTGCTCCCTCTTAATGCCATCGGCCAATGTGAGATCCACTGTTTTCTCGTCAAATTTGCATCCACTCTTCAGCAGGGACTGGTAGAGGCTATAAGATGCAACACTCATCTTGGCACATGTGTCCATGAATGCCGTCCCCGTTACCCCCTCCACCTCCAGGAACACCACAGGTCGTGAGTGCGTCTGTTCAGGAGCGTCAAGGGCGCAGAAACCGACGTCTTCTTTTTTGACCGGCGACGAGCTTTTCTTGCACGTGGAACAATTACTCCTATAAACTCCAGGTGCTCCACACCCATAGCAGGAGAACTTCGGCTGGGAAGGAGATGGTGCCTGGGTTTGACCCTCTGAGACATCTTTCACTGCAGAAGAAAGAGTGCCTTCAGCCCACTTCTTCTTACGACAGACATCTGCTGTGTGTCCTGGGTTTTTGCAGAAGGTGCACCTTAGTTTCCCTTTCTTCCCCTGAGCGTTCCTGATTTCGCCTGTCTCCGAACTTGCTGCGTACTCATGTAGGGTCTCTTCAATGCCTCGTGCGGTCTCCAGAAGTTTGTCGAATGTGGGCACTGTATCTCGTGGCATGCGGTTCCTTATTTCCAGCCGGATGAGCGGGAAGATTAAATCTATTTGTTGCGATTCAGTGAATGCTGGAGGGGGAGCCAATGAGAACAGGGATCTCTTCCTGGCGATAAAGGCTTCTGTCGTAACGTTCGCCTCCTGACCTTCATGTGTGATTTGATAGTACACCATGAATGTTGGTTTTCTCGGAGCGAACGTGTGGCGGAGCTTAGTGCAGAAATCTTCCCACTGCGTCACACCAGTCTTCACTCCCTGCCACCACACTGCTGCCTCGTCTCGTAGTAAAAGTGGAAGACTTTGCAGTGCGTCTGAGTCACTTATCTTCTCCGTTGACTTAAAAACGGTTGCTGCGGCTAAGAAGGCTTCTACTGCATCCGAGTTCTTTTTCCCGTCGTACGTGAAGGTGCAAGATGCAAATGTTCCCCGTTTATTGGCCGTGATGGTGCTAAGGAGTTGCTGGAACTGCTCGTTTGACATGGACATCTTGATTTCGCGATGTGGAAGACGACGTAAGCTTTCGATCTTGATGCCTGGATTCGGCCCCACGTTGGGCGCCAGATTGTAGCAGGTTTGCACGAACAAACACAAGTTAAGACGGAACGTTGTTTATTGTAAACACAAAGTAAACAAACTATAGTCTAGTACAGTACAGGGAGCGGGACCCCGTGCGTGTGCTAGCGTAAGACTGGTTCTCAGAGCTGTTCGAACAGGTAAGTCGAAGCAGACCGAGAGCGCAGTGAACACTGGCTGCGAACACGCCGGTGGTCGTGTTTTATACAGGCCGGCAGAGCTCGGCGGCGCACGGTGGGGCGGCCGCTTGCGGGGAGGCCACGCCCAGTATGACGTGTACGTGGTCCCGCGGCTCGAGCGCTCGGGTGTTGTTGATTTTATTGTTACACGTTTAATTTATACTTTATATAACTAAATTAAACTACTTGTGATATGGGTGCTAACCCAACTGATAAACTACCTTATACTTACATTACGTACATATATATATATATATATACATATGTATATTCATTTATAAATACCCAGACCACAGCCAAAAAACATGCTCATCACACAAATGTTGACCGTACTGGGAATCGAATCCGGGACCCTCAGTTCGGCTGTCCGGCATGGTGACCATTACGCCACCGGGGTCGTCAGAAACATGCTCCAATCATCTAATCATGTTTCCCCACTGCTCTTAAATAAAAGATATGCAGTTATTGTTTAGAAGAAATTATCGCTTCATTGATATCTGAGAGTCTGATACCCGAAAAATCGAGAACAATACATCCGGTCGGCATTCGGTGGGTATGCAGGTCTACTCCTACGGGGACACAACTGAGATGCAATGTTTTGTTATAACAGAGGCATGATAATAAACGTGCTCACAAGTGTTATTTATATTGAATGCAAGTGTAATGAATGTCTTAACAGATTGTATTTCTGTATGCTACATCGTAAGTAATACAACAGATGCGAAACAAGCTACAGCACATTGCATCACGATACTAGGGAGTCGGATTCCCGTTGAATGAGCAGTTGCGAATCGAACGCAATACTTATTCGACTGCATTGTTATTGAATACGATATGCACGTTACGATCTGCATAAGCGGTATAATTGGGGCTTTTGCATCGCGCAGCGAGAGCAAGTGATGCAGAAGCCCCAATTTTACCCTACTTTGGTCTTGTTATGACCTGGGAGTCGTAGACTCTGTGAAGTGATATGTGTTGGTCGTATCACTTGAGTGATGACGATATGGGTGGCATGAGTGTCACTAGCTGCTGCGGCAGCCGGGCCATGAGCGTTGTATGTGATCTAAGTTGATATAGTTCCTGACCAATTATTACTAAGGCTTAGAGGAATCTTTTGTTGTCGATGATTACTATTGTTTTTATTAAATTTTTGGTAAAGTTAATGCGTTTCGATAACAATGTTGTCAGAATTGGCCGAGTGGAACATGCACTGCTGTTGTTTTTTTTTTGGTTACAGGTTAACACATAAGGACATGTGCAAACAGCGCTGCACTCTTTGGATTTCCAGTACGAATAATCGCTGATCAAGGACTGTGCTTTTCGAGCAAGGAGTTCCATGACTTCTGCCAAGGAAACAGTGGACTGCAACCACTACAGCCATTAAGCCAGCTACAGATCTATTGTCTACCGAATCTGGTGAGTCGTCAGAGTCATTTTGTTTTGACTCTGGCACCGAGTGCTTCCCTGTTAAACAACAGCAAAAACGGTTACATTGTTAGATATAGCCCAATCAGTGGCGTGCATTGGTTTTCAGAATAGGTAGGCAGTAGGCCGGGTCTACGAGTAGTCTAGGCAAACGCGGTCACTAATCAGAAAAAAAAAAGTGAGGTCAATAGTGTGGTTATTTGAGTAGGCATGCTACTTAAGGGTGATAAATTGCGAAGGTCGAACGTCATGGTATTACGCGTGAGACGTACGTATTTTTAATTTTTTTCGTATTAACTTGAACGAGTAAAGATCAATGACAATGCTCGAATAGTACGGGAGCCGAGTAGGCCGTCCGGTGACTACCTACTGCCGCGCGTGTTTGTATGAAGATTTAGTTTTTTGTTAGGTATGTGTAAACTGTAAGCACTATTTGCTTGAAGTCTACTTAACTATGTATTTTGGGAGCAATTATCGAGTGATGTGAAGGTGGTCGAAGGGATAATGTCGTCCGGGCCATGCAGGTGATAGCGGCTGGTCGAAGGGACACATGCATCCGGTCCAACCTTGAGTGTTTGCTGGTCGAAGGGATAATGTCGTCCGGGCCATGCAGCTGGTAGCGGCTGGTCGAAGGCACACATGCATCCGGTCCAGCCTTGGGTGTTTACTGGTCGAAGGGACAGTGTCGTCCGGGCCATGCACTAGTGGCTGGTTGAAGGGACACACCCGTCCGGTCCAGGTTAACATTGTGTGGAAAGTTGATCGCAACACGACGGTATCGTCTGGGCCAGACCTAAGGGTTGGTCGATGGGACATGCTGATCGAGTTTGGAGTGCATTGCTTGTTAACTGTTTGGAGAAAGGTGCCGTCCGGTCCATGAGTGGTCGAAAGGACACACGCTTTCTTTTGTTCTGAGACAGTTACAGTTAGTATGAGATGAGAGTAATGTTATGTCTACCAGTCGAAGTAAATAGTAATCAGTCTTGATGGGCAAGCCTACATTATGGAAACCACACGAGTAGGGGTTCTCTATCGGCCGTAGTAAATAGTGTGTAGTCAATGGGTGATGCACACGGATCCATGCGCTGGATGTGTGAGAGCAATGCGAATGCTGGTTGGCTAGAGAGCCGTGGCGTTAAGAGTGGTTTGCTCGTGTGTGGGTTTCCAGATGTCTAAGGCTCTTAAAAAGATGATTGTTAATATGGCTAACGATGGTACATGGCTCTGGTAGATAATTTTCGATATGACTAATCAAAGTTTGCTTATATGGCTCTGGTTGAATCAAGTACGCTCATGAAACTAAGGCACATGCCAATGAATCAGAGTATTACTGACAAGAATAAAGTCAAGTAATAATTTTGTTGATGAAACAGAGTAGAGATTAAGTTGTGTGTGTGATGATAGTTTGGATCAGAGGTTAATTTGTAGCCGCGCTGGAACTGGTAGTCCTCGAGTACGTGATAGGCAGTCAACTCTGGTAAACGTAAATTCCGGGAGTGACTTGGCAATCCGTGGGGATGCGCAAATTCATGGTTGAGTAACTGGTGGTTACTAGATATTAGGAGACACGTGCATCTGAGTTGATTATTTGGTGATCTTGAGATTTGGGAATCAAAGAGTGGGAATACTCTGAACTCTGCTATTTTTAGCTTGTTTGAGTTTTCATCGTGGTTTTGTCCGTAGGTCAGAAGTGACCGAACTATGTGATACTTTGTGGGTATGTTTCTTTACAGATTAACACACGAGGACGTGTGCGAGCAAGATTGCCGTGTCGGAGTCATTCGTTTGACTATTTGGAACGCCAGCGCCACCCGGCGGCGCTCGACCGAGTCTAGCCTGAGTTCGTGGGGAGTTGAGGAGAGCACTCAGTTGTGTAACTAGTCAGTCTTGGCTCTGGCTTGTCACGGTGGGGTTGCGGAAGCATCGTACGTTCCTGCGACCCCCGGCGTAGGTGTGAGATGGAACACCGGGGTGGTTTTTAGTCAGTAAGAGTCTGACAGACCCCTCCGCCTGCCCCGGGGCGGAGGACATCCATGAGGATTTTCCACCCCGGAAAGCGTGTCACGGGGCACAATGCAGTACTTTATGTCCGTTTATTCGGAACCAATCAATAGTAACGCGAGCTGGTGTCCATAGAACTAATGATGACAGTTAAATTGCAATAATCATTGTAGGGTTAAACCAGTCCAATGATAAATCAGCTATAGGGAATAATAGTATTCCGGACTAGTCAAAATAAGATAAAATAAATTCTGGAGGGTTTGTAGCCGGACCAGAAATTGTTCATCTGAAGGGTTTGTAGCCGGACCAGAACTTGTTAATCTGAAGGGTCAATAGAGACCGGTCCAGAACTTGTTAATCTGTAGGGTCATGAAGACCGATCCAGAACTTGTTAATGTGTAGGGTCATGAAGACCGGTCCAGAATTAATTCTTACCAGTCTGTCTGTAGGGTTTAGATGAACCGGTCCAGATTGTAAAGAATGATTTTTGTCAGGATAATCGAACGATTTATGCTCATTACAGATGTATGAATTGTAAGCTCACGAGGACGTTCGCAAGTCAGTATGGCCGTGTCGGCGGCATCGCCGTGCTTCATTTCCCTAAGTTGGAAACAACACTTGCACCGATCACGCCATCGACAAGTACGTCACTCGACCTCACCCACCGCCCCGCTACTCGACTTGTTTTGCTACCAGTATAAAAGAGCGAGCGGCTAAGCGGCGGGGAGGACTTGACCATTGGACATCGTATGGACAACATGTGCTCAGGAACTGGCTCGCGTTCCGTATCTGGTTGTATTTGTATCGTGTACCTATAATATGTGATTTGCTAATGTGATAATTGTTCGTGAAATTATAATCTGATTTGTACTGCAAACCGTTTTTCTATTGCGCAATAACCAACACTACCCACTGAATGCCCACAGTAATTAAAATATCCTGATAAATAACGAGACACTACATACCTCTTCCTATAACTGTTTTAATGCTTCATAAATTGTTCGACAAACTTCTGGTATGAATTGTGATATAGATGGTTTGGAAACACGGTAAAAATGACTCAGGCTTCGATAACTCATTCCAGTTGCTAAGAACGATAACGTTACTTCTAATTTTATTTTTGCTGGTAATGCATCTCTCATCAGAGTGTTTTGGCGCTGAATCGAGCTCTGTATAAGTGAAAGTAACTCATCAAAGTTTTCAGCAGTAAACCGCAACGCCAATCTGTACTCAGAAGGATCTTCTAATCTTAGTTGTTTCAGCAACAAGGCAGAAGCTCCAGTTATAGGTCTATCGCTTAACCATTTTCTTATCCAAAGTCGTTTCGCTTTCTTTTTTTCTAATATATCAATCAACTCTTCTCTTAATAGTGCAGAGATGTTCCTTAACACTTTCGACTCCACCCACTTTTCATAGAGCTCATACGCCATGCCGCCATACATATTGCAAATGGACCCTCCAGGAGGGTCACCGGCATAGTTTGTATGGTCACCGGCATAGTTTCTATGGTCACCGGCATTACGTTTGCGCTAAAGTGAACCCTCGAGGAGGGTCGTCGGCATTAGGTTTGAAACCGTATTATAAAACACTGTAAAAAGAAGTAAAATTGTGTTTTCAAAACGTCTTGTTGCTATATTTAGTATCTCTGGGGGTATTTACATGTACTAGTGGGGTGAAAACGTGAAATATTAAAAAATAAAAAAATCAAGAAAAGTATAATCGCTCGCTTTGATCCCGAGACAGGGGTATCCAACCTCTTCTGAAATTTTCAAACATGTAATAATTTTTTATTTTATTTTATTAATGAACAACAAACAGTTACATTATGCAATATTAGTAGTTGTTTATGTAATGAAAACGTAATTATTTTGTAACAGCTTATTAAAGATTAGGAAGTGTTCTATCATTTACTTGACGGTAATGATTCACTCTGGAATTACCTACTTTCAGTCGTTATTCATATAATGTTAATTGAGAAAGTACGTATAAAATAATTACGAAAAAACTCCGATTGAGATAAGAACTGAAGGCCAATTCTGCTAACTAAAAAACGTTCAAATTCAAGTCGCAGTGCCTCAAAAGTTCCAAAATGTCACAAAAGGATGTATAATATGGGACCCCTACTACGAAAAATATGTTAAAGCAATTGAAAGTGTTCAACGTAAATATATACGAGTTATGCAGTATAAATGTCATCTCATATCCCTGTCTTATGTGGAGTCACTGAAAAAGTTTAAATTGATCACTCTGCAATCTAGACGCCTACTAGTTCAAACCATGATGCTTCACGGATTAGTTCATAATAGGTTTAACTGTATCGAACTAATAAATAATATTTCATATGTTGTGCCTAGAACAGTAATTAGACGGGAGGTGCGTGCTTACCCGCTTTTTGCAACGACTACTAGCCGAACACATGCTGGCGAGCGAGCTCCACTCCGTAGACTAGTAAACATTTATAATAAGCACTTTTGTCATTTAGATATCTTCTTTCTATCTCAAAGAAAATTAAAAAAAAAAATTATTGATAGTTTGTGCGATGGTCAAAAAGAATCAAGTGTTATTAGTAAATAAGCTTAAAGGTTTATATACCTACTTGGTATTTAAATGTAATTTGTACTTACTTACCTAACTAATTAATCATGTACACAAGCAATCTGTGGAAACGTCGTTGATTGTACACTTACCTATATGTCTATATATATATTTATCTTTTTGTAAAACACATTGTACAATTGTTTGTTTTTCCCAAATAAATAAATAAAAAAAAAAAAAAAAAAGGTATTCTACTAAACCAAAAAAGTAAGTCAAACGTGACGTTTACTGCAATGAGATTGCGACTAGACCGAAAACAAAAAATGTACCAAATCGGTATTCTGCTAAACTTTAGCCATGACATCAAAAAAAAAATTGGTATTCCACTAAAAATAAAAACGTCAAAACTGACACCAGCACGAGATTATTTGTAGATCGGACTGCGACAAATAATTTTAGCTTCTGTATAGTTTTATGCGTATAAAATTTTTATTGTCAAAATATTCCGGCCCACCAAAGGCGGGGAGCCCTCGGGGCTAGCTGGACCGAACCAACGCGTATGTATACGTACATCCGTGGTGGAGCGACCCAGACTGCCGGGCACTTCTTCTCTTGCAACCGAGCGGGTGGGCAGGTTGCGGATATCGATCTCGCACTTGGAGCATCTCGTAGGAGATCCCGGACAAGAGAAGTGCCCGAACACCAAGTCCCAGGTCTAGGGTAACCCATACACCTTATCCCATGTACCAAATGATCCCAAACCACTCCACCCTTTTCCTTTTAAAATCCCGTCGATCCCCCAAATCCCTAGGTCAAATCCCAGACCTAGGGTGACCCCCCCATTAACCTATACCTCTACCACCAAACCCCTCCCTCCTATCCCTACTTCCCGTCGGTCCCAGAGGAAGGGTAACCTCGATTCCAAAAAAGCCCACCCCCTCGTCAATGATAATGCAGCATGTTAAAGAAGTTACCCAGGTGGGTTCCGGCCACCCGGGCCAGACGGCGTCCCCGCACGGGTGGTGGCGATCGCCGCCTCCCAAATGGAGGACAGGTTTCGGGACCTCTTCAGCGCGTGCTTTACGGCTGGGAGGTTCCCGAAACTGTGGAAGGAGGGGCAGCTCTGCCTCCTCCGAAAGGAGGGACGCCCGGTGGACTCCCCATCGGCATACCGGCCCATCGTCTTGCTCGATGAGGTCGGTAAACTGTTCGAGGGGATCATCGCGTCCCGGCTTGATGGCCTTTTGCGGGGGGCAGGGCCGGACCTGTCGGACGCCCAATTCGGCTTCCGTCGAGGGCGTTCGACGATCGACGCGCTGGCCCTACTCAAGGGCCAGGTGAAGGAGGCGGTGGAGGCGGGGGACGGAGTGCTGGCAGTGTCGTTCGACATTGCAAACGCCTTCAACTCCGTCCCCCACTCGACGATATTGGAGGCGCTCCGGTATCATGGAGTGCCCCAATACCTGCGGGACCTCCTGGCCAGCTACTTGGAGGGCCGAGAGGTCCTCCTCGCGGACCGGACGGGCACGGTGAGGCGGTACGGCGCAGAGTCCGGTGTTCCGCAGGGGTCAGTGCTGGGGCCCTCCCTGTGGAACATCGGGTTCGACTGGCTCCTACGCGGAGCCCTCCTCCAGGGTACGAGTGTCATCTGCTACGCGGATGACACTCTCCTCACTGCCCGAGGGAGGAACTTTGGCGACGCGGCCTGTCTGGCCTCGGCTGGCGGATCCTTGGTTGCAGAGAGGATCCGCCTCCTGGGATTGAAGGTGGCGCTGCACAAGACCGAGGCCGTATTCTTTCACGGGCCTCGGCAGCGCTGCCCTCCCGACGCCCACATTGTCGTGGAGGGCGTCCGGATACGGGTCCAGCCCCAGATGAAGTATCTGGGCCTGGTGCTGGACGAGAGGTGGCGCTTCGGCCCGCACTTCAGCGGGCTGTCGACGCGCCTTCTGAAAGCCGCGGACGCCCTCTCGCGGCTGCTCCCGAACCTGGGGGGGCCCAAGGTGGGATGCCGGCGCCTGTATGCCGGCGTCCTCAGGAGCATGGCCCTATACGGGGCCCCTATCTGGGCGGACTCCCTGCACAGGAGGGAGAATGCGACCGCCATCCGCAAGCCCCAAAGGGCCATTGCACTGCGGGTGGCGAGGGCCTACCGCTCGGTGGGCTTCTCGGCGGCGTGCGCTCTGGCCGGCACCCCTCCTTGGGAGCTGGAGGCTTGGGTGCTCGCCAGAGTGTACGAGTGGACCGCGCACCGAAGGGCGCTCGGGGAGCGCCCCGTCGCCGAGGAGCGGGAGGCCGTGCGGCGGGAGGCGAGGGACGCAATCGTCCTTCACTGGACAGAGGACCTCGCCACCGCCACCTTTGGCCGCCGGACGTTGGACGCGCTCGGCCCGGTCCTGCGGAGCTGGCTCGAGCGGCCCCACGGTTTCCTCTCGTTCCGTCTGGTGCAGGTGTTGTCCGGCCATGGCTGTTTCGGAACGTACCTGCACCGGATCGGGAGGGAGGAGACCCCGGCGTGCCACGACTGCAGCGCGGCGGAGGACACGGCGCAGCACACCCTCGAGGTGTGCCCGGCTTGGTCCGAGCTGCGCCGCGGTCTGACCGCGACGGTCGGACAGGACCTCTCGCTTCCTGGTGTGATCAACGCCATGCTGGGGAGCGAGGAGGCCTGGGCAGCGGTCGCCTCCTTTTGCGAGGACGTAATCTCGCAAAAGGAGGAGGCGGAGCGCGCGCGGGAGGATGACCCTCTCGCTGTGCCGCTCCGCAGACGAAGAAGGGGTCGGAGAAGGCGCCAGCCTCTCCCCCCTCATGGTGGCGATGGGCGGGCGACAGGCACGGGGGTGCCGTCTCCCGCATTGCACCCATCACCACCTTCGTCGGTCACTCCCGGGCCCCCGTGAGGGGCCCGCCCTGAAGGACAATCGTCGGCGGAGGACTGGACGTAATGGCTACGCTGGTTTCCCAGTCCCCCGCCACTCGGACGAAGCGGGAGTGCCGCTGGGTTTTTAAGTGGGTATACCGGGTCAGACCCGGGAGTCCCACATAGCCCCCCATCCCCCGATGGGAGGGTATGCGTAACGCATTTTTCCCAGCGCAAAAAAAAAAAAAAAAAAAAAAAAAAAAAGGTGGGTTCCGGCCAAGCCGGGGAATTCCACACCGCTATGTCGGTCAGCCCCCAACGTATTCTGGGAGGGGCAACAGACTGCAAAATCTTGCCGTGCTCCTCAGCGCGGCCGGCTGCTGATTTAGCGCCCATAACACAGGCAGCGACTTACGCGCCCATAAACACAACTCCGGCTGCGACCAACGCGCCAACAAACCTTCCCACGGCTGCGTCACACGCGCCAATACCCACTACAAGGTGCATGCCTTCCTCGAGCCTCTGGCAACAGAGCATCGTGCGTAACAGCATCACCAACCCAGACAACGACAGACAAGGACAGAAAGTGATGGGGAAGGATGACGAACCGGACGACCCTACCACTCTCCCGGTTGAAAGAGTACGACTGCTGAAGAAGCGCGGAAAAATCAACCGGGGGAGGAAAGTAGGCGACCGAAAGCGCAACACCCGCGAAGGCGTCAGCCAGCGCGAAGCGCGATCGGACGCTGAAGAGGTAGTACGTGACCAGCCCCGAGTCCGCGACGGGGAAACCAGGCGCGAAAAGGGGCCGGACACGGAAGAAAGAGAACGGCCGCAAGTCCGCGAAGGGGAAACCCAGCGCGAAAAGCGGCCAAACGTGGGACCACGCGACCGGCTGCAAGTCCGCGAAGGGGCAACCCAGCGCGAAAAGCAACCGGACGCGGAACCGCGCGTGCAGGGGCAAGTCCGCGAAGAGGAAACTCGGCGCGAAAAGCCCTTGCACACGACAGAGTCTGCCGGGGGCACCAGACGACCCCATCACACAGACACTGATGACGTATCCTACGACAACTCTCGACCTAGACACCACAGGGGAAGGCGAGGTGGATCCTTGCACCCAGAGATCACCACCCTACCAGGCACCTCCATGCCGCAGCCTGGACCGAGCGGTACAGGGCCGGCGAAGAGGGAGCGCCCCGACGACTCGGCTTCACCGAGTACGCTGCAGGGGGACGCCAAGCGTGTAAGGGTCCACTCCGCCCAGGGGGAGCTGAGGACCTACGCGCGGGCCACAAAGGACATCCCTGCGCGGCTTGCAGTAGCAATCTGCTTCCCTCCCCCCTCCAGAGACTTGACTAAAGAGGAGGCCGAACTTGTTAAAGTAGGCCTGGAAAATGCCCTAATAGACACAGACACGACGACACCACTTCCTGCCTTCCGCGGATACCCACGAGTAGCGGAGGGCACCGTACAGATATGGTGCGAAGATGACTATGCCCTGACCTGGCTATCCAAAAATGTACCCCTCCTTAAACTCCCCAACACCGACCTCACACTGACGGTACTTAGACAGTCAGACGTGCCCACCCGTGTCAGAGCCTCTCTATTCATTCCTCGCTACAGAGGTGACATACAGAGGCTCCACAGCATTCTGATTCGTCAGAATGCGTGGTATGACATAGCCAGGTGGTCGCTATATAGGGCAACTACCGTCGGTGGCGACAACTATGGGACCTATTTGACCCTAGGTGTGCCACCGGAGGAAGTGGAAAAGGTCATGGGGCGGGAGCGACGGATATCGTACCTGCTGGGTTCGATATACGTGCGCTTCTGGCCCAAGACCCAGCCCTCTGACAGCACGACAAACCCGACGACGACACCGACATTGACACAGACGAACGACACGGACATTGCCCAACTGGAGGAGGTCATGGCCCGCGCGGCGATGGCTGACGATGCAGCCAGTATACCACCCGCATCTCCCGGCTGGAGCGAGCAACTACTTGCATCGTCGCCGGGTGAGCAACACGACGGCAAATACAGAGAGGAGGCAGCGGAGGGTTTGTCCGATGGATCCACCACCGACTAACCCCCACCCCCCCCCTTCATCATCATCACCACTCAACGTCATCCAAACAAACCTCCAACATAGCCAGACTGCCACGGCTAGCCTACGCAGGGCACTGGAGGTTAACCCCCATACAATAGCACTGATCCAAGAGCCGTGGATCAGGAATAACAGGATATGCGGACTAAGTAACATCGGAGGTAAGCTAATCCTCAACACACACAGCACAGACAAACCCAGATCCTGTATCTATATACCCAAAGATATCCCTACCACGCTACTCACACAATTCTGTTCCAGAGACCTGACAGCTATCAGGCTCCAGACCGCAGGAGAGCTCCCAGATGTTGTACTGGCCTCGGTATATATGCCGGGCGAGGACACAGACTGCCCGCCAAAAGAGATGGCCGACCTGGTACAGTACTGCGAGCACACCAACCTGGACCTGATCATCTGCACCGACTCGAACGCCCATCACCCACTCTGGGGCAGCGAGACATCGAACCCTAGAGAAGAGGTATTATCCACCTACTTATTCTCTACTAACCTTAACATCGTCAACCGAGGCTCGGAACCCACTTGGGTCACCGTCCGAGGACAAACGATCATAGACTTAACCCTTGCTACAGAAAACGCGACAAATCTTATCACAAACTGGCACGTGTCGAATGAACCTTCTTGCTCGGACCACAGAAGGATCCGCTTCACACTAACCACCAACACAAGGAAACCCACACCGAGACGAAATCCGCGGCGCACCGATGTGCCCGGGTACAAGCGCCTTCTAGCCGCCCTACTAGCTAGGCACCAGTCACAAATAGCCATAAGAGAACCCGCACAACTAGAATACACTGTAACAAAGCTGACAGAATACCTAACTGAAGCATACCACGCATGCTGTAAACTAAGGGCGCCACGAACCAACAGTGAGAGAAATCCCTGGTGGAACGCCGAGCTAGGTAAACTCAGAAACACACTACGAAAGCAATTCAACAGAGCCAAAAACACCAGACTTCCGGAAGACTGGGAGCTATACAAAGAGACCCAATATACATACAAAAAGCAGATTAGAACCGCCAGGAGGACAGCATGGCGGAAATTCTGTGAATCCATTGAAACCAATAATGAAGCCGCAAGAGTAAGGAAAATCCTATCAGCGGATCAGGACCGAACCCTTGGCGCGCTGAAAAAACCCGACAACACATACACACTAACGGACCATGAAACCAGCAAGGTCCTTCTCGAGACACACTTCCCAGGCTGCAAACTCCTAGAGGACAGGACCTGGGAAGCTGTGCCCGATTGGACCCCAACGGAACAAGACTGGTCCAGTGCCCACAACCTTGTAAATGAAGACCGAGTAAAGTGGGCTATCAACACCTTTCAGCCATATAAGTCCGCAGGACTAGATGGCATTCTCCCAGCCCTCCTACAATGGGGGGTTGACTACATTACACCATGTCTGGTAGAAATATATCGGGCCTGCATAGCACTCAGATACATACCCCTAGCCTGGCGTGAAGTGAAAGTCATCTTCATACCAAAACCGGGCAAAACCGACTACACACAACCCAAAGCATATAGACCTATAAGCCTGACATCCTTCCTACTAAAAACCCTAGAGAGGCTCTGTGATCGACACATCCGAGACGGGCCTCTTCGGGCAAAACCACTTCACAAACAACAGCATGCGTACTCCACGGGCAAATCAACGGAATCCGCGCTGCACAGCGTGGTATCCAAAATTGAATGCGCAGTGGACCACAAATGCTCAGCACTGGCTGCCTTCATTGACATTGAGGGCGCCTTTGACAAAACCACCTTCAATAGTATCAACACGGCCCTAGACAGACACAACATAGACCCGTCCCTGAGCGGTTGGATCACCAACATGCTCAAACAGAGGGCAGTGCAAGTTACAGTAAACAACACCACAAGGGCCATCGTGGCAAAGGGCTGCCCACAAGGGGGCGTCCTGTCGCCGCTCCTATGGAACCTGGTCGTAGACAGCCTAATAAAAGAACTCAATGACAAAGGTTACTTCACCGTAGGCTATGCCGATGATTTAACCATAATAATAAATGGAACCCATGAAAACACCCTGTGCAACTTAATGCGCCAAGCCCTGAAAATAATAGAGAACTGGTGTGGTAAACACCAACTTTCAGTGAACCCCACAAAAACCGAACTGGTTCTCTTCACAAAAAAGAGGAAGATGACGACATTACAACTACCACGCTTCTTTGGTACAACCCTAAGCCTATCAACTGATACCAAATACCTGGGCATATGTTTGGACAAACAGCTGAATTGGGCAAAACACACCAGCTACATCACCACGAAAGCCAGTATATCTTTGTGGTAATGCAAGCGAATGCTTGGCAAGAATTGGGGGATTAGCCCCAAGGTCACTCACTGGCTATACACTACAGTCATTCGCCCAATCATTACATACGGCTCACTAGTCTGGTGGCCCAGAACAGACCTGAGCACAGCTCAAAGAGACCTTGAAAAGCTACAGCGGTTCGCATGTGTGGCAATCACGAGCTGACAAACCAATAACATAGATAGAACATAGAAGGCGGGGAGCCTTTGGTGGGCCGGAATATTTTGACATTCGCACACGAACATTATGGCGAGGCGAATCATGTACTCTGAGGCGAATAAACACGCGTATCGTATCCACGCGCCCGCTTCCCGCGCCCTTCGCAGATTGCTCCGTCGCGTCGCCCGCACCCCTCTCCGCGCCCGTCAGTCCGGCTGAAATCACGATCGCAAACGGCACGAGTTTTGCACTGTCTCAGTGTTCCACTCGAATTTTCTGTGCTTTGTATTGTGTGTGTGAACGATTATAAGTACTTACCGTGTATTAATATGCCGCAAAACTTTATTTCATGTGACCATACAAAGTACAAACTGGCGCTTCAACACGAACGATACGACGCGAACTCAAAGTACCTATTTACAAAGTAACGGTTTTCTTCATTACGAGAACTTTCGTGCACATCGTAACGTAAATAAATAGTGTTTCCTAGTGTTTAGTTGACTATTGTGTAGGTAACAATATTGCCTCGACCGTAAAAGTAGAGGCAACGATGACAACACCATGAGAGGCGCGCCGGCGCGGCGTCCCCGACGTCCGCGCCGTTATCGGAAGGGACGCTACGTCGTTTCTGGAGGCGGTCGCCAAGGTTCAAGTGGAATCGAACCGTCAATTGGTTCAGAGCCTGTTTTACTACATCGGCTAACAACGTCGACGTCTCATTGACGCATATGGAAACGTTAACCCATGAGTCCGTTTACAACATAGATCTATGTATGTTCGTTGAGAAGGCGCTAAACATAAAGGACTGTCCGAAGTATAGAAAGACGCGCGCGGCCGCTAGCGCTGCCCCGGCCTGCATCGCCCGCGCCGCCCGCGCGCGCTTTCGCATTTCGGCCTCCGCGAGACCGCGACGAGTGCGCCGGCAGACATACCTACTGCATCGACGAGCGCTATGCGTAGTGCCTTAGCCCCTGCCGACTGTGGTAAACAATAGCAAAAACTCGTCTGGAGAATGGAAATGGTTATTTTGTGTTTATTGCCGTGAAGTCGGACATACTCGCAATTCTTGCAAAAATATTAAAGATATAACCGATAAAAGTTCAGTGAAGTGTTGTGGTTGTGGAGCTAACGGTGTCATACAATCTAATTGCCCTAAATATCCGTATATAGTGTAAATAGTACTAAGGAATCATTTTCTGTTCTCGATATTAACATGTTAGACCACAATAAGATTTTTGATAACACTGATAGCCGTAATGTTGTTTTACACAATTATTGTTTGAAGTGTAACTATGTCAGTAGGTAGGACCTACTTATGCAAACAGCAACCAATCCACACACATGCCAAAATCAAGATGAGATATAGAAAGCTTTAAAAAATGCAACTTCTATTGACCCTGTAAAGATCAAAACGATCTGACAATTTTAACAGAACAAAACATTTCTATGACAAGGATATCAACCCATGTAACATTGTTGTTCAATAAACTAACAAGATCCACGTCCCATGGTAACCCGACAATCTAAAAAATCGTTGAAAGGTTTATTTTTCATACCACATGTTTCCTTTTAAAATATTTTTTAAACAATTATGTAGAACCAGGCGGGTTGGTTCTTGTTTGCATAATATTAAAAATGGTATAATCCTATATTTTTACAGACATGAATTACATGGTTCCGTGTTGATATAACTCTATTTTCAACATCTAAGAAGTCTTTGATTCTGTGTTGTTTAATAAACTACTTAATAAAAGTATTTAGACCTATTGGAATAAACCCACACAATGACAGTTTTGAAAAAAAGCAGTTTTTGTCAAAATTTTGTGTAGGCACAATAATAGTTGAATTGTATTGTAATATTGTATTCACAGTATGTACAGTATAATTTGTTCTATGTATACAAGTATAATATTGAAGAACATCATTAACATTTAAATAGTAATAAAAAAAGAACTCTTTAAAAAATAAATACATGAAACTTTCTCTCCGTCTATTGTTTTCTTTCTATTAATTATAAATTCTTTTCTAAGTTCAATGATGACAAGATATCTTAATTTTTCATCTTGTGTACATGTATTAGTTTCATTTATTACAAGTTTTCATAACAAGGATAAATAAGAATTTAAGATTTACTTATTTTTATTTTTCGGTAAAATGTTTAAAAGAAATATGAGATTTTTTATTGTGACATGGTAATAAATTAACAAGGAATAATTTATGGTATTTTATGTCCCTTCATCTCCTTTTAAGCAATCTACTGATGGTCGTGGTTTTACTTTATGATCTTATTTTATTTTTAATCTTTTTAAAAACTGTCTTTACTGTTAAAGTTTTTGCAGTAAGTAATTAATTTAGGGCACCCCGACCAAATGGGTTAGGTTAGAATGGTGACAAACCACTACATCCAAGTTGGCTTATAAGATAGGGTACATCATCCGAAAAAGATGATCAATGAGCATATTGACTTATCGATTAGTATTTTTAACCAACTTCAAAAAAGGAGGTTCTGTATTCGACCCGTATGTATGTTTGTATGTTCGCGATTTTCTCTAAAACTAATGAACCAATTTTGATAATTCTTTCACTAATGTGATCTACATACTTTCAGAAAGGTTTTAGTATATACTACATTAATTAATTATTCTTATGTACGATGTTTGCATAAATGTACTGCATCTCCGGCATTTCTATGCGAATTTTGATGATTCTTCTAGTCGGTGTCTTCAATTCTTCAATGCACTAGTGTTATTTGAATTTGTGTGGAGTAGGTACAGACGCCAGCACATCAAGCTACTACAATCTGTCAAATTTCTTTAATAGATTTTCAACTTTATCGCAAAAGCATAAGGTTCAAAGTTGATTGGTAAAATTTGACAGTTTCGGGTAGCTTGATGTGCTGGCGTCTGTACAACAGACTGTCGGCGTCCGGTTGGTTTTAGCTAAGTACCATTTTTAGATGATTGGTACCTATCCACGGACCGACTGCGCGTGACATGCGTAGCTTAACTTTGATCGATGGACCCGTGTGTCTGTTACTTACCCTCGAGCGCCTTATAGGTATTGTTTAATAAATAAGATTGAGTATAATTAATAGTATTTATTAAGTACTTAATTAACTTAAAAAGGTAATAAAAACAAATAAAAAAAATGGCCCGTGGCGCGTCGCGCGTCGCTTGCATGGAGCACGGCGCGGCAGCGTCAACAAAGCCCTGAAAGAAAACACAATTTAGTTTTTCATATTGTACATATAAGATTTTGTTTTATTTTAAACTCAGCGTTTTATTTACAAAACAACAAATGGCAGGGGAAGCCCAGAGGATTTTTCATCAGAGCATATTCAGAACGAATACCTATGCTTGCTGAAAAATCCTAACAAATGTCTAATTCTAATACCTAATTAGTAATACGTTCACAAATTACATTTACATACCTTGGCCATTAATCGATAGGTACTGCCTACTCGGCAATTTGGATGCTGCTTGAATTCTAAAACAAGCAATTTTTTTTACAAAAAATCCTGTTGCGACATGATTTTCTGATTAATTATTATTCGCTTATATACTTACACTTGCGGTACGTCGTCGCAGTCGAAGAGTCTCATCATAGAGGCCGACAAAACTGTTTGTAGCCCCTCCTATTTCCTCCATAGCAGAGGCTTTCCTGTTCATGGCTCGTGCCAACTCTCAAGACTGCTCTATTTTTATTAGATGCTGTTGGGCCCCTTCAAATTCTTTGTCATCTAAAACCAGTAATTAACAGTTGCATTATTATCAATAGTCAACCAATCAACAATAATGCAATATACATTAAGTAAAGAAGTAGTGCTTGGGGGAGGCCTGTGTCCAGCAGTTGATGTCTTTCGGTTGAAATGATGATTATATAATTTAAAAGAAGCAAGTTAATAATATTAGTTAAGTATAAAGCTTGTAATAAAAAGGTATTTCTTATCCTTTGCGGGGAGACGAGCGACGAGGACGACGGCGACGCTTCGGAGGGTGTCGGTCCCTAAAAATGTGTATTATACCTATATTATTATTTTTATTTTGTAATGATTTTGAATAATTTGTGTAAGGCTTACTGAATTACAGTTTGATATTATAAAAATATATCTATCTAATGACATCTCTTTTTGACATCTTTAATCATTCGCGTCGCGCATGCGCGTAGCGTTTACGAATACGTTCCATGTTAGCTTTCTAGCCGATTATTTATTTTAATGATTTTATGTTTTCAAAGATATATAATAACAAATGAAAAATGAAAATACTATGAGTATGCACTTAATCAAGCAAACTAATTAATAAATTAAAAAAATCAGAATATAAGGCTGCTAAAAATTAAAGTATCACTAAGTATCACAATATCGTCTACGTACAGTGGGTTATATGAGTTATCTGACCCACCCTATAAACGAAGGAATTTGAACCCTCTGCCTGTAACATTAAGAGTTATTTCATTTGTATGAGTTTATCAGACTAGCGCTACTCGGTAATATTTTCGCCTAACTTGTAATAAGTGGGTAGTTGAAAGACAAATATGCGTATTCATTATAAAACTAGTATTCAAATGTTACTAAAAATACGGGTAGGAAAATAAAAATGAACCGTCACAATAATAAAGCTAAAAGCCAGTCTACGCACAATTGCAGTGACTACGCGTGAATATGTTTTACCTTGCCTTACTAAATTGTGAAAACAACGTCTTTTTCCAAGTTTTTAATTTATTTTTTATAGTTTTATTATCATGTCTCAATTGAGTGATTATTTAAAATACAAAATAATCTATTTGCACGAGGAGAATGTTGGCATCAGAAAGATTGCTAGAAGACATAATATTATAGCAGTAAGTGTATTTTTCTAATTTTATACTTTGTTTTTATACCTAACTATTCCTTATGCCGTGACGTAAGCAAACATATTTTTTATAACGTATAGTGACACCTGTTTCATTTCTTTGTTTCACAGAAATACAGTCAGATTGTAGTTAAAACGTAAACCCAATAGAAAACTTGTGGGGTCAAATGATTTTAAATTGGGATTCATCAGAAGTCAGGAGAATTTGGCGCAACTTGTGATTTCAACGTTCTCATGAAGAGTAAGTGATGCTTGCTGGAACATGGTGTGCGGCATGCGAAGCCGCTTGCAACAAATTGTGGAAAGACATGGTGCTCCATTTCGCTATTATGATATCACCACCGCCCGCAGTCAACAATACTTACTTACGTGTCAGTGTGTGTGTTAAATAAACTGTTGTCATCATAATTTCTATGGAAGTGTTTCATACAATGAATAAGCAGGTCCTTTTTACGATCATAACCATATTTAAAACTAAAAATACTTAAGTAGAAAAAAATTATAAAGTAGGTAAAACATCAAAGTATTTAGTGCTATTTTTTCACTTATATTTTAGTAATTACTATTTTCTAAAAAAATATTTTCACTTATAGTTTAGAAGTAGGTAAGTATGATAGTTAATGTGGTGATGTTATTGTTATAAAATAGAAATACCTATATATATTTCTAAACATATAACATGTTGATTCACTACATGTAACTGATTACTTACCTACTTAAAAATAAAAATGGGTATTTTATAGACATTGTTGAAACGAAGAAACAAAAATTCAAGCTTATCATAGAATACCTTATATTTAAAACAAGTAATTAATTTTGTAAGTGATTATTTTGTATTTATTTTGAATAAAATCGTTATCATAATCATTATTGTTTTTTATTTCTCATGTTAGGTATTTGTTTTTAAATAGTTCATTTAAATTAACTATTTTAATTTAATATAAATAATGTTTTGGATTCAAAAAACATAATTGAATATTGTAAACCTCAGACCAACAAAAAAAGATAGACAGCGCGCCGCAAACATCAAAAGTGAAGCCATAAAACCGTGCTCCTGCAAGTAAACATACACGCTCACGCACACACCTACACTAAAACCATGCTCATTGCTCTTAGTTTGTCACAAGTCGTCGTCAAGATAACATAGATTTAAAAAATATAATTATGCCTTCCTGTGTAGTGATAAGTTGCAAAATCACACAAAAAGTCTCACGGAATCGCTTTTCACTTATAAGTACTTGAAATAACATCGTTTCTTTATTATTTATCTATGAATTTTAGGTTACTTGGAACAAAAAACCTCAACGAACGAAAGCAGTGACATAAAGTGCGGAAGTTGCCATAAGACGATTTAAAATTTCCCCATTCGATTAATCTAAGTATACATATAAATATGATTTCTTACTTCGAGTTATATTCCCATTTTCTTTTATATGCATTTAATATTTTAGGTTTCCAATTAATAATGAAATTAAAAATAAATAATATAATAATATGTAATAAAGTTGATTGAAAATATGAGTTGTTTTTTTTAATAGAAGTCCTTCTAAAATCTAAACAATTGAGGTACTATACCATACTCAACAATACTCGTATAATATTATACTAGTTCCTACCCACACAAATATCCCCAAATTATAGGGAAAAAATTTAACAAATGGCAACCCTTCAATACACACATAGATAAAAAGGTGGCTTCACTTTTAATGTTCGCGGCGCGCTGTCTATCTTTTTTTGTTGGTCTGAGTTGTAAACATAAAGCTACAAGAAGTGGAAAGTTTGTTTTGAACTCGCAACCATGTTGCTATAGGTTCACTGTTGCAACCACTAGACCAAATCGACTTAACAAGTATCGTTGAAATTAACAACTCCATCATGTGACAAAACAGTATTCAAAAGCTTACCTACCCTAAGGTTACGTGTTAAAGATCAAATTGGCATAACTGTATTCTATAATATTTACCTACCTTGAACAAGTCGTTCTATATAGTTCGTGAAGCTCGAAATCGAATAACACATTTATCTAGGTACTGCTAATTGCAGAAGGTTCAAATTCGTCTAACTTTTAGGTGGGTCAGCTAACACATATAACCCACTGTACATTGAACCAACATGAAAATATGTTTAATTTCGTAAACGAGAACAAAGTTGACCGCTATGAGACTATACTGCAATGATACTGCGACCGGAATGTGAACAAACCGAACTTTAAGATTAGCAGAATACCATTTTTTGGTCTATTCACAATGTCATCGCAATCTAGTCTCGTGTTTTTCACATTGCACGTTAATTAGTAGAATTGACCTTCTGATTTATGTCATAACTACTTTTACTTGTAGCTTCGCTCCCGTGCTTCCTTTGCCTGACATTACCTTAAGTTATTCCAGCTATAAACTATGTCTACAAACATCACGTCACCGCGTCATTTACTCATTCCGTAGGTAGCATCATTACGTGAACGAAGACAAACTCAAACTCAAACTCAAAACATTTATTTCAATTAAACCATTTACAGGCACTTTTGAATTGTCAAGAAGTCGGTCAGTCAAAAATAAAATGAAGCTAGTTGCCCATTCCAAAGCGTAGGTACCTATGGAGAAGAACGGGCAAGAAACTCCATGGACACTCTTTTAAATTATATTTTTACAAAAATATTAGTTACATCATTAATGTTGAATTTATAATAATATGTGAGAACGATGTAAAAAAAGACGTATGCGTTAAAAGCGTTCAGAGTACAGTATAGGTTAGGGTATGTGTAAGTTAGAGTGTATAACGTGGTTTTCTGTGGTTTGTAATTAAAATCCAACTCACGGTTACGGCATATATATTCTCCAACAATCCTCACACAACACACATTATGAATTAGAAGGCACAGTGGGAATTAAAGCACAAGCACAAGCGTAAGCACAATAGTCAGTAAATTAGGAAGATGAGACAGAGTTCGGATGAGAAGATGGAAGGAATAGCTATGAATCACAAGCATTAAGCAGTTCGCGACAGTACAAATATGCGAGCGAAAAGCATGCGCTCCGCGCCGTAGATAAGTCTCGACTGGTTTGACATTGTGCGGTGACCGCTACGCCCGCCACTGTGCGCCAGCGGCGGTAAAGTCCCGTTAGATTAGTGATGTCCAGCGAGTCGATAGTTTATCGCGCTTATTATCGATTATCGTCATCGACCGACTGGTGTTTTGTTATGTGCATATTATTGAATAAAGATATAATTATTCTATGATGTAATAAATTAATGTTAATAAATATCAATGTAAATATAATATTAAATAAATACTTTTGTGTGAGTAATTGTAAACCAGTGTTGTAAATATGTATGTTTAATTATAGTAATTTGTTATTAATTAAATAAATAGGTAAGTAGTAGCCTACACCACCCCCCCCCCAGAGACCGTCAAGGGCGATAAAAATCTGTAAACTTCACTCGCCGGCCGGAACGGGTTACATAATTTTGTGATTCTTCGGGTGTCACTTTTGTATCCTGAACAGACAGTATGAAGGCAGGCTTGAGCCGGTTAATGGACACTGTCATTTCCCTATTTTTTACGAATATCTTAAATACTTTATCTCCTCTAGAGACGACCTTGTATGGACCGGAATACGCGGGTGTAAGTGAACCCCGTGATGCGTCTTCTCGTAGGAAAACGTGATCACAGGTTTCAAGTTCCTTAAAAATGAACACCTTGGAGTTACCATGACGGGAAGCAGGTACCGGTCGCAACTTTTCTACAAAATTCCTGAGTCTTGCGGTAAACTCCGATATATCTGTGGTTCCGCTAATAGTAGGCTCAAAGAACTCGCCGGGCAACCTCAGTGACTCCCCATATACCAGTTCCGCCGAGGAAGCTTGGATGTCTTCCTTAAAGGCAGATCTTACGCCTAACAAAACCCACGGTAGTGACTCAGTCCACCTATCATTTGCATGGCATACGATTGCGGCTTTAAGTTGACGATGAAACCGTTCAACCAGGCCGTTACATGCCGGGTGATAAGCTGTTGTCCGCTTGTGCTCGAATGCGCTAATCTTGGACAGACATTGAAACAAGGCCGATTCAAACTGACGGCCACGATCAGTTGTGATGTCTGTCGGGCAGCCGAACCGAGATATCCAAGCTGACAACAAGGCCTTGGCGACGGTTTCTGCCGTGATATCTGCTATCGGAACTGCTTCTGGCCAGCGAGTAAATCTGTCCACAGCAGTTAAGCAGTACCGGTAGCCCTCAGAAAGTGGTAGTGGACCTACTAAGTCAATATGTATCTGTTTGAATCGGGCACGCGGTAAATTATAGGTGCCAAGTGGGGAAGTCACGTGACGAGTGACTTTTGCCTTTTGACACGAAATACATGCGCGTGACCATTCCCTACAGTCTCTTCTAACCCCTGGCCAAACGAACCGCTCAGCTACTAATTTAGCCGTTGCGCTAGCGCCAGGATGGCTCAATGAGTGCAGGCTATCAAATACCTGCTTTCGAAAATCTTTAGGTACATAAGGCCTGGAAGCTGAGGTACTGACGTCGCAGTACAAGGGAATTCGACTTCCAGGGACATGGAGCTTTTTAAATTCTAAAGAAGAGCCCCCACTCAGTAGTAATTCGAGTTCAGGGTCGTCAACTTGGGCTTGGGCTATCATCTCAAGGCTAATGGGATCCGCCAGTTCCTCAATGCGCGACAAGGTGTCAGCAACTACGTTATCCTTGCCGGATATGTGGCGGATGTCAGTAGTAAATTGAGCAATAAAATCTAGGTGTCTATACTGCCTTGGCGAACAGTTTTTCTTTCTTTCGTGATAGGCAAAACTGATGGGCTTATGGTCGGTATAGACTATAAAATGCCTAGCTTCCAGCATGTGGCGAAAATATTTAATCGCCTCATAAATGGCGAGCAGCTCTCTATCGTAGGGCGAGTATTTAGTTTGAGAAGGGCTCAATTTCCTTGAAAAGAAAGCCAAAGGTTGCCATGCGTCCCCGTTAAATTGTTGTAGGACTGCCCCTATTGCTTTGTCTGAGGCGTCAGTAACTACTGCGAGCTTAGCGGTACAGTCTGGGTGGGCCAACAGTGCAGCGTTGGTGAGACTATCTTTACAAGCCTGAAACGCTGATAAAGTTTCCTCTGTCAGAGTGATTGGCTGCGTACCTTTAATCGAACCTGTCAACAAGGCATGTAATGGTGCTTGGATCTCCGCGGCTTTGGGAATAAATCTCCTATAAAAATTGAGCATGCCCAAGAATCCTCTAAGCTGCCGTACGTTCCTTGGTGTGGGAAAATCTTTCACAGCCTGAACCTTTGACTCGACCGGCCTGGAACCGTTTTCAGATATGCGATAGCCTAAAAAGGTTACATCTTGTGCACCAAAAATGCACTTCGAGGTGTTGATCAACATACCATACTCGTTCAGCCTCTTGAATACCTCGCGTAGGTGTAGCTCGTGCTCTGATTCACTCTTGGAAAATATTAAAAAATCATCAAGAAAACAATATACAAAATCAAGTCCCCTCGTCATCTCGTCAACAAATCGCTGAAATGTTTGGCCCGCATTCCTAAGACCGAACGTCATGTAAGGAAATTCAAATAGGCCAAACGGGGTCGTGATGGCGGTCTTAGGAATGTCCTCTGGGCTGACAGGTATCTGATTATATGCTTTCTCAAGGTCCAGAGTACTGAAAACTTTACACCCAGCTATACTCTGAGAAAAGTCGTGTATATGCTTTATCGGATACCTGTCAGGCACAGTACGGGCATTGAGCTGCCGATAATCGCCACAAGGACGCCAGCCGTTATTTTTCTTCGGTGCCAAGTGCAAGGGTGACGACCATGGGCTCTCAGAAGGTCTAGCTGTGCCTACGGCCAGCATAGACTGAAACTCTTTTTGGGCAATCTTTAGCTTATCCGGAGCCAAACGACGGGGAGACAAACAAACTGGAGGGCCTGGTGTTGTGCGTATGTGGTGTACTGTTTGGTGTGGTGTAGTGTGATGCTTACCAGCCGGTCGTGTGATCCCAGGAAACTCATCTAAAATTTTATGAAACCGAGTCTCACCAGTCACGACTTTAACAGAATAAACATTTTTACAATTAGCCAAAGCAGCAACAGCTGTCACTGATGTTAAATTGTCTATTAAGCGTTTGTTACGGCAATCTACTACAAGGTTATAAAAATTTAACAAATCTACGCCAATTATTGGTTTTGTGACGTCGGCAACTACAAAACGCCATTGAAACGTCCTACGTAAACCAAAATCTAACTCTAAATTAACAAAACCATATGTAGCAATATTAGAACCATTAGCAGCACACAGATTATAACCAGTCCGAGCACGACGGTCGTGAAGCATTGGTCGTGGGAATACGCAGAGGTCGCTTCCAGTGTCGACAAGGAATTGCGTTTTTGATGCACGGTCCGTGACAAATAGGCGACCGGTTGCATTTAAAGGGCAATCGCCGGTCGTCATTATCGACCGCCCTTTGAGTTTTCCGACTTGAAGTCGCAGGGTCGAATACACCTATTGGCTTTATCTGCGTACTTGGCATGGTACCAACAAAGCGGGAACTTCCGGTAATTGGATTGCGAGCGCTGCCTAGACTTACTTCTAGTGTCTCTGGAGGAGCGAGAGCGTGACCTGCTGTTCCGACCTGACGCCAGCTTCTGGAACTGCTTCCTGAGTTCGGCAACTTCCTTGGTCAGATCGCTGAGAACTGAGCCAGGGATAGTGTCGTTAACTGCAGCGACCCTCGGAGTTGTAGCAGCCAGATCGTTTACCCGATCGGCTAAGTCGGCTAGGTCTTCTATTGAAGTTGCACCTGGTTGACCTGCGAGCACCGTCTGTATGCCATGAGGAAGGCGACTAGTCCAGATAGTCTTCAAGAAGTCATCTGGTACGTCTTGGCCTGCGAGACTTTTGAGGTGGCGGAGAA
This sequence comes from Hydraecia micacea, assembly GCA_914767645.1. Lineage (NCBI taxonomy): Eukaryota > Metazoa > Arthropoda > Insecta > Lepidoptera > Noctuidae > Hydraecia > Hydraecia micacea. Next base: position 15,825,268 of record OU611775.1, read on the forward strand.
ACTGGGATGGTTTACGATCCCCTAGTTCCTCATGCATCAACAACTGCTTGATTTTCTTTTCGTTGGACGCGCTGAGTCTCTTAATCAATTCCATCTTCAGTTTCTCATATCTGTTTGTTGCAGGCGGGCTGATGATAATATCTTTGACCTCCCTGGAGTACTGATTGTCCAGATGCCCAATCACATAATTGAACTTGGTCAGGTCATTTGTGATTCCGGCGATGGTAAATTGGCCTTCGACCTGGGCGAACCAGATTTCCGGCTCCTCAGCCCAGAATGGTGGCACACGTACGCCGACTTTGTATACGTTACTCGGGTCTATCGACATATCGTTCCCTTTACTAGTGCTGGGCGGAGGTGACGTATCCGCGCTCCGTGCGTCTTTATATGAATCCCCTCCCATGTTCTTACGGGGTCACCAATATAGGTTAGGGTATGTGTAAGTTAGAGTGTATAACGTGGTTTTCTGTGGTTTGTAATTAAAATCCAACTCACGGTTACGGCATATATAATCTCCAACAATCCTCACACAACACACATTATGAATTAGAAGGCACAGTGGGAATTAAAGCACAAGCACAAGCGTAAGCACAATAGTCAGTAAATTAGGAAGATGAGACAGAGTTCGGATGAGAAGATGGAAGGAATAGCTATGAATCACAAGCATTAAGCAGTTCGCGACAGTACAAATATGCGAGCGAAAAGCATGCGCTCCGCGCCGTAGATAAGTCTCGACTGGTTTGACATTGTGCGGTGACCGCTACGCCCGCCACTGTGCGCCAGCGGCGGTAAAGTCCCGTTAGATTAGTGATGTCCAGCGAGTCGATAGTTTATCGCGCTTATTATCGATTATCGTCATCGACCGACTGGTGTTTTGTTATGTGCATATTATTGAATAAAGATATAATTATTCTATGATGTAATAAATTAATGTTAATAAATATCAATGTAAATATAATATTAAATAAATACTTTTGTGTGAGTAATTGTAAACCAGTGTTGTAAATATGTATGTTTAATTATAGTAATTTGTTATTAATTAAATAAATAGGTAAGTAGTAGCCTACAACAGCAAATATTAAATAATAAAAAAAAACAACAATCCAAAAATAAAATAATTAAAAATAAAAATAAGCCGAGGCAGCCGAGTGATGACCAGCCCCAACTGACGGCGCCCGTTCACGAACATGACGCATAGATCAGCACCATTCAGCTCAACCATTTTGAAGGGAGCTAAATGATCCAACACACACGCCACCGTCAGCGAGACATTTGTGTGAGCATGACATACTATCAGCTGCCAGGGCACATTCAAGTCAATGAAAGACATATTACCCGGTAAATGGTAGCTCTACAGTACATAGAACTCACATCTGTGCTATGCAATTATACAATACAAAGGAAATTGAGTTTATACAATGCAAAGATAGTCTTACAATCTTCAGCAGCTCCAACAGTATTTTCAAGTGTTAATCGATTAGTTGTGGTTGTGGAGCAGGACCAGCAATGAGCCAGGCATTTTTATCAGCGATGTAATCCCCTAACTTATAATATGCCTGTCTGCATAGTGTGCGTTTTATACAAGACTTGAATTTTGTTTCATTCAGTTGAAGAATGTGGGGAGGTATCTTATTATAACATTTTAAACAGTACCCCATAAAAGATGAGTCTACTTTAGCCAGTCTGAAACCTGGTTGAACCAATAGGTCCCTATTTCTAGTACTATAATTATGTCTTTCTCCTCTTTTACTAAAAAGATGTAAATTTTTCCTTACATACATGATGTTTTCGTAGATATATTGACAAGGTACCGTCATGATGTTAATTTCCTTAAACAGTTCCCTTAGAGAATCGCGCCCGCGGAGATTATATATGGCTCTGATGGCTCTTTTCTGCAGAATAAAAATAGAATCGATGTCTGCAACCCGTCCCCAAAGTAAAATACCGTATGACATGATACTATGTGTACTACCAGTCATCATGCAAACTTAAATACACTCCTCATTGTTACTACTACTACTTTGCTCAACCTCAATTTCGTCAGTTATATTCTGATTTTCCGGCATGTGTCGCAACCTCCCATATGAAGACTGATGAGATAATTAAAAGGAAAGCAGGTGGACCACGACCGAATCCCGAGGGACTCGACTCTTTAAAGTCTGTTTTATTTCTCGATCAATTTGCAATAAGCATTCAAATTAGAAACCAAAAATTAGGCTAATCTAAGAATTGGAACTATCTAGTTACAAGATTACCGAGACCAAGTACAATAATTCCACACCAATCAAAGAAAACAAAACCTCAGGTCTCTCATTCACGGTCAACAATCACGGCTATAACATAGCTCCCACACATTTGTCACATACGCACTTCCCGGAGGAATGCCGAGTCGTCCTTGACTCTACGGTCTTGGGATCAAGGCTAGACCCGACCATATTTACCAGAGCTACCGCGTACCACGTACCCACGGTCCAGCATGTAGATTCTGATTTCTAACGGGCAATGGCTACGGTCTCCGACTCGATGAACCGAGAACCTGAGTACACAAACTAAAGTGATGCCAACTCGTTATCTATTTCGTCTACAATCTCAATTGGTACTTGGCCCTCGGGCATCTCCCAAACACGGTCATGGAGCGTATTTGCATGTACACTTGTTAACTAAAGATTTTAAAACATTCCGCTCGCCATCTAACACTTCAACTATTTGAAATGACCCTCTATACTTCACTTCAAGCTTAGTTTGATTACGCTCGTCGTTCTTAATAAACATGAATTCACCATGAGAACCAATTCTCTGTTTTTTTTTTTTTTTTTAATATAAAGATTATTATTATTATTAATAATCACGTTTGCCTTTATACTATCAAAAAGACTTTTATTATAACGCGCAGACTTTTCAATGCTTTCAGATGCTAATCTCCTAACGTCATCAAGGTCTATAATGTCGTCATTGCCGTTAGCCATTTAATCAAGTGGACGTGCTACCTTTCTTATCAAAAGTTCTAATGGACTAGTTTTAGTAACGCGATTAATCGTACAATTTAGAGCTAGCTGTACCTCTCCTAGCGAGTCTTGCCACGACCGATCTTTATCATTCTCTATCGCAATTAACATTTACTTGAGCACACTTATTATCTTTTCCACTTGACCATTCGCACGAAATGAACTAGTCGCAATTGATACTTTAACCTTGACAGAAGTTGCGAAATTCTTTGCTCGAAAAGCACCGTCCTTGATCAGCGATTATTCGTACAGGAGATCTAAAGAGTGCAGCGCTGTCCGACACTGCCATTCTGCTTGCACACGTTCTTGTGTGTTAACCTGTACCCAAAAATTCAACAGCAGTGCATGCTCCACTCGGCCAATTCTGACCATTTACGGCTTCTACCTTTTGAAATCAGAAAACTTTAATCCTCTTATTGTTTTTTTACAAAACAATACCTCTAAATTAACTAAACAAACTTTGACTAACTCATCATCATCTGCCTAGCCTAGACTGTACATATATACAAAATATACAAAATGCGTACATACTGTTAAGTTGTATGATTGACTTCGTTATCTAGTACTAGACTAGACCAATATTAAATTGGACCCATTTTTGCAAACAAGAACCAACCCACAGCAGATTACTTTCGAGAAAATGAAACTTTTGTAAACAAAGTGTGCAAAATGCATACTTAGTATATTAATGAATGTTTACTTGTTGACCATATGTGGCATACTGTAGGCTATCTAGGAATATCAGATTTATACATTTTATGAAGTTATGGTATAAAGTAAATCGTTAAAAACCCGGTTGGTTCTTTCTAGCAAAAACATATTTTGTTGCTTAGTTCCTACTTGCAAAATGGACGTAAGATTCAATTGTTGTGATATTTCTAAAAATAAAAGTAATTACTTATAAAATATACTTTTTAATCATTTTCAATACAATATTACAGAACAATGGAAGCAAGAACCCTTAAAATTAAACATCAGTATTATCATCATCGCTAGGGTGTCCCAAGCTATAAGGGCGAAATTTTTTTTTGTGAATTTGGGTACGCATACCCGCTATATTTTTTCGATTTGACCCTTAAGGCTTAAATATGAAATATTATTGCAATCGGATGATGATAACCCGTGCCGACTTAGCACCAAAGTTTGAACCTGAAAGTTAGTATGGAGAAATATAGGAGAATTTAAGAACTTAATTTTAATTCAGTTAATAAAACAAATTTTTATCAGTAACTTGTATTATTCTCATAATAAACATAAAAAGGGCTTTATTTTTCATATTTTCTTTTCAATGTTTGCTTTTTACAGTCCGGATACATTTGCCTGTGTTCTTGTACGCAACGTAGTAGAAATTGCTTTTGTTCCTCTTCGACAGTGACCAAGCCATGAAAGTCTTGCATTAACTTGACTGCTCTTTCGGCGGTATCGTTTACTGCTCTTAAGGTCTGTACTTTCATTTTAGCCTGTTGAAACGAAGAATTATTTGACCACAAAGAGGGTCGTTCGTTAAGAAAGCTGTCATCAAGTTTTAGGCGAATAAACAAAGATTTGCTCTTGACAGAAATAAAGTCTTCGAGGCTTTTCTCGTAAAGTGGGCCACAGAGTTCTTGTTTTGATGGCATGTAGCGCTTACCATGAGCTGATGGAATTGTGTTGGATAAGTTAGCAACCATTTTAGTTTTAGTTTCTTGGTCTACATCATCATCAAAAAGAGACAAAATAGTCACCTCATCGGTCAAATACCCCAGGTGCTGACAGAACTTCTGTAAAGCTGCCTTTGAGATGCTTTTGTCAACTGCTTCGTAGGCCTTCATGGCTTTTAAAAAGCAGAGGTCTTGGTAAGGAGCTTTCACTGCCAAAATACATTGCAACCAAGGTTTGACATAAGATGTGACGATGAATAGACAGACGTCGAGGAGGGCTTCTTTTTCCTTTTTTGCTATTCTGCATTGCGAGCTTAGAAATGATATTTTGAGAGAGTAAATAGCTCTTGCCATCCACCTAGCTTGGTGCATAGCGCCTGGAGGCCGGATTTTAAATTTATTTTCTGTATCACCGTCAAGAAATTTTATTGAAAGCTCTATTAATTCGCGATAGTCATCTCTAACAATATCTTTAGTTAATTCTCTCCGGTAAAACTCTAACAGTTCCTTAATCTTTGCATCACTCAGGCATGATAGCTTTTCTTTGTGACTCTCTATTCTCTCAGAATTTATGTTTTTCCAGTTTTCTCGGAATTTTTTGAACAATGGGATGTCAGGGCTCGTCGTAACTTGGTTGATTTTAGCTTCAAATACGCCTTTCAATACTAATTCATAAACATGATGCCGACAAGCAAATATGAGCATTTCTCTGTTTAATTTCTGTTCCAGGAGCACACAGGCGCCATTAATTCGACCTGTGTTTGAAGCAGTAGTATCACAACAGAGCATCTGCACTTTGTCCTCAAGATTCCAGTCCAACAGAGCATTCCAAACCGCTTCTGCTTGTTCACGACCTGAAGAGTTGTCCAATTTAGGCACAGCAAGAAGTTGTTCTTTATCATCATATGAAATAAGTATTGGAAGTCGTTCTTCTTTACATTTTCGTGAATCTAAAGCGGGTAAAAGCTTTCCGTCCCAATGAACAGTTACAGTATCTGGTACTTTGTTCTGGAAATCAGCTTTAATTGCTTCTGCGCGCTCCGTTCGCTTTTCCGTACGAATTCTTTGAATGGTCGACTTACTAATTGGAAATTCGTCAATGTTATGCCCAAGAGCTTCAATAGTTGCTTCTATAATGTAAACAGAATTCCTCATACTTATCTGACACCGATCTAATGCAGCAACCAGTTTTGGAGTTATGAAACTTTTCCTTACAGAAATATTAGACTCGGATCGTGAGCTCTCAACGGGTGCATGAAAAATTTCTTGTGAACTGTTTTTTTCAGAATCAGATGATGAATCTTCTTGAGGAATATAAGATGAAGTTGAAGGCGCCAGAATTGAATAGTGTTTAGCACGCCGTTTTTGCTCTTCGATGCTTCTAACGCGCGCCTTTTCTTCCTTTTCAGCCAGTTTTTTGTCTACTCCAGCTAAGTGACCAGGCCGACCTGGTTCTCTCTGTCGTTGTAAGAAGATCCTATCTTCGTCAATCTTAATTAATTGCAGCGCATCGGCATGTGCAATATCAAATAAGTTGTCTAAATTTGTAACAAACTCCTGTCTACGCTGCTGAAATACATTTTGCGTCTTATTAGCATTCTTTTGCAAATCCCTCCAAACTTGGTACAAATTCACTAGTTTCTTAACGCAGTTAGGAAAAGATTTAGTTGGAATTCGTGCCTTTTCCCAATAAATAATGCACTCGCGAATAGCCAGATTCGCACTTTCACTTACACTTAAATTTACTTCACGAATATTGTAGAATAGAACTGCGAGTATTTGTCCATTTGAGGGAAGTTTTGAACCAGTAATTTGGTGTTTTACGTTCCCTATTAAAAAAATATCCTTTTTTGAACTCCGTAACTCGACCGACATCTTGATTGTACGAAAATAATGCGTTCACTGATTAAACAAACAAGTAATAACATGAATATCGGTACGATCGCTGCCGCGCGCCTAGTAAACAAGTACCCACATGTTTCGATGTAAGTCGGCACGGGTTGCCGTGTTTCAAATGACATGAAATTTTATATACGGTAGTTTTGACATTATTCGAACAAAATAAGAGGGTATGCGTTATAAAAAAACAACTTTATTTTTTTTGGGACACCCTAATCATCGCCTTCTACCTCAAAATCGAGAGGCCCGGTAAAGCCATCGATATCGTCTTCTATGTCTGAACTTGTCAAGGTTTCGTAGAAATCTTTTGCGTCGTTTGGTATTAGATGCAGAATACTTTTTATATCTGATAGCTTAGCCTCAGATATGGCTTTGCCTGTAGGCCAAAGTAAGTCCATATCACTTTTGGTTATCACGGTCCTGCTTCTGATATTTTTCTTTATAATAACTTCCTTCAACTCATCGTCCAGATTGTTTCTCATAAAAATAGAGTACATTTCTCCTTTTTTAAGCACTATTTCTTTGGTATCCAGCCAACTTATTTTAGATCCATCTACTGCCTTTTTTCTGTTTGTGATTTTTGTCTCTAAATTGCGTGACGACAAAAAGTCTTCTTTGGTAAGCCTGTCTACAATCATTGGTTTAATTTTTCTACAATTTTTCATGATCTCTATGTAATCATCTGGGGTGTACAATCGTTGCTGGTGTTTAAGAGAGCACTCTATCCGGCCAAAATCCGTGTCATTTGGTAAAAAACTGTGGCCAGATTCTAAAAATCGATGATGTATTTCTTTTAGAGTGGGATGATCATTCAATAATGCTTTCAACATTAGGGTCAGTTTAATATTTCTATTTTGACCCCCACATGAGTCACTCCAGAGGAATAAACTCTCAACACCATCTTTTAATCTTTCTGTGATATGTTTTATTAAACACGAACCGACTTCCTGCGACCCTCTGCCTGCCTCCCCTTCCACCCACACATTACAATGTGCTTGGTCATTACTGCCTGTATGGATACCCAGATTATATACCCATAGCTGTCTTTTATAAAAAACAATATTTGTGGGTATCCTCGGAAGAGGCAACGTTTTTTGAAGATCAAAAGTAATAGTTTCTATAGTTGGGTCATCTTTTGCCAGTTTCATATCTTTTTTGAGTTCTTGTTGCAAAAATGTAGCTTTGTCGATATGCTTTTTGTGGTCTTCTTCGATTTTCCTTTTTTCTTCTTCCGATGCCTGATTCTTTTTACTTTCATAGAAGTCACATCTGTTGCAAGTGTCTTTTTTAAGGGGTTTGGTACGCAAGTTAAATTTTGTGACGAACACATGTCTTACTTTAGAGTAAGAAAGAACTTTTTGACCAGCTGATTTAGCTTCTTCACTATAGAGATTATATATTTTGGGTAAAGTCATGTCCGATGTGAGAAACTTTGCGTCGTTACTTTTAGCTCGGCGATAATGTGATATATAAGTTGGTAATTTCCTAATTATGTTTTCCAGAAACAATTCACTGTCTGTTGAAGCCGCATTTTGACCCGCTTGTAGTCCTCGCATATCTTTCAGGCAATTATTCCGCATTTTACAAAGAGCTGTGTTTATTCTTTTAGATGACGTTTGAAGTGTATTCAAGAACATTTGTTTGCAGACTAAGATATTTTTCAAATAATATTCCCGAGTATATGTTTTGTTGTTTCTTTTTAAATTATGTCGCGCAGTCGTGACGTATGCTCGTTTCTTAGGTTTTTCCTTAATGCAAGCTATCAAATACATATTTTGTGCAACATATGAACCAAACGAATAGAACTTATTAAATTCTTCTAGTTTTTGTTCAGATGATACCTTTTCTTGACATTGTTTTGGACAATTACATCTATAGTCAATGAATACCTTACTTTCGACTACCTGCTTTTTAGTGTTCACATAGCTTAGATTATTATATTTTTTCGTCTTTCTGTCTTCTCTTAGGTCTCCACCATATAATCTTTTTCTACCCCTTTTTGGTCTTCCTTGGAATGATGCTTCAGTTTCAATATCTTCTTCTTGCAAAATTAGACTGCTTGAGTTATGGTTTGATGTATTAGTTTCATCCCGTATTTCTATCGCAGTTTGAGGTCCTTCTTCTATTGTCGCTAACAAAGATACGGAATCTTCAGAGCTTTTATCACTAGATATTCCGTTTTCATTATGATAAACGAAGTCTGGGTCCTGTACGGAGTCATCACTATTCATGATGTTTGTTATGTCCGAAAGAATCGGTGAACCTAGTGCAGCGTTTTCATTGCTATTAATGTTGGATTCTTCATTGTCAAGGGAATCAGCTAGAATATTAAATAATTCTGTTGTCTCTGGCGACATTGGTTGCAATGGTGAAGATAAAAATTGAATGTTTGGGATGTTTTCTTTTGTTGAACAATGTGGTTTCGGAGACATAAGCATTTGTACATTCGGTGGTCGAGGAGTAAGGGGGGAACAAGCTGGAGGTTCTATGCTCCTTTCACCAGGTACATTCAGTAGTCGAGGAGTTAAGGGGGAATAAGCGGGAGGTTCTATGCTGCTTTCACCAGGTAAATTCAGTAGTCGAGGAGTTAAGGGGGAATAAGCGGGAGGTTCTATGCTGCTTTCACCAGGTAAATTCAGTAGTCGAGGAGTTAAGGGGGAATAAGCGGGAGGTTCTATGCTGCTTTCACCAGGTAAATTCAGTAGTCGAGGAGTTAAGGGGGAATAAGCGGGAGGTTCTATGCTGCTTTCACCAGATTTCTCATCATCAATATTAATGGTCGAAGCAATTAAAAGCGGCTCGGCATTAGCAACAGGCAAAGCTGCGGAAGAAAAAAAAATGTTATCTTCTGACATTTTGTTTTTCGTAAAGCTATACGGGGTGGAAGGACACCGATGCAAAAACGATTACCTCGTATTCAGTCAAAAACATACGTCATTACGGTTTTACTTTATCCATGTAAAAATTTTCATTATAAATAACCCTGTCTAAACAATGCAATGGAAATTATATAAGCTTTCAATAGGTAGAGTTAATTTAGTTTTATAGACTGATCCAATCTGTATAACCGTTAGTCAGAGTTTAGAAAGTACTTACCTTTATTCACCTTCGTGGGACTGCTTTCCGGAGTTGCTTCTATAACATCTGCAATATAATTAAATAAATGATATGTGTAATGTAATGTGCATGTTTAGGTAGCTAAGTAGGTTTTGTTCCTGTTTACATGTATTTACATAGGGACGAACCTAAACAATATGAAGCATGTAGCTACTGAAGTCATTAGTATGTATTGTGTTGACTTGCCCTGATTGACAGGCCGCGAGGCATAAGATCAAAAATATGTAGGTACTTACCAAATTAACCCAACACGGAAATAAGGTTTGACAAAATTAAACCACAGATAAGAACCTACATAGATACATGGGGAACTTTAAATAATATATGGGTAGAAGTTCATCATACCATTCTGTCTTATTTTACCATAATCATGTTAGTTTAAAGTTAAAATCTACTACATTTTGAGGTTATAAAACAAAACAAAAGTTTAGGAACAGGTTAATTTTATAATCACTTACCATTACTGTCACTATCTTCTTCATCTGAACTTTGTAACAAGCAGGCACTAAGTAGGGCCTTTGTTGTAGCACTAGCATTTTTTCTAAACATTTTAAATATCGAACGAACATTTAACAAAATGAAGACGCAAGTCGCAAACAGAAATATTGTGTAATGTTAGTGTTGCCAGTGTTATTTTTAGTGTGTCCAATACAAAAAAAAAAAACTTATTATGTACACGTGAAAAAAAAATACTACAAAAGTAAAATCACATTTTGTTATTTTTTATTATTATCTATTCTGTATTAACGATACCCGCGATTAAAATGGTTCTTTTATTTTTGATTAAATAATGCTGAATTTTAACACCATTAAGAACTATGCTACATGGTTCCTTCAAGACTAACATAATTTGCATTATGCAAACAAGAACCAAACTCTCTTGGTTCTATTTAGTTATAAAAATATTATAACTTTTTATGCTAGATGGAACCAACGAACATTGGTTCTGGTTTGCATAATTAAAATGCTTAAGTTGAAAGGTACCAAGGATCATGGGTCTGTTTAACAATTAGTTTTAATAAGTGTTTAGGGGACCATGCCGTATAGTTCTTTACAGTTTATTAAAAGGTGGCCAAAGTGGGTTGGTTCCGCAAGTGACAGTGTTGTATCTCTGTTGTTAGTCGGTGAAAAGGAACCATTTTTTTAGAGAAGCTAGAATGCGTGATTTGAGCGCCATCTATGTACTAAACTCAATTTCACTCAAACTGTGGGTTGGTTCTTGTTTGCAAAAATGGGTCCAATTATACTTCACGCCTCGTCCTCAAGATTAGTAGTTACATGTAGTATCGCATAGATATCGCCACTTCAGTACTAGTTGAGAATATTCCTTTACCTTGTTTTTTTTTTTTTTTTATTATTTTTTATGTGGGTAGGTACTCATATTACTCGGTGACCGCTATTACGCTGGTTCCTCATTTAGTTTAGAGTGAGATCCATAAATCATTGATGTATTTCCTAGGAGATTGGTAACGGGATGGAAAGGGCGGGCGGGTGGTTACTAATCTCTTCGGACGAGGCGTTTCGTATAATTATGATAGAACTTCACTTACAGGTAAGTTCGTTTAATCATCAATTATACTTCACGCCTCGTCCTCAAGATTAGTAGTTACATGTAGAATTTGAGGGTAAGTATGTGAGGGAAATATCTTCAATGATACAACCTTTTATATGAAAACAGTAAACGAATGTTTATTTCCCAAAAAAGTTAGTATGTATATAAACCTCCTTCTTTTAATTTTACAAAGTATAAATTTTATTAATCAACTTAACAATTAAATAAATTTCTTCTGCCTTACATATAGAGCATGCAATATCGCAAGGTTCTCAATTCCGGAACTGAGTTCCAATACTGGAGATCTAATTCCGGAATTCCGGAACTGGTTCCGGAACTGGTAACTTTTAAAGTTCGTTTCAAATCAAACAAGATTTATAATTATATCAGTCTTTTAATCATTTATAGTAACAAATTAAACATATTTGGTCATCTTTCTCCCTTATTACTCTAATTAAACATTTTAAACCGTAAAATCAACAAGGCTTATTTATCAAGCAATAGAGTTAAACATTTATGTAATATGAATAAAAAACATACGATATTTTAATCGTAGTGTGTATCATACATTACATACTATTCTCCATACAGTCTTAACACTTTTATTATGAAGTGAGATAGCATACAAAATAAAAAACCACCTTTTTGAGGAGTAAATCACGAAAACAATAATTATTATTCATTCCTTTGAGAGGACTCGTTGTTCTTGATAGTATGTTCTCAAGAATAATAAAGCATCTAACATTTTGTCAGAGAGTGAACTTCGTATTCGGTTACAAAAGTAGCCAGCACAGGAAAATACTCTCTCACTCTCCACACTCGTTGGTAGAACGCATAAAATGTACTTGTAAGCTTCTGTCAGATACACGCCTCGGTCTCCTCCATTATCATACATAGCTTTTTCTAATTTGACAAAGCCTGCGAGGTCGAAATTAGTCGAGACATTCTTACAGGTTTGATTACATTTGTCTAATTCTTTATCGAGCTGCTCTTGTAAAGTTGGAACACTATTTGTTACGTCATTATCAGAAGAATCTAGTGCAGAGGGTTGTTCAGTTGCAGAATCGAAGGGCTCGCTAGGAGTTTTGAACTTTAGCTGACGTAGTAAATCGACAATGATCTCAGAAATTTCTTCATTATTGGGCTTGGGAAAGGTATCATCCTCTGCTTGTGCAAAGAAGTCTTGTGGATTGTGTAAATAGTGGAGCACACCTGCTAATAGTAGTCGTCTTTGTTTTATACGACGTCGCAAGTTCATCGCAAGTTTAGAACTCAAAAAGCTGTTCTGTTCGTCAAGTTTCTTGAGCATAAACTGTAACGTGGTATCAGCTGTATAAAGCGTTGCATCACGCCGGCACAGGGACAGAACAGCCAATTTTATGACATCCAAGCTGTGATGAATGTTTGTCAATGTTTTAATTTCATCATCGGAAAAGGAAATCTCTGATTTCCAGTCTATTAGGGCTTTAAGAACGGAGTCTTTTATCTTTAAAAACACTCCAATCATGTCAGACATGCTTGACCATCGCGTGCAACAGTCTAGTTGTAGCTGTATGTCTTTGTGGTGTTCTTTAACTACATAATCACGCAGTGAATCTGCTTTTAGGGGCGATTTTCTTATTAATTTAACAAGCCGACGAACTTTCACAATAACTTCCTTATACAATGCTGGATCAACACGGACACTAGTAGTCTCGATTTCAAAACCACTTTCATTTGTTACTGTACCCTCGTCTTCCGTATCATCATTTTCAGATTCAGAGCCTTCATCATCTGAGACATGCTCAATAGACTCCAACACCACTGCTCGTTCTGATTCTTTTGAAGTTTTGTACAAAGTATCAATGACTGCAAGCTGGATTCCGTGAGCGAGGCAAAGCTGGTGATGGCCTTTGCAATAGGTACCCATTTTCACCATTACACTTGCACCATCAGTGGTTTGGCCAATGACATCGTCTTCCAAAGACACATTAAATTTTGCAAGATGGTCGCGCAACATATTGAAGGCTGTCCAAGCTGGCATTGATCCCGTTATTTTTGCTAAACCAAGATTTTTAAAATTGAAACCACCAAATCCTTTGCTATGCAAATTTATATTCATGTAACGTTTATTTCGCAATGACGTCCATTCGTCAAGTGTCAAAGTGAATCTATGTCCAGCTGTTTTTAGTTCCAGTATTTTGTTTTTGGTCTCCGTTTTAACTTCTTCGGCTTGGGTTAACACAATTTTTGCTATTGTGTTTGGTGATTTGGGTAATACGTATCCAGATTTTTTAAATAATGCACGCAGATCTTGGCTTTCGGTAAAAAATCTAAAGGTGCCACCATCAAGTGCCGCCATTCGAGACACAACCACCTCCATTGTTTCGCTCGACTTAAAAAAGTCTGTCATGACCTTCCTCTTTTTTGATGCTGTTGCAGGTTGTATTACTTTATGCGTTGCCGGAGTGATGTTTGTCCCGCTAGTCGAGGAAGATGCAGAATGATCGATTTCAGTATCCTTTAAATTCGAGTGAAATGCCCGCACATGAGTATGTAAGCCAGTAGTGGCACCACCAACAGTTTTCAAGATTTTGTTACATATTTTGCATTTTGCGGACTGACCATCATTTGCACGTAGAAAATGATTCCATATACCGGTATTTGTTCTCTTGTTGGAGAACGTTAAGTATTCAACGCTTTTCTTCGTAGACGACCTAAAACAAAAAAATAATAAGCTTAGAATTCGAAAAAAAAAAAAAAATTACCCTGATTGATTGCCTGATCGGTAATATAATATAACTGATTACAATAGCCCTGTAGATCGATTCTATAAAAATCACTTCTAGTTCTAACCTCACTCGAGTGACCACATACAATTCGTCTTGAACGCAAATTAATTTGTTTTTAAAGTACATAAATCATCGCGGAATCACCCGATTCACATCTCAAGTCTCGACAAGCCGACACCGTTCGAATTTCAAAGTGATTTTTACAGAATCGACCTACTGGTCAAGTTTGTAAATCCACCATCATTTCAGCGTGTATAATAACTGAATAAAGATTAACTACGTTATTATTGTAATTTAATTAAAGACAAAATAAACATGTTATTGAACAACCCATTTTTGTTTATTCAACAACCAGTCAACCACTTAAATGTTATATGATACAATGTTTTTGTTTAATAGCCTAAACCTAATACTGCATGCTTTAAAATAATAAGACTATGTTATCTAAATAAACAATAAAACCATCGAGGAACACAAAAGTATAACATCGCCTAAATATAACGTAAATAATAGGTACTCACATTTTGCATCGTACACCCGCGTGCCGCGTGCGATTCCGAGAATTCCGACGTGCACTCACCGTAAAGTTGTTTGGGTGACTGGTTACTGCAGTGGTGGAGTGCGGGGGCGGGTGTGCGGGACGCGCGCGGGCGCAGGCGCGCGCGGCTTGGCCGGCTAGCGGCTTGTGGAAAGTTCCACAGTTCCACAGACTGGTTGCGTTATTGCGTTTAGAAAAAATAATAATCAAATAAATATAAAAAAATTATGAATATCGGAATTCCGATATTACTTCTATAATTCCGGAATTGAAACATCAGGAAAATTGTTACGGAATTCCGGAATTACGAAATTCCGGAATGCATGCCCTACTTACATAACATGAATACAAATTATTCTTATAATAATCGTAACAGTTACGAAATAGTAATGTACTTAAATAATTTCCTACAAATAAAGAAGTTTAAGAAATTTGCAGCGCTCCAGCTCCTTGGTGTGGAGAAGCCCGTATTCTATTCCAGGGCAAGCCGACACAAGAAAACCCGTTAATTGAAATAATTCCCTGACTGAACAGCGACGCAACTTCTGAAAGGCTTGTAATTCAGAACTGATGCGTGCCCTTTTTTCTTGGGGCAGGCTTAGGGTAAGCTTGTGGGAGTTAATAGAATAGAATAGAATAGAATTATCTTTATTCGAGTATCCAAGACTCAAAAGCTGTTAGTAAAACTTATGACTACGTTAGTAAACACTGAAATATACAAACAACACAACAAATAATGGTGGATCATTGCTGCAACAACCCATGAGTAATTGCACAGCAGCGACCCACATAAACACAGTCCAGGCGACTGGCAATCATGCTTAGGATACTGTTGGTGCTGCCCCACACCCTGCGCACCAGGGAAGCGCACCTTTTACGCGTTGTTGTGTAAAAACAATCTACATGCGCATCCGCGAACATCCCCGACGCACTACAGAAGCGGGGCAGCCCCACCAGCATCCTAAACGCGTTGTTATACTGAACGCGGAGAGCACTGTACGATCTTTGCGTACACCTAGCCCACAGGCTGCACGTGTAAAATGAAGTACAGTACGCTCGAAAGAGCGTGATCTTGACTGGAAGTGAGCATCGTGCAAACCTGCGAGCCAACATGTTCGCTCTAACCGACAATGCCCTCCGCTCACGTTCAACGTCATCATCATCTTTAAGGTCAGGGGTTAATATATGACCAAGGTATTTAAAATTCTGTGCTCTCTGCAGAGGTGTGCCATACATTAGTACAGGAGGCACTTTTTCAGGGCTTTTACCCCCAGCCT
Organism: Hydraecia micacea; assembly: GCA_914767645.1. Taxonomy (NCBI): domain Eukaryota; kingdom Metazoa; phylum Arthropoda; class Insecta; order Lepidoptera; family Noctuidae; genus Hydraecia; species Hydraecia micacea. The sequence goes on from OU611775.1 coordinate 15,841,067, forward strand.
TAAAGACCATGACCATAGACTTTTTACAGTTATACGCCAAACCATGTACTTTGGCGTACGCCTCACACTGGTCGACCAATTTTCTCAAACCGCAGACTGTCGCACTCAGCAGCACCATGTCGTCAGCATAACTGATATTATTGACACAGATACCGTCCACGTAGCATCCAACCCTGGTACTGCTGAGCTCGGCAATCAGTTCATTCACGTAAAGGTTGAAAAGCGTTGGTGAGCTCAACCCGCCCTGCCTCACCCCACACTCCAACGCGTACGGACGAGAAAACGCCCCAGCCCATCGCACATTGTTGATCTGGTTTCCATACCAAAAATTTTAAAATGTTAATGAGTTCTCTTGGCAAATCAGCCCGCTCTAATTTACTCCATAACACATCATAGGAAACCAGATCAAAAGCCTTAGACAGGTCCAGGAAGCAGGCGTAAATCGGCGTCTCGCGCTTCGTATAGTAAGTGACAGCATGCTTAAGACACAAAACTGCACTCTCGGTTGACAACCCAGCTCTGAATCCGAACTGGTTATCATGCACGGTTATACTTTTATTTAATTGCGTATTAAGCATGCTGTCAAAAACCTTCGATATCACAGTAGCTAATGAAATGGGCCTATAGTTACTACTGTCGGCGAGGTCACCAGTTTTGTTTTTAGCAATTGGCACAACCACTGTTCGCATCATCTCGCCAGGCAGGTAACTATGGCTCAAGCAGAAGCTATACAGCATAGCAAGTACCCTAGCCAAGTGAGGGCCAGCATATCGGAGGTGCTCGATACTGAGCCCGTCATGGCCCGGGGATTTACCTCTTGACATATTTCTAATAGTATTAGCTATCTCCCGGCATTTAAATTTAACCCCTAATACCATACCGGACGCAACATCGGGCACCAACCGCGAGGCTCCTAGAGGTGACTTCACAAAAAACGCCTCTTTAAAAAGATTGGCAATGTCTTCCGGATCACTCAAGCCACCGACGCTCACAGGGATTCCCGGTTTAGTTTTCAACTTATTTGTATGCTTCCAGAAACTACGAAAGTCATTTTTAGTGTGGTGTGAGGCTAGAATATCCATTTTAAATTGGTCTTCATGGTCTTGGCACCACTTTAACCTTGATTTGAAAACTCTTCTAGCCTCATACATTTCGTTATAAAGTAGCCCGGCGGTAGGCTTACCATACCACGCCCACAACAAATATTTCTGCCTAGCCTCTCTGTGAGCTCCGGCAACATGTTTGCTCCAGCCTACTATTACCCGTTTCGGGCGCCTATTGCCGCTTCCTTGACCCATTACAGCCGCGTCACTTAAGGCGTCTACGATGTCGGCATACATCTTTTCAATAACTGTTCGATGACTAATATCATTACACATACTATCACAGCATTCACCAAGTTCGTGTGGGAAGTCAATGAGTCTTAATCTTTCATGACATTTACGCTGATAAGCTTGAATCTGATTTTGACTTCTCTCCCCCCACACTACCTTGTTGACACATACAATATTGGCACATATCTTAGGCAGTATCACATTCAAATCACATTCAACAACTAGTGGCAGGTGGTCAGACCAAAGTACATCATAAACTACATACACATTCCTGACGGAGGCCACAGCCGCCTCAGTCACTACACAGTGATCGAGCCACCTCCTGGACCCATGGACCTCACTCAGGAATGTGTAAGTGTTCGAACTTAATCCTAACATTTTTGTATCAATACAAGACCATCTTTGCTCATTACAATAACCGGAAAGTTCGTCATAAAATTGCTCAGTCGGGTGCGCATTAAAATCTCCTAACATGTAAACAAAGTCTATATTATAGTTATCAATAATAGCACTCACCGAGCTTAAGATGTCCGTAAAATCCGTTAAATTCGATACAGTATCCGTGGGCATGTAAACACTGAACACTAAAAAGGATTTATCATTTGTGACTATTTTTACAGCACAAAACCGTGGATTACCGCACTGAACCACAGACACATCGCGAAACAGACTATTTCTCTACAGAAGGGCGACGCCACCGTACGGCCTGCCGCGAAGAATACCCGCTGACGTATCTACTGCTGATACTCCAGTACTGCTAAACTCATCAGTTATTGTGTCAAGAAACGAGACTTCATCAGGCAATAACCACGTTTCCTGTAGCGCAATTACATCCGATTGTTTACATAGTTCACGAATACTCTGAACGGAGCGCTTGACATTTTTGCAGTTGAATGTTACAAACTTGCAAACACTATTGTTACTCAACATTATCACTAAGTTGTGTACCACAATCCTTTATGTTGGATATATCGCTTACATGTCTCGGCCTGTAATTTACAAAGCGCCTAAATATGATTCCCTGTGGCCACAACTTATCATCAAGATATAATTGTAGTTTACTCTGGGAAACAAAGAACTTGAACGCATTGTGTTCACATTGCCGCTTAATATTAATCCTTTCTAGTTTCACTTTTTCCCCTGTTTTCTTTTCAATATAACAAGTTATATGCGATTCCGATGCGTCCCTAATGATCATGCCTAAAAATTTACATTTCATGGAGGGTACGAAAATACTCTTTTCTTCATTGATAATGAAGCCAAGTAAAACCAGTAGTTTTTTGGTAAAGTCAAGGTTTAGTACACAATCTGAAGAGGTACGTCCCAATAGAAGCCAATCATCTAAATAAAGAGTCGAGAGCAAACCAGCAGTTAATAACAGCGAGTAATTTAACTATTGGTTTGGTTATTTTCGTGAATACGAACGGGGCTGTATTAAGCCCGAATGGTAGCACATTAAACTGGTATAGTTTTTGGCCATAAATAAATCGAAGGTATTTTTTGGAGTCGTCATGAATTTTCACCAAGAGGTATGCGTCCTTTAGGTCGAGGGTAGTCATCCAACAATCTTGTGTTACAAGTTTAATAGCTGTACGGAGGTCCTCCAGCTTAAAATGATCAGTCTTTATGAAGCGGTTAAGATTTTTAAGATTTAAAATAAATCTATATTTTCCACTAGGCTTGGGGGTAAGAAAAATGCTTGATATAAACTGGTCCTCGCACGGTTCACATAGGGATACCGCACCGATACGTAATAAATCACCTATAGCCTCATTGTACTGTCTTTTTTCTTCATTGGACTGTGTTGGGGTAGACGGAATATAGTTTTGAGTTGGTGGACTTGAGAAGGGGATTTTATAACCTTCAATCCAAGAAAGGACTGTGCGGTCCTCTGTTATAAGTGACCATTGAGTTTTAAAAAGATGTAAGCGACCGGCATACTCAACTGTATTTACAAGCGGCGTCGAGTTTGAGCAGGGGGCGGCGGCGGCGGCGGCGGCTGCCGACGCGGCCACGGCCTCGATGAGTGCGCGGGCGGCGGCGGGGCTGCGAGTGCTCTCGGTGCAGGCTCGCGGCTCCTCTGCGGAGGGCCCGACTGCCTGTAAGCCGGACCGGGAGCCTTCCTGTTTAAATTCCTCTGGTTAGGGAATTTTGATCGCTTCGACGAGTTAGGTTGATCAGCTTTAAGCTCGACCCCAGATTTATTTATTGACTTGGCTGCCTTTAACGTGTCCGCTAACGTTTCCCCAAATAGAAAAGCGTCAATCTTTGTACTTGAAAGATGTTCCGACATGTCCTTTTTCAGTGAAAACAATATAAAGTTTCTTCTTGTCACTGAGTCAGCGTGCTGAACGTCGCAGATTGATCTGCCAAGATCCATAAATTTTTGAAGTAACTCCTTGTCCTGATTTTCGGAGTTTAATTGTGCTGTGATAATATCACCCAGGCATGATATTGCACTTGCCACCTGCTTTTGTTTGACTTCAATACCTTTATCGCGTTTTATGAAGCTTTCTTGCATAGCGGCTTTGACTTCCGGATTTAATTTAGGGGAGTCAATACGAAGACAATTTCCAGGAGGCGGGTACTTTAACATTAGCTCTTTTCTGGTGTCTTTGTTTAACCCCTCTGAGGCTATATGTCCAAATCGAGAAGCTATTTCTTCATGGATATCCTTTCCACGTTTTTCCGTTAGTGAGGGGTCTTCACCCAGGATTTCCAGAACTTCAGTGTCTAAACATGTGTTAGACTGCACTGTGACTGTGACCTCCTCTTGTATGGGTGGCGCGGACGTGCCTGGCTGTTCTGGAGGGGCCAGTATGTCGTTTTGGATATCATTAGTTGGTAATGATTGCTCAATGACATTGGTGTCTATAATTTCGAACGTTTCCGGTTCGTGTTCATGGCTCAGCCAATCAGATGGCTCTAGCGCATCGGGTGGGTCTAGAAAAAAAACACGAATATCGGTTATGATAATCGGTTTTATTATATCACTAAGCGTGCGGTGAAATAGCCCCAATGGCTATTCAGGTTACACACTTATTATCATCGCAACGTAAATACGTCGAATTTATAAGGGTACTTCGTTTGGGGAATAGAATAAATAATTGATTAATTATGTTGAAAAAACTACAGAATTGCACATATTTGATAACAAACGTTATCTTGTTCGGGTTAGGTAACAATCCCCAATGAATTGAACGCCAACCGTCACATTTAAATTGCAACGAAAAAGCCCCAATGGCTGATTCTGGTTTGCATTATGTAGGTACCCATAACAACACACTATAAAGTTATCACTTTCACTTTTACAAATATTAGTACATACCTGTTTCAACGCCATAGGCGGTTCCCAGTAATTCCTCTGTTGGTTCGTTGTTGTGAATTTTCTTTTCTAGTTTACGCAATTTGCGCATTAAATGTTCAAGCTCTTCTTCACACGTCCTAGATACTTTACGTTTCGGCATAATGGGCACGAAATAATGTTACTTGAATTATTTAGGATGATAGTGTCTTGAGTGGCCGAGCACTAAACTGCGAATGGGGAACCAGCGTAATAGCGGTCACCGAGTAATATGAGTACCTACCCACATAAAAAAAAAAAAAAAAAAAAAAAAAAAAAAAAAAAAAAAAAAAAAACAAGGTAAAGGAATATTCTCAACTAGTACTGAAGTGGCGATATCTATGCGATACTACATGTAACTACTAATCTTGAGGACGAGGCGTGAAGTATAATTTAATATTGGTCTAGTCTAGTACTAGATAACGAAGTCAATCATACAACTTAACAGTATGTACGCATTTTGTATATTTTGTATATATGTACAGTCAGGCATCAATTTTGCATAAGCATATTACAGTTCAAATTGCTGTGATAATACCGGCCGCCTCGCGCCGCAGGCCACATCTGTGTGTGTAAGTCGAACACGCATTGGCTAGCGTGAGCGTCACAGCATAAAATATCTTTCTACTGTCCTAGCGTCGAACGAAACAAAACATATCGTCGCTTTTACGCACACGGTACTACGTAATTACACATAACCTTGGTGGGTTCATACTACTGCTCAAATTCACTTCATCATAGCAAGTATAGATAGCTGGTAACGTAACCTAATGGTTTAGCAAACGTGAAAGTCTGGGTTCCAATCTCGAAATGAGACTATTATTTTTCTTTTCAAAAATTATCTTTTTCGTTTTTTTTTTTGTTATTCAATAGAGATAATAAAGGAGAATAATAATGTAATAATTTTTATGTTTTTATTATTATATTGTTATGCTTATGTTATATGGGGTTAAAAATAAAAATGTTTTATACTTAAGTGATTTCAAAATGTTTATTCGTTATAAACAGTCATATTTATTAGGACTTATTGCGGTTATAGCTTAAGTATTCATTTTCATTATGAAAAGAAGATTGAAACTAAACCTCAAAATAATCCTTATTAATACGGATATGACACAATTTTATTTTAATATTACTAAAATCAATTTATAACTTAATACTTTGTATAAATGTTCTTGTTTATTATTTCCAATCAAATATTATGTGTTTGAGCTGGTTTTCGTTTGCACGGCGAACGCTTCGTAAACACTTGTTGAATAATTCGGCAAAATATCTCGGAAACCACTTGTTTCATATTCACTGACCAGCTGGGCCTTCCACTTCGCTTTCGACTGGCAAGGCTAGGTCAGTGGGTCGTCTTAGGGGCTACCCTCTTCCTTATATCTTTTGACCCTCCGACTCATAGTAGGTAATTTCTCTAAAACAAAAAAGGAATACTATTACTATTTTGAAATAAAATTATTTTGAAAATAGAAATGTTACAAAATGATTATACAGGGTGTCCCGTAAATAATGGATCAAACGTAACGGGTAGGTAGCTTACCTCATTTCCAACAACTAATTTGAACAGTAAAAAAAAAACCCATAAGGTAACCAAGATAATTTTTTTTTTCGATTTTTACTATTTTCTGTACCAGCATTCAGTGTTTTTAATGCTGTTGCTGCAAATGGTATCATATTTAGGTGTGATTTTTGTCATACATTTCTGAATAGTTTACTAGTGTTATAAGATACCATTTTTTTAAATAACATTTTATTTGCCTTAGAAAAAAAATCTTGAATTGAAAAGTTTTGTTTTTACGATGCAAAGACCAGAATTGGAAAAATTCTCCTGTAAAAAAAATGTATGACATCAAAGTGTACCATTATTTTAAAAACTTGTAAAATTACTAAGGTTTGCAAATTGGTATAAAACTTACGTCTAGTCCTTGCGGTTACAAAGATATTGCTACTCGTATGAATGTGATGAAGAAGACAGAACAGAAATTAAAATGGTACAATCTAACTTTTCTTTCTCGTAATGGCTTATGCTTGTAATCTAAGCATGTGGTTAAGCGTGTAGCGTAATTCCGAGCCGATGACGTCATCTGTTCGGCATTTGGGACCGCTACCTGCGGAGTTGCACCTCACTCAGTGTGAAAGGGATAGATAGCGCCGCTTTTGTATTTTTGGTAATGTTGCTTGATTTTATTTGTTTAGTTGACACGAATCTCTCTTCGAGTTGATACGTACGTCAGACTACTTTCGCTCCCGCTGTGCCTAACTGTTGTGTTCCTTAAAATTAAACTTGTGCGGTGTATTTGGACTTTGCTTTGCCTAACGATTTGGAACTGTTTGTGTTTTGGACGAATGACTTGGCAATCCTACGGACTTCGAAAACAATCGTTTGTGTGTGGTTGTACGTGTGTGCAGTAGTACGATGCCTCGTTACGAGTACACGCCACGGGAGTATGCCGAAATGCATTTTATCTACGGAGAAGCAAGAGGTAATGCCAGGGCGGCCGCAAGATTGTATCGTGAAAGATACCCGAACCGGGATCGACATCCCGACTATCGCGTATTCATTAGAGTGCATAACGCGCTTCTTGAGGGAAGAATTCTTGGCACCGGAGTTGGGGGTGCCAGTGAAGGGCGATCGTCACAAGTCAATGACGAAATTATTATTCGAGAAATCGAGGAAGATTCGTCGGTCTCAATTCGCGTCATAGCGCAACGCACAGGTATTCCAAGATCGACGGTACATCGAGTTCTAAAAAGGCACCGGTTGCACCCATATCACGTGCAACGTGTTCAAACGCTGACGTCACGTGATTACCCGCAAAGAGTAGCATTTTGCCAAAGGATGCTTAGAATGATACGGGCGGACCCACAGTTTTTTAATAAAATTTTATGGAGTGACGAGTCTTCATGCCGGCGAGATGGATATCTCAATTTGCATAATTTGCACAGTTGGCAGCTGGTAAACCCACATTTGATGCGAGAGGACAGGAGCCAACATCAATTTAAAATAAATTTATGGGCAGGAATAATAAATGGGCAAATAATAGGGCCCTTTGAACTACCAGCAACTCTAAACGCCGAATACTATCTGCATTTTTTAAGGAATGAGTTGCCAACGTTATTAGAAAATATTCCAGAAGACGTGCGGCAAGCAATGTGGTTACAAAATGATGGATGCCCCGCTCACTATGCGACGGCAGTAAGGGCGCAACTCAATGAAACTTACCCTGACAGATGGATCGGCCGATTAGGACCAATTTTGTGGCCTCCGCGATCTCCGGATTTAAATCCCTTAGATTTTTTTTATTGGGGATGTTTAAAAGACAAAGTGTACAAACAACGAATAACGTCGGAAGAAGAATTACGTCAGCGCATCCAATCTGCTGTATCAGAAATAAACAACAGCCATTTTGTCCGTCGGATAAGAGCTTCCTTTATTAGGAGGTGCAGACTTTGCATTCTCGTAGGGGGACGTCAGTTTGAACATTTACTGTAAAAACAAAATAAACGATTTATTTGTATTTTTTTTTTTATTTAACCTCCTAAGTTTTTTCATACGCTGAGATACCTAAACATTTTTAAGAAAATAGTTGAATTGTGCACACTTTTTCAATTTTATTTTATTTCGTAATTTTGCACCTCTGTCAGATTCATAGCAATATCTTTGTAACGACAAAGACTAGGCGTAAGTTTTATACCAATCTGCAAACCTTAGTAATTGTACAAGTTTTTAAAATAATGGTACACTTCGGTGTCATACAATTTTTTTACAGGAGAATTTTTCCAATTCTGGTCTTTTCATCTTAAAAACAAAACTTTTCAATTCAAGATTTTTTTTCTAAGGCAAATAAAATGTTATTTAAAAAAATGGTATCTTATAACACTAGTAAACTATTCAGAAATGTATGACAAAAATCACACCTAAATATGATACCATTTGCAGCAACAGCATTAAAAACTCTGAATGCTGGTACAGAAAATAGTAAAAATCGAAAAAAAAATTTATCTTGGTTACCTTATGGGTTTTTTTTTTACTGTTCAAATTAGTTGTTGGAAATGAGGTAAGCTACCTACCCGTTACGTTTGATCCATTATTTACGGGACACCCTGTATATTATAATTATGCTTAATATTATATTCATCATTCCAAAAGTAAATAAATAAACTTTAGGAAATATTATTATTTTTTTTCTATTTAGGGCTTATGGTAAATATAAAACGTTTAAAAAAATAACTACAAGGATCATCATTTATACTTTAATTAGATAAATGTTCGATAAAATAATGAAATCATAATACTCACAGTGAGTCCGGTTTCATCAAATATTTGTGATATAATAATAAGTCCATATTTACGCAGCGCGATAATATCAGCTATCATCTCGATATTTAAATTTGCTTGCATTTCAAAATGAACTACAACAACGCTAATAGATTAAACACACTTCACATATCAAATTATCCACTAACCAAGAAGCAACAACATTCTATTTAGTCGGGGACTAGCGGTGAATGAGTTAAGCATCTGTCTACCTTATGTTTTATTTATTTAGATTTCTGTGGGTATAATCATAAAGTTTTACGAACTATGTGAACAAGACGAACATGACACGGAACTAAATTCGAGTAAGTAATATGCGAGTGTGTGTGTCTAATTACTCATTAAAAGAAGGTCGTAAGTCAAACTAAACGTCAAGCTATTGCTTTGTGACTTTGCCTATGGACTTTTGGAGCCTACTGTATTTGTAATCTGAAAATAATATGCAACTAGCAGCGCCCCGCGGCTTCACCCGCGCAAGCTTCGATCCCGTGGGAACATCGTAATAAAAAGTATCCTATGTTTTAATCCCGGAAATGGTCTATCTATGTGCTAACTTTCATCCAAATCCGCCCAACAGTTCACGCGTGATTGAGTAACAAATATCCAAAAATCTTCACAAAATTTCACATTTACAATATTAGTAGGATTCTGAACCGACTGGGAATCGAACCCGGCCCCCGTAGTTCAGAGTCAGGAATTTTAAATATGACTTTTAAATGTATTCGTTAATCTTACGACATTTTCCTTCTATAAATAAATCATGCATAAGCGACCCCATAAGTGGGTACTTTTATTTTAGTTAGCAATGGGAAATGTAAACAACCGTCCCGCTTGATAATAATAACCTACAGCACCAGCAAAACAACGCGGTCGTCTCGCATCATAAGTAACTAGATAAATATGATAATTACACGAATATAATGTTTACTTCACGGGGCCTCACCGTAATTTGTACTGTGAATTTAATTAGTTTGAGCAATCTTAGTCTCAAATCTCAAAACACCGTAGTTACATTTTTTTAATGTAATAATAATAACTCACAGTAGTCCTGTTAATCCTCGCCGCCAAAATGTGGTATTTTCCTCTATATTATCGGCTCTTAGACGCGCGTGCCCTCTCACTTCCGCCGCTCACAGCTGACTGGCTGCTTTACGACCGCACATGCGCTAGAGACGACATAATGCTTCCTTCTCTTTCACTCACAGACACTACATGGTCTATTACCAGCATGGTCAAGCTATATGATAAATGATTTATTTCTGTAAGTAGGTTTGTACAAACACTTTTACACGTCAATCATATTTTTTTTAAAGCTAGATGAGGTCGGCGTTTCCTATCTGACTACTCTGAGAAGAAAGGCCGAAACAAACTCAGAGGTCACAGTCTCTTTTAAAGTCCAGACAAAATCTTGGTCAGATCATGTGAAGACCATGTAGATTGGTGTCTGAAATGGTCTTTTGAGGAAAGAACCACACAGATTGAGCGGACCTGTCCAGTCAGTGCACGCATTTGTCAAAAATCATGCAGCTCAACTCAGAACTTGAGGAGCTCAACGATTCGACGAACAATACCAAAGAAAGGACATTTGGGTAGGCCGCGTAAATTACTCAAACTGCCAGATCATGATTAAAACTAACTAAGAAGGAAAAACAGAAAAAAGAAATGACCAACATAGTCCTCACATTCACAATAATTAAATAAAATAAAAATACTTTACAAAGTAAATATTCATGTCATTGTATATATAAAATGAATAAATTTCAATGTGTATATAAAAATCCAGACATAATCTTTGAGGACCATGTAGATTGGTGTCTGAAATGGTCTTTTGAGGAAAGAACCACACAGATTGAGTGGACTTGTCCAGTCAGTGCACGCATTTGTCAGTAACCGTGCAGCTCAACTCAGAACTTAAGGAGCTCAACGATTTGACGAACAATACCAAAGACAGGACATTCGGGTAGGCCGCATAAACTACTCAAACTGCCAAACCATGATTAAAACGGAAACAATGACCCACATAGTCCTCACATTCAAAATAATTAAAATATATAATATTTGATACAGTAAATGTACATGTCATTGTTTAAGTACATAGATATTAAGAAAAATAAAGTGTAAAATATCAAAATAAAAAAAAATAAAAACTACATTCACTGTCTAAACCTATTGGAGCAGCTCAATCCCAAGCCTTTTTGTCCTCAATATAGTCTTTTACAGTATAATAAGCTTTCTGGCATAGTTTTCGCTTTATAAAAGATTTGAATTTATTAAGGCTTAGTTCTTGAATGTGGCTAGGAAGTTTATTATAAAAACGTATACATTGGCATGTAAACGAGCCACCTATTTTCTTGAGCCTTGTTGTAGGAACAACAAATTTGTGTGTGTTCCTAGTATTTATGTTATGGATATCACTGTATTTTTTAAACAGATTCATATTTTTATGTGCATACAAAAGATTATCATAAATGTACTGAGAAGGCACAGTCATTATATTAATCTCTTTAAATTTGTTTCTGAGGGAGTGTCTGGGACTCAACTTATAAATGAAACGAATTGCCCTTTTTTGTAAAATAAAAATTGTCTGAATATCGGCGGCATTTCCCCACAACAGAATACCGTACGACATCACACTATGAAAATAACTAAAGTAAACTAAACGGGCTGTCTCTAAATCAGTTAAATCACGAATTTTCCTAACGGCGTATGCTGCAGAGCTAAGCTTTTTTGACAAATTTATCTATATGGGGGCCCCATTGAAGCTTGGCATCCAAAGTAATGCCTAAGAAACTGTAGTATCTTCGGGTTTCAACTCTTCATCCTTTATGAGAACACTAGTTTCTACTTGTCTAACGTGGGGTATCGTAAACTTAATACATTTTGTTTTTTTTTTCGTTAAGAAGTAGGTTATTGACATTAAACCAGTTAACTACTATTGCGAGGGCGCGCTATTTACATTGTAAGTAACCAGCTGCTGACGTTTGAGTTTAAATAAAAGTGAAGTATCATCTGCAAACAACACTATATCATGTTTATCCCTTATGAGGTAAGGCAAGTCATTTATATAAATAATAAATAAAAATGGGCCAAGAATTGAGCCCTGGGGTACCCCCATTCTTACTACAGATCCGGGTGACCTTTTCCCGTTAACATCAACTCTCTGAATCCTATCACTTAAGTAAGAAGTAAGAAGATCCAGAGCGGCGTTCCGGATTCCGTAGTGGTGTAGTTTCCTGATTAATGTTTCATGAAGAACACAATCGAATGCCTTGGACAAATCGCAAAAGACGCCCAAAGCATCGCATTTGTCCTCCCATGCATTATAAATATGTCCTAAAAGTTCAACTCCGGCATCGGTAGTCGAACGACCCCTTGTAAAACCAAACTGTTTGTTATGTAGTAATTTATTTTTATTAAAAAATCTTTGCATTTGATTTAAAATAAGTTTTTCAAATTTTTTACTAAAGGTAGGTAGTACTGAAATAGGTCTATAATTAGTAGGGTCTGATGTACTACCCGATTTAAACAACGGTATTATTTTACTTTTTTTCATAAGATCAGGAAACTCACCACGGTCAATACAATTATTAAATATAACAGCTAAAGTAGGAGTTACAATGTTTATAATGGACTTGGCAACATCCACAGAGTTACCCCATAGATCTGCGGTCTTTTTAACATTTAATGCGTGAAAGGTTTTAATTATATCTGTACAGGTTACAAATTGGAAGTGAAATTCAGAATCACAAACTGGAACGTTTTCTTTAAGTAAAGTCTCTGCAGCAGTGGGCGATGAGTTTAGAGATTTAGTAGTTGATACGGGAATCTCTGCAAAGAAATTTTCAAAGGCCGCGGCGACTTGAGAATCTGATTTAATTATATTGTCATCAATAGCAAGGCTGTAGTCACTCCTACGGTTGCATGACCTTCCCGTTTCGCTATTAATGACATTCCAAGTCATTTTAATAATGTTACTACTATTTTTAATTTTTGAACTCAAATAACGTGACTTGGCAATACTACAAACTTTTTTAAATATTCTAGAATAGTTCTTAACATATAAATTAAATTCATCAGTGTTTATACAAATCCGTTCTTCATAATTCATAAAGTCGTTTTCTACTTTTATGTATACCAATGGTAGCCCAGTCACTGAAGGAAGCGTTACTATTAACCGATAATGTCTTTGGAATGAATGTGTTATCAAATTGTTGGCAATACATATTAAAAAAATCATTATATTGTTGATTAGGGTCATCACTAGTTAATAAAAGTGGTAATTTACTCAAGAGTTTAGTTTTAAATGTTTCCAATCGATTAGTTGTTTTTGGGTTAACAGTGATATCTTTTTTAGTAACTTTTTTGTTTTGATTTGGAATAGTGATTAATTGTCCGCAATGATCTGAGTCTATTAAGTTAATAATTCCTTTGTGGGTTGGTATAACATCTGTATAAATGTTATCTAGGCATGTGGCACTAGTAGGAGTTATTCTAGTGGGCTCCAAAAATTGGTTAGCAAGATTGTATGACTGAAACAAACTTATAATTTTAGTACTTAACCCAGATTTTTCTAACAAATTAACATTAAAATCACCACAAATGATGATGGACTTGTTTGTATTACAGATTTCGTGCAACACTTCATCCATGACCTTTCCAAAACAATCATACAATCCTGAAGGAGGTCTGTACACACTTAATATAATGAACTGTTCCAATTCTATACAGGCTGTTCACGCCGTTCTGTCCGACGCGGTCAAGGTTGGAAAGAGATGTCACTATACCGTGTGTACATCACTGCATATCCGACGTGTGGAAGATTCTAGCCTCCCCACCGCGAGCCTACATATAGGCCCGCACACGTTCAAAAAAAACTGTCTGTCATCATTAATTACGCCGCACGCTAAACAACTCGTTGAAGGGTCGGCCCTTCAATTGGAGTTCGTGAAATTAAACGCTTAGGGCGCGCGCCCGCTTACAAATCCCGGATCCGTGGAGCAACCCAAGTTTGGTGCAGAAGACCGTCGCAGGAGACCAGGTTAGTGGCCTTTCAATTTCTTCTTTGATTGTGTCAAAACGGCGGACATTTCTTCAACACCTAAATGAGTACTCCGATCCCGAAGTTATCATTCCCGCTTAAAATAATTTCCCCGCATTTTTTTTCCAATAATAAAATTAAAACCCGCATATTGCAATTCCCCCGCGCTACCATTTTTTGGTCACTTCGAGCCATATATATATAAAAAACCAGTGCCTTATAAGTCCAATATAATCATAAATATATGTGTACATTAACATAAATATAATATAAAAATAATAAATATTCCCACATTCAATAGTTCCCACACTACCTACATAGGGCGCGATTGTGAATTGGTGTAACCGTTGACCTTGTTCAAGGTGATAGGCAATTTATGTGTAGTGCGTTATCGGAAGTTACCTGTTCGACAACGGATTGTAGCTTTCAACATGAGTTATGAAACAAAAATTAAAATAGCTGCTGCAAAAAAGCAAGCAGTTTTCGCAAAAATTAATGAATCGGTAATAATGAAACGAGTCGGGAAAAAAGGTGGCTTCAGTTAGCACCAACACTACTTCGTCCAGGAATTTCTAGCAGCTTCTACAAGTATAGACCAATTATATAATAATTTTAATATACTGTGTGATGAACACAACGAATTGGTGCTGAAAGTGGACCCGGACTATAAAATTACCTTCAGTGACTGGAGTGCATTTGAATCACTCTATTCCCAAATAAATACATACGCGGTAACTTAATGGAAACACTTCGTACGTATAAACAAGAATTGCCAGCCAAAGAAACAATGAACAATTTATTCGTGTAAACTACCCGCGCTAGAATTAGTCAGTTTTTCGGGTAATCCCGAAAACTGGCCGCTTTTTTATGAATGCTTTAAAGCTAATGTTCACAATAATAAAACATTGACGGACAGTCAAAAGGTCCAATATTTGGTGGGTAAACTGAGTGGGAACGCATTAAATATATTTGCCGGAATAATTCCTAATGAGGATAATTATTCCACAATATGGAACTCATTAGTGGAAAAATACCAGGACAAGAGATTGTTAGGGTCCATGTATTTAAATAATATAATCAACATAAGTTGTAGTACCTCCGCCTCAGGTCAATTGAATTACTTTATTGAACGAATTCATTCTTCGTGGTCCGCGTTAAAAAAGTTACAGATTGGTGATCTATCAGATTTTATTTTTACGCATCTCGCGTTAAAAAAACTGGATTCGCAATTGGTGCAGAACTTCGAGTTGTCCGTGCGCGATAAATATATACCCACAAGCGAAGAGTTAATAACTTATGTTCGTAATCACATAAAAACTGTCGAAAGAACAGCTGCGGTACATCAGACTAGTGCAATTGATAATAAAGCTCGAAGTTTCGAGAAGTCACGTAATCGGAATGTTCAGAAAACCACTCATAGTTTTGCGATCACGGAGAAAAATATTAATTCTAGACCTACCTGCATTTTTTGCAATAATGCAAGTCATGTTCATCTATACGAGTGTTTGGAGTTCAAACGACTTACAGTTAGGGAACGTTTTATGTTCGTTAAAAACAAAAAATTATGCGTTAACTGTTTCAGTGATAAACACACAACGTTAAGATGTGCGTCGAAGCACACATGCAAACATTGTAATAAAACGCATCATTCTTTGCTACACTTTGAAAATATGGAAAATATTCCACAATCAAGGCCATCCAGTTCAAATAATAATAGCGAGGCGGCTGCAATGAACGCAGTTCCCTCCAATGCGCAAAATAATCCCCAATCGTTGTGTTTGTTGTCGCGGTCGGCCGAATACTTGAGTGGCGGGGGCCTGTAAATAAAATGCACGGTGTAAATTCGACCGTACTTTTAGCTACAAACAATAACGTTTTGTCTTGCACTCAACTGGATAGTTCAATAGTATTACCTACCGCGCAAGTGTATGTACCTATAGACGGGAATCGGTTAACAATCAGATGTCTGGTGGACAGCGGGTCGCAAAATAATATTATTACCCTCGAGTGTTGCAAAAGACTGAAGCTGAAAATTAATCCACTAGTTAACTCGTCATTAAAATCGGTAGGCGCCATTTCGGCACCTATACGAGGTTATGTAGCCGTCACCATACAATCGCGAGTGAGTGACGCTCAATATAGCTTGACCATGCTGGTAATAGACCATATAGCAGACCCTTTGCCAAGCCGATTAATACAGGCGTCGACCATTAATTATTTCAAAAACTTACCGTTTGCGGATGATTGTTGGAATCTACCAGGTAGCATTGACGCAATTCTAGGAACGCAAATGTTCGCGTTCATTTTGCTAGGAGGGAAAGTAATACCCCCTCCATTAGCGCAATCAGCTGATTTTAACAGCACCGCTAGCTCTGCACCTCACGCTATAGAAACCACGCTCGGTTATATTGTTATGGGGGAATTACCCTCGGGTAACCCCAGCAACGTAGCCTGGTCCTTCGGCCCTCTTGTGAGTGGACCAATACAATTTTAAAATTTTGGGAAATAGAGGAGGTGCACCTTACAAAAATAATAAATACAGAACATCAAGTCTGTGAAGACTTCTATAAATCCACGGTATCGAGACATTCAAGTGGTAGATATATTGTGTCATTACCGTTTAAAGACGAACCTACCTCTTTAGGTAATTCATTCATACACGCTCAACGAAGATTAACCGCGTTAGAGCGTAAATTCAATTCGCTTCCCGCTTTACGTCAATCTTATAACGAAGTTATTAATGATTACATAGATAAAGGCTATTTATTGGAAATACCTTATTCTTCCTCCGCTATAACTGAAGGGTATTTCATACCCCATCACGCTGTCGTTAGGCCTCAGAAGTCAACGACGAAAACCCGAGTGGTATTGGACGCTAGTGCCAAAACTGACACCGGTAAGTCACTTAATGACATATTGCACACCGGACCTAACTTACAAGCAGACCTTTTCTCGCTTTTGCTTAACTTTAGATATTTTAAAGTTGCAATAACTGCAGATATACGTCAAATGTACCTTAGGATTTTACTGTCAGAGAATGATCGCAAATATCAAAAGATATTATATCGCTTTAGTGACTCCGAGCGGGTTCGCATATTCCAATTTAACTCTGTGGCCTTTGGCCTCCGTTCCAGTCCATTCCTAGCAATGCGTACTATCCATCAGTTAGCCGAAGATCATCTCGAAAGCTTCCCTCTCGCAGCAGAGGTAGCCACAAAAGAATTGTACATGACCGATCTGACTACGTCCGTACATTCATTAGCGGATGGAACTCGACTGGCAGACGAGTTACTCGAACTATTCCGGCGCGGCGGATTTGAGCTCGTCAAATGGGCGAGTAACTCTCAACCTTTGCTGGAACATTTGCCTGAGTCCTACCGTGCGGAGATTGAGTTCACAGATGATGACGAAAATCTGAAGGTTTTAGGTTTGAAATGGATACCTACCTCTGATGTGTTCTCGTTCGTCGCATCCGCGGAGGCTTCAGGTATAACTAAACGCACTATATTATCTACTATTGCTCACCTCTTTGATGTGCTCGGACTCATCGCGCCTGTTATTCTTTATGCAAAGCTTCTTATTCAAGATCTTTGGCTCGCTAAGATAGGATGGGATGATAAACCGCCTGAAATGATTACTAACGGTCTTATTCATAAAAAAAGCTTATAGAAGGTTTAAACCATTCATTAGTTAAAATGCTCGATAAGCCTTTAAAACGTTCGATAAAATTTTGTATTCATAAACGCTTCATAAACCTTCGATAACTAAAATGTACTATAACTTCATTATAAATCTAAATGTTGCCATAATAATGATGTCATCCAACAAATTGGCCAACATCTTGAATCGTCAAACGAGAATATCTGTCTACTAACCGAATAATTGTGACCATAGACATTATTACGTATGGAAAACTAATATATTGTCTACAGTTTCGACAGTTTTGACGCGCTAACGTCATGGAAACAATATGTCATTGAATGAATTTGATATTTTACTTGTAAAAGTAAAAAACTTCTGAATATTTTTTTTTGTATTTAAAATAAATGGAATTAAGACCGGAGACTAGTTGCAATAAAGGGCAAAGAATTGAATATTGGTTGGAGGAGGATAAGGTGTGTATCTACTGTTACAGCTAAAATGTATTCAAAGTAAGTTATGTTTTGTAAACATTCTCAACTTTATACTTATGCTTGCTTTTGCTTCTATTCCTTAGATTTTTTAGGAAGAATTTGGTCAGGGAGAGATTTTCATAATAGAAAATAAAAACACTGACACAAACACCAACGCTAAACAGGGGCGGCCTGCATGATTTACGAATTAGGTGCCATATCCAATTTACAATGTTACGAAGAACTTCGTTTGCCTGTAGGTACAAAACTCATTGTAACAAAAAAACCGCCGCCATATGAACAATACTGACTCGTTATATTAGTTATTTTTATGCCGCTGCTGATTTAATTATTTTAGTATAATATAAATATAAGATAATGAAGAGAAAGAATTATAACATTAGTTTTCTATTTCAGGACAGTAGGACTAGTAAGGATGGCAAATTGCAGAAACTGAAACGGCCTACAGAAGAGATAGCACAGATGGTAAATGAAAAGCAAACATTGTAAAAATGTTGTTCTGCTTGCACAAGTTTTAGAAGCCAAATTAGAGTTTAGAGTATTGTTCAACCGTTAACAGGCAAGAGTTACACGCGCCAGCAACAGCATCACAGCGTCAGCATCAAGAGCGACATACATTCGTTCCTCATACCGGCACACCATCAGCGCTAAGAAGTGACCTACTGAGATCTTCACTTCATCGGCTTGATACACACACAACACACAATTGTAAATAGGTATAAATGTGTATTGACCACTAAAATTGTATATAATTAAGTTAATTACTGTAATAAATTAGTCATCAAGCTGGAGTCGAGTTTGATTCATCTTCCATAATTCCTCTCACTATGGCCAAGACACCTTTAGCCATCATCAGTTCTATGAGTCTGTGGGACCGGCAGTGAGAAAACTATTTCCTGTGTACATTGCACTACGTACACAAACCCCTATTCCTACCCAAATTCCATCTGTTCCTGTAGGTCTCCTGGTAACAGACTTCCCATACGTAAAACCAACGTAACTCACGTTTGGTGTGGTTTGTATGATAGGTTAGGGTGCTAGGTAGTTACTGTAGGTTTATAATAAGTAGGGTGTTCGGTAGTCATAGGTACCAGGCTCAATTGTTACAAACTTATAGCCACACTGTATGCATTTGAAATAACGGCCGTACTAAGCTGTAAGTCCCGGTGTGTACAAGTATTAAAAAAAAACCGACTTCCAAAAAAAACACTACAAAGTGAAAAATAACTTTAATTTCGGAATTCGGTGTCTTTGGATCTGTATTTTAGTTTTTTGCCACCGACTTCCGAAATTAAAGTTATTTTTCACTTTGTAGTGTTTTTTTTGGAAGTCGGTTTTTTTTTTTGTTAAAAAGTTTTTATTTCTCGCTTTTTAGTGGGTCTGCTTGTAATTTATCTAAGTTACAATAGCCTAGTGTCAACTTGCTCATCGCCTTTTACAAAATATTGTTTTTCCCGATGCAGTGACGTTAATTGTTCAGGAGTTCTCCTACGAATGGTGAAATGGAGCTGATGGTGTCCACCATCAGCTCCATTTCACCATTCGCATTATGATGAGCATAAATTGCTTAGAAACCATATTAAAGTAATCGCAACCCGTGAAATACTTATAATTGAGTAGTTCCGGTGGCCATCTGTGGTCTTCATCATCAGTTCCACTTCACCAAATGGTGCTTTCCGAGAGCAAATGCACGAGTTACTATAAAAAATACCCAAATCGCTATAGGTATGCCTATAATATTTGAAGAGTTCCTTCGATTTCTCCAAGATCCCATCATCAGATCCTGACCTGATGAAAATGGGACCAATCTGAAAGTATATACTTTCAAATAAAAGAAGAATTTTCCAAATCGGTTTATAAATGACGGCGTACTGAGGTAACAAACATTAAAAAAAAAAATACAACCGAATTGATAACCTCCTCCTTTTTTTGAAGTCGGTTAAAAAAATAAATTAAACTGATATTTGTATACAAGCTTTTTATTAACAAACTACTCGCTAAATGTCTTCTCTTTTTCTTCTTCGTGTCGCGGGCACGACTTTACTTTAGATCTTGTTGGCCCAAAACATTGCCACTTCCACGTCATCGTCGCGTCGGTGGCAATGCAGAAGTCACTTAGACTGCATGTTTTGGGTGGGACACATAGGGCAGGACAGGAGGTGGAGCATGTTTTGCGACATAGCTTCTCAACCACACCCTACTGGAGCATCTCCCTGCAGGGTGTAAACTTCCGTGGTCCACACGGAAGTCCCTGAACCATCTCCGGACACAAGTGGGAAGATGTAACTCCAACCTGGTAAAGTGGGGCTACCTCGGCGGAATGTTTCTTTAAAAGTTTGTAAAATAGCATTTGCATTTCCCCTTGCAACTTCTTGGGGTGACTTTGTATGATATTAATTGATATTGTTACCCCTAACTGCATCCATGCAACAACCAACCCATGGTCAATCCATGGTCAACTGCAATATTGTAAAGTACTGCTCTAGCCACTATGGATGTTTTCACATTTCCTAGTTTGCAGGTAAAAGGCATTGAAAGCATTGTTTCCACACTCCAAAATAGCAGCAAACCCACAGTATTTCTTGTTGCTGTACTTAATATGTGCTTTGTTATATTTTTCCTCGCTTATATTTTGCATCGTAGGTATATAATAATAAACTAAATTGGTTAAACAGAAGTGCAAAATAAATTAAATACAACTGCGGCTCCTCGAAGTACGATTGTTTACGAAACTAACTTTTCACAATATTACATTTTGTACGTCAAATGTCATTTTCTTATTAATCAGCTGATGCAGAGTCGGCCATTTTTTCCTTATAATACTGTTATAGTAGGGTTCTGGGTTTCATAACTTTATAGTAGGTTTATAGAACGTTTTAGTGCTAAAATGCGTTTATGAATAGCAATTTTTGACAACGAGACTTTAGCAAGCCTTTAAATGTTCCATAACTTATTATGAATAAGACCGTTAATTTATAACATGAAACAAGTGATAAATATAACTGTAAATTCCTTTAAAAATACTTATCTTTAGTATAATGTTTTTGAAAGTTTACATAGCTTACAGTGTTTGTTTGAACGTTTTCCCCATGCGTAATATTTTGACAGTATCACTTTGTGCTCGATAGATGGCGTTGTTCTTTTAACGTCATTTTCTGAATCGCGGTGTCAAGATTTTCCGTGGAAGAATGACCCTCGCTCATGTAAAGTTGACTTTTTGAACTGGACTCTTCATTGTCGATACAATAAAGGGTTTAGTTTGTTGTTTCGTTAGTTGAAAACATTTGGAATGGAATTGGTTGGGTTGGTCTCTTGGTTCGTTCGTTTAATCGTTTGGTTTATGGTAGTTTGGTTCAAATTACGAAGTCAAGCGACGAGTCGTTACTTTACTTCGTAATTCTAGTTAGTTAGTTATTCGATTGTTTGTTTGTGGGGCCCGTGGCTAAATAATAACAGCCGCACAGGTCGATCGATCAGGTTAAGCTACGCTTGCCGCGGTTGGTCTGTGGATGGGTGACCATCTTTACATACCGAGACCCCTCCGTGCCTCGGAAAGCACGTTAAGCCGTTGGTCCCGGCTGTCATTCGTGGATCTTTGACAGTCGTTACGGGTCGTCAGAAGCCCGAAAGTCTGACAACCAGTCTTACCAAGGGGTATCGTATTACCCAGTAACTGGGTTGTGGAGGTCCGATAGGCAGTCGCTCCATGTAAAATACTGGTATTCAGCTGCATCCGGTTAGACTGGAAGCCGACCCCAACATAGTTGGGAAAACGCTAGGCAGATGATGATTCGATTGTTTGTTTTTTATTAGTTTTTGAATCATCGCAATCGCTTCACTCTATCAAAAGATATAATCAATTTAGATTATTCTAGAACAACTTTTCATGTTTTTTGAAACACAACGACATCTATTGGCGCGACATAGTACCTACTAACTAAACAACATTAAGTATGTGAATAATCACGTCCTATTAGGCTTACCTTTATGACGAAATAACACAGATACTTGTCTGTGTTATTTAAAAAGTAATGATACTGACTATAATATTAGAAAAATCGCTTTCCATTGATGGTTTATTAGTGGCGTCTGTGGCGCTAAAAGAATTTTAAATAAAAAGTGAGGATAATGTAAGATAATAATAATTTGATGTGGTGTTCTGAGTGATAAATAATGCAATGTTAGATAATTATTGATTTATGATAGTTGATTAATGCAATGCGAGTTTCGATTTAACCACTTTGTTCGATAGATGGCTTTGAGCAAATGTCTTCATATTCTGAATCACGGTGAAGTTTTGGAACGAAGTTCTTTTACGGAGCTTGACGAAAAGCGTTATGCCTCACTTTTCATAGTAATAGAAAGAGACTCCATAACTTATTATGAATAAGACCGTAAATGTTTTTCTAAATTTAAAGATGAATTGCCTTTGTTATCTACCTTACAAGTACCGCGCCATTTGGGTGTCGCGGCCGGCTGCGTAGCAAACCTAATCGCGTTTGGTGACGCTAGTATGTGGGCTTACGGTTGCGTCATCTATTTGCATGTGGTGAACCCTAATGGGGATATATTTGTTCAGTTAGTATGCGCTAAGTCTTAAGTGGCTCCACTAAAGACTGTGTCATTAGCGAGACTTGAACTATGCGCCTCCTTACTTTTTCTCTCTCCACAATAGTTCAAAATAATTAAAAATTGATATTTTTTACAAATAACATAAACTATACATTGCTACATACAAAACATGACACGTCGAAACATATAAGTACCTATCTCACAATAACACACAAGTAGCTTGCTAACCTAACATAGTTTCAAGAATACCTACACTTACACAATTTTGAATTTCTAGCTGGTACCTAAATAAACAAGTGAAAATATCTACAATGAAAAATCTTATGAACTAATAAATAACACAATTGATTAAAATATACATTGATATACTGTACAAAGATACATAATATCTTCTGTTCTACACGCTGCTTTTTGTTGGTGTATCAATCGTGTGTTTCCTTTCCGTCCAAATCTCATGAACAATAAACTCAACTACTGGAAGCCGCAGTTTTCACTGTAACAAATGAATTAACACAATTTTGTAAAGACTATTCTATACTGAACCGAAACTTCAGACCCTAGAAATAATTTAGTTATATTATTCATACCTTTTAATTCCTTGATGTCTTGACATTTAGCATTTTTCTGGACGCGTCTCAAAATAATTTCATCCCGGTTGACCTCTATGACAGTCAATGGTTGGGTGACAGATATGAAGCAAATGAAGTAACATTTATTCATTTTGGTAATTCGCAATTGACCCTGGACCTAGAATCAAAATAATAATAGCAATTAAAACAAATATTCCGAGAAACGTAATTTTTTTATACATGAACAAAGATATGTCGGATTTGGCCAAGACATCAGAGGTAAAACTAATACATAAAGTTATTTCAATCGAACAATCAGTTATCTTAAATCTTTAAAATATAGAAATTAAATTAATTCATTATTAAATAACTAATAATGACATTGAGGGCGGTCACATAGGGCAGTACTGACTGTCAGGGACAGTGGTCCATGCACCCACCGCAATAAGGACAGTACTAGTTGTCAGAGACAGTGTTCCACATCCAATAATCGGGCAGTACTGACTGTCGAGAGACAGTGGTCCGTGCATCAAGACGCATCCATTGGAAATGCGTACAGACTCAACCGCGCAGCTCCTTATAAAGGCTGCTTGCTAGTGGGGGGGAAACGTTACAATATTTTACTGGATTGGATACCAAGTCCTTTAAGCCAAATGATCGATAGAGTGAATGATTTGTCTATGATGCGTCCGGTGCACGTTCCACTAGCGCTACCTAGTCGTCGTCTTTCGCAGCTGCTAGACAATATGACGTCACGGCCATTCTGATAAATCACTTGTCCTCGAGTGCATTAATTCGTCATCAATTTACATCGTCATCATCGTTACATATCAAATATCACTGGTCTAGGTATTTCTTTAATAGAAAACCCCTGCAGTTCAAACATGCTGGTCTAAATCGTCACCCACTAAAGCAGGTGAGATTCCTACAGCTACAACTGGACTAGGTCACAACTCTTGCAACCCCTACAGTTCATATTTGCTGGTCTAGATAATCATCCCATGGATGATATCCCTGCAGCTTACAGAGCACTGGACTAGGTTATCAACCCACAAAAGTAGGTGAAACCCCTTCAGCCTCAACTGGACTAGGTCACAACTCTTGCAACCCCTACAGTATATATTTGCTGGTCTAGATACTCATCCCATGGATGAGATCCCTGCAGCTCACAAAGCGCTGGACTAGGTTGTCAACCCACAAAAGCAGGTGAAACCCCTTCAGCTCACAGTCACAGTCTGTACAGAACAGTCATCTCAGAATCAAAGTCAAAGTCAAAGTCAAATCATTAATTTCAACTAGGCACACCAAAGGCACCCCCGAACGCCAAAAATTACAGTAAAACGAAAGTATCAGAATTAATAGTTACTGTTTGTGAAACAATATCTAATAATGTTTCTTTGGATTCTGAGACTCTACTGGCATTTAAGTTTTGAGAACTATGATCTCCTAAATATGGCAAAGAGTTTTCCACTAATTTGTTCGAAGCAGCATTATGTAAATCATCATTTATATTACTAGGTATATTAACTGCCGTCACGGACCGTTCATCGTCATCAGACTCATAATTTTCAGAAATTTCGAGAAAACCTTGTTGACCTCTACTACGAGTACTCTCAAATTGTCATGGGCGTACTTGTAAGTCCTATAGAGCCATTAATATTTTTCAGTTCATAACGATCGTTATCTAAAACGAATAATTTTGAAAGGTGCCTAATTTTCTTTTTTAATCTAATTTTCTTTGGTGTCTTTCCTCACATTTAACAAAGACAAATTCATCTACTGCAAAAGGTTTAACCCAGGCTTTTCCCTTATTAAACCGTATAGTGTCAGCGTTAGCCACTCTTTTTAATATTTTCTGATGCAGATGAACGAGCCGTTTCAACATTTAAGTTGGTTCAAAAGAACTAGGAGTTACTTTAGCTAGTAACCTTGAATGCCAAACATCATTTCCATAGGCGTAAAACCTGTGGTCTTGGAACGTGTACTATTAAGAGCAAGTTGAATCTCTCAAAATTCATCCTTCCAGTCATTATTAGAATTACATTTCACTTTTCCCGAAAGTTTTCCAGTTAGATCTAAATTAATAGTGTGCCAAGGGACTGGATGTTTAGGAATTGAATGCAACTGCATTTGCTGTGCAACTGAAGGGCCTTTAGAAGTATTACATACTACACAACAATTAATAAACTTTTTTTTTTTTTACAAACCATAAAATTCGTAAAGTTTGACAAAGTCTAGTCAAAACCTTAATGTTATATTTCATTATGAACATGGCTAATTAAGGACCAAAGAACGGGGTATAATAGGTAGCTAGCCAACTGGAAACTACGTTCTATCTTCCTATACAATATTCCTTGACTTAAATCATACGTATGCGATATCTCTTCAGGTAATTCATTATACGGAATTTTTATATTATTTCAGAAAAGTTCCGATTTGCGTTCTTGTTCTACAATTAAGCAACCTATATCAAATACAAGATATTTTATTTTACGGGGTTCAGAATAATTCATGTTTAACAAATTGCGAGACAAGAAATCTGCATGAGCCATTTTGGACCATCTTTTTACACGATATTAGAATCGTAGGCCTGCAATACAGCCCACCAACGGTGAACCTGATTTGACTGCAAGTCAAATCACGTTTTGAGTGAGAAGCTTTGAAGGAGTTATAATCGTTAATACAGTGAACTTCCGTCCATGCAAATAATGACGAAAATGTTCGATTGCTTTTATTACCGCAAGGGTCTCTAATTCGTAAGAGTGATCTCGTGTCTCTTCATTTATGGTCTTCCTACTACAATACGCTACTACAAGAGGGGTACCATTATGTTTTTGGATAAGAATTGCAACATATACTACTTGCATCGGTATGAAGTTCAATGAGCACGGAAGGGTCAAACACTTACGAGAACCCTGCATTGGACAACGTTTAAGTAATTTGTCTAAAAGGTTAAGCCCCTCATCAATATCTTGAAATTGAAAGTACATCATCCGTGAAAACTAAAATCTTTTCATCTTTCATCTGCTTTAAAGTAGTAGTAGCCTTTTGAAAAATGGAAAGGGGCATTGCTAAGCCAAAGAGCGAGAGAACTGAGTTTTCAAAGTCTCCAGTATATCATCCCATTGATATTGACTGGGAGGTAACTTAATCAGTAATGTGGCTTCTTATTTTTAGCGCGATGATAGCAATCCAAATGCACTCGACCCAGAACCCGGCCACATACTTGGCGCCACCACTAGCGCCCGCCAGTTACTGAAACGTGCAGCTGACGACACGCAAGACACGATAACCAGCGTCCCACCGCTTGAGGAACCGCACCACATCCACACTCCAAGGCGGAGCCATCTATGAATCTCCACCTGAACAGGCCCTCCCTGCCTCGGCCAACCCAGGCCCAGAGTCCGTCCAAAGACCCCAAGGCCACCCAAGGCAACTTATGTCAATGTAGGAGGTCCTCAGCGGGTGGAACAAACGGCCCGGGCAATTAAGCACTGTCTCGCCACATGCTTCAATCCCCCCTACGACGGCTGGCCAGTGAGTGGGACGAAACACCTTAAAAAACCGTTTCGGCCCCTCAGCCCCTGTGGCACAAGGATGCCGCCATGCAAAGGATGTCGCGTGTCGGAATCCACTTCGGCTCCCCCGCCGGAGCCCACCACCGCTCCGGGAACCACCGGAAACGCCACCCCTGCCAGCGGACACAGCACACCTGCACCGGTGTCGGCTCCAGGCAACTAGCGATGATCCGGTACGTCTCTCCCAAAGCTGCATCCACCAGCTCCGCATGGGAAGAACTCCACACGGGGCACGCGAATCCCCACCTCGATGAGACCAGTCGACGAAGAAGACCGCCGCGAGCGCGCACCCTCTGCTCGATGTTCCCGCAGTTTTCGCCGAATGTCAAAGACCTGTCCAGGGCAACACCAAGATATTTAGAAGAGCCGCCGTGCTCAATGGACACCCCATCCCAAACGATGCCAAGTCTGCGGCCCGCACCTCCACTGCGGAGACCAAATATGCAAGACTGGGCCCCGCTCTGATTGGGCTTGAGTGAGTCAGCGAAGCAATGCGGCTAAATCACCAAAAGCGCCTGACAAGCGGGCCCCAACCCACCCAAAGACGGTGGCTTAGGAAGTGAGGGCAAGGTAGCCTGCATAGAGCAAGCGGGACTCGCCGGGGCTGGACGGTTGGTCGCTTGCGCAGAGATAATAAAAAGAAGCGGTGCCAGGACACCACCCTGCGGCAGGCCGCCCCTACGCGCTCCCCAACGACCTCCCTCCGAGAGAAGGCGGACCCGAAACCGACGACTATGGAGAAGTTCTCGGAGCATTCGGACAAAGTTCCGATCGCTTATCAATGTTTCCACCCTCCACAGCAACCGCCTGAGGTCGACTGCACCATAGGCAGCTGACATATCCACAAGAAGATGTGGCTGCGCGGCCTCGAAGACAATGGGTCAACGTTCTGATTAAATCAACACCTATCAAAATTTTGCTCTTAATTATGGTGTCTGACAGCAGACAACCAGCTCTCTATGTTTGAATTGGGGTCATCAGGATCAAACGGTATCAACGATGTAAAAGGTTATGGTGGTGCATTGAACCGGGGTAGTAGAGCATCAGTTAATTTTGAAAAAAATGCTTCTAAACTATTTGAGGGTAGCGGAATATTTTCCTGTATATTCTGTGATGAAAGTGCCAGAGGTGGGCGGAAAATCCGATCCCACTTCTGATGTCGGATTATGCCAAGACATCAGAAGTAAAACTAATACATAAATTTATTTCAATCGAACAATGAGTTATCTTAAATCTTTAAAATACAGAAATTAAATTAATTCATTATTAAATAACTAATAATGACATTGAGGGCGGTCACATAGGGCAGTACTGACTGTCAGGGACAGTGGTCCATGCACCCACCGCAATAAGGACAGTACTAGTTGTCAGAGACAGTGTTCCACATCCAATAATCGGGCAGTACTGACTGTCGAGAGACAGTGGTCCGTGCACCAAGACGCATCCATTGGAAATGCGTACAGACTCAACCGCGCAGCTCCTTATAAAGGCAGATCGCTTGTGGGGGGAAAACGTTACAATATTTTACTGGATTGGATACCAAGTCCTTTAAGCCAAATGATCGATAGAGTGAATGATTTGTCTATGATGCGTCCGGTGCATGTTCCACTAGCGCCACCTAGTCGTCGTCTCTCGCAGCTGCTAGACAATATGCCGTCATATACACTGGTGTCGAGCGAAACAAAAACATATCACTTTCTAATTACGTATGACCTTGGGCGGTTCATAGGATTGCTAAAATTGACAGTGTTTTAATAAGTTCAAATAGCTCATAGTGTTAATGTATAGGATAAAGAAACACTAGGTTCTAGGTTCCAATCTCGATATGAGTTTTTTTTTTTCTTTTCAACAATTATCTTCATCTGTTCTTTTATTATTCGATAAATTAATAAACGGGAATAATGTAATAATTGTTTTTATTATTATATAGTTAGTGAAATATGGGGTTAAGTGTCCCTATCAATTTCGCTGTCTAAAAACAGAAAATTCCATTTTTTTCAGCGCAATTTTCTCAATATCCTTAAGTTATCTACTTTTTTTTTTAAATGCACAGTTATTTATCATCTATTTATCTAGTAAGTCTACAAATTAAAATTTTGATAACTACTTAATATAAATTAAGAAAAATAAAAATCTAACACACGTTTTTACGTAAACACGAAACACCATGTTTTTCAATTGCTTTTTTAGCTTACTGGTAGCAAATAACAATCTGAAAAAAATCCCAAATATTGGGAACATAGTATATTAGTAAGTCTACAATTTATTTTTTAAAAGTTTAACGAATTAGTACTTGTAAAAAAATGTTGACTACGCTGAAAAACTCCAATAAAATCATGTGCAAAACCGTCGTCTATGTGTAAGAATTGATTGAAAATAACAATAAGTGTTAAATATTTTAAAATTTGAGGTGTTATCTACCAAACTCAATTTTTATATTTTAATTTAGACTACTTATTTAATTGTAGTAAAATATTTAAATAATGCCTTATAAACCGATGCGCTCGCTCGATGCATTCAGTCGCGCCCGAGAGCTTCTCGACGACGCACGATGGGATATTTTAACGATCTAGTTGGTCAAAATTATCTACGTTACTAATTGGTTCTGAAACCGATTACTAAGGCTTTCTGTGGCTAACTGCGATATGTTGGGTAAATAAAAAACAGATTTATGCTGTGTAATAGACATAGGTATGTATTAACGTAATCAAAGATACAAAAAATATGAAAACGTAAGAGTACAAAAATATAAAGTAAAAGATAAAACCTACAATTTTATATAAAACAACATACTTTACATAAAATTCATGTGTACTAAATTTTACAGCTACAAAGACAAAAAACATGCATAATTATTTCTACTTTTTATGGCTATTATTCGAAAATCATAATCGCCTTAAAAATAAGCCACATATTATAATACAGTTTGATTACAGATATTAAGTACGTATTTAAACAGAAAAATCATAGTAGTAGTGATAATAAGTTTGCTTTTAACCACCCTTTTAATCATTAAGGTTCTGAAGATTCTGAAAACGAAGATTCTGTGTCTTCAGATTGGGAATCAGGTTGAGGTTGTGCTGATATCAACAAGTTAATTGTTTCTTGTAGAAAAGGTTTTGTCCTTTTAACTCTTTTGGGTCTTCTCGCGGACAAAAGAGGATCAGAAGTCAAAAGTAATCTGTTAAACACATCTAAATTACAGGCTTCCCGAGAAAATTTTCGGGCAAAATTTAGGCGATACGATTTAAAATGTTTATTGCGTGCTTCAGAAGCCTCTTCTGAAAGTTGTCCAATAGGCAACAATGCATGTTTAATGACAGTAGCCCCGTGTACTAAAATTTTATGGATTGTTGGTGTCATGGGGCACCAAGAATACAAATCGACATACAATTTTGCAGTGTCTGCAGTATAATTTGAAATTTTTTTAATATCGATCTCATGACCACTGGATATTGTGTCGAGTATGACTTTGAATCTATAGATCAAGTTGAAATCAATCCCTGTTATTTGTGAAGACAATTGCGGGTTATCGAAGAATCTTCTACTTGAATTCCCGTCATTACTGTTGCCGAATCCGGCCTTTGGCAAATCTACTAGTAATCCCATTTCTTGCTTGAATTTTTCTTGCACCTGTAATTTGGTTTCTTTAAAGATGGCTGAATCTTCAACATTCTTTTTCATGATTCTTTTTTTTTGTAATGGCAACCTGTATGCTAAATGCAATAGGCTCTCAAAGATTCTAATTCTGGCATGTAAAATAGACAAACCAAAATCTAATGCATCTGGGTTACAAATTTTCTCCTTGTTTAATTTATTAAAATCGGACGAGGTTTCTTTGCAAATGTAACACCTTTGTGTTGATGTGGTCCCCGTGGCTGCGTTGCAGACTTTTCCGTCTACCATGGTCAGCAGCATTTTTTGTTTAATTTTATATTCAGTGTCTTCTATGACAATACTCAACAATTAAATTGTGTTTTATTTCATTTATTTGCTCTGGGGAGTATTGGTCCAAATTTATAAGGTAATTCTCCATAAATTCAAGTTTTTTATTGAAATCAGGTAGGTCTTGTTGTTGCATTTTCTCAAAAATGTATTTTCTGGTTAATAGTCTTACATCTGAGGGACCTGAAATTAAAAAAAAAAAACACGGAAATTGGTCATTGAGTTAATTGATTTATAATGTATTTGGATAATGACATTTGAAACTATATACCATACTTTAAGAGACCCAAATTTTCCCGTGATAAATAAAAAGTGCGCTTAATTACTCTCTGAAAAGACCCTAAGCTACCAATGAAAGTCCACTCCAAAATCAGTTCAGTTTTTTCCAAGATTAGCCCGGACAAACATAAAAAACCCTTGCATTTTATTTATTTCTATACTGTAATACTTTATAACATGTTGTGATATTTCACGAAATCGGACTAAGTCGGAACAGATTATTACTTTTCTAGATAATAGTGACATTGGGCTACCAATATACTTTGAAAAGAAAGCCGGGACTCACCCTGATATACAACTAATCCTCCAATCTTTATAAAAATTCGTTAAAAATATATAATAATTTTCTCTTATCACTTAAATAAATAAAAAAAATGAAAAAAAAATTGTTGGGATGATGAAAGTATTACTAATATATTCTTACATACCTGCTTCTGCCATATTTATCACAAATAAATAATATAAATAAATAAATAAATCTCCCAGGAAAGTGACACAAGTTATAAAAAAATAACTTCGAAAATGTTGAAAAATCACTGTTGCGAATGATACAAGCGTGGACTCAGATAGACGATCGAAAGTCGACTGTCGTAACAGTCGGGCGCGCGGGTGGAAGGGCGCGCATACGCGTTTTTTGTGTGGCCCAGTCAATGTATTTTGTAATACAGGTATTCTTTTGTTTGGATTTCATTATTTTGGAATTTGATTAATGGCCAGCTAGATCGCCTAAATACCCCTTAGTGCGACGGACCTGTGTCGCCTGTGACGTTCGCCGCTCCCGACGTAACTAGCGAATCGCGCGTGATTTTGTACTACGCCTGACAAGTTTTGAGACTAAGTATATTTATTTTTTTATTTTAATAGTGTGACTTATTAATGTTTTGTATTGTACTATTAGTAATATGGTGAATATATTTTTAGAAAATGGGTCGAAAAAGTGAACTTTATTATCATGGAAAAATCAAAGGTAAAAAGAATAAAGTTGAAAAAACACGAAAGGCACGTGCAGTTCTTAGGTAAATATGCAATTGCAATCACCTTAATTAAGAAAATTGTAATAATTTACTATTATTTATATAGTCTAAAAATATTTTAATTGTATTTGTAGAGAATTACATGGCAGAAATCTACCAAAAATTGATTTTTGGTAGATTTCTGCCATGTAATTCTAATAATTGTAATTGTAATATTTGAATATTACTTGGAACATCATCAATGAGCAAAAACACAAATACAAAAACACAAACAAGACAAATTATAAAGTAACAGTGTACTCATTGTTAAAAAGCCTAATAAATAAATAAAATAAATAAGACAAAATGGCTCGCTATACTATACTCTCATGGTATGCGGTCTTATAGCGAGGGAAATACTACAGACCCCTTCGTTCTGTATTAGGTAAACAATAACACGTGTAATTCGTTTCAGACGTACCTTGTATACGCTGGTCACACTTTGTAATTTGCTTTTGCTATAGTGAATACTAGGTTAAGATGTTTTTATTTCAACGATAGTAGGGTAGAATTGGGGGTTCTGGATCACTTGTTCCTCGCTCCGCTCGGAATGTGATCCAGAACCCCCAATTCTCCACACATACAGAATATGATCCAGAACCCCCAATTCTCCACACATACAGAATATGATCCAGAACCCCCAATTCTCCACACATACAAAATATGATCCAGGACCCCCAATTTTCTACACATACACGAATCGGTTCTGGATCACTCTACACTCTACAATATAGTTGTAGATTGGATATTGTATTTTATTCTACGACGTCGAACTGATACAGTGGTACAATATCGCTTATGGCGAGTTTAACAATTGATCAGTTTCTAACTAATAAAAATCTGTATACTGTTTCAGACACTTATTAATATAATCTCTCCCTCTCACAGCATTCAAATAAAAACATCGAGGAAAATATATTGCATGTTGCATCCAAGGATCATCGTAAGTTTCCCAATCTTCGATAAGACCTCCACATGAAAAACATGTTGCCTTATCATTTATACTATTTCCATATATGTGTCATAACGAGGATTGTATTTATTTTGAGACATATTATGTACTATTACGGTCATAAGTGCAGTAGCACGGTAAGGATTGTTTTGCTGTGAACGCGCAGTACAAGCCGTAACCGTACCTAATATGTGTGTATAAGTGTATGAACACAGAACGCACACCTCAGAATTTATACACTGGTGTCGAGCGAAACAAAAACATATCACTTTCTAATTACGTATGACCTTGGGCGGTTCATAGGATTGCTAAAATTGACAGCGTTTTAATAAGTTCAAATAGCTCATAGTGTAACGTATAGGATAAAGAAACACTAGGTTCTAGGTTCCAATCTCGACATGAGTTTTTTTTTTTTCTTTTCAACAATTATCTTCATCTGTTCTTTTATTATTCGATAAATTAATAAACGGGAATAATAATGTAATAATTGTTTTTATTATTATATAGTTAGTGAAATATGGGGTTAAGAATAAAAATCTTTTATAAGTGATTACAAAATGTTTATTCGTTATAATTTTATAAAGTATAAATAAATTTCTAGTTTAGGACTTATTGTGGTTATAGCTTAAGTATTCATTTTCATTACGAAAAGAAGATTGAAACTAAACCTCAAAATAATCCTTATTACGAATATGCTACAATATAATTTTATTATTATTATTTACAATTTTTTATTTAATATATATTTTTTTATTTTCTAATTCCTTGCTTTCCATCGCTGTATCGCAAAATGTAAACGTTCTTGTTTATGATTTTCAATCAACTATGGTTTTTGAGCTGGTTTTCATTTGCACGGCGAACGGTTCGTAAAGACGTGTCGAATAATAATTCGGCAATATATCTCGTTGGTATATAACCAGTCGCTTTCGACTGGCAAGGCTACCCTCTTCCTTATTGAGTGACCCTCCGACTCACAGAAGGTAATTTCTCTAAAACAAAAAAGAAGTACTCTTAGGCTACTAGCAAAATACGAATAAGTAAGTATTACCTACGATTTAGAAACAAAATTATAATGAAAATAGAAATGTTACATATAACTATAATAATCATCATTTAAAATCTAGGACTTCGAAATTATAATTTTTTCATCTATTTAGACCTTATAATACGTTTCAAAAAAATAACTACAAAAATCAGCAGTTCTATTTTAATAAAATAAATGTTTGAAAAAATAATTAAAACATATTTATAATACTCACATTCAGTTCGGTTTCATAAGATATTTGTGTTATATTAAGTCCACTTTTATGCAGCGCAATCATAATTCGCTTTCGTTTCAATATTCTGTATTTTAAAAGGAACTACAACACGGCTAATAGATAGAACACAGACACACGTCGCTATCCCACAATAAACAACCAACCAACAACGTTCTATTTAATCGCGGTGAATGACTCGTATAACTTAACTGTGTCTACCTTATAATTTATTTATTTAGATATCTGTGGGTATAATCATAAAGTTTTACGAATTAAGCGCACAAGACTTATAGTCAAAAGCGTGATTATTCAAAGTAGTTATTAAAACATTAAAAAAACTATCATCGCGCGTGAGATTTGAACTCACGCATCGCTACGCAGAACGCACTTACCCAGATATGATAACCGCTAGGCTATCATGCCATATACCGTACCGGTTGAATTTATGAAATACAATCAGTTGCAAATGAATGTGAGTGTGTGTGTCTATAGTAGAGAAATGACTCATTAAAAGAAGGTCGTAAGTAAAACCAAAGTGTCAATCTATTGCTTTGTGAATTTGCTACTCCACTTATGTCCCCCACTGTACGCTCGAGTTGTTGATACTGATGTTTATGAAAGTATAATGAAGTCACATAGGCATTGCTAGCAACTTATAAACATGTAAACGTGAATGAGTTGGTGTTCCAAATTAATATTAATTCAAGTTAAACAAATATCAACTTTATTTTAATGGGAATTAAGTTGATTTCAGAGTGACTAGCACTATGGAAGAGATATAAAAATGTTTGAAGTTGTAGCGCAAACTGAACTTTATTGTGTATCTAGGATTTAAAGTTATTTTTCCATAAACTTATATTTGTTCACATTTTTGGCAAATAAATCGCGAATGCAGATTAGTTTGTTTATTAGGATTTTATTATGTTAATAATTAAAGATCAATGTATAATAGATTATATTAATAAATTCTATTTTAAGTTGAACTACATATTACATTTACTAGCGAGTAGGTACATAATTCACCTCATAAAAATTTCATCACAAATTGCAGCGACAGCTGCAATTGCTCGAATTACCGTGGCCACCCGCAACGTCGCGTCGCCACCCGAAAAACGGAATTTTTAGACTGTGTGCATAGTGTCTAATAAAGAACAAATGATTATACACCTTATTTAAGGAGTGCTGTAAATATAATGTACAGCACACATATCAAAATCGCTTTCTCACTTTGCTCGCGATTAGTTACTGTAACCACCGCTTTAAAAATGTAATCTATAAATATGACTGCATTCAATAATTTCGTTTAATTACTTAGTGCACATCCCGGATACTTGCAGCTTTTTTTTCTTTTTTCAATATTATTGCGAATAATATAACAACAAGTATGTACGTATAACTCTACAATTATTATTTATATATCGAATAAAAGTTAATCAAACTTATGTGTGAAAATTAATAATAGTGTTCTTAATTTTAGGTCAACCAATCCCTTCGATTCTGACTGTGAAATACCGGCATCTCAGCCAGCACCGTCGGTAGAGAAAAAGAAGACGAGGAAAAAGGCTGTCGGCAAAGCAAATAAACCTGCTTTAAAGAAAATTGCCAGTGCTCCGGTGGTAAAATCTAGCTTTTTTGGGTCCGACACGGAGTCGGATGTTGATTTGCCGACACCATCAACATCGACCAAAAAAAGAAAGCTGTCGGATTCAGAGGTATGCTGAAGTTTTTTTTATTTATAAATGTGGGGTCCTTTTAATTTTTATTTTTCCATTATTTTTTTACATATTTGTTCCCATACCTACTGACTGCCGACTTCAAAAAAAAAAAAAAAGAGGTTATCAATTCGGTTGAATATTTTATTTTTATGTTTGTTAGTTTAGAACTCCGTTATTTAAAAGACGTTTTGCAAATTTTTTTTTTTTTATTAGGGTTCTTTCATGCTTTTTTCGTTATAATTTTCTAATGATAATCATTTTAAATTTCAGAACGAACAAGAACTTGGCGGTGAACCCATCCGAGCGGCTGCGCTGCGGAGCTTCCTGTCAAGACGCAGCGTTTCCGGTTATACACTCCAGCGGGATCCCACCCGGCAGGGCAACTATTACGTTGAACTGCGTGTTTACAACGCTCGGGAAGCGGAGGCGCTCAGCACCGACCGATGGAAACGGGCACTATTTACCTTGAAATCGGCTGTTGATGACAACGGTCCGGTATGGAAAGCAGTCACAAAACTTGTGACCGCTGCTAAAGACGATTATCGGAAGATACGGCCGATACTCTATCAGTCTAACGTATTTTAAAATTAGGTACCTAAGCGTCCTACTTTAAAGGACTCATAATATTTTTTTATTTGCTCTTTTTTGATAATTATACCTATAACCTATATAAACTTCGTTTGAAACATTTAAAGGACCTATCATAAATAATGGTGTAGGTGCCTATATTTTTTAATGTTTTTTCTTTGCTCTTTTGATTATTATAATAATTTGTTTGAAAAAAAACTTGTGACCGCTGCTAAAGAAGATTATCGGAAGACACAGCTGATACTCTATCAATTAGGTAAGCGTCCTACTTTAAAGGACCCATAAGACTTTTTTTGCTCTTTTTGATAATTATACCTATAACCTATATAAACTTGCTTTGAAATCATTTAAAGGACCTATAATATAATGGCATAGGTAACCATATTTTTTTCATGTTTTTCTTATTATTTTTTTTGCTCTTTTGATTATTATAACAATTATTTTGTTTAACAAAACATTTAACATAAAACATTTTTTTTTTACAGACATAAGTTTGTAACGGTCACTTTATCAGTCTAATCTATATTGTTTGAATTTAAGTAAGTACATACGCATGAAGTCTATAATTTATTGATCTTTCTGTTTAATGTTTGTTTCCTTAGATAATTGTAATGACATATAATCATGCATAAGTACTTACTTATGTATATTTTTTAATCATTATTTGTATGATTTCTTTCAGTAAACCAAAAACCAAAAAACTAAAAACCAAAAGCCAATAAACTCGAATGAATGAATCTCAAAGCTTAAAATTCTAGACCAGTAATTATGACCTTGAATCTTATCCTTTAAGTACTTCAAACAATCCAGATCAGTAATTCTAACCTTGAACCTTAATCTTGAAGTAGGCACATAGTTAAAAATTCTAGACCAGTAATTTAGACCTTGAAGTACTTAAGTCAAAACTTAAAACAACTTTAGGTCCAAATAAATACGTAAAAGATTTATTTCGGTGAATATAGTTAAGGTTATAAAATTTATGAATTATTGCTTTACTTTGTTGTAGGTATTCAATATAACCAAACATGAAATTTTGCCCAGATTGTAAGGTTTATGTTCAAAAATATTCATCACATAAGAAAAGTAATATACATAAATCAAACTGTTTGTTGAGTACTGAATTTGATAATGTCCAAATAATAGCTACTGCTTTCAAAAATAGAATTGCTAGCTACAGATTTGTTGATCCAATAAGTTTAGATAACATATCACCAGAGATATTTTTATCAAATATTTCTGGCATGATTTACAAGATTATTGAGACATTGCGACTAAAACATCGAGCGAA
Source organism: Hydraecia micacea (assembly GCA_914767645.1). Lineage (NCBI taxonomy): Eukaryota > Metazoa > Arthropoda > Insecta > Lepidoptera > Noctuidae > Hydraecia > Hydraecia micacea. The sequence continues at coordinate 15,878,994 of OU611775.1, forward strand.
TAAGATACAATTTGAGCTTTTTGTACTATACAAGTTACCAAAAAATGAAAAATTGTCTTTGAAATCTTTCAATACAAAGTATTATGTGATAATTCAGAATACTAATATAAAATTATTTTTTGAAGAATGTGTCCAAAAAATGCTATATAAGTGCACAGAATTTGAATTATCAGAATCTGGTTGGGCTATAGAGTCGATTAATCATTTGGAAATGAATATAGTTAAGTATAATCCCCTAAAAGCTGGCAGTTACATATCTTTACCTATAAAAATTCTTAAAACAAAGTCATGTCTGAACATTTGCAACAAAGATAGACATTGCTTTCTCTGGTGTATTGTAGCACATTTGTATCCAGCACGGTATAATAGTAACAGAGTTTCATCATATCCGCATTACTCTAAAATATTAAATATAAATGGTATATCTTTCCCACCAACATTTGATGACATAAAACAATTCGAAAAAAAAAATCCGCATATAAGTGTAAATGTTTATGGTTTAGAAAAAAAAAACAGCACTATAACTGGACCATTATACAAAACTTTGCAGCGGAAACTGACACACGTAAATTTATTATTGATTGAAAGAGGAGACAAAAATCATTTTTGTTTAATAAAAAATTTTGCACGACTAGTTCATGATCAACTAACAAAACACAAATCTAAAATTCACTTATGTGATGAATGTTTTATATACTTTGATTCAGAGGCAAAATTAGATAATCATAATTGTGCACGAATGCAAACAGTGCTCCCAGAAGAGAATAGCAAGCTGCGGTTTTCTAATTATGTAAGGACTCAAAGAATTCCTATTGTTATTTATGGAGACTTTGAAAGCTTACTTCGAGAATATTCAGATAAAAATAAAAGTCAGTATGTCGAAAATATTCAAATTCATGAAGCAACTTGTTTCGCGTATTACATATGCTGCGAGACTAATCCAGAACTTAATAATTTAGTATCTTATCGAGGTCCAAATTGTTCAAAAAAATTTGTAGAATCTATTGCTAAGGATTTAGAATGTTTATATGACATTTTATCTTTGCCTAGAGACATGTCCCCATTGAATGATGAAGAGCTTCGTTCATTTAAGACTGCTACAGTATGTCATATTTGTAAAGAAAAATTTGCTAATAATGACCGCATCGTTTATGACCACGATCATTTCACAGGTAAATATCGCGGTCCAGCTCATAATTCATGCAACTTAAATAATAAGTCTGTAAAATTTATTCCCATAATATTTCATAATCTTTCGGGATACGACTGTCATTTATTTATAAAAGAACTTTCAAGTGTTTGCGGTCGAATCAATTTAATTCCAAGAACCAAGGAAAAATATATTTCTTTTACAAAATTTTTCCCATTTAATTCTCAGAAAGTAGCCCAATTAAAATTTATAGATTCTTTTAATTTCTTAAGTTCAAGTTTAGACAACTTAGTAAAGACACTGGACTCCAATGATTTAAAGCATTTACAATCATTTTTCACTGATGAAAATTTATTTCGACTATGCCTTAGGAAAGGTGTGTATTATTATGATTATATAGACTCCTGGGAACGATATGCGGAAACTCAGTTACCAGATCGGGCAAATTTTTATAATAAACTCACATCCGATACAGCGTCTACTGATGATTACAATCACGCTTTAAATGTGTGGACTAAATTTGGTATTAAGAATTTAGGTGAATATACTGATTTATATTTGAAATGTGATGTCTTACTATTGTGTGACATATTTGAGAAATTCCGATCTATGAGTTTATTTCATTATGAGCTTGACCCTTGTCATTATGTTTCATCACCGTCATTGAGCTGGGACGCTATGCTGTTGTTAACTAAAGTAGAATTAGATTTAATATCTGATATAGAAATATATCAAATGCTAGAAAAAGGTATCAGAGGAGGTCTTGCTCAATGCTCGATGCGATATGCAAAGGCTAATAATAAATATTTGTCAGACTACAACGAAAAAGAACTCAGCACATTTTTAGTTTACTTAGATTGCGTAAATTTATATGGTCATGCTATGACACAAAGACTTCCCACTGGAAATTTTAGATTTTTAACAAAACCTGAAATAGCTTTATTTGAAATCGCATCCGTTTCCACTGGTAGTGACGAAGGGTACATACTGGAAGTTGATATTCATTATCCTCCTGATATACACGACGAACATTCTGATTTGCCATTTGCACCAGAAAAATTATCCGTTCCTATTCCATGTGATAGCAAAAACACAAAACTAATTGCTAATCTGTATGATAAATATAGATATGTCATCCACTATGTTCACTTACAAAAATGTTTAAAGAATGGCCTTATATTATTGAATATCCACAAAATTCTAGCATTTACTCAAAAAAATATCTTAGAACCATACATAAATCTTAATACAGCACTCAGACAAAAAGCTACCTCAGATTTCGAAAGAGATTTTTTCAAAAAGCAAAATAATTCAATATTTGGTAAAACAATTGAAAACAAAAGGAAACAAGTGGATGTTAAATTAGTTAATGTGTGGAAAGATTGCTTTAATAAGACCAATAAAATAAAAGGGGCAGAAAAATATGTGAGTGCTCCTAATTTAAAAAATATGGCTATTATTTCAGAGAACCTTGTTGCTATTCAATTAGAGCCTGCTAAAGTTGTTTTAGATCGACCAATATACATTGGTTTTACAATACTTGAATTAGCAAAGTGTCATTTATATCAATTTCACTATTCTGTTATGAAGAAAATATATAAAGATGGCATAAACCTTTGTTATACTGACACTGATAGTCTCTTGTATTTAATACATACTGATGATTTTTATAAAGACATGAAACAAAATATAAAATATTTTGATACTAGCAACTTTGAAGAAAATAATATTTATGCTATTCCGAAAGCGAATAAACAAATACCTGGCTATTTTAAGGATGAGATGGGTGGAGATGTCATTACTGAGTTTATTGGTTTGAGGGCTAAATTATACTGTATCAATAGTTTAAACAATACAATTAAAAAAGCTAAAGGAGTTAAAAAATCTGTTTCTAATAAACTCACAATTGAAAAATATAAAAATACTTTGCATAATGGCATAAATGTCAGAGATACTATGTATGTCATTCGATCTAAAAATCATAAGTTGTATACACAGAAAATTAATAAATTAGTACTTAATGGAAATGATGACAAACGTCAAATAAAAAAAAATAAAAATTGTACTCTACCTTGGGGTCATCATCGTACTATGTTTTAAGCTGTTATTTTGACTATGTACTCACCTAATTTTATTATTTAATATTTACTTTCTTTTATGTTTATAATGTTACAATAATATATTATTGCTTAAACAATAAAATTTCATGAGTTATAACATTTCTCGTTTTATTTTTCACTGTATGTCCCTGTGTAATAAATATAGGCACTCATTTGTCTAAAGAAGTACCTATAAACCGAGTCTGAGTTCAATTGTCAGCCCAATTAAATTTTATAACTGTTTCTCTGAAATCCTTAGTAAAATTATTATTTTATCAGCACCCTAATTGCGTAACACACTATTACTCTCAATTTTAATCATTTGAAGCATATTTCTAATCCTGGCTCCATAATCAAGTTCGAAAATGTGTCTGCTCGACAACGCAAATAACACAATGACCATTTCATGATAGCGTACAATTAACCTGCAGAAGTAATGACAATAGGCCAATTATTATAATTATAATATCATTGGTTTTCAGAGAGTCGATAAACTAGTACAGTATTTTGATTAAGTGTTGTCTGTATAAGATTACAATGCATTAATTTAAGGTATATAAGCAAAAATCAATAATGTAAAATGTATTGAAATATTTTAATACAAAACAAATTATTTGTAATCAAATAAATATGTTTAAATGATATTCTATGCCTACTTCCTATTTAAACTACATAGTAAAAAATTAAACTCCAGTATAGTTTATAGTCATAATATTTATTTAATGTTCACAGAAATGAAATCTTTTGTGATTGTTATTATTATTATTATTTATATAACATTTTTACAGTCGACTATACATGTATAAAATAATAAAATAAAATACTTAATCAAATCTTGAAGCAGTAATAAACAATATGCAACGAAATATAATAATTATTATTATTAACTCAACTATACATTTTTGAAAGTAAAAACTACGACTATTTATTATTAACTAGGTATACAAAAATTATCTAAAACTGCTCCGGCTCACTCAACTTTTTCCCAATTTTTTTAATAAGGGTCTCTGCTGTTTCCATCACTTCGTCATAAGTTTCATGCACCACATATTGTACTCTCACACATGCATTGTCACTATCACTATAATCATTTTCATTCTTAGAGTCTTTAATTTTATGCACTTCTAATTTAATTAGATGACCTCCATTACTGCTTTTCCCTCGACGAGCAATGTATGATGTCGATGATCCTAATGTACATTTTCTCTTTTTTGAAGACTTTTTAGAGGTTTGAGCTTGATCGTTTCCGTTGAGCAGCTTTTCAATTTTAGCACTCTCATTTAAACCTTCGATATATGGTTCATAGTTGCCCTGGGAGTAAAAAAATGGGCTCATTATAGGATTGCCATTGAGGACCTCGGAGCTCCACTGCAAAAATAATAAATAAATTAGCATGTAAACGAAAATAACAACATGATAAAAAAATCTACCCCTATAAAATATAAAAACAAAGATTACCTCACGTAATCTGGATTGTTCCTGTTCTACAGAAATCACATTTTCATTGTCCAAAATGCTGGGGCTGTAGGATGGTGACGGAGCTCGAGACATGATTCTGAAAAAAAGTATTTACAAATAACACTAATAAGATGACCCACTGACCTAAATATTAAACAAATATTTAATTTATTATTTTTATTTGATTAGTTAATATTCATACACTTACCTTTAGACTGAAAATATTATTTAAATCGTGCACAACAGCGCAAGGTCCTACTCCTATCAGCTACTGCAATGAAGTGTAATGTTTAATTACTTTGACATACTCGTACTACAATATGCTCTCCTTTCAGGTATTAGTCACAAATACATTTATGCAGGTAAGACGAGAACATACTCTTAATAACGACAGGTCTAAACCTGTTGTTTGAATATGCGTTCGCATCGCATATTCATATATAAAGGATAGTAAGTAATGAAAATAAATAATAGGCAAGATGAAGTTGATCAAACAACCCATATCCCTGAACGTGAATAATATCAATTTCGATGACTCAGTTCGGCAGATTAGACACAGTGCTTTATTGCCTAATACGATTCGTTGCATAATATGCGGACCCTCGAACTGTGGCAAAACAAACGTTATGATCAGTTTATTGTTGCATGAAAATGGTCTTAAATTTCAAAATCTTTATCTTTACTCGAAAACTACTTTCCAACCAAAATATCGTTTCTTAAGTGAAGTATTAAGAAGAGTGCCTCAGATTAACTTCAACGAGTTCAATGACGATAAAGAAGTCATATCTCCCAGTGAAGCTTTACCAAATTCTATATTTATATTTGATGATGTTGCATGTGAAAAGCAAATTAATATTCGTAATTATTTCTCTATGGGTAGACATAAACAAATTGATTGCTTTTACTTATCGCAAACCTACTCAAAAATACCAAAACAGTTGTTACGTGATAACGCCAATTTTCTTATAATATTTAAACAAGATGATGTAAACTTAAAGCATATCTATGGAGAACACGTCAACTCTGAGCTTTCATGGAATCAGTTCAAAGATATTTGTAAAACTGTTTGGAGTAATCCACACCAATTTCTTCTTATTAACAAAGAGTCAGCATTAAATAATGGCAGGTACAGACAGAATTTTGATATTTTTTTTAAATTTGATTAAAGGTATATACATATAAGTAAATGACACACAAAAACAAAATTAGTATTGTTTGTTCTTCAGCTGAATACAGTTGTTACAACATGGAGAAAAATGTTAAATTAGAATTAGTGAAGTCTGTAGACTCTATAAAGAATAAAATAAAACAAATGAAGAACCAGGAACACTCATTGAACTTGTCACTCGATAAAATGCTAAAACCTGTCACAGATCCACTTAAAACCCTAGTTGATTCGAATATATCTATGGAAAAAATTAAACATTTAGAAAATACAACGCTCACTAATTCTAAAGACATTGAATTGGATGACTTCAATACTAGCTCATCTACAAAGTTTGAAGACTGCTGCGATCCAAAACTAAATTCTACCCAATCACTTAAAAAATCTAATAAAACGGAATTACCTGATAATTTAGAAATTTCATTAGAGGGTTGTGATATCCATGATATTTATGATGGTGTAAATATACCGTTTGGAATAAGAAGTGTAAAAAAAACTTTATTTTTGGGTAATTCAGTAGTATCATTTTCTAAAATTGATAGTTTAGATGGCGATAGTGACATTTTAATTAAAATCGATGACAAAACCTATCAATTAACGGCTGGTCTAAAAGAACTTTTACTCCGAAGAAAACCTGAATTAAAGTTAATATCGAGCGAAGATAAACTTGTCTATAAGGATATGCTGCATTATACAAATGCTCATAAGAGAAATTTTGATCCTAATGGACAAATAAGAGGCGATAAAGGAATAAAATATCGTGAAATAATCAAACCATTGTTTTCCGAGTCGTCAAACGATGATAAACTTGCTCACACTAAACTTGGAGGAAACTTACCAACGCTAAAAAAATACAAAAACAGCATCGACTTGGTTTATTGGGATAATCCTAACGAATTAGTCGAGAGATTGAAACTATTAGTAGCTTCAAGAGATGCTGGCAATACAAACCATGATAATGAAATTTTATCGATAATTGAAGAATTAAAAGAAGCTGCCATAATTAAAGAATAAATAGTCATAATAATATGCTTTACATTCAGTATTATACTAGGATTCAAGACAAATATACTGAATTCTGAATATGAGCAAAGCCGACGTGGTAAATGAAATTCATAAAAACGCGAGAGTGAACTTTCCGCGAAGACATGTTATTATGAAAGATATAGACGACCTGTGGCAAGCAGATTTAATTGATATGCAATCAATTTCAAAAGAAAATAAAAATTACAGATTTATTCTTGCTATCATTGATACATTTTCTAAATGTGCTTGGGCCTTTCCTCTGAAAAGTAAAACCAAAGATGATGTATGTAACTCTTTCAAAATTTTGTTGACTATAGGACGTGTTCCTAAAAATCTGCAAACGGATAATGGAGCAGAATTTTATAATAATAAATTCCAAAAGCTTATGAAATCTAATCAAATTAACCACTATTCAACCTTCTCAACAAAAAAGGCTTCGATAGTTGAACGATTTATCAGAACATTAAAATCTAAACTTTATAAGGAATTTAGTTTAAAAGGCAATTATAATTGGGTAGATAATACCCTTAATGACGTTATTTATAAATACAATCACAGTTACCATCGGACAATCGATGACATCCCCGCTAACGTGAATAACATAAATAAAAAACGAATATTGGAAAGATACTTAAGATTGGTAAAAAATCATAGTATAAAAAGCAAGTTTAAAGTAGGTGATTATGTACGTATCAGTAAGTACAAAGGAACATTTGAAAAAGGATATACCCCCAACTGGTCATCGGAAATATTTAAAATTCGAAAAATACAATATACAACTCCAATCACCTACTTAATTGAAGATACATTCAGATGTCAACCTATTTTAGGGGCATTTTATGCGCAAGAGCTTCAAAAGACAAAAAATCACAATATATATCTAGTTGAGAAAGTTCTTAGAAGAAAAGGAAACAGGGTTTTAGTAAAATGGTTAGGTTTGTCTTCTGCTGAAAACAGTTGGATTGATAAATCGAATATAGTATTTTAAAATAAAAATAAAATTAACTCAACAACAAAGTCATTGATGAAGCGTTTAAGTATTTATTATAGTGCTCGATTTAGATTCATTAGTCTTATAATGTGTATTGGAGAGAGTAGTCTTCTCAATTGGCTTATAAACAATTTACCATTTGAATTACACTTACCAGGATACAAGTATTGTGGTCCTGGTACAAAATTAATTAAAAGACTTACACATGGAGATAAAGGTATTAATAAATTAGACGAATATTGCAAAGAACACGATATTGCCTATCATAAATCATCAAACTTAAAGGATCGATACAAAGCTGATTTAATTTTGTTAAAAATGGCAAAAGAGCGAGCAGTTGCCTCGGACGCGAGTGTATGTGAAAAAATCACCGCACAATTAGTAAGCAAGGCAATGTCTACAAAAATTAAAACTGGCTCTGGCCTAAAAAAAAACAACAAAGAGCATTCTCGGAAAGTTACACCGGGAAAAGGGTTAAAAAATAAATTTAAAAATGTTATTAGTAAAACAAAAAGACATATGAAAAAATTAAAACCAAAATGCAAAAAAGTGGCAATAGAATTAGCTATGGCTGCAGCCAAAGAAATAGCTGATTATTCATCCATTCAACTTCCTCGGGTTATTCCTATACCAAAAACTGGTGGTGTATTACCTTTGATTCCTATTTTTGCTGGATTATCAGCGGCGGGAGCGCTAGCAGGCGGTGCAGCTGGTATTGCCAAGACCATCAATGAATTCAAGATAGCTAAAAAGCTGTTGGCTGAATCGAAGAGACATAATGAAAAAATGGAAGCTCTTTGCATTGGAAAAGGCTTACAAATTAAACCACATAAAGATGGGCTTGGAATTTTTGTATCGAATAAAAAAAACTAAGATATCGGCTACCCAAACGAGCCTTAACTAACTTCGACATTTTGAAGTATGGAAATAATATTCCTTATTTTCGAGGTGTATTTATGAGAGATGAGCTCCCTAAACAACCTTTTAAAAAAGAGTGCGGAGTTATTAATTTAGATTGTTCTAAAAATCCAGGTTCTCATTGGGTAGCCTATACAAAATACTATGATTATATTGAATATTTTGATAGTTATGGAAATCTTAAACCGCCAAAGGAATTTATAAAATACTTAGGTGCTAAAGTACACTATAATTATGATAATATACAACACGACCACCCTTACAATTGTGGACACCTATGTTTAAATTTCTTAAAGAATTTTTGGTGTCGCCAAGGAATAAAATAAGCAGGATCTTCCAGGAACGTTCAGTATACAAGTATGTCTATTACGGTCACCATCTCTGGAAATAAATCAGAATTGGTGTCATACTTTCAACCACCTCTGCATTTATCCGATCAATATGAGTGTGGTTTGTTATACTTTTCAGTATTAAATTCTATACCAAATCTGTGCGTTAACGATGGTGCCCCGCCTGTGATCAGAATCGAATGTGATCTAGTGTACGGTTCATATTCCAACGGATTACCAACTCATATTATTCATGAATTTGTGTCAAATACTGATACAGGCCATCGGTACACAGAAACACCACAAAACATTATATACTTTCCAGTGAACAAAAATATAATTTCATCAATATTTGTTAAGATTGTTGATCAATTTGGTTACTGTATTAACTTTGGAGAAGAGCATATTCAACTACGACTTCATTTAAGAAAAACACAATGATTTTGTTTTATAAAAACCCTACCGTCAAAATAAAGCGTCCTATTTCTTATACAACCACCAAGGTGCAAAGACGTAAGAAAAAGCTTAAGAAATTGACCAAAACGAATAAAGATTTTCTTAAAGCTCTTGGTTTTAAACTATGAATATGCTACAAATTACCGAATCACCACACTTCGATACTTCGATTGAAAGCTATGAAGTCCATTCTTACAATCCCTACAATAACAGCTTTAGAGAAAACGATGAAATCAGAATTCCCATACACCAGCAAGATATATACGTGTTACCGTCAGGCAGTTCAATTTATGTCGAAGGTCAAGCAAAGTTCTTCGACAAAGATGGAAAGGCAATTAAGAAAACTGTTACGTTCAGTAACAACCCTATTATGTTTTTGTTTCAAGATATCAGATACGAAATGAATGGTATTGAAATAGATCGTATTAAACATTCTGGAATAACATCAACAATAAAGTCATACGTTTCAATGAATGATGGAGAAAATAAGGTTGCTGCTTTGTGGGGTTGGAATGTAGGTGGATTTAAAAACGATGGATATTTTAGTGCTATTGTACCTCTTAATAAGATTTTAGGATTTGCTGAGGATTACAGCAAAATTGTGATAAATTGTAAACATGAACTTATACTGAATAGGAGTAACTCTAACTTAAACAGTATCTTAGTAACTGATGACGTTACACATTTTCAAATAGATATACAAAAAGTACAATGGCGTGTACCGCATATAAAAGTATCAGATCGCGAACGGTTGACTCTCCTTAAACATTTAGAAAGAGATAAACCTATTCAAATGGCGTTTAGAAATTGGGATTTATATGAGTATCCTTTACTCCCCAAAACCACAAAACATTCTTGGTCAGTTAAAACTGCATCACAATTAGAGAAACCTCGATATTTAATATTTTGTTTACAAACTAATAGAAAAAATAATAAAAATAAAGATAGTTCACTGTTCGATCACTGTGGAGTTACAAACATAACACTATTTTTGAATTCACAGTATTATCCGTATGAACCTCTTTGCTTAAATTTTGCTGAGAACAAATACAATATATTATACGAAATGTATGTGAAATTTCGTCAGTCGTATTACAATTGTCCTGCAGACCCCTTGCTTGATTTAGTTGATTTCAAGGCGAAGGCACCTCTCTTTATTATAGACTGTTCAAGACAAAATGACAGTTTAAAGACAGGTCCCGTAGATGTGCGTCTTGAGATTGAATGCTTAGAACCAATACCAGATAACACAACTGGATATTGCTTAATTATTAACGATAGACTTGTGGAATATAAACCTTTGAGCAACATAGTGCGCAGGTTATCATGACTGCCATTGTAGATGTTCAGGGTTTTAAAACAGAAGCAAATGAATTTATCTTAAAAGAAATTGCTGTATTATACAATAAAAAAATTCAAGTGTTTTTAATTAGACCACCATATCCATTTTATAATTTGACAAGACCAGAAAGACGGCGAGTTAGTTGGATTGAGCGTAATAGAAAGATATACTGGTGTGAAGGAGTGGTGCCTTATTCAAATTATCAGAATTTGATTGTAGATATTTTAAGAGATAAATATGTTTACACTAAAGGTATTGAAAAAGTGTTATGGTTAAAAGAGATTCTAAATAATGATAATGTAAATAATTTAGAAGATAAAGGTTGTCCTACTTTATTAAGTTTACACAAAAAATATGAACATTCTCATGAACTGTATAGTTGTATTTATCATGACTCAATATGTGCTTTAAAAAATGTTTTATGTTTAAACAAATGGTGCTTTGATAATAAATTTTTGGGTTAAATATTTTACTATTTTATTTATTTTTAGCGTCCCATCCCACCAACTCATTCACGTTTACATGTTTATAAGTTGCTAGCAACGCCTATTTGACTTCATTATACTTTCATAAACATCAGTATCAACAACTCGAGCGTACATAATATGTCTCAAAATAAATACAATCCTCGTTATGATACATATCATAGATATAAAGTGCGCTTATTTTCATTCAACCATTATTGGGCGACGGCTGATTCAAAGAAAGCTGTGGTAACGGAAATGGCTGATGCTGGATTCTTTTATTGTGGAAATAGTATAAATGATAAGGCAGCATGTTTTTCATGTGGAGGTGTTATCGAAGATTGGGAAACTTACGATGATCCTTGGATGCAACATGCAATATATTTTCCTCGATGTTTTTATTTGAATGCTGTGAGAGGGAGAGATTATATTAATAAGTGTCTGAAACAGTATACAGATTTTTATTAGTTAGAAAACTGATCAATTGTTAAACTCGCCATAAGCGATATTGTACCACTGTATCAGTTCGACGTCGTAGAATAAAATACAATATCCAATCTACAACTATATTGTAGAGTGTAGAGTGATCCAGAACCGATTCGTGTATGTGTAGAAAATTGGGGGTCCTGGATCATATTTTGTATGTGTGGAGAATTGGGGGTTCTGGATCATATTCTGTATGTGTGGAGAATTGGGGGTTCTGGATCATATTCTGTATGTGTGGAGAATTGGGGGTTCTGGATCACATTCCGAGCGGAGCGAGGAACAAGTGATCCAGAACCCCCAATTCTACCCTACTAACGATATTTATTGTATTTAGGGGACCTAAACATAACATGTCATAATCACAATAAAATCCATCCAGTATTACGGAATCTTAGTAAAAACTATGGAGTACTAATAATAGCGGTTCCGGACCAAGATTATTTGTTCCCGCTTCATCGTACGCTTCAACGCACACTACGATTATCAGCTATAGTTCGAACGCACACAGACACATTGCGCTCCTATAATTACCTAATCTAGTAGCGCGCAGAAATTGATAGGGACTCTTAAGAATAAAAATCTTTTATAAGTGATTGCAAAATGTTTATTCGTTATAATTTTATAAAGTATAAATAAACTTCTAGTTTAGGACTTATTGTGGTTATAGCTTAAGTATTCATTTTCATTACGAAAAGAAGATTGAAACTAAACCTCAAAATAATCCTTATTACGAATATGCTACAATATAATTTTATTATTATTTACAATTTTTTATTTAATACAAGCTGTTAATTTGCATCCTCGTCAAATTTCAGGAGGTTGTCATAAAAGACATAAATAAAATGAATAGAAGTACGGTAGCGGGCAATAACTAGTAAGCGCTGCTTTTTTTTGTTGTTGAAATTTTACAGTATTTCAGAATTAAACCCTTAATTCAATACAAATAAAACAGAATCACCCGACTACTCACGCAGCGACAATGCAGCTGTGTGCGTGAGTGTCGACGTCTTACCTACGATTCGATTCTACGAAAGACCGAGCAATGACCGGTAGCAATAATTTTAATTTACCTAATTTTATTTCGAAAATCACCTACATTATTGTCATAAATTTCGCTTGATAATTAACTCATTTTTGAGCATAATTGGAATACGGAAATCTTACTAATGACAGTAATACTAGTGCGCCAAAGAAAAGTTCACTGACCTGTTATCAGATGATTAATAAAATGTTAGCTTTGCTATAGCCTTCAACCTAAAGTTTTCGTAGTGATTTTGTTTTTATTTGTGGATTAAATTGGTTGATTTGTTTGCTTAGGACCGGCAATAATACCTACCTTAGTTGGTGTACCTATCTACTAAGTCTAAAAATGTTTTCTACGTTTGATGGAATGGAAAGACGTGCTAGTTAAGTGTAAGTATGTGGTATACTTTCTACTCTTAGGTATTATTGGCGTAGTTAACTAATAAAATTGATTAAGCTAACAACGTATTTACAAAATGTACAAATAAATAAATTACCTACTTAAGTTACCCGGAGGTATTGTTCAAAGTGACCACCATCACACTCTTCGCACAATCGAGAACGACGTAGCTGGTTTTCTTTCAGCTTACGTAACACTAACACATTCGTTTTTAAAATGTCGAAAGCACTAATGATCCTTGCACGTATTTTCTGTCTCAAAATTCAAAATGTAATCCGCACGGCATTATCACCTGGGTGAATGTCGTGGAATGGGTGTTGCAGCCTTGCAGCTCACGCTTCAGTAGGCGCCACACTGTAGTGTGGTGCAATCCAAAGCGTTGACCAGCCTCCCGCGTGCTTGCCCGTGGGTCTCGCTGGAAGTATTCCAGGATGTCTTCCTGCAAGGCGACAGGCCGCGAGCTTGAGCATGCCGGGGAACGTCAAAACTGCCGATGATCCCGCAGTCTGCGTAGCAGCCAGCATGACGCTCTGTGACGGGGGTTCCCGATCGGGAAACATTTCTACGAACATCCGCATGGCTCCACGTAGGCTGTCTCCACTGATGGCATACAGGCGGACCATCTCCACCAACTCGACATTTGAGTAATTGTCCGTCATCTTGCACTTTGTACGTACGTCTCAATGATGTACCGCGAAGCGGAATTTGCGCCCGAACGTTTCGGCGACTTCAAACACACTGTTAGTTCCGGGGCGGCGGGGTCGCGGGGGCGTGTCCAGGAGCGGCGCGTGATTGGGGGATGGGATTGATTACCTACGAATTTATCGAATGATCGTTGCGTATGCGTTGTATGTATTGTTTGCGTTTGTTTGTGTGTGAAAGCGCGGTTATAGGGCTAGTAACAGACGGGCCGCGTTTAAATACGGCTGGTTCACACTTACGGATTTCAGTAAATAAGAAAAAAAATAAAAAAAATACCTACTCATTTTATTGTTGATTTGGGTCGAGAATCATTAGCATAATTACGTCCTTGAATTTGACTAGGATGCAAATCAACATCTTGTATATTTTTTTTATTTTCTAATTCCTTGCTTTCCATCGCTGTATCGCAAAATGTAAACGTTCTTGTTTATGATTTTCAATCAACAATGGTTTTTGAGCTGGTTTTCGTTTGCACGGTGAACGGTTCGTAAAGACGTGTCGAATAATAATTCGGCAATATATCTCGTTGGTATATAACCAGTCGCTTTCGACTGGCAAGGCTACCCTCTTCCTTATTGAGTGACCCTCCGACTCACAGAAGGTAATTTCTCTAAAACAAAAAAGAAGTACTCTTAGGCTACTAGCAAAATACGAATAAGTAAGTATTACCTACGATTTAGAAACAAAATTATAATGAAAATAGAAATGTTACATATAACTATAATAATCATCATTTAAAATCTAGGACTTCGAAATTATAATTTTTTCATCTATTTAGACCTTATAATACGTTTCAAAAAAATAACTACAAAAATCAGCAGTTCTATTTTAATAAAATAAATGTTTGAAAAAATAATTAAAACATATTTATAACACTCACATTCAGTTCGATTTCATAAGATATTTGTGTTATATTAAGTCCACTTTTATGCAGCGCAATCATAATTTGCTTTCGTTTCAATATTCTGCATTTTAAAAGGAACTACAACACGGCTAATAGATAGAACACAGACACACGTCGCTATCCCACAATAAACAACCAACCAACAACGTTCTATTTAATCGCGGGAATGACTCGTATAACTTAACTGTGTCTACCTTATAATTTATTTATTTAGATATCTGTGGGTATAATCATAAAGTTTTACGAATTAAGCGCACAAGACTTATAGTCAAAAGCGTGATTATTCAAAGTAGTTATTAAAACATTAAAAAAACTATCATCGCGCGTGAGATTTGAACTCACGCATCGCTACGCAGAACGCACTTACCCAGATATGATAACCGCTAGGCTATCATGCCATATACCGTAGCGGTTGAATTTATGAAATACAATCAGTTGCAAATGAATGTGAGTGTGTGTGTCTATAGTAGAGAAATGACTCATTAAAAGAAGGTCGTAAGTAAAACCAAAGTGTCAATCTATTGCTTTGTGAAATTGCTACTCCACTTATGTCCCTTACCGTACCTATGGAGAAGAACGGGCAAGAAACTCCATGGACACTCTTTTAAATTATATTTTTACAAAAATATTAGTTACATCATTAATGTTGAATTTATAATAATATGTGAGAACGATGTAAAAAAAGACGTATGCGTTAAAAGCGTCCAGAGTACAGCAAATAGTAAATAAAAAAAACAACAATCCAAAAATAAAATAATTAAAAATAAAAATAAGCCGAGGCAGCCGAGTGATGACCAGCCCCAACTCACGGCGCCCGTTCACGAACATGACGCATAGATCAGCACCATTCAGCTCAACCATTTTGAAGGGAGCTAAATGATCTAACACACACGCCACCTGTTGGATCATCATCATCAGCCTGCTTTAGTTTACTGCTGGACACCGGTCGCCCTCAAGGCGCCCTATTTATATTGAAACGCCTGATCAATATCACATGGCAGCAATTCGTCTAACTAGCTTTAATTATTGTCCTTACTAATTGTTATAATTATGTGTCCGTCTTCTTGCACTTCACTTGCCTTTGAAATCTCATGTTGTTAACACCAATTTTTAAATTATATTTTGCTAATATTGAGTATCCAGTTATTCTTCCGGCATATCCCCAATTCCCGAACATGATCCGTAACGAGCCGGATAACGTATAATACAAAGGAGATCAGCGGTTTTAAGGTTGTTCATTACATGATCTCCCAGCCACTTTCTCGCTAGATGGCGGCACATTCCCACTTTCGAACATTTTCAATTTTTACGCCTAATTCAGAAAGCTTTGAGAGACAACTTTATTATATGCGTCAACTAACGCATTAACTTAATTTTTTTGGATATTCACTTTGCTTGTTAACTCTTCTCATACAAAGATTTGTACCCCTAAACATTTTGCCGTTTCACTTTATTTCTTTACACAGTTTACACACACATATGCAGTACGATATATATTACTTTCGATAGAACTAGATGGCGTTGTATTCATAAACTTGGTTTGAAATAAATAGTCCAGATGGCGTTAATTAAAATAAAATATTTTTATGATGACCGTCCTCATTCAATAATATAAAAACTGAAAAGAATATTTATGTATTTCTATTTTGTTTCCTATAGGCTCATATAACGATTGGTCACATTTTCAAGACCACAAATTATCCAATTATAGATATATTAGGTAGGTATTACTTAATTATTGTAAACTGTAAATAGGTTTATTTGTGTTTGAACCAAATTTAGATTATGTCAGTAACATAAACACATACTGACAGAATCTAAATTTGGTTTTGTCGTGTCCTAAATAAATAATAGACTCAGTCAAATAATTTATTTCAATTAAGCACATAAAAGGCACATTTAAACATCAAAGTCAAAGCATTTATTTCAAATAGAATTGATTCTAGTCGCCCCTTCCAAAGGGTAGTTTTCGTATGGAGAAGAATGGGCAAGAAACTCCACCGTTACTCTTAAAATGTTTTACAATATTTTGCATACATTAATTATGTAATAAATATGTGAAGACGATGCACCTAAAATAAAATTACTATACAACAATAGGTAAAAGAATTAAAAACGAAACCATGACATATAAATTAATTATCTGATAGATACATGGTGCTCACATATTTCGCACTGCTCACACAAGACTGTATCAACTCAAAAATTTATTTCTCACACAATCCTGTATTAACTCCAGGAAATAACTTGATAACCTGCAATCTCTGAATTACTCATAATTAAAGAAACCCCTTAATTTTATCACTAATTTTAAAACAGTGTTCACTTTTTACAATCGTTAACAGGAAACGAGTAATCAGTTTTCCATAATTTCTGAAAAAAGCTTCATTTTGAGTTGATACAGTCTTGTGTTAGCAGTGCGATTTACAAACATGGTAAATGTAAACGATTTTCATTAAAAACAAATTAACAAGTAATAAGTCAGGGTGTGAGTTAAAGTAATTACAGAATGTAAATCAATGTCAAAAAAATAATAACTTTTACAACTAAATTAGCAACCAGTTTGATTTTGTCTAGACTCTAGATTGACTTATGGAGCAGGACCAGCATCAATATTTATAATAAAAACTTAAATTTGATTGAAATGTTTTACAATATTTTGTATAAGTAGGTACATTAATTATATAATTAAGTATATGTGAAGACGATATTACTATACCACAATAGTTCAAAATAATTAAAAATTGATATTTTTAACAAATAACATAAACTATACATTGCTACATACAAAACATGACACGTCGAAACATATAAGTACCTATCTCACAATAACACACAAGTAGCTTGCTAACCTAACATAGTTTCAAGAATACCTACACTTACACAATTTTGAATTTCTAGCTGGTACCTAAATAAACAAGTGAAAATATCTACAATGAAAAATCTTATGAACTAATAAATAACACAATTGATTAAAATATACATTGATATACTGTACAAAGATACATGAATTTAAAATTAAGTATTACAATAAAAATATCTTCTGTTCTACACGCTGCTTTTTGTTGGTTTATCAATCGTGTGTTTCCTTTCCGTCCAAATCTCATGAACAATAAACTCAACTACTGGAAGCCGCAGTTTTCACTGTAACAAATGAATTAACACAATTTTGTAAAGACTATTCTATACTGAACCCAAACCTCAGACCCTAGAAATAATTTAGTTATATTATTCATACCTTTTAATTCCTTGATGTCTTGACATTTAGCATTTTTCTGGACGCGTCTCAAAATAATTTCATCCCGGTTGACCTCTATGACAGTCAATGGTTGGGTGACAGATATGAAGCAAATGAAGTAACATTTATTCATTTTGGTAATTCGCAATTGACCCTGGACCTAGAATCAAAATAATAATAGCAATTAAAACAAATATTCCGAGGAACGTAATTTTTTTATACATGAACAAAGATATAATAGTACCTATTTGTTACTTACTTGATAATAATCATGTTTTTTGTTCATAACTAAAACATAATTGAGGAAAACAATAGGAAAATTTCTATTTCCTGATGCTACTCTAATATTTTGAGATTTCCTTTCCAAAGAAAACATTTTATGTTTAAAACAGCATTTACTGCCAATGTTGTTTACTGAAATACGTAATCGCCCAATATGAAGATCGCTGAGTTGCTGCCCTACATTTTGTTCAACAGGTCGAAGTGCAAATGCAAGTGCAGTGAAAGTGACGTCAATGAACATTTTCTTGTAGACTATAATTTGAACAATCTGACATTCTATAATCATACTTCGATTAGGTCTCTTCTCTTTTATTTTTATAAGTAATTAATGTAATTTTCCTAATTAAATCTTGAATTAAATATTTTCCTAAGTTAATTTGGTTTTTTTTTCGATCCTCTGACTGCAGCTAACGTAATTGGCGCAGTCGGTAGGATACTCGCGGGTCGGTTCGCGAGATCGGGAATAGGTAGCTAGGCTTCGTTACTAATTCGCGCCGCGAGTCACCCGGGTGGCTATCAAGTCCCAAGACCGAGTATCCAGAATCTACGGACCTGCTGCAGACCAGGAGGAGAATCCAGCAATCGATTCACGAAGAGAACCAGATGAAACCTATGTGAGTACACTTGAATTGATCTCGTGTTGCTTCCTTTATTTTAGTACTATCCTTAATTACCCTTTAGTGTGTTAGTCTTACCGCTTCAAGATTTATCACCCTAGAGCTAACAGTTCTCGCGGGTCTGAATCACGTCAGGCTCGCCAGCATCAATTAGATAGTTGTAGAGATACAGATTTAAATCAGTCTTTAAGCGACTTAATCGACGAAATGTCTCACGATCCCGATACGATATTTAAGGCTCTCCGCCTTGTCCCGGATTTCGATGGAAACCCTAACGTACTGACAAGGTTTATTAACGTTTGCGATCAATTAGCAATTAAATATCTTAGTAACGCTCCAGGTAGCGAGTTTTCAAATCTTTGTCTTATCAACGGCATACTGAATAAGATAACAGGCCCCGCCTCGTGCACGCTCAATTCCAACGGGATACCTGAAAGTTGGTTAGGGATTAGATCCGCCCTGATAAATAATTTCTCCGATCAAAGAGACGAACCGGCTCTGTACAATGACCTCTCGCTTGCTACTCAAGGTAATCGGACACCCCAGGAGTTTTATGACCAATGCCAAACGTTGTTCAGTACTATAATGACCTATGTGACTTTACACGAGACAGTATCTACAACTATAGAAGCTAAGCGCGAACTCTATAAGAAGATTACTATGCAAGCATATGTTCGTGGACTTAAGGAACCTCTAGGATCCCGTATACGTTGCATGCGTCCTCCCACTATAGAGAAAGCCCTGGAATATGTCAAGGAAGAGCTCAATATAATTTATCTTCAACAACGTAGCGAACCTTCTAAGACTCATGCCATCCCTAAAGCTGCGCTACAGCCCCTACTTTCAATTGCTCCATCACCGCGGAATAATTTCCCAATGCCAGTACCCAATTGGCCCGTTCCCGTGGGACAGCAGCCTGTGAGGCCTCCGCCTCAACCTTTCAGGCTACCACCACCAGGTGCACATAATATGCGTAACCCTACGAACACCCAAAGGATGTTTATTGCACCACCTCCTAACTACAACCCCCGGAGTAACGTATTCCGTGTTCCACCTCGGAATAATCCATCACAACTTCAAACCCCTCAACCAATGAGTGGCGTCCAACGTTTCACCCCGAAGACATTACCGCATTCCCAAATGATGACTGGACATGACTGGACTAAGTCAGGAAACCCACCTCCAACAAATTATTTAAATAACCGAGAAATGAACTTGAATGAATGCTCGACACATGACGACGGCTACTCATATTACAATAACTATGACTGCTATCGTGACCCCGTTTACAATTACTACGGCGATTATTATACTAGTGATTCGCCCGAGTTCACTTCTGACGTAACTTATTATACGACTGACGAGCACCCGCTGACCGAAGAAAATCAACCACAGCCAAGTTCTAGCAATGCTGAGCAGGATTTTCGGGAAGTCTCGACATTAAGAAAACAAAGATAGAATTAAACCTCCAGACACAGAGGCAGTTGCCATATATCCAAATAGCCCATCCTCCTCTTAAACTACTGATAGACACGGGCGCGAACCGGTGACAAACATACATGCAACTAGTAGAAATGATTTTTCTATTACATTGCCTTGCTTCCCTGAGTTTCTTGATAAAGATGATATGGTGTGTTCCCAACCAGTCACACTGTAACATGTCACAGTGTGACTCGTTGGGAACAATCGGTTAGGTTAGGTTAAAACTGAGACCCCTCTACGCACGAGCCGAGCGAGCGAAGCGAGCGGTGCCGCGGCAGCGGCCGGCGAGTGCCAGAAACGACTTGCGCAAATAGAAAAAAAAGAGCTAAAAAGAGAAAATTTATTCACATGTATAACTCGCGAAATGTGAACCTTTACGAGGACACAATACCAGCAAAGTCATCTAAAGTGATTAGAGTCCCCTTAGATGCGACGGACGGTGACGCTTTTATCCCGGAACAAATCATTTGCAACTGCATAATTCACGAGTGTGTAACAACTGTCACTAATAACCGCGGTTACTTAGAGATAGAAAATACCACCGCGAACGATATTATTTTCTCACTCGACAGTCCGACGCACGCAGAACTACTTAACATCGAATGCGTACGCACCCGACCGGTCTCACGTATTGACGACGTCATCTCGCGCTTACGTACCGAACATTTAAACGAAGAAGAAAAGGCCAACCTAACCACTCTTTGCTCTCGCTACGCGGATGTTTTTTATATTGACGGTGAACAACTGACTTTCACCAACAAGATCAAACACCGGATCAGAACCACCGACGAGGTCCCTGTGCATGCTAAAACCTATCGCTATCCATTCGTCCATCGAGAGGAAGTCAAGGGTCAGATAGAAAAGATGTTAATACAAGGCATCATCAGACCCTCCGACTCAGCCTGGAGCTCACCTATCTGGGTTGTGCCCAAGAAAATAGACGCTTCCAGCAAACAGAAGTGGCGGCTAGTAGTTGACTTCCGTAAATTAAACGAAAAGACCATTCACGACAAATATCCCATCCCTAATATAACTGACGTCCTGGACAAGTTAGGGAAGTGTCAGTACTTCACCACCCTGGACCTGGCCAGCGGATTTTATCAGGTAGAGATGGACCCCGACGATATTCCGAAGACAGCCTTCAATGTAGAGCACGGACACTTTGAATTTCTCCGTATGCCTATGGGACTCAAGAATTCTCCATCTACATTTCAAAGAGTGATGGATAACGTCCTCAGAGGTCTCCAAAATGATATTTGTCTCGTCTATCTTGATGACATCATCGTTTTCAGCACATCCCTCCAGGAACATATAGTAAACCTGGAAAAAGTTTTCCAGAGATTTAGAGAGTCTAACTTCAAAATCCAAATGGATAAATCAGAATTTCTTAAGCTGGAAACAGCTTACCTTGGCCATGTGATTAGTAGGGACGGCGTTAAACCGAACCCTGACAAGATCTCTGCTATCCAGAAATACCCAATTCCTAAGACCACCAAGGAAATTAAGCAGTTCCTAGGACTTCTCGGTTATTACCGAAAATTCATCCCAGATTTTGCACGTACAACAAAACCACTAACTAGTTGTCTGAAAAAAGGTAAGAAAATAAGTCTCACCCCCGAATACGTAAACTGCTTTGAAAGTGCAAGACTCTACTGACAAACGATCCTATTCTTCAATACCCTGATTTCACTAAGGAATTTAACCTAACAACAGACGCTTCAAACGTGGCTATTGGAGCCATACTATCCCAAGGCTCTATAGGTAGCGACAAACCAGTATGCTACGCTTCACGGACCCTAAATGACAGCGAAATTAACTACAGCACGATTGAAAAGGAACTTTTAGCTATAGTATGGGCCACCAAATATTTTAGGCCCTACCTATTTGGAAGGAAATTCAGAATATTGACTGACTATAAACCTCTCGAATGGATGATGAACTTGAAAGAGCCGAATTCACGTCTGACAAGATGGCGACTAAGACTGAGTGAATACGACTTCACAGTGCAATATAAGAAAGGCAAGATGAACACCAATGCGGACGCTCTATCGCGAGTAGAAATCCATCTAGGCGACACCAAATCTCTAATGGAAGAAATAGACGAACTAAACTCTTTACTAGGCAACCCGACTGAGATAGCCCTCTCTAAACCCAACTCTTCTACTGAGACCGTACACACTAGCCACGAAAATCCTATATTAGAAATCCCGATAACAGACGAACCCTTGAATAAATTCAACAGACAGATACATCTTACTATAGTTAGTGATATCAAACGGAAAGCCATCATGACAAAACCATTTGACACACACACACGAATAAGCATACAACTGTCTGAGTCCAACCTGGAAGAAGACTTGGTAAATGCTATTAAGGAATACGTCAACCCTAAGGTTAAGACAGGCCTTCTCATTAATCCCCCTCTCGCAATGTACTCTGTCATTCCCATATTACAGAATAAATTCAAAGGCTCCTCAATGAACTTGGTGTTAACTAAATCCGAAATAGAGAACGTGAAAGAATATCTCCGTCAACAAGAGATTATTCGTCACTACCATGACGGCAAAACTAATCATCGTGGCATCAATGAGTGCTACCTGTCTCTTTCACGCAAATATTACTGGCCTAAGATGAAGGATCAAATCTCTAAGTTCATCAACGAATGTACCATCTGCGGTCAAGGCAAATACGACCGAAATCCTGTTAGACCCCAGTTTCATGTTGTACCTCCAGCGACCAAACCCTTTGAAATAGTTCATATGGACCTATTCACAGTACAAAGTGAGAAATATGTAACCTTCATAGATGTTTTCACAAAATACGGTCAAGCATATCACTTACGCGACGGTACGGCTCTCAGTATACTCCAGGCTCTATTACAGCTTTGCACTCATCATGGAGTACCCTTGACGATTGTTACCGACAACGGCACTGAATTCACCAGATTACACAAAATCAACCATCATAGAATCTTAGCCCATTCTCCCAACGATAATGGCAACATTGAGAGATTCCACTTGACTCTATTGGAACATCTACGACTACTTAAACTAAAACATAAAGACGAGCCAGTTGTAAACCTAATGCCATACGCTCTTATAGCTTACAATTCTTCTATACATAGTTTTACGAAGTGTAGACCATTTGACTTACTAACTGGACATTTTGACGCTAGAGATTGTCTCCACATCGATACGACTCAGCACCTCCTACAGCAATACCTTCAAAACCATAGGGATAGAATGAAAACGGTTTATGACATAATCAACAGTAAATCCTTAGAAAACAGAACCGCTTTAATAGAAAATAGGAATAAAAATCGGGAACCAGAACTAGAATACGCCCCCGAACAACAAATTTTTATAAGAAACCCTTTAGCTCAACGACAAAAGTTAGCCCCCCGCTAATACTCAAGATACTGTACTAGCGGACTTACCCATACATATCTATACTTCCAAAAAACGCGGCCCCATAGCCAAATCCCGCTTGAAACGTATCCCTAAAACGGCTAATTTGTTACAGGATACTTCTAATAATGATCCTTCGGATCATTCGGCCTCAAGAGATAAAACTTGAGAGTTTGGCTGACGGACCAGGACTACTACCCCACAAACTTGGACCTATGAGATTAACCACTCACCATCATACATTCATACAGTATGTCCAACTTAACGACATCAAAGACAAAGTAGACTCTCTACATAATCAACTAACAAGTTACAAGACACGACTTATTAACGACACCTACCTACTCTATGAGACACAAATCGACTATTTAACTGACAAACTTAGCAAGGTTTTAAAACAACTAAAATCATTAGAACCTAACAGAGTAAAAAGAGGTATTGTAGATGGCCTCGGCTCCGTTATAAAAAGCATAACTGGCAACCTGGACCACAATGATGCTGTAAAATACAACGAAGCAATCAATCTTTTAAAGAGTAACCAGGATAAGATAGTATCTGAACTTAATAATCATATTAGCATAAATAAAGAATGGATATCTGAACATAATAAAATTCTGACACAAATTCTAGATAATCAGGGTAGAATTAATACAACTATTGACTTCATATTAAAAAACAATGTTTATAATGAGAATAGCTTGATAAAATACGCTAAGCTTGCTCAACTTTTAATTATTATAAGCGAAAATGTTGAGGACCTTGCTCAGGAATTAATCAAGTTAGAAAATAGTTTAGCATTCATTCATGCATCCAGCACACACCATTCTATGATAGATGTAGACACTCTTAAAACTATGATAGAAAAACTTAAGAGTATATAATTTATGGTGATGAACAAATAGTTAATCTCGAACTTAGGCAATATTATGATATAATTAAACCGGGATCATACTATACAGACAAACAAATAGTTTTCATATATAAATTCCCAATCATTTCTAAAGAGGTATATAATCTTTATCATCTATCCATTGTCCCTAACAAAAACAACCGAGCTCTTATCCCGACATATCCCTTCCTAGCAACAAACGAGATTTCATTCTTGTACTATGGCGGACACCAGCGGTGAACCGTTTATCTAACAAAATGCTTTGAACTGCGCAACATGCGTATGAGCAGTCGAGTCCTGTGATTCACCAAAATAATTAGTGGGCGGGGCCCACAAATAATTTTGGCTAATCACAGGAAGCGCCCAAAACGATACGTATCTATTTGTTTTACACTCCCACTCAGTTGCAATTTGCATTCGCTTGTTGTCAACACGTCTTTCTGCGCTTTTACGATCCCTATAAACAAAGAGTGACCCGTGCCGTGATTTTTGGACTGATTTTTGCTTTTCTGGTGACCTGTGCATTGTTTTATTGGACTATTGATTGCCTTCCTGCTGACCCGTGCTGTGTTTTCTGGACTTGAACGATGCCGCGAAACTTATTAAGGGAAGAACGAAACCAAATTTTGGTTTTATACAATCAAGGGTTGAACTTTAAGCAAATATCGCAAGAATTAAATGTTACGGTAAGTCGATGTCACATTTAATATTTGTAGTTAAATATATTGATATAAATCGACGAACTTAATTATTATTATTATTTTCAAATGCACACTTTTAAATTATTTCAGTTTAGACGTCTTTAATTCACTTTCATAATTGAAATGATTTATATACTTATAACTTCATTCTTCATCACTTCTTATCAACTTTATTAAGTTAGAAGTATGTTTAACTATGTATTCAGATCACAATGTAAACCTTCATATTATTGCGACTTTAATTTATAAAATGAAATCAAATAATCGTGTATCAAGCGACTTCATATATCCAAACATTTAGGTAATATTATATTATTCTAATAATTTTATATATGACCCTGTTAGGCACCAAATTAAATCCAGGTAAGGTGCAGTTGAGTATAATAAATATAATCACAAGAATAATTAACAAAAGGTAAAAAAACACGTAAGCCGCCCGGTCGCTAGCCAACCAACAATAATAATAATCCCCTAGCAACCGGGTTGCTAGATCTGTTGCAAACAGTCCCATTAAAATAGATGGACAAACTTTTAGAAATCATTCAGACCACCAAAATAAGGACGATGGTAAAAAAATATATAAGAAATACGCATTAGATACTTACAAGAAAAATAAATCAGCTAACGAAAATACACTAATGTACCGATACGATTCGAAATTGGTAATACTTAAATAACTTGTAATTTGAACATATTTCCATACTCAACACAATATTTATTTCGATTCCTACATCATTGTTTCCAAAATACTTGTTTAAAACGAAATGTAGGTAAGTTATCTAATAAAATCTCGCACATTTTTATTATTTTTATAATACTGATATCATGATATGCATTGCGTTACAAACATTTTAATTCTTATCTGTTTTTTATTAGAAACCAGTGAGTGTTCTGAATTATGGGTAGTTTCATTTAGTGTCAACAACCGTAAGCATTAGGCAGGTATAATAGTATGGATAAAAAAACCCGGGATTTTTCTACAAAAATCCCGGATTTTTTATAGTTTCTTTTAACCTAGCCGCAAAATTCATGTTTCGTTAGTTATTTGCAAATTGCAGCTCTATTTTACGTAGCCTATGTTGTTTGAAATACTGCTTGCGAACGTAATCAGTGATGTATTCATTAGTAGGTAGGCAATCATTAATGAAAGCATATCAATCGTCAAACATTCAGAAGTAATTCTAATTTAGGGTGTCACGTTAGGCATTACATTTTGATTAAATGAAATGTGCAATTTTGCGAGCAACCTCCATACCCGGCCCTTTGACAGGTTGTGACAAGTGGCGCAATTGTCGAATCGTTATACATTTAGGTTTTTCTTAATTGGGAACGACTTAATAAATTAGATACATTAAGACAAAACATGAGCCGAGCGTGCAAGCGAGAGCGCGGAACAAGCGATAAAGACACGATCGGCCTAAGCGTTCGGCTTGTGACGCATTGTTTTCTTATGACGTACGTTATCGCGTAAAATTATCGTCCGTAAACAGACTTTATAGACAACCAATTTTTTTTTACAGAGAAATACTGTTCGTCGCTGGATCAACCGTGATGCTGCTGAGGGTTCAATTGATGATCAACCTCGTGCCCCTCGTCCGCGCATTCTTATGGAGAGTCGAGTGTCGCACATGGTTAACGTTTACCAGCAAGATCCATTTACCAAGACCTCAAGATTCGCTGCGGAGTATGAATACAATGTAAGAACTATAAGGAGAGCGCTACATGCCGCTGAAGTTCACCACAGACGACCCGCCAAAAAAATTGTGCTCAACGACGCGCAAAAACAAACAAGAGTGCGCTTCGCTCGAGATTATAGGGACTTTGACTTCTCACACGCCATATTTTCCGATGAACAGTCATTTAAATCCAGCCAACATGGTCGTCGGAATTTATGGCGTGTTAATAACACACGTTACGAGCCTCGAAACGTGAGTTCCAACCACGAGTCTGGACGACTTATTGTAAACATGTGGGGTTGGATGAGTGTTGACGGGCCAGGTGAACTGGCATTTATCGACCGGAGGGCTAATGGCCAGTCATATGCTGAGCTGCTGGAGCAAGTGATGTTGCCTACTGTCCGCACGGTGTATCCGAGGGATGAGGTCCCTCAATTTTATTTCTTTCAGGACAACTGTCCGATACACCGTGCACGAGTAGTGCAAAATTGGCTCCTCCAGCAACCAGACATTAGGACAGTCGCTTGGCCCTCTAGGTCTCCAGACCTAAATCCCATCGAACACCTATGGGCCATGATGGTTCAAAGATGGGATTTTAGGAACGAAAGGACTAAACCTGCGCTCGTCTCACATTGTGAAGAGGTTTGGAATTCCCTTCGAGGTTCGGACTTGTGTCAAGTCCTCGTGAGCTCGATGCGGAGTCGCCTCGACGCTGTTATAGACGCGGACGGAGCCATGAACAAATATTAAATATTTTTAAAATTTTAAAAGATATTTACATTATTATATTTAGAATTTAGCAAAATTATAATAATTTTATTGATTAATAGTAACATTATTTATTTTATTCATTTTAAGGGCAATAAGCCAAATTGGCCGCTTATTTCACTTATATTTCTAAGCAAAATCAATATTAGTAAAAACCGATTCTGTCATACTATTCTAATTATGTTGATTTTTTAAATTATATAGATAACTGTTCAAAAGCGAAGGAGGCTAATCTTAGTCTTATTTTTGTCGCTTTCAATTTAAATGTGTAATGGGTATTTGGATGTCTTCTGATGAGATAGTTTTTCGTATATTTTGTTTAAAACCATTTTCAATAAGTGGTTATATATTGACTACAGTTAAGTAGGTGACAGTCGACTTGAACCTAACTTGCTGAATGACGAAGTTAGCAGATTAGCTGAACATCACTCTGTCAGCGGTTTATTTATAGTTATGATCAGGAATTCAGGACCATCAGAATCATTGCTCTTTCAAAATAAGAATCGGAACAACTGCATCCAATACACAATTTTGCGCCGACTTTCCGTGATAATAAACAAATTAACAAACGAATACGTTTGTGCAATCATTTAATCTGTACCCGCCACTAGACGGCTTATCCTATTGTTCTATTATTTAAACGTAGGAGCCAGTTCGGCGAAACCAATTAGCGGTGATAAAAGCAATCCTATGTCAAAGCAATAAAACCGAGTTTTAAATGTATATTGCTAACTTAGATCAATAATGTATTCTTCGAATTGAAAAGCATAATTGCCCATACTGGTAATAATGTTTCTTTATGAGTAATAATGTAAGATGTTGTGTAAAACTACTTGTTTTGAAATTGTGATTTATTGATTTCATTATTATGATAGAACTAAGATTCTTAATTATGTCTGGAGTTTCATAAAGCCAATTCATTTTGATCTTTTTTCAATTAACACGATAGGTGACGATACTTTTATTTTTTTATTAGCATGTAAACATGTTCTTCATCTAGTTTAAGAACCTATTATTATTGATATGGCGCATTTTATGTTTTAACCTTAAAATAAACAAAAAAGTATCTGTTTTAGTTGCTGCTGACTGTTCATTGATATCTAATCTGCATTCGCGACTTATTTGCCAAAATTGAAACAAACATGAGTTTATGGAAAAATAACTTTATTTCCTACACAATAAAATGCATTTTACGCTACAACTTCAAACATTTTTATGACTTTTTCAATAGTGCTAGTCACTCTGAAATCAATTTAATTTCCATTAAAATAAAGTTGATACCTATTTGTTTAAGTTGAAATAACATCTATTTGTAACATGAATAGACTTTATGTTTTAATTTGGATATTTTGTTGGCTATTAATCGAGCTGTTTCCTCCCTCAATTTAGTGACCTCATTGTTATTATTTTATGTTTACCTGGTCTAACTTACCTATTGATTACGAAGTTATATTGCTAATAAATGAATTACCAATTTACTTGTTAGTTACTGGTTTAAAAATGTGATAGGTACTAATATGGAATGTATGGCTGTCTGAATAGAAAGTAGGTAGATATTTATTTGTTCGATCTACAGCTTTTATTCCTGATCCCATTTGGTCTCAATATAAACAATAAGATAGAAATAAGAATAATAAAGAATTAGATATTGTAAAATGTAATTGCTGAATAGTGGTTAAAAAGTAAAAGCCATCCATTCGTCCATTTAATCGTTTGTAAATTATGTGCAATAACATTAAATATAATTATAATTTTAACACAGTGGTTTTATTTATAACCATAATAAAAAAGATTTGCTACGCAATATTTAAAACTATTCTAAGTTATAAGTTTTTATTCCTGAGACTTACGGGGAACGGACAATAAACAAATTAACAAACGAATACTTTTTTTGTAATAAGTAGTCAAATCTGTTCCCGTCACTAGGCGGCTTCACCTATTGTTCTATTATTCAAAAGTAGGAGCCAGTTCGGCGAAACCAATTAGTGGAGATAAAAGCAATCCTATCTCAGAAAGATAAGACCGAGTTTTAAACGTAAATGGGAAATACTTAAGCCATTTATTTATTTGGATAATACTTATAAATCAGAGCAATTAGTAATCTAGCAGTTTTAACTCTTCTTCCGAGAGAAACTTCTAAATTAGTTATAGGTACTAGTTTATCGTCCAGACTACAAAATAAAAACCACTATTCAGATAATTTTGTAACTTATTTGCGATTTTAACGTAATTGTGTAATTATTAAATATACTTACTTACAAATACCTACTAAATGTTTTGTATTATAATTTACAAAAAGAATTCTTTTTTTTTTGTTCCACTTATTTTATCAGAGAACCTCACACCTACAATCAGTAATGCACTTAATTAAATAAATATAAATATCTGTTTCAAGTATAAAGTATGGCTTCAATCCGATCCATATTAAAATAATTGCAAAGTAATTGTTTAATCATAATATATCTACTTAAGATAAATCAAAGAAACAAATAAACTGTAATTATTTTCTGGAAAAACCATTTAAGATCGTACGTGAGATCCCAAATTACCAAAACATTCTCGAGTCATGGCATATCGACTCTCATAGCATTAACAAAAATAAAAAAGAATATGAATGACTAACCGACAGTAAAACTCACGCACACAAATACAACTAAGCTGGTTACAGTAGCAACACAGGTATTTGTGCGTGTGTTCGTAGGGGCGGGGCTAACTCTGCATTGAGACGCCGCGCCGCGCGCCGGGTGCAAGCGATAATCGCCTTAAGGGTGATTCACCGGAACTGTCCGCGACTGTACATAGAGACAGAATGTCCAAAGCTCAACAACTGGTATCTCTGTGAGGAAGCTACTCACCACCAGCTTCGCACCAAACCTGATTGCATTACCGAGCTCATCAGCAACCAGATCCTGAAAGAAACCTGTGAATTTTCTACGGTCACCCTGAAGAAGGAAGCCATGGAAAAATTGGACGACGAACACTACGTCGTATCTTTTCCACATCCAAGCAAAGTCCAACTTTTCTGCGGAAGACGAGATTATACCACACTTCGAGGAAGCTACCTCATTACCATCCCCGTCGGCTGTCACCTCAAAACTACGGAATTCACTATCAGTAACGACAACGACGAAGTGAAAGGACAGCCCCTAAAGCTAACCGAAATCCCATCCGATACAGAAGGGCAATTCAAGATTGCATCACACATCAAGCTAAACTCCATCGATCTGCAAGGACTACACAGCATCCAAGACAAAATTATGATGGAAGCCCCGATCAATAACGCCGGCGCCCCACTGGACACATTATACCACACAACGATACCATTCTACCTGATGCTGTTCGCTGCAGTCACACTATTAATCTTCATTTTACATCGACAGTACAACTTCTGGACATGTAGCAAACGAGCAAAAGAGGAAGAGCAACCACCGCATTCCGGAGACCAGCAACACCATGACGCGATCCCGGCAACATTTTCACTCAACGTGCTAAAATAGATGCCGTTCTAAGGGGGGAGGAAATACGCAATCGCCCAATATGAAGATCGCTGAGTTGCTGCCCTACATTTTGTTCAACAGGTCGAAGTGCAAATGCAAGTGCAGTGAAAGTGACGTCAATGAACATTTTTTTGTAGACTATAATTTGAACAATCTGACATTCTATAATCATACTTCGATTAGGTCTCTTCTCTTTTATTTTTATAAGTAATTAATGTAATTTTCCTAATTAAATCTTTAATTAAATATTTTCCTAAGTTAATTTGGTTTTTTTTTCGATCCTCTGACTGCAGCTAACGTAATTACTGCTTCTATAATACCTGTAACAAACAAAAGTTTTTGTAACATACGTCCATATTATAAATGCGAAAGAAACTTATCTGTTGATAGATTGGGCTTTGGAGGACAGGATTCTTTACATCCCAAACATTCACGAGGGATGAACCGCAGGCGAAAGCTAGTTATTTATATATTTTTATTATTGAAATAAATTTACCATCAGGGCTAGTTGCTAAGAATCCAAATTCTGCTTGTCACTTTTTACTTCCATCGTGTGTTATTATTCCTTTCATTCGAATCTCATGAACAATAAAATCAACTGCTGCAGGAAGCCGCAGTTTTCGCTACTACAAAGTCTACGAGTACAAAATGAATTTACGCAGTGCAAGTAAAGCAATGGGAAACCACAGACCCACAGAGGTATTATTATTTTATACTAGAGCAAATCAGCAAACCAGAAAGAACTATTTGAATACGTGGTGTTGCCAGCCTCTGATTTTGGATCTGCCACTTTTTCAGTTTTTCCCTTAAAAAAATAACAATTATTATGGGTAATTATTATTATATTATATACTAGCTGACCCCGGCGAACTTAGTACCGCCCCGCCAGCCACTCTACCCCCGCATTTTAAATCTCTGCTATCTTCTAAGATATTCATTTTAATGATATATGCTGTAAAGAGCAATTTTGATCTACATGAAATGCACAACGTATCTAAATGGTATCTAATGTACATCATGCGAATGTTATTATAACTTGTTCATAATAAAACATTTCATACCCTAATAAACTTTACTATCATAATTAAGGGAAATATATTTAGGTGGAGCACACTGCACGTTTCACGTACCTATTTGTAATGTAATAGTATAATAGTACTTAGTACGTTCAAAAATCAAAAAGACGTCGTAGGTACCTACTCGCCTGTTCATAGCTTCACGGGTCGCTAAACATTTATTTATATTTATGAAATTAGCGTTTTCGTATTGCTTGTACAGGTAGTTATTGAATAAATTATAAAAATATTGTTATTTGAATTAGTTTTGCAGTTTAGTTTCTGAACGAATGGTTGTTGTTATTGAGAATGACCTTGCCGCACTGTGTGTGCTATCATGCTATGCTAATAATAATAATACTGAAAAGCGCAAACAAATCGTAAGCTGTGTATTCGCATACCTGTACCTACTTTTTAGATTTGAATGCTGGTTTCACAAGAATTAAATATAATTCAATTAATCGATTAGGTACCTAAGCAACGGTGAATCATAGCTTAGGGAAAAATAGGTAAATACTTAGTTTGTATACCTACCTACCTCGGACCTCCTCCGCCGCCGTATACATGAACTTCTGGCTACCTCTTTGATTATATAATGTCTAGATAGAGCGTCGCCCTACAATCAAAACAAAGAAAACGAGCCAACTATTTCAAACATGCGTGCGTGCGGGCGGTGTTTTACACTGTGCATCTATGTCTCTGTGTGCGTGAATAATGATACCAGCTACCTACTATAATTCTCCCATAAATCACATATTAAAAAAATTGACTATACAAATAATATAAGTAAGTTTTAGGTGTATGTTTGTAGTATTATTCAGTTTTGGTAGTGTCTTTATTTACTTGCATTTATAAATGAAAAACACTATTTAATTGAATTAGAGTTGTGTGTGTGAATGTTGTGTTATATTAAATCAGCTAAGTTAATTCAATTAGAATATTTAACTTTTTAGGCAGTTTGTATTTGGAAATTTCAAATGAAAGATCACAGATAATACGAATGGAATAAATTAATCTTATTAAAGTTACTCTTGGCACCTTTGAAAGCAGTTTATTGGACCCAATGCAACAATAATCATTAAAATGGGCTCATAAACAAAAAAGTTATACGCGAACATTATATTATTATAAAAAAGCAAAGACGAATTGAAAAACTTCACCTTTTTTGAAATCGAATAATAAAAGTACATCAACTAAATAACATAAACGTAACCATAAACCAACGAATATACCCACAAAAAAACGACGTTAAGTTGGGAGAATGGAAAAAAGAAACTGGCAACACTGATAAAATATGGCGTAATAGGGCGTAATTTGGTAAATATAAAAACAAAAAACAAATACGTAGTTTTTTTGGTTACTTACTGATGATATGTGATGTGTTTGGTGTTTTTTACCCTTCCTTTATAATTTCGGCACAGTTTAATAGCACATACCGTCATTTTATCGCTGTTATTTGTTTATTACTTAGCGCGCGTAATACGAAGTGACACCAAAGCGGTACGATCGGCACTAATCGGCGGGTAAGTACTTACAGTCCAACAGTTGGCCGGTATTTTTGACACGTTTGCGCGCAATTGATGCTTTATCTAGACATTATATAATCAAAGGGCTACCTTTACTTTTTCGTACTTTATGTAGCTACTAGATGTTTTCCGCGGCTGCGCCCGCGTGGATGTCGGAGATTATCCCACGGAATCGTACAGACGCCAGCACATCAACCTACTACAATCTGTCAAATTTCTTTAATAGATTTTCAACTTTATCGCTAAAGCATAAGGTTCAAAGTTGATTGGCTAAATTTGACAGTTTCGGGTAGCTTGATCTGCTGGCGTCTGTACCAGTCTGTACTATCGGAATAAAAATAATCCTATGTCCTAACCCAGCACCCTAATTGTGTACCTAACACATTATCAATCTCAATCTGAATCGTTTTGAAGAATATTGCTAATCCATTGCTTTGCATTATGTTCGAAACTTTTTTTTGCTCAAAAACGTAAATAACGCTGATCGCGACGATAGGTCGTGGTGGAGCAAAATGAAAATAGTGGACTGTATAAAATACGAATTATAATGGATTATAAAGAAAAGAAATTACAACGGTCGGTTAAATATGAAAATAAGAAATAATATAAGAAAGATGAATAGCGCAGCCGTGCTTGAAGGCGTGCAACAGCTGACTCCTCTCGCGGTGTGTTGCGGGGGCCCGCGCTCGGCCGGCGGCCGGCTGACCGCCCGCTGTCCCCGCACCCCTCGTTCACTGCC
Source organism: Hydraecia micacea (assembly GCA_914767645.1). Lineage (NCBI taxonomy): Eukaryota > Metazoa > Arthropoda > Insecta > Lepidoptera > Noctuidae > Hydraecia > Hydraecia micacea. Next base: position 15,913,784 of record OU611775.1, read on the forward strand.
GCCAGCGTGCGGCGATGTTGAGTGCAAAAGCGGTCTCAACAAACGCAATGAATGTTGTTGAAGTCCATTGCAGTAGCAATCAGTAGATAGTGTGTTACGCATTTACCCCCCAGGTCATGGTCTACCCATATGCCAAATAACATCTAAATCCGTTCAGCCGTTTTAGCGTGAAAGTGGAACAAACAAAGTCACATGCACATTTATAACATTAGTTAGGAATATACATAATATGAAAAAGCTAATGTATATTCTATGTGTATATTATCAATAATTTCCATGTAGTCAAAAATAACGCAAGTACGATAGGTACCTAGATTGGTAAAAATTCAAACACATCTCCGGGGCCAAGCGCTACGTCCGTACTATATGTAGGTTATGTACAGCTTGGCAAAAAAGTCGTGAAAATAATGGTGGCGCTACTATCGTGCATGTTGTAACCCTATATAGTACGACGAAAACGGTTTTGATACTTCTTTTTTTTTTGACAATTAATGTGAATAGGTGGGTTTTTGAAAAAAAGAAAACCTCTGAAACGCTTGTTCAGCCACTGCCTAAAACGATAACATTTGTAGTTATTTATTTCAATGAATTAAAAATAAACTTATTAGGTATTTCAAAATACCTTGATATCAACTAATCCCACATTATGTAAGACAATTTCATGTTTTACAAGACCCCAGATTAATTCAATAGGGTTTAGATCACAGTGACAAGTTGGAAGCTCTACTACTGTGTGACTGTATCCCACGAATCCAAGTTCTCCTCTAACCACAGGCAAAATGTTCCATAGTTGGTGTTCTAAACAAAAACTAAAAAACAAACATCAGAATCAAAAATTTTAATCAGAATCAAAAATGTTTTCCTCTAAGTATTCCACGCCCGAAAAGTCTTCATCCATGTCTTGGTGTGAGCTTTCACCAAAAATCTGCTGGCCACCTGCAGATATGTCACTATTGCTGCTTTCATCTTGTAGGTTTATGATATTTTTTCCAATGTCACTATACAGAGTTTGCCCCCTTCAAAAATAACCTTTTTCTATTTTCATGACATATTGACATGATTTTTTCCAGTCGTCAACTGAAACGCTCTGAAACGCTTGTTCAGCCACTGCCTAGAACAATAAAATAAAAACAACTAAACAATATTAACCAAAAGTATCAAAATTATACGAATGCGCTGCAATCTGAATATGTTTTGTAAACATAACCTCAAATTCGTGAATGTACATTTCAATAATTGTATGAAAGGTTTATTCTAGATATTGCACCTTGAAATACACACATTACATCTGATTACATGTATAAAAATTAATTTTACCTATCATTTCACCGGTTCTTTTATTACACATCGTTGAGATCGGATAAAATTTGTCCGGCCTCGAGTTCCGCCAAACATCTCACGTACACTACAAATTCTCGCTCTTGCGGAGCTGCGAATAACAGATCTGTTCTTTATGTACACAATGGGTCACCAGTATCACCAGAATAACGCAAATAAATAAAAATAAACACGAGAAACAGTCACCGATTACAAGAAATGACAGAATATGTACCTTACTCGACGAAGCAGAGCGAGTGTTGCCAATGATTAAATATTTTAGTTCCGTTTCAGGGCTTTCTTGCCAAACTGTAGGTACGATTACGGTCATAAGTGCAGTAGCACGGTAAGGATTGTTTTGCTGTGAACGCGCAGTACAAGCCGTAACCGTACCTAATATGTGTGTATAATGCCCGTTTTCACCATCGTTCCCTCAAACACTCCTTAACTAAGAGTCTCTTAACATAAGAGACTCCTTAAATCAGCCCCTTACCCATATGTTTTAGGACCATAAGTGTCCCTTAGGTGATGGTGAAAACGAAACTAACACTTAAAAGAACATGGCCAGTTTTTATAAGGACGTCGGCATAGTTATCAACTTTAAAGTACACCAATGATTTTTGGTGTTTTATATTCGTGAATATTGGCCTATTAAATTGCTATAAATAAAAAACTCTGAGAACTTGTCATCACAACATACTAGACAAAAAACAATTTCATTAAATCTTTTAATCAAAACGCTAGCAATAAGGTATATACTTATATAGATTATAATTTCGCTATTAAAAAACTTAAAGACGCTTTAAAGTAGCGAACAGTTGTGAATTATTACGTATAACTGATATGGTATGGTTGGTGATTATTAAGCATTTAAACAAAGTAATGGCCACCTAAATGAAGGATTTTAAACTGTGTATTGATTTACATTTATTAAACTGGGTAATAGTCTCAAAAAATGTGACAATAATAACAAACATAACATCGCGCCTGTATTCCCCGAAGGCATGGGCAGAGGTGTACCTATAGTACACCCACATTTCACCAGTTATGTTTAAGTCCCATGTATTAGGGGGCGAGTCTATTGCCATCAACCGGGCACAAATCCAGACTCCGGGCTCCTACTGAGAAATTCCTGATGAATAACCCCAATATCACTTTGCTCGACCTGGGAATCGAACTCAGGACAGTAAACCAACGAGGCAGTCATAATAACAATATTAACAAAGCATATTCAAAACTAATATTTTTCTTTAAAGTACATTTTTACAGGGTGCCCTTATATTTTTTTAAATAGTTCAATTAACAATAAACAAGGGAAGCACAAAATAAAACAAAAGAGTTAAAAAAAATATGTATTTATTAAATAAAAATATTTTGCTATATTATAATTATTATATCTTAAATGCCTACCTAGGTAACATACATTACAGCAATGCAGCAATAGTGTTAATAAAGAGACCGAGGGAGGTCAATCAACCAGGTTTGATAAAACAGAGCATTTTTATTTCACAAATACACTAACCTGGATAAAGTGTAAGTATAGGGCTTTTTTTTTTGGATGGGAAATCATCTAATGACTCCTCCCGCTCTAGGTGGAACGAAAGGGAGTGTCAGACTCTTACTGACTAAAACCCACCCGTATTCCTTCCTTAGCCCTTTATGTTCCGGGGCAGCGGTAACCCTTTCGGACGATCCCGCTATAAGTATAGGGCTTCAGTAATCATTGTTGAAATATACAGTGAACAGATGTGATTGAAGCTGGCTTATAATTAGGTAATGATATCGTATTACTATCCCATTGAAGTGGCCCTCTTTGAACAGGCGGCAATGGTGATGGCTCTGGTGGGCTAACAACTTGAACATTAGGGGCTGCTGCATCATTGTTCAAAGCCAATTCCTGCATGTCTCGTGATGAGTCATGCACTGCCTGTCTATTTGCTCGCATCCAACACACATGGCAAACATAGTTGTTTCTTGAGGGCTGAAAGTAAACCAGTTAGAATAAACACAGATAAATGCTTATGTTTATATAATTTTTAGTAACAAGAGTATCTTTTGTATACATCTCTTTATGTTTTCAAGTATTATGTTATTGTTACACATGCCTTCTTTAGGCAAGTATATGTTAAAGATGGAAAATATATAAAACGCAGATATTACAATCACAGAAACATAGTATGAAAACTCCTTTTTTTATAGATTAATACAACTAGGTATTTATAATAATGAAAAACAAAATGCTTATCACATAATTAGTATTTTGTGATAAGGACAGCCAGCAATGGACACTCCATACTGACAGTACGGTGTCTTATTTTCCTCACAGATTTGCCACAACCAAGGCAAACCATGTTATTCCCCAGTAGTCTCTCGTGTTCACCAGCTTCGGTATTTAATAATAATAAGCATGGATGCCAAATAAATGTATCCATAGGCAACTGAAAATAAGATACACTGTAAGTTAATTTCGCATACCAGAATTATATAAAAACATTGAGGTCATAATATGTACTTACATAAATTACCTCAATGTATAAAAATAAATCAGAAGTTTTTTCTAGTCCAACTTCTTACCTGGGTTTGAGCATTGGTTATCCAACGCGAAAGTCTTGTTTGATGGTGTGCAGAAAGCGAGGTTATGAGATGCCTCTGCAACCTTTGCATGGCTATTCCCACAGAGTACACTATAATATACTGAAAGCTATTCCGCAGTTGATGCACCTCATATTGATCCACAAAACAAATCCAAAACGCAATGCAAATCAGAGTCCAGTGTTAATAGCAAGGTAATCGAGTGGTAGACGGTATCAGTCCGTAGAAATAAGCAGGGGTAAAAAATATTAGAAAATAATCGCAGAAACAAACACAATAAATACGCAATGAAGAATCTGCAATAACATTACATTGACATAGACAATGACACATTGTCAAACAAGTAAACGCGTTCCGTTTTAAGTTTTTTTTTGTGTGAAATATAAAAAAAAACTATCTTACGCATCAACATTATGGAAAGATAAGTTTATTAAATGCGACAAATACCGATGAAGCCAGTTTTGTATGAATAAAATGTTCCTAATAAAAACATTTTGTCGTCCATATCACATATCTACAAGTAGTATGCATGGTGTGGAACGCCCATTATTATATTTATCTTTCTCTATGGTCCATTATGGCAGACGTTGACAAATGATACTTTGAATTCATCTTTCATTACTAATTATTTTGAAATAAAAACTGACGAGTCCAGAGAGGTTAAAAACTACGAATCAATTCATTTTTCTATTTTTAATATCCAATATTATTTACTATGTATGTGTAAATGGAATGTACTTTTTTGTCCATATCATTTCTTAAGGTCTCCCTTTTCATCAAACTATTAAATTCATTACTTTGGTTAATCTTAAAACACTTTTCACAGATTTGAATTACCTTAATGAGCGCTTTTGAGGGATATGTGAGTCCACCTCGGTCTTTAAGTTTTATTAAAGAGAACAAAAAGTTTTCTTTTTCCCCTATCATTAGTATCTGACATAATGAACAGTTAATTTTTTTATGAATCTTTCGTGCGATAAAGCCCGCTATATAGATGGTGATTTCCCCTGTGTATTCATCCAATGGTGTGTTAATTACGTCATCAAGAAAAAAATCTATAAGATCTTCGTCAATATCATGAATATCCATAATATTTTTTTCAAATGTGGGAGTACTATTATTAACAATTTGCATTGGATCTGTGGTTGAGGATACAGTAAGTATAGGTAAATCAACAAGCTTCCCTTCGGTATGTAGTTTTAATTGGGAACGGGTGATATTTTTTTTATACGCCGTACGAAATTGAGTAACATTTGGATTGTCGTTAAAACCCCCTTTTGCTCTCATCAGACCAAAAAACATCTCCAAATGATCTTGACTAACTTTATATAGCGGCAAAAATCTTAACTTTTCCTTAATAATCAAATCATTAAACATATTAATGGCACTATGAAGGCAAATAATAAATCCCGTAAAACCAGTTTTGCGACCTGACTGTACGATTAAATTACCATCCAACATTTTTAAATTGGATAAATATTCTGTACATTCTTTAGAAAACGTCATACATTTTTGTATATTAGCAGCACATAGAGCTTTTTTATACCCTGGCATACATACATACATCGGCTATTTAATATATCAAAAGCGTCATTAATCATGATAATAAATTTTACAGTAGCAGAGCAATCACGAAATTTATCTAATTTTAAAATATCTTTGCAATATAGAAGTGCATCTGCTACCGATCTACTAAGCAATTGCGTAGCTAGCCTAACTTTCATTTTTTGTTTGCTGTAACAAACATGTGCTTGTCTAATTTTGTTAGCAAGATATAAGCCCTTTTGCTATTGTATTTCATGCAGAAATAGTAAATAATCAAATTTAATTTCACTGCCATCCTTGTCAACTAAAATTTTATAATCACCCAGAGTATTTCTTATAAGTTTGATCATGTGACACGGATCATAAAAAACATTAATTCTAGTATTTTTAAATGTAAAATATGGCTTCAATGATTTTAAATTAAAAACACACCCTAAACTAGTCGCCATGCTAATGTTGCTAGCGGCCCCATCAAAGGTTAAACCGCAAACAAAAATATTTATATTGTATAGCATTTCTATTGCTATTTTTACAAAAGTAGCTCGTTGTTCACCAGTCATGGACATAATAAAAAAAAAACCTATGGGTAACTTCCATGAAGCATTTATTGCAGTTACTAACATTACCAAGGCCTGTGTTGCAAGAGGCAGACTATCATCTGATACCTCAGTGCCTGTATGTATGTGCCTTTGTATTTATTTAAAGAACTATCCCATACTAATCCTTTCCTTATAGCCATTTCGTCTATACACACACAGATTTACATAAATAGGATGTTCGCTACTTTTAGACAGTTTTTCTAATGTGTCAAATGATTCAGAGGTGAATCCAGGTTCTGCATTAATTTTTTTATACCAGCGTGTAATGGTACCTGGATGAGGCAAAATTGTGTTGAATGTTTCCCTCACAAAATTATATGCCCTGGGTGAATAAAAATGTAGTTGTAAGGCGAATGACCTTAATTGAGGTGAATATGATTTTTCTAAAACAGAACATTTTCCTTTTTTTATATATCGAACAATAAAGTCTTTGTTATTGCCTGGAATGTTATTCAAAATGTGAATATCATCCTGACTCAATTTATTTTTTAATTCTGTAATTATATCTGAGAATCGAGATACCTTTTTTCTTAACCGTTTACGTTGTTGCAGTAATGCCTTAATTTTTTTTATTTTTCAAGATAACTTTTCTTTTTAATGTTTGCACTTCTTCACTACTGGTTGAAACCGGAACTGGAGGTATTGAAGGTGTCACAATATTATAATTTGAAGGACCCGGTACATTTTCTTCATCCTGAACCTGCATAAAAAGCATTCTTTAATAACAAAAACTTTTAGGGCAGCTAGAAATTAAATAATCAATCAATTACAGATAGATTGTTGTGAGATTTCGAAACTTAAAGTGAAAAGTTGACAACCATTATAAGTTGAGCTTTACAATAAAATTATAGATCTACACTTGTTAATTGAGATTTGGATACAAAAACCTTTTTAATTTAAGGCACACAGAGAGTTGAACATTAATGAGCAAGATGAGCAAGTTTCGTCTTGCTCTTGGATACTAACACAATAATTTACCACTAAACTCTAAATCAGAGCTTGAGTTTTTAGCACTGCAAATCCAGCCCAAAGCAATCATAAAAAAAATAGAAGTCTTCATTTATGTCTATGGTCATACATTAATAAATATTATTTAAATGATGATTCAAAATTTTCAAACTGTCCTTTCCAAATTATAGTATGTATTAAGTAGTTAAAATACTTACTATTAAAGAAGTCTCAGCCATATTGGATGTAGAAACAACAGGTTTTATTTTATTATTTTGTATCTCTTTAAGTACAGAAACATTTGCCATGTCTGCAGTTCGTTTTCTGGGCAAGGTTTTTTGTGGTGGATTAATCACATTTTCCTTTTCCTGGAAATATTAGAACAATAATTAATATTATGTAGACTACTATACATAACTTAAGCTAGTATTGTTTTACATTATTTATATTATAATTTTGCTATAATGCTTACATATGGAGTCACAGGCAGTTCATTAAACAGTGTAGGAATTGCTCGAGGACGTAATATTGTTCGAAAAGCACTGGTATCGATGAAGTGTTTCTCAAAATGCTTCGAACAAAGTACACTCGAAGGTCTAGGTTGCCAATCCTGGAGTTTCATATTTTCAATCCATGCATTCCGTAAACTTTCATCCTTTGGAAGCCTGGAAAAATATTAGTACGCTCAATTATTACCTGCTGAATGAAATTTCAAAGTTATGTGAGTAGCCTATACCTATTTATACTATTCACACAGACAGGGTAACATATTAATTTTATCATATTTTATTATAATAGCATGTACCTATGTTTATACTGGCAATCTGTACTCTGCAGTATTTTAGAGCCGACACCAAAAAAACTTTGAAAAATCGTAGAGTAAACTGAGGCTCTAATGCCCGTTTTCACCATCGTTCCCTCAAACACTCCTTAACTAAGAGTCTCTTAACATAAGAGACTCCTTAAATCAGCCCCTTACCCATATGTTTTAGGACCATAAGTGTCCCTTAGGTGATGGTGAAAACGAAACTAACACTTAAAATTTGTTAAGGTCTCCCTAAATTTAAGGAACGATGGTGAAAACGGGCATAAGTATTTGATAATTCAATGGTAAATATTTTACAAACAACAAAAAATTTCGTCTTTGTTGCAAAATCCGTCCCTGGCTTATTAAACAGGTATTTGAGCTGTCACTTTCTGCCCCTTGCTGACAATTTTGCCTTCGTTAGGGTTTATTTCTTTAATTTTAGGTTATCGGTACAGACAAATAGCATTTTAGTTAAAAAATCTATGTAAAATACGAATAAACAGTATCGAAACATTTGAATTCATTAAGAGAAAACACTAAGAAGTTCTAGTACCACACAACATAATACAAAAACTTACCGATGAAAGGTCAATCCAGGTGTTTTGTAGCTAGCACTGTCACACTGGTACGCACAGCACTTCACCATTTTATTTTACTATCCTCGCCCAAACAAGTAATATTTTCTTAGTTTAACGCGGTTGAAAAATAGAATGCGATGCAGGTTTATGTTGCTTATCAATATGGCGGCGCGGGATAGACGAGCTACGCGTCAAATTTTGTCTATGTGTGAGTCAGTGTGACAACAGGTGACAGAACGAGATACAACTTACGTCTTGTCGCTTAGCAAAAAAAGGTTAGAGAATCAAGTCCTTCTATATAAATATAACTAGGGATTAATGTTTGGTCTGTTACTCTTTATATGTCTGTGAGTTAAACAACATAGAACTCAAATTGTGAAGATTGTGTTACCTCTGCGCAACAAAGACAGTTGCTATTTTTCATCTCGCTTGCACAGTGACTCCGCGTTTGCACGTAACGTGCTTCACCTCCGCGAAAGCAGTGCGGTTGTTATTTTTTGACTCTTTTACACAGAGACCCTGTGTTTACGAAGTGTACCTACAGCTGTGCCTGCAGCAGCGTCACAGAGCACCTAAGTACAGACGCCAGCACATCAACCTACACCTAACTGTCAAATTTTCCCAATCAACATTGAACCTTATGCTTTAGCGATAAAGTTGAAAATCTATTACAGAAATCTGACAGATTGTAGTAGGTTGATGTGCTGGCGTCTGTACAACTGTCGCTACTCTGCTACCGACGCACGGACAGCGTTTCTCAAACTCCGACATCAGTTTACTCAAGAATGTTTTAAGTGCAAACGTTGCGGGGATGAAGCCGTGGATGGTGTAACTTGCTCTGTATGTCAAGGGCAATTCGACTTTCCTTGCTCGGGTATAACGGAGCGAGGATATAGTAGGCTCGGTGAACGCAAACTTACATGGAAATGTGCCAGCTGCAAAGCACCAGGGATAGCCAGTCCCGGCATTAAAGTTACATCACCAGTTCCAGCGGACTATGAGACTATTCTACTGGAGTTGAAGCGGCTGTCGGCCCAAATGGAGTCGCTGCCAGCGTTAGTTGAGTCTGTGAAGGCCATCCAGGGTGAGCTCGAGGACTTGAAGGCTATAAGGGCTGAATTTGCAGAAGTGAAGCACTCCTTTGAGTTTGCCTGCGACGAAATCAAGACGCTGACTGGTAGGGTATCAATCTTGGAGAAAGAAGCTGAGTCTATGAAAAAGACCAAAGAAGAGCTATCCACCTTACAAGATCGTATATTTAAGTTAGAGGAGCAGCAACGTGAGAATGAGCAAAGGTCCCGTATAAACAACATAGAGATTAAGGGTGTGCCGATGTCAAACAATGAAAACCTGTTCACTGTAGTGGCCAAGATTGGAGAAACCATCAACTGTCATATCCCTAGGGAGCAGATCAATTACATTGCAAGGGTACCAACGCGTAATGATAAACAAAATAAAAATATAATTTGTTCCGTGCATAATTCTTACATGAAAAATGATTTTGTGGCTGCCGCAAGAAAACACAGAAACCTTAACACCGGTATTCTGGGGCTTCAAGGAGATAGCAAGATCTATGTGAACGACCATCTTACACTTGATAACAAAATTCTCCTAAACAAAACTAAAGCTCGAGCCAAGGAGCGTGGATTTGAATTTGTATGGGTTACTGGTTGTAAAATATTTTTACGTAATAACACCACTTCTCCTAAGCATCACATCAAGACAGAACAAGACATCAAAAAGTTTTTATGTTAAGAATGTCGATGCGGCTTTCTGGTATTTTGTTTACTTATATAAATTCGCTAAGCTTGAGAAACACAGGTAACTGTTTTTTATACGCATTCCTTTCTCGCCTGCCTTTTGTTTGCTGCTCACTCGGTGACAAATGGCTTGTAAATACCTGCTATTATGATTATAATATGTTCTACTTTTTATCTGTTAGCGTTGCGTTTTGCTACTTGGTCGAAACCTGTTTATCTTCTATTACTTTAAACTCATTTCTTTATGCCTGTTTTTGTTGCAACTTCGTCTACATGTCTTTTTACCGTAATTTGAATGTGCTTTATCTCAGACCAACAAAAAAAGATAGACAGCGCGCCGCAAACATCAAAAGTGAAGCCATAAAACCGTGCTCCTGCAAGTAAACATACACGCTCACGCACACACCTACACTAAAACCATGCTCATTGCTCTTAGTTTGTCACAAGTCGTCGTCAAGATAACATAGATTTAAAAAAATATAATTATGCCTTCCTGTGTAGTGAAAAGTTGCAAAATCACACAAAAAGTCTCACGGAATCGCTTTTCACTTATAAGTAATTGAAATAACATCGTTTCTTTATTATTTATCTTTGAATTTTAGGTTACTTGGAACAAAAAACCTCAACGAACGAAAGCAGTGACATAAAGTGCGGGGGTTGCCATAAGACGATTTGAAATTTCCCCATTCGATTAATCTAAGTATACATATAAATATGATTTCTTACTTCAAGTTATATTCCCATTTTCTTTTTATATGTATTTAATATTTTAGGTTTCCAATTAATAATGAAATTAAAAATAAATAATATAATAATATTTAATAAAGTTGATTGAAAATATGAGTTGTTTTTTTTTAATAGAAGTCCTTCTAAAATCTAAGCAATTGAGGTACTAATACCATACTCAACAATACTCGTACAATATTATACTAGTTCCTACCCACACAAATATCCCCAAATTATAGGGAAAAAATTTAATAAATGGCAACCCTTCAATACACACATAGATAAAAAGATGGCTTCACTTTTAATGTTCGCGGCGCGCTGTCTATCTTTTTTTGTTGGTCTGAGGTGCTTTATATATTTTTATCTATTCAATTAAATAATAAACCTTACAATGCTTGTTATGGCGCCTATTAGTATTTACTATCAGAACGTTCGGGGACTGCGGACAAAGACAGCTGTTTTCTTTAGGAATGTGTGCAGTAATGGTTTTGATGTGATATGTCTGACTGAGACGTGGCTAATGGATGGCATATCTGACCTGGAATTGTTTGATGACCGGTATCTTGTGTGGAGACGTAACCGGGACTACACTCATACTGGCCAAATGATGGGTGGAGGGGTCTTAATTGCAGTTAAGCGTGAACTTGCCGCTGACACCTGCAGTGAATGGTGCTCGTCCGCAGAGGATTTATGGGTTACGTTGTCGCTGCATCATAAAAAACCAAGAGTAGTTTATAAAATGCACATTTGTGTTGTATATGTTTGCTATCAAAATTACGGTAATTCTTTAACGGCTCAACTGAGTAACTTCTCGGACAAAGTACTTGAAATTACCCTCAATCGTCCGTCCGATAAGTTTATTGTCTTAGGCGATTTTAATCAACCCAATATTGTATGGCAGCGGGTTGGCGACGGACAATCATTATACCCTGCAAATGTTCATGGCAGTGTTCAAACTACTTTAATTGATAATCTTAATACGTGTAATTTAATGCAATATAATAGTCACTCGAATATCAATTCTAGAATCCTCGATTTGGTTTTTTCTAATGATGAAGTTATCGTCAGCTGCTGTGATGATCCACTAGTGCCTGAAGATCCTCATCACAGAGCCTTATGTGTTACCGCGGAATTCGTTGAACTACATCGACTGCCAGGTAAGTCCTACGTTAAATTTTTATATAAATCCGCCGATTACGAAAATATAAAAGGTGAGTTAAATCGTGTAGACCGGCAGTCGGAATTAAGTAGTAGGTCGATGGAAGAAGCGGTATCATACTTTTATGAAATAATAAGGAGGCTGCATTCCACGTATATCCCGACAAAAACTGTCGTTCCCAAATCAAAATACCCTCTCTGGTACAAAAGTCCGTTGATAAAAATCCTAAAGGAAAAAGCTAAATTTCACACTAAATTTAAGAAGTGCAGGAACTTATCCGACTATCAGTCTTTCATTATACTCCGGCAACGGGCTAAAGACCTAGAGGGGGATATGTTTGACAATTACATAGCTAAAATAGAATCGGACATACGCGACAATCCACGGGCCTTTTGGAGGTACGTCAAGTCTAAAAAACAATCTTGTTCTTACCCCTCAGTGATGCAATTTGGCCAGGTAACGTCCAGTGATGGTGACGTAATTTCTGCCGTCCTTTAACTAAAAAGCCGTTAACCCTCAAATGGTCAATTTTTACTTTTTAATAGAAAGTGATAGAGTTTAAAATTCTCTATCTTTCTGTCTAAGAAACATTTTTATAACATAAATAGTTCCAAAGATATGGACATCTTTTAGGCCGTTAAGTAACATAATTTTTGATGATTCCATCACTTGAAAGCGTCTAACCCACACTTCTTAGCTTAATGTACTTTAAAATACCTTAACTGCCCGATGTGATGATTATTTTCTAGCCTTCTACATAACTACAAGCACGTTATCTGATTTTTCTTGACTATAAAGACGCTAACGGACTATAACTTCTTTATAGTTAGCATTTAAAGAACAGTTTATGTGAAAAAATTTACTTATTTGCAGTTACCAGCCCTTAACGCTGTTTTAGTTAAGCATGTAATTCTGCACATTTCCCAGAATACTTAACTAAAAAGCAGCTAAGCCTCATTACTTAGCTAAAAGGCAGTTAGCCGACTCTCGCGCCGCGTTCACTCCGGGGTTGAGTGGGGTGCGGGTGCCCTGCTCAAGCCATCCGCCGTCCCGTCGGACTAAATCTTTCCACCCGGAGGACACTGACACTGACTCTGTCAAAGATATGAACTACGAGATCTAACTAAGATCGAAGAAGTGACCATACAGATGAAGATATTGAAACAGAAAAACCCAAAACGACAAGAAAACAAAATTAAAAGTCATTTATTCAGACTAGGCTGAGAAACAGCACTTTTCGAACGTCAAAATTACAAAAGACAGTCCCCAAAACGCCCGCCCTTCACCACTTCCTAGTGCTTACTTACGATCCAAAAAAATAAATACAATAAAATCAAAGAGCTAGCGAGTCTCTTTAATTCCGTCATCTAAGAGGGTACAACGCCCGAGGCGTGGAGCAGAGATGCGGTGGTTCAGTTCTTCAAAAAAGGTGACAAATCCTCGCTGAAGAACTATAGACCCATCTCACTGCTGAAACACTTATACAAGCTGCTCCCGAGGGTCGTCACGGACCGTCTCGCGAAGAGACATGTCGAGTTCCAACCGCCAAACCAAGCCGGTTTTCGAAAAGGCTTCAGTACCATAGACCACATCTATGTTCGGCAAATTATACAGAATACCGCGGAGTATAACCAGTCCCTGTGTATAGCATTTGTGGACTACGAGAAACGATGCGACTCCGTCAAAATATGGGCAGTTCTGGCCTTTCTGCAACGATGTCGAATTGACTGACGCTACATCGAAGAGACGAGAGAGAGAGAAAGATAGAGAGAGCGCGCGCGCGCGCGTGCGGGCTTTGAGATATTTGTACGACGCTGCCACAATGACTTTTCAGATCCAGGATCAGAAAACAACCCCATCCAACTGCTCAGAGGGGTGAGACAAGGGGATGTAGGTAATATCTCTGGCTGAGTGGACTGGACAGGGTATCAACGTGAATGGCGAGTACATTTCACATCTACGATTTGCCGATGATATCGTCCTAATGGCAGAGACGCTGAAACAGTTAGACCAGATGCTGCATAGCCTAAATGGAGGCTCCATTTAGGTTGTGCAACATCTGGTCTAACTGTTTCAGCGTCTGTTCATCTTGTTCGATTTGCCGATGACATCGTCATATTGACTAAATCTCTCCAGCCGAAATGGAGCCTCTCAGTGGGTTGCCTTCAGCTTAAATTTGGACAAGACAAAATTCATGTACAATTCGCACATCTTAACGAGTCCAACCAAAGTTTTGAAGGATTATGTCTACCTAGGGCAAGTCAACCAGCTCAGTAGACACAACATTGAGAAAAAAGCCGACTGAAGGATCCAGTTGGGCTGGGCAGCATTTGGAAAACTTCGTCAAGTCGTCTCGTCGCCTATCCCGCAGTGTTTGAAGACTAAGGTCAGTGCGTCCTGTCTGTCATGATATACGTTGCCGAAACGAAGACATTGACGGTCGGGCTGGTACACAATTCAAGGCCGCTCAGCGCGCTATAGAGCGAGCTATGCTCAGAGTCTCTTTGAAGTATAAAATCAGGAATGAAAATATCAGGAAAAGAACCGCAGTTACCGACATAGCTTGCAGAGTAAGCAAACTGAAGTCGCAGTGGGCTGGCCATGTTTGTCGAAGGACCGATGGCCGGTGGAGCAGACGAGTCCTGGAGTGGAGACCGCGTATCGGCAAGTGTCGAGTGAGCCTCCCCCCAACTAGATGGATCGACGGCCTAAATAAGGTGGCTAGGATAAACAGGATGCGGAAGGTAGAGGACAGGGTGTTATGGCGCAGCCTGGGAGAGACCTTTGTCTAGCAGTGGACTGCGATAGGCTGAGTATATTGATGACTGTGTTTAATTTAGATATTGTTATGTTCCTAAATACTTAAAACTACAAGCTTTTGCTTATGGATCCGTCCGCGTGGAGGTTGGTAAACGATATCATTTCGAATAATTAACCCAAGGGAATGAACTACCGGTATAAAAAGTATTCAATGTTTTATTCCAGCTTATGTTTTATAATTAATTTAGTGTGCAATTTTACTACATATTTTATTAGGTACTTTTATTTGTTATAATATTTAAATAATTTAGGACTGAAGTTGCCTCATGTCTGATATAATGTAGCCTTAGTTTATTAAAATAACTGGGTTAGAAGTTTTCTATTAAATCAATGGTTGAATCAATGGAATAAAGAACATGGATTAAGAATATTGTCCATGCCAAATAATGAGCTCATGATCTGTTAGATCATAATTCGTTATAAGTTGATTATTATTGCGTATTAAAATTATAAGTAATTCTTTTATCTTTTAAATGTTGAATTATACTTTTGATTTTTAAAAGAACATGATGTACCTAAGTATTTAATTAATTACTCACATATTTACATATGAATGCTACACTATACAGAAGTTAACCACAAGCGAAATATTTTTAGCCACCTTTTAGTTAAGTAAAGTAGTTAAGAGTTTACAAAAATTCCATATAACATTGCCAACAATTAGCTAAAAAGCATCTAAAGCCCCGTAACTGCTCATTAGGAAAGTTATTGAAATTGAAATTAAAGCGAATGTCATGACTATAAAGCAGTTATGTCACTTAACAACTTTTTAGTTAAGTATTTCTAAACAAAATATAACAAACATTATGAAGCTTAACATTTTAAATAAATTACTTGACTAAAAAGCCGCTAAGGTATGGATAACGGCCTTTTAGTACAGTAATAAGATGCAATAACTAGGTTACATGCTTAACAAAATTAGAAAAATGAATTTTAAAATTAATTAATAATAGTTATTGGACAAAAAGGGTTATCTACGATAAACAGAAAGAAATATCAATTGATGTGTCCAACAATCATTATCCTAAGTATCATAGTTTTTAAGAAACAACGATTCCCACGTTTTTTGGCATTTACTCCGAAACAACTTTTTGGGCTTAACGGCCTTCTAGTTAAAGGACGGCAGATTTGTGATATGTTCAGTAATTGTTTTCACTCTAACTTTCTTGACGATACTAGTAGTAATGCCAACAGTCAATCTTTGGCTCATGATATGGTCGAAGGACCCATGGACAACACGCACGATATAAGTCAAGTAGAAATACGGCTAAGTGAGGTATGTAGGCTGCTAAAACAAGTGGATTTAAACAAATCTGCAGGTCCAGATGACATTTCGCCCATATTCATCGTCAACTGCGCCAAGGATCTTTCTATGCCTCTTTCTATCTTGTTTGAAAAATCGCTTGCTACTGGCGTGGTGCCTAAGATATGGAAGTCGGCATATATAACACCGATACATAAAAAAGGATCAAGGACATTGGTCGAGAATTATCGACCTATTTCGAAGCTGTGCGTGTTTGCTAAAGTGCTGGAGAAAATTGTGCACACACAGGTTTATTCGGCACTCAAGCACAGTTTAAGTGAAAGCCAGCATGGCTTCGTAAGGGGTCGGTCAACCTCGTCTAATCTTACTGTCTGTAGTGACTACCTCTCAGAGTGTATGTCACAGAGGTTCCAAGTCGATAATATATACCGACTACAGTAAGTGTTTCGATCGGATTGATCACATGATCCTGTTGCGTAAACTCTTATCGGTGGGCATCATGGGTGACCTTTTCCGATGGTTCAAGTCCTATGTGGAGAACAGAAGGTCAATTCTACTAATTAACGTGCAATGTGAAAAACACGAGACTTGAATGCGATGACATTGTGAATAGACCAAAAAATGGTATTCTGCTAATCTTAAAGTTCGGTTTGTTCACATTCCGGTCGCAGTATCATTGCAGTATAGTCTCATAGCGGTCAACTTTGTTCTCGTTTACGAAATTAAACATATTTTCATGTTGGTGCAATGTACGTAGACGATATTGTGATACTTAGTGATACTTTAATTTTTAGCAGCCTTATTTTCTGATTTTTTAAATTTATTAATTAGTTTGCTTGATTAAGTGCATACTCATAGTATTTTCATTTCTCATTTGTTATTATATATCTTTGAAAATATAAAATCATTAAAATAAATAATCGGCTAGAAAGCTAACATGGAACGTATTCGTAAACGCTACGCGCATGCGCGACGCGAATGATTAAAGATGTCAAAAAGAGACTTCATTAGATATATTTTTACTAATATCAAACTATAATTCAGTAAGGTGAACAGTTTTTATTTAAGCCTTACACAAATTATTCAAAATCATTACAAAATATAAATAACAATATAGGTATAATACACATTTTTAGGGACCGACACCCTCCGAAGCGTCGCCGTCGTCCTCGTCGCTCGTCTCCCCGCAAAGGATAAGAAATACCTTTTTATTACAAGCTTTATACTTACCTAATATTATTAACTTGCTTCTTTTAAATTATATAATCATCATTTCAACCGAAAGACGTCAACTGCTGGACACAGGCCTCCCCCAAGCACTACTTCTTTTAAATACTTAATGTATATTGCATTATTGTTGATTGGTTGACTATTGATAATAATGCAACTGTTAATTACTGGTTTTAGATGACAAAGAATTTGAAGGGGCCCAACAGCATCTAATAAAAATAGAGCAGTCTTGAATAGCGGTCGACAGAGAGTTGGCACGAGCCATGAACAGGCAAGCCTCTGCTATGGAGGAAATAGGAGGGGCTACAAACCGTTTTGTCGGCCTCTATGATGAGACTCTTCGGCTGCGACGACGTACCGCAAGTGTAAGTATATAAGCGAATAATAATTAATCAGAAAATCATGTCGCAACACGATTTTTTGTAAAAAAAATTGCTTGTTTTAGAATTCAAGCATCAGCAGCATCCGAATTGCCGAGTAGGCAGTACCTATCGATTAATGGCCAAGGTATGTAAATCTAATTTGTGAACGTATTACTAATTAGGTATTAGAATTAGACATTTGTTAGGATTTTTCAGCAAGCATAGGTATTCGTTCTGAATATGCTCTGATGAAAAATCCTCTGGGCTTCCCCTGCCATTTGTTGTTTTGTAAATAAAACGCTGAGTTTAAAATAAAACAAAATCTTATTTAATAATAATATGTATGACGGCATATTGTCTAGCAGCTGCGAGAGACGACGACTAGGTGGCGCTAGTGGAACGTGCACCGGACGCATCATAGACAAATCATTCACTCTATCGATCATTTGGCTTAAAGGACTTGGTATCCAATCCAGTAAAATATTGTAACGTTTCCCCCCCACTAGCGAGCAGCCTTTATAAGGAGCTGCGCGGTTGAGTCTGGACGCATTTCCAATGGATGCGTCTTGATGCACGGACCACTGTCTCACCTTCGCCGACGCGGCACGGCGCACGCCGCCGCCGCCGCCGCAGTCGCCCACACAAGTAGAAGCACAAGGGGTGAGTTCATCAAATTTACCCCCTGCCCCCACTACGGACACCGCACCCCCTGCTGCCGCCCCCGGCGCCTCTACGTCAACGACGAAACAGAAGCCGGGGAAGAAGCTAAGATACCCGCCGCTGGTGGTGGAGAGGCTGCCCAACTGGGCCGCCCATTTCCGGGCCATCGCCGCCAAGCTGGGCCGGCCGCCTAACGCTCGACCCTACGGGACCCGGGTACGTTTTACCCCGGACACCGAGGACGAGTACCGGCTGGTCCAGCGGTACCTGACTGGCCTGGAGAAGGAGAGTGGCGTATCTTGGTTCGCCTACTCACTGCCAGCAGAGCGCAATTTGAAGATCGCCATCAGGGGGCTGCCACCGGACACGGACCCCCAGGAGATCGAGGAGGAACTCCGGGCGTTGGGATACCAGCCGGAGTACGTGCGCCACATTAAGGGCGCACAAGGAAGACCCGGCTGTGTGTTTCACGCCGTATTAAAGAAGACGCCCGACGTCCGGGCTATCTACGACACCAGCGTGTTTATGTACATGCGGGGTGTTCGGATAGAGGCTTGGCGGGGCAAGCGTGGGCCCGCCCAGTGCCACCGGTGCCAAAAGTTCTGGCACAGTTCACACCAGTGCCACCGACCGCTCGCTTGCGTACGATGCGGAGGGGAACACGCGGCACGTGATTGCCCGCGCCCGCGGGAGGAGCCGGCCACCTGCGTCAACTGCGGTGGCCCGCACCCCGCGTGCAACAACAAGTGCCCCGTGTTTCAGGCGGAGACCCGGAACAAGCGAGCGGGGACTGCCGCCATCTCATCCACCGCGCGCCGGCCCCAAGCGGCCACCGAGGGGCCGCAAACGGTGGAACAAACAGAGGCCCAGAGCGCCACACTCATGGCGGCAGCCAACGGGCCCACCGATAGGAGCCAAGCCACCTCCTCGAAGCGGAGGAGGAAGAAGGGGCGCGGGGGTAAAGGAAAGGGGAAGAAGTCCCAACCCCCCCCCCCCCCCCGGCGACACAGGAAGAAATTCCTAAGGCCGCAGAACCTGCCTTGTCCGAGGCGCAGGTCGTCAAAAAGCCGGAGGCTACAACTAGCGCCGGCGCAGCGCCGCGGCAGCAAGCGGAACCAAAACAGTTCGCTCAGAAAGCGAGCCGCGGCGCCTCCGGCGCTACAACAACGTCGTCAACAACAAAACAAGAATTCACGACCTGCGCCATCAAGTTATTGATGGACCTTATAAAGGCCATAAGGCAGGGTCAAGATATAGAGACGGTCATCCTTGATGGCCTGGCCACGTTACTCACCTTGTACCATGGCTAGGCCATTAAGGGTGATTCATTGGAATGCCCGCGGCCTTAGAGGAAAGGTCGCCCCCCTCCGCCATCTCCTGAGGGAACAGGACATCGACGTGGCGCTTATAAGTGAGACCCTACTAGGACCCGAAGATAGGGTCAGGGTCCCGGGGTATCACTTATACAGGAAGGACGAAAGGTCGGCCAACGTTAAGTACCGTGGTCTGGCGGTACTAGTGAGGCGAAGAGTCGTCCATCAGGAACTCCCCTTGCCGTCGATTAGCAGCTTCTACGCCCTGGGTGTGCAGCTGCACGTAGCCGGCGAGGACATCAACATCTACGCCTGCTACAAGCCGCCTGCGGCTCGCCTGGACCTTACCGAGCTGCGGGCCCTGCTTGTAGACACCACACGCGCCACCATCCTCGCCGGCGACTTGAACTGCAAGCACCCGGCGTGGAACTGCTACACTACGAATACCGAGGGGAGACGGCTCCTAGCGGACTCGGAAGCCCTCGGCTATACGGTGTCCGGCCCAGAGACGCCAACCCATTATCCGGACGCCGCACTCTACATGCCGGACGTGCTGGACATCGTAGTCCACCGGGGGCTGTGCTGCCAGATCACACAGCAAGTGATAGACGACGAGTTGCAGTCGGACCACCAACCTGTACTCGTCGTCTTATCGGGAATGCCGACCCGACTGAAGCCCATAGCGCCACGTCGAACCACGGACTGGACAAAGTTCGTGGAAAAAGTGGAGACCACCACGCCGACTCGGCCTATTGTCACCTCCGCGGACGTTGATAAGACAGCGGATGACGTCACTGCTTGCATACAGAGCGCCTTAGAAACGGCGACTAGCACGCAGCCGCAGGGGAGAGTGCTATTGCCGCCCCTGCCGGCGCACATTAATGCGATGATCGCCGAGAAGAGGCGCATTCGCAAGCAGTGGCAACAATTAAGATGCCCCACCCTCAAAAGAGAGCTCAACCGTCTCGCGGAGAAGGTGAAGGCCGAGTTACAGGCGCTCACCACCGCGGGCTGGGAGGACCGAATTGAGGCCACAGCTGACAGCTGGCCGTCACTACACAAGTTGTGCGGCCAGATAACGAATACCCCAGCCCCGGTGCGTCCGCTGCTCAACAGCGACGGGGCGCTCAAGTATGTAGCGGAGGACCGGGCGGAGGTCTTCGCCGAACACCTGGAGCGTCAGTTCCGCCCCAACCCGACCAGCGACACCGACCATGTCGCAGCAGTCGAGCAACACCTGGGAGACTACTTCGCAACGCCGATAGCTCCCGATGAGGACCCAGTCTTCTTCTCGCCTGGCGCAGTCAGACGCGCCATCCTAAGAACGAAGCCCAGGAAGGCCCCCGGTGCTGACGGTATCACCAACACAGTGCTGCGCCACCTGCCGTACCGTATGGTAGCGGCGCTGGCGCGCCTGTTTACGGCGATACTGCGCACGGGGGCCTTTCCCGCCTCGTGGAAGGAAGGGCGCGTCATCATGCTGCCCAAGGCGGGGAAAGACATACTGAAGCCGGAGAGCTATCGGCCGATCACGCTACTGTCGACCGTCTCCAAGGTGTTCGAAGCACTCCTGCTGCGACATCTCCAACCACACATCGCGCCGCGCCCGGAGCAGTTTGGGTTTCGGGCGGAGCATAGCACGACGCTCCAGCTGTCGAGGGTACTGCACCACCTCGCAGCCGCGCTTAACAAGAAGGAGTACTCGGTGGCAGTATTCCTCGACATGGAGAAGGCCTTCGACCGTGTGTGGCACGACGGTCTGATTTACAAGCTGGCCACCTCAGACGCGCCCCGTCGCGTCGTCCAGGTGGTCTCCACTTTTCTCACCAACAGGACTTTCAGGGTGGTGGTCGACGGGGCGCTCTCCAGCGCCCGCCCGGTGCTCGCGGGTGTACCGCAGGGCAGCTGCGTGTCGCCGGCGTGTTACTCACGTTATACCGACGACATCCCCACCACATCGGACGCCACGCTCGCGCTGTACGCAGACGACGCCGCGTACATTACTACATCGCTTAATGCGAAGTACGCGGCGGTCAAGATGCAGCGCGCGCTCGACAAGCTGCCTGACTGGCTGTCTAAGTGGCGGCTGTCGGTTAACGTGGGTAAGACGCAAGCGATGGTCACCGGCTTCGCGCCTCTCCCACCACCCTTGAAGCTGCAGGGAGCCGACATCGCGTGGTCGCCCCGGGTCAAGTACCTGGGGGTAACTATCGATCGTCGGCTCACGATGGGGCCACACGTCCGCTCGGTCGCCGCAAGGGGTAGGGTCGCCCGCAACCTCCTCAAACCGGTGCTCTCGTCCCGCATACCGGCGCGCGTCAAGTTGGGCGTGTACAAGTTGTACGTGCGCCCAATCTTGACGTACGCCGCCCCGGCATGGTTCGCCCTCACGAGCGAGTCGAGCCGAAAGCTGCTCCGCACGCAACAAAGTCAAGCGTTGCGGACCATTGTTGACGCTCCTCGTTTCGTGAGGAACGATGTCATCGTACGGGACCTCGGGATAGAGAGCCTGGACGAGTTTGTGCGGCGACTCGCGAAGGGAATGTTCGCGCGTGCCGACGCATCTGCCTGGCCCCATGTCCAGGACATTGCGCCCTGGCACGCGCGCCCCCCCGACGCGAGACCCTTGCCCCGCGACCTGGTAGCGGACGACGACCCCATCGCACCGGATTGACGCCTCAAGTGAGCCGCACCCAGGTTACACGCGGCTCACTTGAATCAACTGAACTCCACATATTACACACACATTCGTTGCGTAGCGTGTGCTAGGTAAATATAGGCACGTTACGTAGCGAGCGCAGCCACTCACCACTATACAGACGCTTAAACTCACACGCGTAGGCGCAGCGCGGGCCGCGATACGCGTAGACACTGAGCGGTGTCACACAGAACAATACCGCTCACACACACATGACTGCTCCTTAGCCCGGACCGTAACCGGCTAGCTCTGGAAGCGGGGCGGGCGGGAGCAAAACACCTATATTCTGTAGGAGCGTCGAGTCGGCACCTCTGTCGCTGGTCGTCCTCCGCCGGGCCTCCCCCAGGCAACTGGGGGTCTCACCTGGCGGGGACAGACCGCCGAGGTGTCGTGAAGAAAGCGGCGCTGTATGAATCAGCGTCGCGGCGCGCCTACAGAAAAACAACATGCAACCACTCACATGACCGCACGTAAATTACGTGCGGCCAAAAAAGCCGCAGGCCATTGAAGCCGACACAGGGAGGGGCCTGTTTTTGCAGGCCACCGTATTGCCTCCGCGGCCGGGGGGCACAGCCCCGGAACCGCTCGCCACGCCCCCTGACGGGGGCGTCGCGATCTCCACACGGTCTGGACGCATTTCCAATGGATGCGTCTTGGTGCACGGACCACTGTCTCTCGACAGTCAGTACTGCCCGATTATTGGATGTGGAACGCTGTCTCTGACAACTAGTACTGTCCTTATTGCGGTGGGTGCATGGACCACTGTCCCTGACAGTCAGTACTGCCCTATGTGACCGCCCTCAATGTCATTATTAGTTATTTAATAATGAATTAATTTAATTTATGTATTTTAAAGATTTAAGATAACTCATTGTTCGATTGAAATAAATTTATGTATTAGTTTTACTTCTGATGTCTTGGCATAATCCGACATCAGAAGTGGGATCGGATTTTCCGCCCACCTCTGGCACTTTCATCACAGAATATACAGGAAAATATTCCGCTACCCTCAAATAGTTTAGAAGCATTTTTTTTCAAAATTAACTGATGCTCTACTACCCCGGTTCAATGCACCACCATAACCTTTTACAGCGTTGATACCGTTTGATCCTGATGACCCCAATTCAAACATAGAGAGCTGGTTGTCTGGTGTCAGACACCATAATTAAGAGCAAAATTTTGATAGGTGTTGATTTAATCAGGACGTTGACCCATTGTCTTCGAGGCCGCGCATCCACATCTTCTTGTGGATATGTCAGCTGCCTATGGTGCAGTCGATCTCAGGCGGTTGCTGTGGAGGGTGGAGACATTGATAAGCGATCGGAACTTTGTCCGAATGCTCCGAGAACTTCTCCATAGTCGTCGGTTTCGGGTCCGCCTTCTCTCGGAGGGAGGTCTTTGGGGAGCGCGTAGGGGCGGCCTGCCGCAGGGTGGTGTCCTGGCACCGCTTCTTTTTATTATCTCTGCGCAAGCGACCAACCGTCCAGCCCCGGCGAGTCCCGCTTCCTCTATGCTGGCTAACTTGCCCTCACTTCCTAAGCCACCGCCTTTGGGTGGGTTGGGGCCCGCTTGTCAGGCGCTCTTGGTGATTTGGCCGCATTGCTTCGCTGACTCACTCAAGCCCAATCAGAGCGGGGCCCAGTCTTGCATATTTGGTCTCCGCAGTGGAGGTGCGGGCCGCAGACTTGGCATCGTTTGGGATGGGGTGTCCATCGAGCACGGCGGCTCTTCTAAATATCTTGGTGTTGCCCTGGACAGGTCTTTGACATTCGGCGAAAACTGCGGGAACATCGAGCAGAGGGTGCGCGCTCGCGGCGGTCTTCTTCGTCGACTGGTCTCATCTAGGTGGGGATTCGCGTGCCCCGTGTGGAGTTCTGCCCATGCGGAGCTGGTGGATGCAGCTTTGGGCGAGACGTACCGGATCATCGCTAGTTGCCTGGAGCCGACACCGGTGCAGGTATGTGCTGTGTCCGCTGGCAGGGGTGGCGTTGCCGGTGGTTCCCGGAGCGGCGGTGGGCTCCGGCGGGGGAGCCGAAGTGGTTTCCGACACACGACATCCTTTGCATGGCGGCATCCTTGTGCCACAGGGGCTGAGGGGCCGAAACGGTTTTTTTTAGGTGTTTCGTCCCACTCACTGGCCAGCCGTCGTAGGGGGGATTGAAGCATGTGGCGAGACAGTGCTTAATTGCCTGGGCCGTTTGTTCCACCCGCTGAGGACCTCCTTCCTGGACATAAGTTGCCTAGGGTGGCCTTGGGGTCTTTGGACGGACTCTGGGCCTGGGTTAGCCGAGGCAGGGAGGGCCTGTTCAGGTGGAGATTCATAGATGGCTCCGCCTTGGAGTGTGGATGTGGTACTGTTCCTCAAGCGGTGGGACGCTGGTTATCGTGTCCTGCGTGTCGTCAGCTGCACGTTTCAGTAACTGGCGGGCGCTAGTGGTGGCGCCAAGTATGTAGCCGGGTTCTGGGTCGAGTGCAATTGGATTGCTATCATCGCGCTAAAAATAAGAAGCCACATTACTGATTAAGTTGCCTCCCAGTCAATATCAATGGGATGATATACTGGAGACTTTGAAAACTCGGTTCTCTCGCTCTTTGGCTTAGCAATGCCCCTTTCTATTTTTGCAAAAGGCTACTACTACTTTAAAGCCGATGAAAGATGAAAAGATTTTAGTTTTCACGGATGATGTACTTTCAATTTCAAGATATTGATGAGGGGCTTAACCTTTTAGACAAATTACTTAAACGTTGTCCAATGCAGGGTTCTCGTAAGTGTTTGACCCTTCCGTGCTCATTGAACTTCATACCGATGCAAGTAGTATATGTTGCAATTCTTATACAAAAACATAATGGTACCCCTCGTGTAGTAGCGTATTGTAGTAGGAAGACCATAGATGAAGAGACACGATATCACTCTTACGAATTAGAGACCCTTGCGGTAGTAAAAGCAATCGAACATTTTCGTCATTATTTGCATGGATGAAAATTCACTGTATTCACGATTATAACTCCTTTAAAGCTTCTCACTCAAAACGTGATTTGACTGCAAGGGTTCACCGTTGGTGGGCTGTATTGCAAGCCTACGATTCTAATATCGTGTAAAAAGATGGTCCAAAATGGCTCATGCAGATTTCTTATCTCGCAATTTGTTAAACATGAATTATTCTGAACCCCGTAAAATAAAATATCTTGTATTTGATATAGGTTGCTTAATTGTAGAACAAGAACGCAATTCGGAACTTTTCTGAAATAATATCAAAATTCCGTATAATGAATTACCTGAAGAGATATCGCATACGTATGATTTAAGTCAAGGAATATTGAATAGGAAGATAGAACGTAGTTTCCAGTTGGCTAGCTACATATTATACCCCGTTCTTTGGTCCTTAATTAGCCATGTTCATAATAAAATATAACATTAAGGTTTTGACTAGACTTTGTCAAACTTTACGAATTTTATGGTTTGTAAAAAAAAAGTTTAATAATTGTTGTGTAGTATGTAATACTTCTAAAGGCCCTTCAGGTGCACAGCAAATGCAGTTGCATTCAATTCCTAAACATCCAGTCCCTTGGCACACTATTCATTTAGATCTAACTGGAAAACTTTCGGGAAAAGTGATGGTAAAGAATATTCTTACTGTTATAGAATGTAATTCTAATAATGACTGGAAGGATGAATTTTGAGAGATTCGACCTGCTCTTAATAGTACACGTTCCAAGACCACAGGTTTTACGCCTATGGAAATGATGTTTGGCATTCAAGGTTACTAGCTAAAGTAACTCCTAGTTCTTTTGAACCAATTTAATGTTGAAACGGCTCGTTCATCTGCATCAGAAAATATTAAAAGAGTAGCTAACGCTGACACTATACGGTTTAATAAGGGAAAATCCTGGGTTAAACCTTTTGCAGTAGGTGAATTTGTCTTTGTTAAATTTGAGGAAAGACACCAAAGAAAATTAGATTAAATAAGAAAATTAGGGACCTTTCAAAATTATGCGTTTTAGATAAAGAAGAAAGAAAGAAAAATCGTTTATTCTGCACAAACTAAACGCACATTACAAATAAAATAACATAAAATAAAAATAAAAAAAAAGACAAAAAATACACACAACGTAGCCAAAAGCCTCGTACTCCAGCTTAATAATAATAAAAAAATGTTGACAATTTTGTCTATTGCTCAATGTTAGGGCCAGGGACCAAAGACAACACATAGTAGTTGACATTGACAAATGACAATTGGTAATGCGCCCGCGACGCCAAAACACTGAAAACAACAAAACAAAAACAAAATGCCAATTGCAGAGTGGAAAAATAACTACTTTTGTAACAAAGACAATTAATCCGTGCGTCGCATCTGTGCATGAATAGGTCTAGGTCATGTATAGGTCGTTATGAACTGAACAATATTAATGGCTCTAATAGGACTTACAAGTACGCACATGACAATTTGAGAGTACTCGTAGTAGAGGTCAACAAGGTTTTCTCGAAATTTCTGAAAATTATGAGTCTGATGACGATGAACGGTCCGTGACGGCAGTTAATATACCTAGTAATATAAATTTACATAATGCTGCTTTGGACAAATTAGTGGAAAACTCTTTGCCATATTTAGGAGATCATAGTTCTCAAAACTTAAATGCCAGTAGAGTCTCAGAATCCGAAGAAACATTATCTATTGGTTCACAAACAGTAACTATTAATTCTGATACTTTATCTATCGATTCGTTTTACTTTTTGGCGTTCGGGGGTGCCTTTGGTGTGCCTCGTTGAAATGAATGATTTGACTTTGACTTTGACTCTGAGATGACTGTTCTGTACAGACTGTGACTGTGAGCTGAAGGGGTTTCACCTGCTTTTGTGGGTTGACAACCTAGTCCAGCGCTTTGTGAGCTGCAGGGATCTCATCCATGAGATGAGTATCTAGACCAGCAAATATATACTGTAGGGGTTACAAGAGTTGTGACCTAGTCCAGTAGAGGCTGTAGGGGTTTCACCTACTTTTGTGGGTTGATTACCTAGTCCAGCGCTCTGTGAGCTGCAGGGATATCATCCATGGGATGATTATCTAGACCAGCAAATATATACTGTAGGGGTTACAAGAGTTGTGACCTAGTCCAGTAGAGGCTGTAGGAGTTTCACCTACTTTTGTGGGTTGATTACCTAGTCCAGCGCTCTGTAAGCTGCATGGATATCATCCATGGGATGATTATCTAGACCAGCAAATATGAACTGTAGGGGTTGCAAGAGTTGTGACCTAGTCCAGTTGTAGCTGTAGGAATCTCACCTGCTTTAGTGGGTGACGATTTAGACCAGCATGTTTGAACTGCAGGGGTTTTCTATTAAAGAAATACCTAGACCAGTGATATTTGATATGTAACGATGATGACGATGTAAATTGATGACGAATTAATGCACTCGAGGACAAGTGATTTATCAGAATGGCCGTGACGGCATATTGTCTAGCAGCTGCGAGAGACGACGACTAGGTGGCGCTAGTGGAACGTGCACCGGACGCATCATAGACAAATCATTCACTCTATCGATCATTTGGCTTAAAGGACTTGGTATCCAATCCAGTAAAATATTGTAACTTTCCCCCCCACTAGCGAGCAGCCTTTATAAGGAGCTGCGCGGTTGAGTCTGGACGCATCCCTCCGCCACCTCCTTCGGGAACAAAACATCGACGTGGCGCTAATAAGCGAGACGCTCCTGGGACCTGAGGACAAGATTAGGTTCCCGGGATATCTCGCTTATAGGAAGGACGAACGGTCGGCTCAGTCTACGTATCGTGGTCTGGCGGTACTAGTGAGGCGAAGGGTCGTCCATCAAGAACTCCCCTTGCCGTCGCTCAGCACGTTTTACGCGCTGGGTGTGCAACTACACGTTGCCGGCGAGGACATCAACATGTATGCGTGCTACAAGCCGCCCGCGGCTCGCTTGGACTTTACCGAGCTGCGGGCCCTGCTTGGTAGCACCTCACGCGCCACCATCCTTGCCGGCGACTTGAATTGCAAGCACCCGGCGTGGAACTCGTGCAACACGAATACCGAGGGGAGATGACTCTTCGCGGACGCGGAAGCCTTCGGCTATACGGTGTCCGGCCCAGAGACGCCCACACACTACCCGGACGCCAGGCAGTACATGCCGGACGTGCTGGACATCGTAGTCCACCGAGGGCTACACCGTCAGATCACGCAGCAAGTGATAGACGACGAGTTACAATCGGACCACCAGCCTGTACTCGTCGTCTTATCGGGTATGCCGGCCCGACTGAAGCCCGTAGCGCCACGCCGACTCACGGACTGGACAAAGTTCGTAGAGGAAGTAGAGACCACCACGCCGACTCGGCCTATCGTCACCTCCGCGGACGTGGACGAGACAGCGGACGAAGTCACTGCTTGCATACAGAGCGCCTTGAAAACGGCGACTAGCACGCAGCCGCAGGGGAGAGTGCTATTGCCGCCCCTGCCAGCGCGCATTGATGCAATGATCGCCGAGAAGAGGCGCATACGCAAGCAGTGGCAACAGCTCAGATGCCCGACACTAAAAACGCAGCTGAACCGTCTCGCGGAGAAGGTTAAGGCCGAGCTCCAGGCGCTTACCACCGCGGGCTGGGAGGAAAGGATCGACGCCACGACGGACAGTTGGCCGTCGTTACACAAGCTGTGCGGCCAACTTACGAGTACCCCAGCCCCGGTGCGTCCGCTGCTCAACAGCGACGGGGCGCTTAAGTATGCAGCAGAGGACCGGGCGGAGGTCTTCGCCGAACACCTGGAGCGTCAGTTCCGCCCCAACCCGACCGGCGACACCGAACATGTCGCAGCAGTCGAGAAACACCTAGGAGACTACTTCGGCACGCCGATAGCTCCCGATGAAGATGCCATATTTTTCTCGCCGGGCGCAGTTAGACGCGCCATCCTTAAGACGAAGCCCAGGAAGGCCCCCGGTGCTGACGGTATCACCAACACAGTGCTGCGCCACCTGCCGTACCGTATGGTAGCGGCGCTGGCGCGCCTGTTCACGGCGATACTGCGCACGGGGGCCTTTCCCGCTTCGTGGAAGGAGGGGCGCGTCATCATGTTGCCCAAGGCGGGGAAAAACATTCTGAAGCCGGAGAGCTATCGGCCGATCACGCTGCTGTCGACCGTCTCCAAGGTGTTCGAAGCACTCCTGCTGCGACATCTCCAACCCCACATAGCGCCGCGCCCGGAGCAGTTTGGGTTCCGGGCGGAACATAGCACGACGCTCCAGCTGTCGAGGGTACTGCACCACCTCGCAGCCGCAGCAAACAAGAAGGAATACTCGGTGGCAGTATTCCTTGACATGGAGAAGGCCTTCGACCGTGTGTGGCACGACGGCCTCGTATACAAGATGGCCACATCCGGCGCGCCCCTTGTAAAAGTGGTCTCTACGTTCCTCTCCAACAGGATTTTCAGGGTGGTGGTCGACGGGGCGCTCTCCAGCGCCCGCCCGGTGCTCGCGGGTGTACCGCAGGGCAGCTGCGTGTCGCCGGCGTGTTACTCGCGTTACACCGACGACATCCCCACCACTCCGGACGCAATGCTCGCGCTGTACGCAGATGACGCCGCGTACATTACTACATCGCTCAATGCGAAGTACGCGGCCGTCAAGATGCAGCGCGCGCTCGACACGCTTCCCGAGTGGCTGTCCAAGTGGCGGCTGTCGGTGAACGTGGGTAAGACGCAGGCGATGGTCTCCGGGTCCGCGCTCCTCCCACCACCCTTGAAGCTGCAAGGAGCCGACATCGCGTGGTCGCCCCGGGTCAAGTACCTGGGGGTCACCATCGATCGTCGGCTCACGATGGGGCCACACGTCCGCTCGGTCGCCGCACGGGGTAGGGTTGCCCGCAACCTGCTCAAACCAGTGCTCTCGTCCCGCATTCCGGCGCGCGTCAAGTTGGGTGTGTACAAGTTGTACGTGCGCCCAATCTTGACGTACGCCGCCCCGGCATGGTTCGCCCTCACGAGCGAGCCGAGCCGAAAGCTACTCCGCGCGCAGCAAAGTCTGGCGCTGCGGACCATAGTAGGCGCGCCTCGTTTCGTGAGGAACGATATCATTCACCGGGACCTCGGGATTGAGAGCCTGGATGAGTTTGTGCGGCGCCTCGCGACGGGAATGTTCGCGCGTGCCGACGCATCCGCCTGGCCCCATGTCCAGGACATTGCGCCCTGGCACGCGCGCCCCCCCCGACGCGAGACCCTTGCCCCGCGACCTGGTAGCGGACGACGACCCCATCGCACCGGACTGACGCCTCAAGTGAGCCGCACCCAGGTTACACGCGGCTCACTTGAATCAATAGAACTCCACACTTTATTACATACATTTCGTTGCGTAGCGTGTGCTAGGTTAATATAGGCACGTTACGCAGCGAGCGCAGTCATTCATCACTGTACAGACGCTTAAACTCACACGTGACCGCGCAGTGCGGGCTGCGGGCGCGTAGACACTGGGCGGTGTTACACAATACAATACCGCTCACACACACACATGACTGCCTCTTAGCCCGGACCGTGACCGGCTAGCTCTGGAAGCGGGGCGGGCGGGGGCAAAACACCTAACTCTGTAGGAGCGTCGAGTCGGCACCTCCGTCGCTGGTCGTCCTCCGCCGGGCCTCCCCCAGGTAACTGGGGGTCTCACCTGGCGGGGACAGACCGCCGAGGTGTCGTGAAGAAAGCGGCGCTGTATGAATCAGCGTCGCGGCGCGCCTACAGAGAAACAACATGCAACTATTCACATGGACGCACGTAACTTATTTACGTGCGGCCAATATTTCATTAGGCCACTGACGCCGACCTAATGAGGGGCCCGTATTTACGGGCCACCGTGTTACCTTCCGCGGTCGGGGGGCTCAGCCCCGATACCGCTCGCCACGCCCCCTTACGGGGGCGTAGCGACCTCTTTACGATTGTCTGGACGCATTTCCAATGGATGCGTCTTGGTGCACGGACCACTGTCTCTCGACAGTCAGTACTGCCCGATTATTGGATGTGGAACGCTGTCTCTGACAAGTAGTACTGTCCTTATTGCGGTGGGTGCATGGACCACTGTCCCTGACAGTCAGTACTGCCCTATGTGACCGCCCTCAATGTCATTATTAGTTATTTAATAATGAATTAATTTAATTTCTGTATTTTAAAGATTTAAGATAACTCATTGTTCGATTGAAATAAATTTATGTATTAGTTTTACTTCTGATGTCTTGGCATAATCCGACATGTACAATATGAAAAACTAAATTGTGTTTTCTTTCAGGGCTTTGTTGTCGCTGCCGCGCCGTGCTCCACGCAAGCGACGCGCGACGCGCCACGGGCCATTTTTTTATTTGTTTTTATTACCTTTTTAAGTTAATTAAGTACTTACTTAATAAATACTATTAATTATACTCAATCTTATTTATTAAACAATACCTATAAGGCGCCCGAGGGTAAGTAACAGACACACGGGTCCATCGATCAAAGTTAAGCTACGCATGTCACGCGCAGTCGGTCCGTGGATAGGTACCTATCATCTAAAAATGGTACCTAGCTAAAACCAACCGGACGCCGACCTCAACATAGTTGGTAACCAAAGAAAACATACCCAAACTCACGCCGTTTTCCCATGGGGTAAGCTGAAACTAAAGACAGTCACCTGCTACGATCCTTGCACACACTTTTTGCTTCGGCCACGTTCATACAGTCATACACGCGCGCTGGCTGCTAGAATATTTATGGCATGTATTTCATCCATCCACAAATAATTCTCTCATTTTGATTTCCTAAAAAAAACTTTTTTACAAAAAACAACATTTATCACTTTGTAGTTTTTTTTAGTCGGTTGTTTCTTTTGTTAAAAAGTTTTTATTTTTCACTTTTTAGTTGTACAGACGCCAGCACATCAAGCTACCCGAAACTGTCAAATTTTACCAATCAACTTTGAACCTTATGCTTTTGCGATAAAGTTGAAAATCTATTAAAGAAATTTGACAGTTTGTCGTAGCTTGATGTGCTGGCGTCTGTACCTACTCCACACAAATTCAAATAACACTAGTGCATTGAAGAATTGAAGACACCGACTAGAAGAATCATCAAAATTCGCATAGAAATGCCGGAGATGCAGTACATTTTATGCAAACAACATCGTACATAAGAATAATTAAATATTGTAGTATATACTAAAACCTTCCTGAAAGTATGTAGGTAGATCACATTAGTGAAAGAATTATCAAAATTGGTTCAATAGTTTTAGAGAAAATCGCGAACATACATACATACATACGGGTCGAATACAGAACTTCCTTTTTTGAAGTTGGTTAAAAATACTAATTGATAAGTCAATATGCTCACTGATCATCTTTTTCGGATGATGTACCCTATCTTATAAGCCAACTTGGATGTAGTGGTTTGTCACCATTCCAACCTAACCCATTTGGTCGGGGTGCCCTAAATTAATTACTTACTGCAAAAACTTACCAGTAAAGACAGTTTTTAAAAAGATTAAAAATAAAATAAGATCATAAAGTAAAACCACAACCATCAGTAGATTGCTTAAAAGGGGATGAAGGGACATAAAATACCATAAATTATTCCTTGTTAATTTATTACCATGTCACAATAAAAAATCTCATATTTCTTTTAAACATTTTACTGAAAAATAAAAATAAGTAAATCTTAAATTCTTATTTATCCTTGTTATGAAAACTTAAATAAAAACTTAAAAAAAATAAATAATAAATGAAACTAATACATGTACACAAGATGAAAAATTAAGATATCTTGTCATCATTGAACTTAGAAAATAATTTATAATTAATAGAAAGAAAACAATAGACGGAGAGAAAGTTTCATGTATTTATTTTTTAAAGTTTCTTTTTTTATTACTATTTAAATGTTAATGATGTTCTTCAATATTATACTTGTATACATAGAACAAATTATACTGTACATACTGTGAATATAATATTACAATACAACTATTATTGTGCCTACACAAAATTTTGACAAAAACTGCTTTTTTTCAAAACTGTCATTGTGTGGGTTTATTCCAATAGGTCTAAATACTTTTATTAAGTAGTTTATTAAACAACACAGAATCAAAGACTTCTTAGATGTTGAAAATAGAGTTATATCAACACGGAACCATGTAATTCAAGTCTTTGTAAAAATATAGGATTATGTCATTTTTAATATTATGCAAACAAGAACCAACCCGCCTGGTTCTACATAATTGTTTAAAAAATATTTTAAAAGGAAACATGTGGTATGAAAAATAAACCTTTCAACGATT
This sequence comes from Hydraecia micacea, assembly GCA_914767645.1. Classification (NCBI taxonomy): domain Eukaryota; kingdom Metazoa; phylum Arthropoda; class Insecta; order Lepidoptera; family Noctuidae; genus Hydraecia; species Hydraecia micacea. Next base: position 15,947,447 of record OU611775.1, read on the forward strand.
TTTTAGATTGTCGGGTTACCATGGGACGTGGATCTTTTTAGTTTATTGAACAACAATGTTACATGGGTTGATATCCTTGTCATAGAAATGTTTTGTTGTGTTAAAATTGTTAGATCATTTTGATCTTTACAGGGTCAATAGAAGTTGCATTTTTTAAAGCTTTCTATATCTCATCTTGATTTTGGCATGTGTGTGGATTGGTTGCTGTTTGCATAAGTAGGTCCTACCTACTGACATAGTTACACTTTTTTTTTTTTTTTTTGTGGATGGGAAATCATCTAATGACTCCTCCCGCTCTGGGTGGAGCGGAAGGGAGTGTCAGACTCTTACTGACTAAAACCCACCCGTGTTCCTTCCTTAGCCCTTTATGTTCCGGGGCAGCGGTAACCCTTTCGGACGATCCCGCTACCCCGGCAGGCTTCGGCCCTGGCGGGCCCCTTCCTTTATGCTGACATCTCTTTGAGGCGCGCGTGGAACACATACGCGCCGTCCGGCACGGGCCTGGTCCTGATCGGACGGAGAGCTACCCATTACTCTCCGTCCGCAGGCCCGCGCCTACGGTGGCCGGGAGTCGTCACGCGGCTCCCGACGCCCGTAGCGTCTCCCGCGGCGGCTGAGGCGTGCGGCTCTCTCCCTGAGCCGTCCCGCCACCTCCTTCGCTAGCATGACTGCTTCGCAGAAGGAGGTGACCGCCTCCCACTCCCTCTCGCCCCGGACCATGGCTTGAACCAGGGCCGGACGCGAGAGGTCGCCGCCGTTGCCGATCGCCTCTACGAGGACACGGCGGTGCTCCGCCCAAGCGGGGCAGACCTCCACCGTATGCTCCACCGTGTCCTCTGGGCGATCCTCGCAATGGTGACACCCGGGCGTCTCCTCCCGCCTGATGATGTGCAGGAACCTCCCGAAACATCCGTGTCCGGTGAGGACCTGCGTCAGGCGGTAGGTGAGAACGCCGTGACGCCTCTCAAGCCACTCCTCAAAGAGGGGTCTTATCGCCACGATCGTGGCGTGCCCTGCGCTGGGTTGCGAAAGCCGCTCTTTCCATGCCACCATGAGATCGCGCCGGAGGTCTGTCCGCTCCGCCGCAATTTGCCGCGGAAGCGGAGTTTCCCCCCGGCGTAGTGCCTCCGCGCGCCACTCATACAGGCGCGCGAGGACCATCGCCTCCAGATCCCATGGCGGCATTCCGGCAAGGAGGCTTGCCGCCTCGCCTGAGATCGTGCGGTAGCCCCGGATCAGCCTTACGGCTACCACCTTTTGGGGCGCGTTCAGATAGTGGGCGGCTCGCAGCCGCAGTGAACGCGCCCACACCGGGGCCCCATATAGGGCCATGGACCGCACGACCCCCGCGTAAAGCCTCCGGCAGGAGGCGTTTGGCCCCCTCAGGTTGGGCAAGAGTTGCTTTAAAGCGGCCCCGGTCCGTTCCAATTTGGGGGCCAAACGTCGAAAGTGTTCGACGAAGTTCCACCGGCTGTCGAGGACGAGACCCAGGTATTTCATCGTTGTCTCGACGCCGATGTGAACCCCTCCTACCATCAGTTGGAATCCCGATGGTGGCCCGTTCCGGAGCCCATGAAAAGACATGGCCCCGGACTTGTGCAATGCCACCTCGAGACCCAACCGCCGGATCCTCTCAACGACTATCGCAACCCCTCGTGTCATTGCGTCGGCCGCCGCCTGATGCGACCTCCCCTGCGCCAGGACCAGCGTGTCGTCAGCGTAGCAAACTATGCTGACGCCATCAGGGAGGTCGGCCCGCAGCACCCAGTCGTAACCGATGTCCCACAGGAGCGGCCCCAGAACCGAGCCCTGTGGGACACCGCATGACATCTCTCGCCGGTTCCAGTTCCCGTCGCGACCGGGGTAGATGATGGCTCTGTCCGTCAAATACGCCCCGACTACTCGACGGAGGTAGGTCGGCACCCGGTGATACCGGAGTGCCTCCCCAATGCAGCTCCAAGGCAGGGTATTAAACGCGTTGGCGATGTCGAGTGACACCGCCACGACGACCCCACCCCGGGACACCGCGTCCCCCGTCGTGAGGGCTCTCACGCGCATGATGGCGTCCACCGTCGAGCGCCCCTTGCGGAAGCCAAACTGGCTGTCCGCAAGATCCGGCCCTGTCCTCCCCAAGTGCCCGACGAGGCGGCCTGCAATTACTCTCTCAAAGAGCTTGCCCACCTCGTCGAGCAACACAATGGGCCGGTATGCGGACGGAGAGTCCGCAGGGCGCCCTGGCTTCTGAATGAGGACCAGCTTCCCCGTCTTCCAACGGAGTGGAAACTGGCCTCTCTCCATACATGCGCTTAAGAGCGCCTCCAGTCGAGGCCCGAGAGCCCTCAAGGCCAGGACCCAGGCTTTACCCGGCAAGCCGTCGGGTCCTGGGGCGGTATTTTTGGCCTTCAGCCTGCCTACCGCCGCTCTCAGATCTACCCCGGTCACTTCAGGGATGTCGTCGTCGCCGTTCGCGTGGTCCGCTTCGGGCACCGCAAGTAGCGGAGCCATGGGCGGGGGAGTATGCTCCCCCCGTGAAGGGAACAGAGCGCTCACCACCTCCTCCACCAGCTGGGGGCGGAGACTCTGCGTCAACGGGGGGGCCCAGGTGCGGAGTTTATTCCGCACCATTTTGTAAGGGCGCCCCCATGGATCTCTGTTCAGAGTCTCCACCATCTCCTCGCGGGCCGTATCCTTGGCCCGCAGGACAGCCTCTTGGAGGGCGGTCTTTGCCGCTCTGTACCCCTCGTACAGCTCCGCCTCCGTGGCTTCCACATCCGGAGGGCGGATGCGGAGCCTGCGGTGCCTGGTGTACCGGTGTCGCGCGTTGACGCACTCCTTGCGTAACGCCTCCACCTCCTGCGACCACCAGTACACCTGACGTCGGGCGCATCCTGGCCGGGCTCGGGGCATTGCCACGTCACAGATCTCGGACATGGCCTCCCGGAACCACTCCGCCTCGTCGTCAATATCGGCAGGCCTGTTCGGTGATAACACCCAGGCCTGCACGATCGAGGCTTCCAGGAGGAGCTCCCGGTCCAGCTGCTTCAGCGCCCACCGCGGACCACTCGGGGCCTGTTGGACCAGCGCGCTAGAGGTCTGGGCGGAGACCTCGAATCGGATATACCGATGGTCGGAGTAGGTCTCCACCTCCTCCATGACGCGCCAGTCAATGACACGCTGTGACAGAGCGGGGCTGGCGACATAGTTACACTTCAAACAATAATTGTGTAAAACAACATTACGACTATCAGTGTTATCAAAAATCTTATTGTGGTCTAACATGTTAATATCGAGAACAGAAAATGATTCCTTAGTACTATTTACACTATATACGGATATTTAGGGCAATTAGATTGTATGACACCGTTAGCTCCACAACCACAACACTTCACTGAACTTTTATCGGTTATATCTTCTTTTGTTCGCAGTCACTTGGAGTATGCCTCTCAAGTCTGGAACCCCAATTATAATGTCTACATAAATCGTATTGAGAGCATACAGAAAAGGTTTTTAAGGCACATTCAATATCGGTCTAAGACGTGTTTAACGAATTATACCTACCGTTGCAAAAAAATTCATATCCTACCACTTTACGAAAGGCGTAAAATATCTGATCTTGTGTTTCTTTTCAAAATTGCCAATGGAACAACTGGTGTTACCGAGTTGTTACACAAAATCGGGCTGCGAGTGCCGTCTGTGTTCTTACGTAGACCTCATTTATTGCACACCCCAGTGGTGGCCACTACATACAGACGGAACTCGTACATGGTGAGAGCGAGTCGTATGTATGTACATAATTATAACCACGTAGCAATTTATGCATTTACTAAACTCGGGTTCACGATGTAACGCCTATGAGTTCATCTTACCCGCTGTGCTCGTTTAACCCTTTGACCGCCAACGACGTCTTAAAGCGTCACCAAAAAACTGGGCACAATCGCCGACCACGACTTAAGACGTCAAAATGTTTGATAGACAAATGCTTAACAAGTACTTGATTTTTAAACTTGATCTTTACATACACATACATATTTACTTTTCCTTATTCAGCTTCAGTTAAATAAAAAGTATAAAAAGTCTATATTTAAGTCGGTAATACCTTTAACATGAACGCTGAAATTTTGTGTAAAAAAGATCTACCTTCAACGCCATGGACGTCTTAATGCGCCGACTAGTGATGAGAATGTAAGTGGGTAGATGATTATTTCTTTATACCGACCTAATCTGCTTCTCGAAAGTTCTGCCACTTACTTACTTGTTTTAATAGTGAGAATTTGTGAGGTCGTTACTTCTTGTGAAAAATAATGGATAAAAGTAAAGGTAAGTTTTAAATTCCCTCTGTATGCCTAATTGTCCTTGATGAGTGTAAATTATAAAAAGGTTTATTTGGCTACTATAAAATAACCAACAGGTACAATAAAGATTAATTAACTTATTACATGGAGATTTGAGGGCAGCTACACTCGTGTCAGGATTTCTTGGGATATACGCGTCCATATTACGAATTCTTATGTATTAAAAAAAATACATATAAAAAAGAATTCTAATAAACTTTACAAATTTTTATAATTTTTGCAGGTGCGAAGATACCCCGAAAGCCGTCGACTTCGCCAAATATTTTAGAAATGGATACTCAATATTTATATGAGTCATCAATGGCTAAAAAACGGCGGCCAACAGACCATACTGGCTGTATTGAATGTGAAATTTATAGTAAAGAGGATAACAGAAACAAAAATTTCTGCCAATTGTTACAGGAAGAACTATCACACATTCACCCCTGTATGCGCACCCGTCTTTACGTAAAAATATTAAATTTCGTAAATGGCTTGAAAATACATCATAATCAGGATTTAGATCTCACTGACACTGAAAAACAATAAAGGAATGGGCTATAAAAATTAATAATTAAAACTAATTAATAAAAAAGATATTTGTATTTATGAATTCTATGTTATTTATAAAGTTAACCTACCTACCTTTCCAATTAACTAACCAAATGAACTAACTGCAAAATAGTATCTTTAAAAAGTGGTGTATGAAGAAAGAGGGTAATTAAGAAAATATCGACAAAAGTGTCAAACATTACTATTTCCTTCACAATTATGGTAGCCACGATCGCCATGGACGTCTTAAGGCGTCCGCTTGTGACGTCATATGCGCGTTTTATATCTTTAGTAGTGTTGTGACATGAGGGTATATTTAAAATTTTATTTACCTTAAAATTTAAAGTCTACCTACTTTTGTCACAACTAAAATAGACCGTTTAGTCTATTTATTGCCTTTATCATTCCTGTGCGTGTCACATCGTTTAATTAAAAAAAAATGGACAATGACGAACTTCTACGGATATTAGAAGGTGTTGTTGAAGATGATGAGGTTGTAATCGAAGACACTTCTGACGACGAAAGAGATGAGTTTGAAGTGAGTGTATATTTTCTATTTTATTTTCAGATGTCGGCGCGTCTATAGAATTGGTTCGGTGATGCCAACCTCTTTGGTTAATATTGTTTTTTTTTTTAGAAGATAATCTGTCAACTGTCTATTTGACGTAACACCATGTACTGGGGAGGCGGCCCGCCATTATGGAATAACAAAAAGGACGTGAGGGATAGATTCACTTGGATCGATCGAAAAAGACGATATTGATTGGAGGAACTGTGCTGTGATATCCAATTGTGTGTAAATTGATTGCGCTCGCGCCCCACGTACTTGGTGGAACGTCGTTTTCGCATTATAGTTAATTAAATAATTGGATTAGACATTTTGTGATTGTTCATAAAGGCGTTCATATACTTTCAACTCCTCGCCCGCAAACCCACGCAACATTACCTCTTCTGATAAACATGATCCATTGCCTTTATCAGAAGTGGGATACAGAGGGCTAGATATTGAGGAGATTTGTGAGATTCCATTAGAAGAACCTGTGATCAATGAAGTTTCGAAGGGAAAACATGATGAAAGTCTCCTTGGGAACAAGGATACTCTTTTATCACGCCTGCTGACTGCAACTCAAGCTACTCCAACAAAAAGCATCACCTTAATGAAACTCGGTTTGGAGGAACTTGCTTCTATCGTGGAAGTAGAGAACACAAGCTAGAAGAATGGCGCAACCGACGCAATACAGATAATCAAAAGTCAAGACTATCGGAGAAGGAAAACTGTTACCTGTTTTAGGAAGCCTGGACACATTAGTACAACCTGCCCAGAAAAGAAGTCTGGAACTGAACAGCATGCAGTACGCAGATAAGTACAGATTTTCAAACCTAAAATAACAGGAGGTACCCTGTCAACATCAAATGGTGAGGTCATTTTGTTTCTTTTTGATAGTGGCAGTATTACAAAAATATAGAAAGTTCTTCATAGATGGTGTGCCTATACGTGGCGTGACTATGACCACAGGTGAGTTACCTTATAGACCCATGTAAGACTGTTCAGAGGCGTCTTTATCGGTTATCAATTGATGAAAAAGAAATCGTTAGAGATAAAGCGCTGGCTTTAATAAATTCTGCCTCAAACATAGCATTGAATTGCACCTGGTTGCTACAGGGCTAATGGACAGGTTGAACGCTTAATGCGTACACTTAAGAGCCCTTGAAACGTAATAGAAAATGATTGTAATAAAGTTTGGCACGACGAACTTGATGATGTTCATCTTGCTCTTAATAGTACTCGATCTAGGATAACGGGATACACACCCACTGAACTCATGTTAGGTATTCAAGCCCAGTCGTTGGGTATCTCTAAAATTTCATCCAATATCAGTACGAATACTCCCACCCGCGCAAATTTAGAATCTATCGAAACGTCGCATGCATCCAGCGAAATTAAACAGGCTGCAGCAGCCGATACTCAAAGATTAACCACGGTAGGGCACAAGTACGGCCTTTATGCAAGATTTGTTTTTATCAAAGGTTGAGAACGCAACCAAACCAAACTATCGCGTAAAAATTCCGGGGTCCGTTTGTTATAACTCGTGTGCTTGAAATCTTTTGTGACGAACTGAAATCCATGACTGGTACGAACCGCATAAGCAAATACATGCGTCTAGTACCCAGAGGGTTTGAAGGATTAGTAGAATTAGCATCAAATATGATTCATGATAAGGAGGCCGAGACGGCGCGTAATTTGAAACAACTTGAAGAAATTATAATTATCACCTACTGATAGCGATAGTGATACTCTCTCGGTGTCCAGTGAGGGCGCACTCTGACCGCTAGTTCAGGAACCCTTACAGCTTCGCACTCTAAATCACATTCGTTCATTCATCAAGCGGATGTACATTAAAATGAAAGTACGGTGTATAGATTCTTCATAAACACGCAAACACAGTAGAATTTGCTAAGCGTAGTCGTAAGGGCCCAGTACGCCCGGTCTACGCCGCGTAGTGAGTTGGTGGCTAGTCGTAAGGGCCCTGTACGCCCGGTCTACGCCGCGTAGTGAGTTGGTGGCTAGTCGTAAGGGCCCAGTACGCCCGGTCTACGCCGCATAGTGAGTTGGTTGTTGGTCGAAGGGGCCTAGTACGCCCGGTCCATACAACATGGTACGTTGGTGGTTGGTCGAAGGGGCCTAGTACGCCCGGTCCACACCGCATGGTACGTTAGTGGTTGGTCGAAGGGGCCCAGTACGCCCGGTCCACACCGCATGGTATGTTAGTGGTTGGTCGAAGGGGCCCAGTACGCCCGGTCCACACCGCATGGTACGTTAGTGGTTGGTCGAAGGGGCCCAGTACGCCCGGTCCACACCGCATGGTACGTTAGTGGTTGGTCGAAGGGGCCCAGTACGCCCGGTCCACACCGCATGGTACGTTAGTGGTTGGTCGAAGGGGCCCAGTACGCCCGGTCCACACCGCATGGTATGTTAGTGGTTGGTCGAAGGGGCCCAGTACGCCCGGTCCACACCGCATGGTACGTTAGTGGTTGGTCGAAGGGGCCCAGTACGCCCGGTCCACACCACGTAGCAATTTGGTGGCTAGGTAAAGGTGCATAGTACGCCAGCCTACGCCGCATGGCGATTTAGTGATTTGACGAGAGGGCCAAGCACGCCCAGCACACGTTATGTTTTATTGATGGGGTTGAGGCTGTGCTGATATTCTTAGTGAGAGACCTTAAATGTTACGTGAGCATGTCAGGAATGGACGAGCTGACTAATGGAATGTTATTTCCTCTGGTAATTCAGATGCGCAATATCACTATGCGCACGAGGACGTGCGATAGTCAGGGTGGCCGTGTCGGCGCGTCTATAGAATTGGTTCGGTGATGCCAACCTCTTTGGTTAATATTGATTTTTTTTTAGAAGATAATCTGTCAACTGTCTATTTGACGTAACACCATGTACTGGGGAGGCGGCCCGCCATTATGGAATAACAAAAAGGACGTGAGGGATAGATTCACATGGATCGATCGAAAAAGACGATATTGATTGGAGGAACTGTGCTGTGATATCCAATTGTGTGTAAATTGATTGCGCTCGCGCCCCACGTACTTGGTGGAACGTCGTTTTCGCATTATAGTTAATTAAATAATTGGATTAGACATTTTGTGATTGTTCATAAAGGCGTTCATATACTTTCAACTCCTCGCCCGCAAACCCACGCAACATTACCTCTTCTGATAAACATGATCCATTGCCTTTACAGATATTTTAGTTCACTATTCCTGTTAAACGAGGAAAATATGGTTATCTATTTATTAAATTGCACTGACGACCATGACTGTGTTACACATAAAATAAACAGTTTGTGTATTAACTGGACAGCAAGTTTTGTTTGTATAAAGTAAAATTATAGTTATAATAACTTATTTCAAATACCATTCTTACTAAATCTGTTAGCTGTCAGCTGTGCAATATCATATCATCGTATAGTCATTATATATAATACTAGCGACCCGCCAGCGATTTTACCCGCGCTGCACCGTTCCTAAGAGGTGTAGCGTGATGTTATATCGCCTATAACCTTCCTCGATAAATGGACTATCCAACACAAAAATAATTTTTCAATTCCAATCAGTAGTTCCTGCGACTAGCGCGTTCAAACGAACAAACAAACAAACTCTTCAGCTTTATAATATTATATAGTAAGGTAGAAATGTTCTTTCGATATAATAAAAAAATAATACCTAAATACTAAAGTTAGAGCAATTTTTAGGATTCGGCAGACCAAGAAAAGAACACTTATTCCCACTTCTTTGATAGATTGGTAGGTATGTACCTACACCTAATAATTTATTGAGAGTTATTTTTTATGTTCTTGTATTTAACTTTCAGGCAGATTTATCGCAGTCGGATGTACGGAATCAAGCTGGAACAAGCAACGAAACTCTTTACCAATGGACGACTCAGCCAATTTCAATTGAAAAACAGGCTTTTGATGACTTTTGCAGTGGCATTTCAAGTTTTTTACATTTATCACAATCTTCAAGTGAATTGGACGTTTTCGAACAATTTCTTGATGAAGCACTAGTCAACAAAATTGTCGATTATACTAACCGGTATCATCGTTATTTTATTTTGCATACTGATTTGAGAAATCACTCAAGGCTTCAAACATGGCAAGATGTTACTATTTCAGAATTATATGTATTCTTCGCAGTCATTATGTTAATGGCCAGGAATAAGCGTATATCCATAGAGGAACATTGGTCATCAAACCCTTTATTGAATTCGCCAATTTTCACAACCCTTATGAGCAGAAATCGATTCACTACAATTTTAGGCATGCTACATTTTTCCGAGCCAGGACCAAGACAACCATCTGACTCCACTTTATTTAAAATCAATACAGTTATAGATGACGCGAGAAAAAAATTCACAAGTTCATTTACGCCATACCAAAAACTATGTGTGGATGAAAGCATGCTTCCGTTTAAAGGCCGCTTATCAATAAAACAATATATCTATGCCTAAGAAAAGGGCACGTTTTGGTTTAAAGTTATTTGTTTTATGCGATGTAGAAACTAAAATAATTTTAGATTTTATTGTTTACTCCGGCAAAGATACCGATATAATACAAAATAGTGAATTAGGGGTGAGTGGATCAGTTGTTACTACATTTCTTCAAAAATATTACAACAGTTCCAGATGTATTTATATGGACAATTGGTATAGCAGTCCTAAATTATTTAATTTTTTAAAATGTCATGGTATAGACGCTTGCGGAACTGTTAAGAGAATAAGAGAAACAGAAAAGAAATGCCGAAATTTAAAAAATTAAAAAAGGGTGAAAGGGACGTTAAATACACTTCAAATTTAATGGCTCTTAAATGGCGTGACAAGAAAGACGTGTATATGCTTAGCACAATGCATGAGGACAAAATTGGCCCAAGCTTGCAAATGGACAGATCTACTGGACTTCCTATAATGAAGCCAGAGTGCATTCTTGACTACAACAAACATATGGGCATTATTGATACGAATGATATGATGCTGAGTTCCATAAATTGTTTGAGAAAAACAACTAGATGGTACAAAAAAGTTTTTTTCCATTTAATGGATATGCATTTACTAAATTCATTTTATTACTGGAAAGTTATAAAAAATGACAATACATTAAATTATGCTAATTATCAATTATCGGTGATAAAACAAATGGTTATTAAATACAGGGGTAACTGCACCCTTCCTACAACATCAAGAGCACTTGAAAACCCAAGCAGAATACTTGGAGGAAACTCTTCAAAGCATATGCCAGCCTTTCTTCCAAATAATAAAAAATTGCGCTGCAAACAATGCAGTTTGAGTCGCAAAAGACATGATACGCGATTTTGGTGCGAGGTATGTAAAGTAGCACTATGCGTTACATGTTTTCGAGTTTATCACGAATAAAAATACACAGTAGGTATGTATTTTCCATTCGCCCATCCATTCCATCCATTTTTTAATAACGCAATAATAAATAGATTCATCAAGAGATGCATTTTGTTTCATTTAATAGTAACATTATCATGAATACTTATTCGATGGAGGTGTCGTGCTTATATATTTTTCTATTTAATTTTTAATATAATATATTCGATAACTAAAGCTAACAACACTAGTAGTTTTAAGTAAATCTCACAGAAAGACTTGTTACTGCCGCCAAAGACGCTTTAAAGCGTCCACTAGTGTTGCCAAAAGTTCGATGCTTTTAAAGAAATCGTTACCAAAATCTTACTTTGAATTAGATGTTTTTACTGCTTGTTTATTGTTAAGGTCTTTAAAACTATAAACAATATTTTATTTCTTGAAAATAACATGATTAAACGTAAGTTGAACATCATTTTACTTCAAAATATTTAATATTACTACTGTATATTTTACGTGTTACACATCACTAGCCAATCGTACGATAAATGATTTGTAATACGGTCGCGGCGTTGGGGGCAAGATAGATGAAATTTTACATGGCGGTCAAAGGGTTAATAAGATTAAACATTCGAATAATATACGTTATTACCTGTTGAGGTACTTACCCACAGTCATGCGTAATTAGGCATCGATTTACATATTTCAATGTAAATTATATTATGAACTGATCACTTTCGTTACTTAATAGTGTATTGTATTGCACAACAAATATTGTTATTTTTTCCTTACGGGAATGGTATAGCAATTTATTATTTCCGATTGCAGATAACGCAATTATGGAATCAGATAATAATGAAGACTTACCGGTGGACCTTGACGAACCGGTACCATCGACTAGCGCATCATGCTTGGAGTCACTGCAGGTGTCAAATGTACCTGAAGCGACACAAGAGCCTCCTCCCCAGCCAACAGCTGAAGAGGCTACCGCTGCTGAAAAGGAGGATCAGCATGATGATTTAGACGAAACCGTGTTGGAAATATTGGGGACTGATCCATTAATTACCACATCTTTTGGTAAAGATATCCAGAAGGACTTAGCCGTACGTTATGAGTTCATAGCCAGTTCTGGACTGACAAAAGAACTCCGCAAGGAGCTCTTAGAATCTCATTTGCCTCCAGCTAACTGTAAGCTAATAGACGCACCATCCCTTAATCCAGAGATTAAGGCGGCTGTCACTGACGTCATAGTGAAGCAAGATAAAGCTATGCAGGTGAAACAGAAGCAGATAGGCAGTGCTATCGCATGTCTAAGTGAAGCTATTACTATTCTTTTGTCCAAAGAAACAAAAGATCCAGACATATTGAAATTACTTGTGGACACAGTGCGCATCTTATGCGACTGTCAACATAATGATTCTATCACAAGGCGTAATTTTATCCTTGCTGTCCTGAAAAAAGATTTGAAGGATCAGATGCAGCTGACCAAAATAGATAGCCTACTCTTTGGTCAAGAGCTCGCTGACACGTTGAAAACGGCTAAGGCTATAAATAGGTCAGGAGCTGAGCTGAAGTCGGTTCCGCCACCCAAAGCTTTAGCAAACAAGCCAAGGCCTCCACCATCCAACAGGAATTTAAACTCCCGTACCGCAGACCGATGGGGCCTCGGAGAACGAAGGAGTCTGCACCCTCGACGAGGCAACAGCACGCGCAGTCATCCAGAGGCTCACGTCCGAGCAACAGCCGCAGCCGCCAATAGACGCTACGGTAAATTTTGCCGGCAGGCTACGTCTTTTTTACGATCAATGGTCGCAAATAACATCGGACCAAACTGTACTGTCATGGATAAAGGGTTATGAAATTCCTTTTGCACAAACTCCATTTCAGATTAATATGCCACCGTCTAAAAAATATTCTCTTAAAGAAGAATGTGATTTTGACCAGACTATAGATCATTTATTGGCTATAGGTGCTGTTTCAAAATGTGAACCTTGCGTCGGCCAATTTATATCTAATATTTTCTTGGTACCGAAACCAAACGGCAAAACTCGCCTAATTCTAAATTAAAAATAAAATTGAATGCATTTATAAATACAAAGCATTTTAAATTAGAAGACCTTCGAACAATAATTAAGCTTATTTCAAAAGATTGTTTTATGTCGACAATCGATCTTAAAGACGCATATTTTTTAATTAAAATTCACGATAATTCTAAAAAGTACTTAAGATTTAAATGGAAAAATAACTTATTTGAATTTAATGTTCTGCCGTTTGGTCTCAATACCGCGCCCTACGTTTTTACTAAAATCATGAAACCTGTTGTCAAACTATTTAGATGTATCGGTAATTTGTCAACAATATATCTTGACGATTTATGTATTGTATCACATTGCTATAGCGATTGTGTTGATAATGTTGAAATTACAAAGAAATTTCTTTGTTCTTTGGGCTTCATCATAAATGAATCTAAAAGTTGTCTGATTCCTAGCAATTCATGTAGATATTTAGGATTTATCATTGATTCTAAAATAATGGAAATTAGCTTGCCAGCTGAAAAACGTGAGAAGATAAAGAAGGTATTCTTAAAATTTAAAAACCTCAATAGATGTAAAATTAGGGATTTTGCTCGTTTAGTAGGACTTTTAACATCTGCTTGCCCTGCCATTGAATATGGCTGGATGTATACCAAAGAGTTTGAGAGATGTAAATTTTTAAATTTAAGAGGCGATGATAATTATGAAAAGTTCATGACTATTCTTTCTACTTTAGATTCAGATTTTGATTGGTGGATAAATTCCATCAATAAATCTGTTTGCAAAATTAAATTTGATAAATATAATTTGGAAATTCAGTCTGACGCCTCAAATACGGGATGGGGTGTACTTTGTGCGGGGAAAACGGCAAGCGGTAGTTGGAGCCAAGAGGAAAGAAATCAGCATATTAATTATTTAGAATTAATGGCTGCTTTCATTGGTCTTAAATTTTTTTGCAAAAACTTATTCGGTTGTCAAATTATTCTGCGAATAGACAACACGACAGCGATTTCTTACATAAATCGCATGGGAGGTGTGGAGTTTCCTCATTTAACCAAGCTTACCAAAAATATATGGCAATGGTGTGAGGCTCGCAACCTTTTCGTTTCTGCTCTGTATATCCCATCAATCGAGAATAGTATCGCCGATGCTGAATCGAGGCGAGTTCATCCCGACATTGAATGGGAATTATCAGAATTTGCCTTTCAAAAAATAATTAAATTTTTCGGTCAGCCTGATATAGATAAATGTTTGCTAGCCGTATAAACAAAAAATGCGCTAAATACGTATCATGGCACAAAGATCCTGACGCATATAATATTGACGCTTTTTCAATATGTTGGTCCCAATGGTATTTTTACGGTTTTCCTCCATTCGCAATTATTCTCAAAACATTAAGAAAGATTATTAGTGATAGAGCTAGAGGAATACTAGTCGTCCCGGCATGTCCGTCCCTTGTTTAATAAGCTTTTGCAAAGTAAACCTTTGATATTTCATTCTTCTAAGGAATTTCTCATTCCAGCAACCGCCAAATACACAAGCGGATTACCCTGGTTGCCGGACTATTGTGCGGGAATCTCTACTGAGAAGAAGTATTCCTTCTGCATCAATTCACATCATGTTGGCGTCCCTCTCGGAAAATTCCATCAAACAATATGATACTTGTTTGAAAAAATGGTATCTTTTTTGTAAGAAAAACTGCGTTAATATTTATGAGGCCTCCATACCGAAGATTATTTATTTTGTTACTGATTTATTTGAATCCGGTGCGCAATTTGGTACGCTGAATAGTTGCAGGTCGGCACTGTCTTTAATTTTAGGTCATCAAATCAGTAACGATGTTCGGGTAAAAAGATTATTTAAAGGGTTATTTAGACTTCGCCCGCCCTTGCCCAAATACGATTCAACGTGGGATACTTCATTAGTTATAAAAACTCTGTCTAATTGGGTACCTAACGATAATTTACCGTTAAATAAAATGACAATGAAATTGGTAACGTTACTTGCACTTGTTACAGCCCACAGGGTTCAAACCCTATCAAAAATAAAGTCGAAAATATTAGTACATCACCTACTGAAATATCTATTAAGATCCCTGAGTTAATAAAAACATCCTGTGTAAAATCTAAACAGCCAATGCTTATACTACCATACTTTCGGGAAAGACCCGAAATATGCCCTGCTAAATTATTACTTGAATACTTACGAGTAACCGAATCTTTGCGTATTAATCACAACTTCCTTTTTATTAGTACCAAAAAGCCACATAATAAAGTTTGTGCTCAAACACTTAGTAGGTGGATAAAGAGTACCTTAGAGGTCAGTGGAATCGATGTTACCCAATTTTCTGCTCACAGTACTAGACGTGCCAGTACTTCTCGAGCTCATAAAATGGGCGTCAATTTAGATCTAATACGGAAAACTGTCGGATGGTCTGGAACATCCACAACATTTGCCAAGTTTTATAACACGGCAATATCAACTGATTCTAGAAACCAATTTGCTAGGAGTATTTTGATTGATGATAATTCATAAATCACTAACATAATTGTTTGTAATAAACCTATCCTGGGTAAAATTACTAAGATTGTGATAAATATTATTTACATGTATTCCTATGTAATCAACTGATATTTAAAATTAATATTTTTTATTGTCAATGAATTCTTTTGATTATTTCAATATTTTATTGATTAACTTACCTTCATTTCACAAAGAACTCCCAATATCTACAAGTGTATATATATCTAATCTCGAGAACGAAACACAGAAGCATAATTAATGATTAAACGAACTTACCTGTAAGTGAAGTTCTATCATAATTATGTGAGGTGTATCGTTCGAAGAGATTAGTATCCCGCCCTCCCTAATTTAACCCCCTAATTGTGAAATGAATATCTTATCTCTGAACTAAATGAGGTAATGAACACAGTAAATCTATAGAGAAGTGTCAGTGTACCCACATCTAATTTTTTTTTTTTTTTTCTCTCTTTAAACTTAGTGCATTAGTGGCGACATTGTACGAGTATGTGTGACTACAAGTGTATATATATTTAATCTCGAGAAATCTCGTGCCCACACTCAATGGTGCTGCTTCCTACTGACGTGGATGAGGTTGAAGGACTAATATTGTCCCTACGTGCCGGTTGTGCTGTGGGTTGGGATGGTATATCTGCTAGGATAATTAAACAGCACAAAAATATAATAGTTCCGCCCCTGACACACATCTGCAATCTGGCCCTCGCAACTGGTAAATTCCCGAAGGTTTTCAAGAGATCTGTAATTATTCCTGTATATAAGGGTGGGAATAGAGACCGAGTAACTAATTATAGACCCATTGCTATTCTGCCTGCGTTATCCAAGATCCTCGAGCGCATTATGAACAATAGGCTAATAACTTATCTGGAAAGCAAAAAGCTCCTATCTCCATACCAATATGGTTTTCGTGCCGGTAAATCAACTTCCAATGCAGTCCATGACTTAACAGACCACATAGTTAGGAACTTGGATGGTGGGCAGAAGGTCTTAGGTATTTTCCTCGATTTGGCAAAAGCCTTTGACACCGTCTCTACTTCCATCCTTATAGAGAAGATGGAGAGCATGGGTATAAGGGGAATGCAATTAAAGCTTTTCGAAGACTATCTCAAAGACCGTACACAGACCGTTAAGATAAACAATCACATAAGTGCAGAGAAATTTATTACACACGGCGTTCCACAAGGCAGCGTGATCGCGCCTACTTTATTTTTAATTTATATTAATGATCTGTATGCGCTCAATCTCGACAAAGGCAAAATCTTCACATTTGCTGACGACACTGCCCTAATATTTAATTCTACCTCGTGGCAAAGCGTTTTCGAAAGTGCTCAATCTGGCCTGAATAAGGTGTCAAAATGGTTACATGACAACATCCTCACCCTGAATGCAGACAAAACAAAATATATTAATTTTGCTATGCGGAAGGAATCTCAAGGTCTGGCGCCACTTTTTTCTATCACAGCGCATAATTGCCCCATCCCCTACAGCACGACTTGCACGTGCACCTGCCTAGAGAGAACAAACTCTATAAAATACCTTGGGGTGTTGCTGGATCCTTGCCTGGGCTTCCATCCACACATCGACACACTTACCTCCAGAGTTCGTAAATTAATTTATGTATTTAAGAACCTAAGACATGTGGCGGGTGAAGGCCTTAGGAAGACGGTCTATTACGCGCTGTGTCAGTCTTTGTTAACCTATTGCACAACAACATGGGGTGGCGCATCTAAATCGATTATAATCCAACTTGAAAGGGCGCAGAGAGCAATCTTAAAAGTATCGTCTTTTCAACCATTCCCCTACCCCACAACCGACCTATACCGGGAAAGTGGAGTTCTCACTGTTCGCCAACTATTCATACAACAGACCATCCTGAAACAACACGCACTTCTTTCTTATAGTCCCACACCAATGCTCGGTAAAAGGCGCTACGACCCCGTTGACCGGTCCGTTGGTAGATTTACAACTTGTTTCTCCGAACGATTCTTCTGTTTTCTTGGAGGCTACCTATATAACAAAATAAACAAAGTTCACTTTATTTATTTTTTATTCAATCAAGTTTAATTTGTTTAATACATCAATACTAAACACCTTTTGCTGTTTGGTAGTACACAATTTTAATCATCTTTTAAATAAATTGCAATCTATAGTTTTGTATAATTTAGATGCATTTTTTTCAATTTTGTAAATGTAAGAACCATGGATCCGTTTATTATGATTTTTTGATGTTGACTTGAAAGAGCATGGCAGTTGAGAATGTGTCATGCTCACTTAAATGTCTCACTGATGGTGGCGCGTGTGTTGGATCGTTCGGTTCCCTACAAAATGGTTGAGCTGGACGGTGCTGATCCACGCGTCATGTTCGTGAACGGGCGCCGTCGGTTGAGACTGGTCATCTCTTAACTGCCAAGGCTTATTTTTAATCTTATATTTTGAATTGTTTCTTCACTTGTGTTTTTTTTTTTTTTACATTGTTCTCACATATAGAAGCATCAAGAATAATGTACACAGGATTTTGTAATATCTTGATTTAAAAGAGTGTCCATGGAGTTTCTTGCCCGTTCTTCTCCATAGAGATCTACGTTTTGGAATGGGCAACTAGCTTCAACTTTCTGACTAACTGACTGACTATTTAATTTTGACAATTCAAAAGTGCCTGTACATGGTTTAATTGAAATAAATGATTTGATTTGATTTGATTCACAACATCTTCCCACTCACAAAACACCTGTGTAAGAAAAAACTTAATGGATGGCTTATGACTCTTGACTATGACTCAACCAAAAATCTTCTATCTATCCCAAAATAGACAACACATTCCGCTTATGTTTAACTACCACAAGCACATACGACTACATTCAGCAAACAGTTCAACACACACCAACTTTTTCATCACACACACACACGCACGCGCACTCACACACCTACACACTCACCCTCCCACACACTCACACACTCCACACGTGCACTCCTTCCTATAAGTAAAACTGAAATCATTGTCTAGTTTTAGTATACGGGAAACCATATTAAAATTATGTACTTGGGGCGGAGACCTGGTGGCCTGAAATACAGGCTTCGGCTTAGCTTAGGCACCAGTCTCCCACAATATTTTTCTTTAAGCCCATGACTGGACAATATTGTTTTTCTTTTTGTTATTATTTTATAAGGATATTGTGGTGAGAAAATAAAAATAATTATTATTATTTATTTTTGAATTTATATATCTCGGGACCATGGGGTCCCGGTCCTTTGGAAGGCGTACGAGGGGCCGAAGCCAACTCGCAGAGGCCCCTTAGGAAATTTTAATGAAATGCGGCACCGTCCGACGATTATCCCTGTATGCACTATGCAAATGCACCCAAGGATAACCCCCGGTTGGTGTAGGACTATTGTAGGATAGGAAAAATAAAAAGTTGGACTATGGGTTTGGGTGGCTGAAGTGGACTGGTTACCAAGAACTATGGAAGAACTATGACCCCTGCCTGATCAATGTTTTATATATACACGGATAAAATGGCAGGGGGTGACTTGCACACTCAATAATGGGCCCCCGGAAACGGTCGCTAGCACATAGTGACGTAGCGACAAGGGGGCAACATGTCCTGAGGTGCTTATGAGGAGTGGAGAGGTATTCCACGGCTATCAGGACAATCCCGGAAGTACGGTCAAGATCCCTACCAGCATCTTACTGGAATACTTCCTTCCTCCGAGCACGTTTGCTCTTGCGAATCTCCACTCAAGCCGGCCAATAAAGGCAAGAATGAGGTGGGAGCTCTGTTCCTCGTCATTTTTCACTCCAGCCGGTCAATAAAGGCAAGCCAGAGGTGAGGAACAAGACTTCTCCCGGGAGATAGGGTCCGTGGGGTCGCTACTGCCCAACAGCTCGCCACATGCTGCCCTGCGTGTTTCTGTATCTCTCTTGGTCTGGTTCCTCACTTTAGACCCATTCCGGAGAGTAAACTCTTTCGGCGCAGGCCCAGAGTTCGGAGCGCGCAAGCCCCACCACGACGTCAACGTAGAGATACGGCGATGGGGGTTATTATTATTATTATTAGATGATTTCCCATCCAAAAAAAAAAAAAAAGGCGGTAGGTGAGAACGCCGTGACGCCTCTCAAGCCACTCCTCAAAGAGGGGTCTTATCGCCACTATCGTGGCGTGCCCTTGCCCAAACCTACACTTAAGAGTATTGAAGTCCCCCTGTGACAACTCCCATTCTATGTCCGGGTGATTACGACGCGATTCGGCGTCCGCGATGGTGTTATCACAAGATCGTATATATGAGGCAAATATGTATAGTTTGCATTCCTCGCACCACTTCCAGATCTCCCTAGACATACCAGTTAAGTGGGGAAATTTAACCCCACCCATGCGATTGATGTATGCTATAGCAGTCGAATTGTCTATACGAAGTAGTACTTGACAGTTGTATAAGTCCTTAGCAAAAAGTTTTAGAGCGATGAAAGCGGCTAAATAGCTCTAAATAATTGCTTATCGCGTTCGCTATTCGACCACTGACCACTTGTACTTTCACCATCACAGGAGGCGCCCCATCCCATTGTTGAGGCGTCAGAAAATATTTCGATGCTATAGTTGTCATCTCTAATACGGTGCTTTAAATTGTCAATAACCTTTAACCACCAATGAAAATCAGGCATTAATGAATCAGGGAGAACCATTTGTTTGTTATAATCTTCATCACCCATAAGATTTAAAAATTTGCAGCGTTCGAATTGTTTAGTGTGTACCCAGCCGTATTCCACTGCTGGGCAGGCTGATACTAAAATACCTACTAATTGTGCAAAGGTTCTAATTTTGCAACTTTTCATATTAATAAATTTACGGATTTCGTTTTTAATACGCACTTTTTTTATCTGTGGGTAAACTAATTTCTAAGTTTGCCGAGTTTATAAGTACTCCTAAGAATTTACACATGTTAGAAGGATACAGACTGCTTTTATCATCATTAATTCAAAAACCTAAGGAACAAAAAAGTTTCTTTGTAATTGCAACATTTGTTTTGCAATTTTCATATTTATCTGCTAATAATAACCAATCATTTAGTAGAGTGTAGACAAAAAACCCGCCGATCGTAATAGTTTTACAACCGGTTTCATTATAGAATAGAATAGAATACTCTTTATTATGTACGGTGACGGTCAAAAGTGGAGTAGCACGGTAAGGATTGTTTTGCTGTGAACGCGCAGTACAATACCCGTACCTAATATGTGTGTATAAGTGTATTAACACAGAACGCACACCTCAGAATTTATACACTGGTGTCGAGCGAAACAAAAACATATCGCTTTCTAATTACGTATGACCTTGGGCGGTTCATAAGATTGCTAAAATTGACAGTGTTTTAATAAGTTCAAATAGCTCATAGTGTAACGTATAGGATAAAGAAACACTAGGTTCTAGGTTCCAATCTCGATATGAGTTTTTTTTTTTTCTTTTCAACAATTATCTTCATCTGTTCTTTTATTATTCGATAAATTAATAAACGGGAATAATAATGTAATAATTGTTTTTATTATTATATAGTTAGTGAAATATGGGGTTAAGAATAAAAATCTTTTATAAGTGATTACAAAGTGTTTATTCGTTATAATTTTATAAAGTATAAATAAACTTCTACTTTAGGACTTATTGTGGTTATAGCTTAAGTATTAATTTTCATTACGAAAAGAAGATTGAAACTAAACCTCAAAATAATCCTTATTACGAATATGCTACAATATAATTTTATTATTATTTACAATTTTTTATTTAATATATTTTTTTTATTTTCTAATGTTGGAGTATAGCAAAAACAAATCGATCCTACTTCAACACTATCGTCTTTCTCATTCTAACTCATAAATATTATTTAAGTATCCAAGCCAGCCCTTAGCACTTGAACGAAATCCTTACTTTCGCATAGTGATACTACTACTCTGTTAGCCTTGTGTGGGATCACACGTCTCACATAATATTAGTAGACACACCTTCCAATATATAAATAAAAGGATAATAAACGTATTATTAAAATCCTTAGAACGGTCTTTCCTTTGGTGTTCCACCATTAACCCTAATAGGTTATGGGCCCAGAGCGCTAAGCCAAAGTGCAAATAAATAATATAAAGTGAAAGTGATTGGACACTAAATAATTCATAAAAAGTTATTTTAGTGCAAGTGTTTAAAAATGGACTTAAGATCTAAAAGGAACATTAAACAATTTGATGGAGAAAAGTATAGTGTGTGGAAATTTCGAATTCGCAATCTATTAAGTGAGCTTGGAGTTCTGAACGTTATCGACGATGAATCTCCGACAGAGAGAAGTGCTGAGTGGCTTAAAAACAATGCATCAGCTAAGAATACGATTATAGAATGTTTGTCAGACTCATTACTTGGCCTGACTACAGAACAAGACACCGCACAACAAATTTTCGCGAAGCTTGATTCCATCTTTGAAAGAAAAAGCGTGGCGACGCAGCTGTCTCTTAGAAAAAGGTTGTTGAACTTAAAATTGGATAGTGATACCAAATTATTCAAACATTTCCAAATATTTGATGAAATTGTCACCGAACTTATGGCTGCAGGTGCGAAATTAGAGGAATCCGATAAAGTGACCCACCTTTTCATGACTCTACCGAACATCTATAACAGCATCATCACAGCAATCGAGACATTGACTGAAGACAATATAACATTAGCTTTTGTAAAAACGAGATTATTAGATCATGAAGTCAAATTAACAAGCGAAGGACATGATCTAAGTGTAAAAGTACTTCAGGCTGAAAGTTCTAGACCACCTTCAAATATTTCAAGAAATCGTCATCAACAAAAGCAAAAGTCAATAAAACCGTTCAAGAACAATTTTAAACAAAAGAAATGTCATCACTGTGGCAAAAAGGGACATTTGATAAAGAATTGTTTTTCTTACAAAAGAGCTATTGAAAACAAAAGAACAAACAATAAAACGGTTCAGATGGTGAGTTCAAAACCACAAAATAGTGGATTTGCTTTTATGACGGACAGTGATACAAATGACAGTAATGACGGGCAAAACAATATTACTTTTGTGTTGGATTCTGGAGCCTCAGATCATTTAATAAATCGAAAAGATTTGGCCCTAAACTTCACTGAGCTTGAAAAGCCAATGAAAATTTCTGTTGCGAAAAATGGCACGTTTATACAAGCGACAAAGAAAGGTGATCTCCCCGTTACCAGCAAGATGGGCGTACCAGGAATACTACAGGATGTACTTTTCTGTTCTGATATTCCCTACAACCTGCTATCGGTAAAGAAAATGCAGAATGCGGGAATGACTGTCGTTTTTGATAAAAACGGTAGTGTTGTTGTGTACAACGATGGTAAGCCGGTAATAAAGGGTGAGTCTTTGAACAGTCTAATCGGCATTAACTTTCTGCTTTCTAAACATGCTTTAAATAGCGAATGCTCATTAAATAGAGTCGTAAATAATAATTATGAATTGTGGCATCAGAGGTTAGGCCATATAGGCAAATCAAAATTTATGGAAATAAAAAGAAAGAAATTATTTTCTGATATTGATAAAATTGATAATATTGTGCCAAACGATAAATTGTGTGAGGCTTGTATTTATGGTAAACAAGCATGCCTGCCATTTAACAAATCGAAAACAAAAGATTTGAAACGACCTCTATTTAAAGTGCACACAGATGTTTGTGGTCCTATAACTCCTTCGTCTATTGATGGCAAAAATTATTTTGTGATTTTTGTGGATGAATACACTCATTATTGTGCTACCTACTTGTTAGCTCGTAAATCAGATGTTTTTGTTACGTTTCGGGATTATGTAGCAAAAAGTGAAGCACGTTTTTGTTTGAGAATTGTTAACTTATATTGTGATAATGGAGGGGAATTTGTATCCAATGAAATGAAAGAGTTCTGTGCGCGTAAAGGTATTAGCTACCACTTAACAGTGCCACATACTCCGGCTTTGAATGGTATTGCCGAACGTATGATAAGAACAATAACAGAACGGAGTCGTACAATGGTACAAGGGTCTAAATTAAATCAATCGTTCTGGGGTGAGGCTGTGTTAATTGCAACTTATTTAATAAATATCAGCGCCACGAAAGCACTGTGGTTGGATAAAACACCTTATGAGTTATGGCATAATACTAAGCCGCAACTGAAGTATTTAAAAGTTTTTGGTTCAACTGTTTATTTTGTTAATAAAAGTAGAAAAACGAAATTTGACAAGAAATCATCTAAGGGAATTTTCGTTGGTTATGAACCAAATGGTTATAAGGTGTGGGATGTGGTAAATGAAAAGTTTGTGAGAGTCAGAGATGTCGTTATGGATGAGATTAACTTCTTATCAAATAGGCCAGTGCAACCTGCGCCCGAACGGATTATGGCTAGAAATAGCAATAACTCTGTTGTTGACTCCTCTGTAAGAGATGTCGTAATGGATGAGATTAATAGCTTATCAAATAGGCCAGTGCAACCTGAGCCCGAACGGATTATGGCTAGAAATAGCAATGACTCTGTTGTTGACTCCTCTGTAAGAGATGTCGTAATGGATGAGATTAATAGCTTATCAAATAGGCCAGTGCAACCTGAGCTCGAACGGATTATGGCTAGAAATAGCAATAACTCTGTTGTTGACAATTCTGACTCTGTACACCCTTTTGAAAAGAGGTGTGAATCTCATAAGTATCAATCAGATTGTATGAGTAAACAAACAGATGAAATACCTGTAAATAAATCAATTCATAAAACAGGGGAGCACTCGAACCGGTCTTCATATCACAATGAAAATGAGTTAACTTTATGTCAAAACAATGATACATCACATACTTTGAGAAGAAGTAATAGGGTCCAAAACATGCCAACTGTTTCTTATAATGAAAATGATGAGGACAGTATTTATGATAACTACTTGTTGTGTGCAGAATCTTTGATATTTCAAATCCCTCAATCATATACAGAAATTAAAACCAGGGATGACAAGCATCTATGGGAAAATGCTATCAAAGAGGAAATTAATTCACTTATTGAAAATGATACGTGGACTTTAGTACCAAAGCCAGATAATAGAAATATTATCGATTGTAAGTGGGTATTTACAGTTAAAAATGATGAGTTTGGAAAACCCTTCAAGTATAAAGCGAGATTAGTGGCTCGTGGTTTTAGTCAGAAATATTTGATTGATTATAACGAAACGTTTGCACCTGTTGCAAGGATTGCAAGTTTTAGACTAATATTAGCTTTAGCGAATCAATTTAATTTGATGGTTCACCATATGGATGTAAAAACAGCATTTTTGAATGGGAAACTGAATGAGGAAATCTATATGAAAATTCCTGAGGGTATCCCGGCTGGAAGTAATATGGTTTGCAAATTGAATAAGTCATTATATGGATTGAAACAGTCTGCACGCTGTTGGTTCCAAATGTTTGAGCAAGCTTTGATAAAAAGGGGTTTTCAATACTCATCAGCGGACCGGTGCATTTACATTTTTGATGCAGGTCATGTTTTAAAGAATATTTATGTTTTACTTTATGTTGACGATCTTATGATTTCAACCGCAGATATAAATACTATGAATAGTTTTAAAACATACATAATGAACACTTTTAAAATGGTAGACTTAAAAGAGATCAAATGTTTTCTGGGAATCAAAATAACCAAGTCAGAAAACAAAGTTACTTTGGATCAGGAGTTGTACATAAAAACAGTTCTTGAGAAGTTTAACATGAGTGACTGTAATTCTGTCACTACACCCCTTGAAAGTAAACTAGATTACGAAGCATTAAATTCGTGTGAAATTACAAGTGCCCCTTGTAGAAATCTTATTGGGTGTTTGATATATATCATGTTGTGCACTCGACCTGACCTAAGTTTTTCTGTTAACATCTTGAGTCGATATGCAAGCAAAAACAACCATTCATTATGGTCACACTTAAAAAGGGTCTTGCGTTATTTA
This sequence comes from Hydraecia micacea, assembly GCA_914767645.1. Taxonomy (NCBI): domain Eukaryota; kingdom Metazoa; phylum Arthropoda; class Insecta; order Lepidoptera; family Noctuidae; genus Hydraecia; species Hydraecia micacea. Next base: position 15,972,754 of record OU611775.1, read on the forward strand.
AAGGGCACTATAAATCTCAAGTTAACATTTACACGAAATGATTACAAAAATATTCTAAGTGGCTTTGTTGATTCTGACTGGGGTAGTAATACAATAGATAGAAAAAGTACTACGGGTTATTTGTTTAAATTATTTGACCAATGCACAATATGCTGGCAAACAAAAAGGCAGCATACAGTGGCAACATCATCCACTGAAGCAGAGTACATGGCTCTATATGAAGCAGTAAAAGAAACTTTGTGGTTAAAGTCATTAGTAACAAGTATTGGCATTGCGATACCAGATTCTATTTGTATTTATGAGGATAATAATGGATGCATAAGCATCGCGAACAATCCTACTAGTCACAAAAGATCTAAACACATTGATATTAAGTATCATTTTTCTAGAGAACAGGTTGAGAAAAATGTGATTAAAATGGTTTATGTTTCTACAGATAACCAGCTGGCTGATATCCTGACAAAATCATTACCCGCGGTGCGTTTCACCGAAATGAGAATAAAACTCGGGGTGACGTTGTAATTATATTCAACGTGGATAAATAAAATGATAAGGATAATTATGTTAATTATAAGAGCTTGGTTATAATATGTAGATGAATAACAATAATAGTATCCAGTTATAATGGATAAATTGATTGATAATGGTTTGATTAGGTTTTTCTGGGTTTCCCTAATCCTGCGCAACAAATGTTGGACCATGATGATTGTATCCCCAGTGAGAGATAAATTGGAGGTGTGTGATTTTCTAATTGTATAACGATGTTTGATATCATATATCGTAATTAAAAGGAAAAGGATTTATTTTTGAGGGGGCGTGTTGGAGTATAGCAAAAACAAATCGATCCTACTTCAACACTATCGTCTTTCTCATTCTAACTCATAAATATTATTTAAGTATCCAAGCCAGCCAGTAGCACTTGAACGAAATCCTTACTTTCGCATAGTGATACTACTACTCTGTTAGCCTTGTGTGGGATCACACGTCTCACATAATATTAGTAGACACACCTTCCAATATATAAATAAAAGGATAATAAACGTATTATTAAAATCCTTAGAACGGTCTTTCCTTTGGTGTTCCACCATTAACCCTAATATCTAATTCCTTGCTTTCCATCGCTGTATCGCAAAATGTAAACGTTCTTGTTAGCGACGAAGAACAATTAGAATATAAATTAGGCTAAGGGAATTTATTTTGTTGTTTATGCTCAATTTCATATAACAGTGATAATCTTAAGTGACAAGAAGAAACATTAATAAAGTGGAAATTTTTTGGGTTTTTTATTGTCCCCTCCAGGTGGCACCACTTATATGTAGGAGACGGGGGGCTTTAGTATAAGGAAACTTTACCTTAAGGAGAGCCGTTTTAGTTTTTTATTTATTTTAAGGTTTAAATTGAGAGAAATGGCTCGGATCTTTTTAATATACACTTGCGTGCAATAAAACTGACCCACCCCATGCTCTTCGATTTGAAACAATATAATTCAAGAAGTTTTACTAACAATAACCTAATATATTGTATGTTAAAACCTTTCTGAAAGTATGTAGATTACATTAGTGAAAGAATTATCAAAACAGATTCATTAGTTTTTGAGAAAATCTCGAACTTATAAATATGGGGTTGAATAAAGAAGCTCCATTTTTTTTGAAGCCCGTTAAAAAAATCAAGTTCAATTTTGATTAAACAAACAGAAATACACAAATTTTTAAGTTTGTTAAGTTCATTGACAAAAAAAGTCACACACTTTTTCCGAGCAAAAATGAGTAATGGGGACATCTGAAGAATCGAGTCGATCTTATCAAGAATATTGCTTTGAACAAAATATAGTGTATGTTCAAATAAACTGTACCTTACCTACCTTCACATAGTATAAAATAATAAATTATATTCATTACGATTTTTGTGATATCGTGTCTCAAATGGAGAGCATGGGGTGGGCCAATTTTTTTGCACGCAAGTGTAGTTAAATTAAGTCGATACCTATATTATAAGACAAAAGATGTATGTCTAACCACTGAAAATCGCCAGACAAAGTTGCCCATACAAAATGCACATTGGTGCCGTGTGCAAACTTAGAGGACTGTGATTGGTCAAGACAAAAAAGATTGGTGCCGTGTGCAAATTTCGGAGACGGTGATTGGTCACAGCAAACTATAAAAGGGGGCCATTTTCGGTGGTCGGGCATTCCGGATCCAGCAGCATATGTTATAAGAAGACTGAAAAATAAAGTACTCCAAGTGTTCCAAGATTTTTATTTCCAAGATTTCTCCCACCAGTGAGCCCGGTCAAGTTAGCAGTGTCAACAGTGGTCCTTCGAGCCGGATCGGGTTAAAGAAATCTAAGAAGATGCCTTCTACAAGAGCAGGAGCAGGGCGTTCGAAGACTACGGAAGATAGTACATCGTCATCGGACTGGAGTATGAATACACCAAGCGAAACCACAAGCGAGTCTACTACGGGTGCGTCAGTTACGAGTCGATCAACACTCACGAGAAGGACGCCACCGCCCAGCACAAAAGGGCAACCGCCACCCGCTTGTCAGGCAGAAGATGCTGCTGGAAAAGAATCAACATTGGGGAAAACTACCGCTACCGCTCCCCGCACCATTGAAGAACAATCAGAAGAGTCTAATCTCGCACGCCAAGAAGACGGTCACTCCTCACGGCAGAACCTGGAAAGAAGTATTGCGGTGTACCAGATACCTACGAGCAGCATGAATCATCCGCGCGCGGTGCGCGCTCATCGATTATTGAGCGCGCGCGCCGGCCGCAGAACTTTTATATGTACTCGCCATGCCACGATCGCGATCTCGACGACAGCAGCGACACAACACTGTAGAACGGTGGATCCGCGCACTACTGGCCCGCTTGTGATTGGTCCAATATATTTTTATTGTATTCTCAAATTTGTATTTAAAGGCCAAGCAAACTTTAATTAAGCAGTCTATCCTAAACCCTGGCTCGTGTTTTACTTACAATAATCCTCGGTAAAGTGGTGACCCCGACGAAAGTTCTCGTGCATACCCTCGCATCGAAATGGCATCAGAAGAAGTGCAAACCATCTCCGTCAAAGCTCGCATACCTTTGTTTTGGCGTGACCAACCAACATTATGGTTTGGCCAGTTCGAAACTGTCATCAACCCTCAGAAGCCCAACGAAGAAGCCAAATTCAGCCTGATGGTAGCCCATCTCGAAAAAATGGACGTTGAGCAAATCAGCGACATTATTATGTCCAAAAACCGCACTGGAAGATACGACGAAGCGAAAAAAAGGCTACTTTCCGTGTACGAGGAATCAGGAACGAAACAGCTGCACAAACTACTCAACGATATGGAACTCGGCGACCAAAAACCGTCACAACTGCTTAGACGCATGCGAGAACCTGCGCGCGATAAAGTACCTGACTCAACACTACAAATGTTATGGCTACAGCGCTTACCGATGTCAACACGAGCAGTCCTGGCAGTAAGTGAACAAACATCACTGGATGTTCTAGCAGCAATGGCTGACAAAATGCACGATCAAGCCACAGAAGTACAAACCGTGTGTTCCGTTACCTGCCAAGGTCATTCAAAAACATCATCACCACGTGTACAAGAACAGAAACCGCAAGGAGAACCGGACCTACGAGACGCCATAATGGAACTAACGAGGGAGATAGCCGAGTTAAAAGTACAGCGGACAAGGCGAGCGACGCACGGATATCGCCGTTTCGCTCATTCACGATCTCGATCACGTTCAACCGGCCGAAACAATAAATATGACCGCAGGACGAGCGACGCTTGTGTACCCGCCGCTAGCGTACCCGCCGCTAGCGCCGGCACTACGCAGCGGGAAAAAAGGGAAGCTCAAAAGTTCAAGAAAGCTGCGAGTGCCGACGCTGGCGCCACTAGCGCGGCTACAACAAAAAAGGAATTTACAGCCTGCGCCATCAAATTACTGATGGACCTGATAAGGGCCATACAGCAGGGACAAGATGTGGAGACGGTCATCCTTGACGGTCTAGCCACGCTACTGACGCTATACCATGGATAGATCGTTAAGGGTGATCCACTGGAACGCCCGCGGCCTAAGGGATAAGGTCGCCCCCCTCCGCCACCTCCTTCGGGAACAAAACATCGACGTGGCGCTAATAAGCGAGACGCTCCTGGGACCTGAGGACAAGATTAGGTTCCCGGGATATCTCGCTTATAGGAAGGACGAACGGTCGGCTCATGCAACGTATCGTGGTCTGGCGGTACTAGTGAGGCGAAGGGTCGTCCATCAAGAACTCCCCTTGCCGTCGCTCAGCACGTTTTACGCGCTGGGTGTGCAACTACACGTTGCCGGCGAGGATATCAACATGTATGCGTGCTACAAGCCGCCCGCGGCTCGCTTGGACTTTACCGAGCTGCGGGCCCTGCTTGGTAGCACCTCACGCGCCACCATCCTTGCCGGCGACTTAAATTGCAAGCACCCGGCGTGGAACTCGTGCAACACGAATACCGAGGGGAGACGACTCTTCGCGGACGCGGAAGCCTTCGGCTATACGGTGTCCGGCCCAGAGACGCCCACACACTACCCGGACGCCAGGCAGTACATGCCGGATGTGCTGGACATCGTAGTCCACCGAGGGCTACACCGCCAGATCACACAGCAAGTGATAGACGACGAGTTACAATCGGACCACCAGCCTGTACTCGTCGTCTTATCGGGTATGCCGGCCCGACTGAAGCCCGTAGCGCCACGTCGACTCACGGACTGGACAAAGTTCGTAGAGGAAGTAGAGACCACCACGCCGACTCGGCCTATCGTCACCTCCGCGGACGTGGACGAGACAGCGGACGAAGTCACTGCTTGCATACAGAGCGCCTTGAAAACGGCGACTAGCATGCAGCCGCAGGGGAGAGTGCTATTGCCGCCCCTGCCGGCGCGCATTGATGCAATGATCGCCGAGAAGAGGCGCATACGCAAGCAGTGGCAACAGCTCAGATGCCCAACATTAAAGACGCAGCTGAACCGTCTCGCGGAGAAGGTTAAGGCCGAGCTCCAGGCGCTTACCACCGCGGGCTGGGAGGAAAGAATCGACGCCACGACGGACAGTTGGCCGTCGTTACACAAGCTGTGCGGCCAACTCACGAGTACCCCAGCCCCGGTGCGTCCGCTGCTCAACAGCGACGGGGCGCTTAAGTATGCAGCAGAGGACCGGGCGGAGGTCTTCGCCGAACACCTGGAGCGTCAGTTCCGCCCCAACCCGACCGGCGACACCGAACATGTCGCAGCAGTCGAGAAACACCTAGGAGACTACTTCGGCACGCCGATAGCTCCCGATGAAGATGCCATATTTTTCTCGCCGGGCGCAGTCAGACGCGCCATCCTTAGGACGAAGCCTAGGAAGGCCCCCGGTGCTGACGGTATCACCAACACAGTGCTGCGCCGCCTGCCGTACCGTATGGTAGCGGCGCTGGCGCGCCTGTTTACGGCGATACTGCGCACGGGGGCCTTTCCCGCTTCGTGGAAGGAGGGGCGCGTCATCATGTTGCCCAAGGCGGGGAAAAACATCCTGAAGCCGGAGAGCTATCGGCCGATCACGCTGCTGTCGACCGTCTCCAAGGTGTTCGAAGCACTCCTGCTGCGACATCTCCAACCCCACATAGCGCCGCGCCCGGAGCAGTTTGGTTTCCGGGCGGAACATAGCACGACGCTCCAGCTGTCGAGGGTACTGCACCACCTCGCAGCCGCAGCCAACAAGAAGGAATACTCGGTGGCAGTATTCCTCGACATGGAGAAGGCCTTCGACCGTGTGTGGCACGACGGCCTCATTTACAAGATGGCCACATCCGGCGCGCCCCGTCGCGTTGTAAAAGTGGTCTCTACTTTCCTCTCCAACAGGATTTTCAGGGTGGTGGTCGACGGGGCGCTCTCCAGCGCCCGCCCGGTGCTCGCGGGTGTACCGCAGGGCAGCTGCGTGTCGCCGGCGTGTTACTCGCGTTACACCGACGACATCCCCACCACTCCGGACGCAATGCTCGCGCTGTACGCAGATGACGCCGCGTACATTACTACATCGCTCAATGCGAAGTACGCGGCCGTCAAGATGCAGCGCGCGCTCGACACGCTTCCCGAGTGGCTGTCCAAGTGGCGGCTGTCGGTGAACGTGGGTAAGACGCAGGCGATGGTCTCCGGGTCCGCGCTCCTCCCACCACCCTTGAAGCTGCAAGGAGCCGACATCGCGTGGTCGCCCCGGGTCAAGTACCTGGGGGTCACCATCGATCGTCGGCTCACGATGGGGCCACACGTCCGCTCGGTCGCCGCACGGGGTAGGGTTGCCCGCAACCTGCTCAAACCAGTGCTCTCGTCCCGCATTCCGGCGCGCGTCAAGTTGGGTGTGTACAAGTTGTACGTGCGCCCAATCTTGACGTACGCCGCCCCGGCATGGTTCGCCCTCACGAGCGAGCCGAGCCGAAAGCTACTCCGCGCGCAGCAAAGTCTGGCGCTGCGGACCATAGTAGGCGCGCCTCGTTTCGTGAGGAACGATATCATTCACCGGGACCTCGGGATTGAGAGCCTGGATGAGTTTGTGCGGCGCCTCGCGACGGGAATGTTCGCGCGTGCCGACGCATCCGCCTGGCCCCATGTCCAGGACATTGCGCCCTGGCACGCGCGCCCCCCCGACGCGAGACCCTTGCCCCGCGACCTGGTAGCGGACGACGACCCCATCGCACCGGACTGACGCCTCAAGTGAGCCGCACCCAGGTTACACGCGGCTCACTTGAATCAATAGAACTCCACACTTTATTACATACATTTCGTTGCGTAGCGTGTGCTAGGTTAATATAGGCACGTTACGCAGCGAGCGCAGTCATTCATCACTGTACAGACGCTTAAACTCACACGTGACCGCGCAGTGCGGGCTGCGGGCGCGTAGACACTGGGCGGTGTTACACAATACAATACCGCTCACACACACACATGACTGCCTCTTAGCCCGGACCGTGACCGGCTAGCTCTGGAAGCGGGGCGGGCGGGGGCAAAACACCTAACTCTGTAGGAGCGTCGAGTCGGCACCTCTGTCGCTGGTCGTCCTCCGCCGGGCCTCCCCCAGGTAACTGGGGGTCTCACCTGGCGGGGACAGACCGCCGAGGTGTCGTGAAGAAAGCGGCGCTGTATGAATCAGCGTCGCGGCGCGCCTACAGAGAAACAACATGCAACTATTCACATGGACGCACGTAACTTATTTACGTGCGTCCAATAATTCGTTAGGCCACTGACGCCGACCAAATGAGGGGCCCGTATTTACGGGCCACCGTGTTGCATTTCGCGGCCGGGGGGCTCAGCCCCGGTACCGCTCGCCACGCCCCCTTACGGGGGCGTAGCGATCTCTCTACGACGCTTGTTATTTCCACCAGCGCTTCGGCGAGAATGCACGCAATTGCCGATCTCCATGCAAATACAGCAAGCGACAGGAAAACTAACTGAGATCTTGGCTACGACGGGACCCGAGATCAACCAAATTTCTGCATACCGTCTATATGTCTACGACACCGCCAACAAACTACGATTCCTAATCGACACTGGAGCGAACATATCAGTAATACCCCCGTGCAAGAAACAAAAAACGGCGTCAACCATACTATTATACGCAGCGAACGGTACACCGATACAAACATATGGTGAACGCGATTTAGACCTCAATCTCGGTCTACGTCGCTCACTCAAATGGAGATTCACTGTCGCTGACGTGAAGAGACCAATCATCGGAGCGGACTTCCTACAATACCATAACCTCCTGGTTGACCTACGAGCCCAGAAACTTAATGACAAGAGGACAGGCTTATCTATCAACGGCTGTTTGTCAAACAATACATCGACGCCGACGGTACTCACAGTCAACGTGAACGACCCATACTGCGACCTGCTGAAGAAATATAACGACATCACGTCCGCCCACTTCAGTAACGCAACCAGCAGCGACGTGGAACACCACATCGTCACGCACGGACCGCCCGTGTACTGCAAAGCACGTCCACTACCACCACACAGATACCACGCCGCCAGAGAGACTTTCCAGCAAATGCTGGAGCAAGGGATATGTCAACCAAGTAAATCCCCATGGGCTAGCCCTCTCCACTTAGTCCAAAAGAAAAATGGTGAACTCAGACCATGCGGTGATTACAGAAAATTGAACGCAGTGACGAAGCCCGATCGATACCCGATTCCCCGTCTACGTGACTTCACTTATAGACTGCAAGGAATGAAAATATTCAGCAAAATAGACCTTCGAAAAGCCTACAATCAATTATGTATTCGACAAAACGATATAGAAAAGACCGCAGTGATAACGCCATTCGGATTGTTTGAATTCCCTAGGATGTGCTTCGGATTACGCAATGCGGGGCAGACATTTCAACGTCACATGAACAATATACTGGGCGATTTGGATTATGTATACCCATTTGTTGACGATATCCTTCTCGCGGCCCCCGATCAAGCTCGTCATAGACAACACCTAGAAGAAGTTTTCAAGCGATTGCAAACACACGGATTACGAATAAACGTTTCCAAGTGCGTTTTCGGAAAGGAAAAACTTGAGTTCCTCGGCTATGATGTATCGGCCGACGGTATACAACCAATTGAAGACCGCGTCAAAAGTATACAAAATTACCCACAACCGAAAACAATACAAGAACTACGGCGCTTCCTGGGTATTATTAACTTTTATAAGGAAAGTATTCCGCATGCAGCACACACTCAAGAAAAATTATTCAAGTATCTTCGCACCTCGAAAAAAAACGATAAAACTCAAATAGATATGACGACTGAAGAAAAGCAGGCATTCGAAGCATGCAGGAACAGCATAAAAAACGCCGTCATGCTGTCACATCCATCTACTCATGCAACATTATCACTCATGTGTGACGCATCCAACACTTGTGTCGGCGCAGCCCTACAGCAGTACATAAACGGAAGATGGCAACCACTGGGATTTTTCTCGAAAAAGCTGAACGACGCGCAAACGAAATACAGCACATACGATCGAGAACTGCTAGCCATCTACCTAGCTATACGTCATTTCCGAAGAATGTTCGAAGGCAAGTAAATCACTGTCTTCACCGACCACAAACCTCTCACATTCGCACTCCTGAGAGATAACAGCAAGACAGAAACTCCGATACGGACCAGATATCTACATTACATCAGCCAGTTCACGTCAAAGATACTACACATCGATGGAAAAGACAACGTCGTTGCCGATGCTCTATCAAGAATCGACACAATTACGTCACCGTCACCGATCGACTATGACGAGCTAGCACGGCAACAACAAGTTGACAGTGATATTGAAAACGTCATACGTAACAAAAATTTAAGATTTGAACGCATAAAAACGAACCACTCAAGCCACGAAATATTATGCGAGATGTCAACAGATAGCGCACGACCGTATATACCATCACAAATACGACGTACAGTATTTATTGCAATCCACGAGATGAGTCATCCCGGTATTCGCGCCACACGACATCTGATAACGAAGCGATTTTTTTGGCCGAACATGAACGCTGATATAAACAACTGGACACGAAGTTGCATCGCATGTCAACAAACAAAAACGCAACGACATACGGTATCACCCCTCGAAGCCTTTCCAGTCGCTCAACGTCTGTCTCACATCCACATCGACATCATTGGACCACTGCCTGTATCAGATGGAAAGCGGTATTGTGTGACAATGATCGACAGAACGACGAGATGGCCTGAAGCCTACCCAGTCGCTGACATAACAGCTGAAACAGTCGCCCGTGCTGTGTACGAAGGTTGGATAGTTCGCTACGGATGCCCAGAACAACTGACCAGCGACCAAGGCCGACAATTTGAGTCCGAGCTATTCAGGAACCTCATGAAGCGACTAGGAATCGAGCGCACGCGTACTACGGCTTACCACCCTCAAGCAAACGGGATGATAGAACGATTTCATCGCTCACTCAAAACCGCACTAACAGCTCGACTTCAAAATTCAAGCTGGACGAACGAGCTACCGACCGTCATGCTGGGACTTCGCGCAACCATAAAAAACGACACAGATGTCTCCGCAGCAGAAGCACTGTATGGCCAGTCACTCAGATTACCCGGTGAAATATTAGGCGGGAAAATAACAAAACAAACACAATCTCATTACGAAGATGTGATAAAAAATGCGATGAAAAAACTATACGCTGCACACATCAACACCGATCGTCGGACAACGTACATTCCTCGCCTGCTACGAACGTGTACCCATGTGTTTATGCGTAATGATGCAGTTCGTAAGCCACTCACGCCCACATACAACGGCCCACACCGAGTACTACAACGGAATGATAAGACATACACCATACAAGTCGATGGAAAAACAAAGAATGTCTCCATCGACCGACTAAAACCTGCATTCCTGCTGGACTCTGAACCTGAAGCAGAAGCCATCCGCGACACTGCCTACACCACGAGGACTGGAAGATGTTCAAAACCGCCAGTACGCTTTGCTGGGGGGGAGCCATGTACCAGATACCTACGAGCAGCATGAATCATCCGCGCGCGGTGCGCGCTCATCGATTACTGAGCGCGCGCGCCGGCCGCAGAACTTTTATATGTACTCGCCATGCCACGATCGCGATCTCGACGACAGCAGCGACACAACACTGTAGAACGGTGGATCCGCGCACTACTGGCCCGCTTGTGATTGGTCCAATATATTTTTATTGTATTCTCAAATTTGTATTTAAAGGCCAAGCAAACTTTAATTAAGCAGTCTATCCTAAACCCTGGCTCGTGTTTTACTTACAATAATCCTCGGTAAAGCGGTAAAGTTGCGTCAAAATGAAGGAAGTGCTCCGACGTCACGAGAAGGGAGTCTGCAGCGGCCTCACCTCAAGAAACCGACCCGCGATACAGATACGCAGTCTGTCCGCTCATCACATAGAAGAAAGGCAGAAGCTCAAGCAAGGTTAACAGTGGCTTTAAGAGAACTAGAACTAGCAGAAGCGCGATCGAGAGTGGCTCAAGCCGAACTAGAACTCGCAGCAGTTGAGTCAGAAGAGGAAGATGGTGCGGGAGAAGAGATATTCGAGCGAACTGAAGAGGTAGAAAAGTGGTTCATCGAAACCGGAGCCAAGCCAAGAAAGGATCACAGGCCGGTTAATACAGAAGACAAGAAGAGTGACATCCAGGAGTTAGCCCAAGTCATTCTGAAGCTATCTGAGAAGTCGCGCGACATCAGTACAGCGAAGCAACTTGATCTTCCTCATTTCGGTGGTTCCTGTGAAGAATGGCTTGCATTCAAAAGATCCTACGAAGATATGGCTGCTTCCTTCACCAACGCGCAGAATTTAGCGCGTCTCAGAAGAGCAATACAAGGAACAGCTAAAGAAGCAGTTCAGAGCCTACTGTTTACTGCAGAAGACCCACGTGAAGTGATGAAAGGGTTGGAAGCAAGGTTTGGAAGACCTGGAGCATTGGCATTAGCGGAACTGGATAAAATGAAGAACCTGTCAAAAGTGAATGAGAACCCAAGTGACATATGTGTTTTCGCGAGTAGAGTGAAAAATGCCGTCGAAACGATCAAGGCATTAAAGAAACCGCAGTACCTCAGTTCGCCGGAAACCCTGAAGGCCATAGTGGACAAGATGCCACCGTCCATGAAATTTCGATGGTTTGCCTACCATAGAAGTAGAAGAGAAGAAGAAATCCAGGAACTGTTACTCGTTGAAGCATTTCTGGAGATAGAAGCCGATATGTGCGGGGACTTTGCTCCTCCTGAAGTGTTAATGGAGCAGAAGAAAGGAACACGAAAACCCGTGCATACGGTTCAAGAAGTGTCGAAAGAAAAGTATAAGAAGACGTGTCCAATTTGTGAAGAAGAACATTTCGCGATAGAATGCGAGAAGTTCAAAGAAGCCAACATTGATGAAAAATGGGACATCATCAAGAAAGCAAGAGTCTGTTTCAAGTGTCTCCGATTTAAGCATTCAAGAATAAATTGCAAAGCGCCGGTCTGCAAGCAGTGTAAAAGATGGCATCACACTATCCTACACTCTGACAGACCACCAAAATCGTCAGAGAAGAAGATGAATGAAGAAAAGAAGAGAGACACACCGGAAGAAAAGGTCGCCTCAATCCACAACACTAGAAAAGAAGAAAGTGTCTATCTGAAGATTATCCCAGTGAACCTTTATGGACCGAAGGGTCAGGTTCGCGTACTAGCACTGCTGGATGAAGGGTCAACAGTCACACTCTTAGACGCAGCGATAGCCGAGAAGATCGGAGCTGTAGGAGAACGAGAGACTCTTGCAATTGAAACAGTCGGCGGAAAGGTCATAAAGAAAGACAGCTCGCAGAAGATCAAGCTCAAGATAGAAGGAGCTCACCAAAGGAACAAGAGGTCCATTAATGTAAGAACCATCGACGACCTAAAGCTGTCTGAACAAAGCATAAACAAGGACAGTATAAAGAACTGTCAACACCTGAAAGCAATTGAAGAGCAACTTTTCTACGTCGCGGAAAGACCTAAGCTGTTGATAGGTCAAGACAATTGGGGACTGATAGTGACCAGAAGACTGAAGAAAGGCAAACCAGCAGATCCTGTGGCCTCCCTGACAGACCTAGGTTGGGTGCTACACGGATGCGAATCAGGAACAAATGCCCTCGTGAATTTCATTCATCATGGCAAGTCTACAAGCAACGAAGAAAACATCGAAGAGATTGTCCGAGAACACTTCCAGTTAGAGTCTCTTGGGATCCAAGATCGGTCACCAACGAATGACAGCGATAGAAGAGCTTTAGAAACCCTCGAGAAGACCACGACGAGACTGGCAAGTGGTCAATTTGAAACAGGACTCCTGTGGAGAAAAGAAGATGAGAGCCTGCCCAATAACTACAAGCACGCCCTCCGACGCCTGTACAACCTTGAAAAGAAGCTAAGTCAAGATAAAGAAGTCAAAGAGTCCTATGAGAAACAGATTCAGAGTCTGATTGAAAAAGGATACGCAGAGTTGGCCCCAGAAACTGCGAACAAAGGAAGAACATTCTACTTACCGCACTTCGCCGTCGTTCATCCAATCAAGAAGAAGCTCAGGATAGTTTTTGACGCAGCCGCTAAGTGTGATGGGAAAAGCCTCAACGACGCCTTACTACCAGGTCCAGACCTATTACAATCGTTGTTCGGCGTTCTGCTGCGCTTCAGGGAAGGGCCAGTGGCTGTAGTGGCCGACATCCAAGACATGTTTCTCCGAATAAAAGTAAGAGAAGAAGATCGAGACAGCCTCAGATTCCTGTGGCGTGGCAGTGAAAGATCAGACAAGCCAAAAGAATATAGAATGTCTTCAATCATCTTCGGCGCAGCGTCGTCACCAGCTACAGCGATATATGTGATGAACAAAAATGCAGAAGACTTCGAAAAGACCCATCCAAGAGCAGTGAAAGCCATAAGAAGAAACCACTATATGGACGACTATTTACAAAGTTTCTCATCTACCGACGAAGCGAGGAGAATATCAAAAGAAGTAAAAGAAATTCACGAAACGGCAAGTTTTCATCTGAAGGGTTGGGCCAGCAACGATGAAAAGGTACTGTCGGAGGTGGAAAACATCAAAAGGGAAGATTCTCTACAGCTAACTAAGGAAGAAAAGACTTTGGGCCTGCGATGGCTGATAAAAGAAGACCTGCTAGCCTTCAACGTGGGACTAAGAAACACGGCAAAGGAACTACTGGATGGTGAAAGAGCACCAACAAAAAGAGAAGTCACGAGTGGTGTTATGTCCACCTTTGACCCTATGGGTTTTGCAACGCCAGTCTTAATTCAAGGAAAGAAACTAATACAGGACATTTGGCGAGCACAAATAGGCTGGGACGACACAATCAAGGAATTTAGCCACCGCAAAATAACTAAGTATAAAACTGTTACTTCTCTCTGAAATGTGAACTAATTATAATTAAAACTATACAATTGTAATTTTACTGCTCAATCTTGACATGTTAATTTTTAATTTTTAATAATTGTTATTTTCCTCAAATTTATGCAACGTTATTTCTCAATTTTTTTTATTTTTATTTTGCCTACACCATTTATATTATGAATGCTCAATCTTGGTACCTATGTTAATTTTATTTTTTTTCCTTCTATTTTTATAATTTGTGTGTTCATAATTTACTTTCTCTATTTTTATCGTGTTTACACCTAGTTATATGTGCATGCTGTGGTCTCCTGTAATTGAAGGAGCACACGTAAAAGAACCTTTTTTATTATTGTAAATTTCTATTGTGTATGTGTATCCTTTGTTGGAGATCCTCAATAAATAAATAAATAAATAAATAAATAAATAAACCAGAGAGAAGCCTGGATGAAATACTTAGAAGAAGTATCGACATTAACAAAGCTAAAAATTCCAAGATGCGTCTCACGTTACACAAAGAAAGGACAGCTGCACACGTTCACCGACGCAAGTGAAGAAGCCTACGCAGCGGTGGTCTATTGGAGAACAGTTGCATCCGACGGAAGCGTCCACGTCTCAATGATCGCTGGCAAAGCAAGAGTGACGCCAACGAAGCCAGTCTCAATTCCAAGGTTGGAGCTGCAAGCAGCCTTACTTGGCAGCAGACTATCAGCCGCGGTCGAAGAGGAGACGGACCTCGAAGTATCAAATAAGACCTACTGGACAGACTCCAGCACGGTACTACAATGGATCAAAGCGGAACCAAGGAAGTTCAAAACTTTTGTAGCCAATCGACTGGCAGAAATTTAAGAAAAGACCAAGCCGGGAGACTGGAGATGGGTACCAACCAAAGAAAACCCAGCAGATGACGCCACGAGAGGAACTCCAGCGGAATTTGATCACAACGCCAGATAGTTCCAGGGCCCGATGTTTCTCCGCCAACCAGAAGAAGAGTAGCCTTTCCAGGACTTCAAGTCAGAGGGTATAATGTTGGAAGAAAAGAGCAAGCAAAGAGTGACAGCAATAAAGGCTGAAGAAAGAGTCCTGATCGACTTAGAGAGATTCTCCAGCTGGGAGCGATTGCTGCGTGTTGCGGCCAGAGTAATTGTCTTTACACGCATCTTATTGAAAAAGAATCATAAAGAAACCAACGCCTCAGCGCCTCGGAAGGACGAACCCTGGAGACCACAAAGAAGATCTCAAAAGGCGAAGACTCCAATCACGAATCAATCAGCCAACAAAGAAGAAAATAAAAGGTTATACCTACCCCTGGAAGGAGAACACCTACATAAGGCCGAAGAGATATTATTGAATATGAGTCAGAATGACAGTTTTAACGCAGAGGTAAGAAGTTTGAAGACAGAAAAACCCTTAGAAAACGCAAGTCGGCTCAAGAAGATCGATGTCTACATGGGAAGCGACGGGTTAATCAAATTAAGAAGCAGGAGTAGTTAGGATACGCCGGTTCTAGCTCACTCCTGAGTCACCGCCCTCATCGGTCGTCAACGGACGACGAATCCTAAAAAAAAAAAAAAAAAAAAAAAAAAAAAAAAAAAAAAAAAAGTTTGGTATGGTTGGTATGGTTTTGATGTGCTCTGAGCTCGAATCTGCGGTCCATTTTTGTGTAGGATGCACGGTTTCGGAGATGTGCAGATCGATTTACTCGTATCTAATTGAGTCATTAGCGTCCCATTATCTCTGATCGATTTACTCGTATCTAATTGAGTCATTAGCGTCCCATTATCTCTTACGATCTACCTCGCTTTTCTGAATCATCAATAAAACACATTCCTTCATTTTACTACCATTTTTATTTCCAAAATGTTGTTGCTTATACTCGTATAACAACTGGCTTGTGTAAAAATAATTATTGATGAACATTTAAATTGTAGCCTTGTCTACTTATAAAATAGGAGCGAAACATCTCATCCACTAAAATATCGTTGTACAGTGTGTTCCCTGTAAATATGCTCGTAAAACTATGCATTGAACGTCCCTGAAACTTAAATAGCAAATACATTAAGCAATATTCACCACAAACTGAAGTCCAATCATTCTGAATCCTATCAACATTCCAGTCCCATCTCTTACAATTCCTTTTCAAAAACTGGAGATGAAATCGCTCAGGTGTACGTCCATATGAATCAAAATATTGACCGATGTTATTCGTATCGATATGTACAGCTACCCAGTGTGAACCTGGTTTATCATCCGCATCCAAATTGCATATTATATACGTTGGTACATGGGTATACATAGGCAGTCTATTAGCAGCATAAACATTATTTTCTAGACTGGGATGAATCTTTTTCATATGTTTTTGTAATTCTAGTGTATCCATGATTTTACTGTTATTAGCAGATTATTACAGTACCAATCTATTCAATGGTTGTCATAGGAATGTTCAATTATAGTGATTTGTAAATATTAAATCGCATTCTTTGTGTGAGTCACAAAACAGGTTGATGATTCATAGAGTTAATTACTATCAGTTTCGTTTTGTGAATATTTAATTATAGTGATTTGTAAATATTAAATCGCATATTATAGTGATTTGTAAATATTAAATCGCATATTATAGTGATTTGTAATTATTAAATCGCATTCTTTGTGTGAGTCACAAAACAGGTTGATGATTCATAGAGTTAATTACTATCAGTTTCGTTTTGTGAATATTTAATTATAGTGATTTGTAATTATTAAATCTCATTCTTTGTGTGAGTCACAAAACAGGTTGATGATTCATAGAGTTAATTACTATCAGTTTCGTTTTGTGAATATTTAATTATAGTGATTTGTAATTATTAAATCGCATTCTTTGTGTGAGTCACAAAACAGGTTGATGATTCATAGAGTTAATTACTATCAGTTTCGTTTTGTGAATATTTAATTATAGTGATTTGTAAATATTAAATCGCATTCTTTGTGTGAGTCACAAAACAGGTTGATGATTCATAGAGTTAATTACTATCAGTTTCGTTTTGTGAATATTTAATTATAGTGATTTGTAATTATTAAATCGCATTCTTTGTGTGAGTCACAAAACAGGTTGATGATTCATAGAGTTAATTACTATCAGTTTCGTTTTGTGAATATTTAATTATAGTGATTTGTAATTATTAAATCGCATTCTTTGTGTGAGTCACAAAACAGGTTGATGATTCATAGAGTTAATTACTATCAGTTTCGTTTTGTGAATATTTAATTATAGTGATTTGTAATTATTAAATCGCATTCTTTGTGTGAGTCACAAAACAGGTTGATGATTCATAGAGTTAATTACTATCAGTTTCGTTTTGTGAATATTTAATTATAGTGATTTGTAAATATTAAATCGCATTCTTTGTTGGTGCTATATAAGATCGAACAGTTGCAGTCATGCAGTCAGTCTATGGTCGTTTGACCACAGTGGATTGTATACGTCTACCAATACTACGTTTGTGTTACTTCAACGCATCAATGACCATGGAGGTAAGTGTTTATTCTATTGACAAACTTACTTTTATTTCTATTGTTGTTTCCTTACGTGTGTATGTGATTAAGTGTAAACAAATTGATATTAACGTGATAACTCTGTTGTTGCAGAAATCATTCAACTTCGATGAAAATACCTATAAACAGTATTACTACTCGCCACTCTCCCCTCAGCACGAAGAAGAGAGTGACGACATCGTCATTAAGAACACATGCGCTGATGGAAAAAGGAAATCGCAGTCGATTGATCAATTTTTTGAAGTAGAATCAAAAATGAAAAAGAGCAAAAAGCTGTTATCGTCAACCGTCGCACGAGCCGCTAGAGATGGTGTATCATACATTTCTACTAATTCTGACGACGGAGACCAAGCGACGCATCTCATAAAAATTGAAAATATAAAGTATATTATTGATGTAGATGGGTTTCAGATGTTAAAGAATATGTACTTTAAAGAAGTGGCAATTTACAATGTTCAGGATAAAATTCTTTATTTGTTTTATATAAAACTCCCAACATGGTTATTAAATTATAAACATGATAAAACCATCATGTTTGTCACAAGATATATTCACGGTATGCAGTTAAAAAATTTTGACAATGATATTAGTTTTTCAGAGTTTGTAGAACGAATAAAGAGTTTTGACCCAAACAAACAGTTCACATGGGCTTACAAAGGGGGGATAATTGAAAGAGATTTTTTAACAAGTTTAGGGTTTATATCATATAATTTAGAAACAATTAATTGTCCGAAGGTAGAAGTAGTTATAGAAAATTTAAAATTACACCACCTTAAGAATTGTACGAGGCATGTGGTATATAAAGGAAAACCACCTCGCACCTGTCACTGTAGTGGTGTAGAGGTGCGAGCATTCTCAATGTGGTTAGAACACCATCTACTTAATCGATAAGTGTAGCATTTTTTTTTTTTTTTTTTTTTTTTTTTGTGTAGGTAGGTATCTAGTTGTTTTTTTTTTTTCATAATTTGTATCTAGTTCATTTATATTGACTAGAAAATTATTTAGTATAAATTGGTAGCCTGTTGGTACCTATTATGTGTTTCACATGTATATCTAATAATAATAAACATTTAACTTTTGTCTATACCTAATTAACTGTTATTATTAAGTCTTTTTTTATATAATAATAATAATAAGGTTTTGTATTTTAGATATATCAAAAACCTTAATGTATGATTTTCATTATAAATATATGATTCAAAAGTTTAGTAAAATCAAATTATTGTATACAGATACGGATAGTTTAGTATATCACATATTTACAGATGATTTTTACACTGATATAAAACCTGACCTTTCCTCGTACTTCGATACCTCAGATTATGATTCAAATAACATTTTTGAATATCCAAAATTGAATAAAAAGAAATTAGGTTTTTTCAAAGATGAAAATAATGGTAAAATCATGAAAGAATTTGTAGGTTTACGATCTAAAATGTACGCTTTTAACTTAGAGAACAAGACTATAGCCAAGGCAAAAGGGGTAAATAAATGTATCACTAAAAAGATGACAATGAATTGTTATAAGTCTTCTCTTTTTAATAAAAAAGTGCAATATTACAGTATGCTTAGATTTAAATCAATTAAACACACAAAAATTAAATAAGATTGGTTTATCGTATAATGACACAAAGAGGTATATTTTAGATAATAACATTGAAACATTAGCTTGGGGTCATTATAAATTGCGTTAAATGTTAATATTTTTTACTTTTATGTCTGTGTGTAAATAAAATTTGTATTGATTGTAAAATTTAATTATTGTTTGATTGTAAATAATGTAAGATAATTGTGGTTTCTATTTGTGTGTATACATTTGAGTTGATTGTAAAATTCTGATGTACTAATTATTGTGTTAGAAATAGTATTCAAATCATTCTGTTTTATAATATAATTTTAACATGATATATATATTATTTTTTTAAACAACACTTTCATTTCTTATTTCATCCCTCTGAACTTTAGACGTGTGTAATGTTCCACTTTATCCATCCGTTTACTGCTATTGTGGCGGGGCCAAGTGGATGTGGGAAGTCAAATTTTGTAACAAATTTCATAAAATCTGTTACAGAAATATGTAATTGTGATTTTAATCAAATCACATGGTGCTTTGATGAAATGCAACCTTTATATAATTTACCAAATGTTAACTATCATCAAGGAATTCCAAATCTTAATATGTTTGATGGTGAAAACCCACATCTTGTCATTATTGATGATCTAATGCGAGAGTCTGATGGACGAATTGTGGATATATTTACAAAAGGTAGTCATCACAGGAATCTTAGCGTATTTTATTTGACACAAAATTTATTTCATCAAGGTAAAGGACAAAGAGACATTTCTTTAAATTCAAGTTATATAATATATTTCAAAAATCCTCGAGATAAAACTCAAATAAGATATTTAGCGCGACAAGTGTCACCAGATAATCCAAAATTTATCGAAGATGCCTACAGGGATGCAACTTTAGAAGCGCATGGATATTTAATGGTAGATTTAAAACAGAATACAAATGATTTTTGTCGTATCAAGACAAATGTATTCCCATTTAATGGTTACTGCACAGTCTACGTCCCCACGAAAGAGTTTAAATACACCAAGAATCAAACAATTCAAATCATTTCTAAATGATGCATCGTCGACTCACAACGCATAAACATTTGCTAAACGCTTTGCATACGCTTAAACCAAAATATCAAAGAGCGTTACTTAAAACGTGTGATGAAGAAGAAATAAATTGTATTTGTGAATGTATTCATAACGTTTTACAAGGAAAGATACCTCTTAAAGATCAAGATAAACAAAAATTGAATAAACACAAAAATATACTCCGTAAACTGGTGCATAAGTGTAAACATAAACTAAGAAAAAATATTATTATACAAAAAGGAGGGGCTTTCTTACCAATAATATTAGGTGCAATATTGAGTGGATTAGTAAGTGGACTAGCCAGTTAACATGGAAAATGCTAAGAAAATGATACTTATTGAACCTGGATTGATTGAAAAATTAAAACAAGAAAATAAGGTTACTAGTAATTTGTCTCGATTAGATATTGAAATGCAAAATATTATGAATAGTAAGACGGAAGACCGAAAAAAGTGGATGTTATATTTACAAACACTACAAAGATACCTTCACTTTACCGAAGAGGATCGTCAACCACTCAGATTACCAATTTATTCTGATACATCTAATGAAGATTCAAATGGGTCTAAAATTGGTTTTAAAAATAAAGATAGAGATCTAAAAAGTTCAGTTGATGCTGAATCTTTGTTGGAAGAGAAAGGATCCATTAAAAGTATAGAAAGTGAGGCAAATCCGCTGTATTCACCCACACAAATACTCAGTTTAATACCAAAAACTTATAATAAAAAAGGTGAGTCATTATTAAACTTAATTGGAATAAGTAAAAGTAAAATACGTTGGGATAATGAAGGTACAATCATAATTGATAATGAAAAAATTCCAGGAAGTAATATTGTTGATTTAGTAAATGATTCACTAAGACCCTTAAAAAAAAGTGATCCGATAGGGTGGGATAGATTTGCTAAAGCATTAAAAGATATTAAAGTACCACTTACTTATATTGGAAATCCAAAGAGATGTGAGTTTATTAAACAACTTCAAGCAAAAGATCTGAACAAAACCTCTGAGATTGAAGTTCAAGAGTTTTCTACACCGAGCAGTGGAGATAAAAGATCTATAACTAAAATACGTAAAAAGATCGATTGGGAAAAATGGACCCCGTACTAGAAGAAATTAACAGGATTTATTATGATCCATCTAACCCCGCTGGTTTTGGTAGTATTGATAAATTATCAAAAGCTATGAAGGGTAAAATGGATAATAAGCAAGTAAAGGAATGGTTACAATCACAAGAAACATATACATTACATAAACCCATTCGGAAAAAATTCCCGCGTAATAGGTACATTCTATCAAATATTAATGAGCTGTGGCAAGCTGATTTAAGTGATATGCGAACTTATTCTCAATATAATGATGGTTTCAACTACATACTTTGTGTTATTGATGTATTTAGTAAATATGCTTTTGCAAGACCAATGAAAAAGAAAAACTCAGAAACAACTAAAGAATGTTTTGAAAGTATATTTACTGAAAGTAATTCAACACCTACTCACATACAATCTGATAAAGGTACAGAATTTGTTTCAAAAGATGTACAAAAATACTTTAAATCCAAAAAGATAAATAGTAATTTATCTTTTTGGATTTAAAGTATTTTTACCACTAACAATCCTGATATTAAGGCTAGTATTGTTGAACGATTTCAAAGAACTCTAAAAATGAAAATGTGGCGTTATTTCACTCATAATAATACTTATAGATATATAGATGTTTTACAAGATTTAATGTACTCTTATAATCACAGCATTCACTCGAGTATTAAGATGTGCCCATGTGATGTAAGTTCCAACAATATTATGACAGTTTGGACTAATCTTTATGATAGAGGTTCAAACAAACTTTCCTTAGAAAATCCAAAACCAAATTTCAACGTGGGTGATTATGTTCGAATAACTAAATATAAACATGTTTTCCAAAAAGGATATGAATCAAATTGGAGTGATGAAATATTTATTATATCTTCAATAATTGATAGATCTCCATGGGTTGTTTATACAATAACAGATTTACAAAATGAACCAATAGTTGGTACTTTTTATGAAAGAGAATTACAGAAGGTCACTTACAACCCCACCTCACAATATAAAATAGATAAAATAATCGGCACTCGTTATTCGGGTAACAGAAAAGAAGTATTAGTGAAGTGGAAAGGTTATCCAGATAAATTTAACAGTTGGATTTTAGCTTCTAGTTTAAAAGAAATATGAATAAAGAAAGTTTTTATTTAACTTTGCTCAGCAATAGTTCAATGGAATACTTTCCTGATAACAAGACCACAAATTTTTCAACAAAATTACCAAAAGCTATGAAATTAGAAGGTGAATGGTCGGTTGGAGTTGTTGAGTTTCAATATCCATGCACCATGTTTACTGTTCAAGATCATGAAAATGTTGTATACATCACAAAAACCATGTTAATGCCTAATGAAGATAAACAGTCAACAGTGTACTACAAAAAACATATTCCCGCTACCAACTACGATAACGTTGAACATATTTTAAGAGCGTTAAATGGTATCAGAGAGAACTTGAAATTTCGTTATGATGAAATAACAAAATTTGTGTCTGTTTCTGTTTTGGATAAAAATATAAAATCCGTAACATTATCACCCAAATTAAGTTTACAACTAGGTTATGAACCAAATATAAATCTCCTAGACAGAAATTTTGGGAAGTGTCCTGCTAATTTACACTTAGGGTTACCATCTCAACTATTTCTATATTGCGACATTATCGACCCTCAGATTGTGGGTGATGTTATGACTCCGCTATTAAGAGTAATTTCATTAGATCCTTCAAAATACATTTATGGTGCGAATAAAATGCACGTTTTCTCTCCACCTCACTACTTACCTGTTATGCGAAGAGAGTTCGATACACTGGAAATAGATATAAGATCGAGCACAGGACAAAAAATACCATTCCAGTTTGGAACCGTGTGTATTAAACTACATTTCCGCAAATTATAATAATGTATTCTCCTCATGATCATCATAAATGTCCATATGAAAATTATTATTCACATCAAGCTGGATCAGGAGTTGGAGTAATTTATAAGGGTTCACCATACCAACGTGGTCATGGTATTGGGAGCTTCTTAGGAGGGTTATTTAGATCAGTTTTACCTTTACTTTCAAGTGGTGCTCGAGTGGTTGGTAAGGAGGCATTAAACGCTGGAGTAGGACTTTTATCAGATATGGTTCAAGCCCGTCCTATGGAAGCCTCAATAAAAGATCGCCTAAAGCAAGTTAGTACGAACTTAAAACGAAAGGCTGATGACAAAATTGATCGATTTAACATGACAGGATCTGGGTATATAACTAAAAGAAAACGATTGGCCTCGTTCATTCCACCACTAACAGCTAAAGTGAAAGCTACGAAAAAATTTGGTCTAAAACCAAAAAACATCAAAGATATATTTTCAAATTAAGTATGTCTTTCCTTCATAATCATTCTTGTGAGTGCGTTAAGTCAGAATTAGATTTGTTTGCATTACCGTCTACACAAACAAGCATTGAAAATGGATTGTGGATTCACTATAATCCAATTTCATCTCTTGCTGATGATGGACCTATCGAGTTTCAAGTTCCTGGAACAGGCGATGACTACATAGATTTGTCTCATACATTACTCCACATAAAGGCAAAAGTATTAAATCAAGATTCAACAAACTTGATATCAGCTACAGCAGTAGCACCTGTAAATAATTGGTTGCATTCACTTTTTAGTCAACTCGATGTTTATTTAAACCAAAAACTTGTATCACCACCTAATAATACCTATGCCTATCGAGCATACGTGGAAACCCTTTTAAACTATGCTCCTGCTGCTAAACAATCTCATCTTACTTGTAGTCTTTGGTATGAGGATACAGCCGGAAAAATGGATTCCACAGATGGTAAAAACATAGGATTTGTTAAAAGACAGGAATTAGTTAATGAAAGCAGGGAAATAGAAATGATTGGTCATCTTCATGGTGACATTTTCAATCAAGATAAATTTTTAATTAATGGTGTTGAAATGAGTGTAAAATTAGTTAGGTCAAGAGAGAGTTTTAATTTAATTGCTGGTTCAAATGATGTAAAGTTTAAAGTTTGCATTACGGACGCAACTCTTATTGTTCGAAGAGCACGAATTAATCCAAGTGTATTACTCGCACATCAGAAAGTTTTAGCTTCTACCACTGCTAAATATCCTATTACTCGTGCTGAAGTTAAAGTTTTAACAATTCCATCAGGTGTTCAAGGAAAAACTCTTGATAATATATTCTTAGGACAGGTACCCAAAAGATGTATTATTGGATTTGTGAGCAATTCCGCATTTAATGGTTCACTTACTAAAAATCCATTTAACTTTGAAAACTATGGTATTAACTCTTTCAGCTTATATATTGATGGTCAACAAATACCTTCAAAAGCTTTGCAACCATCTTTTAATAATAATATATTTACATCGGCATATCATACTCTATTCTCGGGGACTGGTATTCACTTTCTTAATGAAGGAAATGCAATCTCTCGTGAACAGTATGCCAAAGGCTACTGTCTTTTAGCATTTGATTTAACTCCTGATTTATCAGCTAACTCATCAGCTCATTGGAATCTCATAAAGCATGGTAGTGTAAGATTAGAAGTACGATTTGAATCCTCACTAATACAAACAATTAACTGTATTGTTTATGCTGAGTTTGATAATATTATTGAAATAGATAAAAATAGAAATGTTACTGTAGACTATAGTAGTTAAGGTTATAATGTGTGTTGTGTTTTAGATTTATGTGTTATGCTTAATACATTTTGTGTATATGTAACTAAAGGAAACATTATAAAATTAAATAAAACAAATTGTATGCAATGTATTATTTTTTATTTCTTTATAAACTCCCTATTTAATCTTAAACAAAACATTGTTCGAGTTTAAACTTTACATAAGCACACTGACTAAACCACTGAACATGCTGCTGCCAAGGATCATCATCATCTTCCCAATCTTTTAAACCACCACCACAATGGAAACACATGGTCCTGTCTCCATGACCAGTATAAAAGAAACCGGCTTCTGCAAGATCTTCAGGCTTCTGTTGCATAACGAGAGGCCAGTTTTCGAAACTGATCAACCGTCTAGATTTTGAACTGAAAAATGGATATTCAGCTCTTGGGTACTGCATATTCTTCACTTTTTCTTCTCCAATCAGTTTTGTAGTTTTGCTTTTCCATGAAGTGTTCTGTACACGTATACCACACTCATCTCTTCCTTCTGCTCTTGTTTTTCTCTCAGCATCACAAGACGACAGCTCCTTGGATCTAATGAGTACACAGAAGTACTTTAAGTGAACAGAATCACATTCACTAATGATCATTGTTAAAAAAGTATTTTTTAACTTTTTCACTTTCTGCTATTGTCTTTGTAATATTGTATACGAGGGCGTTTGTGTTGTCGTAGATGCTATCGTTATTATTCTTTACATAATATTTAATTCTCGTGGTAGCATGTTTCCAATGATCAGTAGTTGGAATCTTGCATAGCTTTTTCATATCGTACATTTCAATTTTTATGAGATGCGTCGCTTGGTCTCCGTCGTCAGAATTAGTAGAAATGTATGATACACCATCTCTAGCGGCTCGTGCGACGGTTGACGATAACAGCTTTTTGCTCTTTTTCATTTTTGATTCTACTTCAAAAAATTGATCAATCGACTGCGATTTCCTTTTTCCATCAGCGCATGTGTTCTTAATGACGATGTCGTCACTCTCTTCTTCGTGCTGAGGGGAGAGTGGCGAGTAGTAATACTGTTTATAGGTATTTTCATCGAAGTTGAATGATTTCTGCAACAACAGAGTTATCACGTTAATATCAATTTGTTTACACTTAATCACAT
This sequence comes from Hydraecia micacea, assembly GCA_914767645.1. Taxonomy (NCBI): domain Eukaryota; kingdom Metazoa; phylum Arthropoda; class Insecta; order Lepidoptera; family Noctuidae; genus Hydraecia; species Hydraecia micacea. The sequence goes on from OU611775.1 coordinate 15,998,725, forward strand.
ACACACGTAAGGAAACAACAATAGAAATAAAAGTAAGTTTGTCAATAGAATAAACACTTACCTCCATGGTCATTGATGCGTTGAAGTAACACAAACGTAGTATTGGTAGACGTATACAATCCACTGTGGTCAAACGACCATAGACTGACTGCATGACTGCAACTGTTCGATCTTATATAGCACCAACAAAGAATGCGATTTAATATTTACAAATCACTATAATTAAATATTCACAAAACGAAACTGATAGTAATTAACTCTATGAATCATCAACCTGTTTTGTGACTCACACAAAGAATGCGATTTAATAATTACAAATCACTATAATTAAATATTCACAAAACGAAACTGATAGTAATTAACTCTATGAATCATCAACCTGTTTTGTGACTCACACAAAGAATGCGATTTAATAATTACAAATCACTATAATTAAATATTCACAAAACGAAACTGATAGTAATTAACTCTATGAATCATCAACCTGTTTTGTGACTCACACAAAGAATGCGATTTAATAATTACAAATCACTATAATTAAATATTCACAAAACGAAACTGATAGTAATTAACTCTATGAATCATCAACCTGTTTTGTGACTCACACAAAGAATGCGATTTAATATTTACAAATCACTATAATTAAATATTCACAAAACGAAACTGATAGTAATTAACTCTATGAATCATCAACCTGTTTTGTGACTCACACAAAGAATGCGATTTAATAATTACAAATCACTATAATTAAATATTCACAAAACGAAACTGATAGTAATTAACTCTATGAATCATCAACCTGTTTTGTGACTCACACAAAGAATGCGATTTAATAATTACAAATCACTATAATTAAATATTCACAAAACGAAACTGATAGTAATTAACTCTATGAATCATCAACCTGTTTTGTGACTCACACAAAGAATGCGATTTAATAATTACAAATCACTATAATATGCGATTTAATATTTACAAATCACTATAATATGCGATTTAATATTTACAAATCACTATAATTAAATATTCACAAAACGAAACTGATAGTAATTAACTCTATGAATCATCAACCTGTTTTGTGACTCACACAAAGAATGCGATTTAATATTTACAAATCACTATAATTGAACATTCCTATGACAACCATTGAATAGATTGGTACTGTAATAATCTGCTAATAACAGTAAAATCATGGATACACTAGAATTACAAAAACATATGAAAAAGATTCATCCCAGTCTAGAAAATAATGTTTATGCTGCTAATAGACTGCCTATGTATACCCATGTACCAACGTATATAATATGCAATTTGGATGCGGATGATAAACCAGGTTCACACTGGGTAGCTGTACATATCGATACGAATAACATCGGTCAATATTTTGATTCATATGGACGTACACCTGAGCGATTTCATCTCCAGTTTTTGAAAAGGAATTGTAAGAGATGGGACTGGAATGTTGATAGGATTCAGAATGATTGGACTTCAGTTTGTGGTGAATATTGCTTAATGTATTTGCTATTTAAGTTTCAGGGACGTTCAATGCATAGTTTTACGAGCATATTTACAGGGAACACACTGTACAACGATATTTTAGTGGATGAGATGTTTCGCTCCTATTTTATAAGTAGACAAGGCTACAATTTAAATGTTCATCAATAATTATTTTTACACAAGCCAGTTGTTATACGAGTATAAGCAACAACATTTTGGAAATAAAAATGGTAGTAAAATGAAGGAATGTGTTTTATTGATGATTCAGAAAAGCGAGGTAGATCGTAAGAGATAATGGGACGCTAATGACTCAATTAGATACGAGTAAATCGATCAGAGATAATGGGACGCTAATGACTCAATTAGATACGAGTAAATCGATCTGCACATCTCCGAAACCGTGCATCCTACACAAAAATGGACCGCAGATTCGAGCTCAGAGCACATCAAAACCATACCAACCATACCAAACTTTTTTTTTTTTTTTTTTTTTTTTTTTTTTTTTAGGATTCGTCGTCCGTTGACGACCGATGAGGGCGGTGACTCAGGAGTGAGCTAGAACCGGCGTATCCTAACTACTAGCAGGACCATGAAGTTCCACGACGACGGAAGGAGGAAGATGAACCCTATCGTCTTGGATGGCAAGCAAAAGATAACGAGACTCATCATTCAACATTATCACAAGAAGTTCCTTCACGGAAATATCGCTACCGTGATGAATGAGATCCGCCAGAAATACTGGATCCTGGGGTTAAGAACCACCTTAAAGGCAGTCGCGCACAGCTGTCAGTGGTGCAAGGTGAAGAAGAGTTTACCAGAAATACCGCCAATGGGAGACCTTCCGAGCGAAGGGCTGCAACATCATCAGTTCCCATTCTCATGCTCGGCCGTAGATTATTTTGGACCAATACAAGTCCATGTCGGAAGAAGAACTGAAAAACGCTGGGGGGCGTTGTTCACTTGCCTTACCACGAGAGCCGTTCATTTAGAGCTGGTGTCCTCTCTCAGCACCAATTCAATGATCATGGCATTACGACGAATGTCGGCAAGAAGAGGTACCCCAAAAGTCATATTTAGCGATAACGGGACCAATTTCGTTGGCGCGAACAAAGAATTGGAAGAGGCCGCGCAAGAAAAAGGCATCAAGTGGAAGTTCATTCCCCCAGGAAGCCCAAACATGGGAGGTGCTTGGGAAAGGCTAGTGCGGTCAGTCAAGACGGCACTGGCGGTGGTCCTGAACGAGAAAACCCCACCCGAGGAAGTGCTTCATACGTTGCTAACTGAGGTCGAGCACATAGTAAATTCTAGACCTCTAACGCCCGTTAGCATGGATCCTGAAGATGAGGAGGGCCTAACCCCAAACCATTTCCTGCTAGGGAGGTTATGTGGGGCAGTGGCGCCAGGGGAGTTCGATGATAAAGATTTGGTCGGGAGAACAAGTTGGAGAACCGCACAAAGGCTGGCGGATCATTTCCTCTCTTGATGCCGAGAAAAATAAGTGGGAAAGAGACTAGCGACCCCAAAGAGGGAGACATCGTGTTGATAGTAGACTCAACGCTACCCCGGAATTCTTGGCCTCGAGGGGAAGTTATCAAGACATACTCCGGACCAGATGGGAGAACAAGAGTGCTGGACGTGCGGACGTCGGGAGGAGTGCTCCGACGGCCAACGCGACGAACCATCGTGCTAGTACCTGCTACTTCGTCGCCGCAAGAAGATGCAGTGCTACGCACTGTGGGGGGAGAATGTTAGCGACGAAGAACAATTACGGTCTTATTCATAATAAGTTATGGAACATCTAAAGGCTTGCTAAAGTCTCGTTGTCAAAAATTGCTATTCATAAACGCATTTTAGCACTAAAACGTTCTTTAAACCTACTATAAAGTTATGAAACCCAGAACCCTACTATAACAGTATTATAAGGAAAAAATGGCCGACTCTGCATCAGCTGATTAATAAGAAAATGACATTTGACGTACAAAATGTAATATTGTGAAAAGTTAGTTTCGTAAACAATCGTACTTCAAGGAGCCGCAGTTGTATTTAATTTATTTTGCACTTCTGTTTAACCAATTTAGTTTATTATTATATACCTACGATGCAAAATATAAGCAAGGAAAAATATAACAAAGCACATATTAAGTACAGCAACAAGAAATACTGTAGGTTTGCTGCTATTCTGGAGTGTGGATACAATGCTTTCAATGCCTTTTACCTGCAAACTAGGAAATGTGAAAACAACCATAGTGGTTAGAGCAGTACTTTACAATATTGCAGTTGACCATGGATTGACCATGGGTTGGTTGTTGCATGGATGCAGTTAGGGGTAGCAATATCAATTAATATCATACAAAGTCACCCCAAGAAGTTGCAAGGGGAAATGCAAATGCAATTTTACAAACTTTTAAAGAAACATTCCGCCGAGGTAGCCCCACTTTACCAGGTTGGAGTTACATCTTCCCACTTGTGTCCGGAGATGGTTCAGGGACTTCCGTGTGGACCACGGGAGTTTACACCCTGCAGGGAGATGCTCCAGTAGGGTGTGGTTGTGAAGCTATGTCACAAAACATGCTCCACCTCCTATCCTGCCCTATGTGTCCCACCCAAAACATGCAGTCTAAGTGACCTCTGCATTGCCACCGACGACGACGTGGAAGTGGCAATGTTTTGGGCCAACAAGATCTAAAGTAAGTCGTGCCCGCGACACGAAGAAGAAAAAGAGGAGACATTTAGCGAGTAGTTCATTAATAAAAAGCTTGTATACAAATATCAGTTTAATTTATTTTTATAATACTTGTACACACCGGGACTTACAGCTTAGTACGGCCATTATTTCAAATGCATATAGTGTGGCTATAAGTTTGTAACAATTGAGCCTGGTACCTAAGACTACCGAACACCCTACTTATTATAAACCTACAGTAACTACCTAGCACCCTAACCTATCATACAAACCACACCAAACGTGAGTTACATTGGTTTTACGTGTGGGAAGTCTGTTACCAGGAGACCTACAGGAACAGATGGAATTTGGGTAGGAATAGGCGTTTGTGTATGTAGTGCAATGTACACACGGCTACACATCAAGCTATACATTTCCAGTTTGAGTTGACCTCGCATTGTATAGGTTTTTCATACAATCATAAGTCAGCTTATACTGGTTATGTATAGCTTGATGTGTAGCCGTGTGTACACAGGAAATAGTTTTCTCACTGCCGGTCCCACAGACTCATAGAACTGATGATGGCTAAAGGTGTCTTGGCCATAGTGAGAGGAATTATGGAAGATGAATCAAACTCGACTCCTGCTTGATGACTAATTTATTACAGTAATTAACTTAATTATATACAATTTTAGTGGTCAATACACATTGATACCTATTTACATTTGTGTGTTGTGTGTGTATCAAGCCGATGAAGTGAAGATCTCAGTAGGTCACTTCTTAGCGCTGATGGTGTGCCGGTATGAGGAACGAATGTATGTCGCTCTTGATGCTGACGCTGTGATGCTGTTGCTGGCGCGTGTAACTCTTGCCTGTTCACGGTTGAACAATAATCTAAACTCTAAATTTGGCTTCTAAAACTTGTGCAAGCAGAACAACATTTTTACAATGTTTGCTTTTCATTTACCATCAAGAGATGTTATCTCTTCTGTAGGCCGTTTCAGTTTCTGCAATTTGCCATCCTTACTAGTCCTACTGTCCTGAAATAGAAAACTAATGTTATAATTCTTTCTCTTCATTATCTTATTTATATTATATTATACTAAAATAATTAAATCAGCAGCGGCATAAAAATAACTAATATAACGAGTCATTATTGTTCATATGGCGGCGGTTTTTTTTTGTTACAATGAGTTTTGTACAGGCAAACGAAGTTCTTCGTAACATTGTAAATTGGATAGGCACCTAATTCGTAAATCATGCAGGCCGCCCCTGTTTAGCGTTGGTGTTTTTGTCAGTGTTTTTATTTTCTATTATGGAAATCTCTCCCTGACCAAATTCTTCCTAAAAAATCTAAGGAATAGAAGCAAAAGCAAGCATAAGTATAAAATTGAGAATGTTTACAAAACATAACTTACTTGGAATACGTTTTAGCTGTAACAGTAGATACACACCTTATCCTGCTCCAACCAGTATTCAATTCTTTGTCCTTTATTGCAACTAGTCTCCGGTCTTAATTCCATTTATTTTAAATACAAAAAAAATATTCAAAAGTTTTTTAGTTTTACAAGTTCAAATTCATTCCTTCAATGACATTATTGTTTCCATGACGTTACCGCGTCAAAAGTGTCGAAACTGTAGACAATATATTAGTTTTCCATACGTAATAATGTCTATGGTCACAATTATTCGGTTAGTAGGCAGATATTCTCGTTTGACGATTCAATATGTTGGCCAATTTGTTGGATGACATCATTATTATGGCAACATTTAGATTTATAATGAAGTTATAGTACATTTTAGTTATCGAAGGTTTATGAAGCGTTTATGAATACAAAATTTTATCGAACGTTTTAAAGGCTTATCGAGCATTTTAACTAATGAATGGTTTAAACCTTCTATAAGCTTTTTTTATGAATAAGACCGTTAGAATATAAATTAGGCTAAGGGAATTTATTTTGTTGTTTATGCTCAATTTCATATAACAGTGATAATCTTAAGTGACAAGAAGAAACATTAATAAAGTGGTAATTTTTTTGGGTTTTTTATTGTCCCCGCCAGGTGGCACCACTTATATGTAGGAGACGGGGGCTTTAGTATAAGGAAACTTTACCTTAAGGCTCATTACGCACTGTCGACTGGTCGCCGGCAACTCGGTCCCTCGGCGACCAAAACATAGGCATCTTCTGGCGACCAAGTGCGTAAACACCTATTTAAACTATAGTAAGTCACAGTCGCCGTCGACCGAGTCGCCGGCGACCAGTCGACAGTGCGTAATAGCTCTAAGGAGAGCCGTTTTAGTTTTTTATTTATTTTAAGGTTTAAATTGAGAGAAATGGCTCGGATCTTTTTAATATAGTTAAATTAAGTCGATACCTATATTATAAGACAAAAGATGTATGTCTAACCACTGAAAATCGCCAGACAAAGTTGCCCATACAAAATGCACATTGGTGCCGTGTGCAAACTTAGAGGACTGTGATTGGTCAAGAAAAAAAAGATTGGTGCCGTGTGCAAATTTCGGAGACGGTGATTGGTCACAGCAAACTATAAAAGGGGGCCATTTTCGGTGGTCGGGCATTCCGGATCCAGCAGCATATGTTATAAGAAGACTGAAAAATAAAGTACTCCAAGTGTTCCAAGATTTTTATTTCCAAGATTTCTCCCACCAGTGAGCCCGGTCAAGTTAACAGTGTCAACAGTTCTTGTTTATGATTTTCAATCAACTAGACTGCCCCCTGTTGTTACGCAAGCTTAATTTTAACCTACCCCACAACTATCCACGTCACCCTATAAAACTATTACGTCCCCCATTCCGCAAAACTGTTTCAGGATCCAACTCCCCCATCCCCAGAATTTGCAGGCTTCTTAATAATTGTGGTGATTCAATAGACATTTTTTCCACAACAATTCAAAAATTCAAGCGCCAAGTCCATCAAAACTAACCAACATATTGACTTTTTTCATTTATTTTCTGTCACCTTTGTATTTGCTGTATTTGTATATCCACCCACTGTTGTTGAAAGTGTTATTTCTGCACTGTTATTGAAAAAAATATTTTTTTCTTTTGATGTTATAATTTAGTTTTTTTTGCATGCTGTGTCTATCGCATCATATTGTACACTATGCTTGTATATTGCTTGTACTATTGGGTTTAACAGTGTAACAATTGTAGATAGGCCAATAAATAAATAAATAAATAAATAAATAAAACTATGGTTTTTGAGCTGGTTTTCGTTTGCACGGCGAACGGTTCGTAAAGACGTGTCGAATAATAATTCGGCAAAATATCTCGTTGGTATATAACCAGTCGCTTTCGACTGGCAAGGCTACCCTCTTCCTTATTGAGTGACCCTCCGACTCACAGAAGGTAATTTCTCTAAAACAAAAAAGAAGTCCTCTTAGGCTACTAGCAAAATACGAATAAGTAAGTATTACCTACGATTTAGAAACAAAATTATAATGAAAATAGAAATGTTGTGCCCGTGGCTAAATAATAACAGCCGCACAGGTCGATCGATCAGGTTAAGCTACGCTTGCCGCGGTTGGTCTGTGGATGTCTCCGTGCCTCGGAAAGCACGTTAAGCCGTTGGTCCCGGCTGTCATTCGTGGATCTTTGACAGTCGTTACGGGTAGTCAGAAGCCCGAAAGTCTGACAACCAGTCTTACCAAGTGGTATCGTATTAGAGATTAACTACGATAACATGGCCCGCCCCTCCAAAATTTAAAACGTTTGAAAGTATTTGTGAAAGTATTTACAAAGTGCTACCAAGACTCACAACGCATGTGTGCGTGGCCTGCTACTGAGACGAATACTTACAACTACATACTAAACTCTTTCATAAGGATGTGACTACATACATTGAAACAGTAATTTGGAGGGGCGCGCCATGTTATCGTAGTTTATCTCTACCCAGTTACTGGGTTGTGGAGGTCAGATCGGCAGTCGCTCCATGTAAAATACTGGTATTCAGCTGCATCCGGTTAGACTGGAAGCCGACCCCAACATAGTTGGGAAAAGGCTAGGCAGATGATGATGAGAAATGTTACATATAACTATAATATAATCATCATTTAAAATCTAGGACTTCGAAATTATAATTTTTTCATCTATTTAGACCTTATAATACGTTTCAAAAAAATAACTACAAAAATCAGCAGTTCTATTTTAATAAAATAAATGTTTGAAAAAATAATTAAAACATATTTATAATACTCACATTCAGTTCGGTTTCATAAGATATTTGTGTTATATTAAGTCCACTTTTATGCAGCGCAATCATAATTCGCTTTCGTTTCAATATTATTATTCTGCATTTTAAAAGGAACTACAACACGGCTAATAGATAGAACACAGACACACGTCGCTATCCCACAATAAACAACCAACCAACAACGTTCTATTTAATCGCGGTGAATGACTCGTATAACTTAACTGTGTCTACCTTATAATTTATTTATTTAGATATCTGTGGGTATAATCATAAAGTTTTACGAATTAAGCGCACAAGACTTATAGTCAAAAGCGTGATTATTCAAAGTAGTTATTAAAACATTAAAAAAACTATCATCACGCGTGAGATTTGAACTCACGCATCGCTACGCAGAACGCACTTACCCAGATATGATAACCGCTAGGCTATCATGCCATATACCGTAGCGGTTGAATTTATGAAATACAATCAGTTGCAAATGAATGTGAGTGTGTGTGTCTATAGTAGAGAAAGGACATCATTCATTTTGGACCAAAAACTGAAAGTGCCGGCCAGGATAAAAATGTGTAATATTCGGATAGAACTCACAATTCCTATCATTTTTTACTACGACACCAAATCTGTGCGCCCTTTGGTTACGGTGTTAAACACTTTTAAAATACAATAAAAATGTTATTATGAAGTTGTTATTTTCATACATTTGATCATGTATATTTAATTATTCATACTGTGTATGTCCTTTTGATGTGCAATAAAATGAATTCTATTCTCTATTAAGAGAGTATTTTCATCATTGATACTCCACGCACCGCACAGGCACAGACAGAGCGTCACAATTCACAACAAGTCCAAACCTGTTTTAAGCAGGTACCTGGAAAATCACCGGTTTGTCCCTCCCCGCCGCCCGCAACTACTGTACCCCGCGTCACCCGTCTTTTGTTTTGTTCAGTTATCCATGCGACTCTTGTTACATCGGACGGCTAAATCGCGACTTGCACTCCTCAGTTAATATTGTTATTCTTGTTTGTTGTTATTTGTTTATAGTTATTTTTTGTTATTGTTATTGTTTTAACTGACGTTATGAGTGGACAATTGTGTATTTCGTGTCGTACGCCTGTCGGTAATCGTCGAAGTTATACTTGGACTTCCCGAGAATCACAGCATACGGATGTTGCACAGTTTGTTATTGAAGATCTATTAGTTCGACAGGTATGAATCATTATTATTTTATTTCATTTTATATACAGACCTTTACCTACCTAGAGTTTTATATGATTTTGACTAAGTCTTTATTTCATCATTTCCTTGTCTGTATACCAGTTTACCTGATGTCGGCGCAGTATGTTTTCTTTTTCCAAATAATTTGGTCACTTGCCATCAACTCATTCATTTTGACCATTTATTAGAATTATTTATTTCACACGTTTTTGTTTCTATATACATATAAGTACTCCTTTGTACTTAACTAATCATTGTATCACCTTGTATGTATATACCGTGAAATAGAACCCTTCTTGCTTAGGAAACAAAACGATTAGAATATCACGGCTCATGTATGTACATGTGCAACGAATAATACATGTTTCTTGTTTTACAGGAAGAACCTACAGAGGTTATTTGTCGACCCTGTTGGCAACGGGCTGAGCGTCGGTATCTCCGACACCAACGTGAAGTGGATCATGATGTTGCAGACGAAGAAGTCAACGCTGAACCTCATGCTTCACCAACCGTTTTACCCAATTTAAACCGAAGGCGATCACAGTTCCAACCCATGGCTGCGGATATGACAGATTTCAATGATTTTCCAACATTGACAGAAGAAGATTTAATATTATTCAGCCTTGGTGTATATCAGCTCAAACAAGCAAAAAGTTATTACGGAGAGCACCTTCAATCCGACGGAGTTTTTATCATTGAGCTCGGTGGTGGGATTCCTCTGGAAATAGTCAGGGAACTTGAAGGGGAAGACTTGTGGATTATAAGAGGACGAATACAATCCCGCCACATCCAAGCCAAAAAATATCATGTGTACATTGCACTAGATCGGGCAGCAAATGGTCGTCGAGCATTAGCTCATTATTATTGTACATGCAATATCGGCAAGAGGACCATTGGATGCTGCTCACATACCATGACCATAGTCTGGTACATGGGTTATGCTAGACATGACCCATACCTCACCCCACCTGCAATAGGATTACATGATGTATATGTTAGATTAGGACAAATATAAATGAATTTATACAATTTAATGTTGTTTCATTTTGCTCTTTTTTACCTAAATGAAAGGTACTGAATCTAAATGAGGTACTGTTGGTATTGTTGCTTGTTTTTTTTTTTCATATTTACTATATTTGACCAAATGTATTAAAATAACACACATCTTATAACATTTTATTTCACATTTTTTTTTAAAGCATGTAACAACATAACCATAGGGCGCACAGGTTTGGTGCCATAGTAAAAAATAATAGGAATTTGGTGATCTATCCGAATATTACGTTTTTTTTTTCTGGCCGGCACTTTCAGATTTGGCCCAAAAATGTATGAAACGTGAATGATGTCCTAATTACTCATTAAAAGAAGGTCGTAAGTAAAACCAAAGTGTCAATCTATTGCTTTGTGAAATTGCTACTCCACTTATGTCCCTAACCGTACACCATATAAGTTACAGACATAAATATAGGAATTTTACAATGGGTGACACAATGGGCATTATTTTTGTAAACAAGTATGGAGCTGTATTCAAACCGAATGGCAACGCATTGAATTCGAATAATTGGCTATTAAACGAGAATCTAAGATATTTCCGAGAACTTTCATGAATTTTAATAGAAAAATAATAATCTTTTTGGTCTAAAGTCGTCATATAGCAGTCCTTAGTAACAAGTTCTATAGCGGTTCTTATGTCCTCTAATTTAAAATGGTGTGTATTAATGAACTTATTCAATTTTTTGAGGTTTAATATGAATCTCATTTTTCCATTTGGTTTAGGAGTGAGGAACACGCTAGATACGAATTGACCTGGGCACGGGTCACATTTCGATATGGCTCCTATATCTAATAGGCTATTAATAGCTTCGGAAAAATTTGCGAACTCAGAAGTAGAATAACTTTGCTCAGCAGGTACTACCTTCTGGATTACTTGAGAGGAAAATGTGAGTTTGTATCCGTCAATCCACGACAGTATCGATTGATCACTAGTTATAAGTGACCATTGTTTATAAAAATATGTCAAGCGACCCGCATACTTAACTGGATCTAGTAGCGGCGCTGCGGCTGGCGCTGTGGCGGCAACCTCTTCGATGAGCTGGCGGGCGGCGGCGGCGGCCGCGACGCTGCAGGCTCGCGGCTCCTCGGCGCGGCTCCCAGCGGCCTGCGCGCTGGAGCAGGAGCTCTTCGGTTTAAATATCTCTGAGGCATTGAGTTGTTTGGTCGTTTTGGTAGGTTTTCATTGACAGTATCGGGCTTCAGTTCAGGGGGTCTACTCCCTAAGTCCGTCAACGAAGTGAACGGCCCGTCCGACAGTAGCCCGATACGTCGGACTGAACCCTACTCCCTAACGATTTCGGATTCATCAGTTTCAAACGGAATCATAGACAATATTCGTGAACGAAGGACGCATGGCGATAGAGTTGCGTTATTTTACCGGTCGATTACCGGTTTACTTATTTTGTAGTTTTTTAGCTTATTAAACAAAAATTAATACTTTTGTCGTTAGAAATTGACAACATATTTTAAAATATACTTTTTATTATGTCTTAAATATAGAATTTAATTATTTTTGCCATTTTTGTCCGGAAACCGGCATCATCCTGTTGATACCTTTGCCTGTTTACTTTTTGAAGGAAAATTTCAAATGAAATGTCAAAGTATAGCACGGGTTTTTCTATGGCTATAGTAGGTACGATGTTGATTTTAAAAAAGTTCATATACTTTGTCAGCCGGGAAGTTTTCTGTATTCTAATTAGCTTTCCATTCCATGGTTAATTGTGTAAAATGTCCCCAACCGCTGCAGCAACTCACTGGCAAATTGAGGCCCTTCTCGATTTTATGGGTGAGAACAAAGAATTGGCTCGCGGATTATTGAGGGGTGCCGACGGGAGAGTTCGCTCAAAATGGCTGTGGGAAAACCTGTGCAACTCCCTTAACTCAATGGGAAGTTGCACTGAGTTGGGAAGTTGCACTGAGTCCGTCGAGCAGTGGCAAAGAGTGAGGATCCAAAAGTAAACAAAGACCACAGTAAATGGGTGGGACGGATTGGTAATACAGCTCAATAAGTTGCAGAAACTTTAATATGTCCTTACTTTCATTCTTGGATCAACACCACTTCGGCGTATGTGTTGAAGCAAAAGAGGTATTAAATCCGCACATACGTCTTCGAATAACTCCCGAGTGAGCCTATAGTTCCCTATGAACTCAACGTCGGGAATACTCGCCAACCTAAAGTTTTGGTGTAAATAATATCGACGTTGCCTCCGCTCTTCCTGTAAAGCTTCTTCAATCAATAAAAAAGCAGCCATAGTTTGAAATTATTTTATTTTAGTAACTTTCGTCGATAGCACGAGAACTATTTTGATGTCGTATCAACTGACGTAAGTATCCGTCAAAACCAGTGTCATGTTCAACTGTTCGGACGGGCAAAAACACATCGGGAGTAGGGACAACAGTCAAATCGCGTTGTCATTCATTCTTCGCTCGGGCCCCGAACGATTCATCCGTTCGTAGGTCATAGGGAGTAGGAAACGCCCGTAACGAAGCCCGAAGCGACGGACTTCGTGCTTAGGGAGTAGACCCCCTGTACCCGATTTTGTTACGGCTTTAGCCGATTTTATCGTTTCTGACAGGTTGTCGCCGAATAAAAATGCATCAAAAGTGCTACTTAAAACATCCTTCATGTCCCTTTTTAGCGCAGATAAAATAAAATTTCTGCGGGTAACTGAGTCATAATGTTGGATGTCGCAAAGGATTCGCGCAGCGTCCATTAGTTTGGGTAATAACTCATTGTTTTTTGAAATGAGTTGACTAGTGATCACCTGGCCCAAGCAGGAGATAGCACTCGCCATTTGTTCTTGTTTGACAACTATGGCCTTGTCACGCTTTGCTGCGGCTTCGGGTATTGCTGCTTTCAACTCCGCGTTCAACGTTGGGGCAGCAATATAACTGCAGTTCGATGGAACCAAATATTTAGCTATTAATGCTTTCCTACAATCCTTGTCGAAACCCTCGGTAGCGATGTGCTGGAAGCGTTTAGTAATTTCTTTATGTAAATCTGGTCCGTACTTCACAGTTGTTGACGGGTCTTCTCCCAGGATGACCATCGTGTCCTGGTCTAGGTCCTCGTCGATGATGTCACCTGACGCTTCTTGCGAGGCACTAGGTTTGTCCTTCAGATTTGCAGGGTCGATGGATATGACGGGATCCAGTGATACGATAGGATCAACCGAAATTTCAGGATCAATTGGGTCATTAGGAACCGCGATAGTGTCGTCAGGTGGATTACTGATCTCCGGATAATGTTGTAACCAATATTCAGGCTCAATACCCGTGTATTCTAAAAGGAAACACGAAGTAGAAGTAATTGCGATTTAAGAATATAAGTACTTTTCTTAAATGGCAAAGCATAGGTAAGTAATATATTTTTTAATTTTACTCGTAGGTAGAAGGAAAGTAGATTTCAACTTTTATAGTTTAACGTTAAAATAGATTTGCATATAACTTATTTTTGTTTGGAAAAAAATTCGGACAGCAATAAAGGCCCAATGATACCTACACGTTTAGCAGGTAGGTAGTTACCGTAGAACATAATTGGGTGTTTTATAATTATTAGTCCTTGCGTCGGGACAGCCCACAGACAGCCCGGAGTGCAAGACTTATTTAAACGTAAATACATTTAGCAATAAGACTGTGTTGTTGAGTATCGGTAGTAAAGTTTGTGCGTCGGAAAACCCATAGGTAATAGGTAATACGGGCTGGTATCCGCAACTCCACGTCAATGCGCGTATTTTGCGTACGGGTGGGAAAATCGATTATTCGATCCACCCCAGCTCCTCAAGGAAGGCCAGCAACGCCTTGATGTTACTGACCGTCTCACGTAGGGTACCTGGGTTACCGAAGTGCTTTGCCCTGTATGTGGCGACTACCGGGCAGTTTAGAAGCACATGTGCCGCTGTCTCGTCGTCCTCCATGCAGGCCCTGCACAGCGGACTGTCTGTTACTCCTATGACAAAGAGGTGTTTATTAAATGACCCGTGGCCAGTTAAAGCTGCAGTAACTATGCGCAGCTTTTGTTTGGTTAGACGGAGAACCTGTTTCGTGAGGCGGCCATCCAATGTGGGAAGCGCTTCCCTAGCTTGCCTGCATTCGCTTAGGTCCGTCCAAAGTTTTTCATGTTGTTCTCTGGTCCGTTTCCTTACCAGAGTACGTATATACCCGAAGGGGAGTGGCGCGATGGGCTCAGGTCCCACTGGTGCCATGCTCGACCCCCTTCTGGCTAGCTCGTCGGCTGCATCATTGCCCAGCGAACCGCTGTGTCCTTTGATCCATTGAATGGTTATTTTATTGAGTTTACCCACCTGGTTGAGGCGCTGGTGACACTCGTATATTAGCCCAGAGTCAGCTGTATAACTGTTCAGCGCTTGCAGAACAGCCATGCTGTCTGAGAGTATGCGTATTGAGTGGTCCTTTACTTCCCTGGCCATAATGGCTGAAGCTGCCAGAGAAATGCCCATGCATTCAGCCTGGAACACTGTGTTATGGACTCCCAATGGTGTGGCTATATGTATGTTGAAGTCTTCCGAGAAGATTCCAGCACCTGTGCCACTACCTGTTTTGGATCCATCCGTGAAGATACGCAGCTCTGCAGGGCACAACCCCTCGCATCGGCGGTCCTCGTGAAGTTGGATCTTGTATTTTTTATCAAAGATAAATTGTTTAGGAACCCGGTCGTTTATGGCTTTCGTAATAGGGAACTCCTTATGAAGTCCCTCAAGCAGCGTGGTGTGTGGTGTATCACTCTTACCCCAGAGATTTAGTGTATTAAGACGTACCGCCGCCATCGTCGCTTCCTGCTGTATGAACAGGTGGAGCGGTGGGATACCCAGGATGGCCTCAACTGCTGCAGTCGGAGTAGTCCTCATGCAGCCCGTAGTCGCCATGCAGGCTAGTCTTTGCATGCGTTGTAGTTTGTTGGCGGCTGTAACTAGCTTGGTGCGGGGCCACCAAACCACAGCCCCGTAGGTGATCATGGGGCGGATCACTGCGGTGTACAGCCACAGTGTAACTTTAGGGGATAGGCCCCACTTCTTACCTATCATTCTCCTGCACTGCCAAAAGGTTATGCAGGCCCTGTTCAGTTTGTTGTCCAGATGACTACTCCAGTTTAGCTTACTGTCTAGTGTGACCCCGAGGTACTTGACTTCGTTGGCCAACCGGAGTTCAGTATCGAACAGTTTAGGTAGGCGAAACGGGCCTAAAGCTCGTTTGTGGGTAAACATGACTAGTTCAGTTTTAGTGGGGTTCACTGAAAGGTCATAATCCCTGCACCACCTCTCTACGATACGTAGCGCTTGCTGAGTGAGGTTGCATATCGTGCCCGTCACCTTTCCCGAAACCAAGATTGCGAGGTCGTCTGCATACCCTACTGTATAATAGCGGTTGGCGTTGAGTTTGATGATGAGGTCGTTAATCACCAGATTCCATAGAAGGGGGGACAGGACCCCACCCTGGGGGCAGCCTCTGGCTATCATAGCCAGCTGCTGCTCGCCTTCAAGGCGAACCACTCGTTTACTTAACATGTTTGTGATCCAGTTCGTTAGTACTTGCTCTACTCCATGTCTGGAGAGGGCGCTATTGATACTGGAGAAGTTAGTTTTGTCGAAGGCTCCTTCGATGTCTATGAAGGTGCCCAGACAGGTGCCTTTCTGATGAATCGTTTCTTCTATCTGGCTGACCACCAGATGGAGGGCGGATTCAGTCGACCTACCTGAGCTGTAAGCGTGTTGGTTACCGTGTAGCAGTATAGTCTTTAGTGCGCCATCCCTCAGTTCCCTGTCACATAGCCTTTCCAAAGTCTTTAATAAAAAAGAGGTCAGGCTGATTGGCCGGTGGGATTTGGCGTTTGTGTAGTCACCCTTACCTGGCTTAGGGATGAATATAACTTTCACTTCCCTCCATCTTTTAGGAACTATAAGAGCTCAGAAAAACAAAGTAAAAGTTTAAATAAATATTTAATTAAAATACACTTATGTAGTACAATATAAATGTTAAGTAGGTGTTAAGCCGTCGGTGTCCGCCAGAAAAGAGAACGTCAGCCTCGGTGCGATATGCCAGCTAGGCGCGCCGCCCGCGCGTTGCTATGTTCGCACTGTCTTGTCAACTTCATGATGGTTCTCGAGCGCCATCTACTGCCTTACAGTCGGCCTTCCTGATACAGCTGCGCGTCCCGCGTAGCTCTCGCTCCTTGCCCAGCTTGCTCACGAAGTCACGATGCGGCGACGACATGGTGTTATTGACGTCTTAATGCCAACTAGATCTGACGTCTGAATGTCAGTATGATTGACGTCTTAATGCCAACTAGAACTAACGTCTGAATGTCAGTGCGATTGGCTTCTGAATGCCAACTTCAACTGACTTCCTAATGTCAGTGTGAATAACTTCTTAATGTTTACATAACCCAATCAAATAAACAAAAACCGGTTATGGTTATAATGATGGCTAACCCTTCAGGGCTCACATCGTAAATGTCGCGTCACAATAGTCTCCTAAGACACTGTCTTCCTCCTAAGGAAAGACACACGACTAATAATAATTATCAAGAATACAACCTCTTAAGGCTAAATGTATTATTGAATTTAGTTTGTAGGGTTATGTTTAATAATCAACGCCTCTGAAGGCTAGCGCTATTGAAACAAAGATCGATCATAAATTATTTTTAATCAATTGCAAAAATCTATTGCAAAAATGGATCCATTTAACAAATTTTAATTGTGCACTAATCAAATGAAATAAATCGTCCTGAACAATATTATTTTCATATTAGATAATTTATTCAGAATATGAGTTATCATTATCAGACTCATCGGAATGATTACTTTGGAAAAGCATTAACTTATCCCTGGCCAAGACATTTTCATAAAGTCGACCACGACTACGTGTACTCTTAATCACGTACCGATCATGAGGCAGGACCTTTACAATTTTATATGGCCCGTCAAAACGCGGCATTAGTTTACCACTGCGTAAACCCTTACGAATGATCTTTCTTTCGGCAAGAACCAGTGTTTACCAGTTTACGTTTTAGAAGTGGTTATTGTTTTACAACATTAATTAACAACAGTTACTTTCCTATAAATGTGAACAATCTAACAAGCGCGTCAAGTTAGTTTCGGATGACGAAGTAATTTTACAACCCGGTGTTAATAAAATACTATTATCTTGTTTTGATTATGTCTCTGGTTCGATTACACTGCGTGCTACTGAATATAATACGCCAAAGGCGGAGTGTATTATTCCCGAATGCTACACCGAGGTTATTGATGGCAAAGTTGTCATAAACGTAATTAATATTAGTAATGAGGTCATAAAACTACCGCGCAACCGATGCGTGGCGCGGGTGTTAGATTGTTCACATTTATAGGAAAGTAACTGTTGTTAATTAATGTTGTAAAACAATAACCACTTCTAAAACGTAAACTGGTAAACAGAATACATAAATAACAAAGACAATGTCAGCTGACACAAGACAGGTGACGTTGACTTATGGGAACGGTCCATCTCTTATTATTCATTCTATTCTCATCGTAAATTAATATTTTGTGAAACAAGAGTTCTGATTTAAAATAAATGTAATTATTACTTCCTGGATTTAAAGGAGGATGGCGAGGTTGCATGTACAATGGGACCCACTGTTAGAAGTATCGTTCAGTATGGAAACTTATAACCAGTTGTAGAACTATATAAAACTAGCAAAAAAGCAAATGGGCAGTAAGTCGTAGAGGCTGGGAGAAAAAAGATATGCAATGTAAAAGATTATAACCTAAAATTAATCTAATAGTGCTTATTAAATAATACAATATCTTTTTTATGTATTATGTAGTTTCAAAAAGGTGATCAAACAGAATAGAAATATTTACCAACACTACCATCGTTTTCTGCATCTCACTTCCCAGATATAGGTACTTACCTAGGTACTCAAAATAAAAAATACATCTGGGAGCTAGGAACTAGTGACTTGGTCAAAACGAGATATGAAATGAATACTGTAAGCAGTGTAAGCATAGACTAGACTGATATTAGGATAAAACTATAATCATTATTGGCTTTTGCCAACAACTAAAAACAACAACTAAGCTGAAAGAAGCGCAAATATCTAGCAGATTATGTAGTTTTAAGGCTCCCATTGGCGCGACGTGTCTTTGCGACTGAGATTCCTTCTAAAGTCGGGTCGCACATTTTGCCAGTTACATGATTGATTGATAAAAGGGGGGTGAGCCAAATGTTACTAACCAAGCACATATTCAGACTTCGGGCTGATACTGAGAATTTCACCTTGCCTGTCTTGGGAATCGAACCCAGGACCCCACGTTCGGCAGTCGTGCTTACGATTACTAGACCAACGAAGCAGTCGAAAACGAAATATAGGTACTAGGAATAAATATCTAGCCACCCTACATAAATCACAAACATAAGGTCTTCTGGAACTCCCTTCATGAAAAGCAATTTAGCAAAGACGCGATTTTATAGACTATTAAGAACTTAGATTTTTAAACAAGAGTTTTGTTGAATAAAACAATACATACTTAGAAAATCTTTTATTTCGTTTGTGATTATAAAATACAGGTTGTGATAAAAATAGGATAATGGCAGGAAGATGATGATTATAATAAATACTAAGATATAGGCTGTGCGCTACCTCCTACACTAGATGTGGAAGGTGCAACAGGGGCAGAACTTCTGTGAGAGCTATCAAATACTCCATGTGCACGTAAATAGCAAGGCTATGCCCACATATTTCATCAGTGTTGGTTAACTGAAACAATAAAAGTGAAAAGTTTTAAAAAACAATCACAAAAATAATAAAAATACAGATCTATTGAGTATGCACGTCATTATTAGTCTTATCCATTCAGACACAACATTTCCTGTTTGGACTTCTGTTTCAGACATCTCTGGTTTGAGGACCAGTCTGTTCCTGATTCTCAAAATAGATCTTACGATGGCCAAGTTGCTGTCGGGCGTTATGTTCAGGATCTTCATTTGGGTTATGATTTATCAACTCCCAACAGGAATGACAAATAAAGTCGTCTCCAGTCATCTAAAAATAATTATGACCATGGTTTGAGAGTTATCAAATACACCTAGTTAATGTTATAATCATGTCAGTGGTTCAAAATCAAGAATGTGACCACTTCTTATCATCCTGCGGGTGACGGTTATACGTTTAAGTTCCTTATAATACGAGTGCGAGTCTTGCAATCAAAAGGAAACAAAACCACGCCACGGGATGTTACTGAAGTAAATGAGCTTAAGTACCAATTTATTTATAGGTACTACAATACTTACATCATGCGGATAAACCCATCTCTGAACTCTCTCGACTACCTGAGCACTTTCGTCGGACAAACGATATCTCCGTAATCGGGCAATGCGCAATTGACAATTCACACAACGCATTTTAACGGGTAACTAAGTCCAAACCACTTGCAAATCGGAATCCAAAGGTAAAGCCAAGTCGTCAAGAATCCACAAAATCGCATAGAAAATAATAGATATCCCATGTTAGCCGTTGAAAACAAACAATGGAATGGCACTAGACACTGACAGCCAACTCTAATTGACAGCATAACGTTTCATTCTATGTTATCACAAATAATCGTAATAATTATAATATTGTACATACATTTTTGTATAAAAAATGTAAATCCATTTTTAATATTAACTTTTGTATGTTTTTCTCATAGTTTACGTTTGGTTTAAAAAAAAATTGACAAGCGTAAACGTCTACAAGTGTAAGAACGTAAATCATGTACGGTCTAGGTAATGAAAGAGTAGGTTGGAATGTAATATGAAACACGGTGCGTTTAATAACTGCATGATGACTTATTTTTAAGTAAATAAAAATCTATTCTAACTTTTAATTCCCATCACCTAGTGACTCAATATATTTTATATAATCCTCATACAAACTCTTAATTATAGTAAATATGAACTTGCAAGTGAACGACACTTAGTTAATTTATAAATAATGTGGGTCCAAACTCGCCATCCTCCTTTCAAAGACAGAATAATGTATCTTAATAGTTAAAAGAAGTAGTAGTAGGCAGAATAAGAAATATTATGAATTAAAAGACTAGAGTCCAAACCAATGTTTTGATTTGCAGTTTGCGTAATCAAAACTAATGTTTATTTTTGTTAATGTTTTAAATTAATAATGTAATGATTAATGATATGATACTTTAATATTTCTTAGATTTTACATTGCAATTTCGATGTACCAAATTGTTACTAAATGATTTTAAACCGAAAAAATGTAATGGCGAGCTGCAATTGGTAGATACTAAAAAGTTATCAGATATTACCTAAGAGATTATAAATATACAATGACTATATTGCTAAATTATCCCATTAAGTTTTAAAATAGTTCTATTACATAAGTTTTGTTTGTTAATAGCTATTATAAGAGATATTTAGCTAAAACTTGAGACACTCTGTGATTGGTTGAAAAAGGTGGGAACCATTGGGATTTTCTGAGACTATAAAAAAGGCATGTAAACAACAGATCGGGGGATTCTTTGTGCTAGCTGTCTAACGGAAAGACGCTCTGGTGTTTGCCGTAATTATTAAGCTGCCAAAGAGATCCTCGCCACAAGGAGATAGTACACTGACGTGGAAACTCTGGCTGGCAAGCCAAAAGCGAGCTGGTACACCGTACTGCGAAAGCTCTGGCCCAAATTATCCGCGGACATCACACCTAAGAAAGTGACTTGTGAAGCAAAGTCCTGCACAATTCTGTAAAGATGAGTATTTACTTTTTTCTAAAAAAAATATGTTTTCTTAGCCATTCTATGTAATTTTTGTGTAAAATGTAACTATAGGGTATCACCCTTGTCATTAAGTATTGACCTAAAATCTAAGTATAAGATTTATATTATAGAATAACATCTAAGGTTCTGTCCCGTATAAATGTGTACCTCATGTGATTTTGAATATAATAATATAGTTAAAATGCTACCAGGTTTTTATTTCTTTCTTACAAAATGTACCCTGTTACTAGGTTCCAATAGGTTAGCTAGAAATGGGTTCAACTCCCATTTCTAATATTGATTTGCTATGAATTTGTGAGATTAGAGTACAACAAATTCTTTTACGCTCAATTTCACTACATGCACCAGGTAGTTCGAGAAATTGATTTGCATTAAATATCTTTAAAGATGTCGGTGTTTTAATCACATATACGGTAGAATGCTCTGTCAAAGGCTGGCCTATTATAGTGCCAATATCTTGAGCAGAGTCGGGTAATATGAAAGCCTTACAATCACAAGTAGCCTCGTCAACTTGAATCTTAACAACTACTACACCGATCGGATTGGTTTTTGAGCCACCAAAACCGGACAAAACAATATTTTCGCAAGGAGTCGCTTCTAATTTTAAACGACTAGCTACTGATTCTATTATTGTGACGCAAGCGCTTCCAAAATCAATAAAACCATACACAGAAAAATCATTAATTTTTACGGTCATGTAATATTTCGAACTACCCGACGCATCAGTGATAACGCGCACCGCATGTCATTGTTTATCATTTTCTTTGTTAGAAATTGTACGACGATTTTTAAGTTTAAGACATTCTTCTTTTATATGACCTGTTTTGCCACAGTAACTACATTTTTTATTTTTAATGAAACAATTCGTTTCGTCATGTCCACGCTTGCCACAGAACTCACACACCAAAGTCGTTTTGTCTTGCTTCCGAAATTTATTATTACATTTATTTGCAGTATGGCCTCGCCGTTTGCAAATATTACACTTTAATTGGTTGTCATAATGACTATTGTCCTTTTTATTGCGATCAACATTTACGCCTGCGGGGCGCCTAAATGATGACAAGTAATTTAATAAGCTGATTGGATCACGACATCCCGCGGAAATAGCCCCTACTTCTACTAAGTCATTTCCGATCGTACCTATGATGGCCTCGGTGATAAGGGAGTCCGGTATTCCACATGCGTTACCCAACGCCAATTTGTCGTAGTAAAATTGAATGTAATCTCGTTCAGGACGACGTACCTCATTTACAAGATCACGCATCATAGTTAATTTACTTCGGCATGGGGTCTCAACTCGAACAAATTATAATTAGTCTTAAAAAAAAATCATAGATGGCAGCATAGGTAACAATTATGAAATTAACAATCACTAAAAAGCGTTATACGGCAGATTTAGGCTGAAGTAAGATTAGAAAAAATTAAAACTTCCTAGTTTAATGTTAATTTATCTATTTACAGTCGCAAATCACGTATTTTTAACAAAAACGTTATATTAAGCATCTTACTTCAAATCGAACCCATAGAATGATAAACGTAGCTATCTGTCAATCATTTTGTTTATGGCTTTCTGCAATAGATGGCGTTTTACTCAATTTGTCTTGTCATCACAAACTGTAACCACAATCTTTAATAATAATTTATGTTTAGTTAACAACATTTTTTTTACCCTAGTACGTTACATAGAAATATAAGAATTGAAAAGAATTCAATTAATATGATTTTGGTACAGGATAATATTATATTTTTTTTTAATTTACTGAACCCGGAACTATAACGGTCTTATTCATAATAAGTTATGGAACATCTAAAGGCTTGCTAAAGTCTCGTTGTCAAAAATTGCTATTCATAAACGCATTTTAGCACTAAAACGTTCTTTAAACCTACTATAAAGTTATGAAACCCAGAACCCTACTATAACAGTATTATAAGGAAAAAATGGCCGACTCTACATCAGCTGATTAATAAGAAAATGACATTTTGACGTACAAAATGTAATATTGTGAAAAGTTAGTTTCGTAAACAATCGTACTTCGAGGAGCCGCAGTTGTATTTAATTTATTTTGCACTTCTGTTTAACCAATTTAGTTTATACCTACGATGCAAAATATAAGCAAGGAAAAATATAACAAAGCACATATTAAGTACAGCAACAAGAAATACTGTAGGTTTGCTGCTATTCTGGAGTGTGGATACAATGCTTTCAATGCCTTTTACCTGCAAACTAGGAAATGTGAAAACAACCATAGTGGTTAGAGCAGTACTTTACAATATTGCAGTTGACCATGGATTGACCATGGGTTGGTTGTTGCATGGATGCAGTTAGGGGTAGCAATATCAATTAATATCATGCAAAGTCACCCCAAGAAGTTGCAAGGGGAAATGCAAATGCAATTTTACAAACTTTTAAAGAAACATTCCGCCGAGGTAGCCCCACTTTACCAGGTTGGAGTTACATCTTCCCACTTGTGTCCGGAGATGGTTCAGGGACTTCCGTGTGGACCACGGGAGTTTACACCCTGCAGGGAGATGCTCCAGTAGGGTGTGGTTGTAAAGCTATGTCGCAAAACATGCTCCACCTCCTATCCTGCCCTATGTGTCCCACCCAAAACATGCAGTCTAAGTGACCTCTGCATTGCCACCGATGACGACGTGGAAGTGGCAATGTTTTGGGCCAACAAGATCTGAAGTAAGTCGTGCCCGCGACACGAAGAAGAAAAAGAGGAGACATTTAGCGAGTAGTTCATTAATAAAAAGCTTGTACCTATACAAATATCTGTTTAATTTATTTTTATAATACTTGTACACACCGGGACTTACAGCTTAGTACGGCCGTTATTTCAAATGCATATAGTGTGGCTATAAGTTTGTAACAATTGAGCCTGGTACCTAAGACTACCGAACACCCTACTTATTATAAACCTACAGTAACTACCTAGCACCCTAACCTATCATACAAACCACACCAAACGTGAGTTACATTGGTTTTACGTGTGGGAAGTCTGTTACCAGGAGACCTACAGGAACAGATGGAATTTGGGTAGGAATAGGCGTTTGTGTATGTAGTGCAATGTACACACGGCTACACATCAAGCTATACATTTCCAGTTTGAGTTGACCTCGCATTGTATAGGTTTTTCATACAATCATAAGTCAGCTTATACTGGTTATGTATAGCTTGATGTGTAGCCGTGTGTACACAGGAAATAGTTTTCTCACTGCCGGTCCCACAGACTCATAGAACTGATGATGGCTAAAGGCGTCTTGGCCATAGTGAGAGGAATTATGGAAGATGAATCAAACTCGACTCCTGCTTGATGACTAATTTATTACAGTAATTAACTTAATTATATACAATTTTAGTGGTCAATACACATTGATACCTATTTACATTTGTGTGTTGTGTGTGTATCAAGCCGATGAAGTGAAGATCTCAGTAGGTCACTTCTTAGCGCTGATGGTGTGCCGGTATGAGGAACGAATGTATGTCGCTCTTGATGCTGACGCTGTGATGCTTTTGCTGGCGCGTGTAACTCTTGCCTGGTCACGGTTGAACAATAATCTAAACTCTAAATTTGGCTTCTAAAACTTGTGCAAGCAGAACAACATTTTTACAATGTTTGCTTTTCATTTACCATCAAGAGATGTTATCTCTTCTGTAGGCCGTTTCAGTTTCTGCAATTTGCCATCCTTACTAGTCCTACTGTCCTGAAATAGAAAACTAATGTTATAATTCTTTCTCTTCATTATCTTATTTATATTATATTATACTAAAATAATTAAATCAGCAGCGGCATAAAAATAACTAATATAACGAGTCATTATTGTTCATATGGCGGCGGTTTTTTTTGTTACAATGAGTTTTGTACAGGCAAACGAAGTTCTTCGTAACATTGTAAATTGGATAGGCACCTAATTCGTAAATCATGCAGGCCGCCCCTGTTTAGCGTTGGTGTTTTTGTCAGTGTTTTTATTTTCTATTATGGAAATCTCTCCCTGACCAAATTCTTCCTAAAAAATCTAAGGAATAGAAGCAAAAGCAAGCATAAGTATAAAATTGAGAATGTTTACAAAACATAACTTACTTGGAATACGTTTTAGCTGTAACAGTAGATACACACCTTATCCTCCTCCAACCAATATTCAATTCTTTGTCCTTTATTGCAACTAGTCTCCGGTCTTAATTCCATTTATTTTAAATACAAAAAAAATATTCAAAAGTTTTTTAGTTTTACAAGTTCAAATTCATTCCTTCAATGACATTATTGTTTCCATGACGTTACCGCGTCAAAAGTGTCGAAACTGTAGACAATATATTAGTTTTCCATACGTAATAATGTCTATGGTCACAATTATTCGGTTAGTAGGCAGATATTCTCGTTTGACGATTCAATATGTTGGCCAATTTGTTGGATGACATCATTATTATGGCAACATTTAGATTTATAATGAAGTTATAGTACATTTTAGTTATCGAAGGTTTATGAAGCGTTTATGAATACAAAATTTTATCGAACGTTTTAAAGGCTTATCGAGCATTTTAACTAATGAATGGTTTAAACCTTCGATAAGCTTTTTTTATGAATAAGACCGTTAAACTTTTTATAGGTACAATCGGATTGCACAAAATGTTTTAAAAATAGTTCGCTACTCTGTCTGTCAATATCAATTCTGTTTCCGTCATGTAAGACAGTCGATTTCTTTAGTCGTTGATTAACAGCTCAGTTTCTTTTCTCTGCTTCGAATACGTTTTTATTTTCTTCTAACCGATCTGGCTTCGCCTTGCAGAGTTATTTTAAAACTATGATATCTCCTAAGATGTTCATTGAAATCAAATGATGTACGGCAATTTTGTTCAAAATTAAATACTTTGAGATGAATAACGTATTTATTTGGATAAGGATATCATATTTATAATAAATATATATCATGTTTATAAAAACACCTTCGCAAATAATACATTATTTTAGAATAAATTTAATTACCATAAAAATGGTTATAGTGGACACATGATGTCGCGGACTTTTTTAGAACTTTAAAAGGGACCAGTTCCGTCATACATGATTTTTGCATTAACCGTTTTCGCCGCGCCGCGCATGTTTTCATGTAATGGTTTTTTGGCTGGTAATAAAAAATGTGACATCTACTGATCACTTTGTAACATCCTATCAGTTGTATGTACTTGACTGAAGTATTAAAATATTTTTCTAAAAATATTCCGTTCGTTTTTATATTTATGTAGATAGGTACAGACGCCAGCACATCTAGGTACCCGAAACTGTCAAATTTTCCCAATCAACTTTGAACTTAATGCTTTAGCGATAAAGTTGAAAATCTATTAAAGAAATTTGACAAATTCTATACTCCATTTATTATAACATTAGAAAAAGAGGCTCGCAGAAGCAGGAGTACGAAACCTTTTATTTTCAAGTTAAGTTCAAACATTTTAATAAATAATGTATGGGCCTTTATTTGTAAGTAACAATGTATGGCATATAATAAAGCATATTCTATCTATCTACTCGTAACGATGCTTGGATTAAATGAAACAAATAACAACTAAACCATGAAAATACAGCAATAACAACGAGAAAAGGTGTAGCGTAGCATTCACAAGTATCCACAAGTGAATGACAAATTGCAGATTATTTACGCAATTTGACGGATGGGTGATATCATAAACGGAAAAAATAAAAAAACACGTTCTGCCACAACTTATGAAGGGAATAGGTAACATTTTAGATTTGGTAGAGTTATAGTGACATGAAAAACGTTCCCGGTACTTTCCGCCCCTGCTTCTTTTAGATGTTAAACATTGACACGACAATATTTTATGTAAAAACGAAATAATATTAAATGAAAGCCTTGTAATTTCAGAAGGTAGATAGGTTAAATAAGTACAATTAAGTGTGACTGCTGTTATTTAAATTGATTAGGTATATTAAACTCTACATCAATCTTGACTGTAATAATGTTTATTGTACTTTTATTACAAAGTGTGCCCCTAAAAGAGCCTTTTTTAACTTCTGTCTAATGCTATAGTAAATGGAGTATAGTATAGTAGCTTGATGTGCTGGCGTCTGTACCTAGTGCCACAGCTACTACCTACTTGTATTATAGAATAGAATAGAATACTCTTTATTATGTACACCATATAAATTACAGACATAAATTATTATTAATTATTTTCTTCTACTCCTCGTACCTACCTAATTATCTACTCCGTTTTTTCAAGTTGGTTAAAACAACCGACTTAAAAGCTACAAAGTGAAAAATAACTTTAATTTCGGAAGTCGGTGTCGTTGGTTCCGCATTTTCGTTTTTTGACACCGACTTCCAAATTAAAGTTATTTTTCACATTGTAGTTTTTTTTTAATCCGTTGTTTTTTTGTAAAAAAGTTTTAATTTTTCACTTTTTAGTTGTACCTACTCCACACAAATTCAAATAACATTAGTGCATTGAAGAATTGAAGACACCGACTAGAAGAATCATCAAAATTCGCATAGAAATGCCGGAGATGCAGTACATTTATGCATATAACATCGTACATAAGAATAATTACATATTGTATTAAATACCTAATAAAAAGCCTAATAATAAAGCCTTAATATTAAAGCCTTCCTGAAAGTATGTAGATCACATTAGTGAAAGAATTTTCAAAATTGGTTCATTCGTTTTTGAGGAAATCGCGGACATACAATCATACATACATACGGGTCGAATACAGAACCTCCTTTTTTGAAGTCGGTTAAAAACATGAATAGGTACCTACCTACTTATCGTAACATTCGCCATAGCGACCATTTAGATTTTAGTAAGTTACCGCGGAAGAGTATTATTTATATGCATTTACAGCTGCACGAATAAATAGATAGATGAAGAAATAGATAGAGGTGCCGCACCCGCATGCCATAAAAATAAAACATACTTAATTTTTATTTGGCTTCGCAAATACGTCGCCTCCTATTAAAGCTGAAAATTGCTAGCTCAATCACACAAATGAAACTGTACGACCTCGCCAACTCAAGATAATTTTTGTTGTACTTGTCCTTGAACGCACGGTGCGATGTCATACATACTCAATGATCTCTGTAGAGAATCTATCGTAGGATCATAGTAAAACAACGCCATCTAGTAGTATCGATGCCATCTAGCATCGGTGACACCTAGTATCTACGTCGACTCCTAGATGGCGTTGTAAAACTACAGTCTCCGGCAATTAGATGCTGCCATCTTTTAAAAAAATGGAGGAACGAAAATAGCCAGCTGAATAGCCAGACTTAGGGAGGTATCATTTCTTTGTATGGGATTGGGTATCTGTACTAGAGTATTATATTATCTGTGACTTCGGTTTGACGGAAAAGCTGCCATAAGACGTTGTTTCCAATCTGACCAATTTAAATTGACGTCGTTAAGTTGATCATACCACTGCCGCGCATAGCCTTTTAGTTTAGAGGAACAATTAAATATGGCAGTTTTTTCGTCCCAACCATACATATTTGAAATACCCTCAACTTTTCTAATCCATTGTTCCATTGTAATTAAAGAAATATGAGGATCGAATTCCGGTATTGGATTGCTACGACCGACATATCTTAAGGAAGTTGAGCACGATGGATGAATATTGTGATGACAATGTGGTGGATTTGTAGTGGTAGCTTTTAGAAGCGACGGGACTATCACCGATGCCGATTGCACGGGAGTTTCAGAATGTACTTCACGAGAGGTATCTCCAACGCAGGCATCCTTTGCTACAGTGTTTGCCATTGGGGATCCGTCTCCGGAACGCGCTAACGGATTTTCGTTCGGCACTGGCGGCAATAGGTTCACAAAGTGTACCGCGGGTAGTGACGGCGGCGTATAGGAACGCTCACCAGATTGGGCATCTGCGCCTTGATTTTCCGGATTCGACACGGCGTCAGAACTACCCCCCAATGCGGATGTTACACTGGCCCTGCCTTGCAAGACTTGATTTTCCAATAAGGCGACGCGTTCTAGTAATCTACGTGTATCTTTGACTAAACGGCGACGCAATGATTTTTCATTATCACTGTCGTCCTTATTTTTACGTTTACTTTTTTTATGGTGTCCCATTATTGTAGAATAATCACACGAAGCAATAGATAGGGTACACAGTCAAGTAAAATGCAACTGTAAAATAAAGTCAAACAATAGTCAAACACGATACCTGATAGGTACACTAACAGTTATTATTTTAAAACACTTACGTGGGCTGCAGTAATTCTATCCCGCTTCTGAGCTATAAGAGCTCAGAAAAACAAAGTAAAAGTTTAAATAAATATTTAATTAAAATACACTTATGTAGTACAATATAAATGTTAAGTAGGTGTTAAGCCGTCGGTGTCCGCCAGAAAAGAGAACGTCAGCCTCGGTGCGATATGCCAGCTAGGCGCGCCGCCCGCGCGTTGCTATGTTCGCACTGTCTTGTCAACTTCATGATGGTTCTCGAGCGCCATCTACTGCCTTACAGAACGTAACCATAGGCCAGGCATGCTCTCAATAGAGGCAATAGTTTTATGGCTACAGTGGTGCCTCCCCACTGCAATAAGGCGGGGAACACACCATCAGGACCAGCTGCCTTAAAAGGATGGAAGCTCTGGATGGCCCATTGGAGTTTCTCCAACGTGATCACCCTGCTAGCGTAAAGCCGATCGTTATCTGATGGTGCCTGAATTACATCCTGCCAGTCAATTGCCTGTGCGAAAATGCATCCCGGGAAGTGAGTTTCAATAAGGACGCGTCTCGTTTCTTCTGGCGAGGATGTTAGCGTGTTGTCAGGTTTTCGGAGGGTAGCAGCTCCAGATATATTCTGTTGCGCTAGTACCTTCCTTACCCTGTTAGCTTGCTGGCAAGATTCAATACTACCACAGAATTTGCGCCATCCCTTGGTACTCCTGAACCTTATGCATTTTTTGTAACTGGATTTGGCTGCGTAATAGTTATCCCAGTCCTCATCCGCACATGTATTCATGGCTCTGTTCAGAGCTTTTCTTACCTTACCGCGCTTACCCTCCAGCTCCGCGCCCCACCAGGGTTGTTTGCCCGGTGTGCTGCGCGGGGTGGTCTCTGGGCAGGCAGTATGGTAGCTGTCTATCATTGATTTAGTAAGGTGACTTACTTGTTCTTCAATCTGTGTCGTATCCGCAAATGTTGTCGGATTGTTTGATGTCGCCAGCTTTGATTCTAGACTGCGTGTGTAGGTAGCCCTATCCGTATTGCGCGGATTGCGCCGTGGTTGTATGGGTGGAACACAGACCTGGATGTCGAAGCGGATCCATCTGTGATCCGAGCAGGAAGCCTCCTCGGAGACATGCCATCCGGTGATAGCTTCCGCCGCTCCCTCTGTCGCCAGAGTGAGGTCTATGATTGTGCGGCTTCGCCTGGTTACGAACGTTGGTTCGGAACCCGTGTTTAGTAGAGATAGGTTAGTCGAGAATAAATAATCAACCAAGGCCTTACCCCTCTCGTTTTGCATGTCCATACCCCACAGTTGATGGTGAGCATTGGCGTCGGCACCGACGACGACGTCAACCCCGCTACTTTCGCAGTGGCTCACAAGTCGGGCGAGGTCGTGCGGGGGCGGCGCCTCTGCCTCGGGCATATAAACCGAGGCGAGGACGATCACCATCTCCTTGGCGTTGTCACGCTGTATGAGCAGCTTTGCTGCAGAGACATCTCTGCAACAGAAATCAGTTAAGAGCTGTGTTTTGAGGTTACCTGTGATATAGATGCACGATCTGGGATGGTCGTGATCTGTGGTGACCAGGAGCTTACCACCAAGATTGGAGAGTCCTTGTATGCGGCCCGCCCTTATCCACGGCTCCTGGATCAAGGCAATGGCCGTGTGTTGAACCTCCAGCCACTTGCGAAGCTGAGCCGTCGCGGTCTGACTGTGGTGGAGGTTTGCCTGGAGGAGTTTACAGCTCGACGAAGGGGACGCCATCGCTGGCCAGCCCCTCCTCGTCCTCCCCCAGCTTGAGCCCGGCAAACAGATCGCCCTCGTCGAAACCGTCCCCCCCCTGGCCCGAAGCCGGGGACAGGATCATGTTGTCCAGCTCCGCACCCGATGAAGGGACGGCGTCCACGGTGGCGGCAACAGGGGCGGCCGACCCTGCCTGAGTAGGTTCAGCCGCGGATGCCTCCGGGTTGTCTGCAATGGGAGATGACTCCCCCACTGGTGTCTGCGGCTGGTTTGGCTCCTCGCCCATGGTTCCCTTGACGGGGTCCCATCCCTGAGGGGCGTCGGTGAACCTACCGTTCCGACCCTGGAACTTCACGTACACCGCCCCCAATCCAATTGAGAGACGGCGTCCGGCTTCCATCAGGGTCGGGATTTGGTCGACAGGGACGCCGACCACCACGAACCATTGTTCAGCCTGCTTGTCGAACCCATAGGTAGCCCGGAGTGCAAAACTTAAATTTTAACGTAAATACGTTATTTTAATACTCGGTAGGAACACGTACACACTGTTAAGTACTAACCTGTTTGTTCATACGACGCCGACGTACTCGCGATTGGAGGATTAAAAACATGAATAGGTACCTACCTACTTATCGTAACATTCGCCATAGCGACCATTTAGATTTTAGTAAGTTACCGCGGAAGAGTATTATTTATATGCATTTACAGCTGCACGAATAAATAGATAGATGAAGAAATAGATAGAGGTGCCGCACCCGCATGCCATAAAAATAAAACATACTTAATTTTTATTTGGCTTCGCAAATACGTCGCCTCCTATTAAAGCTGAAAATTGCTAGCTCAATCACACAAATGAAACTGTACGACCTCGCCAACTCAAGATAATTTTTGTTGTACTTGTCCTTGAACGCACGGTGCGATGTCATACATACTCAATGATCTCTGTAGAGAATCTATCGTAGGATCATAGTAAAACAACGCCATCTAGTAGTATCGATGCCATCTAGCATCGGTGACACCTAGTATCTACGTCGACTCCTAGATGGCGTTGTAAAACTACAGTCTCCGGCAATTAGATGCTGCCATCTTTTAAAAAAATGGAGGAACGAAAATAGCCAGCTGAATAGCCAGACTTAGGGAGGTATCATTTCTTTGTATGGGATTGGGTATCTGTACTAGAGTATTATATTATCTGTGACTTCGGTTTGACGGAAAAGCTGCCATAAGACGTTGTTTCCAATCTGACCAATTTAAATTGACGTCGTTAAGTTGATCATACCACTGCCGCGCATAGCCTTTTAGTTTAGAGGAACAATTAAATATGGCAGTTTTTTCGTCCCAACCATACATATTTGAAATACCCTCAACTTTTCTAATCCATTGTTCCATTGTAATTAAAGAAATATGAGGATCGAATTCCGGTATTGGATTGCTACGACCGACATATCTTAAGGAAGTTGAGCACGATGGATGAATATTGTGATGACAATGTGGTGGATTTGTAGTGGTAGCTTTTAGAAGCGACGGGACTATCACCGATGCCGATTGCACGGGAGTTTCAGAATGTACTTCACGAGAGGTATCTCCAACGCAGGCATCCTTTGCTACAGTGTTTGCCATTGGGGATCCGTCTCCGGAACGCGCTAACGGATTTTCGTTCGGCACTGGCGGCAATAGGTTCACAAAGTGTACCGCGGGTAGTGACGGCGGCGTATAGGAACGCTCACCAGATTGGGCATCTGCGCCTTGATTTTCCGGATTCGACACGGCGTCAGAACTACCCCCCAATGCGGATGTTACACTGGCCCTGCCTTGCAAGACTTGATTTTCCAATAAGGCGACGCGTTCTAGTAATCTACGTGTATCTTTGACTAAACGGCGACGCAATGATTTTTCATTATCACTGTCGTCCTTATTTTTACGTTTACTTTTTTTATGGTGTCCCATTATTGTAGAATAATCACACGAAGCAATAGATAGGGTACACAGTCAAGTAAAATGCAACTGTAAAATAAAGTCAAACAATAGTCAAACACGATACCTGATAGGTACACTAACAGTTATTATTTTAAAACACTTACGTGGGCTGCAGTAATTCTATCCCGCTTCTGAGCTATAAGAGCTCAGAAAAACAAAGTAAAAGTTTAAATAAATATTTAATTAAAATACACTTATGTAGTACAATATAAATGTTAAGTAGGTGTTAAGCCGTCGGTGTCCGCCAGAAAAGAGAACGTCAGCCTCGGTGCGATATGCCAGCTAGGCGCGCCGCCCGCGCGTTGCTATGTTCGCACTGTCTTGTCAACTTCATGATGGTTCTCGAGCGCCATCTACTGCCTTACAGAACGTAACCATAGGCCAGGCATGCTCTCAATAGAGGCAATAGTTTTATGGCTACAGTGGTGCCTCCCCACTGCAATAAGGCGGGGAACACACCATCAGGACCAGCTGCCTTAAAAGGATGGAAGCTCTGGATGGCCCATTGGAGTTTCTCCAACGTGATCACCCTGCTAGCGTAAAGCCGATCGTTATCTGATGGTGCCTGAATTACATCCTGCCAGTCAATTGCCTGTGCGAAAATGCATCCCGGGAAGTGAGTTTCAATAAGGACGCGTCTCGTTTCTTCTGGCGAGGATGTTAGCGTGTTGTCAGGTTTTCGGAGGGTAGCAGCTCCAGATATATTCTGTTGCGCTAGTACCTTCCTTACCCTGTTAGCTTGCTGGCAAGATTCAATACTACCACAGAATTTGCGCCATCCCTTGGTACTCCTGAACCTTATGCATTTTTTGTAACTGGATTTGGCTGCGTAATAGTTATCCCAGTCCTCATCCGCACATGTATTCATGGCTCTGTTCAGAGCTTTTCTTACCTTACCGCGCTTACCCTCCAGCTCCGCGCCCCACCAGGGTTGTTTGCCCGGTGTGCTGCGCGGGGTGGTCTCTGGGCAGGCAGTATGGTAGCTGTCTATCATTGATTTAGTAAGGTGACTTACTTGTTCTTCAATCTGTGTCGTATCCGCAAATGTTGTCGGATTGTTTGATGTCGCCAGCTTTGATTCTAGACTGCGTGTGTAGGTAGCCCTATCCGTATTGCGCGGATTGCGCCGTGGTTGTATGGGTGGAACACAGACCTGGATGTCGAAGCGGATCCATCTGTGATCCGAGCAGGAAGCCTCCTCGGAGACATGCCATCCGGTGATAGCTTCCGCCGCTCCCTCTGTCGCCAGAGTGAGGTCTATGATTGTGCGGCTTCGCCTGGTTACGAACGTTGGTTCGGAACCCGTGTTTAGTAGAGATAGGTTAGTCGAGAATAAATAATCAACCAAGGCCTTACCCCTCTCGTTTTGCATGTCCATACCCCACAGTTGATGGTGAGCATTGGCGTCGGCACCGACGACGACGTCAACCCCGCTACTTTCGCAGTGGCTCACAAGTCGGGCGAGGTCGTGCGGGGGCGGCGCCTCTGCCTCGGGCATATAAACCGAGGCGAGGACGATCACCATCTCCTTGGCGTTGTCACGCTGTATGAGCAGCTTTGCTGCAGAGACATCTCTGCAACAGAAATCAGTTAAGAGCTGTGTTTTGAGGTTACCTGTGATATAGATGCACGATCTGGGATGGTCGTGATCTGTGGTGACCAGGAGCTTACCACCAAGATTGGAGAGTCCTTGTATGCGGCCCGCCCTTATCCACGGCTCCTGGATCAAGGCAATGGCCGTGTGTTGAACCTCCAGCCACTTGCGAAGCTGAGCCGTCGCGGTCTGACTGTGGTGGAGGTTTGCCTGGAGGAGTTTACAGCTCGACGAAGGGGACGCCATCGCTGGCCAGCCCCTCCTCGTCCTCCCCCAGCTTGAGCCCGGCAAACAGATCGCCCTCGTCGAAACCGTCCCCCCCCTGGCCCGAAGCCGGGGACAGGATCATGTTGTCCAGCTCCGCACCCGATGAAGGGACGGCGTCCACGGTGGCGGCAACAGGGGCGGCCGACCCTGCCTGAGTAGGTTCAGCCGCGGATGCCTCCGGGTTGTCTGCAATGGGAGATGACTCCCCCACTGGTGTCTGCGGCTGGTTTGGCTCCTCGCCCATGGTTCCCTTGACGGGGTCCCATCCCTGAGGGGCGTCGGTGAACCTACCGTTCCGACCCTGGAACTTCACGTACACCGCCCCCAATCCAATTGAGAGACGGCGTCCGGCTTCCATCAGGGTCGGGATTTGGTCGACAGGGACGCCGACCACCACGAACCATTGTTCAGCCTGCTTGTCGAACCCATAGGTAGCCCGGAGTGCAAAACTTAAATTTTAACGTAAATACGTTATTTTAATACTCGGTAGGAACACGTACACACTGTTAAGTACTAACCTGTTTGTTCATACGACGCCGACGTACTCGCGATTGGAGGCGTTGAGTCTTGTGAAGGCGGATATAGACGCCGTAATCTGTGTTCATATTTTTGTATTTTCTTCGTTAGATGTTCGTAATCAACAACACTCTTTCTTTTTGACATGATGTAATACAAGAAATGTTAAACGTGTTGAGCGGCTGAACACTAAAATGTGAATGACGAGAGATTCCAAGCCAAGTTATCAGGAAAACAAACTCAACTATAGTGTCTGAGTGGTGTCACTTATAATAATAATAATTTATTTATTTAACGTGACAACATAGGTCCAATGGTTAGTACAACAATAACTTATCAACTAAGGGGTTAGTAATATTATTTAATTAAAAACATTATTCATCCCTGCCGCACGAGCAACCGGACAGCATGCCTAAATATTGGTGCATCGTGTTTATCGGCTAGGGTTTTCAAAATGCTGTTGGTGCTAACCCTCATTCTGCTTATTAAGGACGCGGTCTTTTTCCTCAGAATGGCATAGAAGTCATCGGTTCGCGCTACAGAAAACATGCCAGACGCGCTGCAGAATCGGGGCAACTTCAACAGCACCCTGAAACCATTATTATATTGCACACGCAGGGCATCTAGTGCCCTCCGCGTGCAGTTGACCCACAAACCGCCCGTGTAGAACGCTTGACAATAAGCCTTAAACAGAGTTATTTTGACCTCGTTACTACAACGAGCAAATCTGTGAGCCAACATGTTACATCTGGCTGCTAGTGCCCTGCGTTCACGTTCAATGTCTACCTGATCCTGGAGGTCCTCGGTGACATAGTGACCCAAGTATTTAAATTGGCTGACCCTCTTAAGTGGTCGTCCATTGAGGGATAATGAGGGCTGTAATTCAAATGTTTCCCGGGAGCAACAAAGATCAGGTATTCACTTTTTATTTCATTATATAACAGGCCGTGGGTTGCCGCATACCTTTCACAGACGCTCAACAGCTCCCTGATTGAGTCAGCCGTTGGACCCAGCAGCACCATATCGTCAGCATAGCTTAAATTATTGACGCTAGCCCCATCTATTTTGCACCCAACTTGTCTGCTGCTGAGTTCAACGATCAGCTCATTCACATACAGGTTGAAGAGCTTAGGTGAGGTTAACCCCCTCTGTCTCACCTTTCACAGACGCTCAACAGCTCCCTGATTGAGTCAGCCGTTGGACCCAGCAGCACCATATCGTCAGCATAGCTTAAATTATTGACGCTAGCCCCATCTATTTTGCACCCAACTGGTCTGCTGCTGAGTTCAACGATCAGCTCATTCACATACAGGTTGAAGAGCTTAGGTGAGGTTAACCCCCTCTGTCTCACCCCACACTCCAACCTGTACGCTTCAGACAGAACGTCCCCCCAACGAACTTGGTTTAGCTGATTAGAGTACCAGTACTGGAACAAACCCGTTAACTCAGCTGGCACCCCTGCTCCCTTGAGCTTCTCCCAAAGGACATCATATGACACAACGTCAAACGCCTTTGAGAGATCAAGGAAGCAGGCATACACCGGAGTACTTCTCTCCTTATAGTATTGGACCGTCTGCTTTAGACAGAGGATCGCACTCTCAGTGGAGAGTCCAGGACGAAAACCAAACTGTGCGTCATGTAAGGTTATCCATTTGTCAAGTTCCTTGTCGAGCAGACCGTCCAACACCTTGGCAATTACAGTGGCCAAGGATATCGGTCGGTCGGTATCGGCTTATGTGTTACTACATGTGTTCTAATCTCGAGGACGAAGCGTTAGTATAATTAATGCGTTCCCACTCAGTTTACCCACCAAATATTGGACCTTTTGACTGTCCGTCAATGTTTTATTATTATGAACATTGGCTTTAAAGCATTCATAAAAAAGCGGCCAGTTTTCGGGATTACCCGAAAAATTGACTAATTCTAGCGCGGGTAATTTACACGAATTGTTAATTATTTCTTTGGCTGGCAATTCTTGTTTATACGGACGGAGTGTTTCGATTAAGTTACCGCGTATGTATTTGATCTGGGAATAGAGTGATTCAAATGCACTCCAGTCACTGAAGCTAATGTTATATTCTGGGTCCACTTTTAGCACCGATTCGTTGTGTTCATCACACAGTGTATTAAAATTATCATATAGTTGATTTATACTTGTAGAAGCTGCTAGAAATTCCTGGACACTTCTAGTGTTGGTGCTAATTGAAGCCACCTTTTTTCCCGACTCATACAATTCATTTATTTTTGCGAAAATTGCTTGCTCTTTTGCCGCAGCTATTTTAATTTTGGTTTCATAACTCATGTTTATGTTTGGTTACAATCCGTTATTGAACAGGTAACTTTCGATAACGTATTACACTTAGTAGTTATAAATTGCCTATCACCTTGAACAAGGTCAACGGTTACACCAATTCACAATCGCGACCTATGTAGGTAGTTTGGGAACTAATGAATATGGGAATATCTATAACTTTTATAATATATTTATGTTAATGTCTTTGATTATATAATGTCTAGATAGAGCGTCGCCCTACAATCAAAACAAAGAAAACGAGGCAACAATTTCAAACATGTGTGCGTGCGGGCGGTGTTTTACACTGTGCATCTATGTCTCTGTGTGCGTGCATAATGATACCAGCTACTACAATTCTCCCATAAATCACATATTAAAAAAATTGACTATACAAATAATATAAGTAAGTTTTAGGTGTATGTTTGTAGTATTATTCAGTTTTAGTAGTGTCTTTATTTACTTGTATTTATAAATAAAAAACACTATTTAATTGAATTAGAGTTGTGTGTGTGAATGTTGTGTTATATTAAATCAGCTAAGTTAATTCAATTAGAATATTTAACTTTTTAGGCAGTTTGTATTTGGAAATTTCAAATGAAATATCACAGATAATACGAATGGAATAAATTAATCTTATTAAAATTACTCTTGGCACCTTTGAAATCAGTTTATTGGACCCAATGCAACAATAATCATTAAAATGGGCTCATAAACAAAAAAGTTATACGCGAACATTATATTATTATAAAAAAGTACAGACGAATTGAAAAACTTCACCATTTTTGAAATCGAATAATAAAAGTACATCAACTAAATAATATAAACGTAACCATAAAGCAACGAATATACCCACAAAAAAAGGACGTTAAGTTGGGAGAATGGAAAAAGAAACTGGCAACACTGATAAAATATGGCGTAATAGGGCGTAATTT
This sequence comes from Hydraecia micacea, assembly GCA_914767645.1. Classification (NCBI taxonomy): domain Eukaryota; kingdom Metazoa; phylum Arthropoda; class Insecta; order Lepidoptera; family Noctuidae; genus Hydraecia; species Hydraecia micacea. The sequence continues at coordinate 16,037,664 of OU611775.1, forward strand.
GGTAAATATAAAAACAAAAAACAAATACGTAGTTTTTTTGGTTACTTACTGATGATATGTGATGTGTTTGGTGTTTTTTACCCTTCCTTTATAATTTCGGCACAGTTTAATAGCACATACCGTCATTTTATCGCTGTTATTTGTTTATTACTTAGCGCGCGTAATACGTAGTGACACCATAGCGGTACGATCGGCACTAATCGGCGGGTAAGTACTTACAGTCCAACAGTTGGCTGGTATTTTTTGACACGTTTGCGCGCAATTGATGCTCTATCTAGACATTATATAATCAAAGGTTAATGTATATTACACATATATTTATAATTATATTGGACTTATAAGGCACTGGTTTTTTTTATACATATATAGGGTGACTGGTAATTAGTGACCGATACTTAAACACGTGATTGTACTCATGATAAGAAACAACTTTTACTAAGGGACCAAACCTGAAATCGCGAAAAAAAATCAGCTGTTCCCTACGTTTTGACAAGTTATACGAACATAAATGTAGGGAACAGCTGATTTTTTTTTCGCGATTTCAGGTTTGGTCCCATAGTAAAAGTTGTTTGTTATCATGAGTACAATCACGTGTTTAGGTATCAGTCACTAATTACCAGTCACCCTATATTCAAATTCAAATTCATTTATTTGTTTGTTGTTTTTTTTTTTTTTTTTTTTTTGTTTCCGGGGTGGAAAATCCTCATGGATGTCCGCCGCCCTGGGGCGGGCGGCGGGGTCTGTCAGACTCTTACTAACTAAAAACCACCCCGGTGTTCCGTCTCACACCTACGCCGGGGGTCGCGGGAACGTACGATCCTTCCGCAACCCCCGGCTGGACCAAGCCCACCCTACCAACCACCAGCAACAACACCAATACCACTCAACAATCCGTCCCCGGAACTATCAACCCCGAAAACATCGATCGCAGTTCCCAAAACAACACGCAGTGGTCGACAAGTCAGATTCCCGGATTATTATCACCCCTAACCAGGTTTCTGGGGGGGAGTGATGTGGGCTACTCCCACGTCACGTCTTAACATTCATACACACACATTTATACAAAACAGGTTCGCGCGGAGCGCGGCGCGCACGCAGCCGCACGCCCGCCGGCCAGTCGAGACACCGTCTTTGCTTGCGAAGCCCGCGTCACTCGCTATCCGCACGCTTTCATATTTGTATAACGCCGCGAATATTAGCTTGCTTAATCGCTAGTGCTATTGCCCATTTTCTTGTGCTTCTCCTTCTGCCCTTCGCTAGAGACTCTGTAGTGTGTAGTGTGTGGAACATTAAAGAACTGTATCAGCATAACCTACAAGTGTTACCTTATTCCGCTCGGACACGACCTTTCACCTACCGTCGACGACGATTAAATCGTGAGTACAACCTACCACTAAAATACTGGATAGTTTTAATAGGCATATGACAGAGCCTGAATCGACTAATAAAGATAGAGGTATCTGAAACTTGTGAGTTTAAAAATACATGTGGTAGATACCTCTTGGATGTGTCTAGATTTAGTACTGGTCTCGTTAGATACTGGCGAAACTCCTGGATTTTTAGTTCCGTGTCTATCGATTTGGGGCTGGTTACCCTCTCGTTTAACCTGGGATATGTTAATGGTAGGACCGTCAATTTGGGGCTGGTTACCCTGTCGATTGATCCCTGATGAAGCTAGACTAAGGTCGTCGGTTCGGGGCTGGTTACCCTGTCGGTGGACCTTCCTTGGATGAAAGTAAGGATTAGGACTGTCAGTTTGGGGCTGGTTACCCTGTTGGTTAGTCCTTGATGAGCGTAGGTTAAGGTCGTCAGTTCGGGGCTGGTTACCCTGTCGGTTGACCTTCCTTGGACGAAAATAAGGATTAGGACTGTCAGTTTGGGGCTGGTTACCCTGTTGGTTAGTCCTTGATGAGTGCAGATTAAGGTCGTCAGTTCGGGGCTGGTTACCCGTCGGTTGACCTTCCTTGGATGAAAATAAGGATTAGGACTGTCAGTTTGGGGCTGGTTACCATGTTGGTTAGTCCTTGATGAGTGCAGGTTAAGGTCGTCAGTTCGGGGCTGGTTACCCTGTCGGTTGACCTTCCTTGGATGAAAATAAGGATTAGGACTGTCAGTTTGGGGCTGGTTACCCTGTTGGTTAGTCCTTGATAACATTGGTTTTTATTGTTGGGTGCCGACAGTTATGCTTCGTCTCGTGCGGCACCCTGGCGAGACTCCATTTCGTTTAAATCATTGGAGCCATGGATATAAGGCAAAGAGAAATCATCCGTGAGTTCATCATCGGGTGTTTCGCGGATATGACTGATTTTATTATTATTATTCCAATTATTATTCGGTTTGAATTGAAATCTGTTATTATAGAATTCGCGTTTCTTACAATCTTTTATTTCGTGACCAGCAGTTTTACAATACCGGCAAAACAATGCGTCGGTTTTATTTGGATTTGACGTAGTGGATTGTGTGTAAGAGTTTGGTTTCGAAGGCCCTGGTTTTGGTTTGTTATTATTCATGAACTTTTGTTCAACCTGTGGACGTTTATACAGGCTTTGTTGAATGCGTTCTTCGGAAATTGCGAAGTTAATGGCTTCGTTTAATGTTTTGGGAGATCTACACCTCATAATGTTGGATATACAGGGATGTAACCCCATAATAAAATGATGGAGGGCTAAGTCCTCCATAGCTGCAGTACGACCGGATAATTCCTTTACCTTAGTATTAGATAAGGATATTTCAGTTAACGGTTGTGAGAGGCAGGTCTCCACGCGAAGCGAGAATTGTCTAATACTATCCTGCGGGCTTTGCTTGCTCTCCTGAAGGTCGGTGAGTAAGTGAGCATAATGTTTTCGCTCACTAAATTGTGCTTTTAAAAACTCTCTGAGTTGTTCCCATGACGCGAACTCTTTTATGGAGCAGGCAATTTCCGCTTTTCCACCCAACTGGCTGAGAACGTATTTAAAAAGGATTGGTCTTTGTGGTTCTGATGCAAGGTCATACAAAAAAAATCAAATCATCAGCCTATAGCAGTCCACTGCTGGACCCCAATAAAAACCTCTTGCAGAGTCGGATACACTAATGCTATCATACCTGTCTAACAGCACGATTCAGCATTACAATACCTCACTTAAGCTTTGGTGGCAATATTATACGATCAACAACATCAATGCGTTTGACCCTTCCAAATCTGCTTTAATCTCGTTCTCAGCGTCACAATTTAATAGCGGATGTGCGTATGGCAGTAGAAACTCCCATCGTTCTGCCTTGTCAACCTTTATAGGCAATAATATTGGTTCAGACGAATCTATAAAACGTCTCATTAAAGGGGCATATTAAGACCCATAAAACCCAAGTATTCCACCACCTGGAATCCCCAATTGGTTTTAAACCATGTTTCAACATGGTTCCCTAATAGTGAGCTCTCACCCGTAAAATCACAAAAAAAAAACAAAAAACTGGTGATCCTACTTGCAATTTGTACAGCTCACAGGGTACAGACGCTGTCTTTAATTAAACTCGAGAACATACTTTTCTCTGATAACGGCATTAAAATCGTCATAACAGACATCCGCACCTGGCAGAGACCAGCCAATATTGTTCCTGCCATACTTCAGGGAAAATACGCGTATATGTCCAGCTACGGTGCTCTCAGATTATATTTCTATAACTAAAAACATAAAACCTTAGAGTATAAACAATCTGTTGTTGACGTACAAACGGCCACACAAACCTACTACCACGCAAACCATCAGTAGACGGATCAAACAAGTTTCGTCGGAAAGCGGCATCGATATGGACTAGTTCATCTAACTCATTTATAATAGGTGCATTATAAACGAAGGCGAATCTGCCTGATCTGTTTGCTTACGCTCAGACATCCAGACTGATTATTTATTCCTATTAACTACTTATATTATAAGAATACATTACACTACAAAAATGCTCATTTATGTTAAGTTCATGTTATCGATAAGATCTTTATGTTTAGTACGTTGAAGTTAATTCGAAATAAGTAAACGTAGCGTATACCATTACGGAAAAATAAGTATAACTATAAGTCTGATTTGTCTATAAATAAAACCATAATGTTTAAAACCTTATGGTTTATTTTCCATTTCAAAACTTTCTGACTCTAAACATCTACGTTGTATATAATCATATCTGAAAAATGAAGCAACAAATTATAATATATGATTAAACGAACTTCCAAGTGAAGTTCAATCATTATTATGAAGAGTTGCTTCATTTGAAGATATGATCACTCCCTCCCTCCCTGACACTTGAAGATCCCCAGATATAGAGAAAGTTTTATATCATACTACTTGACTCTAAAAAATGAGCTAAACGTCAAAGTGTCAACCGAGGAGCAGTCAGACCGGAATTACGTCACCTAATAGTTTTAAAAAATCTTTAAAATATGTGCGAAGTTACCAAGTAAGTAGGGAAACTACGTTGTATATAATCATATCTTCAAATGAAGCAACTCTTCATAATAATGATTGAACTTCACTTGGAAGTTCGTTTAATCATATATTAAATGTTAAGTGTCTAGTAGTACCTCGAATAACAGGAATCTTACCAAATTCTATTAATACTGAGCATTTAAAATTACCTGGAAATATTACTCTAGCCGATCCTAACTATTTTTCCCCGGCTGAGGTCGACATCCTCTTAGGAGCAGATGTGTATTGGGATATAGTTGGCTCTAATTTAATTAAGTTGGGCAGTAATAAACCGGTTCTACAGGAGTCTATGCTCGGATGGCTCATAAGTGGCCCCATACAAGGTAGTCAGTCCGCTTCAAAGGTTTATTGTAATTTTACTCAGGAGACAAAGGACTCGCTAGAAAGATTTTGGAAAATTGATGACTTACCTGCCAACAAAAACATTCCATTGAAGAGCAACTCCCTGCACTATAGTAGCTAAGATTTTACTTCAACAATTATGGTCCTCTAAGCTAGACTGGGATGATCCAGTACCAGCTGAGTTTTGTAAAAACTGGGCTAACCTCTTAAAGGAATTTTCTAATTTGACAAACATTCGTATTACAAGGCGAGTTCTGTGTGATACACCCAGTAATATAGAATTACATTGTTTTGTGGATGCCTCTCAACAAGCCTATGCAGCTTGTGTTTACCTGCGTTCTGTAAATCATAATCAGAAAGTTACAGTCAGGCTGCTGTGTGCTAAGGCACGAGTTGCACCAATGAACCCAACTACTATACCCCGATTGGAGTTATGTGGCTTCTTGTTAGGTGCACGTTTATGTTCAAAGGTATTAGAGGCATTAAATTGTAATATCAATCGTAAATTTATATGGACTGATTCAAAGGTTGTGCTAGGGTGGGTGAACACCCCACCTAGAATAGAATAGAATATCATTTATTTGCACAGAAAGTAGGTACACAATGAGATGTTAACATTATTATATGAGCCTTGTACAATCTACCTTAAAGGCATGCAAAAGAAATAAAATAATTTCACACATCGTTCATAATTTTCTAAAGGCTATGATGGAAAGTTTATTTACATGAATACAAACAACAACACAATTATTAATATTTATATGGTATCTTTTAAAAAATCATTAATAGAATAATAACATTTTTGTAACAATAAAGCTGTTAGTTTCTTTTTGAATATATTGATCGTTTCATTTTTAATATGGTCAGGTACTTTGTTATATATGTCGCATCATGGGTGGCCGAGATGCGAAACATCGGGTCTTCTTCAAGATCCAACATAGTTTTAATAATTGTGGGCACTGCAGTGGGTACTCGAACGGAAAGACAATTTGAATTTAAAGTAACTTTAATAAACTAGCGATTTACAACCGAAACGCACACGTGCGTGGGAAACAAACACGTGCGTTGGTATTGAGCGTTTGCCGAGACTGTCCGAGCTCGACGGTCAACTGTAGACTGTCGCAGCACTCGTTCTCTCCACCAGTCCTCGCTGCATCCCCTCTACCGACGATCGTGTCCAAGCGGTAGGGCTCGCTTGCGTTTCCGATCACATGATTCTTCGTTTACCAATCAAATTGTTAGATGGCGGTGTTCGCTGTACTGTGGCGCCATCTATCCACGACACGGCCATCCCTGACTAGCACCCGTCCTCGGGTGTAGTACCTGTGGACCAAATATACTCACAGAGTAAACAAGCTCGGCTATCCTGCCAAACACCTAATAACCAAGGTAGCTTGGCTATCTTGCCAATACCTAATAACTTAGGTAACTCGGCTATCCCGCCAATACCTAATAACTAAGGTAGCTCTAGGTAACTATCTCATTGTTACTCTAATTTCTGTATTCATAATTTACAACGCCTTGTTATCAAGGTTTCGTACAAAGATCACCCCATACAGCACTAATCATTAGAAAAGGTTCGATCAATAAGTTGAACCAAAGAAAATAATTGTAACGAATCAGTTACTATTTACCACAATCTGCGCAAAAACACAGTCCAGAATCGCACCAACGATTCTTACCAGATCAGTTGTCACATATGCTAGAACGCATGAGGTGGTCTATGTACCAACACTAACTACCAACGATTCTCATTAAAAAAATCTATCGCCATAGGTGCTACAACACCTGAAGCGCCCTGTGTGTCAACACAGACAGGAATCACATTAACGTGGTCGAAAGAGACCCATCACCACATGTGCTCACTACACATGAGGCGTTCTGTGCACCAACACAGAACAGAATCACACCATTGATTCTCAGAAAAAGAATACTAGCGCAATATGTGGTACAACACATGAAGCGCTCTGTGCCCCAACACAGACAGGACTCGACCGATCAACAAGTTAAACCATCAAAATAATTCAAACAAATCAGTTAGAATTTACCGAAATAATTCATAAGCAATGTATACTCAACTCATGAAACTTTCATTGTAATCTGTGCACCAACACAGGTCAGAATCGCACCAACGACTCTTTACATATCTGCCACCACATGTGCTACAACACATGAGAGGCTCTGTGCACCAACACAGACAAGAATCGCACCAACGACTCTCAAGAATCTAGCGCAACATGTGCTACAACACATGAAGCACCCAGTGCACCAACACTGACAGAAATCGCACCAACGATTCCTTGTAGACCCATCGCCACATGGTACTCATGAGGTGCGGTCTAAAGTTACAAGTATGAGTGTACAAGCCATTGTTAATCAGATTTGGTCTCACTACCACTGTCATCAACTATGACATCTAATTCTCGAGGAACTTGGTGATCGGGTATCCTCCTCACACAATCATTAGGGTGTTCTAAAGTTCGCTGAGTCAAGCGACTTTAAAAAAAAATAAAAACTTAGAGACTAACTTTACTTTAGTCAAATCGAATGGTATCGTACTTAATTGCATTTTTCTCAGTATACGTGTGTCGTGTGCTCTATTATCTCGTCTAAGTTAACATCAGTCAAATTATCATCAGTTGTCACTTAACTAAGCCAATAAGGCCGACGAATTTACAACTGTACTGTTATAAGGCGACCACACGATACTCGTACAACACTATCAGATGCCATACTAACGTTAAATCTGATCTAAAATCTTACGGCTAGATAAAATATCACTTTTCAGATAATTATCCGGTACTACATGAAAGGATAGAGATCTCGTAACGCATCAAAATTACAGATAAACTTGTAGGGCATTTTGCACACTACCATAAACGATAGCTAAACTGACTTTTAATTGAGTTTATCAAGATTAAAATAAATCGGGTTCCTCCGGGACGAAGGCCTCGGGGATCGAGGTACTCAAACTCAAAGCATTTCTTTCAATTAAACCAATTACAGGCACTTTTGAATTGAAACCCATAAAATGACAATATCATTTGCACGCTTGCCAATACACTTTGACACAACATAATCTTTGATGATAGAGCATTCGACGCCAGAATCGTAATAAAATGGATCCGACTCACCCAGTATTCATCAGTACACTGCTCGGATTGCTGACATAGCAAACTTGAACCATATCACTCGCTACCCGCTGCTACTGCAGGCGCTGACCCAGAACCACCTGAGCTCTCCACCATGCTGGCGTCTCCATCATTGCTTCGTGAACATCTCGAAGCAAAATGTCCGGTGTTGCCGCATCGAAAACAGATGCTATCTGACACTACCAACTTGCTTGCACACGTTCTTTTGTCTTAACCTGTAAAGAAACATACCCGCAAAGTATCACATAGTTCGGTCGCTTCTGACCAGATTTGGTACAGACAAAACCACAATGAAAATTCGAATAAGCTAAAAATAGCAGAGTTCAGAGTATTACCCACTCTTTGATTCCGAAATCTCAAGATCACAAACCAAATAATCAACTCAGGTGCAAGTGTCTCTTAATATCTAGTAACCACCAGTTACTTAACCTTTTATTTTTCGCACCCCCCTCGGATTGCCAACTCACTCCCGGAATTTACGTTTACCAGAGTTGACTGCCTATCACGTACTCGCGGACTACTAGTTCCAGCGCGGCTACAAATTAACCTCTGATCCAAACTATCATCACACACACTCAACTTAATCTCTACTCTGTTTCATCAACAAGATTATTACTTGACTTTCCTCATGTTTGTCAGTAATACTCTGATTCCTTGGCATGTGCCTTAGCCTCATGAGCGTACTTGATTCAACCAGAGCCATGTAATCAAACTTTAATCAATCATAGCAAAAAAAAAAAAAAAAACATCAACCAGAGCCATGTACCATCGTTATCCATATAGCAACAGTCATCTTTTTCACTAAGAGTCTTAAACACCTGGAAACCCACACACGAGTAAACCACTCTAACGCCACGGCTCTCTAGCCGACCAGCAATCGCATTGCTCTCACACATCCATAACATGGATCCGTGTGCATCACCCAATGACTACACACTTTTTACTACGGCCGATAGAGAACCCCCACTCGTGTGGCTCCCATAATGTAGGCCTGCTCATCACCACTGTGATTACTATCTACTTCGACTGGTACATGACCTACTGGCATCATTCATTACCTTGTAAACTAGATTGGGCTACATCTAGCAATGTAACCGTTTTTGCTGTTGTTTAACAGGAAAGCACTCGGTGCCAGAGTCAAAACAAAATGAAAATGACTCACCAGATTCGGTAGACAATAGATTAGCTGGCTGTAGTGGTTGCAATCCAACTGTTTCCTTGGCAGAAGTCGTGGAACTCCTTGCTCGAAAAGCACCGTCCTTGATCAGCGATTATTCGCACAGGAGATCCAAAGCGTGCAGCGCTGTCTAACACTGTCATTCTGCTTGCACATGCCCTTGTATCTTAACCTGTAATCAAAAAAATCAACAGCAGTGCATGTTCCACTCGGCCAATTCTGACCACATTGTTATCGAAACGCATTAACTTGAACAAAAAAAATAATAAAAACGATAACAATCATCGACAACAAAAGATTCCTCTAAAGCCTTAGTAAGAATTGGTCAGGAACTGTATCAACCTGAGAGTTCAAAACTTCCGCTACTTTAAACGGACCTCTGAACTTCCGATGTAACTTAGTCTTATAATCTGATTGAACTCTTCGTTTTCTAATAACACGAAATCGCCAACCGAAAATTTTGTTATAGCTGCGTTTGGTTGTGCGGTTGTCTAGCCTTTTTGTTGTTGACCGTTTAAAACTGGATTTATTACAAGAGCTTTAGGCAACGAAAACTCTGTCGCAGACATGTCAAACAGCCTAAGTGCAATAAATCACGTACTATCATAATATTACTTTGCAAGTAAATGTCGGGTAGACATGTAATAAAATATCAAGTTGTTGCACGCTAATCGCAACGCTACATATGATTTGTTCTGTGCTGAATACACGCGTTTGACCAATACCAGTCAACGCAACAACGTTATTAACTCGTTTGCCACTTATTTTGGCTGTAAAACTCGCTTTTACTAACGAGCATTCAGCACCAGAATCGTAAACAAAACAATACAGCTCACCTTTATGTTCTAACGTGTCTGAGGGTAGTTGTATGAAGTCCACTCGCCCTTCACTACTTCCAGCACGTTGACCACCATCCGCTTGCTGCCACTACTCGTGCAGGGCCGCGATATGTCCTGGTTTTCTTCACTTGCAGCACACGAAAGGTTTCACTGACAGCTGCGAGGCTGCTTGGCTCGATTCTCAAGGTCACTCCACGTCACTGGTAATTGCACGCCACGTCGTTGGTATGCTATTTACGATAGCCACGTTGATGCTGCTTCTTTGTTCACCTTGCAGTGAATTTTCAGCAAAACACAAATCAATTGTTGTGCACTGTTATGTTTGCATACGCCTTTTATGTCCACGTCCTTATCCAGGTCAAATCCAGGAAAGAAATATCGCACCGTGACATCATCGCTCAATTCTCCAAATTTCTTCAGCTCGAGTGTATCCCAATTCTGATGTCGCATCATGGGTGGCCGAGATGCGAAACATCGGGTCTTCTTCAAGATCCAACATAGTTTTAATAATTGTGGGCACTGCAGTGGGTACTCGAACGGAAAGACAATTTGAATTTAAAGTAACTTTAATAAACTAGCGATTTACAACCGAAACGCACACGTGCGTGGGAAACAAACACGTGCGTTGGTATTGAGCGTTTGCCGAGACTGTCCGAGCTCGACGGTCAACTGTAGACTGTCGCAGCACTCGTTCTCTCCACCAGTCCTCGCTGCATCCCCTCTACCGACGATCGTGTCCAAGCGGTAGGGCTCGCTTGCGTTTCCGATCACATGATTCTTCGTTTACCAATCAAATTGTTAGATGGCGGTGTTCGCTGTACTGTGGCGCCATCTATCCACGACATATATAATAGGCCCCATATTAAATACACTTTTACGTAGGAGAGCGGTATTGAAGCCCCACACGAAGAAGGTTCTTATATTGATTTCTTATAGGCCTTGTTCTTGTTTCTGACAAAGATGTAAAGTAATGTTTATTGTTCCTAACAAAAACTGCCATTTCTAATGGGTACGTATCAAAATCCCGAATTTTAAAAGACCGAATTTTAAAATACCGATGGACGAAATCCCGAAAATTGAAACGCCGAATGGTTGTTTGGTCGAAAGTTTAAAATCCCGAAAGTTCATTTGCCCGAAAGTTTAAAATCCCGAAGTTTAAAAACCCGAAGTTCAAAATCCCGAAATTGTCACCGTTTCCGAGAAAAACTATTTTTGTAAACCTAACCTCAAAACACTTAAAAGTTGTCTAATTTTTTTTTAATAATTAATCTTCTCTAACTAGTTCGGTTCCAGGTAGCCTACTAAAAATAATCTCTTTTTTCTATTAGCGCAAGTCGTTTCTGTCGCCCATATTTTGTGTAAAAGTAATTTTTTTCTATATAATCCTGTCGTTTCTGGCACTCGCCGGCCGCTGCCGCGGCACCGCTCGCTTCGCTCGCTCGGCTCGTGCGTAGGGGTCACAGTTTTAACCTAACCTAACCTAACAATTTTTTTTTTAAATAATTAACCTAATCTTTCGTCTATTCGGGATTTCGTCCATTCGGGATTTCGTTCTTTCGAGCATTTGAACATCGGTATTTTGTGTTTCGATATAACGACTATCGGCATTTAAAACTTTCGGTATTTTGAATTTCGGTGTTTTGGACGTCGGTATTTCAATCATAGGTATTATGAACTTTCGGGATTTTGATACGTACCCTTTCTAATATATATATTGAAGGAAACGTTAGTAATTTTAGGGACTTAAACACTGGAATACTTAAACACTGTAGTTTTTAGAAAACACATAGCCCTGATGCAGCGTTTTTGGGCTTTAAAAATTTGTTCCCTTGAACTACAATTTCCCCAGAAAATTACTCCGTATCTTAAGACTGAAGCCACTAGACCATGGTAAGCTACTAATGTTGTGTGTGTACTAACTTTTTTTGATAAATTATGTAGAAGATATGCAGAGCTACTTAATTTTCGGCAGACTTCCTCTGCTTGAGTTTTCCACGTTAGCTGGCTATCTATTTGAATTCCTAAAAACTTAGCTGTATTTATTTGATAAATTTTTTGGCTATCGTATTCTATGTTTAAATTTTTAATAGACAAACGTTGGTAAAAGTGCATCATACATGTTTTTGTAAGATTTATTACTAAAGTAAGATTTATTACTAAATTATTTTCTTTAAGCCAACAAATTATATCTTTAAGAGTATTATTTATATCTTGTTCATAATTTTCTGAGTCAGTACATTTAACTATTGCGGTACAATCATCAGCGAATAGAACGATTGGGTGTTGTATGCATTGTGGCAAATCATTTATGTACAATAAGAACAAGAGAGGACCAATTATGGTTCCCTGAGGTACACCAAATTTAATAATCCTACCGGCAGACAAAAATTTTCTTTCGCGTTTAGTTTTAAAACAGATATTTGTAATTTCTGTGTACTGTTTACGTCCACTAAGGTAAGACTTGATGAGGTTTAGTGCATTTCCTCTAATACCGTAGATACTCAGCTTATTGAGAAGAGTTTTATGACAAACACAATCAAAGGCTTTGGTCATATCAGTAAAAATCGCACAAATTGGTATTTTACTGTCAACGTTTTTCATGATTATATGAAGTAGTTCATAAATAGCTGTATTTACACCTCGGTTTTTCCTAAATCCCTTCTGTTCATTGCATAATATTTCGTATTTATTCAAGAAACTAATAAACAATTTATAAATTATCTTTTCAACTATTTTGGAAAATATAGATATTAAAGCTACTGGTCTATAATTGGCTAGATTTTCTTTACTATTATTCTTTTTATAAAGTGGTTTAATAATTACAGTTTTCAGAGCATCTGGGAAAACACCAGAGCTGAAGCACAAATTTATTATATGGCTAAGGTGAGGTGCTATGATATGTGTCACAAATTTTATGACTTTAGTGGACACCCCATCGTAACCACAACTATTTTTGTTTTTTATAGAATTAATTGCCCTTATTATATCTTCCGGCAGTGTAGGTGTCATAAAAATTTAATGTGAATTATTTTTTAACCCAGTATTGTTACCTTTGTCGGTTAATATATTATTTTTCACCTGGTCTATGAAAAAATTATTGAATGTATTTGCCATTTCCTTTGGGTTACAAACAACATGATCTTGCACACGAATCTGCGATATTGGTTCCTTAAAGCGAACGTTGTTATTTATAATTTCCCACGAAGCCTTAGATTTGTTATCAGAAGTGTTGATATAATAATTATTTTGCGCTTTTTGAGTAAGTTTAATTATCTTTCTAAGTTGTTGAGAGTAACTTTTAAATTTATTTTTATTGTCGTGGGTTGGGTTTTTTCTGTATGTCCACAACAGATAACGTTGATTTCGGCTACACACCTTTATCCCTTTTGAAACCCATTTTATTTTCTTATTTACTTTTATAGTTACCAATTGACTAGGGAAACATAGATCGTACAACAAACGAAAGTGTTCCAGAAAATAATTGTACGCTTGGTTGGCATCTTCTGTATGGTATATATCTGAGAATGATAAACATTGTAGATGGTGTTTAAATAATTTCAAATTGCTTAAGGATAAGTTACGTTTTTCGGTACGCCAGTATCCTATACTGCATGTTTTGTTTACTTTAATTTCTAATATTTGTGCAGTATGATCGGATAGCGCTAGGTCGATCACAGCACATTTATTCTTTGATTGGGCATTACATGCAAAGTTATCTATACAACTATTACTACATAATCTAGTGGGTTATTGTAATGCTAATTTTAAATTGTACCCCATAAGAAACTGTTCAAAGTCAAGTGTCATGTGGTTTCTTTTTAGTGTATCAATGTTGAAGTCCCCACATACAATAAGTTTTTTATTAGTCTTACAACATAGTGTTTTCAAAATAATGTGTAACTTTTCATAAAACAAATTCAAATTATTGGTATTTGGAGGCCTGTAAATACAAACAATAATTAAATGCCGGTTTTACCAATTCAATACCACAACATTCGATAGTATTCATAACTGAGTAACGAGAAACGTCGGACAGTTCTTTGTATTCAAGATTTCGCCTTATTAAAATACACGATCCTCCACGTTTTTTTGCTTTTCGTGAGTAGCAGGCGCTCAGCTTATAGTTCGGAATGTTTACGAGTTTTTCATGACCGAGCATTACAAAATGCTCTGTAATGCAGATGACATCTATGTCCTGTTCTTTCGTTGAGAGTTCTTGTAGATGAACTGTAAGCAAGTCCGACTTATTTAGTAGGCCTGCAATATTTTGATGAAGGATACGTATGTTGTTAAAAACGAAAAAGCTTAGGATTTTCCGTTGGCTTATTTGTGACATCAGAAGTCATTTTCACTTCAGTATTTTTAATATTGGTGAGATTGTTCATGTTTCCGTGACTTTCTTGTGTATCATAGATTTTTATAGCTTCAATCAGTTCTTCTATGGCTTGAAAAATAATTCTCATGCCCTCGTTGTTTAGTGATCCGCTCTGTTTTTTAAAATGAGTGTAATCATTTATTAGATGTTTATTTGAGTCTAGAAAATACGCGTGTTCGTGAGCCAGTATATCTAAGTAGAGAAGGTTATTAAAGTTTTCTACCCTCCAGTTAAACATGTTTGTGTAGTAGCCATATTTAAAGGTAGGTGCACATAATATAATATTGGTATTTGTTATGTGTGTTAGTGAAGCTCTTATAGTGAATATCAAATTGAAGTAGTCTTCTGTACTTTTAAAATCTTCTTCTCCCAATAATATAATGCAAAAGTCTTTCATTGTGAATGATCGTAGCTTATTTTCTAAGTTGTATAGCATCTGTTCAATCTTGCAGTTTGGCATCAAGTAGTGACATATTTCTGATTTATTTATAAGAATGTTATCAGCAATTGGAAGAATTTTATTTCCTCTGTTATTACTTATGATGCAGATTTTGCTGCGCTGATCAGATACATACGTTGTTCGTTCAGGTGTACTACTATTTAAGTTAGGTGTTGAGGTTTCTTGGGACTTTTGTGTTATATGTTCAGCGGTTGTCATTATCTGAGGAGGGTAATTATTTTGGGTATTTTCTATTTTTGAATTATCCAAGCACTTTTGTTTTCTTTTACTCTGTACTTTCCTCTCCGATTTGGGGGTACATGGTTTCTTAGTTGAATTGCACGTTATATTTTTTAAAATATTGTTCTTTTTTAACAGATCCTCATTGGTTTCTTTCAAGTTATGATTTTCGAGGGACAGTGTTTCTATTTCTTGATGGGCACTGCTAAGTTCCACTTTTAGGTTGTTTGTTTGTTTGGTTGGTTGTTAGTTTGTTAATTATGTCTTGTTGTGTATTCGAGGAGTCTTGAGAAAGATCGGGTAAGCTATTTGCTTCGTTGAAAGTACCATTCGATGATAGGCTCTCGTTTATTATAATTGAGTCTGACTGCGTGCGCGTACGTCGGAACGTAATGTTTTCCAAGAAATTCATTATTTTTAAAGCAATTACAAATATTGTATTTTTGAATCAGCTGCTTTTTAAACGGTTTTGCTTGCACTGATATCTTAATAAATTTGACCAACTCAATAACATCAACAAAAAGTGTTTAATATAGCGGGGATTGAACTCGCCACTTCATGCATGACAATCCGTCGCTCGTACAGTAGAGACACGAGTACTTATATTTGAGTAGTCGAATTAGCAGTACAGGTCCCTCGTAGTTGATAGAAAGACCGTTAAGTGAGTTAGGTGCTGTTATTCAAATTTGAATTTGAAATATTTTCAAGCACCCACGTAACACTTTGTTCACTTCACTTTTTATTATTTCTTGATATTATTGTTATTTGCACTGTTTGTTTTTGAGATATGTATAGTAGAAAATAAGCTTTTCAACGCTTACTAGATATGTAGTTATCTATTATGGTTTTAAAGATGATTGTATTTTATGTTTGATTTTATAGCTTCGAGTTTTGTGGCACCTTATAACTTTGTTAAATGTTGATATTTTATTGAGATAACACTTTCACTAATGATACTTAACGTGTACTTTATAATGAAACTAATTTCGAGGCCAATAATAATTGACGTAATAAAATTTAAGAAAATACAAATTAAATTTCGCAGAGCGCAATGCTTACGTGACAGCGGCTCCTAAACTCTAGGGATAACACTAGGGATCTTAAAATATTTGTGTGTAACCGAGTGAATGAAATCAATCAACTTGCAATTGGATTCACCTTCTGTCATGTTCCCACAGATCAAAACCTTGCAGATATTGCGTCTAGAGGTGTGACTCCTAAGCACTTGCAGTCCTGTCTCCTCTGGTGGGAAGGACCTTCGTTCCTTGCTAATGACCCATCTTTTTGGCCTATACAAACACACACACAAATCCCTAATATCTTACCTGAAGTTAAACCCTCGCACACCATCGAACGTCATGTTGTCATAACAAACAAAATAATTCAATTTGATAAACATTCTAATTTAAACAGATTAAAGAGGATATTTGTGTATGTCCAACGTTTCTTAAATTATTGCAAAAATAAAAACACCCCATTATTTTAGATGCGAAGCATCATTTAACTAAATTAATATTAAGGCACGAACATGAACGCCTATTTCACGCTGGTCCTCAACATCTTTTGGCCTGAGTAAGAGAAAGATTTTGGCCTATAGGTGGCAGACACTTAGCACGTAGCACGACAAAGCAGTGTATAGTTTGTATTCGCCTACGTGGGAAGACAATGCAACCTTTAATGGGAAACTTACCTGCCGAAAGAAGCTACTCCATGTTTCCTTTCTACTCGTGTGGTGTTGATTTTGCTGGTCCGTTTATGATCTCTAGCCGAAAGGGTAAAGACAATCGTATTTCAAAATGCTACCTATGTTTGTTTGTATGCCTCTCGTCCAAAGCAATTCATTTAGAGCTAGTCAGCGATATGAGCACTGATGCTTTCATTTTGTCTTTGCGAAAGTTCGCCTCTCGGAGAGGTAAACCTAATGTTATATATTGCGATAATGGTACCAATTTCAGGGGCGCGAACAATGAGATAAGTAGAATACTCAGGTCCAGTCGTGAGTCAGCTATTAATTACGCCAATAATGAAGGCATAAAGTTCGTGTTTAGCCCTGCCTACTCACCTCACTTTGGAGGTATATGGGAGGCGGGCGTTAAATCCGCAAAGCACCATTTTAAACGTGTAGCGGGAAATGCTTCCCTGACATTCGAGGAGCTCGCGACATTATTCACACAAATAGAAGCGATTTTAAATTCTCGTCCCCTTACTCCTCTTTCATCCGATCCTACCGATCCCTCTCCGCTAACCCCGGGGCACTTTCTTATAGGGCGACCACTCGCCTCGGTACCATCATTACCTATTGTTGAGAATAGTAGGGTCACTTCAATAATACTTGCGACTTTGCGAGTCTACTCTTGTAATGTTATAATTCAACATAAAATACAATAAAGGGATTAAGGATAGACGCGGGCGACTGCGTGTACGCACGCGCTCCTGATATAGTGACCCTGAGCAGACTGTCGGCGGTTGGCTCGCGGCGAAGCGACGCGGCCGAGTGGGCTCGCCGCAGTGACACGCACAGTGTGCGTTAACAGCCTCCCACACCTTGATAGCTCAGCTATCAATCTTAATTTGTTTTCATGCAGTCCTTGTCATCTTCATTAGGTATAATACAGAACTTATGGACTGCTCTCTTGATAGTACCTCTCGACGTGTAGACATCAGCGACTCTGCTGACACCATCTCGTCCCGGGTATAGTGTTGTTATGCGGCCTAGACGCCAGCATAATGGAGGTAGGTGATCTTCCTTCAGTATAATCAAATCGCCTACTTTTGGTTCATGTTGTGGTCTCCTCCACTTAGTTCTTTGTTGCAGTTCGGCCAGGTACTCTCGACGCCACCTCTCCCAAAATTGCTGCCGCAGTTGCTCTATCCTCTCGTATCTGTTGGGTCTCGTTTTATTAATGCTTAGAGACGGCACTGACATGAGTGGCCGCCCAATGAGGAAGTGCCCTGGAGTAAGGGGTAGGATATCTGATGGGTCTGATGAGAGAGGAGATAAGGGTCGTGAATTTAGGATAGCCTCTATTTGTGTAAACAACGTCGAAAGTTCCTCAAACGTTAACGCAGCATTGCCTGCTATTCTTTTTAGGTGGTGTTTCGATGACTTTACCCCAGCTTCCCAAATACCCCCAAAATGAGGTGAATATGCAGGGCTGAATTTGAATCTAATGCCTTCAGTGCTGCCATACTCTGTCACAGCTTCGCGACTAGATTTGAGGACTCGACCCAGTTCATTGTTTGCCCCTACAAATGTTTTGCCATTGTCTGAATAAATTTCAAAAGGTTTACCTCTTCTTGCTACAAATCGTCGTAGGCACATTAGGAACGCTTCAGTAGTGAGATCACTTACAAGCTCTAAGTGGACAGCTTTAGTAGTAAGGCAAACAAATAAACAAAGGTAACATTTTGTTACACGATTACCTCTGCCTTTCTTACTCGATATCATGAATGGACCAGCAAAATCTGTTCCACACGTATGAAAGGGAAAACTGGGATTTGTTCTAACATTTGGAAGGTTACCCATTATAGGCTGTACTGTTTTACCTCTAAAACGTATACACACAATACAGTTTCTTAATATGCTACGAGCCAAGTTCCTGCCACCTATTGGCCAATATTCCTCCCTAATGGAGGATAAAAGCAATTGTGGTCCAG
Organism: Hydraecia micacea; assembly: GCA_914767645.1. Lineage (NCBI taxonomy): Eukaryota > Metazoa > Arthropoda > Insecta > Lepidoptera > Noctuidae > Hydraecia > Hydraecia micacea. The sequence goes on from OU611775.1 coordinate 16,056,342, forward strand.
CATGGAATAAACGTATATGCTCATATCTCATTAGTAATTTAGTAAAATTATGTTTAGAATCAAGTAATATTGGGTGTCTTTTTCCATAATTATAATTTGTATTTTGTATACGACCACCCACCCTGAGTATACCATCTGAATCTATGAATGGGTTCAGTGGCAGTATTTTAGATTTATGATGGAGCTCTTTGTTCCCTTTGATTGTATCTATTTCAATATAAAATGATTGCGCTTGGCAAAATTTAATTAATGTTTTTAATGAATTACTAATCTCATCAGTGCTAAGACAACCTGTTAACACTTTATTAGTTTTATCTTTACTATACTTGCAAATAAAATTGTTAGTGAATCTATGTACATAAGCTATAATTCTTTTGAGTTTATTAAAACTTGAATATCTAGAAAAGTCTAAGAAATTAGCTTCTAGTCTAATTTGTAGAACCTTTAGTTCTGGTAGTTCTATATTTGGAACACTTAGTTGTGGCCATTCGCTTGGTTCCTTTCTAAGGAAAGAAGGTCCCTCCCACCACAAGGATGAGGACTGTAACTGGTGCGGGGTTACACCTCTTGAAGCCAAGTCAGCCGGATTACATTCTGTAGGCACATGTCGCCATGAATAGTCAGATGTAATTTCATTTATTTCGTTTACCCTATTCCGAACAAACGGTTTTAGTTGTTTATATTGAATATTAAGCCAACCGAGTACTACTGTTGAATCGGTCCAAATAGTTTTACTAGTAATGTTACAACGGAGTGACTGTAGGACCTTTGCACACAGTCTAGCTCCGAGCAAAGCACCACACAATTCCAAACGTGGTATAGTAGTTGGTTTTAAGGGAGCTACACGGGCCTTGGCACATAGTAGCTTAACTGTAACTTTATTATTAACATCAGTTGTGCGCAAATATACACAGGCACTATATGCATTTTGTGAAGCATCAACATAACAGTGTAGCTCTATTGATATAGGCATATCACAAATAACATTCCTGTCTAATTGTATACTAGATAGGCATGATAGGTTTTTTATAAACGTCATCCAAGAATTTTTTATATCATTAGGTACTGGATCATCCCAGTCTATCTTAGCACTCCATAAACGTTGTAAAATTATTTTTGCAGTAATAATGCAAGCACATAGAATACCTAAAGGATCAAAAATTTTGCAAGTCATTGAGATTATTGTTCTCTTAGTTATTTTTGAACTAGATTCTATATCTATCGGAAATTGAAATGTGTCCATTTTAGGGGACCAATTTAGACCTAGAACACATGACTGCTTTGTAAGCTCTAATGTATCATTTAACATAGGTTCGTCTGCAAATATTTGAGGACAATTTGTGCGTATTTTGCGTAACGGAAAATGTGCTGAGCCTAATATTTGTGTCACAGTCTTATGAATATGCATCAGCTCTTCTTTAGTAGATGCTCCAGTGCTTAAGTCATCATAATAAAAATCATTTTTAATTATATTAGCAATATGTTGATCTGTACATTCCTCTGCTAGCTGAAGAAGACATCTAGTGCTTAGAAACGGCGCTGACGCTGTACCATAGGTCACAGTGTTTAATTGCAGGACCTTGAGGGGCAGAGATGCATCTTCCCTCCACAAAATTAACTGTAAATGACGTTGTGATTCCACAATAGAAATCTGTCTAAACATTTTCTCAATGTCACCCGTTAGTACGAATTTATGAGTGCGAAAACGTAACATAATATTAAATAAATCATTTTGTACAACTGGGCCTATCATCTGGATATCATTTAGTGATTTTCCAGAGGATGTTTTCACTGAAGCATCAAAAACAACTCTAAGTTTTGTTGTTTCACTTTTTTCTCTTAGTACTGCATGGTGAGGCAAGTAATTACCAAACCTTGGACGCTCTATTTCTTCCAAATGACCCAGATCTGAATATTCTTTAATAAAATCACAATACTGTTTTTTAATATTTGGATTCTTATCAAACTTACTTTCTAAACAAAAAAAACGCCTTTTGGCTATATTATAAGAGTCACCTAGTGTCTTTTCTGGTGAATCCTTGAGTGGCATTTTAACATTAAATCTACCACTTTGCAAACGACTCGTATTTTCTATAAAACTGTTCTCACAAGCTTGTTCTTCAATGGTGTAAGATATTTTGTTTGAAGGCAATTCTTCAACCTCCCAAAATCTTTGTAATGATTCTTGAATATCATCCTGTACAATCTTACAATGTAATACATTAATACTAGAGTAAGCATTTTTAGCATGATTTAACTTAGAGTGTCCATTCCTTATAGGACCTGACACTAGCCAACCTAATTTTGAATCTTGTAATACAGGTTGGTGTTTACCTAATCTTATTTGTTGGGTACCTACAATGTCCCAAAAAACGTCTGCCCCCAACAGGATATCTATGTCAGAGGGACAATGGAATCCAGGGTCTGCAAGATCCAAATCAGCAGGCAATCCTAGGCCTAAAACATTAACATTTAGTGTTGGTAATGTACTAGTAATTTTAGGCACTACTAAACACATAACTTGTAAATTAAATGAATTGTCAAAACGTGAGTACAATTTTAAACTACAACGCTCCTTAATGTCACATTGTACATTATTGATGCCAGAAATTCTTATTGGTTCTGTACAATGAGTTGGTATTCCTATCTTTGCTTTAAGTTTTTCAGTAACAAAGGAAGATTGACTTCCAGTATCCAAGAGAGCTCGTGCATGGTATGTAGAATTATTTACAGGATTAACAATTTGAACAACTGCTGTACACAATAGGACCTGTTCCGCAGAGATAGCAGACAATGTTACAGGTGATGTACTTGGAGGTAAGTCGTTATTATTTGTATTTAAATTGGAAGAAACATTACTACATCCTGCTGTTGTATCTTTATGCACTAAGCTATTATGTTTCCCATTGCAAAGCTTACAGGAACCTTTAAGAAAGCATTTTTTGGCAGTATGTCCACTACGCAGACAGTTAAGACATAACTTCAGCTTTAAAACTGTCTCTAACCTAACTTCAGGTGACATATCATTAAACTTGGTACACATATACAAGGGATGATTTTCCTTACAAACAACACATGAATTTTTGGAAGAGTTGCTACTCGTAGCACTCACAAAAGCCTTAGCAGATTGCTTTGGCTCATTGGAACCACCATGTGACTTACTATGATCATTTTGACTTTGTGTGGTTTCTAGAACATCTGCTCTGTTACGCAAGAAATCAGTAAATTGATCTAATGTAGGCAATTCTGGTAATACATTCTTATATTCTTCCCATTTTCTACTAGTAGTGACATCAAGCTTTATTGACACCATATATATAATTAAAGCATCCCATTTATCTGTAGGCTGCCCTAAAGTATTCAACGCTCTTAGATTTTTTGAAACTAAATCAATAACATATCTTAAAGCCTTATGAGATTCTCTTGTGAGTGATTCAATACTGAAAAGTGCTTTCAAATGATTATTCATAAGTAGGTTTTTATTATTATATCGCTGGCATATTAAATCCCACCCTACTTTGTAATTGTTTGATGTAAACTCTATAGACTTTATTACTACTAAGGCTCCTCCTTCTAAAGATGACCTTAGATAGTGAAACTTGTTCATATTTGGGATTGCATCGTTAGAATTTATTAAGGAATCAAAAGTATCCCGATACTCTAACCATTTTGTGTAGTTGCCATCAAATGAAGGCAATTTAATAGTAGGCAACTTCACTGAATTAAACTTATTATGAGTACAATGACTATTATTATTTGAACCACAGTCCGAGCCATCAGACCTTTGTTGATCAGTTTTAGACACATTGGCCGATTCATTTAACTCTTGAGCCAATGATATACATGAAAAGAACTGATCCTCAATTAACTCTCTTTCTCTTAATTGCTCATCCAAATCTAGACAATTCAATTCAATATTATTTTGTAACATATCAAACGTACTCAGTAAAGCTTGAAATTTATCTATTTTCATTGCAATTTCTTTGGCTTGCAAGCTACTGAGTGGACTGCACTTTGACATTTGTTGTAAATAGTCTTTAAATTTAGTTAGTTGGCCTTTCATAGCGCTACGTTTCCTTATTAGACCTTTAAATTCTTGTTGTTCAATTTCACTCATTTCTACTTTATTTATCTCACTATCCATCTTATTATATTTATTTGTAAGTAGGTTGTTTAATCTATATTCTAACCTCTAGTTATATAGGCAACAATGAATTGGGTACAATAGTCACTTGTATAATTAACTCAAGATCGCTAACTTACGGTACTGAAGCTGTGACAGCACGAAGTATGGAGCACTCACCACACCAGGCGCCTGCACTGCAACGCGTAGACAGGCAGGTAGCTAGCAGATCAATTAGCGAAGCTCGGGTTCATGCCATGCACACTCACCGCACCTGGAATAGTCGGCAAGCTTTGGTGAAATAACCGTTACTTTTAGGTTGCACTATTTATAAATCTAGAATTTACTTAGGTTACCTAGGTATGGTAATAGGCGTAAACTCCAAGTTAGATATTAATACAGAACTCAATCGTCTGCAACATAGGCTTAAAACGTACACGTGCTTTATTAGGGCGTACTATAGTTTAGGTACTAAGTGCAATAGTTAGGGTTTAGTGCTTAGATTGAAGCTTTAGGCAAACTTTTAGGCCCTTATATAAGCTATTTAGACATCCACCAAACAAATAGGCAGGCGCGCAACAGGCGCCAATCGCACACACAAGCACAAAAAATGGACTCGCCCACCACGTGCGGCAAGAAAATTAGGTATCGTATTTCGATTATTTTAGGCAAGCTGATCGAAACGTTCGAGCGAAACCAACTAGCCTATTCACACAAATAGAAACAAGTGGATAGGCATCGTGGAATAGGTAGGAATACAGGAAACGGGCTTACTTCCCTCGCTCGGGCTAGACCTCTGGTGCACGTGCAGGCGATGATATGGTTGCCAGCTTGCGTAGTCCGAAGGCCCCGTGGGTGACTGAAGAACAGCATACGCGCCAATCTTCTCCTTGATACCCGTCGTTTCCGGTGATCCTGTCTCCACGTGTTTTCTCGAATCGAATGTTCTCGCCACGCAGCTTCGGTCGTTATTGTATTGATTTGTAGGTTCGACGAATATTATCTTAGACGGTCGCCACTTGTTGAGAATAGTAGGGTCACTTCAATAATACTTGCGACTTTGCGAGTCTACTCTTGTAATGTTATAATTCAACATAAAATACAATAAAGGGATTAAGGATAGACGCGGGCGACTGCGTGTACGCACGCGCTCCTGATATAGTGACCCTGAGCAGACTGTCGGCGGTTGGCTCGCGGCGAAGCGACGCGGCCGAGTGGGCTCGCCGCAGTGACACGCACAGTGTGCGTTAACACCTATCACCTGCAAACATCCCAACAGATATCAGTATATTGAGCAGCTGAGACAACAATTCTGGGAGAGATGGCGCCGGGAGTTTGTTGCCGAACTTCAACAACGCACCAAGTCGAAAACGAGGTGATCCTCAAAGAAGAAACAGCAGGTCACATCTTAAAATCCTTCTCAAGTCCCCTCCCCATTCCACTGACTTCTACTCCTACTCCTTCACAGTACACGCGGTGCGGCTGTGGAATTCTCTACCGCCTGCAATTAGGGACTGCCAATCTGTTGCAACTTTTAAAAGAGGAGTAAAAGAACACTATCTTTCCACTTTATCATAGTTGTGTATGTATTTATTATTTTGATTACTTTATATAATATTATGTATTTTAGAAGTATGTATGTTTATTTGTATGTATGTAAGTATATTCTCATATTATTTGTGTAGTTTTATTTAGTGAATTGTTTTTAGTTTTTATGTATTTTTTTTTTTGTCTCCTTTACTCTTTTACACGCTGTCTACATCTCTTTATTTCTTGTCCTATCGCAGGTATGCTGGAAGAGATTTCTTATGAAATAAGCATCACCTTTGTACCTATTTTTCTGTTCTGTTCTTTCTTGTCTGTTTATATATGTGTGTACATAAATAGTAAAATAAATAAAATAAGAAAATCTTCCCCCACTACAATGGAAACTTGGCCGCATCACCCATTTATATCCTGGGAAAGATGGAATCAGCAGAGTTGCTGACGTGTTTACATCAAAGGGCACGGTAAGGAGGGCTGTCAACAAAATGTGCATACTCCCGGCCACCAATAATACAACGGATGTCGTCGAAAACAAGCAGAAACTTAAAAGCAACACTTTCAACGGCCGGGAGGATGTACGCGCCCCGCACTAGCGCGAGCGAGGGGAAAGAGAGGGACGAGGGGCGGCAACGCCAGCGCAGCCCACGCCGCGCGCCGCGCCCACCGACACTCCGCAAACGAAACGACAACTGCGCGTACGACATTACTGTAACGATAAATTATCTCAATATAATCTTCAAGTTTTATACTATAAATAAAGTTTGTTTAATTTCTAAACACTACCTATATGTTTTTGTTTCGCTCGACACCAGTGTATAAATTTTGAGGTGTGCGTTCTGTGTTAATACACTTATACATACATATTAGGTACGGGTACGGCTTGTACTGCGCGTTCACAGCAAAACAATCCTTACCGTGCTACTCCACTTTTGTCCCTAGATTGTACCTACGCTTTGGAATGGGCAACTAGCTTCATTTTATTTTTGACTGACCGACTTCTTAAGAATTCAAAAGTGCCTGTAAATGATTTAATTGAAATAAATGCTTTGAGTTTGAATTTATTTTCGTCGGTTAACTCTATAGAACTAACAGTTGCTGTCCGACTTGTGTCTGATATTGTTATAGTTGATGAATTGCTGCTTTCTGTTTTCTTTTTAGTTAAGGACTTTTCTGTATTTCTGTGTTTTTGTATATCTTGGTATTCCGTATCTTTTTCGTCAACATTAACTGCAAGTCATTCATTATCGTCGTTAGAGTCTAAAGCATGAATTTTAATTCTAGAAAAAGCGTCTGCGTTGGTATTTTGTTTGCCATTTTTGTAAATCAACTCAAAATCATAGTCTTGCAAACGGAGTCCCCAACGTGTGAGTTTACTACTTGGGTCTTTCAGAGATCGAAGCCATACTAAGGGTCGGTGGTCAGTGTATATGTAAAACCTTCGACCGTATAAGTATGGTCTGAAATGTTTTACTGCCCAAATTATAGCAAGCAATTCGCGTTCGATTGTGCTATAACGAGATTTGGTATCGCTAAGAGTGCGACTAGCGTAAGCAATAGGTTTGTCACTGCCAATTTGTCCTTGTGACAAAACTGCACCCAGAGCTACGTTTGACGCATCAGTCGTAAGTATGAAAGGTTTGTCGTAGTCAGGGTATTGTAAAAGAGGGGCGTGTGTCAAGAGTTCTTTGCATTTGTTAAATGCGTCAATGTATTTCTGGTCTATTATAATTTTGTTACGCTTTTTCAAACAAGATGTTAATGATTGGGTAATTTTTGCAAAGTCTTTGATGAAACGTCGGTAGTATCCTACCAGTCCAAGAAAACTTTTAATCTCAGTTGTCGTTTTTGGTAGGGGATAGTTCAGTACAGCCGTAATTGTGTCGTCGTAGTGTGTCCAAGATAAAGTACTTCTTTGCGTAAAAACTCTGATTTGTCTAGTTGAATTTTCATGTTAGTGGACCTAATTCTGTCAAAAACAGTCCGTAAATTCTGTATCATGTTATCAAGGCTATTTCCGTAAACTATAATGTCATCTAAGTATACCATACAGTATAGTCCTTGCAATCCACGTAAAACGTTATCCATTGTCCTCTGGAATGTGGCTGGGGCGGTTTTAAGCCTAAACGGCATTTTGAGGAACTCAAAATGTCCATTCTGAGTAGAAAAAGCTGTCTTCTGTCTGTCATTCTCGTCTAACTCTATCTGATGATATCCACTGGCTAAATCAAGCGTCGTGTAGTAAGTGCTCTTCCCTAACTTGTCAAACAGATCATGAATGTTCGGTAAGGGGTATTTGTCATCAATAGAAATTTCGTTTAGTCTTCTAAAGTCAATCACCATCCTGTATTTAATTTCACCAGATGCGTCCATCTTCTTAGGCACCAGGTGAACAGGGGCATTCCAAGGGGAATGGGATTCTTGTTTTACATTGTCTTTTATTAATTGGTCAACTTGTCTGTTGATTTCGTTTTGAACAAGCGGAGCCTGTCTATACGGCTTAACATATATAGGGTCATCGTTTTTAGTCCTTATGTGATGTTTTACCGAATTAGTAAACGTCAAGGGAATTTGGTCACAGTAAAATATGTCTTTGAATTCATTGCAAAGTCTGTAAATCTTTTCATTTTCTTCCTCGTTGGTATGGTCAAGTCTCAGTTTACTCAAATTATCTTCAAGTAACTTGTCTGTCTCTATATCAGTATGGTTTTTAGTAAAATTGATATTACATTCACTATTTTCATATTTATTCACTTTAAAGGGCTGTTTAATATTAAGTCGTTTAGGACTATCTGAAGTATTTTAGATAACTGTATATGTGTATCCCTTTACGCAATTTATTATAGCGCTGGGCATACGGAGACCATTCTCGAATTCTTGAAAATCAAGAATAGCATCGCCTGAATATTGATTGACAGGTAACTTGACTCGTTGTTATGTTCGTGACGGTATATCAATTATATAATTTAAGTTGTTATTAATGATTGGAATTCAGGTAGTGCTAGTTGTTAATACTTGATTCTAAAAATCAATTACTGCATTTAATTGTAATAAAAGGTCATTACCTATAAGTCCGTCATATCGTGCGTCAACGTCATACAAATAAAATGTATGTCAAGCGTTATTCACAAAGGTAGGTAAGGGAGGAATTTCCATTACTTCATCGTGTCTACTAGAAGCATGGGTGCTTACCACTTGAAATGTTCTTTCCTAATATAATCACTGAAAAATTCATAAGCCTTTCGAGGACTAATGAGTGATCTCATGCTACCAGTGTCAATCATCATTCTTGCGTCTATTTTTCTAAGTAAATGTAGGGAAGCTTTAAATTAGGGTCGCAATTTAGTTCTTAGATTATTTGTCCTTCAACGAGGCTTTTTCCTGAAAATCCACGTTTTGATTGTCATTTGTTTGTTCTAATTTGTCATCAGGTATGTTAGAATCTTTCGTGCAACTTCCGTTATCATAGCAATAGTTAATGTCATTTAAGTAGTCATAGTCATTTGCTATATTATAATGGTAATATGCGTCACCATAGGGATCGTATACATATTCGTAATCGTTCATAGTAAGTTCATTTAAATTAAAACCTTGTTGCTGTTTAGGTTGGGCCGTTCTCATAGACACGTCACTATCTTGATTTTGGGGCTTTAATACCTGACGAAGATTAGATCCAGGCTGTTGCGGTGGTTTGTAACCGAATTATTGCGGTGGTTTATATCCTAACTGTAGGGGTGGTCTATAGCCAAACGGTTGAGGTGGTCTATAGCCAAACTGCTGTGGTGGTCTATAACCAAACCGTAGATGTGGCCCATAGCCAAACTGCACAGGTGGCCTATATCCTATCTGTTGAACTGGTCTATAACCAAACTGTTGCAGTTGCAAACCCGGTTGAGGACGATACTCTAATAATGGGTTAAATGGTTGACCTTGACCCACAGTTTGAGCTATCTTAATTTGTGTATTTTGGGGATTATTGAAGTTAACTTTAGACTGAAACGGTAAAGCGGGTTTGTTCTCTACTGATTGGGTTATCTGTGACCTTGAACTTGATCCCGAATTTTGACTATTACCATGAATGCGGTTGCGCATATTATATTGATCTAAGAAGTTGACTTCTTCAAGTACGATGCTCAAAGCTGCTTCTAAGGTTGTAGGCGATTTAAGCCTCACGATACGCACCATATTTTCAGGAAGGTTGTACAAAAATACATTCAGGGCCGTATTGTTGTAGATAACCAACTTAGCACGTCTTAATTCTACATCATCGATTGTATTAACCTTCGACATTAATAACGAGCGAACATTTTGGATTCTATTACAAAAGTCTAAAAAATTTCACCTGAATTAATTTTTAAAGATTCTAATTCAATATTAATACACGCTTCACTACGAGGGTCTCCAAAATGTTGAATCAGCAATTCTTTTAATGCGGACCATGTAACAATATCTTCACGTTCCGATAAGAGCGCAGCTGCATCCTCTTTCAGTCTACTCGTTAAAATATTAAAAACATAAAGATTTTGTTCCACACGGCCCTTAAATCGATCAACCACATACTGACATTTTCTCAAATAAAGGTTTAACTGTCTTTTAATTGTACGATTTCGTTTGGTACCTATTGGTTCGACTGCAACTGTTGTTGTCGTCGTCATGATTATAGAGTAATGAACTATTCAGAGGCTGCAACTCGCTTTTAAAATAATCCTATTCAAATTCACACACTCTTAAAATACAAAAAACATAATTAAGCACTAGAACAATCGGAAATACTGGATAAATATGGAAAATACAATTGGAAACTTCTATTATGTATAACTGATACGAAAGATTTTGTAAAAAAAAGGTTTTTCCTTAAAAGTTACTTTACCTTACTACACTGTTCATTGAATTTACAGTTAATACTATTTATTTTACTCAATTTAATAAATCAATATTAGAATATTAAACTTAATGTTAAAAATTTGAACTCTCTAACATTGACACTACTTTGTGTTATAAGTTCTAAGAATTGAATAGAGATAAGACCATATAATTTCATACGGAGTTATCAAACTAAATACTAAACATTAATGACGCTATCACATTTTGAACTCACTCAAGTTTAGGTATCTGAATTGCAACACAGCAACATTACGCGCACACACACATTGAAACCATTGTTCGCTCGATTTTTATACGTAACTTAACTAATCTTGGTACTTGAAGATATATTTTTTTTAATTTTACTGGTATTTATTGAGTAAAGTTAAGGTCATAGCACACTTAAACGACTCTGCTCCAACACCGCTCCAACCCAACACCGCAGCAATCCACGCGGCGACAGCTAGCAGGCACCCAGCAGTCCACGCGGCGACAGCTAGCAGACGGCCAGCTGTCCACCCGCCGACCGCTCTCGCTTTTCGCGATAGACACAGTTCGCGATCGGTTTCCATTAAAGCAACTCGTATTTTTTACTATGTCCTAATTCACAACGCGCAAAATAGCAATTATTGTTATTGCACTTGAGGATGAAGAGAGAAGCGCAAGAAATAACAGACGAAGATTTTGGGTGCATAAAATGCTGAAAGCAAGACATGGCGCGGCGACTGCTAGCAGGGAGCGCGCGGACACCGCGCCGACCGCTCGTCTACAACGTGCGGCCAGCGAGGCGTCAACTACCGAGCAGTCTGACGGCGGTAAGCTCGCTGAAAGCGAGCTGTCTGCTAATTTATGATGCCAATGCAAAATATATCTAAAGAGCAATATTTAAAGCCCATATTTGAATTATATTCATTTTGCCGGGTGGGAGCAGAGTGGTGTAAGTGGGCTATGACCTTTAGTTGTAAGTTCGCAATCGAATAGCCGAAAAACTATCTGCGTGGTAATCATGTTTTTAGTATTGTTGAAGTTCATCAATCAATACGTACATTACTAGGTACCAAAAACGATCTTAACATTTTAGTATTACAAGGAGCATCCACGTTTATACCCCAGTCTGCTGTTAGTTTGAAAAGATGTACCTAAGTACTTTTAAATATTATTAATGATGTCAATTGTTGGAGCATTACATTATCAAATACTAGCCTGGGAGTTTATCGTAGAGTTTCATTGTGATATTTAAAAATAATAATTCTGTCGGCGCATCACATATGCGCGTGATTGACCGAGGGGACGGCGCGGGGCGTCGGAGTACCGAACCCGGTACGCGACGGCCGCTGCGTGCCCTTCACTCCACTCAGCTCACAGACGCGCTCGACCACGGGCATTTCATTGTTTCTCTTTTTATATTGATTAGTGTAAATTACGGTATTACACCTATTTTGATACAGTCCACTACTCTTTTATTATAAAGTCCCGATTGAGTCCATTCAAATGGTCCTTCGATTGCGCAAAAATAATTACTAGTATTGCCGTAATTAACGCCGTCAACATCGTCGGTCGTCGTGTTCACCTTTGCGGACTTTGACCGCTCGCGAGCACCAAGCGATACGACCACGAAGAAAGGAGCAAAGAAGTCGTTCCCGAGGCAGCCTGCATCGTCAACGTGGGAGCTGATGTCATTCTTTGGGAGTATATTACTGTATTTGAGTGAGTCCGTTCCAATTAGTTATTTTTCTGCTTTCTTTTTCTTGCAAAAAATCGTTGTTCATCTTCCTATCTTTCAGTTTTCATACAGTGTGCTTCAATATTACTGCTTTCATAGTGTTTTCTACTGCACTACTTGATAAAATACGCATATTTTGTATCGAAAACGCTTGGTCATTAGCAAATTCACACTTTGTTAATACGTGTTGAGTCATTGACCTTGACACACTTGACACTGATTCTCGATTAGTCGATCTCTTTCATTAACGCACAGCTGTTTTGCAGTTTTTTATCTATTAAGTGCATTAGCATCAGTACATCCAGTTGTTATTTAACTTTACAATGGCAGATAATTTAAAAACATTCATAAAGAAACTAGTTCAATTAAATCGGAGCTTACTATTTACAGCAACTATTTAAATTTAGTAAAAAGTAGTTCCGCAATATCTGAGTTGCAACGTTTAGATTTAGAGGAGCGTTTTAATAAATTTGAAACCTTACACACCGACTTTGATGCCTTACAGACACAGATCGAAGTGCTTTCCGATGACGACGAGTCTGCGTTGGTTGAGCGTGAGGACTTTGACCGCCATTTCTTCAACCTGGTGGCACTCACGCGCAGCCTGCTCGGTGTCTCGGCCAACGGTGCTGCGTCGGAGGCGGGCTTCAGAGACGCTGACTCAGGTGCACATGTTTCAATTAGGAATTCTTTTGTTCGTTTGCCTAAAATAGATTTGCCTCATTTCGATGGGAACTACCAATGCTGGCTTGAGTTTAGGGACACTTTTGGGTCATTGATTCACGACAACTCTAGCATAAGTGACATTAATAAGTTCCACTACCTGCGAGCTTCACTCCAAGGAAATGCGGCTTTAATTATTAAAAATATTGATTTTAAAGCCGATCAATAACAACCGACTTCTTGTGAAAAATCATTTTCAAGCTTTATTTGATGTCGAACCCATTACAAAAGAGTCAAGTGTTTCCATCAGAAACCTTGTTGATGTTATTAATAAGAATGTCAGGGCACTAACTACTTTAAAAAAGCCCACTCAGTATTGGGACGATATTATTATTTATTTCATGGTTAAAAAATTAGATTTAATAACAAGTCGTGACTGGGAAGAGCATAGAAACAATACGTATAAAGATGATCCTACTTTAATACAATTTTGTTCATTTTTAAGCAGGAAAGCGGACTGGTTAGAATCTGTGGAGTCTAATCATAGTTCTTCTGAAATCAATACTATTGTCGCCTTGAATAATAGTCATACAAATAAAACTGATTCTAAACAAAAACAAACAAATAAAAAATTTGATAATAATAATAAAAACAGTAAATGTCCACTTTGCTCCCAAGCACATACATTATTTAAATGTGAATCTTTTAGAAATTTGTCAGTAGAAAATCGCATACAAAAGGCAATTGAATTCAATGTTTGTATAAATTGCTTACGCTTTGGACATAATTAAAAAAAATTTAGATTTTCACATTGCAAATATTGCAAAACAAAGCACAATACGCTTTTGCATTTGGAAAGTAACGAGCCCAAACTTGCTTCCGATCCATTGCCTTCTGCCATGCCTTCTGCATTGCCTTCTGCTTCGCCTTCTTCAAATGTTGTGCTTTCAGCCAATTCCATGCAGCTTGCTACTTCTGCGCATGTTTTACTGTCCACAGCTATGGTGAACGTGACTGGCGTGACGGGTAAGAAGTACACTGCGCGCCTACTGCTGGACAACGGCAGTACGGCGAACTTTGTTACGCAAAGCTTATCAGAGACGCTGGGTTTGTTACGTCGCGGTACGAGCACCAAGGTAACGGGTATTAATAATCATATATCCACCAGTACACAGTCTTGTCACCTCTCAATAGAGTCTTTATGCTGTGCCTTTACTCTAGATATCGAGTGTCACATTTTGCCTGAAATCACAAAGGACCGTCTTCATTCGTGCATATCAATCACGTCCCTATTCCTTCAGGTATTAAGCTTGCAGACCCGAACTTTAACGTTCCGTCGGTCGTAGACATCCTGGTAGGGGCTGAAGTTTTCTGGAATGTCTTAGGTAGCAAAACAATAGACTTAGGGAAAAACCTACCTAAATTATGCGAGACCAAGTTAGGATGGTTAGTTTCAGGTAGTATTTCGCACCAATCATGTTTTTCCGCTAATCATTTTTGCCATCATTCCAACGTCACTCCTGACCTCACTCAATTTTGGGAGCTTGACAACGTCGCTTCAAAACATTCACTCTCACTTGAGGAAAGAATGTGTGAGCAATCTTTTGCTCAAACCACGGTTCGAAATGATCGTGGGGGATTCGTCGTCACTATGCCACTAAAGGGGGATCCTTGTACAGTCAGGCATCAATTTTGCATAAGCATATTAAAGTTCAAATCGCTGTGATAATACCGGCCGCCTCGCGCCGCAGGCCACATCTGTGTGTGTGTCGAACACGCACTGGCTAGCGTCGAATGAAACAAAACATATCGTCGCTTTTACGCACACGGTACTACGTAAAATTACGCATGACCTTGGTAGATTGATACTACTACTAAAATTCACTTCATCACAGCAAGTATAGATAGCTGGTAACGTAACCTAATGGTTTAGCAAACGTGAAAGTCTGGGTTCCAATCTCGAGATGACTTGTTATTTTTCTTTTCAACAATTATCTTTTTCGTTTTTTTATTTGTTATTCAATAGAGATAATAAACGAGAATAATAATGTAAAAAATTTTATGTTTTTATTATTATATTGTTATGCTTATGTTATATGGGGTTAAAAATAAAAATGTTTTATACTTAAGTGTTTTCAAAATGTTTATTCGTTATAAACAGTCGTATTAATTAGAACTTATTGCGGTTATAGCTTAAGTATTCATTTTCATTATGAAAAGAAGATTGAAACTAAACCTCAAAATAATCCTTATTACGGATATGACACAATTTTATTTTAATATTACTAAAATCAATTCATAACTTAATACTTTGTAAAAACGTTCTTGTTTATGATTTCCAATCAAATATTATGTTTTTGAGCTGGTTTTCGCTTGCACGGCGAACGCTTCGTAAACACTTGTCGAATAATTCGGCAAAATATCTTGTTGGTATGAAACCACTTGTTTCATATTCACTGACCAGCTGGGCCTTCCACTTCTCTTTCGACTGGCATGGCTACCCACTTCCTTATATCTTTTGACCCTCCGACTCACAGTTGGTAATTTCTCTAAAACAAAAAAGGAATACTGTTAGGCAACTAGCAAAATTATAAAATATTATTACTATTTTGAAACAAAATTATTTTGAAAATAGAAATGTTACAAAATGATTATATTATAATTATTATGCTTAATTTTATATTCATCATTCCAAAAGTAAATAAGTAAACTTTAGGATTTTTTTTTCTATTTAGGGCTTATGGTAAATATAAAACGTTTAAAAAAATAACTACAAGGATCATCAGTTACCTATACTTTAATTAGATAATTAATGTTCGATAAAATAATTAAATCATATATAATACTCACAGTCAGTCCGGTTTCATCAAATATTTGTCATAAAATATTAAGTCCATGTTTACGCAGCGCAATAATATCCGATTTCATCTCAATATTTAAATTTGCTTGCATTTCAAAATGAACTACAACACCGCTAATAGATTAAACACACTTCACTAACCCACAATATCAAATTATCAAAGAAGCAACAACATTCTATTTAGTCGGGGACTAGCGGTGAATGAGCCGTAAGTTAAGCATCTATCTACCTTATATTTTATTTATTTAGATTTCTGTGGGTATAATCATAAAGTTTTACGAACTATGTGAACAAGACGAACATGACACGGAACTATATTCGAGTAATATGCGAGTGTGTGTGTCTAATTACTCATTAAAAGAAGGTCGTAAGTCAAACTAAACGTCAAGCTATTGCTTTGAGACTTTGCCTATGGACTTTTGGAGCCTACTGTACATTAGGTCATTCTTTTAGGAATGCTAGAATGTTGAACGACGATTTAAACGCGATCCATTATTTCATAAAAAATATAATGAGTTCATGAAAGAATATGAGAGCTTAGGTCATATGACGTTAGACTCAGACTGTACTCCATCACCAGAAAACTCCATGAGTACATATTACATTCCGCATCATGGAGTCATTCGCAGTTCTAGCACCACTACACAACTACGCGTAGTATTCGACGCATCAGCTTACCAGTTCGGGGGTGTCACTTAACGACATTCAGATGGTCGGTCCCGTAGTTCAAGACGATCTGTTTTCTATTTTAACACGTTTTCGTCAGCATAGGTACGTGGTCTCAGGTGACGTGGAAAAAATGTACAGGGCCATAGAGTTAAATCCAGTCTAACGACCTCTTCAAAAAATAATTTTCAGGTTTGAACCTTCAGAACCTCTTAGGACCTATACTTTAAATACGGTTACCTATGGTACCGCTTCTGCTCCCTATTTAGCCACTAAGTGTCTGGTAAGTTTGGCTGATAACATTGAGGATAGTCGTGTCCAATGTGCCATACGACGTGACTTCTACGTCGATGACTTTCTTAGTGGAGGGGATACCATAGCTGAAACTGTAGACATTTCTAAAAAGGTACATTCGGTTCTATCATC
Source organism: Hydraecia micacea (assembly GCA_914767645.1). Lineage (NCBI taxonomy): Eukaryota > Metazoa > Arthropoda > Insecta > Lepidoptera > Noctuidae > Hydraecia > Hydraecia micacea. Next base: position 16,073,208 of record OU611775.1, read on the forward strand.
TGCAAAATTCAATTTACGTAAATGGCGGTCTAACAATTCTCAAATTCTTAAAGAAATTACACATAGTAACGAGTTACATAATACTTTACATTTTTCTGAGCAAGGTCCAAACTTATCTCAATCTAAGACTTTAGGTCTTAACTGGGTTTGTAACTCAGATTCACTTACTTAAACTATAAATATCACCTCCACTACTAAAGTCACCAAACGTCATGTCTTTTCTGTTATCAGTCAAATCTTTGACCCACTAGGCCTCGTAGGTCCGTGCGTCGTCGAAGCAAAAATAATCATGCAGCGTCTATGGCTTGATAAGTTTGACTGGGATGACGAAGTATCGCACGAAGTCAGAAACATTTGGTCTACATTTGAAGGCACAATAACAGCATTAAACACCTTAAAAATTCCTCGTTGGGTTTTGCGTGAAGGCTCTATTACGCATGAAGTACACGTCTTTACCGAGGGTGCGCCAAAGTTCACCTAAATTTTCAACTCCGATAATTGGAAATCCGAAAATGTTCTTCCTAACATTTTTCATCCTAACAATCACAATTCCTAACTACTCTGTCTCTAATGTTCATAATTCCGAAGCATTCAACTTCATAATGTCAGTAGCAATAAACATCTATTATACTTTTATTTGTTTTCCTATATTTTCTCAACATAACCATCTATTACACTATTATTCAAAGTCATATCTTTTTTTTTATAGCGGTGTGTACCTGCAAAGATAATTATTGGTTTAGGTTAGGTTAGAACTGTGACCACAACGCACGAGCCGAGCGAGCGAAGCGAGCGTGCCGCGGCAGCGGCCGGCGAAGTGCCAGAACCGAATCGGTCCTATAATTATTGGTTTAGGTACGGTTAAAACTGCGGTAATTATGTTTAGGGATAAAAGCGTTATGATAAAAAACAGTAGGCGTTTAAATATATTTACATTAATGATATTATTAATTACAATTTTCGGAAACATGAGTGTTATGAACATCGCCGGTAGCACTACAAATAGTATGAATGAAAACTTTAGGATGAAACATTTTAGGAAGAGTGATCATTCGGATTACAAATCATTAGGAAGAACAATTTCGGGTAAAGAACTTTAGGTGAGCCAATATGGACCCCTTTACCGATGCGTCCGAGAGGGCGTATGGCGCTTGTGTGTACATTCGGTCTTGTAATGGTAGTGGATCCATAGGCGTACAACTTCTAGTCTCTAGAAATCGAGTAGCGCCCATCAAACCAACGACGATACCGAGGCTTGAACTTTGTGGAGCTTTGTTGGGTGCAAGGCTGTGTACTAAGGTTCAGGAATCGCTTACCATGCCCATTCATAAATGTAGAATCTGGTGCGACTCAACCATAGTCCTGGGTTGGCTCTCTACTCCTCCTAATCAACTGAAACCTTTTGTCAGAAATAGAGTCAACGAGATACAGGAAAGTATTTGTGGTCATACCTGGAGCTACGTACCGTCAAAGGACAACCCGGCGGACCTTGTTTCCCGTGGTCTCAGGGCCGACGTTATCATAGACACACCTCTGTGGTGGTCTGGACCCTCATTATTACAGCATAGTGAAAATGAGTGGCCCAGCATGCCAAACAACGGGAAAGACAATCTGCCGGAAGTAGTGACTCATTTCATTGGTAGTGATAGTAACAAACATTCATTAAGTAATTATCATTCAGACATAAACATTCATTCATCAATCATTCATGATTTATTAGTAAAGTATTCTAGCTTAACAAAAATTCAAAATATATTTACATATGTAAAGATACGGACATAAGTGGAGTAGCAATTTCACAAAGCAATAGATTGACACTTTGGTTTTACTTACGACCTTCTTTTAATTAGTAATTTCTCTACTATAGACACACACACTTACATTCATTTGCAACTGATTGTATTTCATAAATTCAACCGCTACGGTATATGGCATGATAGCCTAGCGGTTATCATATTAGGGTAAGTGCGTTCTGCGTAGCGATCCGTGAGTTCGAATCTCACGCGCGATGATAGTTTTTTTAATGTTTTAATAATTACTTCGAATAATCACGCTTTTGACTATAATATTTCCTTGTCATGTTCGTCTTGTGCGCTTAATTCGTAAAACTTTATGATTATACCCACAGATATCTAAATAAATAAATTATAAGGTAGACAGGTAAGTTATACGAGTCATTCACCGCGATTAAATAGAACGTTGTTGGTTGGTTGTTTATTGGCGACGTGTGTCTGTGTTCTATCTATTAGCCGTGTTGTAGTTCCTTTTTAAATGCAGAATATTGAAACTAAAGCGAATATGATTGCGCTGCGTAAAAGTGGACTTAATATAACACAAATATCTTATGAAACCGAACTTAATGTGAGTATTATGAATATGAGTTAATTATTTTTTCAAACATTTATTTTATTAAAATAGAACTGCTGATCCTTGTAGTTATTTTTTGAAACGTATTATAAGGTCTAAATAGATAAAAAAAATATAATTTCGAAGTCCTAGATTTTAAATGATGATTATCTTATATGTAACATTTCTATTTTCATTATAATTTTGTTTCTAAATCGTAGGTAATACTTATTCGTATTTTGCTAGTAGCCTAACAGTACTTCTTTTTTGTTTTAGAGAAATTACCTTCTGTGTGTCGGAGGGTCACTAAATAAGGAAGAGGGTAGCCTTGCCAGTTGAAAGCGACTGGTTATATACCAACGAGATATTTTGCCGAATTATTATTCGACACGTCTTTACGAACCGTTCGCCGTGCAAACGAAAACCAGCTCAAAAACCATAGTTGATTGAAAATCATAAACAAGAACGTTTACATTTTGCGATACAGCGATGGAAAGCAAGGAATTAGAAAAAAAAAAAAAAAAAAAAATAGTAAATAATAATAAAATTATATTGTAGCATATTCGGAATAAGGATTATTTTGAGGTTTAGTTTCAATATTCTTTTCGTAATGAAAATGAATACTTAAGCTATAACCACAATAAGTCCTAAACTAGAAGTTTATTTATACTTTATAAAATTATAACGAATAAACATTTTGTAAATCACTTATAAAAGATTTTTATTCTTAACCCCATATTTCACTAACTATATAATAATAAAAACAATTATTACATTATTATTCTCCTTTATTAATTTATCGAATAATAAAAGAACAGATGAAGATAATTGTTGAAAAGAAAAAAAAATCCCATATCGAGATTAGAACCTAGTGTTTCTTTATCCTATACGTTACACTATGAGCTATTTGAACTTATTAGAACACTGTCTATTTTAGCAATCGTATGAACCGCCCAAGGTCATACGTAATTATACGCTGCGTGTGTGAAAAAGCTACCTATATGTTTTTGTTTCGCTCGACACCAGTGTATAAATTCGAGCGGTGCGTTCTGTGTTAATACACGTATACATACATATTAGTTACGGGTACGGCTTGTACTGCGCGTTCACAGCAAAACAATCCTTACCGTGCTACTCCACTTTTGTCCTTAGACTGTACAACGCTTTATTTACAATGTAAAAAATAAAAATAAATTGCATGGTAATTTCTCTACAATAGAACTAGAAAACTCATTAAATATAATTATTCATCATTCACAGCTTGAAATGTTTCCAGAAGAGTATAATTTGTTAAAGTCTGGACAAAAATTACCACGCAAAAGTAGATTGCTTCCTCTGACACCGTTCATTGACAATCATAACCTCATTCTCGTGGGCGGGAGGCTCGATAACTCCCCCTACGATTTTAGTGTGAAACATCCTATTGTTTTATGCAGTAAGCACATACTTACAAAACTCATATTTCAAATGCAACATTTACAGCTTGTACATGCTGGTCCACAGTTGTTATTGTCACATATACGACAAACTTATTGGCCTCTAGGTGGCAGAAACTTATCTAGATTTGTCGTGAATAAATGTCTTAAATGTTTCCGACATAAGGCTCAGAACGTACAGCCTATAATGGGCCAATTGCTCAAGAACAAATCTTGAGTTTCCTTTTTTACATAGTTATGTTGACTATGCTGGGCCAGTATTAGTGGCCAATCGTAAAGGCCGAGGATGCAAACTTACAAAATCATATATGTGCATCTTTGTTTGCTCGGCAGTGAAAGCCGTACATTTGGAGCTCGTCACCGACCTCACCACTGAGGCCTACATGGCTGCTCTAAATCGTTTCGTGGCGCGTCGTGGCAAACCTCGAAGCATCACGTCCGATAACGGGACTAACTTTGTAGGCGCATCAAACGAGATGTATAGGTTCTTGCAATCATCAAATGTTGCATCTGAAATGGCGCAGCATGATATCGAATTTATTTTCACGCCTGCACACAGCCCTCATTAATTCATTGGCTGAAGCTGCTGTAAAATCTTGTAAGCATCATTTAAAACGGCTACTGCATCTTACTCATTTCAACTTCGAAGAGATGGCTACCTGTCTCACTCACATAGAGGCGGTCCTTAACTCACGCCCTCTTACTCCTCTTTCTTCAGACCCTAACGATTTTTCGGCACTCACTCCCTTCCACTTCCTAATTAAACGGCCATTCTTATCAGTAGGTACCACATCCTCAGGTGACTGAAGCCAGCATCACGCGGTTGGACCGCTGGAAGAGAATCCAGCACATCAGACAGCATTTCTGGCGACGGTTCCATAATGAGTACACTTCTCTGCTGCAGGCAAAATCCAAGTGGTTTCATTCCAGAGGTGAAGTGAAGCCGGGGTCCTTAGTCCTGATAAAGGACAAAACAACGCCACCTCTGCTCTGGTCCCTGGGCCGGATCACGAAGACCTATCCCGGCGTCGACGGGGTCACGAGAGTGGCCGAACTGAAGACGAAGCGGGGCACCATTCGTCGTGCCTTCAACTGCATCTGCCCCCTTCCAGTCGAAAATTGAAGACTTCCCTTCAACCCGGGGAATATGTCGGCGCATCACATATGCGCGTGATTGACCGAGGGGACGGCGCGGGGCGTCGGGGTACCGAACCCGGTACGCGACGGCCGCTGCGTGCCCTTCACTCCACTCAGCTTACAGACGCGCTCGACCACGGGCATTTCATTGTTTCTCTTTTTATATTGATTAGTGTAAATTACGGTATTACACCTATTTTGATACAGTCCACTACTCTTTTATTATAAAGTCCCGATTGAGCCCTTTCAATTCCCTTATGAAAACAGTAAGTATTTTATTTACTTAAAAATTAAAACAAAAGTAAATCAAAAGTCATTTATTCAAATTAGGTTGAGGATCAGCACTTTTCGAACGTCAAAATTACAAAAGACAGTCCCCTAAATCGTCAGCCCTTCACCACTTCCTAGTGCTTTCGCTGGGAAGAAGTGGCGCAACAAACTCCCCAGCAGGCAGCAGCACAGCTGTTTGTTCACATAGAAAATACTTCATTGTATACAATACTATACTCCATAGGTTTAGGTAGCTAAATAAAGGTAAACAAAAAAACCACGTGAATTTGTTAACCGACTAAACGTAATACCAGTCTATTCAGTTGTCATGCTACGTCACAATTGTATTCTTCAATATAGCAACATTAAAATTCATTAAAAAAGTTACTAAATTGAAGAGTACAACTGTGACGTAGCATGACAACTGAATAGACTGGTGTTATGGAGAAATTGGCCGTAAGTCGATTTGTCACAAAAAAAAACCGTCACCTTGAATAAAAAATTGGATGGTATATTCGTAAACACCACCCTAAACACCTCCACAATTGATACCAAAGTTGATTTTTTATTTAAAAAATACACCCGCCATCATGAATAAAAAATGGATGTTATATTCGTAATCGTCACCCCCAAAAACCCTAAAATCGACTAGTAATAACGAATGTCAAAAAAAAATATTTCCATTATTTTAATTTGATTATAAAATAATAAGATAAATATTTATACAATCTTTATCCGTCATCTACATCCACTAAACAAATAAATTAAAAGTAAAAGAACTTTTTTAAAAACAAGCTTTTAGGTAAATGCGCTAAAAAGAATCAAATAAACTTTTCCTTTAAAACTTTTCCTATCAACTTATAACGTCATTACGATATCATCATCGTCATTATGATATAAAAGCTTGTCGCGAGATTTAAGTACTCGTATTTACTTAGTTTGAAAATTTTAAAAATTATAATCAATCAGATCAAGTTATTTAATTTATTTGTTTATCTACACTGGTAAATCTCGGGACAAGCTTTTATATCATATAAATTGTGACGCATAAGTAAAAGTTTCATTTGATACCCATATTGTAGGAAAGCATAAAAAACTTAGTCCGCTATCTTTAGAAGTCCGCCATATTGCATTTAGAGTGACGTCACATTATTTTCGAGTTATTCTCAGCAAGCCCTTTCATTTGATACCCATATTGTAAAGTTAATTAAAAATAACTAGTCCGCCATGTTGGGTGTTCTGCCATGTTGGATTTAGAATGACGTCACTTTATTTTTCTTGTCATTCTCAGAGAGTCCTTTCATTTGATAGGTACCCATATTGTAGGAGTGCATTAAAAATAACTAGTCCGCCATATTGGATTTAAAGTGACGTCACTTCATTTTTCGAGTTATTCTCAGCAAGCCCTTTCATTTGATTTCCATTTTGTAAGAGTGCATTAAAATAACTAGTCCGCCATCTTGGGTGTTCCGCCATTTTGGATTTAGAATGACGTCATATAGCTAACCATGTATTGTCATCCAAACTAAACGTGTATACAAAATTTCAGCTCAATCGGTTGAAGATATCTGCTTCAAAATTGAGTTGCAAGAGTCCACCCGAACAAACATAGTTACATACATACATAATGTATACATTGCAAGTTAAATAAAAGCTTGTAAAAATTACAACTAAGTATTTATTTCTAAAACGAATTCCAATAATCGTACTTAATTTTATTTCGGTCCGAAAAAGTATCAACTTCGTCCAACCTCAGTACACAACTCGGAACTCACTTTTTTACGTAATTATTTTTTGCGAGAATGCGACTCAGACTTGCTCCCACGAGCGCTTCTGAGCGCGGAATGACCAACCGCAAGTGTCCGCGGGTAGACAATGTATGGAGAAATTTGAGAGTTTTTCTTATTTATCTCATAAATGGAAAAGTTATTTATGTATCTACAAAATATTTACCTTGCCGTATAGAGGACTATATAAGCAACAATATCTTTTTATTTTTAAATTAAAATATGCAGTGGATTTTGCTATATTGGTTCATATTCCAACCCCTTTTTATTTATTTTTTTGCGATTATTGTGATGGTAAAAACGTATTTGTGTGAAAATTTTGTATGGGGCTATTTAATTGTTATGGAGCCATTCTGGAGATGAATATATTATCATTAATTTGAAACCAAGATATCCTTGCAGTTGTGACCCCAAGTTCATTAAAATGGTACCTGAAAAGCACCGTTATTCGTGGAAAAATGTGATAGCGTCCTTAAACACTGTTATAATGAGCAAGTTTTGATCTCGAAAATAACATTTAAAACTTATGAAAAATATAGGAGGATTAGGGGAACAAAGGATTGGCGAAAAGATTGACTCACCAACTGGCGGCGACTCCCATACTCGATGATTTCTGCACTCACTCGACACAAAAGAATATTTCTTTGGTTCGAAGGATTTCCTCTGCTTTCGTAGATTTTAGGCGTAAAATTTTTTTGGCCGAATTTGGACGCCGGAAAATCGCGAAAACTACAGATTTCTAGGAGAAAATCCTATCGGCTGCGCCACTTTTGGTCTCGGAGCGTGAGAAACCTTTGTACTAGTAAAATTAACTACTCAGGATTTTTACTGAGGATAAAAAAATGAAAATACATACTGCCGATTTGGAGGCCAGTTTTATTCTGAATTGCAATGCATGCATGGCTCATCCGGTGGGCACAGACCGCTGAGCTTCAAACTCAAACTCAACTCGAAACTCAAAGGATTTATTTCAATTAAACCAATTACAGGCACTTTTGAATTGTCAAGGGATCGGTCAGTCAGAAAGATGAAGCTAGTTGCCCATTCCAAAGCGTAGGTACCTATGGAGAAGAACGGGCAAGAAACTCCATGGACACTCTTTTAAATCAAAAGAATATGTTTACAAAGTCTTGATTACATCATTCATGTTAAAAATTATGCATGTGAAAACGATGCAGAACGTTAAAAGCGTCCATAATGAAAAGTCGAGAAAAAAAAAGCAATTAAAATATTAAATTAAATTAAAATAAGCCATGGCAGCAAAGAGATGACCAGTCCCCACTGACGGCGCCCGTTCACGAACATGACGCATGTATTAGCACCATTCAGCTCAACCATTTTGAAGGGAGCTAAATGATCCAACACATGCGCCACCATCAGCGAGACATTTGAGTGAGCATGACATACTCTCAGCTGCCAGAGCACATTCAAGTCAATGAAAGTCGTACCCAGTAAATGAAAGCTTTATAGTATGTACAGACGCCAGCACATCAACCTACTACAATCTGTCAGATTTCTGTAATAGATTTTCAACTTTATCGCTAAAGTATAAGGTTCAATGTTGATTGGGAAAATTTGACAGTTAGGTGTAGGTTGATGTGCTGGCGTCTGTACATAATACTCACACATGTGCTATGTGAGATTGAATTTATATAATGCAATAATAGTATTTTAAAATCTTCAGCAGCTCCAACAGTATTTTCCAATGCTATAATCAATTTATTTGTGCGTCCTTATGGAGCAGGACCAGCATTTATTAGGACCAGTATTAATAATAATATTAAACAACTTAAGAAGTTATGGAGTCACTCAATGGAATCAAATGGAATCAATCAAAACAACTGTAGCCACCTCAAAAAAACCAGAGCATAGTCTGCCTCATTTCTGTAGCGACCCTGAATCTATCAACCACCACTTTTTGGATGTGCCTGGCAGTGGGAAGGTCACTACTGCAGATTTCACTTATTTTGAGCATCATAGACATAGTAACAATCATTTCCAGCTTGAGCCGGTCCAGCAGGATGCAGTGCTGAGGATCTTGCGCAGTCTTAAGTCCAATGCGCAGGGCTCGGACCAAATTTCTCTGGAGATGCTGATGTTGACACTTCCTAGAACACTTGCAGTGATCACAGCTATCATCAACAGATCCATAGTCGACTCCTCTTTCCCTGATCTGTGGAAAATGGCAATAGTTAGACCGATCCCAAAAGTGCCTAATCCCACTACAGTAAAAAACCTCCGACCAATAAGCCTACTTCCATGTCTGTCCAAGATTTTAGAAAGGGTTATCTCTGACCAATTAAGGGCATATCTTGAGCAACACAGTATTGCCACTAGCTCAATCCGGTTTTCTTAGGGCCCATAGCACAGCAACAGCACTCCTGGATGTTGTCGGTAACATTCTAGAAGCCAGAGACCTGAGTATGGGATCCCTGCTCGTTCTGCTGGGCTTTTCACGTGCTTTCGACTCAATTAACACGTCACTTCTGCTATCCAAGCTGTCTTACTATGGGTGTGAAACCGAAACCCTTAAATGGTTTGAGAGTTACCTCAGCAATCGATCTCAGTTTGTCCAGGTGACTAGTGACAGCGGAGATACCATGTCCTCTAGTCCAAAGCGTGTGGACAGATCGATCCTAGGCCCGCTTCTTTTCATCCTGTACAGTGCTGACATTATTAACTGTCTGATCAACACCAAGTTCCACCTTTATGCTGACGATCTGCAGTTGTACCTCTCCTTCCGGTCCCAGGATATACCTGAAACAGTAAAAAAAATAAATGAAGATTTGGAAAGGATCTTAGCCTGGTCCACAAGAAACTCCCTGGTCCTGAATCCTAGTAAGTCCAAGTATATTGTGATGGGATCTAGGGATTTCCTGAACAAAATGCTTGCTTGCAACCTGGACATCAGGATTGATGGATGTGGCGTGGAAAGGGTTCTGGAAGCTCGTAATCTAGGTGTAGTATTTGACGGGCAGCTGCATTTTGAAACACACATATTGGAGGCCGTGCGCAACTGCTTCTACCGACTCAAGGTCTTGTATCGTATCCGTCCCTACAAAGTGTGGATATGCGTGTCATGCTGTGCGAGTCACTTGTTCTATCCAAGCTGAATTACGCTGACACTGTGTATGGGGCATGTATTCTCGGTAGAAGTGAAAGACTGATACAGCGGGTCCAAAATGCTTGTGCAAGATTCTGCTACAATGTCCCACCACGGTCCCACATCACTCCATTTCTGAATAAGGGTAATTTCATGAGAATGTCGGCACGCAGAAAGCTTCACCTGGCTACCCTACTCTTTGGCACAATTCTTACAAAGAAACCAGAATATTTATATAAGGTGCTATAAAAATATCTGCCACGGCTTTAATGGGAGGTAGTATTGTATTTATAGATTACAATAGTGAAGAACTTTCGTACCCCGGAACAGTTAATTCAATTTGAGAAAATAAAGTAGTTAAATTAACATTGACTCTATTCTGCATAACGTGGTTCACAAATTACGCGCGATGTGTCGCTTCGTTAATGAAAACATCTGCTATCTCTTTCCATCTGTTCAATGAATGAAAACTGATATCAGCTGACTAGTTCGTCATTACCTAATCTACTAGGTATGCAATAATACGCCAAGTGTTTTAAAAGTGCAATTACTTACCAGCTACCGCATTCTTCCAAAAAACTGACGTAAATAAGATGATAAACTTCCCATCACACTTAAAACAGGCTTTGGACTGTCAAGTTAGTGTAAGAATCGCAATTTTTTTCTTATTATTTTTAAACAATAGGTACTTTGATTAATATCAAATAACGATAAATTACAGTAACTTGGCGTGTTTAAAAGTTAATCATCTTATTTACAACAATTGCGCCGTATTTACAGTTATTTACACACTCCCTACCTACTTATCTACAAAACTGTTGCACAAGTCCGCCTTCGCGTTGCACACAAATGTAGGCACGCTTACGTACATGTCTCTTCACTTTATTTAATGTGTCCGTTTCACTTTTTACTTGCCTAAATGCGCGTTTGATGCGCCTTTTTAGTTCTTCCACACTTCTAATGTCATGTCCGGTTTGACCGTACACAAGGTCCTTAGTAAGCGCAGATACGTGTCTCCGTTCAGTCTGTCCAAGAACACTGGACCTAGAATTCTGTTGCCGAGTATCCCGGCCCACATATTAACACTAAACCGAGTCTGAAAGTGGTCAGGCCGCACAACACGAGGATTCGCCTCAGTCCAATAATGCGCATTTTTAATGAAAGCGCGCGCGATATTCCCGTCAAAACTAACTTCCGAGCGGGCGGGGGGCGACTGGCGAGCGCGAGCTGGCGCGTGCGACGAACGGGGTAGTGCGGGTGAGGGTGGGGGCGCGCCACGGCGGCATTGTTTGATAAGAATGGCAACAGTGTATTCAATGAACGTCACCGGTGTTTTTGAATTGAATTCAGTGCGGTGTGGCAACAGCTCTACGGGATGGTTTTATACCAATAAATCAATTCAAATTTATACGTACTTTTTTTTGTATGAAAAAAAATATGACAAATAATCAATAATTTATCTTTACTATTGTAATCTATAAACACAATACTGTCTCCCATTGCAGCCGTGGCAGATATTTTTATAGCACCTTATATAATAAACTGTCTTGGTCACGCGATGTTAACAAAATTAAAACTAGGGCATCTTCTTACCTCATGTTAGCCTCATCGCATAGAACTGCTGCATTCCGTGGTAGTTTCAAATTCACTGCCTCCCGTTGCTGGAACGACTTGCCACCTCCTTTTCGTGCTATAAAGACAGTTGGTACTTTCAGGCAAAAATTTAAACAGCATTTACTACAGCTTCAAAAAGATACCAAACTTTGAACTTACCCTTGATGTGCACGCAGCTAGCAATGGTGGTTCGAGCGCTTGGCAGCGAATTTTTCACTGGGCAGGTGCAGCAGTTGTTTCGCATCTTGTTTTTGTTTTATGTTCAATAAGTACATGTTCGATAATTAATGAATTTTATTGTTTATTCCGCACTTTTAATGGCGGCATCAGAAAAATTGTTGATGCTGGCCTACACAATGTTTTGTTTCGTTGTCACTTGTTTCTTGTAAAATTTGTAACTCCGTAACACTCATCATTACTTTATTTCTCCATTTCATCCATACCGTTAATTGATTGCCACTTTCCACTGTAAGGCTGTTCCACCGGACAGCCGTAATGTTATTTATTTTATTCATGATGCCGGAGGGTCGGCGCCATACTTTACTCTATGGTCGGCGCCTGCGACCCCTTACTTGTCACAGGAATGCCACAGACACACAAGAGTGCCTCTGAGACTCAAGGCATAGACAAGTAATGAGGTTACGTCTGGCGCGGATTAAACTTTTCGACGCCCATCTATATAATACGCGATGTGTCCTCCAGCGCCACGCTACAAATGTATAACGTATCTATAGTAAAAGGTAGGGATGGGATTAATGTCCTGTCGACAAATAATATATAAGTTGAAATTAATGTTTATTCACCTATTTACGAAGCTAAATAAAAACTGATACCGTATTTTCAATTTTGTTTTATTTCATAAAAAAAACAAAATGAAAACCTGGATATATTTCCCATAATAAAAGAAAAGAATTGTAAATTTACTAGACGTGTGTTCTAGAAGGCACATCCCTATTTGTCTCCAAATGGAATCCTTCTACTTCATATCAAGTCGTTGGCGCTCGAGGCACGTCAAAATCCTTTCTGATATAAGGATGTCTAGATGTCGATGTCTATCGTATTTTTCTTTTTACCGACTTCACAAAAAGGAGGAGGTACTATGTTCGGCTGTTTGTTTTTTTTTTTTTTTTGTATGTTTGTTCATCGAATACTCCGCCAATTGTCGCCGGATTTTCAAAATTCTTTTTTTGTTCGAAAGTAGATAGTTCTGAGGTGGTCCCACTGTCACCAAGTTAGGATCTGATGATGGGATCTTAGAGAAATCGAGGGCAACCCTCAAATTTTATAGGCTCACTTATTGTTTTTCGCATATTTTATGAAGTATCTTGTGTATTTGCGTATGGTTGTCACCATCTCAGGTAGCTGGGCTGATGATGGAAGGTACAACTCCTTAACAGTAAGAACTTACTCGAACAGGCAAGGACTGTTTTAGTAAATTGTTTTGATGTTTGATAGGGCATTTGCCACATTTGGTCTCATGATCATCAAGTCATGACCTGATGCTGCAGTCAGGATAGTCTGCAGAGTACCTAACTCCTCGACCACTAACAGCAGATATATCGTGTTTAGGCTCATTGAAAAGGGCTCGATGTGTGGATAAACGTACTGTTAATGAGGAACACCGAAGTACATAGAGACCTGATGCTGAAGCCAGGAGCATCAGAAAAAGTACAAACCTTGAAATTACAGCACCGTAGTCGTGTTTGGGTTCATTTTAAACAGGACTAAATTTTAAGTTCAATGCAATGTTGACATAAGTTTGGCCTGATGCTGCAGCCAGGATTATCAGCATCTAGTCTAATTAATGAATAAGGTATGCTTCAGAGGTGGTCCCATATAAATTTTATGAACTTTGCTTGGATAGTTTTGGAATTAGCTTCAACAATACGTTTGTTTGCCACTTAGTTTATATTGATGATGTTTATCTTCCTGTCACTAATATTCACATAGCAAGTAGTGTTATATGAATTTGTATTATGGGGTAGGTACAACTAAAAAGCGAAAAATAAAAACTTTTTTACAAAAAAAAACAACCGACTTCCAAAAAAAAACACTACACAGTGAAAAATAACTTTAATTTCGGAAGTCGGTGTCAAAAAAACGAAAATGTGGAACCAACGACACCGACTTCCGAAATTAAAGTTATTTTTCACTTTGTAGTGTTTTTTTTTTGGAAGTCTGTTGTTTTTTTTGTAAAAAAGTTTTTTTCTATCACTATGGTCGAGTTACTCAACCGATTCATGCATAATTTATTTCGTTTATTTACAACAAATAGAACCAAATACAATCAATACAAGCTAGATACGTGGTTTTCTACGTGTTTTTTTTTTTTTTTTATTAAAATGGAGGGTGACTGTTTTACGCAGATGTTACAGATCTTTTTTTTTAATGGTAGGTATAGGTGTCGCAAAATACTAGAAATGATTTTTCTTGTTTTTAGAAACTAATAGAAAACGAAAGTACATTCCTGAAACGGAAGTTGACGACTTAACGGAATGTCAAGGCGACGAACTATTTCAAAATTCTGATTATTCACAAACTTTTTCTTATGATGAATCTACTCAAAAAGAAACAAGATTCAAGGAATGTGGTACATGCACAGAAGCAGTAGAAATGAAAAAGGATTCAGTACCCACTGTCATGGATGTGCATGGATGCAATCATTTCGGACAGTTTGTATCGAATGAATTATTAAGGTTCGATGTTGATCAAAGATCCTCTGTAATTATATCAAATTCTGATTCAGACTCCACACCTTGTAAAACTCGCAATAATTTGTCATATTCACCGTCACTTATTTTTTTTTAAGAACACGTGCGCCAACACAAGATGTAAACATTGCACTACACTACAATGCACAATGTCACTATGACCTTGAAACCCAAAATCAAAATCAAAATCAAAATATTTTTATTTCAGATAAACCAACATGGGCACTTATGAAACGTCAGAAGCTAGGTGCACGGTTCCAATTGGTCGTTTCCTATGGAGAAGAACCGGCAAGAAACTCCATGGTTACTCTTTTAAAAATAATTGGTTTTTACAATGTTTTCGAGTTACAGTAGGTATGGGAGGACAGCGTAGGCCTGTCAACAAGTACCAGGTACTTGATAAAATAAAAAATGGTCTACAGATCTAAAGTCTACAAGGCTTACAAAGTCCTCACATTTACAAAATAAGGATGTATCAAAAGGATAAACAAAATATAAAAATCTACTAAAACCAAGAGATATGATTGCCATTTCAACTAAGAAAGAGGTGAAAAATTAAAATTGTCTGTCTATAATGTCAAATAATAAAAAGATTATGTCATAGAAGTATGTACAAATAAAAAATAAACATCGTAATTTGAGAGCAGTTAATAGACATTTACGTAGAACTTATGCCGTCAAAGAGGTGCCAGGGAAGCCACATGTGCAGAAGGAATTATTGCCAAACTACCTTGTCTTCAACGTAGTCTTTAATCTTATAATATGCTTTTTTGATAAGGACTCGTTTGATGAGGGTTTTGAACTTTCCATCGCTAAATTCTGTAACCGACTTTGGCAACTTGTTATAAAAACGGATGCTGTTTACAAGAAATGACTTGCTAGTTTTAGTTAGTCTAAATTTAAGTATCACAATTTCATTTTTACTGCGTGTATTTATATTATGGAAATCGCTTCTTATTTTGAAAAGTCCTAAGTTTTTGCGAACATACAAAATACTTTCTAAAATGTAAAGAGAAGGCAGAGTTAGTATATCAATTTCTTTAAATTTGTTTCTAAGAGACTCGCGAGGACCCATTTTATATATTGGGAAATATGCAAAGTATACTAACCTAGCTGTGGCTATATCTGTCAACTGCCTTATTTTTCTTACTGCATATGCAGCTGAACTTAATCTACCTGAAAGAGCTCTAATGTGTGCGCCCCATTGTAATTTTGAATCTAAAGTAATTCCCAGAAATACAGTTTCCGTAATAGCATCTAGTTTTTTGCCATCAAGTTTTAAATTCAGATCCACTTGAGGTACATTTGGTAATGAGAACTTAAGGCGCGACTTGTCGAAATTTCTCCATACAAACTTCGGGAGAATATTACTCCACTGTTTGACATTGTACATCCAAAGTTAAACATTGTATCGTTTTGTCTTATTATTAATTGTGTCTGTACGGAAACAGAATAGTAAAATAATAAGCCATTAAAAAGTTATGAGCCAACAAAGTTTCGTTTTTCTTGCTAATTTTAACGTAACTTTGGATGTAAATAAGTAATAAAATATGGACAAAATCTTCAAAACAAAAACCGTACCGACAAAGTTCAATTATCGAAGAGTTCAATAAGCTTTATTTGTAATTGACTTATGCAGTGGTTTTTTCATAAAACTCGATTTTCCAAAGGACGTTTCGTAATTTTTACGCGCACGTTTTACTATGGAATGATCGTGCCTTTCACTCAATAATGTTCCCCCCGGCGCGGTGCGGGGAAGACGCTCACGCACACATGCACAATATCTCACGCGCGTTACGAACTATTTCGATTCGACTCAGTCTGCTGCTGCGGCCTACGTCGTTCGTACGTATGTAGACTAAACTCCCGTGCACTATAAATTATTATTATCATTCACACGTAAACACTACATTGACCCCTGGCTTGAACTTTGGATTTCGATACTACCTACATTATCTGTTTGACTTCGCACTACAATTTGGACTCTGTATTTTCATTTGAAATCGGAATTGTTGGTTTGAGTGGACGCTGTGTCAGTGAAGTTGTGTTGGTTGATTGAAGGACTACAAATAAACAAAGGGTAAGTCGTACAATTTCTTAGAACTAACCTATTTCGGTAGGGACCTCCTCGAGCATATTTTTTGTGTGGGCTACTCCCACGTCACGTCTTAACATTTATACAAAACATTCACACTCAACTCACATCCGTCAAAGCACTACAGAATCAAGTGTTGTGAATTTGCACGTCGTTCCGTGGACACATACCACGGCTAGCGGGTAGTGACGTCGGCACAAAACAGGTTCGCGCGGAGCGCGGCGCGCACGCAGCCGCACGCCCGCCGGCCAGTCGAGACACCGCCTTTGCTTGCGAAGCCCGCGTCACTCGCTATCCGCACGCTTTCATATTTGTATAACACCGCGAATATTAGCTTGCTTAATCGCTAGTGCTATTGCCATTTTCTTGTGCTTCTCCTTCCGCCCTTCGCTAGAGAATCTGTAGTGTGTAGTGTGTGGGACATTAAAGAACTGTATCAGCATAACCTACAAGTGTTACCTTATTCCGCTCGGACACGACCTTTCACCTACCGTCGACGACGATAAAATCGTGAGTACAACCTACCACTAAATTGGTGACCCCGTTCAGAACACCAGAATGAGTAATAACGCAGGAAGCGATAGTAGCGATACGGCAAATACCGCGAACTCACAGCAGAACATAACCACGAGGCGCCCTAAAAAAATGCGCGTTTCCATTGATAAGGAACGAAACTCGGCCGAATATTTACACAAATTAAATATCAAAGTGCCACCTTTCTCACCGGACGACCCAGAGATATGGTTCGCGCTTGTGGAAGGACAATTTGAAAATTACGGAATCACCGAAGATGCTATAAAATTTAACAGCGTCATAGCGAACCTAGACATCGTTCACGCCAAGTCCGTAAAAGATATAGTTTTAAACCCACCCATTCATAATCGATATGACAAAATCAAGAGTGAGCTGATCAAGCGACTCACCGCCTCACATGAAAAGAAGGTCCGTCAGCTACTCACCCATGAGGAACTAGGTGACAGGAAACCGACACAGTTCCTGCGCCATCTGAGAGACCTGGCAGGGCCGAGTGTACCGGAGGAGTTCTTGCAAACCATCTGGAGCAATCGCCTCCCACACAACATACAGACCGTACTGGCATCACAGCCCTCCCTAACGCTGGAACAGCTAGCAGAACTCGCAGACCGTATCCAGGAGATATCAGCGCCGCCGGTCGTCGCGACAACTTCTGTGCCCGCCAGTGTGCCAGGACCCAGCAGCAGCACCACTAGCGAGATCGCTGAGCTAAAACGGATGGTGGAACGACTAGCCATCAAGTTAGAAGAGCACACTCGCCAGCCACGCCGCAGGGAACGTCGTGACCAACAGCGCCGCCGGTCAGTATCGCGCAGTTCAACCCGATCAGCATCGAGCTACCGAACCCATCCCATCTGCTGGTACCACGACATATTCGGATCCAGAGCACGCAAGTGTCAGAAACCATGCGACTACAAGGAGTCGGGAAACACCACGGGCAATCATCAGTAATGGCGACAGACGATTGCCCAGACACACCCGGTCGCCTCTTCGTAACTGACCGCAGCACGAAAATCCAATTTTGGTCGACACAGGGAGTGATCTTTGCGTGTACCCTCGAACTCAGCTACGAGAGCGCCGAGCACCAACGAGCTACCAACTAACCGCGGCCAACGGGACTACTATCAGTACATACGGCTACGCGCATCTCAACTTGAACCTCGGACTCCGACGAAGTTATCCGTGGCGATTTGTGGTAGCAGACGTTACCAAACCTATCATTGGTGTAGATTTTTTGTGTTATTATAATTTGATAGTGGACTGTAAAAACCAAAACTTAATAGACAACACAACTTCACTAACAGCACCAGCGACGCGAGCTTCCAACGTGAGTAACATTCACTCAGTCAAGGTTCCTTCAGGTGAAACACGTTACCATCTCATGCTCTCGCGGGAATTCCCCGAAATTATGCGACCTGCGGGTACACAACGCTTGATACCTCACAACACACAACACCACATCCGCACCACACCGGGTCCGCCTGGCTCATGCGCACCAAGACGACTAGCCCCTGATAAGCTACAAATAGCACGAGCAGAATTTGAGGCAATGCTAGCTAACGGCACTGCTAGACCTTCCGACAGTCCATGGTCATCCCCATTGCACCTCGCCCTGAAGAAGGACAACGGGTGGCGCCCATGTGGCGATTATAGGAAACTGAACTCCCGCACCGTTCCAGATATGTACCCGATACGACACATACATGATTTTACACATAATATAACTGGCTGTCGCGTATTCAGTACAATCGATTTAGTAAAAGCCTATAATCAAATACCAGTGTGCAGGGAGGACATACCTAAGACGGCCATCACAACGCCCTTTGGTATGTACGAATTTCCATTTATGACATTTGGCCTGCGAAACGCAGGTCAAACGTTCCAACGATTCGTGGACGAAATGATGCGCGGACTAGACTTCGTCTATTGTTATTTAGATGATTTCTTAATTTATAGCACAGACGAAAAACAACACGAGGACCACCTACGCCAGGTATTCACCAGACTCCGAGACTTTGGCATGGTGATTAATGTGTCTAAGTGCGTATTCGGTGCACCCGAGGTGACTTTCTTGGGTTACCGAATCGCAGAGAGCGGAACCAAGCCACTGGACGAGAAAGTACAAGCCTTACGCAACTTTCCCCCACCCAAAGACGTCAGGGCACTTAGGCGATTTCTAGGCATGGCCAATTTTTACAGACGATTCCTGCCCAATGCAGCTCTAACTCAAGCACCACTGAATGCCCTACTCACAGGGGCAGTCAAAGGACCTACACCAATCAACCTTACCGGCGATGCCCTTAAGGCATTCCAGGAAACCAAAGAGAGTCTCACCAATGCAGCTCTTCTGGCTCACCCAAACTGCCAAGCCAAACTAGCATTGGTGACCGACGCATCAGACACGGCTATTGGAGCAGTATTACAACAGCAAAACAATGGCGGCTGGGAACCACTTGCATTTTTTTCCAGGAAACTGAGCCCGTGCCAAACCAAGTACTCACCATATGATCGTGAGCTACTAGCAATCTACGAAGCTATAAAATACTTTCGGCACATGCTCGAGGCCCGGCACTTCACGGTCTACACGGACCACAAACCGATCAGTTATGCCTTCCATGAGCGGAAGCATAGCTGCTCACCCAGACAATTCCGGCACCTGGATTATATCGCCCAGTTCACGACGGACATTAAGCATATTTCGGGCAAAGATAACGTCGTGGCTGACACCCTATCACGCGTAGAGGAACTGAGTTTACCAATTAGCCTGACTGACCTCAGTACAGCCCAAGACAACGACCAAGAACTGGCTCAGTACCTATCAGGGGACACATCTCTTCGCCTAGTAAAAAAGGACTGCCCAGGGAGTCGAAAACCTATATATTGCGATGTCAGCACTGCAGTACCCAGGCCTTTCGTGACGAAAGCATTCCGGCAGCAGGTATTCATAAGTCTCCATTCCTTAAGCCACCCAGGCCCAGCCGCAACCGCCAAGCTGGTAGCGGAAAGGTTTGTTTGGCCTGGCATACGAAAAGACTGCAGGAAGTGGGCCAGAACATGCTTGTCGTGTCAACGTGCGAAGGTTAGTCGACATGTGTCAGCACCATTAGCCACTTACGATTTACCCCGCGCCCGCTTTAGGTACGTACACATCGACCTAATAGGCCCACTACCAATGTCACACGGAAACAGGTACTGCCTAACAGCCATAGACCGCTTCACACGGTGGCCCGAAGTCATGCCAATCCCAGACATAACAGCAGAAACGGTAGCAAAAGCGCTAATAGCGGGCTGGATATCCAGGTTCGGCGTGCCAACTGATATTGTTACAGATCGCGGCCGTCAGTTTGAGTCCGCTCTGTTCCAATATCTGGCAAAAACCACAGGATTCCAACACAAACGCACAACCGCCTACCACCCGGCCTGCAATGGACTGGTCGAACGCTTCCATAGGCAGTTAAAAGGGTCCATTACATGCCACGCAGATAACAACTGGGCAGAGATACTACCACTAGTGTTACTTGGCATTCGCAGTGCATTCAAGGAGGACCTACAGACCACTTCGGCGGAATTGCTGTACGGTGAACCACTAAGGCTACCTGGCGAATTTTTCGATCCCAGCGCCGTGGGAACATCAGACCTTACAGATTTTACGGCGCGGTTACGATCATTCGCTGAGAAGCTGAAACCCGTCCCGGCATCCCGCCACGTCAAACACAGGGTATTTGTATTCAAAGACCTAGCCACTGCAGAACACGTCTTCCTACGTGAAGACGCTTCACGCGCCCCTTTCCAACCAGCCTACACAGGCCCACACAAGGTGATAGAAAAAAACGACAAAGTCTATAAACTAATGATAAAAGGGAAACTCGTGACCGTCACAATAGATCGATTAAAACCCGCTTTCGTCCTGACTAACGAACAAAACGAAGACCGCGTTGCGACAGATACAAGATCCACAGATCTACCCTACCAACCACCAGCAACAACACCAATACCACTCAACAATCCGTCCCCGGAACTATCAACCCCGAAAACATCGATCGCAGTTCCCAAAACAACACGCAGTGGTCGACAAGTCAGATTCCCGGATTATTATCACCCCTAACCAGGTTTCTGGGGGGGAGTGATGTGGGCTACTCCCACGTCACGTCTTAACATTCATACACACACATTTATACAAAACATTCACACTCAACTCACATCCGTCAAAGCACTACAGAATCAAGTGTTGTGAATTTGCACGTCGTTCCGTGGACACATACCACGGCTAGCGGGTAGTGACGTCGGCACAAAACAGGTTCGCGCGGAGCGCGGCGCGCACGCAGCCGCACGCCCGCCGGCCAGTCGAGACACCGCCTTTGCTTGCGAAGCCCGCGTCACTCGCTATCCGCACGCTTTCATATTTGTATAACACCGCGAATATTAGCTTGCTTAATCGCTAGTGCTATTGCCATTTTCTTGTGCTTCTCCTTCCGCCCTTCGCTAGAGAATCTGTAGTGTGTAGTGTGTGGGACATTAAAGAACTGTATCAGCATAACCTACAAGTGTTACCTTATTCCGCTCGGACACGACCTTTCACCTACCGTCGACGACGATAAAATCGTGAGTACAACCTACCACTAAATTTGTTATAATATAACTAGCTTCTGCCCGCGACTTCGTCCGTGTGAAATTTTTTGTTCCCCCAAACCACCGCGTCGCATCGCATCGCCTGTCTGCGCTATTACTACTCAACTCCTAAGAGTCCTAGTAGCCTATAGCTAGCTAAGACTTGGTGCTCGGGGTTTGGCGACAGGCGCGGGCGCGGCGCGCGGCCGGCGGCAATGAGAATGTAAACACAAGCGTGCGGCGCGGCGCGGCGCGGTGTTTTGTGTAGGTAGGTAGGTACCTACACAAGGAGGTACCCTATCATAGGCACAAATTATTATGTGACTGTTTATAGTTTAGTAATTCTTTATTAATAATTATTATAAAGACGAAAAAAACTTTGTGCTATCCTAAACCCACTGAATCGCAGGCAAAAGCTAGTACAAAAAAAGGTATATGTATAAATACATTACTTTTATAAAATAAATAAATAATAGTGTGTAGGTATATTCAAATTAAATTAGCCAGCGAAACTCTGCCGACGTGATGGGTATCGTAATCTAAACATGATAAAATAAAAATCAAAAATATTTGATGTATTTTTTGAGGGTCAACGACCTCTTCTAGAGTTGTTACTTGAAGTATAAGATAGAAAATCTGTTTTATTTTGTTTTATCGTATTGAGTAATCGATACCAATCACGTCTGTGAAGTTTACATAAAAAAAAACTGTATATTTAAACTTATATTTACAAGTGCCTCCTACACTGTGCGGTAGTGCGGTCGTTGACTCCACTAAAAAGTCATCTATACTAATATTATAAAGAGGTAAAATTTGTTTGTAAGTTTGTATGTAGGGGGTAATCTCTGGAACTACCAGTCGGATTTCAAAAATTCTTTTTGCGTTTGATAGCCCAATTTTTGAGGAAGGCTATAGGCTATTTAACATCACGCTAGCACCCTTAGGAGCCGAGCAAAATGAAAAAAAGTCAGAACGAAAGCGAAAACGAAGTAGTAGTGCGGTCAGGCGATGCGATGCGACGAGTGGGTTGGGGGAAACAGAAATTTCACGCGGACGAAGTCGCGGGCTGAAGCTAGTCAAATATATTTTTTTTGTTTTATCATGGTTAGATATCGATACCCATCAAGTCTGCGGAGTTTCGCTTGCTAATTTAATTTGACACTGTATATATATAATTTTGTTTTTTTTTTTGGAACAGATCCAAAAGAGAATTGACGAATGGGAAGAAAAGGGTGCCTAAAACTAAGTGCCCATCGCAAGAAGAAGTTCAAAAGAACATTGAGGGGATGTTTCTTGAATACAGAAAATATTCCTCCTGGACTGGATACGTCCCAACCGTAAGTATTATTTTGAGTGTATAATTGACATATTAGGTAACGACCTAATATGTCAATTATACACTGATAACGACCACTACCTCAAATTCACGTAGACCAAAATTAAACATTTTTGAAGTGGTTTTTTAACTGGGTCAGGTTATTGTGAGGATGGGTACTGGGATGGTGTGTGGTTGGATTGGTCTTGTAATTGTCTTCACTTATATAATCTATATTTTTTTCAGATCGACACTAGAGTCATTCGAGCAGAATATCTGTCAAGCAGAAGTACAGACGCCAGCACATCAACCTACTACAATCTGTCAAATTTCTTTAATCAAATTTCAACTTTATTGCTAAAGCATAAGGTTCAAAATTGATTGGGAAAATTTTACAGTTTCGGGTAGGTTGATGTGCTGGCGTCTGTACATAAAGCAATCTCTGCACAATTCAAAATGTTCCTGGAGTAAATGAACAGATTAGTTCCGGTATTCCTCATGTACTGACCACACCCTAATCGTAAGTATTTTCATAGGTATATCTACTACCATAGTTATGCTAACACTTAGGTTAATTCCCTTTTTGTTATGTTTAATATAATTTCCGTTAATGTTACCCATGTTGTTTTTAGATCACCTCGAGAGTCATTTAAACAAATCGTCGTTCAAGCACAAGTACAATGAAACAACCAGTTCACGGTGGAAAAATGTACTTGTAGAAAATGATTCTTGCGTACAGACTGGCTCCGGAGTCATTCCAACTCAATTTTTTTGTGTCCGATGCCCTATTATACAACCCACTTCAGAAAGTGAGTTAAAATTTGGTCCGTAGCTACGTTTAGTCCATGAGCGTCTGTCACCACGACGGTCATACATGGTACACCTTGACTAAAATTTTTATTTTCCAAAGCAGGTCGCCTTTCTTCTGCACCTGCTTCCAACATAAGCTGTAACGCTATGTCTTTTTGGAAATGGCTAATCTTTGATTATTTTTTACATAATAAATTTTGCTCATATTAGGCATATTTAAACTAGCACAAACCTTATCAAGCTGGCTCCATCCATTGCCAGTTAGTGAAATACCCTCTACCCTCACATTTAATTAATAGGGATCTCTTTAGATTCTTTATTAGACTCCCTGAGATTCGATCTTTTCTATTTTGTTGCACAAATTGCTTTTGAAAATAAAATTGTAAATCCTAATTCTTTTTTCTTTCATAAATTCTAAATGCTGAAAATTACATTCAAATGGATCATGTCTAATATTTTTCAATTGTTGAAATAGATAAGCAATACTCACTATCCTATTTCTTTCTAAAGTTGCACAATCACAATAAATTGTCGGTTCTAAAAGTATTAACTATATTTATACGGAAGGTGTTTAAAACACGTATTAGCTAGTTATGCAAACATATATTAATCAGAAAATAATAACAATCCACAAAATCAAACGTTTCGCGGCATGACAAAATAATAATGGCGGGAAGTTTTCTATACTCTATGGATGTTCCTTCCATCCAAAGACTTCACCGCCAGCCAGCACTCAAAGCTTCACTCGGTGTTGCTAACACGGCCCTCCTGCGCCGTGCATGTCCTCAGGCACGCCTTACACCATCAGCTTAATTAAACAC
The DNA here is from genome assembly GCA_914767645.1 of Hydraecia micacea. Taxonomy (NCBI): domain Eukaryota; kingdom Metazoa; phylum Arthropoda; class Insecta; order Lepidoptera; family Noctuidae; genus Hydraecia; species Hydraecia micacea. The sequence goes on from OU611775.1 coordinate 16,097,795, forward strand.
GTATCTGAAAGCACACAGTTTATCTTAGGTAATGTGTTCCTAAATATAAAACAATAATGCTTCGGCCAATCATGATTCAATAATACTAATAGAACTCCAGTTGCAGGGTTTACATCGTTTCTGTTCCTTTAGGCTTAGGAATTTTCCCTACTCTGCAACTGGCAATCCCATTCATGAATCTATCATATCTTAATATTACAGAACTCAAAACAAAGCCCCTTTAGACTTAGAGACTTTGTGAATTATTCTGCAGTAAGTTATTCCCAATTTAAATTGTACTGGCTCGCAAAACAGAGTAGTCTTTAAGCTTAGACAACCTCTTTGCTACTGTCATTTTAGCTCACTTCCTTAATCCAAGGTGATGCCTGGTCCATTTCACTCCTTTAGTCTTAGGCAGTAACTGTTTCAGCTCACCACCTTGATTCTGGCAAGTGACTATAACACTTCCTTTTTTTTTATCCAGTATCAATTCAATGTAATCAACTTGAGCAGAAACTGAAAAATATAAAAAGCAAGAATTATTGACTTATAAAATATATACCTATTACTTTTTTTTTTTTTTACCTTGCCAACACGCCTTTTTGCACCTACTAATGATGCATCAATCAACACACCAGTTTTAATTTTAATCCAGGGTTTAATGTTCTCAACAGCGGCCACTCCATTATACGATCTACAACTTTTTCCACTGCCCCGCATATCTTTGACTTCATATCTATCTTTATCCAGGCATTTCGTTATTTGGAATGTGCCTTTAAAAGTAGGCAGTAATTTTATTACTACGTCCATCATTTGTTTGGCTTTGTGTTTTAATAAAGTTTAGCTATAATGCGACACCGGTCGAATCTTTTCTTCTGAAACTAATTCTTTTTGTGAAAACATGATGTTTCCGAGTGACCTTTTCTACCGCAAAATTCACATTTTACCGAACATTGAAATCGTTTGTGATTGCCGCCGCAATTATAGCACTCTATGGGTTTACGTTGACTTGGGGTTAGGGCTGATCCAGTTGTCGTATTTGCCGTTGATGTTTGAGAAGCAGAACTTTGAACTTGACATGGAACCGTAACATTATCACGAGTGTTGCTGTGGTTAATCATATTTTGTTTAACGATTTTTGCTTTGTAAACGCGGCTGTACAAAAATCCAGCTAAACTATCGCATGATTTAAAGTTGCTAGCCTCAACGGACGCTGTTATGTTATTATCGCCGATATTTCCTAATATTATCGAAATTACGTCCTTTTCAGTAAAATTTAAGCACAGACTATCAATTTTCGATTTTTGTTCAAAAAAGAAGTCATATAGCGGTTGATTTTCCACAGGTTTCCGGTCGACGATTTCCTTAAGTAGGTCAAACATATTTCTCTTCACTCTAAATGTATTAGAAAGATTTTCCTTCCAATCCTTCCACAGCCAAGTCGTCCACATGTGATCATTACGCAATAAAGATTCGTACCAGATTTTAGCAGAGCCTTTGAGCTTATTTAGTGCCTGATAGCGTATTATACTATCCGTCCAGGAAAATGTTGATGCATACGATTCTATCACATTTAACCAAGAAGTAATATGATCGTTCAAGGGGTCAAAATCCGGTATCATATTATGCAAAATTGTACTCACAGTTCCGGTATCTTTTGCCTTAAATACCTTTATCCTTTTGCGAGATGCCAGCGGTGGTGTTCTTGAGCCGCTACTATTAGAACTCGTACTGCTACTGCTGCAACTCGTATTGCTACTACTAGATGGTTTACGAGCGCGCTTTGCCCTGTGTTTACGCTTAGTTAAGCGTCTCTTACCAGTTTTACCCATTTTTTTAGTTTAACTTTACTTTTAGGGCGCGAGAAGTTTTATACACACTTCTGATATTAACTATATTTATACGGAAGGTGTTTAAAACACGTATTAGCTAGTTATGCAAACATATATTAATCAGAAAATAATAACAATCCACAAAATCAAACGTTTCGCGGCATGACAAAATAATAATGGCGGGAAGTTTTCTATACTCTATGGATGTTCCTTCCATCCAAAGACTTCACCGCCAGCCAGCACTCAAAGCTTCACTCGGTGTTGCTAACAAAAGAGAAAAAGAATAATTTTCTACAAGTACCGTGCGTACACGAGCTAATATAATTTGACGTGCCTGTATACCGCCTTACTGCATACCTACCGCGAAGACCGACGCGAGGACGACGATCGGATATCACCCCGCCCGCGCCGGCGCCGGCGCGTCCCCTGCGCACGGATTGCGCCCCTCGGACGCCCTCGCCAGTCCGCTACAAACCTCAACGCCAAATGCATGCCATTTCTTTCTTTCTTTCACGCCGCGCATTTTAGTTATTAGTGTTTTAAATCTATTGTTATTATTAGTGTTAATAAACATTTATATTTTATTTTATAGTAGTGTTTCATTAATAGGTATACCTAATTACCTACCTAAACCTACCCTAACACACTACAAAATCACCCTTATACTCGTAATAATGGAGTAAGCAACTGACAATCCTTGTAGCAATCTACCGCTACTCACTCAACGTTACGAGTTTGATACCTACTACCTACATACTACATACCTATTACCTATGATGTGCGCTCGCGACACCGTAGGTACACTAATCATACGCTCAGGGTTTATCATTAATTTATACCTACCAGGTGATTTGACAGTAGTCATGAATACGAACAACTTTCATTATGGGACCAACCCTGAAATATGAAAAAAAGTCAGCTGGCAGGCAAGGTTGGCCTCATAATAAAAGTTGTTTATATTGATGCATACTTTCATCACGTAAATCATAAAATGGCGGGGCAGTGGGTGTTTTGTGCGTAAAGTATGTCCCATCATCCGACGACATTATTTTCTAAAAAAAATCCTGCTGTATATTACCTACTTGGTTCATTGATTCATTCTATTTACTTGCGAAATAATTTCATTAAATTTTCTGTAGGTAGGTAAACAGACGCCAGCACATCAACCTACCCGAAACTGTCAGATTTCCCCAATCAATTTTGAACCTTAGCCTTCAGCAATAAAGTTGAAAATTTATTAAAGAAATTTGACAGATTGTAGTAGGTTGATGTGCTGGCGTCTGTACAATAGGTAGATGTCCCCAGATAACAAAAAAGACGTATGTCCCTACATGATGTACGGAGTCGGCGACTTGCCACGGATGTTGGCTAAACAAATTGCTCCTTTTGAGCAATGCAATGACTTTTCAAACGATTCTGTCAATAATTTGGTCAAAATTAATGACATTAATCAACATTTAAATTAGAAATTAGGACAATAGAGGCAACCTCTTGCAAAAATGTACCTAAAGTAAATAAGTCAAATGAAAGTGTAAAAAAATTAAATAGTATCAATCTGGTGCATCAAAATATTCAAGGATTTTTAAACAAAGACTTAGAAGTAGAATTATTCCTGAATTGTAACAATATAGATATTCTTTGTTTGACAGAACATTGGCTTAAAAGCCACCAGTTCATGTTCAATTTTAGTAATCACCAGGTTGGTAGTTCATTCAGCAGAGTAAATGCTATACATGGTGGCTCATTAATTTTAATAAATAACCAGCTTAAATTTAAGGACCGAAAGGATATTGTGAGCCTCTCTGTTGAACGGACAATTGAAATAGCCTGTATAGAATTGGAGCAGTTCATTATATTAAGTGTGTACAGACCTCCTTCAGGATTGTATGATTGTTTTGAAAAGGTAATGGATGAAGTTTTGCACAAAATCTGTAATACAAACAAGTCCATCATCATTTGTGGTGATTTTAATGTTAATTTGTTAGAAAATTCTGGGTTAAGTACTAAAATTATAAGTTTGTTTCAGTCATACAATCTTGCTAACCAATTTTTGGAGCCCACTAGAATAACTCCCACTAGTGCCACATGCCTAGATAACATTTATACAGATGTTATACCAACCCACAAAGAAATTATTAACTTGATAGACTCAGATCATTGCGGACAATTACTCACTATTCCAAATCAAAACAAAAAAGTTACTAAAAAAGATATCACTGTTAACCCAAAAACAACTAATCGATTGGAAACATTTAAAACTAAACTCTTGAGTAAATTACCACTTTTATTAACTAGTGATGACCCTAATCAACAATATAATGATTTTTTTAATATGTATTGCGAACAATTTGATAACACATTCATTCCAAAGACATTATCGGTTAATAGTAACGCTTCCTTCAGTGACTGGGCTACCATTGGTATACATAAAAGTAGAAAACGACTTTATGAATTATATGAAGAACGGATTTGTATAAACACTGATGAATTTAATTTATATGTTAAGAATTATTCTAAAATATTTAAAAAAGTTTGTAGTATTGCCAAGTCACGTTATTTGAGTTCAAAAATTAAAAATAGTAGTAACATTATTAAAATGACTTGGAATGTCATTAATAGCGAAACGGGAAGGTCATGCAAACGTAGTAGTGACTACAGCCTTGCTATTGATGACAATATAATTAAATCAGATTCTCAAGTCGCCGCGGCCTTTGAAAATTTCTTTGCAGACATTCCCGTATCAACTACTAAATCTCTAAACTCATCACCCACTGCTGCAGAGACTTTACTTAAAGAAAACGTTCCAGTTTGTGATTCTGAATTTCACTTCCAATATGTAACCTGTACAGATATAATTAAAACCTTTCACACATTAAATGTTAAAAAGACCGCAGATCTATGGGGTAATTCTGTGGATGTTGCCAAGTCCATTATAAACATTGTAGCTCCTACTTTAGCTGTTATATTTAATAATTGTATTGACCGTGGTGAGTTTCCTGATCTTATGAAAAACAGTAAAATAATACCGTTGTTTAAATCGGGTAGTACATCAGACCCTACTAATTATAGACCTATTTCAGTACTACCTACCTTTAGTAAAATTTTTGAAAAACTTATTTTAAATCAAATGCAAAGATTTTTTAATAAAAATAATTTACTACATAACAAACAGTTTGGTTTTACAAGGGGTCGTTCGACTACCGATGCCGGAGTTGAACTTTTAGGACATATTTATAATGCATGGGAGGACAAATGCGATGCTTTGGGCGTCTTTTGCGATTTGTCCAAGGCATTCGATTGTGTTCTTCATGAAACATTAATCAGGAAACTACACCACTACGGAATCCGGAACGCCGCTCTGGATCTTCTTGCTTCATACTTGAGTAAAAGGATTCAGAGCGTTGACGTTAATGGAAAAAGATCACCCGGATCTATAGTAACAATGGGAGTCCCTCAGGGCTCAATTCTTGGTCCTTTCTTGTTCCTTATTTATATTAATGACTTGCCGTACCTCATAAAGGATAATCATGATATAGTGTTGTTTGCAGATGACACTTCACTTTTATTTAAACTCAAACGTCAGCAGCTGGTTACTGACAATGTAAATAGCGCCCTCGCAATAGTAGTTAACTGGTTTAATGTCAATAACCTACTTCTTAACGAAAAAAAAACTAAATGTATTAAGTTTACGATACCCCACGTTAGACAAGTAGAAACTAGTGTTCTCATAAAGGATGAAGAGTTGAAACCCGAAGATACTACAGTTTTCTTAGGCATTACTTTGGATGCCAAGCTTCAATGGGGCCCCCATATAGATAAATTGTCAAAAAAGCTTAGCTCTGCAGCATACGCCGTTAGGAAAATTCGTGATTTAACTGATTTAGAGACAGCCCGTTTAGTTTACTTTAGTTATTTTCATAGTGTGATGTCGTACGGTATTCTGTTGTGGGGAAATGCCGCCGATATTCAGACAATTTTTATTTTACAAAAAAGGGCAATTCGTTTCATTTATAAGTTAAGTCCCAGACACTCCCTCAGAGACAAATTTAAAGAGATTAATATAATGACTGTGCCTTCTCAGTACATTTATGATAATCTTTTGTATGCACATAAAAATATTAATCTGTTTAAAAAATACAGTGATATCCATAACATAAATACTAGGAACAAACACAAATTTGTTGTTCCTACAACAAGGCTCAAGAAAATAGGTTGCTCGTTTAGATGCCAATGTATACGTTTTTATAATAAACTTCCTAGCCACATTCAAGAACTAAGCCTTAATAAATTCAAATCTTTTATAAAGCGAAAACTATGCCAGAAAGCTTATTATACTGTAAAAGACTATATTGAGGACAAAAAGGCTTGGGATTGAGCTGCTCCAATATGTTTAGACAGTGAATGTAGTTTTTATTTTTTTGCTATTTTACACTTTATTTTTCTTAATATCTATGTACTTAAACAATGACATGTACATTTACTGTATCAAATATTATATATTTTAATTATTTTGAATGTGAGGACTATGTGGGTCATTGTTTCCGTTTTAATCATGGTTTGGCAGTTTGAGTAGTTTATGCGGCCTACCCGAATGTCCGGTCTTTGGTATTGTTCGTCAAATCGTTGAGCTCCTTAAGTTCTGAGTTGAGCTGCACGGTTACTGACAAATGCGTGCACTGACTGGACAGGTTCACTCAATCTGTGTGGTTCTTTCCTCAAAAGACCATTTCAGACACCAATCTACATGGTCCTCAAAGATTATGTCTGGATTTTTATATACACATTGACATTTATTCATTTTATATATACAATGACATGAATATTTACTTTGTAAAGTATTTTTATTTTATTTAATTATTGTGAATGTGAAGACTATGTGGGTCATTTCTTTTTTCTGTTTTCCTTCTTAGTTAGTTTTAATCATGATCTGGCAGTTTGAGTAATTTACGCGGCCTACCCAAATGTCCTTTCTCTGGTATTGTTCGTCGAATCGTTGAGCTCCTCAAGTTCTGAGTTGAGCTGCACGATTTTTGACAAATGCGTGCACTGACTGGACAGGTCCGCTCAATCTGTGTGGTTCTTTCCTCAAAAGACCATTTCAGACACCGATCTACATGGTCTTCACATGATCTGACCAAGATTTTGTCTGGACTTTAAAAGAGACTGTGACCTCTGAGTTTGTTTCGGCCTTTCTTCTCAGAGTAGTCAGATAGGAAACGCCGACCTCATCTAGCTTTAAAAAAATATGATTGACATGTAAAAGTGTTTGTACAAACCTACTTACAGAAATAAAATCATTTATCATTTATCATTATCATCATTTATCATTTATCATTTATCAATAGGTTCACGTAGGTTCTAGGTTAGGTACCTAGGCTGTTCATTTATTACGTAATACAATTTTACCACTTTCTGTCCCCCTCCCCTACGTAACAAAAAAAAGACTTGGATGAACCCCCTCCCCCCTTTTTAATCTTACGTAAGATCAGTATCTACCAAAATTGCATAGAAAAGTACCTAGCAAAAAATGAAAAACTTATAATTTTTGTTTACTTTTGTGATCTACTAAGAACAGTCTAGACCCCTCTCACCTCCACGTAAGAAAAAATAAGACTTGTTATAACCCCCTCCCCCCTCAAATCGTCTTACGTAATAAATGAACATAACATCATGTGGGATTATCATAGTTTACCCAATAGAATATTATTATACTTATCTGCATACCTAGTAGGTACATAATACATACATAATCAGCGTATAAGTTTCCCACTGCTGGGACACAAGGCCTCCTTTCTGTGAGAGGGAGTGGGCCGTAATCCACCACGCGGGCCCCGTGCGGGTTGGTAGATGTCACATGTCTTCGAATTTTTGGTTCTAGGACATGCCGATTTCCTCACGATGTTTTCCTTCACCATTTTTGAGAGCAGTGGTGATGAAACAATTTACACAAAGTAAAGCTCCTGTCTGGATTCGAACATACGACCTACAACTCGTAAGTCGCGGCCGATACCACTGGGCCACCACTGCTCTCTCTAGTAGGTAACTAGGTACCTACTGTTATAATTACTTACCCCACCAAAAATAACAAACCGTCTTGTGTCGTGGGCACTAAAATGTAGGTCGCGAAGTGTTGGCTCTTAAGGTTGAACACGTCGCGAGCTCGAACTCGAAGGTGGGCGTGGCCAAAAAGCACGCTGTCTCACCCGGCATCGTGTCTGACAGAGATAGTATCAGTGAAGAGCAGTTAGACGATAGTCTACACACACAACGTCTAGTTCACACTCACAAACACCGTTCCGAACTGAAACGACACGTTAGACGATGCACACATGCACAATAACGCTAGTGTTTACATTCTCTTTGACATGCACCGCCATTCAACAGTCATCGCTCGCCCGACGCGCAGCGCAGTCGGTCGGGCGAGTGATATTATTACCTACTGTTTATGTCGTACCTATTAGATAATAATAAAATTGTAATTATTATCATTATACACTGTAGTTGACTACCTATATTGTTTTCAAAATTATTTACCTGTCTTATTTTTTTTATCAATACCCAAAATATTAGGTAAACAATCTTGATTCTTGAGTTTGACACAATAATTATTTCTATCTAAATAAACCGTTTAAAAATCTAGTGTTTTTTACAAACGAATTTATAATAATTTGAGTAAGTTCTAGAGTTTTATGAATTTCATGACAAGTAACACGGACAACGCAGTACCTACATAGATACCTACTCGCAGACGTACGCTAAGGTAGGTAGGTACTTACCTACATTTTAGTGCCCACGACACGAGACGGTTTGTGTTATTTTTGGTGGGGTAAGTAATTATAACAGTAGGTACCTACTAGAGAGAGCAGTGGTGGCCCAGTGGTATCGGCCGCGACTTACGAGTTGTAGGTCGTAGGTTCGAATCCAGACAGGAGCTTTAATTTGTGTAAATTGTTTCATCACCACTGCTCTCAAAAATGGTGAAGGAAAACATCGTGAGGAAATCGGCATGTCCTAGAACCAAAAATTCGAAGACATGTGACATCTACCAACCCGCACGGGGCCCGCGTGGTGGATTACGGCCCACTCCCTCTCACAGAAAGGAGACCTTGTGTCCCAGCAGTGGGAACATTATACGCTGATTATGTATGTATTATGTACCTACTAGGTATGCAGATAAGTATAATAATATTCTATTGGGTAAACTATGATAATCCCACATGATGTTATGTTCATTTATTACGTAAGACGATTTGAGGGGTATAACAAGTCTTATTTTTTCTTACGTTCTTTCTTACGTTTATGTTCATTTATTACGTAAGACGATTTGAGGGGTATAACAAGTCTTATTTTTTCTTACGTGGGGATGGGAGGGGTCTAGACTGTTCTTAGTAAGATCACAAAAGTAAACAAAAATTATGTTTTTCATTTTTTGTTAGGTATTTTCTATGCAATTTTGGTAGATACTGATCTTACGTAAGATTAAAAAGGAGGGAGGGGGTTCATCCAAGTCTTTTTTTTTACGTAGGGGAGGGGGACAGAAAGTGGTCAAAATTGTATTACGTAATAAATGAACAGCCTAGGTACCTAACCTAGAACCTACGTGAACCTAGGTACCTATTACATCTGTGGCAAGTCGCCGACTCCGTACATCATGTAGGGACGTACATCTTTTTTTGTTATCTGGGGACACCTACCTATTGTACTTACCTCCCTACAGAAAATTGAATGAAATTATTTCGCAAGCAAATAGAATGAATCAATGAACCAAGTAGGTAATATACAGCAGGATTTTTTAGAAAATAATGTCGTCGGATGATGGGTTATACTTTAGGCACAAAACACCCACTGCCGCCATTTACATGCTTTATGCTTTACGTGATGCTTAGTAGGTATGCATCAATATAAACAACTTTTACTATGAGGCCAACCTTGCCTGTCAGCTGACGTTTTTTCATATTTCAGGGTTGGTCCCATAATGAAAGTTGTTCGTATTCATGACTACTGTCTAATCACCTGGTAGGTATAAATTAATGATTAACCCTGAGCGTATGATTAGTGTACCTACGGTGTCGCGAGCGCACACCCGGCACACCATAGGTAATAGGTATGTACTATGTAGGTATGTACTATGTAGGTAGTATAGTAGAGGTATCAAACTCGTAACGTTGAGGGAGTAGCGGGTAGCGGTAGATTGCTACAAGGGTTGTCAGTTGCTTACTCCATTATTATAAGGGTGATTTTGTAGTGTGTTAGGGTAGGTTTAGGTAGGTATACCTATTAATGAAACACTACTATAAAATAAAATATAAATGTTTATTATCACTAATAATAACAATAGATTTAAAACACTAATAACTAAAATGCGCGGCGTGACAGAAAGAAAGAAATGGCATGCATTTGGCGTTGAGGTTTGTAACGGACTGGCGATGGGGTCCGAGGGGCGAGGGGCGCAATCCGTGCGCAGGGGACGCGCCCGCGCCGGCGCGGGCGGTGATATCCGATCGTCCTCGCGTCGGTCTTCGGCGGTAGGTATGCTGGAGTAAGGCGGTATACAGGCTCGTCAAATTATATTAGCTCGTGTACGCACGGTACTTGTAGAAAATTATTCTTTTTCTCTTTTAGAACCGACAATTTATTCTGATTGTGCAACTTTAGAAGGAAATAGGATAGTGAGTATTGCTTATCTATTTCAACAATTGAAAAATATTAGACATGATCCATTTGAATGTAATTTTCAGCATTTAGAATTTATGAAAGAAAAAAGAATTACGTTTTACTCACAATTTTATTTTCAAAAGCAATTTGTGCAACAAAATAGAAAGATCGAATCTCAGGAGTCTAATAAAAGATCTAAAGAGATTCTTATTAATATAAATGTGAGGGTAGAGGGTATTTCACAAACTGGCAACGGCTGACGCCAGCTTGTACCGCCATGTTGTTTTTAGATCACCTCGAGAGTCATTTGAACAAATCGTCGTTCAAGCACAAATACATGCAACAACAAGTTCACGGCGGAAAAATGTACTTATAAAAAATGATTCTTGCGTACAGACTGGCTCCGGAGTCATTCCAACTCAAACTGATTGGGACATCATCGAATATTCAGACGTTGATTTTGTTCGTTACACGCCGATTTTGTAAGTATGGAATCAGTATCAGCAACTACAGTAAAATCCATTTTTGTTCGTTTTTACGTAATCTGATTGAGTTTTGCGTTTACAGGGCCACACAAGAACAATCGATGTCAACAACTCATGAATATAACAAATCCAGTGACTCCGAATCCGATTCAGACATGTACAATTTCTCTGTTGAAACTGACGATTGTGATATGAATGATTGTGCAACTTTAGAAGGAAATAGGATAGTGAGTATTGCTTATCTATTTCAACAATTGAAAAATATTAGACATGATCCATTTGAATGTAATTTTCAGCATTTAGAATTTATGAAAGAAAAAAGAATTGGGTTTTACTCACAATTTTTTTTCAAATGCAAATTGTGCAACAAAATAGAAAAGATCGAATCTCAGGAGTCTTATAAAGGATCTAAAGAGATCCCTATTAATTTAAATGTAATAGAGGGTATTTCACAAACTGGCAACGGCTGGAGCCAGCTTGATGAGATATGTGCTAGTTTAAATATGCCTAATATGAGCGAATCTTATTATGTAAAAAATAATCAAAAGTTAGCCATTATCCAGAAAGACATAGCGTTACAGCTTATGTTGGAAGCAGGTGCAGAAGAAAGGCGACTTGCTTTGGAAAATAACGATGTTATACAAGGAGTACCGTGTGTGACCGTCGTGACAGACGGCTCATGGGCTAAACGTAGCTACGGTACAAATTTTAACTCACTTTCTGGAGTTGGTTGTATAATAGGGCACCGGACAAAAAAAATACTGTACATTGGGGTCAAAAACTCCTATTGTAGCGTATGTGCTATAGCTCAAAATAAAAAATCCTCAATCCCGGCACATACGTGTTTTAAAAATTGGTTTGGTCCATCTACCGAAATGGAGACATCGGCCATTGTAGATGGATTCAAAGTAAGCATGGAGATGCATGGACTCATGTACACCAAGGTAATTGGTGATGGAGATAGCAGCGTCATGAACGCTCTTAGAGACGCAATGGTGTATGGTCCTAATATAAATATAAGAAAAATAGAATGCAGTAACCATTTACTGCGAAATTATTCGAATAAACTTAGAAAAATAGGAAAAAATACTCAGAACAAAGTTGGCTTTGTACCTGTGACTTTACATAAAGCGCTTTTAGATAGAATACGACGCCTTTATAACGCAGTTACTGGCGCAGTAGCACACGCGCAACAGCTTGAGGTTGCAACAGCAGACAAGCTTAGAATCCTTCAAGAAGACTTACGAAATGGGCCATGCCACGTATTCGGATTTCATGATTCTTGTAAACAATATTATTGTAAAAGATTAGTGAACGAAGAGAACCTCGTTCCACAGCTCAAATCCAGCGGGACGTGGAATGATATTTTTGAAAATCTTGGGTGGCTTCTGCAAAATGCAGAGAGCTTGTTACTTCAAGAGACAAACAATCCTGCAGAACAATTTAATAGTATTATTGCAAAGTTCCTTGCAGGCAAACGAGTTAATTTCACGCGAAGAGGGACATACGAAGCAAGATGTTTTTCCGCAGTAGGGCACTACAATACAAATGATTATAGTTTTTTAAGTAAAGTACAAAAGGTAGTATGCCCTGAAACGACGTTCTCCTATACAGAAAAATATATAAACAAAATGAAAAATTAATTAGAACGGCAACAAAAAAGAAGTGCATTATACAAAGCACAAGGTGCTAAAAGAGCTAAGCGTTTTAAAATGGCCGATAGACATTACGGTGAGGTAACAGTGCAAGAGCCCGATATGTCACCCGATATTTTTGAAGAAAAGAAACGTGAATTTCTTCTTTCAATAACATTAAATGCTGATGAAATTGATGAATTAGAAAAGAAAACTGTCGCACAGTCCAACAAAAAGCGAATAACCGCATCTTTGTTCGGCCAAATATGTAAAATGAAAGATTCTACGCCTTGTACTGCGACTTTAAAAAATATGTTATATTCCACTTTTACGGGAAACGATGCTACTCGATATGGTAAAGCACACGAAGCAACCGCAATTGCAGATTTAGAATATAAAATACAACAAAAAGTAACACCATGTGGTTTATTCATATGTGTGGATAAACCATACCTTGGTGCGAGTCCAGACGGTCTGTTAGGGACAGACAGTCTAGTTGAAATAAAGTGCTCGTCGTCAGCAGCAGGTTTTACACGTCTAGAGGCAGTACGGCAAAAAAATTAAATTTTGTCTGGAGACTTCTAATGGAATTATTAAAAAACCCATACTTATTATTTCCAGGTACAAGGCCAACTAATGATAACGAAACGAACATTTTGCTATTTTGTTGTTTGGACGCCAAAATGGCATAGAAATTGATGTAATTGAAAGAGATGATGAGTTTTGGACTCCAGACAAAATTTCTAAATTAGAAGCTTACCTGGACTTACAAAATACATAATGTATTAGTCCAAACATTCACAAAATAAAATATCAAACGACATTTAAACCATTACTCAAAACGTTTTACTGTTCACAAATAAGTGACGCCATATGCCTTCCTTTCAACTAAAGTAATTTCATTTTTTATTATCAATATTGACGTAGATTTCACCATTTCGTCGCCAGAGGAGGTCTGACGTCCGCTCTAGCGCTTCATACCTACCAACCGAGGCAAGGACGATCGGATTATCCGTTCCGCGGCTTCCAAAGTGTGGAATAATCTGCCACCATTTATTCGAGTAATTAACTCGATCGACACATTTAGAAAACGCCTACGCTGCCGCGCAATTTATAAACGCAGTAAAGAACATGTGACAGGTTTCGACTTTACTGCGTTTATAAATTGCGCGGCAGTACGGCAAAACCTCATGGATATACGCAACGGAAGCTAGACATGATCAATTTGAACGTTTCATTGATTTGAATTTATGATATGGTTATTTATTTATTTATTTATTAAAACTTTATGCACAAGTAAAAACTGTACAAAGGCGGACTTAATGCCTATCCTGCCTTAATGGTTATCTATTATTTATTGACGACAGTCCTTTATTTCTTGTGTAACCACACCATTTTATTTTATCGCCTTCAAAGTATGCTTCTTCAGAAATGATACACATACGCCAACGAATAATGCAATCATCATAACGCTATAGAGGTATGAGGAACAGGGTGTAAAGTTCACTCATACTCTATAGAAAAGGGAGGATCCTCCGACCAGACGGGTGTTGTGTCTGGCGGGCAACTGCCCAATGATTCATGTCGGGCCGTTGTATCTATGCTAGTTGCGCGGTAGGTAAACTCTGCTTGCGAGATGCAGGATTTGCGTGACGTCAGTATGACGCGTTGTTCGCATGTGGCGTTGTAGATACCGCTACATCACTCCCCCCCGGAGACCGGAGGTCGATAGTGGGCTGGTCTTGTATCTTGCGATGCTTGCCAGGCCAGTTGAGGTTCCAGTGAGTCGGAACCGGTTGCCGCATAGTTCACGGTGAGTCGGAACTGTCTGCGAAGATGTCCCCAGTGAGTCGGGGTGGCGCTGCGTTATGTTCCAGTGCGTCGGATTTGATACAGCGCCGGGTTGAGGCTGACTGCTGGCGTCGACCAGGAGAGGCTCTGCTTGTAGACCGGCCGAAGGTGCAGTGTGTTGTGCCAAGGTTGCTGATGAGAGCTGAGGGTGATGACCAGAAGGTCAATTCTACTAATTAACGTGCAATGTGAAAAACACGAGACTAGATTGCGATGACATTGTGACGAGACCAAAAAATGGTATTCTGCTAATCTTAAAGTTCGGTTTGTTCACATTCCGGTCGCAGTATCATTGCAGTATAGTCTCATAGCGGTCAACTTTGTTCTCGTTTACGAAATTAAACATATTTTCATGTTGGTTCAATGTACGTAGACGATATTGTGATACATAGTGATACTTTAATTTTTAGCAGCCTTATTTTCTGATTTTTTAAATTTATTAATTAGTTTGCTTGATTAAGTGCATACTCATAGTATTTTCATTTCTCATTTGTTATTATATATCTTTGAAAATATAAGATCATTAAAATAAATAATCGGCTCGAAAGTTAACATGGAATGTATTCGTAAACGCTACGCGCATGCGCGACGCGAATGATTAAAGATGTCAAAAAGAGACGTCATTAGATATATTTTTACTAATATCAAACTATAATTCAGTAAGGTGAACAGTTTTTATTTAAGCCTTACACAAATTATTCAAAATCATTACAAAATAAAAATAATAATATACCTAGGTAGGTACTTATAATACACATTTTTAGGGACCGACACCCTCCGAAGCGTCGCCGTCGTCCTCGTCGCTCGTCTCCCCGCAAAGGATAAGAAATACCTTTTTATTACAAGCTTTATACTTACCTAATATTATTAACTTGCTTCTTTTAAATTATATAATCATCATTTCAACCGAAATACGTCAACTGCTGGACACAGGCCTCCCCCAAGCACTACTTCTTTTAAATACTTAATGTATATTGCATTATTGTTGATTGGTGGACTATTGATAATAATGCAACTGTTAATTACTGGTTTTAGATGACAAAGAATTTGAAGGGGCCCAACAGCATCTAATAAAAATAGAGCAGTCTTAAATAGCGGTCGACAGAGAGTTGGCACGAGCTATGAACAGGCAAGCCTCTGCTATGGAGGAAATAGGAGGGGCTACAAACCGTTTTGTCGGCCTCTATGATGAGACTTCGCCTGCGACGACGACGTACCGCAAGTGTAAGTATATAAGCGAATAATAATTAATCAGAAAATCATGTCGCAACAGGATTTTTTGTAAAAAAAATTGCTTGTTTTAGTATTCAAGCATCAGCAGCATCCGAATTGCCGAGTAGGCAGTACCTATCGATTAATGGCCAAGGTATGTAAAGAATTAGACATTTTGTTAGGATTTTTCAGCAAGCATATCTAGGTATTTGTTCTGAATATGCTCTGATGAAAAATTATCTGGGCTTCCCCTGCCATTTGTTGTTTTGTAAATAAAACGCTGATTTTAAAATAAAACAAAATCTTATTTAATAATAATATGTACACACGGCTACACATCAAGCTATACATTTCCAATATAAGCTGATCTCACATTGTATAGGATTTCCGTACAGTGTGAGATCAGCGTAAACTGGAAATGTATAGCTTGATGTGTAGCCGTGTGTACAATATGAAAAACTAAATTGTGTTTTCCGAAACTGTCAAATTTTACCAATCAACTTTGAACCTTATGCTTTTGCGATAAAGTTGAAAATCTATTAAAGAAATTTGAAAGATTGTAGTAGCTTGATGTGCTGGCGTCTGTACCTACTCCACACAAATTCAAATAACACTAGTGCATTGAAGAATTGAAGACACCGACTAGAAGAATCATCAAAATTCGCATAGAAATGCCGGAGATGCAGTACATTTATGCAAACAACATCGTACATAAGAATAATTAAATAATGTAGTATATACTAAAACCTTCCTGAAAGTATGTAGATCACATTAGTGAAAGAATTATCAAAATTGGTTCATTAGTTTTAGAGAAAAACGCGAACATACAAACATACATACATACATACGGGTCGAATACAGAACCTCCTTTTTTGAAGTTTGTTAAAAATACTAATCGATAAGTCAATATGCTCACTGATCATCTTTTTCGGATGATGTACCCTATCTTATAAGCCAACTTGGATGTAGTGGTTTGTCACCATTCTAACCTAACCCATTTGGTCGGGGTGCCCTAAATTAATTACTTACTGCAAAAACTTTAACAGTAAAGACAGTTTTTAAAAAGATTAAAAATAAAATAAGATCATAAAGTAAAACCACAACCATCAGTAGATTGCTTAAAAGGGGATGAAGGGACATAAAATACCATAAATTATTCCTTGTTAATTAATTACCATGTCACAATAAAAAATCTCATATTTCTTTTTAAACATTTTACTGAAAAATAAAAATAAGTAAATCTTAAATTCTTATTTATCCTTGTTATGAAAACTTGTAATAAAAGAAACTAATACATGTTTGGAAGCGTATAGGCGTGTGTAAATGAGATGCACGACAAAGATTAAACAACAGTATAATGAGGTAAAGATTAATACCGATACAGCGATAGGCGGAAGTTATATGAAAGAACGAAGTGGTTTGTTGCAAGAAAAGATACAATAAGAAGATAATTAGGATAGCGATACAGAAATAAAGATTTACGCGAGTTGATAGGAAATATGCGGTAGCAAGCCAAAGCAGCGAGGGTTCGCGTCGAGGGCTTCTAGCTGACTGTCCGGCGGTCGCTGCCGTCTGCGTCTTGAGCGGGCTGCGGAGGCGGCGCGGTGCGCGGCGTCCGGGGTGAGGTACGCCAACCGGTTTCCGCGGCTAGCTGGCGCTCGCACCGAAAGGCGGCGCGCGGCGTGCGCGCACCATCACGCCACACAGTGGGCCCATACTGAAAATTAGTGGACTTAGGCAACAAAGTTCCAATATCGATGCGATTTTTTTTTATATGACGTGTTATGATATTCCTGACAACTTTTATTCTTATAACATTTCTTCTAAAGTTGATAGTTTGTCTTGAAAAAAATCAATTAGATTATTTTGTATGGAGCGAATCACGTTTAATTTTTTTTCTTCAATTGTACTAATATGTTGGGTGTGTGGCGTGAGTATATGATAGCTAGGGTCATTCTCTATCCACGAAAAAAAAAACAGCGCCGGCCATCTGCGGCAGCGCGAGTAATCATTCGGTAAAAAAAAATGTTTTGTAAGATTTTTTTTTGCCATTTAAAATAAATTCAAAGTAATTTTTTTGTGTCATTAGGCTAATTCACCTTTTCTTTATTAAATATATAGTTTTAACAGCGCATAGGTACTTATAACTAATTATTCTGGTAGAAATTTAGTAATTATTGCTATGTTATCGGTAGCACCTGCATTGTGATTGATGACTCATTTGTTATTGCGCTCGTCTAAGCGTATAACTAATGAGTCGTCGAAAAATGCTTGTCTCTGATTGGCTGTGTTATTTTTTTAACTGCACGTTATCTATTGTTGAATAAATATCGTAATAAGTTTCAGGTTATACTAATTTTGTTAATGATAGGTGAAATAATTTAAATTTGTACGGGCAAGTCGTTGATAATTATCTACATAATCAAGCGTATGAAACTGTGAAGTAATTGTAGCCCTGAAAAGGGCTGTTTGTCATATACCTAGCCCTGATGGGCTTTTGTGAGGATAATCTAGAGCCGGATCACATTATTTCTTGTTCCAGAAGTGCTAGTGGGTCCGGCAAATTTTCGGACTCTGCTATGAGGCATTCTTCTTCCTCCATAATCTCACTGTCACAGGGAGGCTCAGTAGTCTGTAACAACTGAATTGCTTCAGGCAACAACTCATTATGACCCTGTTTCAATATTTTAGGCCTTATGTAGGATATGTGGGGATCAGAGCTTATTAGAAGTCCATGGAGGATGTCTTCGTTTGTTGCTATTCTCCCCGTTTTCCGAGTGTGCCACTCCCTGACGTTTCTGAAGTCCTTATTACGGGCTTCCGAAGCTTCTTCAGATAAGATACCTAAAACGAATAAGTACATACATTTTAATTTCAAAACGCAATTGAGTCAAATAATACATCAAACTATATTTATTTTTTACTTACCGATTGGCAAAACACCAAAGTGGTTACAGATGTCTGCACCGTGCATTAGAAGTTTATGTACACTAACTGGCATGTAGTACCACGAATAGTGTTGCACGTACACATCAGCTGTTTCTCTGCAGTATCTTCTAAATTTTTCACAGTCAATGTTTTTGCCTGATGATATGGCTTGTAGAATAACGGAAAATCTGAAAATCAGATTTTCGTCAATTCCCGTTATTCTGGATGATCTTTTGTAATCTTGGAAAAAGCGCCTCGCAGTATTCCCGTCATTTGTAGTTCCAAAACCCTAAAATGGGAAAACAATACTGTAATATACAATACATAGAGATATAATACACAAACAACATAAAAAGAGCCAAAATTAAATACATACCTGTTTGACTATATCAATCAGCATTCCAGTTTGCTCACGAAACTCTTGTTGCGTGGTATTTTTTTTAGCTTGTTTCAAAGCCTTATGTTCGCCTCGAGCAGTCCATCGTTGAAAATCCAGATTATAAGATATATGGAGAAGACATTCCATACACCGAATCTTCATATGCAGCGAAGAAATTCCTTGTTTGTAAATTTCTTCACGAAGTGGTTTGGAAGTCAAAGCGTCTAAATTATTCATCTCGCTCGGTTTTGCCAAGCAAATAGGACACGTTGCATATGATGGTACTTCAGCAATAATATTGGCCACTTTTCCATCAATCATGGTCATATGCAATTCATGTGATACAATAATATTTCCACACTGTGTAGATATTCGTTCATCAATTTGTTTTTTCATCTCAGACTCTTCAGACATTATAAAATCAGCTGTCTCCGAAGTGAAAGTGAACTTCACCGGTCGACAGTACAGAGTTGAGCAAGGTGTGGGGTTCTCCCAAACTATATTTTCATTCCCAGAAGATGGGCTAGTAGACACTAGCCGAAGAGGGACGATGCTTATCATGACTACTGATGAATCATCGAACTCTGTAGACGTTTTCTGTTTATAATTGCTCTGCGACGAAGAACCATCAAGTCCCCATTTCCAGGTCAACTTGAGTTCTTTATTTTGAGACCTATCAACAGAATTACTAATACCTAGTAAAATCCTTTCCACAGTGTGGTCCAATAGCGCTTGCAATTTAATTTGAGCTCCTTTTTCGGTAATCTCCATACTCTCTTGTGGTGGGTAACATCTTTTCTTGGCATTTACAAGCTTTGGATAAGATGGAAAGGCAGCACAGTTTTCTTCTTTCAGAAATTGTCGAAGAGCTAAGTACTTCCATTTCGAGAGCGCAAGTGATGTATAAAGAGCTAAACAGTTATCTTCAGAGACAGTACTTAAGCTCTGCTTTTTGAATAGTCGCTCGTCTACTTCGGATAGGGCATCTGGATTACTGGAAAGGTATTCGATCACTTTTGCCAGATTCGTTTTGCCGTTGTCTTTCAATTTTGTTATGTACCAGGTCTGCAACTCTTCTTCGGAATTTTCTTCTACTATGGAAGTAGAACGTCTTTTTTTTTGCTTCTTACTTAACTCTTCGAATGGTTTTCTGTGCTCCTTTTCTGTAGATGTTCCCGCTTCCGCAGTACATACTGCAAGAGTAGGAACATGGGAATCTATATCCACAGGTTCAGATAAGACTGCGTCCGAAAAGCCCATCTCACTTCTCAGGTCAACACTGTCACAAACAGGCCAGTTGATGTTTTTTTCCAACCACTTGCGATTACTTACACGATTCATAAAAGTTTTTTGGTTTCTACTTGACTCTATCCACTTTTTATTTAGATTTACACAAAAAAGTCGACAGAACTCCTTGATTCGGTTCTTGTCTTCTTCAGAAACTTCGGTAGTCAAGACAGAAATGATACTTTCATATAGAAACATATGATTTTTCAGATCACCGCCACTTCTTAATTTCACAAAAAAATCTAGGTTGGTACAAAATCCAGCCATAGTTCTAATGTAAATATAAAAATAAAAGTATTTCACTGTGTTCACAAATAAGCGACAAGAGCGAAACTAGATGGACTTAATGAATGTCTTTATATTTATAGACAGTGTTAATTACTCAAGTAGTGGACACTGTTATCAGTGAGTGAAAATTATTCAGCCAATCAGAGACGAGCATTTTTCGATGACTCATTAGTTATGCGCTTAGCCGAGCGCAATAACAAATGAGTCATCAATCACAATGCAGGTGCTACCGATAACATAGCAATAATTACTAAATTTCTACCAGAATAATTAGTTATAAGTACCTATGCGCTGTTAAAACTATATATTTAATAAAGAGAAGGTGAATTAGCCTAATGACACAAAAAAATTACTTTGAATTTATTTTAAATGGCAAAAAAAAATCTTACATAACATTTTTTTTTTACCGAATGATTACTCGCGCTGCCGCAGATGGCCGGCGCTGTTTTTTTTTTCGTGGATAGAGAATGACCCTAGCTATCATATACTCACGCCACACACCCAACATATTAGTACAATTGAAGAAAAAAAATTAAACGTGATTCGCTCCATACAAAATAATCTAATTAATTTTTTTCAAGACAAACTATCAACTTTAGAAGAAATGTTATAAGAATAAAAGTTGTCAGGAATATCATAACACGTCATATAAAAAAAAATCGCATCGATATTGGAACTTTGTTGCCTAAGTCCACTAATTTTCAGTATGGGCCCACTGTGCGCCAACAAGAAGTAAAAGGATAGGTAGGCTAGTAGGTAGGCATACTGTGAACAATATTATAATATTAATGTGGGTCTGATATTGACGCCACAGGACCCCCTTACGAATAAATGGGGCCGCCTTATTTGTATCGTTCCGGGAACTTCACTTTGCGTCCTGAACGAGTAGTACGCATTGGTTGCGCATCTTGTGACTCATGGCCATGTATCACAACGTCATCGCGCCATGTATACGCTGGTTTTAACCGGTCAATTGACACCTTGACGGTTTTGTTATTTAGCTCAATGTCGAATGTCTTTGGACCTCTTGTAACGACCTTATGTGGGCCGCTGTATGGTGGTTCTAGTGAACCACGAAGCAGATCTTGGCGTAAGAACACATGCGTAGTGGTATGTAAATCCTTGTGCTCAAATACCTTGTGTTGTGAATGGTCTGATGCTGGACATGGGCGTAGGTCGGACATTCTTTGTCGTAAAATACTGACAAAATCTGGGTAATCTACCTTGTCATTAGTTGCGGTGAAAAACTCGCCGGGGACTCGTAACTGCTCTCCAAACACCAATTCCGCTGGTGAGCATTGCAAATCGTCTTTGCACGCTGTCCGTAATCCTAAAAGTACTATGGGAAGAGAACTAACCCAATCCTTCGTACCGTGTGACATCAAAGCAGCTTTGAGCGTGCGATGTAACCGCTCAATCATGCCGTTGCAGGCTGGATGATATGCTGTTGTCCTTGCCAATTTGATCCCATACGTCTTTGCTAAATTTTTGAATAAATGTGATTGGAATTGTCTACCTTGGTCCGTTATTACCTTCTTTGGGCAACCATACCGAGCAATCCACTCCAACACAAACGCCTTCGTCACAGTCTCTGCTGTCATATCAGGAAGTGGAATCACCTCTGGCCATCTGGTATACCTGTCAATGATAGTAAGACAGTATTTAAAATTGGAAGATATTGGTAGTAGTCCAATTAGGTCCATATTAACCTCTGCGAAACGTACATCTGGTACGTCAAATTTACCAAGAGGAGATGTGGTGTGCCTTGTTACTTTAGACTTTTGACACGGAATGCACTCTCTAACCCAAGCGCGAACATCTTTCCTAAGGGAAGGCCAAACATAACGTTCACTGACCATTTTGATGGATGCCTTTGCACCAGGGTGGCTTAGGCTGTGCAACGTCTCGAACACACGGCGTCTGTGGGTAGCTGTCACAAATGGTCTGTGTTTAGCCAAAGAAACATCACAATAAATATGTACGTTCGAATTTGGTACTTGCGCTAACTCCAATGTCAACGAATGGTTACCCTTCAATAGCTGTTGTAACTCTGGATCGTCACGTTGCGCAAGGGCAAGCTCCATGAAATCCACTGGCGCAGTGACTGTCTCAATCCGAGACAATGCATCGGCCACCTGGTTATCCTGCCCGGAAACGTGCTGGATATCAGTTGTGAACTGAGAAATAAAATACAGGTGATTAATTTGTCTTGGTGAACCTTGTTGGTCTTTTTTTTTTAAATGCACCTATGAGCGGCTTATGATCGGTGTAAACGGTGAAATTTCGTGCTTCTACCATATGCCGAAAATGTTTGATGGCCTCGTATATTGCAAGCAGTTCGCGATCATAAGCGCTGTATTTCTGCTGCGTGGCGCTCATCTTCTTCGAGTAAAAAGCTAAGGGCTGCCAGACGTTGTCCACTCTATGCTGTAATACAGCTCCTAGGGACACATTGGATGCATCTACTACCAGTGCCAGCTGCGCATCGGAAACTGGGTGAACCAACAGTGCTGCATCTGAAAAGCTATGCTTACAACGCTCAAAAATTTGTAATAACTGGGTAGTCCACTTCACTGGTTTCGATCCTTTCATGCCTGGACCTGCCAATAAATCATTTAGTGGGGCTTGTAACTCTGCAGCATTTTTCAAGAAACGCCTATAAAAATTAAGCATCTCTAAAAATCTTCTTAAGCATTTTATAGTCTGAGGCGGTGGGTAGTTCTGAATAGCCTGCACCTTCTCCTCTAACGGGCGTACTCCTTTTGCTGAAACAGAATAACCGAGAAAAGTTACCTGTGGCTGACCAAAATTGCACTTAGCTACGTTGATGACCACTCCGTACTCTTCGAGGCGAGCGAACAGCTTCCGTAAATGTCCTTCATGCTCCTGCGTACTTCTAGAAGCAATTAGAAGGTCATCGATGTATGGAAAACAGAAGTCGAAATCACGTACCAGTCCATCTATAAAACGTTGGAACGTCTATGCTGCGTTTCTCAAACCAAACGACATAAAAGGGAATTCGAACAACCCAAACGGTGTCGTGATGGCTGTCTTCTCAATGTCTGCTGGATTTACTGGAATCTGCTGGTAAGCTTTGACTAGATCTACGACTGAGAAAATAGTGCTTCCATGTAAATGCTGTGAAAAATCTTCAATGTGACGTATCGGGTACCTGTCCGGCACCGTCCTTGCATTCAGTGCACGGTAATCCCCGCAGGGTCTCCAAGTATCGTCGTGCTTGGGCACTAGGTGTAGCGCAGACGCCCAAGGTTCGCTGGAGCAACGAGCTGTCCCCTCCTTAACCATTGCTTGGAACTCTGACTTCGCTATCTACAAGCGATCTGGCGCTAAACGGCGAGGCCTGCAGAAAACGGGTGGTCCAGGCGTCGTATCAATAAAATGTACGGTAGAGTGACGTACCTCCCTTGGTGCACCAGAAGGACGTGAGATGGCCGGAAATTCACGCAACAGCTCGTGGTACGGAGAAGTACCAGCTACAGTCTTGACGCTGGGAATCTCCATCTTCGCCATAGCTCCGCTAACAAAAAGGTTAGTTAATCCATCAATCAACCTATTATTATGGCAATCTACTAATAGCTTATAATGGGAAAGAAAATCATACCCAATGATTGGTTTGGTCACGTCTGCGACGACAAACTTCCAGCTAAACTCCCTGCGTAATCCTAAATTCAGCTGCAAATTAATATACCCGTACGTGGATATAACAGAATTATTAGCTGCACTGAGGTCGTAATTAACACGTACCCGCTTCTCATTTAAATAACTGCGAGGGTAGACGCACAGATCAGAACCCGTATCGACCAGAAAAGTTTTTCTAGATTGAAGATCTATGACGAATAAACGGCTGGAAATACTGCAGCAATCGCTCGCCGTCGTTAGCGACTGGCTTTGGCGTTTTCCGAAGCATAATCACACGGCTGTATGCAGTGATGAGCTTTGTCTCCAAATTCATGGTGGTACCAACACGTGCGACGATTGCCCTCCATTTTGAATGGACGGCCTCTTGAACGACTTCTTGAACGGGAGAATCGCCGGTTACGGCTCCTATCTGACCTACCGCCGATACGAGATTGTCGATCCACTGTAGTGGTTAACTCATCTAGTTTCCGCGTGAGACTGGCTATTTCAGTACGCATTACCTCAAGTAAGCTCCCTGCAGAGGACGAAGTACTCGCGACCTGGGCCACCGGGTTCACCGGAGCGATCTCTAACACCCGGTCCGCCAGCTCCGCAACAGCTTCCAGGGTCATACCTGCTTGGGACGCAACAATCGCCTGCAGGCCGGTTGGCAGACGACTGGTCCAAACGGTGCGCAGGAAATCGTCAGGTACACCTCGACCAGCCAGGCTCTGAAGGTGGCGAAGAAATGCCGATGGCTTGCGGTCTCCAAGTTCCTCATGAATAAGGAGTTGACGCACCTTCTTTTCCTGGGAAACTGACAAACGCTTAATTAGTTCGGTTTTAAGCTTCTCGTATTTATTAGTAGCGGGTGGATTTTCTACAATATCCTCTAGTTGAGCCATAATGGAAGGTTCTAGATTACCGACCACAGTAAAATATTTTGTCGCGTCGGAAGTAATGTTCGACAAAGCAAACTGGGCCTCAACTTGTGCAAACCACACCGCGGGTTTTTCAGGCCAAAAAGGAGGAACTAGTACTCTAACCTTAGCGATCTCTGCTGATCCCAACGCTGCAACCAATGCCTCCGTAAACTTTTCGTCCGCCATCTCTGCAATGCCTTGCAGTAAAAAAAAAAAAATTCGCTCGACCTCAACGTATCCTTCGCGAACGTTCCGGAAACTTCTCTGACGTCACGCGGTCGCGTCTCGATATCTTCGCGCCGTGCCTAACGATCGGGGTCACCACTTTTGGAAGCGTATAGGCGTGTGTAAATGAGATGCACGACAAAGATTAAACAACAGTATAATGAGGTAAAGATTAATACCGATACAGCGATAGGCGGAAGTTATATGAAAGAACGAAGTGATTTGTTGCAAGAAAAGATACAATAAGAAGATAATTAGGATAGCGATACAGAAATAAAGATTTACGCGAGTTGATAGGAAATATGCGGTAGCAAGCCAAAGCAGCGAGGGTTCGCGTCGAGGGCTTCTAGCTCCGGCGGTCGCTGCCGAGTGCCGTCTGCGTCTTGAGCGGGCTGCGGAGGCGGCGCGGTGCGCGGCGTCCGGGGTGAGGTACGCCAACCGGTTTCCGCGGCTAGCTGGCGCTCGCACCGAAAGGCGGCGCGCGGCGTGCGCGCACCATCACGCCAACAAGAAGTAAAAGGATAGGTGGGCTAGTAGGTAGGCATACTGTGAACAATATTATAATATTAATGTGGGTCTGATATTGACGCCACACATGTACACAAGATAAAAAATTAAGATATCTTGTCATCATTGAACTTAGAAAAGAATTTATAATTAATAGAAAGAAAACAATAGACGGAGAGAAAGTTTCATGTATTTATTTTTTAAAGAGTTCTTTTTTTATTACTATTTAAATGTTAATGATGTTCTTCAATATTATACTTGTATACATAGAACAAATTATACTGTACATACTGTGAATACAATATTACAATACAATTCAACTATTATTGTGCCTACACAAAATTTTGACAAAAACTGCTGTTTTTCAAAACTGTCATTGTGTGGGTTTCTTCCAATAGGTCTAAATACTTTTATTAAGTAGTTTATTAAACAACACAGAATCAAAGACTTCTTAGATGTTGAAAATAGAGTTATATCAACACGGAACCATGTAATTCAAGTCTTTGTAAAAATAAAGGATTATGCCATTTTTAATATTATGCAAACAAGAACCAACCCGCCTGGTTCTACATAATTGATTAAAAAATATTTTAAAAGGAAACATGTGGTATGAAAAATAAACCTTTCAACGATTTTTTAGATTGTCGGGTTACCATGGGACGTGGATCTTGTTAGTTTATTGAACAACAATGTTACATGGGTTGATATCCTTGTCATAGAAATGTTTTGTTCTGTTAAAATTGTCATATCATTTTGATCTTTACAGGGTCAATAGAAGTTGCATTTTTTAAAGCTTTCTACATATATCTCATCTTGATTTTGGCATGTGTGTGGATTGGTTGCTGTTTGCATAAGTAGGTCCTACCTACTGACATAGTTACACTTCAAACAATAATTGTGTAAAACAACCCCTAAGACGACCCACTGACCCAACATTACGACTATCAGTGTTATCAAAAATCTTATTGTGGTCTAACATGTTAATATCGAGAACAGAAAATGATTCCTTAGTACTATTTACACTATATACGGATATTTAGGGCAATTAGATTGTATGACATCGTTAGCTCCACAACCACAACACTTCACTGAACTTTTATCGGTTATATCTTTAATATTTTTGCAAGACTTGCGAGTACCTATGTCCGACTTCACGGCAATAAACACAAAATAACCATTTCCATTCTCCAGACGAGTTTTTGCTATTGTTTAACACAGTCGGCAGGGGCTAAGCACTACGCATAGCGCTCGTCGACGCAGTAGGTATGTCTGTCGGCGCACTCGTCGCGGTCTTGCGGAGGCCGAGATGCGAAAGCGCGCGCGGGCGGCGCGGGCGACGCAGGCCGGGGCAGCGCTAGCGGCCGCGCGCGTCTTTCTATACTTCGGACAGTCCTTTATGTTTAGCGCCTTCTCAACGAACATAGATCTATGTTGTAAACGGACTCATGGGTTAACGTTTCCATATGCGTCGATGAGACGTCGACGTTGTTGGCCGACGTAGTAAAACAGGCTCTGAACCAATTGACGGTTCGATTCCACTTGAACCTTGGCGACCGCCTCCAGAAACGACGTAGCGTCCCTTCCGATAACGGCGGGGCGCGGACTTCGGGGACGCCGGCGCGCCTCTCATGATGTTGTCATCGTTGCCTCTACTTTTACGGTCGAGGCAATATTGTTACCTACACAATAGTCATCTAAACACTAGGAAACACTATTTATTTACGTTACAATGTGCACGAAAGTTCTCGTAATGAAGAAAACCGTTACTTTGTAAATAGGTACTTTGAGTTCGCGTCGTATCGGTCGCGTTGAAGCGCCAGTTTGTACTTTGTATGGTCACATGAAATAAAGTTTTGCGGCATATTAATACACGGTAAGTACTTATAATCGTTCACACAATACAAAACACAGAAAATTCGAGTGGAACACTGAGACAGTGCAAAACTCGTGCCGTTTGCGATCGTGATTTCAGCCCCATAGATATATGAAAGAATGTTTTTTACATTTCTATGTTTCAGCCGGACTGACGGGCGCGGAGAGGGGTGCGGGCGACGCGACGGAGCAATCTGCGAAGGGCGCGGGAAGCGGGCGCGTGGATACGATACGCGTGTTTATTCGCCTCAGAGTACATGATTCGCCTCGCCATAATGTTCGTGTGCGAATGTCAAAATATTCCGGCCCACCAAAGGCGGGAAATAAAAATTTTATACGCATAAAACTATACAGAAGCTAAAATTATTTGTCACAGTCCGGTCTACAAATAATCTCATGCTGGCGTCAGTTTTGACGTTTTTATTTTTAGTGGAATACCAATTTTTTTTTGATGTCATGGCTAAAGTTTAGCAGAATACCGATTTGGTACATTTTTTGTTTTCGGTCTAGTCGCAATCTCATTGCAGTAAACGTCACGTTTGACTTACTTTGTTGGTTTAGTAGAATACCTTTTATGACATTTTGGAACTTTTGAGGCACTGCGACTTGAATGTGAACGGTTTTTAGTTAGCAGAATTGGCCTTCTGGTATGCGCGGTCGCTGCATGCTGGTGGTCAGGATACCCGTTGAAGCCGTGGGTGCTGGGCTGGCTGGGTGACTCGCCGCTCTAAAGCTTGCGGGAGTGATGATGATGACGTCACGCTGAAGTATTTGCACGACGGCTGCGCTGACGTTCATGTTCGGGGTCACCAGTATAGAGGTATGAGGAACAGGGTGTAAAGTTCACTCATACTCTATAGAAAAGGGAGGATCCTCCGACCAGACGGGTGTTGTGTCTGGCGGGCAACTGCCCAATGATTCATTTCGGGCCGTTGTATCTATGCTAGTTGCGCGGTATACTCTGCTTGCGAGATGCAGGATTTGCGTGACGTCAGTATGACGCGTTGTTCGCATGTGGCGTTGTAAATACCGCTACAACGCTTTTTCCGGAATTGAGTTTAGTTCTCGCCGTGAATTCTCCTTTATGTCTTCTGCCGAATGAAAACGGGTAACACGAAGTGGTAATTGGAGTTTAGGAAAAAGAAAGAAGTCGGCTGGAGCCATATCAGGTGAATAAGGAGGTTGGTTGCTCGATGGTATTTGTTGAGTTTTTGGTCAAAAATTCGTTCACAATGATGGCCTTGTGCGAAGGCGCATTATCGTGGTGCAAAATACAACCATCTTCTTTCCACAAATCTGGCCTTTTTCTTCGAATTTGCTCTCTTATAAATAATATACTTTATTTTCCGTTTGACCTTCCGGTAAGAATTCCGAGTGCACGACACCGCGATAGTCAAAGAAAACAGTCAACATGACTTTGACTTTTGATCGACTTTGGCGTGGTTTTTTCGCTTTCGGTTTAGTTGGAAGGCGCCATTCTGTAGCTTGTTGACTAGTTTGCATGTCAAACTCGTAAACCCACGTCTTGTCACCAGTAACAATGCGTTTTATGAATGTTGGCTCGGAATTGACTCGTTCTAGCATGTCTTCAGCGACTCTTATGCGATTGAGTTTTTGGAGAAAATTGAGGTCTTTTGGGACTAGGCGAGCGGCAACATGTTTCATACCCAAGTGATTATTTAAAGTGATACGGATCGACTCGTGAGACACAGAAAATTCAGCGGCTATCTCTCTCAAACTTGAATGAGGATTTTCAGTCACTATTTCCTTCACTTTTGCGCATCAGTTGAAGACGTTGATGGCCTACCAGGGCGAGGCAAATCTTCCAGCATATCTCGACCGCTTTTGAACGCTTTGTACCACTAATAAGCACGTGTTTTTGATAAAGTCGATTCACCGTAAGCCGTCTGTAACATTTTCAGTGACTCTTTTTTCGACGTTTTTGTCCATTATGAAATTCGCAATACACACTAGATATGATCTAACTAAAAACAGCACTGTATTTAATCTAAATGACAGATCTAACTCAAACTCCGCACCAAAATGGAAAACAGTTGTCCCAATGAAACAAAAAAAAAATATATATATATTGGAACCATAAACAAACAAATCATCCTTCCCCGATACTTTTTTATGTCTATAATTATTATAAACAATTACTTTTTTGACACATATCTATATCTATTTAAATATTAACACACATCATAAAATTCATTTACATCCGTAAGATGTCCTCGTAACATAGGGTCCTCGTTACATTCGATCTCTAAATTGTAATTTGCGAGGATAACGCGGATCTATCAGCTCCGGCAAAACACATTTGTGATAAAAGATATCTAATTTAGAAATTTTGTCTGGAGTCCAAAACTCATCATCTCTTTCAATTACATCAATTTCTATGCCATTTTGGCGTCCAAACAACAAAATAGCAAAATGTTCGTTTCGTTATCATTAGTTGGCCTTGTACCTGGAAATAATAAGTATGGGTTTTTTAATAATTCCATTAGAAGTCTCCAGACAAAATTTAATTTTTTTGCCGTACTGCCTCTAGACGTGTAAAACCTGCTGCTGACGACGAGCACTTTATTTCAACTAGACTGTCTGTCCCTAACAGACCGTCTGGACTCGCACCAAGGTATGGTTTATCCACACATATGAATAAACCACATGGTGTTACTTTTTGTTGTATTTTATATTCTAAATCTGCAATTGCGGTTGCTTCGTGTGCTTTACCATATCGAGTAGCATCGTTTCCCGTAAAAGTGGAATATAACATATTTTTTAAAGTCGCAGTACAAGGCGTAGAATCTTTCATTTTACATATTTGGCCGAACAAAGATGCGGTTATTCGCTTTTTGTTGGACTGTGCGACGGTTTTCTTTTCTAATTCATCAATTTCATCAGCATTTAATGTTATTGAAAGAAGAAATTCACGTTTCTTTTCTTCAAAAATATCGGGTGACATATCGGGCTCTTGCACTGTTACCTCACCGTAATGTCTATCGGCCATTTTAAAACGCTTAGCTCTTTTAGCACCTTGTGCTTTGTATAATGCACTTCTTTTTTGTTGCCGTTCTAATTAATTTTTCATTTTGTTTATATATTTTTCTGTATAGGAGAACGTCGTTTCAGGGCATACTACCTTTTGTACTTTACTTAAAAAACTATAATCATTTGTATTGTAGTGCCCTACTGCGGAAAAACATCTTGCTTCGTATGTCCCTCTTCGCGTGAAATTAACTCGTTTGCCTGCAAGGAACTTTGCAATAATACTATTAAATTGTTCTGCAGGATTGTTTGTCTCTTGAAGTAACAAGCTCTCTGCATTTTGCAGAAGCCACCCAAGATTTTCAAAAATATCATTCCACGTCCCGCTGGATTTGAGCTGTGGAACGAGGTTCTCTTCGTTCACTAATCTTTTACAATAATATTGTTTACAAGAATCATGAAATCCGAATACGTGGCATGGCCCATTTCGTAAGTCTTCTTGAAGGATTCTAAGCTTGTCTGCTGTTGCAACCTCAAGCTGTTGCGCGTGTGCTACTGCGCCAGTAACTGCGTTATAAAGGCGTCGTATTCTATCTAAAAGCGCTTTATGTAAAGTCACAGGTACAAAGCCAACTTTGTTCTGAGTATTTTTTCCTATTTTTCTAAGTTTATTCGAATAATTTCGCAGTAAATGGTTACTGCATTCTATTTTTCTTATATGTATATTAGGACCATACACCATTGCGTCTCTAAGAGCGTTCATGACGCTGCTATCTCCATCACCAATTACCTTGGTGTACATGAGTCCATGCATCTCCATGCTTACTTTGAATCCATCTACAATGGCCGATGTCTCCATTTCGGTAGATGGACCAAACCAATTTTTAAAACACGTATGTGCCGGGATTGAGGATTTTTTTATTTTGAGCTATAGCACATACGCTACAATAGGAGTTTTTGACCCCAATGTACAGTATTTTTTTTGTCCGGTGCCCTATTATACAACCAACTCCAGAAAGTGAGTTAAAATTTGTACCGTAGCTACGTTTAGCCCATGAGCCGTCTGTCACGACGGTCACACACGGTACTCCTTGTATAACATCGTTATTTTCCAAAGCAAGTCGCCTTTCTTCTGCACCTGCTTCCAACATAAGCTGTAACGCTATGTCTTTCTGGATAATGGCTAACTTTTGATTATTTTTTACATAATAAGATTCGCTCATATTAGGCATATTTAAACTAGCACATATCTCATCAAGCTGGCTCCAGCCGTTGCCAGTTTGTGAAATACCCTCTATTACATTTAAATTAATAGGGATCTCTTTAGATCCTTTATTAGACTCCTGAGATTCGATCTTTTCTATTTTGTTGCACAATTTGCATTTGAAAAAAAATTGTGAGTAAAACCCAATTCTTTTTTCTTTCATAAATTCTAAATGCTGAAAATTACATTCAAATGGATCATGTCTAATATTTTTCAATTGTTGAAATAGATAAGCAATACTCACTATCCTATTTCTTTCTAAAGTTGCACAATCATTCATATCACAATTGTCAGTTTCAACAGAGAAATTGTACATGTCTGAATCGGATTCGGAGTCACTGGATTTGTTATATTCATGAGTTGTTGACATCGATTGTTCTTGTGTGGCCCTGTAAACGCAAAACTCAATCAGATTACGTAAAAACGAACAAAAATGGATTTTACTGTAGTTGCTGATACTGATTCCATACTTACAAAATCGGCGGGTAACGAACAAAATCAACGTCTGATTCGATGATGTCCCAATCAGTTTGAGTTGGAATGACTCCGGAGCCAGTCTGTACGCAAGAATCATTTTTTATAAGTACATTTTTCCGCCGTGAACTTGTTGTTGCATGTACTTGTGCTTGAACGACGATTTGTTCAAATGACTCTCGAGGTGATCTAAAAACAACATGGGTAACATTAACGGTAATTATATTAAACATAACAAAAAGAGAATGAACCGAAATGATTGCAGCGGAATTGTCTTAGAAATGTTATAACTATGGTAGAAGATATACCTGTCGTGGATAGATGGCGCCACAGTACAGCGAACAGCGCCATCTAACAATTTGATTGGTAAACGAAGAATCATGTGATCGGAAACGCAAGCGAGCCCTACCGCTTGGACACGATCGTCGGTAGAGGGGATGCAGCGAGGACTGGTGGAGAGACCGAGTGCTGCGACAGTCTACAGTTGACCGTCGAGCTCGGACAGTCTCGGCAAACGCTCAATACCAACGCACGTGTTTGTTTCCCACGCACGTGTGCATTTCGGTTGTAAATCGCTAGTTTATTAAAGTTACTTTAAATTCAAATTGTCTTTCCGTTCGAGTACCCACTGCAGTGCCCACAATTATCAAAACTATGTCGGATCGTGAAGAAGACCCGATGTTTCGCATCTCGGCCACCCATGATGCGACATCAGAATTGGGATACACTCGAGCTGAAGAAATTTGGAGAATTGAGCGATGACGTCACGGTGCGACATTTCTTTCCTGGATTTGACCTGGATAAGGACGTGGACATAAAAGGCGTATGCAAACATAACAGTGCACAACAATTGATTTGTGTTTTGCTGAAAATTCACTGCAAGGTGAACAAAGAAGCAGCATCAACGTGGCTATCGTAAATAGCATACCAACGACGTGGCGTGCAGTTACTAGTGACGTGGAGTGACCTTGAGAATCGAGCCAAGCAGCCTCGCAGCTGTCAGTGAAACCCTTCGTGTGCTGCAAGTGAAGAAAACCAGGACATATCGCGGCCCTGCACGAGTAGTGGCAGCAAGCGGATGGTGGACAACGTGCTGGAAGTAGTAAAGGGCGAGTGGACTTCATACAACTACCCTCAGACACGTTAGAACATAAAGGTGAGCTGTATTGTTTTGTTTACGATTCTGGTGCTGAATGCTCGTTAGTAAAAGCGAGTTGTACAGCCAAAATAAGTGGCAAACGAGTTAATAACGTTGTTGCGTTGACTGGTATTGGTCAAACGCGTGTATTCAGCACAGAACAAATCATATGTAGCGTTGCGATTAGCAAGCAACAACTTGGAATTCTATTACGTCTATCCGACATTTACTTGCAAAGTAATATTATGATAGTACTTAAGTGAAATATTAAACCTAGGCTTTTCGATTAACATGTCTGCGACAGAGTTTTTGTTACATAAAGTTCTTGTGAGAAATTCAGTTTTCGGTTAACAATAACAAGGTTCCATTTCATACGAAAAATGCTGCTATAACAACATTTTCGGTTGGCGATTTAATGTAATTAGAAAACGAAGAGCAAAATCAGATTATCAGACTGAGCTAAATCGGAAGTTCAGAGGTCCGTTTAAGGTAGTTGAAGTTTTGGATGGTGATCCTCATACGTTAAAAGCTTTAAATTCTAACCGCTCACGATCGCATACGAAAGATGCCTTTAAGTAATATACCTGCCGAGTTAGATTTGCCTAATGTAGAAGATGTTGAGGAGGGTGCCTCCACCAGCAAATAGAACACATACCATGGCTATTTGGTCGCACTGCACGCACTAGTTTGTAGTCGTAACTGCAACTCGGTGTGGAGTTGTTCAGAGCGCGATGGGCAGCTAGTGGTGTGGCGGGGACCGGGGTCTTGAAGGAGACTATTATTGTGTTGGTCTTGTTATGACCTGGGAGTCGTAGACTCTGTGAAGTGATATGTGTTGGTCGTATCACTTGAGTGATGACGATATGGGTGGCATGAGTGTCACTAGCTGCTGCGGCAGCCGGGCCATGAGCGTTGTATGTGATCTAAGTTGATATAGTTCCTGACCAATTATTACTAAGGTTTAGAGGAATCTTTTGTTGTCGATGATTACTATTGTTTGTATTAAATTTTTTTGGTAAAGTTAATGCGTTTCGATAACAATGTGGTCAGAATTGGCCGAGTGGAACATGCACTGCTGTTGATTTTTTTTGGTTACAGGTTAACACATAAGGACATGTGCAAACAGCGCTGCACTCTTTGGATTTCCAGTACGAATAATCGCTGATCAAGGACTGTGCTTTTCGAGCAAGGAGTTCCATGACTTCTGCCAAGAAAACAGTTGGATTGCATCCTCTACAGCCAGCTACAGATCTATTGTCTACCGAATCTGGTGAGTCGTTTTCATTTTGTTTTGACTCTGGCACCGAGTGCTTCCCTGTTAAACAACAGGAAAAACGGTTACAATGTTAGATGTAGCCCTATCTAGTTTACAATGTAATTTTTAAATACGCTCACGATAGGTAATGAATGATGCCAGTAGGTCATGTACCAGTCGAAGTAGATAGTAATCACGGTGGTGATAAGCAGGGCTACATTATGGGAACCACACGAGTGAGGGTTCTCTATCGGCCGTAGTAAAAAGTGTGTAGTCATTGGGTGATGCACACGGATCCATGTTATGGATGTGTGAGAGCAATGCGATTGCTGGTCGGCTAGAGAGCCGTGGCGTTAGAGTGGTTTACTCGTGTGTGGGTTTCCAGGTGTTTAAGGCTATATGGATAACGATGGTACATGGCTCTGGTTGTTTTTTTTTTTTTTTTGCTATGATTGATTAAAGTTTGATTACATGGCTCTGGTTGAATCAAGTACGCTCATGAGGCTAAGGCACATGCCAAGGAATCAGAGTATTACTGACAAATATGAGGAAAGTCAAGTAATAATCTTGTTGATGAAACAGAGTAGAGATTAAGTTGAGTGTGTGTGATGATAGTTTGGATCAGAGGTTAATTTGTAGCCGCGCTGGAACTAGTAGTCCGCGAGTACGTGATAGGCAGTCAACTCTGGTAAACGTAAATTCCGGGAGTGAGTTGGCAATCCGAGGGGGGTGCGAAAAAGAAAAGGTTAAGTAACTGGTGGTTACTAGATATTAAGAGACACTTGCACCTGAGTTGATTATTTGGTTTGTGATCTTGAGATTTCGGAATCAAAGAGTGGGTAATACTCTGTACTCTGCTATTTTTAGCTTATTCGAATTTTCATTATGGTTTTGTCCGTACCAAATCTGGTAAGAAGTGACCGAACTATGTGATACTTTGCGGGTATGTTTCTTTACAGGTTAAGACAAAAGAACGTGTGCAAGCAAGTTGGTAGTGTCAGACAGCATCTGTTTTCGATGCGGCAACACCGGACATTTTGCTTCGAGATGTTCACGAAGCAATGATGGAGACGCCAGCATGGTGGAGAGCTCAGGTGGTTCTGGGTCAGCGCCTGCAGTAGCAGCGGATAGCGAGTGATATGGTTCAAGTTTGCTATGTCAGCAATCCGAGCAGTGTACTGATGAATACTGGGTGAGTCGTATCCATTTTATTACGATTCTGGCGTCGAATGCTCTATCATCAAAGATTATGTTGTGTCAAAGTGTATTGGCAAGCGTGCAAATGATATTGTCATTTTATGGGTTTCAATTCAAAAGTGCCTGTAATTGGTTTAATTGAAAGAAATGCTTTGAGTTTGAGTACCTCGATCTCCGAGGCCCCCGTCCCGGAGGATACCCGATCACCAAGTTTCTCAAGAATTAGATGTCATAGTTGATGACAGTGGTAGTGAGACCAAATCTGATTAACAATGGCTTGTACACTCAAACTCGAAACTTAAGACCGCACCTCATGAGTAACATGTGGCGATGGGTCTACAAGGAATCGTTGGTGCGATTTCTGTCTGTGTTGGTGCACAGAGCCCCTCATGTGTTGTAGCACATTTGGCGGCAGATATGTAAGGTCTACAGAATCGTTGGTGCGATTTCTGTCTGTGTTGGTGCACAGAGCGCTTCATGTGTTGTAGCACATTTTGCGCTAGACTTTTGGGAATCGTTGGAGCGATTCTTGTCTGTGTTGGTGCACAGAGCCTCTCATGTGTTGTAGCACATGTGGTGGCAGATATGTAAAGAGTCGTTGGTGCGATTCTGACCTGTGTTGGTGCACAGATTACAATGAAAGTTTCATGAGTTGAGTATACATTGCTTATGAATTATTTCGGTAAATTCTAACTGATTTGTTTAAATTATTTTGATGGTTTAACTTGTTGATCGGTCGAGTCCTGTCTGTGTTGGTGCACAGAGCGCTTCATGTGTTGCAGCACATGTTGCGCTAGTATTCTTTTTCTGTGAATCAATGGTGTGATTCTGTTTTGTGTTGGTGCACAGAACGCCTCATGTGTAGTGAGCACATGTGGTGATGGGTCTCTTTCGACCACGTTAATGTGATTCCTGTCTGTGTTGATACACAGGGCGCTTCAGGTGTTGTAGCACCTTTGGCGATAGATTTTTTTTAATGAGAATCGTTGGTAGTTAGAATCGTTGGTGCGATTCTGGACTGTGTTTTTGCGCAGATTGTGGTAAATAGTAACTGATTCATTACAATTATTGTGATTTTCTTTGGTTCAACTTATTGATCGAACCTTTTCTAAAGATTAATGTTGGATGAGGTGATCCTTGTACGAAACCTTGATAACAAGGCATTGTAAATTATGACTACAGAAATTAGAGTAACAATGAGAGTTATTAGAGAGTTATTAGGTATTGGCGGGATAGCCGAGTTACCTAAGTTATTAGGTATTGGCAGGATGGCCAAGCTACCTTGGTTATTAGGTGTTTGGCAGGATAGCCGAGCTTGTTTACTCTGTGAGTATATTTGGTCCACAGGTACTATACCCGAGGACGGGTGCTAGTCAGGGATGGCCGTGTCGTGGATAGATGGCGCCACAGTACAGCGAACAGCGCCATCTAACAATTTGATTGGTAAACGAAGAATCATGTGATCGGAAACGCAAGCGAGCCCTACCGCTTGGACACGATCGTCGGTAGAGGGGATGCAGCGAGGACTGGTGGAGAGACCGAGTGCTGCGACAGTCTACAGTTGACCGTCGAGCTCGGACAGTCTCGGCAAACGCTCAATACCAACGCACGTGTTTGTTTCCCACGCACGTGTGCATTTCGGTTGTAAATCGCTAGTTTATTAAAGTTACTTTAAATTCAAATTGTCTTTCCGTTCGAGTACCCACTGCAGTGCCCACAATTATCAAAACTATGTCGGATCGTGAAGAAGACCCGATGTTTCGCATCTCGGCCACCCATGATGCGACATACCTATGAAAATACTTACGATGGGGGTGTGCACTTATGTACTTCTACTTGACCGATATTCTGGTCGAATGACTCTAGTGTCGATCTGAAAAAAACATAGATTATATAAGTGAAGACCCATCCAACCACACACCATCCCAGACCAATCCTCACAATAAACTGACCCAGTTATAAAACCACTTCCAAAAATGTTTAATTTTGGTCTACGTGAATTTGAGGGAATGGTAACGACCTAATATGTCAATTATACACTCAAAATAATACTTACAGTTGGGACGTATCCAGTGCAGGAGGAATATTTTCTTTATTCAAGAAACATCCCCTCAATGTTCTTGTGAACTTCTTTTTGCGATGGGCACTTAGTTTTAGGCGCCCTTTTCTGCCCATTCGCCAATTCTCTTTTGGATCTGCTCCGTAAAAAAAAACAAAATTATACATATACAGGTTCAAATTAAATTAGCAAGTGAAAGTCCGCAGACGTGATGGGTATCGATATCTAACCATGATAAAACAAAAAAAAAAATATCCCTTTTTAGTGGAGTCAACGACCGCACTACCGCACAGTATAGGAGGCACTTGTAAATATAAGTTTAAATATACCTACAGTTTTTTTTTATATCAACTTCACATTCGTGATTGGTATCGATTTCTCAATAAATGATAAAACAAAAGAAAACAGATTTTCTATCTCATACTTCAAGTAACAACTCTAGAAGCGGTCGTTGACCCCCAAAAATACATCAACTCTTTGTGATTTTTATTTTATCGTGTTTAGATAACGATATCCATCACGTCGGCAGAGTTTCGCTGGCTAATTTAATTTTACCCTGTAATAATAAAGTAATATAGTATACCTGCACACCATTATTTATTTATTTTATAAAAGTAATGTATTTATTCATATACCGTTTTTTTTTTAATACTAGCTTTTGCCTGCGATTCAATGGTTTAGGAGTGAAAAGATAGCACAAAAAGGTTTTTTCGTCTTTATAATACCTAATTACTAGCGGCCCGCCCCAGCTTCGTACGGGTGCACTTTTTTTTCGAATTTCCGAAATTTTCTTTCATACAAACCTTGTCCTGGCAATACCGAACCCAACAAAAAAGAATTATCCAGTTTGGTGTAGTCTTTCGGAAGTTATGTGCGTACATACATTTCGGCGATTTATTTTTATTTATGCACACGGCTACCTATTTCATAGAATGCGCGGGAGAGTCCCGCACTTTGGTGCCCCCTCTCTCGCCGCGTTGCTCGCTGCTCGCTGCACTGGGTGGAGCGTGTATTTTTGTTTATATTGACATTATTAATTTCGTAATATCTTTTGAATGGATTGTCCGATTTCAATAATTCAAAAAGTAATCAACAGGTATTGATACAGTCTTGAATACAAAATCATTTATTTGTATAAGAATTAATTACAAAGGTAATGGATAACATGGTCTGATTTTATTCGGCATTTCTATCAACTTTTAAAATGTAAAAAAGTAGTTATAGTGACATAACTACAATAGTTGGACACATCGTCGCTAATCTAACTAAGTGACGTAACTGATTCGAAGCATATTTTACCGTACAGTATTACTACTATTGTTATCGTGTTAATATTGTTTTAATAATAAATATTTTAACCGATACGTCACTTCGTGAGAGATTTGTTTTTGTTTTGTTCGGAATACATGATCAGATATCAGAATCGACTTGGAAAATGTATCAAATTACTATAGTTAGGTCGGCTTAGTCCAAAATGTCAGATACGTCAGTTAGTTAGATTAGCGACGACATGGTCTCGCGAAGTTTTTTGTAGATATTGATATGTTCTATAATATTGAAGAACATTTTTTGTTCTATCATCAATACTTTCCGCAGCGCATGCGACGAAAGACATTTTATGGCTAATTTTGTTACACCTTGGGTTGGTTTCAATAGGATCTCTAATTTTTTCTAGTAATAAACATAGCCTATGTTACTCAGTGACAATGTAGCTTTATAACGGCAAAATAATTTTTGAAATCCGTCCAGTAGTTTTTAAGTTTATTCGTTATATACAAAAATACAAATCTTTCCTCTTTATAATAATATAATATACTAGCTTTTGCCTGCGACTTCGTCCGCGTGGAATAATGACTTCCGGAAAAAAACAATTTATCCCCCTTTTCTCCCCGTTGGGAGGGAATTTCCAAAAATCCTCTCTTAGTGGTAGCCTAATCCTCCCAACAAACACACATGCCAAATTTCAGCTCTCTACTGCCAGTAGTTTCGGCTGTGCGTTGTCTGTCAGTCACTCAGTAACGGAAGA
Organism: Hydraecia micacea; assembly: GCA_914767645.1. NCBI lineage: Eukaryota > Metazoa > Arthropoda > Insecta > Lepidoptera > Noctuidae > Hydraecia > Hydraecia micacea. Next base: position 16,137,892 of record OU611775.1, read on the forward strand.
GTTTTATATATATAGATATAGGTCAGTGGCGAAGGTACCATACAACTCGATTCCCGCCGGCTTCCCTTCGAAAATTCAGAACATAACCACTCTATAGTCAATTCATCATTGTAATTTTCTTTTGGTATTTTTTTTTTGCTCCAGCCTACCTCTGTCATAAATTCACCCTTCGCCACTGATATAGATAGCTGTGCCCGCAACTCCGTCAGTGTGTAATTCCTTGTGTGTTATTAAGTTAATGTATTGGTAATATTGTTTAGATCACGTTCACATGAGGCTTAAGTACCTATACAACGAAATTACTACTTCACCTAAAAAGAAATAAAATGTAAACTATTAATAATTTGTAATTTGAACGAATATAATACACTACCAAAATTACTAATACCTATTTTATAAAATAACAACAAAAGAAAACTAAATAAACTAAATTAATTTAAAGACTAAAAGTCGCGCTGATAAACAATATTGTCTGTCAATAAGGTCGAATGCTCGGAATCGGAACGTCTACTCGCATCAACAGCCAAATATTGTATGAAGTTCGCGTTTTTTTTTTTTTGGGAATGGCATCTCGCAGTTCAACCTATGAGGTTGTCGTCTGCTTAACCGGGCTTGCCTGTGGATGCCTCAAAATTAAGGCCTCCAGCCAGGGCTTAAAAAAAACTTAAAAACTAAGCGACACACGCTAAGGGCACCCCCTGTGGGGTACGGACCTCGGCTTAGGGCGTCGCTGGGGGGGGGGGGGCAGCAAGGGACAGGCTGGATCGGAATTATTTAGGGGCGAATTTAATACTACAGGCTCAGCGGCGCGGGCTGGCTCGAGCAAGGGTCGGGGAGGAGAATTTACGGGCGTCGCGACGGGCGTCCTCGACGGCGAGGACGGAAGGACGGTTGTCGGTCGTGTTTTTGTGTCTCTTAATGGTGCTGGTGGCTTTCCTGCTCTCCTGTAAGAGGGTAGTGGCGTCGTCGGGGATGGTGAGGGTATGCCTTGGTCGGCGAATCCTACTTATGCGGGAGGGAGTATATCGGGAGGCCGCCGCAATCAGGGCAATTGGGGTGCTTTATAGCAGAGTCGAAGAAACGCTTGGCGAGGCGCTTCATGAACTGCTGGACGGTGTGAAGTTCGCGTTTGGACCCCCCGCCCTTTTATACCTCCCGCCGCGAGCCGCGTCGAGCGCGGCGACCGTTACACAAAAATAATCCTTATAGCATGATTCAGTATTCACGCGCGATGGCTTATTAGCGTATTTCATGTATAACTTTGGTGTTTCTGTACCGATTTCTATGATTATTTTTTTATTAAATAGGTAATAATGTTAACATTTTTTAATTAGGGATGAGTGAGAGTGTTATAAACGTAAGAGTAGACAAATATAATCAGAAAGCTCCGAACTGCTAAGCTATCGGGAGTTACACGTATTATTGTGAGTCAACCATAAAAGATAGACATTTGCTGTCGCGGAATATTTTTTATATAATTTTAAGGAGAACATTTCCGTCATACATGATTTCTGTGTAGCTTTAACCATTAAGGCTGCACACGCGACGAAATCTTCAAAAATGGAGTAAGTTCTCCTGTTTTCCCAACATTTCCCTTCACTGCTCTGCTCCTATTGATCGTAGCGTGATGAAAAGTATACTATAACCTGCCCAGGAGTATGGAGAACAATTGTACCAAGTTTCGTTGAAATCCGTCGAGTGGTTTTTGTTTCTATAAAGAACATACAGACAGACAGACAAAAATTTTACTGATTGCATTTTTGGCGTCAGTATCGATCACTAATCACCCGCTGATAGTTATTTTGGAAATATATTTCATGTACAGAATTGACCTCTCTACAGATTTATTATAAGTAAAATAGAAGATAGATAGATAGATAGATAAATATATAGGGTGACTGGTAATTAGTGACCGATACCTAAGCACGTGATTGTACTCATGATAACACACAACTTTCGCACACAAATCGCGAAAAAAAAAACAGCTGTTCCCTACAATTATGTTCGTACCTATAACTCGTCAAAATGTAGGGAACAGCTGATTTTTTTTTCGCGATTTCAGGTTTGGTCCCATAGTAAAAGTTGTTTGTTATCATGAGTACAATCACGTGTTTAGGTATCGGTCACTAATTACCTGTCACCCTATATATATATATATATATATATATATATATTGTATATATATATAATATATAGGTAGTGTAGATAATAGTGTAGATGTAGATTATAAACTCAACAGTCACATAACCATTTGTGACTACCCTCAGATCGTCTTATTGAAGTCGCATTCTCGCGCCACGCGCCTCAGCCGCGAGCGCGAGGCGCTTCAAAGGCAATGGAGAGATGCGCGGCGCGGCGTAGGTATTTTGCTACCTCCTAAGATCAGCTGCTGCCAGTTCGTAGATTTAGTAATCTATAGGTAGACATTATATCTATAATGTGGTATAGTAGTGCTATTATAATATAGTACTACTATAAGTACCTACTAATATTAAAAAGCTGTTTTTTAGTTTGAATCTTACAAACTAGGTAGAGGTACCAGTTTAAGTTTTTTTTTGTGTTAGGTAGCCTATTTATTGTAAAGATTATGTTATAGGTTATGAAACATCACACTGCGACTAATGGGAGCGGAGCAGTAGAATAGGTTCCTACGGGAACGCGGGTAAAAGCGTGGGGAAAAGCTAGTACAAGTATGCCAATATGGGTACCTACCTAGTACGATATAAAAGTACATACCTACATACGTTATCAATAGTGTACCGCTTTCACCCGACTGCCACATTGATTTTACGATAAATTATGTTATAAACCTCACTTTGTACATAAATAGGTATGTCGGCGCGTCTATAGAATTGGTTCGGTGATGCCAACCTCTTTGGTTAATGTTGTTTTTTTTTAGAAGATAATCTGTCAACTGTCTATTTGACGTAACACCATGTACTGGGGAGGCGGCCCGCCATGAGAGAATAACAAAAAGGACGTGAGGGATAGATTCACATGGATCGATCGAAAAAGACGATATTGATTGGAGGAACTAGTGTGCTGTGATATCCAATTGTGTGTACTATGCGAGCCAACTAAGAATAGGATCGCGCTTGCTGCCAACTTCACACGATAACTGTCAAATTAGTACTGACAGCAAAAAAAAAAATTAAAAATAAAAGTTATATTTTTTTATTCATAGATTTTATTATTATTTAAATTAATTTTTATAAAATGTTTTTCTTGAATTCCATAAATAGATAATTTTGGATAAATTAATAATATATGGAAACAGTATTAATTAAAAAATAATTCACCTATATCTAATTAACTTCACGAAATGCTACTGGTCACCCTAATATGTCGCCATTTTGCTCCTATCCCAAATCCTACTCATGTATAATTAATTTGGCGTAAAATTGATTAGAAATACCAAAAAAGTGAACAAAAATTAAACTGAATTTATAATTTTTCTTTAGTTATTTTTTTGCACACCTTACGCTTTGTTAATGAAGTTCGAGAGTATTGCAGAACAAAATGGCGTCTTGACAGTACTATTCTTAGTTGGCGCGCATAGTAAATTGATTGCGCTCGCGCCCCACGTACTTGGTGGAACGTCGTTTTCGCATTATAGTTAATTAAATAATTGGATTAAACATTTTGTGATTGTTCATAAAGGCGTTCGTATACTTTCAACTCCTCGCCCGCAAACCCACGCAACATTACCTCTTCTGATAAACATGATCTATTGCCTTTATCAGAAGTGGGATACAGAGGGCTAGATATTGAGGAGATTTGTGAGATTCCATTAGAAGAACTTGTGATCAATGAAGTTTCGAAGGGAAAACATGATGAAAGTCTCCTTGGGAACAAGGATACTCTTTTATCACGCCTGCAGACTGCAACTCAAGCTACTCCAAAGAAAAGCATCACCTTAATGAAACTCGGTTTGGAGGAACTTGCTTCTATCGTGGAAGTAGAGAACACAAGCTAGAAGAATGGCGCAACCGACGCGATACAGATAATCAAAAGTCAAGACTATCGGAAAAGGAAAACTGTTACCTGTTTTAGGAAGCCTGGACACATTAGTACAACCTGCCCAGAAAAGAAGTCTGGAACTGAACAGCATGCAGCACGCAGATAAGTACAGATTTGCAAACATAAAATAACAGGAGGTACCCTGTCAACATCAAATGGTGAGGTCATTTTGTTTCTTTTTGATAGTGGCGGTATTACAAAAATATTGAAAGTTCTTCATAGATGGTGTGCCTTATACGTGGCGTGACTATGACCACAGGTGAGTTACCTTATAGACCCATGTAAGACTGTTCAGAGGCGTCTTTATCGGTTATCAATTGATGAAAAAGAAATCGTTAGAGATAAAGCGCTGGCTTTAATAAATTCTGCCTCTAACATAGCATTGAATTGCACCTGGTTGCTACAGGGCTAATGGACAGGTCGAACGCGTAATGTATACACTTAAGAGCCTATAAACCATAATTGAAAATGATTCTAATAAAGTTTGGCACGACGAACTTGATGATGTTCATCTTACTCTTAATAGTACTCGATCTAGGATAACGGGATACATACCCACTGAACTCATGTTAGGTATTCAAGCCCAGTCGTTGGGTATCTCTAAAATTTCATCCAATATCAGTACGAATACTCTCACCCGCGCAAGAGTCTATCTAAACGTCGCATCCCGCGGAATTAAACGGGCTGCAGCAGCCGATACTCAAAGATTAAGACGGTAGGGCACAAGTACAGCCTTTATGCAAGGTTTGTTTGTATCAAAGGTTGAGAACGCAACCAAACCAAACTGTCGCGTAAATTCCGGGGTCCATTTGTTATAACTCGTGTGCTTGAAATCTTTTGTTACGAACTGAAATCTATGACTGGTACGAACCGCATAAGCAAATACATGCGTCTAGTACCCAGAGGGTTTGAAGGATTAGTAGAATTAGCATCAAATATGATTAATGATAAGGAGGCCGAGACGGCGCGTAATTTGAAACAACTTGAAGAAATTATAATTATCACCTATTGATAGCGATAGTGATACTCTCTCGGTGTCCAGTGAGGGCGCACTCTGACTCTGACCGCTAGTTCAGGAACCCTTAGAATAGAATAGAATACTCTTTATTATGTACACCATATAGCAGCTTCGCACTCTAAATCACATTCGTTCATTCATCAAGCGGATGTACATTAAAATGAAAGTACGGTGTATAGATTCTTCATAAACACGCAAACACAGTAGAATTTGCTAAGCGTAGACGGAAGGGCCCAGTACGCCCGGTCTACGCCGCGTAGTGAGTTGGTGGCTAGTCGTAAGGGCCCAGTACGCCCGGTCTACGCCGCGTAGTGAGTTGGTGGCTAGTCATAAGGGCCCAGTACGCCCGGTCTACGCCGCGTAGTGAGTTGGTGGCTAGTCGTAAGGGCCCAGTACGCCCGGTCTACGCCGCATAGTGAGTTGGTTGTTGGTCGAAGGGGCCTAGTACGCCCGGTCCATACAACATGGTATGTTGGTGGTTGGTCGAAGGGGCCCAGTACGCCCGGTCCACACCGCATGGTACGTTAGTGGTTGGTCGAAGGGGCCCAGTACGCCCGGTCCACACCGCATGGTACGTTAGTGGTTGGTCGAAGGGGCCCAGTACGCCCGGTCCACACCACGTAGCAATTTGGTGGCTAGGTAAAGGTGCATAGTACGCCAGCCTACGCCGCATGGCGATTTAGTGATTTGACGAGAGGGCCAAGCACGCCCAGCACACGTTATGTTTTATTGATGGGGTTGAGGCTGTGCTGATATTCTTAGTGAGAGAACTTAAATGTTAGTTTATACGTGTGCATGTCAGGAATGGACGAGCTGACTAATGGAATGTTATTTCCTCTGGTAATTCAGATGCGCAATATCACTATGCGCACGAGGACGTGCGATAGTCAGGGTGGCCGTGTCGGCGCGTCTATAGAATTGGTTCGGTGATGCCAACCTCTTTGGTTAATGTTGTTTTTTTTTAGAAGATAATCTGTCAACTGTCTATTTGACGTAACACCATGTACTGGGGAGGCGGCCCGCCATGAGAGAATAACAAAAAGGACGTGAGGGATAGATTCACATGGATCGATCGAAAAAGGCGATATTGATTGGAGGAACTGTGCTGTGATATCCAATTGTGTGTAAATTGATTGCGCTCGCGCCCCACGTACTTGGTGGAACGTCGTTTTCGCATTATAGTTAATTAAATAATTGGATTAGACATTTTGTGATTGTTCATAAAGGCGTTCATATACTTTCAACTCCTCGCTCGCAAACCCACGCAACATTACCTCTTCTGATAAACATGATCTATTGCCTTTAGGTATATTTATTTATTTATTTATATATACTTTATTGTACACCACAAAAATACACAACAAAAAGAATTATCGATAACTAAAAATATACAATGGGCGGCCTTATTGCTTTCCGCGATCTCTTCCAGGCAACCTTGGAATGGACAGTGATTTGCCTGGACATAAAATGGGGTTGTCGTTGGTGTAATAATATACTAAAATAGATACACAGATATATCTCGTAACCTGTGTGGCACTGCACCGAGTGGACCCAACATGTTGCTGCGCCCTGCTGTGCCTACGACGCAGCTGTACCTTTCGCGTCTGCATCACTCCACGACAACTGAGGAAGTTGTGCAGTATTTGAAGGTGAAGACCGACTGGACTCTGAGGGTCGAAAGGTTGGAATCGCGCCACAACATCAACTTTAAGTCATTCGTGGTACGAGTTCCAACCCAACATCTACAGACCTGCCTGAAAGAGGACTTTTGGCCGAAAGGTGTCGTATATCGACGTTTCCGAGGACGGTTACGCGACACCACGCAGCGAAACACGACGCCGACCACGTTACGTGTATAGTCATAGCTTTAAGGTTTTTAATATGTATTAGTTTATTATAGGTATAAGATTATGTTGTGTATTTTATCTATGGGCCTTAGCTGCCTGATAATAAAATGATTATTATTATTATTATATACATATCCTAAAATAATAGATACATAAATACATATGTATATACTAAAAATATACGCAATAAAAATAAGTAAAGACTACTTATAGATAATTACAGTTTCGAGAACAAGATCACAATGACAAGTAATGTTCCTTTACGAGTCTTTTAAATACAAATATCGACTGCGCGCGTTTTATCTCAACTGGCAATGCATTCCACAAACGAGCAGCCTGGACAGTAAAAGATTTGTCGAGGAACGTTGTGGAGTGCATAGGCATTTTAAGCTGTAAGTTATCTGATGACCTTAAAAACTTCGTGTGGGAGTCACAAAGAAACTGGAAACGCTTCTTGAGATAGATAGGCGTGAAAGGGGAAAAGAGCACATTATACAAAAGGGAAAGTATATGAGCATTCCGGCGAAGGCGAATTGGGAACCACTTGAGCTTCACACGAAATTCGGAAACATGGTCATATTTACGCAAACCGAATATGAACCTTATACCGACATTTTGAAGCCGCTCAAGTTTATCGAGTTGGTCTTGGGTAAGGTCAAGATAGCTGGCATCAGCATAGTCAAGGATGGGTAAAAGAAGTGATTGAGCAAGCGCAATCTTGGTGGCAGTCGGTAGAAAATTACGCAATCTCTTTAACGATGCAGCTGATGCAAATAGCTTGCGGCTAACTTCCTGTAGCTGGGCAGTCCAAGAGAAGTTCTTATCAATTACTATCCCCAAGTTTTTAACTTTCTCACTAAAGGGAATAACTGAGTTGTCAAAACACACTTGGGGAAGAGTCGTCCAGTCGATCCTTGAGACCGTCCTAGAACTGCCTACCACCACAACCTGCGTCTTTATGGGGGTTGACCATAAGTCCATATCTCTTGCTCCAGTCACATATACGAGCCAAATCACGATTGATCGTTAATATGGCCTCGGACAGATTTCCAAGAGGAGCCCGCAAGTAAATTTGTAAATCATCTGCATAAAGGTGGTAGGAAGAAATTAGTTCGTCGGAGATGGAGTTAATAAAAACTGCGAAAAGTAAAGGAGATAGAACTCCGCCCTGAGGTACACCGGCAGAAGTATTACTCCAGGAAGACAAGGTCTCTCCAATGCAAATACGTTGCCGGCGACCGAAAAGGTAACTGCGAAACCACTCAATTACCGATGGAGATATGTTAAGAGAGCATAGAATGCCAAGCAGCACATCAAAATCGACAGTGTTAAAAGCGGGTCCATATTGGCTCACCTAAAGTTCTTTACCCGAAATTGTTCTTCCTAATGATTTGTAATCCGAATGATCACTCTTCCTAAAATTTTTCATCCTAAAGTTTTCATTCATACTATTTGTAGTGCTACCGGCGATGTTCATAACACTCATGTTTCCGAAAATTGTAATTAATAATATCATTAATGTAAATATATTTAAACTCCTACTGTTTTTTATCATAACGCTTTTATCCCTAAACATAATTACCATAATTACCGCAGTTTTAACCGTACCTAAACCAATAATTATAGGACCGATTCGGTTCTGGCACTTCGCCGGCCGCTCCCGCGGCACGCTCGCTTCGCTCGCTCGGCTCGTGCGTTGTGGTCACAGTTCTAACCTAACCTAAACCAATAATTATCTTTGCAGGTACACACCGCTATAAAAAAAAAGATATGACTTTGAATAATAGTGTAATAGATGGTTATGTTGAGAAAATATAGGAAAACAAATAAAAGTATAATAGATGTTTATTGCTACTGACATTATGAAGTTGAATGCTTCGGAATTATGAACATTAGAGACAGAGTAGTTAGGAATTGTGATTGTTAGGATGAAAAATGTTAGGAAGAACATTTTCGGATTTCCAATTATCGGAGTTGAAAATTTAGGTGAACTTTGGCGCACCCGTTAAAAGCATTACTGAAATCTAGCAAAGCTAAAACCGTAAGATTACCGCTTTCCATGGCTGACCTTATATCATCCGTAATGTTCAGAAGCGCTGTGTTGGTGCTATGACCAGGACGGAAGCCAGACTGGAAGGGGTTGAGGAGATTATTTTTAGAGAGGAAAGTGCGTATTTGATTGTGAATTAACCGTTCAAGGACTTTGGATAGGAATGGTAAGACGGATATTGGACGGTATTCAGAAAAGGAAGGAACAACTACGAATACTGCTACATGTATTGATAATGTTTTTTGTTGCTGCGACTATTTAGATAAAGCCATTGTTAATTATCTCCCTTCTGACCACAGCGGTCAAACTGTAACTTTTGAGTTCAACATCCAATACAAAAAGTCCAGATCCAATCCAGACCAATAACATCTGTTAATTTAAATAAATTTAATAGCACTTTAATTTGTAAATTAAGTAATCAGAACCTTACAATGAACAATGTTAATATTTTGTATAAAGAATTATTTTCGGTAGTCCAAACAGAGTTCAATAATTTTTTTAAGAAGAACACTAAAATTATCAGCCCTAAGTTTTTATTTTGTGACTGGGCAACTAAAGGACTTAGGAAAAGTAGGGAAACACTTTTCGAGCTGTATGGCCTTAAGCCTTATATTAACACGGAAACTTTTAATAAGTATGTTGCTACTTACTCTAGAACTTTTAAGAATGCCTGTAAGGCAGCTAAAGCCATATACATTAGCAACAAGGTTAAATCAGCAGACAATAAAATAAAGACGGTTTGGAAAATTATCAATAATGAAACGAACAGGAATAAAAAGCATAATTCTGATTACACACTGCAGACATCAAGTGGTCTCATTCGCGATAACAAAGAAGTAGCTCAAGAATTTGTAAATTTCTTTACTAGTATCCCACTCAAAACAACTGGAACCTTAAATTCCTCGCCCTCGCTCGCTTTTGATTTAGTAAGGGCGAACGTTTCAGCCTGCCCGATTGAATTTAACTTTAGGCATATTAACCCCATAACAGTAATTAAAGCCTTTAAGCAAATTAAAATCAAATTGACCGAAGATCTATGGGGAATGTCCATTAAGGTCTGTGCGTCCATAATTGAGACTATTGCACCCTACTTAGCCTTAGTATTTAATTCGTGTGTTGATCAAGGAGTCTTCCCCGATTTAATGAAATACAGTAAGGTAATACCTCTTTACAAATCCGGGGACAGTAAGGACACCAATAATTATAGACCCGTATCCGTGTTGCTGGTTTTCAGCAAGGTGTTTGAAAAGATAATGCTTAATCAAATACTCAATCATTTTAACACGAATAAAATCCTACACGATCAACAGTATGGTTTCACCAAAGGACGTTGTACGACCGACGCCGGTGTAACTTTGTTAAAACACATTTTTAACGCGTGGGAAGAGGCCCAAGACGCCATAGGAATCTTTTGTGACCTCTCCAAGGCATTTGATTGCGTCGATCATGAAACCTTGCTTTTGAAACTCGAGCATTACGGACTTGGAAAACTTGCGCTCAGTTTAGTTAGTTCTTATTTAAATGATAGACAACAGCAAGTTCAAATAAATGGTGTCAATTCACATGGTTTAACAGTAAAAATGGGTGTGCCACAAGGCTCGATATTGGGTCCTTTCCTCTTTTTAGTGTATATTAATGATCTACTGCATTTATTAAAAAATCAACCACAAATGGTGTTATTTGCTGATGACACTTCCTTAATTTTTAAGGTAAATAGACGTGCTACAAATTTTGACGACGTAAATAACGCCCTACTGCAGGTCCAAAATTGGTTCACTGCTAATAATTTAGTATTAAATGAAAAAAAAACTAAGTGCATAAGATTTTCTTTACCAAATGTCAAGGGTAGTAATTGTGAGATAATATTGAATCAAGAGAAACTAGAATTCGTCGATAAAACTGTTTTCCTGGGGATCACGCTCGATTCAAGGCTACAATGGGGTCCTCATTTAACATCTCTTGCAGGACGTCTAAGTTCAGCAGCTTATGCTGTCAGAAAAATCCGTCAATTAACTGATGTGGATACTGCGAGACTAGTCTATTTTAGTTATTTTCATAGTATCATGTCATACGGTATTTTACTTTGGGGACGAGCTGCAGACATCGATTCTATTTTTATTCTGCAGAAAAGAGCCATCAGAGCCATATATAATCTCCGCGGGCGCGATTCTCTAAGGGAACTGTTTAAGGAAATTAACATCATGACGGTACCTTGTCAATATATCTACGAAAACATCATGTATGTAAGGAAAAATTTACATCTTTTTAGTAAAAGAGGAGAAAGACATAATTATAGTACTAGAAATAGGGACCTATTGGTTCAACCAGGTTTCAGACTGGCTAAAGTAGACTCATCTTTTATGGGGTACTGTTTAAAATGTTATAATAAGATACCTCCCCACATTCTTCAACTGAATGAAACAAAATTAAATCTTGTATAAAACGCACACTATGCAGACAGGCATATTATAAGTTAGGGGATTACATCGCTGATAAAAATGCCTGGCTCATTGCTGGTCCTGCTCCACAACCACAACTAATCGATTAACACTTGAAAATACTGTTGGAGCTGCTGAAGATTGTAAGACTATCTTTGCATTGTATAAACTCAATTTCCTTTGTATTGTATAATTGCATAGCACAGATGTGAGTTCTATGTACTGTAGAGCTACCATTTACCGGGTAATATGTCTTTCATTGACTTGAATGTGCCCTGGCAGCTGATAGTATGTCATGCTCACACAAATGTCTCGCTGACGGTGGCGTGTGTGTTGGATCATTTAGCTCCCTTCAAAATGGTTGAGCTGAATGGTGCTGATCTATGCGTCATGTTCGTGAACGGGCGCCGTCAGTTGGGGCTGGTCATCACTCGGCTGCCTCGGCTTATTTTTATTTTTAATTATTTTATTTTTGGATTGTTGTTTTTTTATATTATTTAATATTTGCTGTACTCTGGACGCTTTTAACGCATACGTCTTTTTTTACATCGTTCTCACATATTATTATAAATTCAACATTAATGATGTAACTAATATTTTTGTAAAAATATAATTTAAAAGAGTGTCCATGGAGTTTCTTGCCCGTTCTTCTCCATAGGTACCTACGCTTTGGAATGGGCAACTAGCTTCATTTTATTTTTGACTGACCGACTTCTTGACAATTCAAAAGTGCCTGTAAATGGTTTAATTGACATAAATGCTTTGAGTTTGAGTTTGATGAGGGATTAGACTTTTTAGGTAAAGGAATTATTTGAGCATCTTTCCATGAACATGGAAAGACACCACTGGATACAGAAAAATTGAGGATGTGAGAAATGACGGGAAGGATGACATCCAGCACAGGGACTAACATATTACGGCTGATACAGTCACTTCCTACTGCATTGGAAGTAATTGAAAGTATGCTCTTCTTAACATCACATGCGGAGAACTGACCAAAAACAAATGGAGAATAACTGGGAGTCGGAAGAGAAGATAGATAATTCAGTGTATTCAATTTTATTGTCCTATCAAAATTGGACGAAGCAGGAAAGTGATTGTTCATTGCATCAATGTCTATGTCTTTTGGGATTGTCTCTTGTCGGGTTTTACCGACCCCCAATGATCTAAGAAATTTCCACACTTTGGATGTGTCCCCATTTTGGACAGAAGTATGAATGTGTTGGCGGTTAGCATTCCTACACACCTTATTGCAGTGATTACGAATTGAGAGATATCTTTCCTTGTTAGCGTCATTAACCCTACGCTTAAATTTAGACTTTGCCGTAACTTTTTTGAGCATTAGTGTTTTAATATCATTTGTGAGCCACGGCGCCGGCAAATGTTTGACCTTAACTGCTCGTACAGGTGCGTGACGATCGTAAAGCTCAATAAGTTTAGCTGAAAAAATATCAACTTGCTCATCGACTGATGCAGACGCAAACAGAGCAGACCAATCTATACTGTTGGCATCTCTGCAAAGATTATCAACATTCATATCACCAAAATTGCGTTGCATAAGAATTTTAGCTTTAGCCTTAGGTGGGCGAATTTTGTATGACAGAAAAATGAGATCATGATAGGAAAAGGCATCGGCCGAACATTGACCATGCTTAGAGACGTGATCAAGAGAAGAGACAATAATCAAGTCAAGAAGTGAGGGAGTAGAGTTAGGAAAATGGTGGGTGGCACTCAGTGGAAGAATGGAAAGATTACTGGAAGCCAAAATATTAGTCAGAGAAGAAGAGCGATGGTCTTTTTTCAGAAGACAAGTATTAAAGTCACCCATAATAATACTATGACTGTAAGAAGGGATCAGCGTTTCTAAGAGATTTTCAAAAGATGAAAAAAAGTTAACGCGTAAAGAGGGACAATAATAGACGCCAAGAAGTAATTTGGAATGGTGTAGTTCGACTTCAAGGAGGAGATGTTCACCAGCATTAGATGGCGGTGGCTGTGCTGACACGTTGACAATAGAGTAGAGAATATGCGAGCGGAGATATATGGCAACACCACCACCAGCACCAACGGACCGGTCATTTCTTATAAGCTGGTAGCCGGGAAGAGAGTAACTTGTAGAAGGAAGACAAGGTTTGAGCCATGACTCGGAAATAAGAATAGCATGCACGTTCTTACAGTCAAAGCTTGCCAGCATATCGTGGAAATGAGCCGGAACGCTCTGAGCGTTAATATGTATAACGTTAAAATTTTTAGGAACATCAGAAAACTGCGCTGCAAGACTGTCAGCAAGAGAAGGAATACTCACAAAACTGTCGTCGTTGCTTGTTATAGAGAAAAAACTACTATTATCACTGCTTTCATCGATAGACATAAATATTTACCTAATATTATAAAATAATATAAATACAATTTACAAAAAAAAGAAACTTCTGCCAGTCACAGTCTGCGGCACAGTTACGAAAAACGAAACGCACCGAATGAAACTGACATGGGAGTTGACTGCGACTGTCAGTGACAGACAACATTGTGACATTAGTTTGAGTTAATAGACAACAAAGAGTAAAGTAATATTGATAGACAACTTAACTTGTAAAAATTAACTGAAGGTATAAACAATAATGTATTATGATAGTGTTCTGTGATAATAAACAAGTTATTTATGTAAAAAATTAAGTAAAGGTACAAACAAAACATGATATTACCCGGACTGAAAAAAAAAAAAAAAAGCATCACAATAAATCACTTCTTTAAAGCAGCAGCACGCTTCAACCTAGCGGTCTTCGCAGCAGCAACGACCGGAACAGAGGCTGGCTCAGCTGATACTGGATCACTCAGCTCGGGCTCACAGGAATTCGGCGCAATCTTGTCCAATTCAGCGAGGGACTCAACTCGATGCCGCGAATCATTGGGACCAAGGACATACACGCAGCCTGCCTTAGTCCAGCTCTTGGCGACACCGCATCTTTCCCTCGCAGCCAAGAACACATCATGCCGCCCTTTCGTTAGGAACTCTGACATGGTGACACCTGTTGCTTTCAATTTGGCTTTGGAAAACCAAATCTTATCCCGAACCGCAAGACTGCCAAGCTTGAACAGGATAGGCCTGGTTTTATTTGCAACAGCTCTTCCCATCCTATGACATAATATAATGACATAGTATAATACATTTTTTTTACCTACTTAAAATACAAATAATACGAGTAAGGAATAGCTAAGGGATAGTGGTTAGGTATATTTACGGATACCTACTAAATACTTAGGTACTATTCGAGCACTCCTCCCCCCATTTCCACGAGCACAAAATAAGTTACTAGCGCGCCGCTCTGAGCGAGCGTCTTGCCTATGATAGGGTACCTCCGTGTGTAGGTACCCACCTACCTACACAAAACGCCGCGCCGCCGCCGCGCCGGCACGCTAGTGTTTACATTCTCTTTGCCGCCGGCCGCGCGCCGCGTCCGCGTTTGTCGCGAAACCCCAAGCCCCAAGTCTTAGCTAGCTATAGGCACATCACGCTAGGACCCTTAGGAGTTGAGTAGTAATAGCGCAGGCAGGCGATGCGATGCGACGCGGTGGTTCGGGGGAACAAAAAATTTCACGCGGACGAAGTCGCGGGCAGAAGCTAGTTATATAAGCCTAAATTGGGAATCCTGTAACTCAATCATTTCTTTTTATTTTTTATCTACACGCGTTTGAAGTAATGTTTCTAGTGAGGTGATGGAGCGCCCCTAGTGTCTGTAACACAGGTTAATTCCTAGCACGGAACTGGGTTTGCTCCACTATCCACTTTAATATTCCTATCCATCGCTCATGATGTAGTATTTAAGTTACCTGTACTCAAAGTTGTTTGAAATAAAGATTATTATTATTATATTATAACAAAAAATATGCTCGAGGAGCTCCCTACCTAAATAGGTTAGTTATAAGAAATTGTACGACTTACCCATTGTTTATTTGTAGTTGTTCACACCAGTTCTTCAACCAACCAACACAACTTCACTGATACAGCGTCCACTCAAACCAACAATTCCAATTTCACAGAAAATACGGTCTCGAAATCCAAAGTTCAAGCCAGGGGTCAATGTCGTTTACGTGCGAATAATAATTTATAGCGCAGGGAGTTTAGACTACATACGTGCGAACAACGTAGGCCGCAGCAGCAGACGGAGTCGAACGAAATAGTTCGAAACGTGCGCGTGAGATATTGTGCAAGTGTGCGTGAGCGTCTTCCCCCGCACCGCGCCGGGGGGAACATTATTGAGTGAAAGGCACGATCATTCCATAGTAAAACGAGCGCTTAAAAATTACGAAACGTCCTTTGGAAAATCGAGTTTTATGAAAAAACCACTGCATAAGTCAATTACAAATAAAGCTTATTGAACTCTTCGATAATTGAATTTTGTCGGTACGGTTTTTGTTTTGAAGATTTTGTCCATATTTTATTACTTATTTACATCCAAAGTTACGTTAAAATTAGCAAGAAAAACGAAACTTTGTTGGCTCATAACTTTTTAATGGCTTATTATTTTACTATTCTGTTTCCGTACAGACACAATTAATAATAAGACAAAACGATACAATGTTTAACTTTGGATGTACAATGTCAAACAGTGGAGTAATATTCTCCCGAAGTTTGTTAAGTCGCGCCTTAAGACATTTAGTTTTGTTCGCATTAAGTAAAAGATTATTAGCTGCAAACCATTTCGAAAGAACAGCCAGACTATCGTTGACATGTAAGACATCCGTATCTTTTCTATCTATTTTAAAAATAAGGGAAGTGTCATCAGCGAATAAAATGATATCCGATAAGTTAGCCATCATGTAAGGAAGGTCATTAATATATACTAGAAATAAGAAAGGGCCAAGAATTGAGCCTTGAGGCACGCCCATCTTAACTAGAGACCCCGATGACGTCGCCCCGTTAACGTTTACTTTTTGCTGCCGTTTTGATAGGTAGGAAAGAACAAGATCAGCAGCTTGTCCACGAATTCCGTAATGGTATAATTTACAGAGCAGTGTATTATGGTCAACGCAGTCAAACGCTTTTGAGAGGTCACAGAAAATGCCAATTGCATCCTGGGACTTCTCCCAGGATTCCAAAATGTGACTGATGAGTTTTGCTCCCGCATCCGTCGTCGACCTACCCTTCGTGAAACCAAACTGGCGACTATGTAAAATCCCATTTGAGTTAAAATGTGACAACATCTGGTCCAGCATGATTTTTTCATAGATTTTGCTCAATGCTAGTAGCACAGATATACGTCTATAATTGGAGGGATCAAACTTACTACCCGATTTGAAAATTGGTACTACTTTACTATGTTTCATTAGGTCAGGAAACGTACCGCTGTCTAAACATTGATTAAATATGCCTGTTAGGGCAGGGGCAATTGTGTCAATAATATCTCCGAGAACCTTAACAGAAATCCCCCATAAGTCTTCAGTGTTTTTTATTTATGTTAAGACTTTTAAACGCTTTTTTAATTGTGGCAACATTAAAGTTTTCTTTAAGAAGAGCTTCAGCTAACATAGGTGATGAGGGGAGAGATTTTGTAACCTCTATTGGTATGTTGGTAAAGAAATGTTGTGTCTCAGCAACTTTTAACTTATCTGAAATGGTTTCATTATCAATTTTTAGGGACAACTCATTCCGATCTCACTGTTTTGTGTTTCCAGTTTCTTTGTTAATTACTTGCCACACAGTTTTTATTTTATTACTAGCTTTTGCCTGCGACTTCGTCCGCGTGGAATAATGACTTCCGGAAAAAAACAATTTATCCCCCTTTTCTCCCCGTTGGGAGGGAATTTCCAAAAATCCTCTCTTAGTGGTAGCCTAATCCTCCCAACAAACACACATGCCAAATTTCAGCTCTCTACTGCCAGTAGTTTCGGCTGTGCGTTGTCTGTCAGTCACTCAGTAACGGAAGAGTTTTATATATATAGATATAGGTCAGTGGCGAAGGTACCATACAACTCGATTCCCGCCGGCTTCCCTTCGAAAATTCAGAACATAACCACTCTATAGTCAATTCATCATTGTAATTTTCTTTTGGTATTTTTTTTTTGCTCCAGCCTACCTCTGTCATAAATTCACCCTTCGCCACTGATATAGATAGCTGTGCCCGCAACTCCGTCAGTGTGTAATTCCTTGTGTGTTATTAAGTTAATGTATTGGTAATATTGTTTAGATCACGTTCACATGAGGCTTAAGTACCTATACAACGAAATTACTACTTCACCTAAAAAGAAATAAAATGTAAACTATTAATAATTTGTAATTTGAACGAATATAATACACTACCAAAATTACTAATACCTATTTTATAAAATAACAACAAAAGAAAACTAAATAAACTAAATTAATTTAAAGACTAAAAGTCGCGCTGATAAACAATATTGTCTGTCAATAAGGTCGAATGCTCGGAATCGGAACGTCTACTCGCATCAACAGCCAAATATTGTATGAAGTTCGCGTTTTTTTTTTTTTGGGAATGGCATCTCGCAGTTCAACCTATGAGGTTGTCGTCTGCTTAACCGGGCTTGCCTGTGGATGCCTCAAAATTAAGGCCTCCAGCCAGGGCTTAAAAAAAACTTAAAAACTAAGCGACACACGCTAAGGGCACCCCCTGTGGGGTACGGACCTCGGCTTAGGGCGTCGCTGGGGGGGGGGGGGCAGCAAGGGACAGGCTGGATCGGAATTATTTAGGGGCGAATTTAATACTACAGGCTCAGCGGCGCGGGCTGGCTCGAGCAAGGGTCGGGGAGGAGAATTTACGGGGCGTCGCGACGGGCGTCCTCGACGGCGAGGACGGAAGGACGGTTGTCGGTCGTGTTTTTGTGTCTCTTAATGGTGCTGGTGGCTTTCCTGCTCTCCTGTAAGAGGGTAGTGGCGTCGTCGGGGATGGTGAGGGTATGCCTTGGTCGGCGAATCCTACTTATGCGGGAGGGAGTATATCGGGAGGCCGCCGCAATCAGGGCAATTGGGGTGCTTTATAGCAGAGTCGAAGAAACGCTTGGCGAGGCGCTTCATGAACTGCTGGACGGTGTGAAGTTCGCATTTGGACCCCCCGCCCTTTTATACCTCCCGCCGCGAGCCGCGTCGAGCGCGGCGACCGTTACACAAAAATAATCCTTATAGCATGATTCAGTATTCACGCGCGATGGCTTATTAGCGTATTTCATGTATAACTTTGGTGTTTCTGTACCGATTTCTATGATTATTTTTTTATTAAATAGGTAATAATGTTAACATTTTTTAATTAGGGATGAGTGAGAGTGTTATAAACGTAAGAGTAGACAAATATAATCAGAAAGCTCCGAACTGCTAAGCTATCGGGAGTTACACGTATTATTGTGAGTCAACCATAAAAGATAGACATTTGCTGTCGTGGAATATTTTTTATATAATTTTAAGGAGAACATTTCCGTCATACATGATTTCTGTGTAGCTTTAACCATTAAGGCTGCACACGCGACGAAATCTTCAAAAATGGAGTAAGTTCTCCTGTTTTCCCAACATTTCCCTTCACTGCTCTGCTCCTATTGATCGTAGCGTGATGAAAAGTATACTATAACCTGCCCAGGAGTATGGAGAACAATTGTACCAAGTTTCGTTGAAATCCGTCGAGTGGTTTTTGTTTCTATAAAGAACATACAGACAGACAGACAGACAGACAGACAAAAATTTTACTGATTGCATTTTTGGCGTCAGTATCGATCACTAATCACCCGCTGATAGTTATTTTGGAAATATATTTCATGTACAGAATTGACCTCTCTACAGATTTATTATAAGTATATAGATAGATAGATAGAAGATTAGACATACTAATTTTGTTACTTATTAATTTAGATTTAGCCACAGCGCAGACTCTTTTGAATATTTTAGAATAGTTTCTTACATAATTATGAAGGGCTTGATCAGAAGTTAGTGATTTCTCGTGGTACAGATTATATAAAGTATCTCTGCTTTTTCTAATGCCAGCAGTGGCCCATTCACTAAATTTTGGTTTAGTATTTATAGTAACTTTTTTTACAGGACATGCTTTATTGAATTCTTGGCATACTGTAGAAAATAATGTACCATAGTTTATGTTGGGGTCTTGTGAATCAAAACTAGCTGTTGAAAGATTGCTAAGAACATTATTATTAAACATTTTCAATTTATTTTTAGTTAAAGGTCTCAATTGAATGGATTTTTCCGTGTTTAATTTTTTACCTAAGTCAAATGATACAAGTTGACCAGTATGGTCAGACCTGACGCGACTAATTAAGGACGAGTCTTTTATTTTACAATTAGTAAATACATTGTCGATGCATGAAGCTGAAGTTGCTGTTATTCTAGTCGCTTCATTAAATATACATTTTAAATTAAATGATTTAAACAATGAGATTAGCTTACATTTTTCTGGTGAATTAACTAAAAGATCAATATTTAGATCACCACAAACAAAAACGAATTTACTATCTTTAAAAAGTTTACTGAGGATTTCTTCCATTAAGCCCGGTTTCCACCGCGAGCGGAGCGGACCCATTAATGACTTCTTTTACTTCGCAAGAGAAAACTGCTTACATGTGTTTCCACCAACAAAGAGTCGAGCGGAAATGACTCAGCGGGCAAAAAGAGTAAAAATGAGCTCGCTCATGTCCAGAGAGAATCAGACGACTAATCTCTTTCTTGGTGGAAACCCAAACCTATTTCAAGAAAACGAAGTCCGCTCCGCTTAGCCATTTCCGGCTCATTACTCTTTCGCGGTGGAAACCGGGCTTTACAATCAAAAATGATGACAAGTTAGAGGCTGGTGGTCAATAAACACATAAGAAAGTATGGCCTTCAACCTCTGCACATGCTACCTCACATAAGCGATCAACAGAGCAAGCAGTGATATCCTTTCTTTCTTTATATCTAAAAGAACTATTACATAATATTAAAGTACCACCCCCTCTTGAGGACCTGTTGTACGCACTGGCAACTGAAAAATTATTTACACTAAACAGCATTCTATCTGGTTTTAACCATGTTTCACAAAAACATAAGATATCCATATGATATTTATCTATTAACATTTCCACGTCTAAGATTTTGCCAGAGATTTATTTATTTATTTATTTATTTATAGGAGAACCAACAGCTGTAACAGAAGTATAACAATATTATATGAGACATAAAGCCAATTACAGGTTCTCACGGGTAAAAACAGAAAATGTAGTAGAAATCTTAGGATCACTAACAAGCACGATAGAAAAGAATAAAAATATAAGGTATATAAAAACTATGCACTTTTAAAAAAGTCAGCGTTAAGCCGAGCGCGTGCAGAATAGGTTTTGGTGGTAAATGGGTCAAATGAGAACTCTTTGCAAAGAATATTAAAGTCCTTACTCGCTCGCACCATGTATGAGTTTTGCCTGTAGTTAGAAGAGGAAAAAGGAATGGAAATCGGTGGGTTAAATCTAACTGATCTCTGAGGAACATTGAAACGCAGTTTATGCAGGAGATCAGGACAGTCAATGTCGTTAGATATAATTTTTAAAAGAAATGTGCAATCTGCTAGCCGACGACGATTTATAAGTGGCTGCAGGTGAAATTTCTTACACAGATTTATGTAATCATCAGAATGGTATGGGATACGTAGCCGAAAACATAGAAACCGAATAAATCTTTTTTGTATATTCTCAATACGATTAATGTATTTGCCATAGCATGGGTTCCAAATTTGTGACGCATATTCAAGATGACTTCTCACAAAAGAGCAATAAAGAATCTTAAGGGTTTTGGCTTTTTTGAAACAACATGCGAGTCTCATAATAAAACCCAATGACTTCGAAGCTTTGGCCACTATTTGCTCAATGTGCACGTCAAATAAGAGTTTGGAATCATGAAAAACGCCTAGGTCGCGTACACCGTCGCATCTCTGTAATAGTTGCCCTTTAAGTTTATAAGTTGTAGAGAGAGGGACGCGTTTCCTGCTAAAGGAGATTACTGAGCATTTAGCAGGGTTCAAATCAAGTTTGTTAATCAAGCAATAATCATCCAGTCGCACCAGGTCGGATTGGAGAGCATCTATGTCATCATCTGATGATATTGCAGAAAATATCTTCATATCATCAGCAAAACAAAGTAAATTTGACTTGTGGAAACAAGAGTCGATGTCACCCACATAAATGATAAAAAGCAAAGGACCCATCAAGGAGCCTTGAGGAACACCACTAGGAGCTGAAACCCAGCTCGACATGTAATTACTGATAACGACAGCTTGAGATCTGTTTTCAAGGTATGAAGTAAACCAACGAAGTAGATCTCCTCTGATACCATTGTTAAATAGCTTTGTTATAAGGATATTGTGGTCAATTCTATCAAAGGCCTTACTGTAATCCGTGTAAACGACGTCAACCTGTGCCCCATTGTCCATTCTGTCCGTTAGAAAGTCATTGAGCAGAGCCAGGTTAGAGACAGTTGAACGGCCCTTAAGAAATCCGTGCTGAGAAGGGCTAAAAGACTGACTCAGCGCTGCGTAAACTTGGTTGTAGACAACCCTCTCCAACACTTTTGCTAATATGCACAGTTTGGAAATAGGTCTGTAATTAACTATTTCGTTTTTGTGCCCTTTTTTATGCACCGGAGTTATAAAGGCAGACTTCCAGATTTAGGGAACAGAACGTGAAGAGAGCGATTTTTTAAACAATAGAGATACTGGCAAGGCAATGGTTTTAGCACACCCAATCAGCAATTTAGGCGATAAGTGGTCCGGACCAGCAGATTTAAATGGATCGATTTTACTAATTAGCTCAACTATAACATTTAGGTCAATCTCAATTGAGTGAATATCCGAGGATATATTGGTATTTGTAGCAGTTTGGGGAGGACAATAATTAGTAGGCACATCATTAGTAGGATCAAGAAAAGTGGAATAAAAGTGGGAAGAAAATGCATTACAAATAGACTCGGGAGAAGAAATCGTCACATCACCATACCTGAGGAAACTGGGCATTGCATTGGACTTAGATCGCTGCTTCACAAAGCTCCAAAAGCGTTTAGGATTCTTTTCGATGGCGGCTTCCGTATCAGTTAAGTAGTTGGTGTAACAATCTGCTTCAAGTTTATTAACCCGCTCACGCAGATGCTTAAAGGTCGCCTCGTCTGAAAGTCTGCCATAAGTCTTAAATTTACGGAGATATTTGAACTTCTCTTTAATCAAACGTTTAAGTGCCGGGGAGTACCAAATAGGGTATGAGCTGTGAAAAACTGTCTTAGTGGGAACAAACTTATTCTGAATATCCGCTATAGTAGTATAAAAGTAGTTTACGGCGTCGTTAAGCGACATATCAAAAAATACGTTCGTCCAGTCTATAGCAGCTATTTCACTGTTAATGGCCGCAAAGTCAGCTTTACCGTAAAGATAACGAATAAAGGGAGCGGGAGTTAAATAGGTGTACTCAGCAAAGTTCACGTCGATACAGAGGGCTGGATGATATTTGTCAGCAGGTGATAAAGGCACCAAACACTCACTTACTGAAACAATTTCATTACATAAAACTAAATCTAGAATCTTACCATATGCATTTAATATTCCATTATATTGATTGAACCCTAAAACACGCAGTTCATCTGTTAGCATGTATTCGTCGCTACTAAAAATATTCTCAGGTAATAAAATGTTGTTATTTAATTGCCACAGAATTCCACTCAGGTTAAAATCACCAATAACTAAATAATTATCGGTTGGATTGTTTAGCACTATACTACTTAAGCTATGTAGAAAATTTGATAATTGGTCAGAAAAAGAGTAACCGCGGTTTTGCTTACATAGATAGATGACGCAAACATTCAATTTTAGGTAATTTCTTGTGTTAGGCTGACGTAAACTTAAAGTTACCCACAAGTCTTCTGCCGAGGAGTGAAATAATGGTTGGGGAACCGCAGATGATGCGATTTATATTTTGGTGATACAGTAAAATATTATTACGCTTCTCTTTTGTCGACTCTAAAAGTTTAAAGAATTAATGACAGTATTAATAGAAGTACTAGATAATACTGTTTCGTCACTTAACCTAGTCTCAGTTAAATTATCAATAACTGCGTGTATATTGTAAGCTAACAAAGTAGCCAACACATGTTTACTTTTCTTGGGAAGAAACATATGTTCCTGAGCTAATACAAAGTCTATCTATTCTATATATATACTTATAATAAATCTGTAGAGAGGTCAATTCTGTACATGAAATATATTTCCAAAATAACTATCAGCGGGTGATTAGTGATCGATACTGACGCCAAAAATGCAATCAGTAAAATTTTTGTCTGTCTGTCTGTCTGTCTGTCTGTATGTTCTTTATAGAAACAAAAACCACTCGACGGATTTCAACGAAACTTGGTACAATTGTTCTTCATACTCCTGGGCAGGTTATAGTATACTTTTCATCACGCTACGATCAATAGGAGCAGAGCAGTGAAGGGAAATGTTGGGAAAACAGGAGAACTTACTCCATTTTTGAAGCTTCCGTCGCGTGTGCAGCCTTAATGGTTAAAGCTACACAGAAATCATGTATGACGGAAATGTTCTCCTTAAAATTATATAAAAAATATTCCACGACAGCAAATGTCTATCTTGTATGGTTGACTCACAATAATACGTGTAACTCCCGATAGCTTAGCAGTTCGGAGCTTTCTGATTATATTTGTCTACTCTTACGTTTATAACACTCTCACTCATCCCTAATTAAAAAATGTTAACATTATTACCTATTTAATAAAAAAATAATCATAGAAATCGGTACAGAAACACCAAAGTTATACATGAAATACGCTAATAAGCCATCGCGCGTGAATACTGAATCATGCTATAAGGATTATTTTTGTGTAACGGTCGCCGCGCTCGACGCGGCTCGCGGCGGGAGGTATAAAAGGGCGGGGGATCCAAACGCGAACTTCACACCTTCCAGCAGTTCATGAAGCGCCTCGCCAAGCGTTTCTTCGACTCTGCTATAAAGCACCCCAATTGCCCTGATTGCGGCGGCCTCCCGATATACTCCCTCCCGCATAAGTAGGATTCGCCGACCAAGGCATACCCTCACCATCCCCGACGACGCCACTACCCTCTTACAGGAGAGCAGGAAAGCCACCAGCACAACACGACCCGACAACCGTCCTTCCGTCCTCGCCGTCGAGGACGCCCGTCGCGACGCCCCGTAAATTCTCCTCCCCGACCCTTGCTTGAGCCAGCCCGCGCCGCTGAGCCTGTAGTATTAAATTCGCCCCTAAATAATTCCGATCCAGCCTGTCCCCGCCCTAAGCCGAGGTCCGTACCCCACAGGGGGTGCCCTTAGCGTGTAGTCGCTTAGTTTTTAAGTTTTTTTTAAGCCCTGGCTGGAGGCCTTAATTTTGAGGCATCCACAGGCAAGCCCGGTTAAGCAGACGACAACCTCATAGGTTGAACTGCGAGATGCCATTCCCAAAAAAAAAAAAAAAACGCGAACTTCATACAATATTTGGCTGTTGATGCGAGTAGACGTTCCGAGCATTCGACCTTATTGACAGACAATATTGTTTATCAGCGCGACTTTTAGTCTTTAAATTAATTTAGTTTTCTTTTGTTGTTATTTTATAAAATAGGTATTAGTTATTTTGGTAGTGTATTATATTCGTTCAAATTACAAATTATTAATATTTTACGTTTTATTTATTTTTAGGTGAAGTAGTAATTTCGTTGTATAGGTACTTAAGCCTCATGTGAACGTGATCTAAACAATTTTACCAATACATTAACTTAATAACACACAAGGAATTACACACTGACGGAGTTGCGGGCACAGCTATCTATATCAGTGGCGAAGGGTGAATTTATGACAGAGGTAGGCCGGAGCAAACAAAAAATTCCAAAAGAAAATTACAATGATGAATTGACTATAGAGTGGTTATGCTCTGAATTTTCGAAGGGAAGCCGGCGGGAATCGAGTTGTATGGTACCTTCGCCACTGATCTATATCTATATAAATATAAAACTCTTCCGTTACTGAGTGACTGACAGACAACGCACAGCCGAAACTACTGGCAGTAGAGAGTTGAAATTTAGCATGTGTGTTTGTTGGGAGGATTAGGCTACCACTAAGAGAGGATTTTTGGAAATTCCCTCCCAAAGGGGAGAAAAGGGGGATAAATTGTTTTTTTCCGGAAGTCATTATTCCACGCGGACGAAGTCGCAGGCAAAAGCTAGTCCCTAATAAAATAGTTTGTATCAAAATACAATAAACGGTCACTATGACGACATGTCAAAATATGCATTAAGTTGTTTAAACTATAAATGTAATCGTTTTCTACATCATACAAATTATCAGAATATGGCAATGCACATAATATTAATTTACCTAGTTTTAATTTAAGTAGGGTGTCAATACCATTAACTATGTCCCTTTTCGTTACGCTCAAACTGTTTCCAATTAAAAGAACTACAGTAGTCTGCTCATTCATTTGTGTATGTTTTATTTTATGAACAAGCTCATTAAGGTCACAGCTCATTAGAGCCACCCGGCACCCACTCCGCCCGCTCCCCCGCTCCGCGAGTTAAGGTATCGTTCCCAGTCAGGTCTATGGTAATGGTGGGCTTCTCATACTCCAGTCCAGATACACTACCAACCAGCTCATTGAAAAGGTTATTGGTGTTGGCAACCTGTTCGCTGGCTTTCAGAGAGTTGATGGTGGAAATGGTGTTGTGTGCCACACATAATTCTGCTTCAAGGCCTGATATGCGTTTCAGTGCCTGGTCATGAGTGTCACTACAAGTTTGATAGTCTGACACTAGTTGACGGAGATGGTGATGCTGGTCAAGTATGTCCATGTGCTGGGTGTGAAGTTTTACAAGCTGTCTTTTGAGTTGAGTATTTTTGTCATTAATCCTCTTGACTTCAACCTCGCTGTCCTCTCTTTCTTGCAGCAGCTGGTTGCATTCCTTCTGTGATGCCTCCAGCTTCTTCAGTGATACACTCAGTTTTTCATTCATATCACGAACCGTGGCTCCGCGGGTCATCATTTTCAAAAAATTCCCCAAATAGCACCTGAAATATGACAAGAAACAACTGAGTGTATGAGGAATCTAAATGAGTTGAGAACTTGAGAAGGTGGGAGGGTAAGACAGTTAGCAGGGAATAAGAAAAACAAAAGATAAAGTTTTAGAAAAGATTAAAGAAAAAAATAAAATATGAAGGTACAAGAAGATAAGAAGCTATTTAATTTATTCTAGGGCTTATCACAATTTTTAATGTTTACATAAAGACTTTTATTATTATTTAGGATAATAACTATTATTGGGCATTCTAGATTCTACTAAGAATGTTAGGGACATGAGATTAGAAGTACTTAACAAACTTTCATAATTTAAAAAATGTTTGGTTTTCAAATAATAGGTAGTTTAATAATTAAGTATAGCAATTAGAATTTATTCCATCAAACAATAGTAAGTATATGTCGGATTATGCCAAGACATCAGAAGTAAAACTAATACATAAATTTATTTCAATCGAACAATGAGTTATCTTAAATCTTTAAAATACAGAAATTAAATTAATTCATTATTAAATAACTAATAATGACATTGAGGGCGGTCACATAGGGCAGTACTGACTGTCAGGGACAGTGGTCCATGCACCCACCGCAATAAGGACAGTACTAGTTGTCAGAGACAGCGTTCCACATCCAATAATCGGGCAGTACTGACTGTCGAGAGACAGTGGTCCGTGCACCAAGACGCATCCATTGGAAATGCGTACAGACTCAACCGCGCAGCTCCTTATAAAGGCTGCTCGCTAGTGGGGGGGAAACGTTACAATATTTTACTGGATTGGATACCAAGTCCTTTAAGCCAAATGATCGATAGAGTGAATGATTTGTCTATGATGCGTCCGGTGCACGTTCCACTAGCGCCACCTAGTCGTCGTCTCTCGCAGCTGCTAGACAATATGCCGTCACGGCCATTCTGATAAATCACTTGTCCTCGAGTGCATTAATTCGTCATCAATTTACATCTTCATCATCGTTACATATCAAATATCACTGGTCTAGGTATTTCTTTAATAGAAAACCCCTGCAGTTCAAACATGCTGGTCTAAATCGTCACCCACTAAAGCAGGTGAGATTCCTACAGCTACAACTGGACTAGGTCACAACTCTTGCAACCCCTACAGTTCATATT
Source organism: Hydraecia micacea (assembly GCA_914767645.1). Lineage (NCBI taxonomy): Eukaryota > Metazoa > Arthropoda > Insecta > Lepidoptera > Noctuidae > Hydraecia > Hydraecia micacea. The sequence goes on from OU611775.1 coordinate 16,165,443, forward strand.
TGCTGGTCTAGATAATCATCCCATGGATGATATCCCTGCAGCTTACAGAGCGCTGGACTAGGTAATCAACCCACAAAAGTAGGTGAAACCCCTACAGCCTCTACTGGAGTAAGTCACAACTCTTGTAACCCCTACAGTATATATTTGCTGGTCTAGATACTCATCCCATGGATGAGATACCTGCAGCTCACAAAGCGCTGGACTAGGTTGTCAACCCACAAAAGCAGGTGAAACCCCTTCAGCTCACAGTCACAGTCTGTACAGAACAGTCATCTCAGAATCAAAGTCAAAGTCAAAGTCAAATCATTCATTTCAACTAGGCACACCAAAGGCACCCCCGAACGCCAAAAATTACAGTAAAACGAATCGATAGATAAAGTATCAGAATTAATAGTTACTGTTTGTGAACCAATAGATAATGTTTCTTCGGATTCTGAGACTCTACTGGCATTTAAGTTTTGAGAACTATGATCTCCTAAATATGGCAAAGAGTTTTCCACTAATTTGTCCGAAGCAGCATTATGTAAATTTATATTACTAGGTATATTAACTGCCGTCACGGACCGTTCATCGTCATCAGACTCATAATTTTCATAAATTTCGAGAAAACCTTGTTGACCTCTACTAGGAGTACTCTCAAATTGTCATGTGCGTACTTGTAAGTCCTATTAGAGCCATTAATATTTTTCAGTTCATAACGATCGTTATCTAAAACGCATAATTTTGAAAGGTCCCTAATTTTCTTTTTTAATCTAATTTTCTTTGGTGTCTTTCCTCACATTTAACAAAGACAAATTCACCTACTGCAAAAGGTTTAACCCAGGATTTTCCCTTATTAAACCGTATAGTGTCAGCGTTAGCCACTCTTTTAATATTTTCTGATGCAGATGAACGAGCCGTTTCAACATTTAAGTTGGTTCAAAAGAACTAGGAGTTACTTTAGCTAGTAACGTTGAATGCCAAACATCATTTCCATAGGCGTAAAACCTGTGGTCTTGGAACGTGTACTATTAAGAGCAAGTTGAATCTCTCAAAATTCATCCTTCCAGTCATTATTAGAATTACATTCTATAACAGTAAGAATATTCTTTACCATCACTTTTCCCGAAAGTTTTCCAGTTAGATCTAAATGAATAGTGTGCCAAGGGACTGGATGTTTAGGAATTGAATGCAACTGCATTTGCTGTGCACCTGAAGGGCCTTTAGAAGTATTACATACTACACAACAATTAATAAACTTTTTTTTTTTTTACAAACCATAAAATTCGTAAAGTTTGACAAAGTCTAGTCAAAACCTTAATGTTATATTTTATTATGAACATGGCTAATTAAGGACCAAAGAACGGGGTATAATATGTAGCTAGCCAACTGGAAACTACGTTCTATCTTCCTATACAATATTCCTTGACTTAAATCATACGTATGCGATATCTCTTCAGGTAATTCATTATACGGAATTTTGATATTATTTCAGAAAAGTTCCGAATTGCGTTCTTGTTCTACAATTAAGCAACCTATATCAAATACAAGATATTTTATTTTACGGGGTTCAGAATAATTCATGTTTAACAAATTGCGAGATAAGAAATCTGCATGAGCCATTTTGGACCATCTTTTTACACGATATTAGAATTGTAGGCCTGCAATACAGCCCACCAACGGTGAACCCTTGCAGTCAAATCAAGTTTTGAGTGAGAAGCTTTAAAGGAGTTATAATCGTGAATACAGTGAATTTTCGTCCATGCAAATAATGACGAAAATGTTCGATTGCTTTTACTACCGCAAGGGTCTCTAATTCGTAAGAGTGATATCGTGTCTCTTCATCTATGGTCTTCCTACTACAATACGCTACTACACGAGGGGTACCATTATGTTTTTGGATAAGAATTGCAACATATACTACTTGCATCGGTATGAAGTTCAATGAGCACGGAAGGGTCAAACACTTACGAGAACCCTGCATTGGACAACGTTTAAGTAATTTGTCTAAAAGGTTAAGCCCCTCATCAATATCTTGAAATTGAAAGTACATCATCCGTGAAAACTAAAATCTTTTCATCTTTCATCGGCTTTAAAGTAGTAGTAGCCTTTTGCAAAATGGAAAGGGGCATTGC